>CM042477.1:72033780-73433155 GCA_023621385.1 Quercus gilva | reverse complement strand
TGATGCATTTCCTCATAGGGAAAGGACTCACTGACTAGTGTTCGAAGTTTCTGCTTGTAGTTAACGTCCTGTTCGTTCTCGGAATCTTCATCAGAGTACGAGGAAATACGCTTCCTCTTTGCATGGCGCAGCTCCCTCTTTAGCCTTTCAATTTCTAGCTGCATGCCTTGGTTTTTCTCTCCATGGGACATGTGGCTCTCTCCATGGGACATGTGGCTCTCTCCATGCGACTGGTTTCGATCGTCATGTGCGGTGTGTACGCTACCTTCACGATCCTGCCTTCGCTCTAGGTTAAGAAAAGGATCGGTGTACTGAGATGCCCCGGACTCCGCTGGTCGTTGCCTCGATTCAGCCATTTATGAGGTGTTGCTTCCACCTTTGCTCAAGCTGTTCCCACAGACGGCGCCAATTGTGGAGTCAATTTTTGATGGGCCAAGTGCTGACTTTGTAGACTTAGCCCAATGAAACCCCGAATAATAAATTTGTAGAGAGTGGGTTGAACAACTGGGTTGGAAATGGATTTAGCAACGATTCAAACAGACAAACAAGGAACAAGATGGTGTTCAGACTAGCATTCAGTAGGAATCCTCTTGAATCCGAAGAGGTTAAAAGTTTACAGACTTGAAAAAATGAATCCCCTCTTTTGTGAGACCTATTCCCTTTATATATACACCTTCCCCCTCATCTTCATCGTACACTTGTTCTTCATCTAAGCATCCACTTGAGTACTAGTCACGTCAGATGTTTACTTTAGCCTGCCGTGAGTGGTAGTAGTTGAGGTTGTACTGTTCAGGTGTCTTCTCCACATAAATGCGGCCAGGAAAGTTGCTGCAGTGCATTAAATGTGGTAGTAGCAGCTTTTCCTTTAAGATATTTTATGTTCTTATCACCCTCAGGCGTGCCCAGAGCTCACTCTTTACCGTGGAATCTGCTGGGAGGGTTGTTGGGGTTCTCAGTATATTTACTTGACCAAGTACTCCAGCGATCCGATGAGTGGAGCCTCTTCGGACCAACCAGGCTGTCTTCAGACGCACATTCCTCATTTCTCAAGTGCATTTTCACCAAACGGGCTGTGCTGATCCCTATTACCTCTTCGGACAAAAGGTGATATTCAAATCGGGCCCCAAGCCCAATACGTGGCGTTGGGCTTTCTCACCCACACATATATTTGTATTATAAAAATTATAATATTGATAAGAGCGTATAGTTGGCACTTTGAACAATAGATCACATAGTAGTTCATAGCAACTGCAATACGCTTTAAGAGGGATGATTGATTTTTTTTAAACACTTCAAGACTTACCTAATTCAGGCATTCGTGTGTGAACACATAGAAAAACATGTGAAACACATTTCAACTTCTTCAACTACACTAAAATAAGAATCGATTGAATTTATAAAAATAAAAAAAGGACCGTAGACAAATATATAATCAAAAATTGATTTTTATATTTTAAAAAAATGTAGGAAGAAGTATAATCAACCTAATAAGTTTAGATATTGACATTTGAATTTTTATGTTTTCCTATTCTTATATTTAAATATTGAGAAATCAATATGTGGCCTTAAAATAAAAACATATGGAAATCATTTTTGGCAGTGCTTTCAGGCAGTTTAGTTGTTCTTAGGAGTAAAGAAGAAAACGACATTTTTAGAGAGGGTCAATTTTGGAGCATGCTCAAACACTGATGAAAGGTGATTGGAAAGTTATCGTGTTTATGTTGATGTTTTTTTTATTCACATTATATTGAAAAAAAATATAATTCATATTGTATATTCATAATTCTTCTATATTCTAAACTATGAAATTTATTAGGCTATTTATACAAAGATTACATATTAGAAAAAAAAATAAAAAAAAAAATATTTAAGCACAACAATAGTGGATTTGTATGTTGTTTTTGTTGGATATATTGCAAAAAAAAAAAAAAAAAATTCATGTAAAAGTGGTATTAAAACTTTTTATTATTATTATAAATAGTGCATTAACAAATGCCTTGAGGGCATCCGTTAACATTACATAATAATAATAATAATAATAATAATAATAATAATAATAATAATAATAATAATAATAATTGTAGGGCACAAGAATTTAGATAAGATATTTGTGCCATGTGTCATGACCATGGCCAAGGGGCCCATCATCATGCCGAGGAGGCCACACGCTCGGACAGTAAGACCACGTCAATGGCACAATGCCAGAGGAGGTCTTGCTGTTAAGAAAGGGCTTCGAAAAGGAGGTTAGTCTTAACGTGATTGGAGGGATGGTGACTGTCTCTGCATTCAATGCGCCCCACCAAACCCCTTGGCTGTATTTATGTGGAGAAGACCCTTGAACAGTACTGCCTTGGCCGTTGCAACTCATAAGAGCTTCGGAGATGTGCCTGATGGGACAAGCACTTGAGTGGTGGGCTAAGCAATCAACAAATGGAGGGCTGAGATCGCCTGAAGAGAGCTATATAACGCGAGAGGCTCCCCATAGAGGGGAGGAGGAAAATCTAAAAAGAAAATATTATAGCATGAAGAGAAATAACTGTAATCAAACGTATGAACAATATATATATATATATATATAAAAGAACTACTTTCTTCGGACATTGTGGAGGAAGAATTTATGTGCATTACATACATCTATTTATTACTTCTCTTTGCTCCCTAACCACCTTTAGCCTATCAAGGGCGTTGTCCACTTCGTTAAAACCTAGCCTTTCAGCTCATTCTCTACAAATTTATTGTATTAGGCTCTTTAGGCCTTTGTCCATTCATATTTTAGATTGGAGAACCAAAGCCCGCCCTTACAATTGGCGCCGTCTGTGGGAAAGACTTGAGCCTCAGAGGGTTCAACATCTAACTATGATGGGGTCAAGGCAAGACCGGGAGGAGTTTATTGGTTCCCAACGCCAGGATCAGTTCCTCAACTTGGAGCAAAGGAGGGACCGTGAAGTCAGCATGCACACCACGCATATTGGCCGGAGCCAATCTCGAGGGGGGGGGGGGGAAGTCATACCTCCCACGAGGAGAACACCTAGAGCTTACAGTTGGAGATGGATCATCCTCGCAGGAGACTGGGCTGCGAGCGACGAAAAAGGACCCCCTCAGATCCCGATCCTTATTCTGAGGACGAGGGGGATGATACTACAGGCCCAGGTCCAAGACCCCTCCCAGTGAGTCTTTTTCATGTGATGAGAACCATCACTACAAGCAGGGAAGTAGGAGTCTGCCACACAAAGATCTAGGCAATGACGCTATGAGCAGGGCTCTTAGCTAGATCTCCAAATCGCCGTTCACGTGTAGAATCAAAAGAGGAAAGCTTCCCTGGTGCTTTACTCAGCCAACTTTCACCATATACAATGGAAGAACGGATCTGGTGGAACATGTGAGCCACTTCAACCAGAGAATGGCTGTGCACTCCAAGAGCGAGGCCTTGATGTGTAAGATATTCCCATCCAACTTGGGGCCTGTGGCGATGAGGTGGTTCGATAGCCTGAAGGAAGGTGTAAGGTTGAATTTAATCAACTATTTTGTTAGCTTTATTCCGTGCCAAATTTGCTTGTAATTCAGCATTTAGAAACCCTGTATTTAGGTGGGAATCATGTAAAGGTAGTGTGTGAGAGAGTGTGAAGAAATGCTCAAGATTATGCAGTGAAGCAAGGACTTGCGGCTGAATCTCGCGGGTGACTCGCGACTTGCAATCCGCCAGAAGCTGAACCATCTACCAGCTATAGCACTACAGGACAAAAATGTCCAAACTGGCCATTCAGTTAGCTCGCGGCTTGAACTCGCGACTTAGTCAAGTCGCGAGGCCAAGCTGCCAGCTAGCCCTATTTTGGAAAAATGACTCTTTGTATTCCAAACACACACCACTATATATAGACCTTTATACCCATGAAATGTAGAGAGATTCTAGAGAAAATTTTGAGAGAGAAACCCTAGAGAAAAACAAGATTGACTCATCCATAATCTTCACATAGAGACTCTTCAAATTCCTCTACTCTCACCCTCTCCATTGTTACATCCTTGAGAGATTCTTGACCAAATCTTTTTCTCACCATACCCACATCTGTGAGAAGGCTTTTTAGTGCTTTGGGAAGCAGTTAAGAAGAAACCAATTGATATTGGTTGATGCTATGGGCTATAGCAAAATTCGATAAGCTAAAGAAGACAAAGATTCGGCGCAACCTCATTGGAGCAAGAAGCTTGAAGGGCTTAGGTACACTTGGTAGATTAGGCTTGGAGGGTCTTCTGCTGTTCATGTATCCCAACTTTATTCTTTAGTGTATTATTGATTGCTTGGAGGGCAACGGAGAGGTTTTAAGCTGAAGGCTTCGGTTTCCTCTTCGATAACACATCGCTGTGTTGTCCTTGTGTTTGCATCTCTCTTCCCTTAATCTTTACCATTTAATTTCTGCTGTGGATGTGATTTTAATTAGTTTAGATTGTTTTTCAATTCTGTTATAAGCTTATGTTTGTTTTCTGCACTTACATTGTTTGATATTAAGCTTGAATTGGTAATTTGTAAATTGGGGGTCTAAACACTCATAGTGTTTTATACGTTATTTGAACTTTCAAAAGGCTCTATCAACTCCTTTAAAGAGCTTACTCGGGCTTTTGGGGCCTGTTTTGTGACCTGCAGCAAGGTTATTCAGCCTCTGGACTCTTTGCTATCCATGGCAATGCGAGAAAGGGAGACTTTGAAAACATACTCCGATAGGTATTGGGAGATGTTCAACAAAATAGATGGGAACTTTGATGACGTGGCTATAAGGACTTTCAACGTCAGCCTACCTGCCGAGCACGGATTAAGGAAATCTTTGACTGGGAAACCTGTCAATAGTGTACGTTAATTCATGAACTGAATCGACAAGTATAAGCAGGTTGAAGAGGACTAACATTAGGGGAAAGGGAAGGCTAATGTTATCCCTTAAGAGAGGACGAATTTTAGGTAGGACGAATACAACAACAACCGGTCCCGAAGTGCCTTTGCTAGGTAATCAAGGTCAACTAACACTCAAATAGTTAACGCGGTGTTCCGAGAACTAGTACACCAGGACTTGAAGAAAATCAAGAACGAGTCATTCTTCAACTGGCCAGATAAGATGGAAGGCAATCATATGAAGCGCAATCAAAGCCTTCATTGTCAATACCACCAGGATCGAGGGCACACCACGAAGGATTGTAGAACTTTGTGGAATCACCTGGATCAGCTGGTTCGAGAAGGCAGATTAAAGCAATTTTTGTATCATCTTGGTAGGGAAGGGGGCCAAGCAGGATTTGAATCACGAAGAGATGCAGGATTTGAATCACGAAGAGATGCTTCTTCGAGGGCCCCTTTAAGTACTATCAACGTCATCCTAGCTTCCCCAAGAAAGACTGGCTCTCAGCTATCCAGGGTGATGTCCATGACATGGCCACTTGCAGATGGCTCTTCCCCTAACCCGAAAAGAAGTAGAGCAGAGACCTGGCCATCCTTGACCTTTTCCGACAAAGCCAAAGTGGGAACCTTGCAGCCACACGATGATGCCCTAGTAGTTACCCTTAGGATAGGAGGGTACGATGTGAAGAGGGTGCTCGTGGACCAGGACAGCGGTGTAGAGATCATGTACCCAAACCTCTTTAAGAGGCTGAAGCTGAGGTCATAGTACCTGACCTGCTATGACTCCCCCTTAATAGGATTTGACGGAAAGTTTGTCTTTCCAAAAGGCCAAATCTGACTACCCATTTAGACAGGGACAGAGGTCGTGGAAGTGAACTTCTTCGTGGTAGATGTCTATTCCCCCTACATTGCCATCGTGGCAAGGCTCTGGCTTCACACCATGGGGACTGTACCTTCCACCCTGCACCTAAAGGTGAAGTATCCGTCTAAGGAACGAATTGAAGAACTGGTAGGGAGCCAATCCATGGCCAAGCAATGCATGGTGGCTGCAATTAGGCATCAAACCGGAGGCAAACCCTCAACCCCCTCAACAGATGACTTATAGCAATCAAGGATACCAGAATTGCCCACAAGGGTAGTGGTAGAAGGGGCTAAATGTGAGCAACTAGAAAGGGTTGTCATTGGCGATGACAAAGAGAAGTTTTTCCAGGTCAGAGTTCAGTTGCCTCCTCGGGAGAAGAAAGAGCTGATAGACTTCCTCAGAAGAAATATCGATGTGTTTTTGTGGAACGCTTATAAGGCCCCCGAAGTGGATCCGGACTTTATTTGCCACCATTTAAATATCAATCCATCTGTCATCCCTAAAAGGCAACCATCTCAGTGCTCATCTAAAGAACATTCTGATGCCGTAAAAAAAAAAGTGCTCAAACTTAAGCGGACCGGAGGTATAATGGAAGTGTTTTACCCAAAGTGGTTGGCCAACACAGTAGTAGTAAAAAAGAAAAGTGGAAAATAGTGGGTGTGTGTGGACTTCACAGATCTAAATAAGGCTTACCCAAAGGATCCTTTTCATCTGCCTCAGATAAATCAGTTGGTGGACGCTACTACAAGCTACCCTCAAATGAGCTTCTTGGATGCTTTCTAGGGGTATCACCAGATACTCTTGGCTCTGGATGATCAGGAGAAGACTTCTTTTATTACACCCACAGGGAATTATCATTACAAAGTGTGCCCTTTGGACTGAAGAATGCGGGGTCTACTTATCAGAGAATGATGACTAGGATGTTCAAACCATAACTGGGCAAGAACATTGAGGTCTACATAGATGTATGGTGGTGAAAAGTGAGGTAGAGTCTGAGGACATAAATGATCTTGGAAATATCTTCGAGATACTGAGGAGGAACAAGTTACGCCTCAATCCCACTAAATGTTCCTTTAGGGTGGGCTCTAGCAAGTTTTTGAGATATATGGTTATCTATCCTGGAATTAAAGTCAACCTAGACCAGATTAAAGCGATCCATGACCTGCAGCCTCCTCGAAATCCCAAAGAGGTTCAAAAATTGACAGGAATGACTGCCACTCTTAATCGATTTATTGCTCGGTCAGCGAACAGGTGCAGGCCTTTGTTTCAATTGTTGCATAAGTGGAAGAGATTCGAATAGATAGAGGAGTGTTCCTCGACCTTCTAGCAACTGAAGGAATATCTTTCTTGGCCACCCATTATGTTCAAGCCCGAGCTAGATGAGGTTTTGTTTGCCTACATTACTGTGGCCTCATATGCGGTGAGCCTAATGCTAGTGCGGGATGAGAATAGAGTGCAGAAGCCAGTTTATTATGTGAGCAAGTCACTACATGAGGCAGAGGTTCACTACTTACCCCTGGAGAAGGCTATCTTGGCAGTAGTGCATGCTATGCGGAAGTTCCAGCATTACTTCCAGGCTCAAACTGTTGTGGTTCTAACCTAGCTCCCTCTCCGACCATTGCTTCAAAAAGATGATTACACAGGGAAGGTTGCAAAATGGGCAACGATCCTTAGAGCCTTTTATATTAAATACATGCCTCACACCTCTATAAAAGGGAAGGTCCTTATCGACTTAATGGCCTAATTTGTTGAGCCTTCATGTGAAGAAAACGATGGAAGGCCAAGCATGGATGGAAAATCAGTTGGAGTGGTCTCCTTGTAAGAGCCTCTACCTTAGAAGGTGTATGTTGACGGTGCAGCAAACCAGAGGGGATCAGGAGTAGGGTTAGTTGTAGTATCCCCTGAAAGGATCATCATTGAGAAATCCTTAAGGCTGGGCTTCTTGGCTTTGAACAATGAGGTTGAGTATGAAGTTTTGCTGGTGGGGATGGCTATGGTCCAGAGAATGGGAGGAAGAGCAGTGGAGATGTATTCAGATTCTAGGTTAGTTGTAGGCCAAGTAAAAGGGTAGTTGAAGGCCAAAGACGTGAGAATGCAAGAATACCTGAGTCAAGCCAAGCACCTACAATCAAGGTTTGACGTCTTTTCCTTGCACCAGATTCTCAGAAGTAGAAATACGCATGCCGATTCCCTTGCTACTCTTGCAACCTCCTCGGCGCAGAGTCTGCCTCGGGTCATCCTAGTCGAGAATCTACGCAACCCTGCCAAGATGGAGAGGGAGAAGGTCCAGGTTCATCAGTTGAGGGTGGGACCTAGCTGGATGGATCCTATTGTCTTATTCCTTAAGGATGACATCTTGCCCGAGGAGCAGGGGGAAGCTGACAAAGTACAAAGAAAAGCTCCACGATTTTGGCTGTCTGAAGACAAAAAGTTGTACAAGCGCTCTTTTTCTAGGCCGTATTTGCTGTGCATCCATCCTGAAGCGATAGAATCACTCTTGGAGGAGCTGCACGAGAGAATTTGCGAAAGCCATATAGGAGGCAGATCCTTAGTTCACAGGGCCTTTACTTAGGGATATTGATGGCCCAACATGTACGAGGGAATTTGCAAAAGCCATATAAGAGGTAGATCCTTAGCTCACAGGGCCTTTACTTAGGGATATTGATGGCCCAACATGTAGAGGGAAGCGCAGGAGTATGTGAAGAAGTGTGACCAATTTCAGAGATTTGCTCCCAATATTCATCAGCCAGGGGGCGTTCTTAATCCCCTATCTAGTCCCTAGCCTTTCGCCCAATGGGGCTTGAACATTGTGGGGCCCATCCCTTAAGCAGCAGGGAACAGGAGGTGGCTTCTGGTCGGCACTGATTACTTTACCAAGTGGGTGGAAGCCGAGCCACTATCAAACATTAAGGATGTGGATGCCAAAAGGTTTGTGAGGAAGAACATTGTCACTCGATTCGGGATTCCTCATGCCCTCATCTCGGATAACGGACTTCAATTTGATAGCAAGGCCTTCAAAAGGTACTATTGTAAATTGGGTATCACGAATAAGTATTCCACTCCAACTTACCCTAGGGGAATGAGCAAGCTGAGGCTGTTAATAAGGTTATGGTAAATGAACTCAAGAAAAGGTTAAATGATGCAAAAGGCAGATGGGTGGATGAGCTCCCACATGTCCTTTGGACATATTAGACCACTCATCGCAGGTTAATAGGAGAGACCCCATTTTCAATGACCTATGGGGCCAAGGCTGTGATTCCTATGGAGACTGGGTTCCCCACGCTAAGAACTAGCTTATTCACTCCAGACAGCAATGACAATCTACTGGAAAAAAACTTAGACTTAATTGAAGAGCGCAGAGAAAATGCCATGGTCCAATTGGCATATTATCAACACAACCTCAAGCAACGATATGATGCCCACGTGAAGCCAAGGCCACTAGCACTTAGAGACTTGATATTAAGAAAGGTTTTGGGTATAGCAAAGAACACAGCATGGGGAAAGTTAAGGCCCAACTAGGAAGAGCCATATTGCATCACTTAAGTGGTTAGAATATGTGCATATTATCTTGAGGATCTAGATGAAAATATTGTACCCTATCCCTAGAATGTAAAAAACCTGAGAATGTATTATTATTAGTAAAAGTTTCCTTTTGCCATATTTTCATTTATTACCTTATGTGTTATACTTCCTGTCATTTTTCTAAGTGTTAAACAAAACCTTAGTCATGCTTGGTTCCTCGGACCACATACTTTGAGTAAATTAATAATTTATATCATTCTTCTAAGTGTTAAACAAAACCTTAGTCATGCCTGGTTCCTCAGACCACATATTTTGGGTAAATTAATACTTCATGACATTCTTCTAAATGTTAAACAGAACCTTAGTCATGTCTGGTTTCTCGGACCACATACTTCGGGTATATTAATACTTCATGTTAAACAAAATATTAGTAAGATTATTCTAATAGAATAAAAATAGTGAAATTATTTTTTAATCTCTAAATTACCTCTCAGTTACTAACTAACATGATCTGGCAATTGGCAGGAAGAGTTAGGTACAAATGTCGGTTAGGAATAAGTTGGATCATCTTCCAAAGCAATCTTCTCTGCAAACTACACTCACAAGCTAGATTCAAACACAAACTCACTCTAAATTTGTATCTGTTCCCCTTACAATTATATATATCATCCATACTCAAGAACAAAAATACTCATTTTTTAGTTTTCATTTTCTTTTCTAAAGAAAGAAAGAAAAAAAAGATTTCAACTTTCAAGAAACATGCTCATGAGCAACCACCTTTCTCTTCTCCTCTCTATTCTACTACTCACCATCTCCTTAGCCTCCTCCCCAACCCCAACCCCAACCCCATCCCTAAACACCACCCATTCTCCACCACCATCACTACCACCACCACCACCGCTATCACCACACCCATATCCTCCTCCGCCATCGCCACCATCTCCATCCCCACCACCCCCATCTCCTCCTCCACCACCCCATCTCCATCCCCTCCTTCCCCATCTCCTCCACCACCCCCATAACGACACCCTTCACCTTTATCACCACCATTTCAATCACCACCTCCACCTCCACCACCACCACAACCACGTCCTCGTCCATCTTCATCAAGACCAAGACCACCACCATCATCACTGTCACATTCACAATCCTCCCAAGAAATAAACAACATAATCGAGGCACTAATAGGCGCAAGTGATTTCACCAACTGGGCAAATATTATCTCAATGATCAACCTATTAACACTCCCAATCAGCGCAACTCTCTTCATTCCACAAGGCCAAGACGGTTCACTCAACATGAACACAAACGTGGACCCTTTGCTCTTACCTTACCACATAGTCCCTCAGTGCCTCTCTTTCTCTGACCT
The DNA here is from genome assembly GCA_023621385.1 of Quercus gilva. Taxonomy (NCBI): domain Eukaryota; kingdom Viridiplantae; phylum Streptophyta; class Magnoliopsida; order Fagales; family Fagaceae; genus Quercus; species Quercus gilva. Next base: position 73,422,526 of record CM042477.1, on the reverse strand, counting down.
CCTTCTCTTCAACACCAACATTCGCCTCCCAACTCTCTTACCAGACAAAACTATCCTCATCACCAACACCTCTGCCACCAATTTCACCCTCAACGACTCTCCCATCACCCAACCCGATGTCTACGCCACCAATGTTGTCACAGTCCACGGCATTGCAGTCCTTCTTGATTACTCCATTTACGGCAATCATGACACCAATGGGCTCAGGTTATCATTGCCCAAACCTCCACCCCAGCAGCCACAGCTGCAAGTTTCACCTGCAGATCATGGCTCAACATTACCACATCCTGTAATTTCACTTCATTTGGTTTCAATGCCATATGGAGCCTACTCTCCGATCTATATTCAGATTAATCAACCGCTACTTTTTTCTCTCATACTAATGGGGTTGATGGTGAGGTAATGGATTCAAGAGGATCCATTACCTCTGTGGGTAACTTATTAATAAACAAAACATTTGTTCAACTTTGAAAAGCCTAGTTTTGCGTTGATAGGACTAATTCTCGAATAATTTGCATGTGTACTTCTTTTAAAAAAAATTGGCGTGTCATTCATAGTCCCATAGAGGCACCAAACTATTGTGCTTGACCATCTTGGTAACTCTACTAAAATGAAATTTTCTCGCTGTCACGTTTGAGTGATTAGTAGAACCATGTAGAAATAATGGCAGTAAAAAGACAATAAGATATGTAAACCAAAACCTTATCAACATACATTGTAAAACTGAAATGGTTGTTATTTCAGAATGGTTAGTAAAATTTTCTAATATACAAGCAGCCTTAACTGCAATTGGTAAATGAGATCAGTATCATTAAATCCAGACCCTGTCAAGGTCTTGAGTAGCCACATTGCAAATATTTGTGCACAACTCAAGCCCATGATATTTCATCCCATTTTATGGATCTTTTGAAAGAATAGGCCTATCTTACTAAATGGAATACGAAGCTACCTTGAATGAAAAGAATGATGGGGACCTATTTCTTTTCCTTAATTTATATACAGGATTTCTGAATCTCCTCTATCAATGATGTGAATGCCACTCTCCATTTAGAACTTTGTGACTCACTGCAGAAAATCCTATGCATTATTCTCAACTCTTCTGGACTTGCCTTCTTTAAAAGTCCTCCAAGTACTACCAAATGTACGTCTTCATCAATTGAATTATTACCTGGTCCTTCAAATGGATTATCAGGGTCATGCTTTGTCAAACTGATACCAAAATCCTTTTCTTTTGTGTCTCCTACAGAGCAACTCAATTCAAAAGAGTATTTATTGACATCACTAATACCGTCCGTAGTTAAAGGCTAATGTGCCTGTAATTCCAGTACTCCATGCATTGATGATTGGGATCAAGAGCCTTGATAGCCTGAGACCAATTTTGTTAGTACCAGAATATAAAATTTATAAGCTAAAGAACATTTGATGCATGACATTGCATGATGGGAATCAATATATATGCATCTGCATGCGCAGGAACATTTGGATAAATAAGTAAATAAATCAGTGTACGTGCATTTGCAAGTGAGTGTGCGCGTGAGCACAAGCAAGCAAGACATTCATGCTCGCAAGAGTCAACTATCAACTAGCATGATTTGGTAATTGGCGGGAAGAGTTAGGTACAAATGTCGGTTAGGAATCAGTTGGATCATCTTCCAAAACAATTTTCTCTGCACACAACACTTAGAAGCTAGATTCAGATAGAAACACAAACTCACTCTGGATTTGTATATATTCACCTTACAATTATATATACCATCCATATTCAAGAACAAAAATACTCATTTTTCAGTTTTCATTTTTCTTTTCTAAAGAAAGAAAGAAAAGGTTTCAACTTTCAAGAAACACACTCATGGCCAACCACCATTCTCTCCTCCTCTCTATTCTACTACTCACCATCTCCATGGCCTCACCAACCCCATCTCCAAACACCACCCACTCTCCACCACCATCACCACCACCACCACCACCGCCGCCATCACCACTCCCATCTCCTCCTCCACCACCCCCATCACCACCACCACCATCCCCGTCACCACCACCCCCATCTCCTCCTCCACCACCACCAACTCCATCCCCACCTCCCCCATCTCCTCCACCACCCCCCCGACAACACCCTCCATCTTTACCACCACTATCTCAATCACCACCTCCACCGCCACCACGACCACGTCCTCGTCAATCTTCATCAAGACCAAGACCTCCACCATCATCGCCATCACAACCACAATCCTCCCAAGAAATAAACAACATAATTGAGGCACTAATAGGTGCAAGTGATTTCACCAACTGGGAAAATATTATCTCAATGATCAACCCACTAACACTCCCAATCAGCGCAACTCTCTTCATTCCACAAGACCAAGACGGTTCTCTCAACATGAACACAAACATGGACCCTTTGCTCTTACCTTACCACATAGTCCCTCAACGCCTCTCTTTCTCTGACCTCCTTCTCTTCAAAACCAACACTCGCCTCCCAACTCTCTTACCAGACAAAACTATCCTCATCACCAACACCTCTGCCACCAATTTCACCCTCAACGACTCTCCCATCACTCGACCCGATGTCTACGCCACCAATACCGTCACAGTCCACGGCATTGCAGCCCTTCTTGATTACTCCATTTACGGCGATCATGACACCGATGGGCTTGGGTTATCATTGCCCAAACCTCCACCCCAGCAGCCACAGCTGCAAGTTTCACCTGCAGATCATGGCTCAACAATACCACATGCTGATGCAGCGCGCTTGTCCTTGTTCAGTGAGTTTCCGATTGTCTTCTTCTTGATTGTTTGCGCCGGTTTTCTATAGAGCATATATGTGCGTATAGATACGTAGGCAAGCATCAATTTCACATTGATGGAGTCTTTGATGAGCGTTTCTTTTTTGGGGGGGTTTGTTTTTTATGACTTTTCTTTGATGGGTTTGTTCTAAATTTGGAGAAATCTTGATCTCTGCAAAATTATGCAGACAAAGCATGTAATCAAGATTCAAGAACAGAAGCCTTGTGATCATGCTGTACATAAATTTGTGCATTCATTGACATGAATCCTGTAATAACACCATGCAGTTACACAAGTTACAACATATTTGTTCTATTTTTCTTTGCTTACCTCATTTCTTTAAGCTTAGCTAGTTATCCTGACTGGGGACATTTTTTATTTATTTTTAAACTCCATGCCTTTGTTAATTTCCTGCCCTCAATTTTTTAAAAGCTTCTGCGAGAAACAATAGTTGTGCTACCAAAATCTGAGAAACTGTAGCGTTCATTGGTGGAGATCATCAAAAATTCTAGAGGCACACCAATTTTCACAAAATATTGCAGCTAGTAAGTTGTGAATGCTAGATGATAAACTAATGTCAATGACAGACTTAGATGAGAACTAGCAAAAAAACCATCAACTCAGTTGTTGTGAAATTACTCAAGAGTCCTCTTATCTTCACTTTCAGTAGGTCAGACTTTAAGCTCATTGATGGGTTTGACCCAAAAAATAAAAATAAACAAATAAAGGGAAATAAAAAGCCACTAGGTTCACACTAACTATTTTCATGTTTTTTCTGAATTTCACTTCATTTGGTTTCAATGCCATATGGAGCCTACTCTCCATTCTATATTCAGATTAATCAACTGCTACTTTTTTCTCTCATACTAATGGGATTGATGGTGAAGTAATATATTCAAAAGAATTCATTAGCTCTGTGCGTAACTTATTAATAAACAAAACATTTGCTCGACTTTGAAAAGCCTAGTTTTGTTTTGGGTTGATAGGACTAATTCTCGAATAATTTGCATGTGTACTTTTTTTTTTTTTTTTTTTTAATTTAAATTTTAGTGTGTCATTCATAATCCCATAGAGGCACCAAACTATTGTGCTTGACCTTCTTCGAAACTATACTTAAATGAAATTTTGCTCGCTGCCACGTCAGAGAGTGATTAGTAGAACCATATAGAAATAATGTCAGTAAGAAGACAATAAGATAGGCAAACCAAAACCGTATCAACGTACACTGTAAAACTGAAATGGTTGTAATTTCAGAATGGTTAGTAAAATTTTCTAATATACAAGCAGCCTTTACTGCAATTGGTAAATGAGATCAGTATCATTAAATCAAGACTCTGTCAAGGTCATGAGTGGCCACATCGCAAATATTCGTGCACAACTCAAACCCATGATATTTCTTCCCATTTTATTGATCTTTTGAAAGAATAGGCCTATCTGACTAACTGGAATAAAAAGCTATCTTGAATGAAAAGAATTATGGGGACCTATTTCTTTTCCTTAATTTATGTACAGGATTTCTGGATCTCCTCTATCAATGATGTGAATGCCACTCTCCATTTAGAACTTTGTGACTCACTGCAGAAAATCCTATGCATTATTCTCAACTCTTCTGGACTTGCCTTCTTTAACAGTCCTCGAAGTACCAAATGTACGTCTTCATCAATTGAATTATTACCCGGTCCTTCAGATGGATTATCAGGGTCATGCTTTGTCAAACTGATACCAAAATCCTTTGCTTCTGTGTCTCCTATAGAGCAACTCAATTCAAAAGAGTATTTATTGACATCGCTAATATTGTCCGTAGTTAAAGGTCTAATGTGCTTGTGATTCCAGTACTCCATGCATTGATGATTGGGATCAAGAGCCTCGATAGCCTGAGACCAATTTTGTTAGTACCAGAATATAAAATTTATAAGCTAAAGAACATTTGACGCATGACATTGCATGATGGGAATCAATACATATGCATCTGCATGCGCATGAACATTTGGATAAATAAATAAATAAATCAGAGTGTACATGCATTTGCAAGTGTGTGCGCGCGTGAGCACAAGCAAGCAAGACATTCATGCTCGCAAGAGTCAACTATCAAACAAGCCAAACAACAATTAAAACAGGGCTTTAAGCATGATCCAGGTTACATTTTACATCCTTTTAATGCTTCTTTTGGGGCCGTAGATCTAAGTACAATTCAATTAAAACTTGGTATATTCTCAACAAATTTTAAAAATTAAAAAATAAAATAAATACGGATATTGCAAAATATTGAAATACAGTCCCATTGTCCACCAAGTGTCAGGGATTAGGTTTTGTCCTTATATTAAGGCAAAAATTAATGAAGTTAAGGATGCATGAAGGTAGCATACCTCAATAATGGACTGAGAGTGAAACCCAAACATGTCAAGCCCATTAACACTTTGCAAAGGAGGCAGTCCTTGTTCTCCTAGACTGCTCCGACTAATGATTTCTTGGTTTAGTCTCTGTAGCACCATTTCCCAGCACAGCTCTGCTGAGACATTTGTGTAAGTCTCACTTGGAGATTCTTCTAAAGTAACCTGGAATTCATTTAAAAACAAGAGGTTAATACATAAACAGCTTAAAGAACAACAGTAAATTACAAACTGTTATTGGGGTTGTAATAGAGTTTACTCCTCATATCTTATAAAGAATGTTCCAGTATAATTTGTTATTAGTGATTCATTAGTGAATGCAACTCCCCCAGTTATATAAGGAAGTCATAGTTCTGACACCTTTAAACATCTAAATGCACACAAAAGAGCATGACATATTCAGATTGAAGTTAATGGTTTTTTTTTGGGTTACTAATTTCCATGCTGATCAATCTGGTCAAGACAAGAAGAGCAATGCATGATTTCAGCTTTGGCAGAAAGAAACATGCCAAACTAACTACCCCAGTAGCACATCCATCCAGATTAATCAAGCTTGGACAAGACTGCCTAGAGTTAATCTAGGCCCAGGGCAAGTGTAACATGGCGCAACTAAACTAATTTAAGCTTATGGTGGGAGCTCTGATTTCATAGACATGTTCTGGTGACATGTACATATCAAAGACATTGAAGAGGAGGGACTATGACTCCTTTGTAAAAGCTGTCATATGCAAGAATACAAATAGTTGAATATACCCATGTATACTCACCATCAAACTAAAATCCCTACTAACTGACACAAAAATATTTAAAACAGAAAGGGAGGAAATATCCACCTTAAACAGAGGCCCAAGAACGCCAGCATCAACAACTTCTGATATGTAACTACCAACTTTTGTTGGATTCACCACACTAAAGAACTTGACACAGCTTCGAAATCCTGCACAAGTCAACCCAAATTGAGGGAAAAATAATCAATGGAATACTCCTTCAAATTAATTAACAAATAATATGGTATTTTACAAGATCCATGCAGATATGCTTCTTCAGCATACCTTTCGGAAATATAGCCTGCTTACTGCACCAAAGCTTTCCAAACGTGACAGTCCCCAAATTTATGAGCTTGACACAAGGATCCAACTTTTGATTTGGAAAGCTTTGGTCCTTCGTGGTTATCTTTACATCCAAGGTATCCACAAATTCTGATTTCAATGAGCTGTCTGATGGCACTTTAGAACGGGGATGTGAAAACAAAAGATCAAACCCAAACAACTTGTTACTGTCTCTTGGAAAGGTATGCTCAACATCTCTCGAACATGAAGGAAAATCTTTATTTGAAAGGACAGGTGAAAGTGAGACTGATAAATTATGGTCACTATCTTGTTGCATTAAACACGGTTCCCTTTCTGTATCTGCACTATGAACATTTTCTTGTTCACAGTTTGAAATAAATGTCTCCTCCGCATTTGTGATACCCTTGCAATTAAAGCTATCAGATATAAGTCGCAGCCCACTTTTATGCTCATCACACATAACATTGAGATTAAAATCAATACAGCAGTCCTGCCCCAACTTACCTTTCTTGTTCCTGACTAAAGTTTCATCATTAACAATAGCATTATGACTTTCTGTACTGATGTGAGATGTGCCTAAACTAAATGACCCATGCTGGGACTCTGACTGGATAACTTCGGAAGAAACATGGCTATATGAACTGCAAGGCACATTTATGTTCAACTTCTCCTCAGTTCCTTGGCAACAAGATGACTTTTCCCTTTGATCAAGATACTTGGTTCCACGTGCATCACTTTCCATATCTAGCTTAGCTACACAAGCAACCTTATCACTAGCAGAAACCAAACCAGAGCCCCCTGATACCCATACTTCGATTGAATCCACTCCTCCTTCCAGTGCTGAAACCAAGGTATTTAGCTCATTTATAGTGTAGCGGATAAGAACAAATCTATTGTCCACTTCACATGAACAAAAATGGTTTGCATGTTTAAGACATGAAAATTGATCAGGGGAGCACTTGCAGCCAGCAGCAGATAGGTGTAAGTCATAGAAGCAAGATAAACACTCTCTCTCTTTTTCCAAATCAAAGTCCCTTTCCATCTTTTGCAACTTCAAATGCCTTGGAAGGCCATCTATTCGTTCCTCTTCCATCCGTACTCTTGTCTGTCAATAGTAGTAATGATTAAAAAAATTAGTTCTCTAGATCGTGATTCGTGCATGAACATGTGGATATTTATTTCACCTTGAAAAATGAGAAACAAGTGAGAGTGAGGGAGAAGAAGAAATTACCTTAACTGCCTTGGTAAGTACTCCATCTTTACCACAAAAACTTTTCCATCGCAAATTTCTTGCAGTTTCCTTTCCAAGAACAGATATCTCCCAAAGGGCCTTTACAGCTTCCAGAGCAGACCCTATTAACAATTTGTCATGAGAAATTGATGTCATGCGACGCTGCTCACTATAAAGCTCCACTGCATTTTGCCCATGTACCAACCAATCAACAGGGGCCACATTCACAGCCTCAGCACAGTTGAAGCCACAATTAAATCCAGAGTGATACGCCCTCGGAAAGGTAAGAACAAATTCCCCAGACCTCTGGACAGCTCGATGTACTGGTACAGACTCAGATTTTAGAACAGAAGGAGATAGCTGAGTGACCTGCCCCAAGATGAAAATCATTATATGAAAGCCTGAAATATGGTCATAAAGTTTATAAGCAAGGTAGAGACAGAATAGGATGTAGACACCATAATGTCCCTGTGATATCAGGATAGACACGTCATAGCAGAGTGGTGGTATAAAGCTAGGTATCACCCACCGCAATAGGAATGAAGTGGGATTGAACCCAAACATTGAGCAAGGAGAACCTCTTGCTGCAGTTGCATCTTTCTTCATTACTTAAAACATAGTATGTAGCAAAAACTTAAAATGAAATCACATTGGGATGATCAAGTATTATTTTCATTCATGGATTTTCTAACATAAATTGATAAGAAGACAGTGACAATCAACTATATATCATCATACCAGTTCGTTAAGTAAATTTGGTTGTTCTTCAAATAAATCAGGTAAATGCTTTCTCATTGCATCTTCCAAAGTGGTCGCATGGCTTCCAGGTACTCCATACCATACTTTAGGATCACCCCAATGTAGATAGTTCAGTGAATAGAGGTGGTGGTCCTCAACATGCTGTTCCAAATCGCAACAATAGAGAAATAAGGTTAAATACTAATTTGGAAAAAAAAAAAATTAGTGCAACATTCGGTTTAAGATCACAGTTTTTTTTTTTTTTTTGAAGGAAAGATAACAACTTGTATGGCCTATTCAACGAAATGATATTGATCTAAAATTTGACTGAATAAAGAAACATCTTCCACTTTAGTTCTTGTTGCATATCCTCAACCGATTGAGTCTCCAAGGAAGTTTAAAATATGTACCATCCCAAAAATAAGAGTGACACAAACCCTTCGACCTTTATATAACATTTAAATATCAATGGCCTTTAGTTTTTTCCTTTTCTAGACAGAAAGCTCCAAATATTCAGATGTTCAATAAAGTGTTAACCAGTGTGTATTTGAGGATTTACTAAGGGAATGTGATTTCCTTGCTGGTCAACCAGGTTTGAAGGCTAGGCTTAGGTTGTAATGCAGGAGACCAAACACTCTTAGAAACAATAATTCTTGTGTAACAAGTCATAATTTAACTTATCAAATAGATAAATTGGAAATCAGTGAAACCTGGTACATAGAGACAGCAAATAAAAAATTTGGCAAACACCATTTGTAGGCTTGGATAAGTTAATTTCTTTTTTCTTTAATGCAAAAAACTTCAATTTAGGGAGCAAATAGGTCATAAAATTTGAAGATCACCCTGAGAAAATAGGTCATAAAATTTGTAGTTTAGTACCTTTCCAGAATGTAAAGAGCATCTGAAAAGGCATTAAGAGTGTGTGTGTGTGTGTGTGTGTGTGTGTGTGTGACAAAGTCCAATATCCATCATTGTGTTTGATATAATTAACTCATTATGCATGTAGAAATTTGAGAAGTAATTCCATTGACCTACCCAACAGAAGGAAGAAAAGCACATCCCAACATAGAGCCATGGTACTAGAACTCCCGAGATATCACTTCCTTCAAAACATAGTACAGAACCTGGCAGGCGTGGTAAGTTGTTTAGATTCCAACCTGACATTGCATACTTATCCAAACCACTTTCAGGTAGCATGGAAGATGCCTTAGGAAATCCACTTCCAAATGGTCCTGTTTCTAAGTCAGCTCCATATATTACCTGGAACAAGGCAGAACAGAAATTCACATCTTTTTCATAAATAGACATACAAATAGTAAATGTAAGAGGCAGAGTATATTCTAATTCCATACCTCAACTTCATCTGTGGGTTGCTCAACTACCCGCCAGTATTCACCTTCAATATCGTCCACAGAGGGTTCCCATCCTTTTTGCTTCACAGTTTCAACAAAGTTTAGGTCCTCCTTAGCATTCTTCATTCCAAAGTAGGACTCCTTAAAATAATCAGCGTATTTCTGAAAATCTCGAAGTGTGAGGTCTGGTCCAGAATGAAACCCAAACTTCTCATCAGTCTCTGAAGAAACATTAGCTTCAGAACTACAATTGGCATGCCTCCTGGTTGTTCCAATTCTAGAGTGCTTCCTTCGTTTTCGCTTCCGGCTTCTGTTTTTCTTTCTCATGGGCTCCCTATTTTGAAGCAAGTCAACATGCTGGGTACGTGTAGAAAATTTAGCAAGTTCCCATTTATCTTTCTCTTTAAGAGGGCAGGGTGGAATCCAGGAAGATGGAGGAACAATCCGACATATGCCATATGGTTCTGCCTTTGGACGTATCTTTGCTATGTAACCAAGTGTATCTTCAAATTCCTGATATAAGAAGAATGATATGAAATTAAATTGAAAAAGTAATACTACAGCCAAAGAAAAATTAACGATGACATCAGATCTCTATTTCTTGACAGAAGAATACCTCAAGAGAAGGATAAAATACAGGTGCTTCATCAATGAGAGGCCTGCATGCTCCAGCTGGATCCCATCTGGCTGATATCTGCAACATGCCAAAAATTATTGAGCATATGTGACAAAGAACAAAAGAGAATGGTAGTTTTGTAAAGGTCCTCACAGTAGAGTGAGAAATAATTTAGAAGTGGTAGCACAGACTCCAAAATCAAACAACCTCAAAAAGAAAATGCACCCAATTTGAAAAATATGTACAAGAAAAATAGGAACCTTTTTGGCTTATGCCAATCTGGTTCCTTTTCCAAACTAATCAAGAAATGCAATCCAATAATGTAATGTTTCAAAAGTTAAACTTTATACCGGTCTTAGCTTTCTCTAAAACTGTTATCCAATACCTCATGTTCATGTATATGACTACATCCTAGACCTGACTAAGTTTGTTGTCCTAAACCTATTGTTTCATCAACTTAAGGGGTAAAACCCAATTTTGCTTTCTATCCCCTCACACTGTTTGTGAATAAAAAACCCAGTCCATGAATAAATTGATAATACGATTGCCAAACATCAAACACTTTATAGCATTGTCAATGCAGCGTGGAGCAACAAAACAATATTTGACAGATAATCTTCTGTATTTAACTTAAATTACCGTTTGAAAACTTGTCTGTATGTTGCAACAAACATTTTTCCATGTTTTCCAAATTAATCTCTAAGGAGCTCACATTTTTTAATTTGAGACTCCTATGTAAACCTAGGAAAGACTGCTTTACCTTCACACCTCACCTTTTTGAAAAAAGTTTGATGCTGATCAAATATACATGATGAATCCTACAAAGCCTACAAGAAGGTCAATTTATAACCTAAGATCTAATGAGCATTAGTTTTTTTTGTGAAGGAATGGATAACAAAGTATCATACTCCTCAATATTCAGAATTAGATTACTGTACACAGTTATCCCATAACACATATTATAGCCAAACAAAAATTTACAATAAATAAAAACAAAGGGATCAAATTTGCAATGTGTTGAGGCCTGAGGATCAATTATAAGAGAGGTAATAAAAAGACATGAACAAAAGTAAAACATAAAAATATTCTGATCATGTGAGATGGATGGATAAAACAGATATTTTGGATAAATAGGTTCAACCCAATAGAAAGAATATGAAATCTAACCTGTTTGATATGAGATTCTGCTGCAAAATTGAACTGTGCCATTGGCTACAATTACAAAAAATGCAAACCCTAATTTACCAACTATTCCTGCAGAAATAGACCTTATAATGAGCAATCCAAATCAAAAAATGCTGAAACAATTAATCAGAAACAGTTTTTCATTCTTTACAATAAAAAAAGACTCAAAATTTAGATAGAAAAAGAAGGCTATCAATATCAATATATACCCAATTCCCAGAGCTTCAATAGCAGCCCCCCAAACAACAGTTTTGTTTCTGCTTTCTGAATCAATGCAAACTTCAACCAAAAAAATAAAATCCCATAAAAGAATGAATAAAAATATAATCTTTATAAGAAAATTCAATAAACTACAATTTTGAAAAAGATATAATATTTTCTTCAACCCCCACAAAGAAAAAAAATTTTGAATGCAATCTGATTTTTCAAATTAAAAAAACAAAAGGGAATTGACTTAGTAAACAAAATAATTTAATTAAAGAAAAATGATTAGTGGGCAGTAATAACAAGAATGAAAGAATGTGAAAACACAAATAAATAGTATGAAAAAATAATAATAATAATAATAAAAATAAAATAATGAAAACATGAAAAAGAATAAAAGAGAAAAAAGAAAAAGAAAGCAAACGGGCACCTCAGGTTTTTTAAGGAGGTGTTAAGATTGAAAGACGTGTAAAGTGTATTTTGTAGTTGAACACTTCTTCTCTCTCCTTCTGCCCCGGCTCCTCCAATTTATATGTATTGTCAATGTAAATAAATACTACTAAATAAATAGAATAATACGTTTTATTTTGGTTTAGGCCTTTAAAATAAGAATAATAATATAAAGTGGGATTTGATTAAATAAGTCCTTTTACTAATTGATTAGGAGTCCTAATCCTAAACACCTTCTATCTTTTAGGAATTAAAAAAAAAAAAAAAATCTAAGCAAACGAGGAAGTTGAATATTTTTTAAGATTATTATAATAAAAATAGAGGTAAATAATATATTTTCTATATTAGTTTTATTTATAGTCATAGGAGAGAGAGAGAGTCAAACGAACCCGCTAAAACGCACGCACGCACGCACACAGTATTTAACGGAATGAAAACGGTGTGCCTCACAATCCAACGTTGTATTCTGATTGTTCTATAGTACTATTCCTCAGTTGTTGTAACTTGTAACACAAGCTAAGCTTTTTATTTATTTCTACCCCTTCTACTTTTTTTATTATTTTATTTTATGGAAAAGTTTAGGAGCACACTTTGTCATGCATCATCAGTGATTCTATTCCATTTAAAAAAAAAAATAGTGATGGCATTTTTGTTTTTTAAATAGCAATGGTATTGGACTGTTTTTCATTAAAAGTATACATTTGACTCTAAATTAAAAAATCAACTTATTTTACTATTTACCTTATTTTTTATATTTTTTATGAGATTTATTGCAATTTTTTGTACTATTCATGGGTCTCACTATACTATTTCAGCTAACTTTTACATTTATCTATAATACTTTTAGCAAAAAGTTTTAAATTAGGAAAATAAGCGAATCACAAATAGACCTTAAATACAAATTGTGGATGATTATGTAAATGATTCAATCCAATCACAAATTGACAATTAATAATGTGTGTGACCACTAATAAATTGTTATTTTAATTTACCTTTAAGGTCCAAGCTTGCGTAACTTTAGGTCCTCTAAGAACATGTACTTAGAACATTTGCATTAGTCAATGCAAAATAAAAACAGTGCTTAATTTTACATATATTAGTTTCAAAATCACCCATATCAATTAAGTTAAAGATGTGTAAATTTGCAAAATTACTACAGTAATCGTGTAAATTTGGACGGACATTATTCATTTTACATTTAGTTTTTTATTCTTTTTTTTTTTTTTTTTTTACATATTACGAGAGTAAAGGAAAAAAGTGGATAATAATTTTTTTGAATAAAGAAAGAAAAATAATTTAAAAAATAAAGAAAAATTGATATTTTAATGAAATTAAATGTATAATAGATAATACGATATAGGTGTTTTTGAAAAGTAGTTGTGTAAAATAGAAAAAGTAAGCTTTTTTGCTAAATAAATACAAATTTTTGCATGAACTAATGTGAATGATTGTCCGTTTGAGAATTGTTTATTTTTTGTAGTTTATCTTCATAATGTGAGACAAAAAGTATAAAAATAGCTTTTTTTTTTAATAAAAAACTAAAATTTAAATTATTTGAAATAAAATTGAGACATAAAGTAATGTGAAACCTGCAAACAAGCATAAAATAAACAAAAATCTAGCTTACAATGATTCCCCAAACACATATGTGGAAGCAAGAAATTAGCCCTAGCTTAATTACTTGTTTGTAATCACAATTGATTTTTATTAAGGGTGCAATACAATCCACAAACGAGAAATTTGAATAAGAACTAGATAACTCTCTACTGTATAAAATTGTGTCCAAAACTTTATTTATATAATTTGTCTGTTACATTTCTCACTATGTGTTTCACTCTTCTTCTTTTTTGGCTTCTATCTCTTTCTCTAATCCTTCCAAAACCGCCCTCGTTTGTCTGCCTTCTTTTCTTTTATACTTTCCCTCTTCCTTCTTCTTTATTCTTATCTTTTGCTTAGTTCTCTTCATTTTCTTCTCCAACATGTGCCATAGTAGGTGTTGTCTTGGTGCAATTGGGCAGCTTTCTGTCCCATTAGGCTTTTCTTTTCTTAAGGTTATGATGAACAAAAACTTCTGGAGCCTTTTGTTTTATTCTGATAAGTTATCTGTTGCATTAAATGCAACTATGTCAGGTGGACTGTTGTAGATTTATCCAGAAGATCTAGAGGGCATCCTCGAATATTTTGCGAATACCTTGACAAGATGCTTTGGTAGCTTAAAACATAGACTGGCGTGGGCAGTATAGTCAATAGGTTTTCACCTCGGATGACTCTAGTGATTTACTCAAGCTCGGACCAAGGATGATGGGTCTTGTTTGGTCGGATTCCAAGGTTCGGGATCTTGAGAGCATTTTTAATGACTTCTTGTTTAATCTTTGGTTCGTGTTCCGGGGTATGTATCTTCGTGGTTGGGCTTCATATCTCAGAATGATATGTTCTTGACCCATTCTAATCTAAGGCCCAATGCTTATTTGGGTTTTATGTACCACTCCTGTACAACACACTTACTCACACTCTTGTTAAATGTCACCTTTTTTTTATTAGACTTCTGTCACAATTTGTATTTGGGGGTGCTAATTGACAATTAATTACATTATTTATACATTAATCTACTACTTTAAATGCTAAAATCACTAATTTAATTGATATTGAAACAAGTTAGACAAAATATACGTACATACTTTAGATTTTTTTTGGTGAAAGTAACATTATTTGGATCACTGCATACTTTTAGTGCGATGATCACTCTATAAGTATAAGTGTTTATGGGGTGTAAGAGGTAAGAATCAGGATTCAAGTTTCTAAAATAGAATTTTACACACATACACTTAGATTAACTCAAAATGAAATTTCTACCTTGTAAAATAAAAAAATAAAAAAAATTCATTTAGCGTTTGGGCTGGAGTTGAGATACTTTCTTTTTTTTTTTTTTTTTTTTTTTTGAGTTGAGATACTTTAAAGTTTAAACAGACGCACACAGACACACGTGAATTAAAGTAACACCTCAGTCCCACATTTTTTTTTTTTTTTTTTTTTTTTTACTTTTACTTTTTACACGTTCGGTCGGTACTAGGAGAAGCAGTATTGTACATACTAGATCGTATTGTGATTTGTGTTATACTGTAGTACTTCTCCAAGACCTGTGAGGAACAAACTAGCTAGTACTTCTCCTAGACCTAGTACCGAATGAATTAGATTTAGATAAGATTAGATTCTATTTCTATTTATATATTTATATTTCGTTATCAGTACTTTGCTTGCATCATCTTGTCCACGTATATCAAACCTTCTTCCCCTTCCTTCGTTTTCCCAATATTATCTCTTCTATACTTTCGATTTAATCTTTAATATATATATATGCATTTATCCCTTTTTTATAGCATGTAGTTTATCTGTTATCATTTTTTTTTTAAAAACAAGTATTTTATCGGCTTTGATAAAAAAAAAAAAAAAAAAATTATACATTAAGGCACGCATGACAATAAGTTAATATTAATATTTTGATGTAAATGTAAATTTTTGTTGGATGAAAGGCTTAATAAATACAAGAATAAATTGTTTACTTTTTAAGGAATGCATAACTAACTTTAAATTTTAAGCTACTGTGATTCTGATTCATACTTTATAAATAGTAAGTGCCTCGTTGTGATAGTAAGTGTGTTATACTAAAAGCGATATGTTGAAAATACCAAAAAGTGTCAGTAAGATTCATAGTTGAATTGATAATTTAATACGACAAAACATTGTAATGAATGGAATAAAATTGAATGTTTGAAATAGATTGACACCAAAATATTCTATTATAGGAAAGACAAATGGTAGATAGAATAAAATTTTTAACTTTGAGCCACAGTTATTTTTGCAGTTCCTTTTTTCAATGGAACCACCTACATGCTTATTTTATTATATTTCTTAAAAACTATTACAGGGATGATGAAAAATAAGTCATTGATTTTATTTTTCTAAATTAGTAAAAAAAATTTTTTGTTCATATGGGTATATTTATAATGTTTTCTATATATTTTACTAACAATTATCAGTGTTATGTATCTTAATATAGGAAAATGATAAATTGATTTGTAATACAATTAATCAGTTGACAACTATGGTTTCAAGTTTGAATTACCAAAATAGAAAATTATAAATTTTTAATAGGATAATTCAATATGATTCAACCAGTGGATTTTTTTTTTTTTTTTTTTTAATACAAGATAGAAATTTTACTATAACCTAATTTAAATGTATGTGTGTGTAGAACTCCCTCCTGAAGATTTGAACCCTACCCCTTGCTCCCCACACCCCACAAGCACTTATGGTTGTAAAGTAACCATCGCGCCAAGTGTGCATGGTAGTACCAATGGATTTAATTGACTGATGTTCATAATTTTTCCAATTCAATTCACTAATATGAATTTTTTCCCCTTAATACAATAGAGGAGGGAGTTTTGAATCCACATTTTTCTCCATGAGAGAGCTAGAGAATGTCAATTATAAGACTCTTTGACACCAATTTGGTAGGTTGTGAATTGTGATATCTATTTGTTGAAGTTTTCAAAATATTTACACAAACTATTTTATAACATTTTTACAAACTGCTGATGTTGCTTTATTATTTTCCAAATAGTTATTGCAAGTAAAAATGTGATGTTAGTGATGGACTCATATTAGAACTAGTAAGAATTTGTAACATCAGTAATTTGTAAAAATATTGTAAAATAATTTGTGTCTGTAGCATTACTCAAATTTTTGATGTAAGATTGAAACCCCATGAATTACGCATGCTAGTACGAGGCATTAAGTTCTATTTTCTCTTCTCTCCTCCTTAATTCTCTCTTATTAGTCTTTCCAATTTTGAAGCACAGCCTGCTTCTTTCTCAAATTATTTCATTTTAAAATCTTTTCAACGCTTTCCTTTTTTAATTTTTAACGCTTTCAATACTCTCCTTTTTCTCATGAGTTTTTTAGGCGAAATTTGTAAAATAATAATTTTTTAATATTAATTATTTAAACCGAAATTCTTTTGAAGTTATTTAGAAATTTAACATTTTTTTAATTGTATACTAGAAATAGGATTTTATCACTTTTAGACTAAATTTCAAAATAATTTAAGAATAATGTCAATTTAATTAATAATTATTAAAAATTTATTATCTTACAAATCTTGTTAGCTTCTTAACTTTTCTCTCTCACAGTAAAAGCATAGGTCAACATCACATATAAACTTTGCCAAATTCATAGTCAATTATTTTTTGCTAACAAAGGTGTTTATAATCATTCGAGTACCTAACTATTCATCAAGATGTTTGTAGCCTCCTTTCTCCAAAAAAAAAAAAAAAAGAAAAGAAAAAAAAAAAGAAAAAAAAAGAAGAAGAAGAAGATGTGTGTAGTCCCTCATTGAACCCAGCAATTTTATCCAATTAAAGAATGTGCGAAAATGGCTAAATAAGTTGAAGACCATGATTTCCATTGAGAAATCAAGTAGTTGTTTTTTAGAATGACAGAAGTTAGGTACAATATTTTAGGTGCTGTTTTTTAAGTTTCTTCTTAAGATTTAGTCATATGGCTACTTAATTAAAAAATACACTTTCTTCACATGAAAAAAAATCCACATGGCAGAATCTTAAAAGGGGAACTTAAGGAACAGCACATAAGTACTATACCTAAGTCTTGCTCTTTTTAGAAATATCTCATATCACCGCATATGCGTGGATAGGAAACCAACCATCTTCATATTCACATATCATACAAATGTAGGTTTTTGAATTTGGAGAGAATTAACAACCATGGTTACATAGGCATTAATCACAGAGAGAATTACATTTAAGAATTGAGCAAACACAAGTAGTGTGGAACACAGCTCAAAAGGCTAGCAAACACACAGGTGAGACTGAGAATGGAATTGGATCCACCACAACTATATTTACATAAATTAAATGGTATTGTCGGATTTTGCCTTGAACAATTTGGCAATAGAGATGATATTGATGATCAAGAGAAGAATGAGGCCAATGAAGGAAGCAATGAGAGCTCCACTTCCATGGTGACAAAAGGTTTGGAACTTGTCACAGATTTTGTTCCACCTTGCATGTGAATTACCGTTCTTCCCTAGCTCTGCCATGAACACTGCTGCTCCATCCCCAGCTGCTGCCAGAACCACAATCAACTGCTCCCAAAACAACCAATAAAAATAATTAATATTTTTTTCAACTTTTTTTAATAGAAAGGATATTTTAAAGAGAAGTCAAATCTGCTTAAAATACAACATGAAATATGGAGAAACATTCTTCATCCACACCGAAAGACCCGCAACATTAATAACATGTCTAGCAAGGTTATGAGTTACAGAATTGTCTTAACGATAAACATGTAAAAAATTAAGAGAATGAAGGATTTTGAAGGTAGATATAATACTTTGTTTGGCATCCCTAATTGCTTTAGGGAACTATAAGTAGATTAAGGGGATCATGTATATATATGTTGTATTAATTTTTTTTTTGTTCAGGATATTCATACTTGGCCTCCTTAAAATTGTTAGTCTCTCCGAAATCCAAAAATTAAAAAGGCCACATAACTCATACATTTGACCGGTAGTCCCTTTCCAAAACAAAAATAATTTTTTTTTTTTACATATAATCACTCACCATATCAGCAATTTATAAAATAATTTATATCTTTAGCATTATTTAAAAAAAAAAACTCAGCTATGAAAAAAACAAAATGACTACACACGTGTCATAAAATGTTTAGCTTGCATCTAATATTTTTAAGCATTGAACATGACATGTGTCTTAAAATGGTCATATATCAATCTCGTTTCTTTTTAATTTCCATTCAAATCAACACCACACAAAAACCTTGCTCTTTAACTAAAACAAGAGAAAGAAAATAAAATTGGACACTAGCTTTTAGATTGCAAAAGTAGGGTTCTCAAAAAAAAAAATAATAATAATAATAATTGCTAACGTGGAATTCGAAAGGCAATCAGTAGCACGCAAATACTAGCATGGTTTTTTAAATTTTATTTATATATATATATATATATATATAAAAGAATACTAGCGTCGTTTATTTTGCCTTTTTGTCATAATTATTATCTATTTCTTTAAATAGTAGCAAGTAATTTATGATATTTATTGAGGTTCGCATTACTTTCGATTCACAATTTTGATGCGGTCAACTGTGACACTAGAAATAAAGTGATAGTTTCATATAAAAATGATTGTCCACTACTCATAGTCAACCTCTTCAACAAATTATGACAAAAGTTATGACTAATGATGTGATGCTAAAATAATTATTATAATTTTTAATTTTTTTTTTTACAGTTAGTAATACCAAGCCCTTCTCATATTCTTCTCCAAAAAAAAAAAAAAAAAAATGTCCTCATAAAATAATAATAATAATAATACCATGTCCAAAATGGCGATGATGGCAAGGCGCAATCCCTTGTAGTCAATCTTGTGCCCAACAATTTCCAACACTAATATCAACAAATTATGGAAACTGGCCATACTGTTGGCTACCACAAAGAACCTGTATCAGCAACAAATATTTAATATGTATGTACAGATGCATATAAGCACGTTAGCATTCTCATATATATATATATATATATATATTAGCTTCAATACAGGTAAGTTCTAACTCAGCTGACACATTATTAGATGTGTGCGTAACTTACTAATAGAAAAATACACACGTAGATACACAATCACTGTTTTTTTTTTTTTTTTTTTTTTTTTGGTGAGAAACACAAACACAATCATTGTAAATGTGCAAAAGAGAGAGAGTCAAAAGTGAATAAACGACTAACACAAATGCTGGGGTGTGTTGAAACTTGGCAGTAAGAGAAGCTTTTATTGGGTTGTTGCCGATGGTGGCGACCACCAAGGTATTGGTCTGTTTGTTAAGTGCCATCACAATAGTTGCTGATGCTGTGGCAAAAAATGCAACCAACCTCAGCAACAAAAGGATCCTATCCTTTTGTTTCTGTGCAGGAGTAGAGTTGAAGATAGCCTCTGTTTTACGTTCAGTTTCTAGTGCCATTATGCTTTGTATCTTTGTGTTTGTTTGTGTGTGTGTGAATGTGAGAGACAGAAAACTGAGTTTGTAACCAGGGAGAGGTGTCTTAATATAGACTATGGAAGAGATAAATGGATCAGCAATAATATCATTGTTAAGCCTAAGAAGTAAAGTGTAGTGTATTGGTAAATTCCTTGGGTGGTGTAACCATCCACTGACCAGTGTGTTGGTGTTGGTGTTGGTGGTTTGGAAAATTAAGTCCCACACATGTGGTTAGATCTTTGGTTGTTTGGAAACTGGTTAAAAGGCTACAGAAAAGTTTGCACACTGCCAATGGTTGCGTCCCATTGAGTACAATCTCTTGCCTACCAGGATATTCCACTCCATCTCCATCAATATCTTTTCAATGTCTTAACGAATTTTGTTACATGAATCCCAAACACATGTTTTTTTTTTTTTGAAAGAAAACCAAAGCATGTTTAACAGTTTTTCAACTATCCCATGACTTTTTTATGCTTTGTCTACTGATGCACGAAACAGTTAGATTAGATGTATTTAAAATGGTTAAGCAGTTGGCATCCTCGGACAAGTTTTGCAGCATTCTTCGACTCAAATTTGGCGAACCTGTTCTTCAGAGAGCGAACCCAACACTACCAAATAGATGCTAGTGGTCACTATTCAATCCTTGAACAACCACTACAGTAGTTTTTCTTGTAAAACACTATATAAAACCAATATGAAAAACAGCAATAACCGTGGATAGCCGTTACTACTGAGAAATTTCAGCTCTGTTCTGAGGGTCCATTCAACACACTGACAAAGCATCTCATTCGCTCCTAAACAACACAAGTACCTTAGGATTGAACGTACTCAAAGGGGTCTCACTGCCATTACTTTTGTTTCTATGACACCCCTTAAACAGCGCATTTTTGACAGAAAATTGTTATCGGGTTTCAGCACAAAAATATTAACAGTGTCTTCAGACAAAAGTCCTTTAATAGCCAAATTTTGAGGAACATAGGCATGTTAAATCAAAAACCATTTGCATATTCACCACCAGACACCAAACAACATAGAACAAAGCTCTGAAGTCACCCCCGTACAGATAATGTGACATTATAATAGAAACACAATTTTATCAAACAACAACAAAGCCTTAATCCCAAAATTTGGGCGGCTAAAAAATATCCTGTTTATCCATTGTTTTGCATTTGAAGAAGACATACTGTATCAGCATATTCACTACTAAACATGTTGCAAAGAATGGGTTCAATATGACATTGACAATCATAAATGACTAGTACAACAACCTCCACTTTTCTTATCCCCTTAATATACATCACACATAAAATTTCTCTCAAGCCTTATATTGGAAATGGTTTCTTAAATTATTGTACTGATGCCAATCTCAACAAAATATACACAAACAATTTCCACGTCCATCTTCCAAGTGATGGACATGGATTGTTTCTTACAATATAAAACTAGCAGCAATAGTTCCTGATATGTCATTGTATTACTTTTTGTCTGTTGTGACCCCAACAACCACATTGCTCACCTGCGACATTCAAAATCTTATCAGTACACCTTTTTCTGCTCGCAAGAATGGAAGGACAGAGAATATCCCTCCCAGTGGGAGGGGAGAGAGAGGAGATTGAAAATAGAAATTGGGTACAATACTTACCAATTTGCCACTTTCGTCAACAGACATAGGATTCTCAACAACAACTGTTTGGCTTTGAGAGTAAGGCATTGACTGCAGCAAATACAAGAAAAAAGAAGATTTAGCAAGCAACATATATTTCATTACCGATACACTTTCTCATTAAAAAAGACAAAAAACCAGCAAACTCAAATTATTGATGGTTAGTCCAGTTAAAAGAGAAAAAGAAGAAAGAGCTTACTGTTGACGTGGAGGGTGTTGTTCCAGAGTAGGCTGTCCCATTAGGTCTGTGCATAGGAATTGGAAGCCTTGCATTCGCCATCTACAAGATATATAATGAAGCATGAGACTGAGACAGCACTCACCACTAACTGATAAAGGACAAGCAAAAACCAGGGAGTTTTTTTTTTTTTTTTTTGGAAACGGACCAAGGAGGTATATTTAAACATAGAAGAATATGATGTATCATCCCAGCAGAGCAGAGATTTCAAAGACAATCACATAATCAATAAAATGAAAATTTTAGTACTTGTGTGGATTCAAAATAACAAATCATGGCTTGTGTGCATTTGCATACATGTGTGTATACTTGTAAGCAGAAACTTTACAAGTGCAAAAGGTGAAAAGCTGAACTCATTAAGCACACCAGATTTTATGGGTTTTCTCAAATCAAAAAGTGAGACAGGAAGCTCACTACAAAGTAGCAAGTTCAAAGCCTGAATAGAACCAAACTGAAATGTATGTTATAACTTGGGTTGATTGCACTAATCCCCCCTAAATTACGGGGTCTTTGCACTTTGCACCCCAAACTATTACAACTTGTAATCACCACCCAATTTTAGCAAAACTTGCAAATTGCACCCTACAGGCAGATTGGTTGTTAAAACTAACAGTCACATGCAAGTTAAGTGACCTTAAAAAAAGTAAATTCCTCAGTTTTCCCTTACATGGTGAAATTAAAAATTATCCATACTAATTTTCCAAACACATGAGCCACCTCTTCCTCCAATTTCACAGCAATGTGGTTCACAAAGGGAAGTACTAGTTGTGCTACACTTTGCCAAGAGGAAGGGTTTAATTTTCACTTCAATTAGTGTGAAAAGGTTGTATGGTAGAGTTTCCGAAGGTGTTGTTTCTGGCTGTGGACAAATTCAAATCAGATATACTATTGAGGAAGTGAAGACCTATTAGCTAGCAAAAAATCATCTTCTGCAGCAATAATGCACCATCCAGAAGGGAGTCTAGAAATTATTCTACTACATCAAAGTCAACAAAAGTTCCAGAGCTTGTAATAGAAAAGTTCAGGAGATAACAAAACTCTGAGAGAATATGAAGGGTATATTTTACACCTTGCAACTCAGTCACTTTGAACATAACCCAAAACTTACAAGCTATTAAAAGATGGCTTAGAAATTGGATTAATAGGAGATGGAAAGATGAATTCAGAGGATCAAAATGTCAGCCTACCAAAGTTAATAAGAAGAATGGTTTCTGGAGCATTGATAAAATTAAGAGATGACCCAGAAAGTACTCACCCTACCATGTGCTACAATCAAGCAAATGAGTACAGGAGGTGGTTCCTCCTAATTCCACCAACTCCTCGAACTATATTCTCTTAGTTTATAGATAACAATCTGATGTTGCAAAGGGCTGTGACAAGGTGGGTGAAATTGGGGAATGAGGAGGCCAATTTGTTTGGGAAATTAGTATGGGTAGTTTGTAATTTCATCATGTAAGGGTAAAATGGGGAATTTTATTTTTTTAGGGTCACTTGACTTGCACATGACCATTAGTTTTAACAGCCAATCTGACTGTAGGGTGCAATTTGCAAGTTTTGTTACAACTGGGGTGATGATTGCAAGTTTTAATAGTTTGGGGGTGCAAAGTGCAAATACCCCCATAGTTTAGGGTGGATTTGTGCAATTAACCCTTAAAACTATTGACCAAGAAGTAAAAAAAAAAAAAACTCTGGGATCTGAAGTAAGAGGTAAATTCAAATATAAGCAACTGTTTCTTTAATAAAGATAAGATCAATCATACTTACACCAACATTGGTAACATAGTGACAGACTGCACATTTGACAGATGGAGCTCCATATGGATACATGAGCGTTGTCCGACAGTTCCCACAATTGACATGGGCATACTGAGTAGGTACTTTTTCAGTCACAAAATCCAAAACAGCAAAAGTCAGTAAACAATCTCATAGCAAAAATTACTAGGAAATGTAGTAGTAGATTATGACCATTCATGCATACTGTCAAATGTCAAGGAATGTATGATACAACTTAATAAGAAACTGACTAAACCAGAAAATTTCACAAGCTGGCTGTGAATCATATGGAACAATCGTTTTATAAGTACCAAGCATATGGAACAGTGTCAAAAGCAGTTTACTGTTTGGTGGCAGATTTCAGTGTTTGGTCGTAAGAAGTAAGAACAAAAGTCTAAAAGATTTTACCATTCCAAAAAAAGAAAAAGAAAAAGAAACCATGGGTGCTTATAAATGAAAAATAAAGACTACAACTAATCACTAGACTAACTGCTAGCCACCAGCCTACCAGTTTTCTTGTTCTTATATAAAAGTAAAAAAGAATGGCCAATGAAAGCCATGAAACTAAAATATGTCCACGACCAACGTTCTCAGAAAGCAGCTTCTTTTTTGATAAGCAAGCAAGAATATATTTTTCTTCTAACCTAGTCCCCTCCATCACCCCTTTCCTCTCCGGTCGCCACCTCCGCCTTCCTCAAACTCCAATTGCCACTCCTCACTCCAACTCAAAGAAAAAAAAGTTTCCACACTCCAAATCAAAGAGATCTACTCTAAAGGGTTTTACATCTGCTCTAAAAGAAAACTTCTTTATTTTCTGAATTTGAGATCTGAGATTGTAGTGCAGAGGGTTTTTGAGATTTGTGGGTTGTGTTGTGATTTAGTCTATCTGATTTTCATGGATTTTGATCTTTTGAACTCTATTAGTCTCTCTCAGATCTACTCTCTCTTTCTCATGGTTGTGGGTTTTCTTTTCTTCTTTTTCTTGCTGGCCAGAAGCCAACTACTGCACCAACAAATTTGGCTGCTGATGGGGTCGGAATTTCAACCCTGTGGTGTGTGGCAGTTGAGATTTAAAACAACCGACCCTTACAGTGTGGCCCAATTCTTTTCCTAAAATCAGCCTCACCGAACCGTGTTCACACCCTATGCATCAGCTGTCTTTTTGAAAAATAAGCACGGGCATTTCTATCCATTTTTTACTTCCAATAGAACATGAAATAATGCACTAAAGAGTTTGAATAAAACTTAGATACAACATCTTAGTGTAGTACATTAGGTTCCCCAATTGAATTCAAACACTTGGTTGCATTGACCAATAGGACATAAATAGTGTCATCTTTTCCAAGGAAAATTAAATTCAAAACAACCAATTGTTTGAATTCAATTGAGGAACCTAATGAACTGCATTTAGAGCATCCACATCAGTCCGTGGAAAAATTTTTCCATTTTACAAGTCTAAAACCTACTTTTTCTATTTTACACACTTATTTTTACAAAACACTTACATCAGTTTGTTTATTATACACATTTATTCAAATAAAATATTCATTTCTTTAACCCAATGCTACAGTGCTACAGTGCCACAGTGCCAGGCAAAGTCATGCTACAGTACCGGGGAGAGAGAAAAAAAACTATTAAAAAATCATATACACATGCTACAGTACCCGTGTAAATTTTACACGGGTACTGTAGCTCATTGATAATTTTAGAAGATTTTGGAAGATTTTAAACGAACTGATGTGGGCTGTTTTTGAACAAAAATGTGTAAATTTGAGCATTTTTTCTATTATACACACTTATACATGGACTGATGTGAATGCTCTACGGTACTATATCTAAGTTTTACCCAAAGAAATTTAACGCTAAAGCTTGGAATTCCAGCTTTAGACTAGGAGGGAAAATGCTATTTAACAAACTTACCAAAAGGGTGGCAAATTTTGCTAAACAGATTTAAGCCTGTCTAACGCAATATCATATAGGCCCTAAATGTTAAGTATACTAGAATGATGTAGTTCCTGGAAGTTGATTATACAGTCGCACACAAAGACACATGCAGTAATTAAATGCAAAAAATGATGTTAAAAATCCATTCTTCAACTTGTTTCTGATGTAGATTTGTAGAGTTAAAATTCCCCATAGTCATTACAAAGGGCATCCCAACCCCTAAGTTGTTTACTTTGTGAAAGAGTAGGACAAGAAGATGAGTCCTATTGCAACACTGAAGCACAAGATTGAACCATCAACTGCCCTGGCAGAACAGAATGAGATTTGCAATTTCATGACACATTGACTTACAGATTCACACCTTATGCACATGGAGCATATATTGTACCTGGTGCTAGGTTCACTGTGCTGCAGCAAGAGCATCTAACACTTGTCGCTGCGCGTGTATACATTAGCAATGTCCTACATCCAGCACATACAAGCTGAGCCATTTCCGTCCCTGCAAAGGCAACGTACAAACTTAGTAATTGAACCCCTCTAAATATGCTTATATCATGAATATGTTAAACATAAGTCCAAAAAGTGTCCGGTCCCACACTCTTATTGCATGTTGTAGCATCTGCTTCCGCATATGTCAATGCAAATGTTCTGCATATTTCCACTCATAATCACTAATTCCCTCCATACTATCCATTCTGCCAACCACCATATCAGTCTGCATTTATTTTTATGTACATGTTCTAAAATACATACAATTCATGACTGATGCTCATGTCAACCATCAGCAAACACAAGTTCCTAACAATATATATACAAAGAGAGCAATGTTTCTTTGCTGCGGGCCAAGATTAACAAAGATTTTGCTACATATGCAACATCTAACTGGTGAATTATAATATGGACGACGGCACTTGTTAAGCCATCAATAGGCAGTCACTGATGCCATATCATGACTTGCAAAAGTACTTTGACAACCATGCCTCAAAGTTATAAGTCAAAATCTGACTAAAATCTCCTCCCTGGTTCTAATGGAATTAAATTTCTGTACTGAAAGTTGACTTTGAGGGCCCGTTTGGATTGAGGGGGGAGGGAGGCGGAGTGGAGGGGAGTAGAGTAGAATTGGCCAGAAATAGGCTAATTTTTGGCCAACTCTACTCTACTCCCCTCTACTCCCATCCCACCCCCTCAATCCAAACAGACCATAAGAGAACAGTGGGAATAATAGGTTCTTAGAGATTTGCTTGCTCAGGACTCTAAGCAATTAATAATACACGTGCTACATAACAAGGAGAAGCGATGACAGTAGCAAGAGCAGTTTTAGATAATCACCGATTAAAGAGAAAATCAAATTTATGACAATCGTACAAGATGAATGGCTCTGGGAAGATTAGTAAGGAGTGAGGCATGGGAAGCTAGATGTGGAGTCGATGCCAAGTTGGAAATCTAGAGGGATGCTTTAGAATTTAATGGGTTTAGGTTAAGTCTAGAACAGAGTACACGAAGTAAGTTTAGTAACAGGATAAATAAGATGAAATAGTTGTAAAACTTAATGGTCAAGAGATACCAAAGAGTGCAACTTTCGATATCTTCGATCAATAATTCATAAGGATGTTGAGATTGAAGAGAATGTGAATCATAAGACAAAAGAATGATGGATGAAGTGGAGAATCACATCAGAAATATTGTGTGATCACTAGAATACCTATTAGATTAAAAGGAAAGTTCGACAAGACTGCTATAAAACTAGCCATGCCATATAATACTACATTTTGGACTATTAAGAAACAACATGTTCATGTAATACTAAATGTAGTTGAAATTAGTGTGTTAAAATGGATGGGTGGAAATACAAGGTAAGATATGATACAAAATGAAGAAATTTGATTAACAATTAAAGTGGCTTCCATTGACGAAAAGATGACGGAAAATCACTTAAGATGATTTGGCCATGTGCAATAGAGAGCGATTAATAAACAAGTGAGAAAGAGTGATTTGATTCAAATTGATGGAATATAAATAGGTATGAAAAGACCTAAACTTACAATAGTAAAGTATTAAAAATGACATGCTAATTAAGGAAGTAACATAGAATATAATTTTGGATAGGATAAAGGTCAAGCCTTGGTGTGATGGCAAGTATCTTCCATCCAAAGCAGCATGTTGCGAGTTCAAGTCCGGGAATCAACCTTTCAAAAATAGTGGAGAGTGGGGGAGATAAGGTTGCCTACCAATCATTTCTCATAGAACCCACAAAAGTGGGAACATTGTGCATTGGGTACTGCCTTTTTTTCAAAATGACAAAGAAGGATTTGGGAAGTGTAATGGGTATTGAAGTACGCTTTCTTTTTAGAGTAAATGCATGGGCAAGTACAAAAATGTACTTGATGTGAGGGTTTTGAATTGTGTTAAAGGCAGTCAGGCTAAGGGAGTAGATGTTTTTGTTTGTTTTAAATTGTTTACAAATTTTTGATATCTAGATTTTTACTTAGTGTTGCATGGTCACCAAACTGATTTTGCTGAACCAAAAATCCTGGATATTAGGTGCAATGCACAATGGTGGTTGATCACAAGTGCTTGTGTGGCAATCAAATGCTTGTTGCTGTCTATAGGAAGTGTTTTTTCTCAATGCCTCTAAGTAATTGCTCTAGGTTCTGATTGACAAAGGAAATCCATATTGACATAGCTTTGAAATTTCTTTCTTCTTTTTATACACCTACCTTTTTAGTAGTTCAAAAGTTCACTTATTAGTCAGAAATATTGTTCCTGGATAATTTTTATTTCTGTTTTGGATCGTTATGGGTGGTTTTCGCAGTTTTTTTATTGAATCGAAGTTGTTCCAATTGGTGGTGGAGGAAGGTGGGAACTTTTTCTCCCTTAAGATTTTTGAACGGGGGAAGTATTTCATGCAATCAGTCTTTATGGGTAGGAATGCAGCACGTTGGTTAATGCAAAGCTTGGAAAACACAGTGATTGGGATTAACCCCAAACTCTTCTTCACGCTCAGGGAAGGAGACACCGCATACACAGTGCAACGGGGTTCTAACTCGTTTGGACAATATTTGTTAGTAACAGAGTTAAAAGTTGGTGGGATGAGAAGATCGATCATTATTCCTGCAGGCAAGGCACAACAAGGTTGGAGGGCATTTGGAATTGAATTAAGGAGAATGTTGGAACCTTCTCATTATGCGTTGGGTGGTCCAAAAGCTTTACCGTACAAGTCCAAGTTGGGTTCAGAGATTCTCCCTTCTCGGTCTTTTGTTGAAACCGTAAAAGCTTCTGTGCAAGTAAGGAAGCATGCGCATCAGCCCTCCATTAGAGAGACAGAGAAGATTCGAGTAGTAGAGAACACAACGCCGAGTCCGAGAGACAAAGTTGGGATTCAGGTGGTGGCTTTGAAAGGTCCGGCTGATAATGTTATACCGGTTGCCGTGGGTGGAGTGGAGGAGAGCCACCGTGGTATTAATGGAGATGCTAAGTTTAAGGAGAAAATCCCGGAACAAAATAAATTCAGATTGAATAATTTGAATTTGAAAGAAGTTGATTCTGGTAGGGAGCATCAATTTAGGAGGTCTAGCTGGTTAAGGAAAGGTTTGATTGTGGAAGTTAATGAATTTGGTAAGAGGCGGGTGTCTTGGCAAAGTAACAGGGGTGATAAGCAAGCTGTAAAGGGTGGGGCACGTGAGGACTTTGCTGCCCAGGCTGTTAGTAAAGGATTGGTTAATGGGCCTGCTAAAGCCCATGCACCTTGGTTGGGTAAAGTTAAAAGTTCCTCAGGCCCACTGTTGTCTAACCCTTTTATTTTTGAGGCTGGGGCTTGCTCCAAGCAATCTCAAAATGAACCCAGCCTAGGCATTACGGGCTTGGTTGTTGAGGATGGTAAAATAGACTCAGACATCTCAGGCCAGAGCTTAAGATCGAATGGTGCGAGTGCTACGGTGCTCCCTGCGAACTCGGAGTTTGATTCTCTACCACCAAAGAGGACGATGATGGCTCCGATGGTCAGCTTGGGCTCGATGCCTTCCTCATCGGCGCCGGAAGTTCCTAGCGGGAGTGGGTCTAGTGTCCAGGTGACTTCGAGCTGCCTTACCCAGTCCACCACCTTGCCGATATTGGCAGCGGAAGTGGCCCAAGCTGCATGCGAGCTGGGTCCAGCTTCCGTAGCTCCGTTATTTCCTTCGTTGGAGCTGGCGGAGTCGACGGAGGTGTCTTCAGGGGACCCGGTAGAAAAACTGGTGGAGAAGTCATCTCCGGCAGTGATGAAGGATGTGGATAAGGAGTTATTGAGTCCGGAGGTAAGGGCGATGGTGCATGAGGCTTCTGATTGTAAGGTGGTAATTAATTCTTCTCCCACTATTAGGGAACTGGTCAGTGATTTAGACAAATCATGGGGTAATTCCAAAGAGTGGATGCTACAATTGCGGGATGGTCGACAATTAGTGATTCCGCTATCTCTATATCGATCTCCAGAGAGTGTGTCGGATTGCTCAGTCACTGATGTAGAGACTGTAAAAGGTATTGACTCTTTTATCAATGACGGTCAGATGGTTAGCTGGGCAGAGGACTGTGATGGGTTAGTTGATTCTGTGTCTATTGTTGATGAGGCAGAGGAGGAGATGTGGGATTTTGATGAGAGGTTGATGTCTGGGGAGTGTATTGGCAAGCCTTTAGTTGTGGTTCCTTTGGCCACAGAAGTTCCTTCGGAGTTGGAGTGTAGTTCTGAGTTGGGGGGTGGGTGTAAGGAGTCGGATGATGGTGATAATTTATCACTATGGGTAACAAATCGGATTAAGGCTTTTAGAAAATCAGTGGGCACTTCTTTGGAAGGTTTTGAGGAGCAGATTACAGGTTTGCTGCTAGCTATAGAGGCCAGGAAAAAGAATAAAAAGCTTAAGGCAGCAGAAGTTCAAATGAAGCCCGGCAAGTCTGGGCAGAAAGGTCAGCGGGAGTTGAAAAATTTATTGACATCTATGAATGTTGAGGTTGGTTCAACGAAATCTAGGAATGTAAGTAAGGAGAGGGCTGTGGTGGTTTATCAATGAATTTGAAGATTATTTCTTGGAATGTTAGAGGGCTAAATGATAGGGATAAAAGGCTTCGGGTTCGAAATATGGTCAGGAGATGGGGGCCAGATATTGTTTGTCTTCAAGAAATTAAAATGGAGCTGATAACTAGAGCTGTGATTCGCAGTTTGTGGAGGGGTCAACATGTTGATTGGTCTTATCTAGGCTCTTGTGGAGCTTCTGGAGGGGTGCTACTGATGTGGGATACACGAGTTGTGAATAAAGTGGAGGAAGCTGTGGGGCGATTTTCGGTTTCTTGTAGATTTACAAGTGTGTCAGATCAGTTTGTCTGGGCATTTACCGGTATTTATGGTCCTAATTCTGTGAGAGACAGAAGGTTCTTATGGGAGGAATTAGTTGGTTTAATTAGCTGGTGGAATGTTCCATGGTGTGTGGGTGGTGACTTTAATGTGGTAAGGTTTCCTTCTGAGCGTTCTGGTTCTACCTCTTTTAATGCTGCTATGAGGGAGTTTTCCAATTTTATTTCTGATCAAGGCCTCATTGATATTCCGCTTCAAGGGGGATCCTTCACTTGGTCTAATACTCGTGAAGTTACTTCGAAGGCTAGGCTGGATAGATTCTTGTTTTCTGCAGATTGGGAGGATAAGTTTCCATCTGTCTCTCAACAACGCTTGCCTAGGCTGTTATCTGATCACTTCCCGATTGTTCTTGAGGGTGGTTCCTTTCAGAGAGGTAGGAGGCCGTTTAGATTTGAGAATATGTGGCTTAAAGATGAGGGTTTTGTGGAGAGGGTGCGATCTTGGTGGGAA
Source organism: Quercus gilva (assembly GCA_023621385.1). NCBI lineage: Eukaryota > Viridiplantae > Streptophyta > Magnoliopsida > Fagales > Fagaceae > Quercus > Quercus gilva. Next base: position 73,390,997 of record CM042477.1, on the reverse strand, counting down.
TCTTATAATGTCCAAGGAGCTCCGAGTTTTGTTTTGGCCAATAAATTGAAGCTCTTGAAAAATGATTTGAAGAAATGGAATGTAGAGGATTTTGGAAATGTTGAAGAACGGGTGAGAAAATTGTGGCAAAAGCTTAGTGATTTAGAGAAGATTGAGGACAGTCGTGCTTTATTGGAGGAGGAAAGGCTGGAGTTGGAGAGAGTTCGAGGTGAATTAGAAAAAGCTACTTTGATGGAGGAAATCTCTTGGAGGCAGAAGTCTAGAGTCCTTTGTATTAGAGAGGGAGACAGGAATACCAGATTCTTTCATCGTATAGCAAACTCTCACAGAAGATTTAATTCCATTGATAGGCTTATGGTGGATGGTGAATTGTCTTCAGATCCGGAGGCTATAGCTGGTTGTATCTCTCATTTTTATAGGCAGCTATATGCTGAAACTGTGGCTCATAGACCTTTATTAGATGATGTGGAGTTTTCTTGTATCTCGGAGGAAGATGCACTTTGGCTAGATAGGCCTTTTGATGAGGAAGAGGTGTTTGGGGTGATTAGTGATTTTAAGGGTGATAAGGCTCCTGGCCCGGATGGATTTTCTATGGCATTTTTTCAGTCTTGCTGGTGTATTTTGAAGGCTGAAATTATGGCAGTGTTTCAGAATTTTCATACTCAGGCTGTGTTTGAGAAGAGCCTTAATGCTTCTTTCCTTGCTCTTATTCCAAAAAAGGTGGATGCTGTGGAGATCAGGGATTTCCGGCCTATTAGCTTAGTTGGTGGGATTTATAAGATTATTTCTAAGGTGTTGGCCAATCGTCTCAGAAGGGTGGCACATAGGCTTATTTCAGACTCTCAGAATGCATTTGTGAAAGGTAGACAGATATTGGACTCTTTTCTAATTGCCTCAGAATGTGTTGATAGTAGATTGAAGTCAGGTGTTCCAGGAGTGTTGTGTAAGTTGGATGTGGAGAAGGCATATGACCATGTGAGTTGGGGTTTTTTAATGTATATGCTTCAACGCTGTGGGTTTTCAGAGAAATGGAGAAATTGGATAATGTGTTGCATCTCTTCTGTTAAATTCTCCATTCTGATCAATGGTAGTCCTTCTGATTTCTTTGGTAGTTCTAGGGGGATTCGACAAGGGGACCCCTTGTCTCCGTTGTTATTTGATATTGTTATGGAGGGTTTGAGTCGTATGTTGGATGTGGCTGCTACTACTAGTCAGTTTTCAGGCTTCTCTGTAGGTAATTTGGCTGGCAACTCGGTGATGGTGTCTCATCTTTTATTTGCTGATGACACTCTTATTTTTTGTGATGCTGATCCTTTGCAAATAGCTAGTTTGAGAGCAATTCTAGCTAGATTTGAGGAGGTCTCAGGTCTAAGGATTAACTTGGGGAAATCTGAGTTGGTTCCTATAGGGGTGGTGCACAATATGGATGTTTTGGTGGGGATGTTGGGTTGTAGGCAATCCTCTCTTCCTTTGAGATATTTGGGGCTTCCGTTAGGAGCTAAATTTAAGGAGTTGTCAATTTGGAACCCCATTTTGGAGAAGATGGAAAAGAAATTAGCAGGGTGGAAGAGATTGTATCTATCCAAAGGGGGTAAGGTAACTCTTATTAAAAGTACTCTGTCCTCCTTACCTACATACTTCCTTTCCCTTTTGCCTTTACCTGGGAAGGTGGCAAATCGTATGGAGAAGCTACAACGAGATTTTCTGTGGAGTGGTATTAATGGTGATTCTAAATTACACTTAGTCAGTTGGGCTCAGGTCTGTAAGCCGTTGCAGGTTGGAGGGTTGGGTATTAGACGATTGAGGAGTTTTAATTCTGCCTTGTTAGGAAAATGGTTATGGAGGTATGGCATGGAGACCGATGCTTTATGGAGGAAAGTTATTGAGGTGAAATATGGGAATGATTGGGGTGGTTGGTGCACGAAAAAGGTGACTAGTGCTTATGGTGTTAGTTTGTGGAGACATATTAGGAGTGGTTGGATGAGTTTTTCGAAACTTCTTCTGTATGATGTGGGAGATGGTACTAGAGTGAAGTTTTGGAAGCATCTGTGGTGTGGAGATCATACTCTCCAAGAGTCTTTTCCGGAACTTTATTGTATTAGTAGAACTAAGGATTCTTCAGTAGCGGAGGTGATGTGTTGGTCTGGTGGGAGGATTCATTGGGATGCTAAATTTCGTCGCCCTCCTCAAGATTGGGAACAAGAATCCTTTGATCTATTTATGGATTTGGTTTACTCTTCGCCAGTACGGGGTTTGGGCCCGGATAGGGTGTGTTGGAAGCCAGCAAGGAATAGAGGTTTTGAGGTTAGAGGATTCTATCTTTCTTTCTACCCTCCTACCACATTATCTTTCCCTTGGAAGATGATTTGGAAATCGAAGGTTCCTCCAAGGGTAGCCTTCTTTTCATGGTCTGCTTCCTTAGGTAAGATTTTAACAACAGATAACCTTCGCAAGCGACGTGTGCTAGTTCTTGATTGGTGCTATATGTGTAAGAAGTGTGGAGAGTCAGTGGATCATCTTCTTCTGCATTGCCCCATTGCTTGTGAGTTGTGGTCATTGGTGTTTTGTTTGTTCGGAATTCATTGGGTTATGCCTCAGAAGGTTATTGAGTTGTTTGAGTCTTGGCAGGGTAAGTTTGGTCGACATAGAAATATTGAGTTGTGGAGAATTGTGCCTCATTGCTTGGTATGGTGTATTTGGCGCGAAAGGAACGCTAGAAGTTTTGAGGGATGTGAACGCTCTATGTTAGAGATTAAGTCTTCTTTTTTACACATGCTCCTCGATTGGAGTGTGGTCTTTTGTCATTTTTCTTGTTCTTCCCTTCCTATTTTACTTGATCGTTGTAATCTTGGTTTTTGATGTATGCCCCCATAGTACATTCCCAATGTACTCGGGTTGGCTGTTTTTAGTTTTTTAATAAAATTTTCGTTAATTATCAAAAAAAAATGTAGTTTATTTTTTCATCAAGGCATGTATGAAATAATCAAAGCTTTTTTTTTTTGGGGCATAACAGAGAGAAAACAAAAAAAAAAAAAAACAAAAAAATACAAAACAAAAACAAAAGAAGAACAGCAACAACAACTAGGTTTCGCATCTTTTCAATGATAAACATAATGTAATTATACCACAAACTTACTTTTACTTATAATTGATACTCATCTTTATGCAGCAACATTAGTATTAACTATATATATATGCGTTACATGCGAAAAATTCCTTGTGTGCACCCCAAGTTGGTATAATATATATATATATATATATATATTTTTTGGTTAGATATCTGTTTTATGGTTTTATCTTTGCATCAATGATAAACATAATGAAATTATACCACAAACTTACTTTTACTTATAATTGATACTTGGCTTGATGCAAAGATAAAACCATAGACATCAGTTATATAACCAATATATATATATATATATATTATACCAACTTGGGGTGCAAATAAGGACTTTTTCGCATGTAACACATATAGATATAGTTAATACTAATGTTGCTGCATAAAGATGATTGTATAACACATTATCTATTGAAAAAGCCTTAGTCCTAAACTCAAAGAAAATTCTAGAAAATTAAAGACTAACTTGGACTCAAAGAAAATAAACCTAAAATACTTAGGATATCCTAGAAAATTTTAGACTCAAGTAAATTATTAAATAAACCTGAATCCACAAATGTTGCAGAAATTACAGTTTTGCACTTGAATACAAATCTGAGCACAACTTGTAAAATAGAAAACCCAAATTAAAAACTGTCATAATCCTAGAAAACATATAACTAGACCTTTAAAACCACACTTTTACTTCAATTGGACATTACACATGCCCCTAAACTAAATCTTGAATAGACGAATTTGTTAAGTATTAAAAAATTAATCTTCTATGGCTGCATCACTTGTAAAACATTGTTATTGATGAATCTCCCTATGGAAGTTAAAGATTTTCAACAGACAGATTAAAATTTAAAATGCCAATCTATAAGGTTTTGGCTTCATTATCTTTTTACTTCTATGCTCCCTTGGGTTCAATTAGTTTCAAAATTCATCATTGAAGACCAATTAGATCCTCTTATCTATTTATGGGTTATTCTCAAATAATCTTAAGCCTAAAAGCATAATTTTGCTTACACACCCATGAGTACTCTCGCTCAGCCAAACCTATTTTTCTGATTCAGTGGCATAAACTACTTTAAACATAAGGAACCCACATAGTTACTACTTAAAAAAAGAATCTTTCAGACTATCAAGCTTCCATATACACAGTTACTAAGAAATTCTTAAAAAGTATTCACATATCAGTAAATGCTCGAAATTTGCAATTGTAAGGAAAAACAAAAACAAAAAGAAATTACCAGGGACTGCTGTTACTGTGTTGCATAATGCACAGCAAACATTTGTCGCTCCTCCAGGATACAGAAGAACGCTCCTACACCCGTTACAAACGAGCTGGCTCTGCATATCTGCAATGTCAAATAAAATAAATCCACATTACGAGACTATACCTTAGATCCACAAAAAAAATTCTGCTAGCTTTAAAGACCACTACAAGCACAAATAGACCAGACTTAGAATCTGTCCTACGTTAGAAACGCAGGCAACCCTTACTAATTGAACATATCCTAATGTCTAGTCCAACCCCACATTATCAATGTAATTCATTACTTCTCACGAATTCCCTCTTCCACGTTCTTATTATCGGTGGCCTTCGGCAACATGGTACTCCTTCCTCTCACATAAAAGTGGGTCCTGTTAGTTAAAACGATAGGATCCATCATTTATGTAAAAGGGTCCCTTGACTTTACAACGTTTTTTTTTTTTTTTACAGAATCATTTGTTGTTTGTTGCAACAAAGTCAAAAAAATAGAAAATCTTCATGAACATGTCCTAAGATTTTAATTTACACTTAATAAAACAATAATTCAATCATTATTATTGCACAGAAAAATCAAATACAAAACAAAAATTTAATAATAAAAATAAAATTACCTGATTAGCTTTCAAAAGTAGCGAGCCCCTTCCCTGGGCCCCCTTTTCCTGATGATCCTTTGGCAAAGCAGCACTGAAATTAATTGATTTTCATTTTGAGATAAATCAATTAAGAACCAAATTCTCCAAAAATCAAGACTAATCAGACATTAAATTCAAAAAATAAAAATAAAAATTGAGGAATGAAAAAGTGTACCTGAAAGCGCTTGAGGGGATGGATTGAGATCCAGGAGGAAGGAAACGGGTTCTCGGGAGGAGAAAGGGAGGAATGAGTCAGGGAAGGTAGAGAGATAGAGGAAGGTGGAATTCCTTCCTTTTCTAAATATATATACGATTATATCTTATTCTTATGGACTAACTACTATATACTTAGAAAATTAATCTCCTAATTTAAAATATACTTCTATTTTTTTGTTTTTTGAGTTTTAATTTACCGTATAAGCCTCTTATTAGGGTAACTCTTTATTATTAAATCAGGGCATTAATTAACTTTTGGTATAGACAGAATTTGAATATATACTATTTTTTTTTTTTTGAATAGTAAGCACCTTATGATGGTAACTATTTATTATTAAATTAAGATATTAATCAATTTTTGTGTAAACAGAAATTGAATATATACTATTTTTATTTTTCAAATTTTTAAAAAAAATAATTACAACATACTACTAACTCTGCAGTTCAAAGTCTTTCTCTCTTAAACTTCCAAACACTTTATACATGAAAAAATATCAATTCAGTTACAAAACTTTTGATTGTTTCTCAAAAGTTATATATAGTATATTTATATTTATTTATACTATATTATTCTCATTATAAGATGTATATATTCTTCTCAAAACATATTTTATATATATATATATAATATGATACTTTGTCTTTATCTGTGGGATTGGATTTGAGATTTTCCACTTTTAGAATCTTCGGACGTATAGTACGAACGGAAACCCCTCTTGTTTTGATTTTTTTACCGGAACCCTTTTTCGTCTTTTACCTACGGTAAAAATATCTTTTTGTTAGGTATATTTCTGAATTATTTTTATTTTTATCCTCGTGCTTTAGAATTTTTTTTATTTGGTCCTTGGGTTTTTGAACTTATTATCATTATAGTCTTTGCACTCGTTTAAGTGGCAGAAAATACTTACATGATTGATGGATTACGCAATTGAGACAGTTAAAAATGATGCGAATAGCTAATAAATAATAATAAAGAAATTTAGTTGACAAAAAAAAAAAAATGTTTTATAAAAAATCAACATTTAAGTTGAATAAAAAAAATCATGTTATAAAAAAACGAAATTTTAATTATTAAATTTTAAAGAATGAAAAAAAAAATCATAAAAAAGGCTTAATTTGTAACTTTCTTAGCAACAAAAGCACATAGCTAATCTTAAAAATAAAAAAAATAAAAAAAAATCAAACCATCAATCTCTAATTTCATAAAGGGTTTTACTAACGTTTGTCCTTAGGGTATATATTAATAAACCATTTTAGGAAACTTTATGTAGAGTCGAAATTTGATGGGTTAAGTAATAACTTCCCGTATTATGATCCCAACAAATCCCCAACAATGAATTTGTAGAGAATGGGTTAGGCAACTGGGCTGGATATGGATTTAGCAACGATTCAGGCAAACGAAACAGGGCAAAAGACCCTCAGGCTAGTATTCAATAAAGGTATCTTTGATCCGAAAAGACTTTTGTATTTCTTTTTCTTTTTCTTCTTCTTTTTTTGGCACCTGTTTCCTTTACATATATACACCTTTTTCCCTCATCTTCACCACACACTTGTCCTTCATCTAAGCGTCCACTTGAGTATTAGTCACATCAGAAGTTTGCTTTAATCTGCAGTGGGTGGTAGTGGCTGAGGTTTCACTATTCAGGTGTCTTCTCCTCATAAATGCGGCCAGGAAAGTTGCTGCAGTGCATTAAATGCGGTGATGGCAGCTTTATTTGTAAGATATTTCAGGATATCTCCGCGCTTAGAAATGCCCAGAGCTAGCTTCCCCCTGAGGAATCTTCTACTTGATCAAATTCTTTGGAGGTCTGACGAGCGGAACCTCTTCGGACATGTCAGGTTGTCTTCGGACGTAATACTAATCCTTCCTTGGTTGCATTTTCGTCAGGATGGCAGGGCATTGACCCTTTTAACCTCTTCAGTCAGGAAGTTTTATTCAAATTGGGCCACAGGCCCAACATGTGGCGTTGGGCTTACTCACCCACAATAGCCCCTCAAAATTCCAATTTTTCCCTCGTATCCGAAGAGAAAAAGTGGGGTTTTGACTTTGCCAAATGGAAGCATTGAATCTTTGACTCCACACGTGTGCACGCGCGTGTCTCAAGGCGCCTTCTTTATTACCGCTGCTGTTGCATCGTTTCCGAGGCGTCATTAATTACTCCAGGCGGCGTCTTGTCCATGAAATCTAATGGCACGTCGCAAATCCAACGGACGAGATTGCCTTTTAAAAATTTCGGGCGGGATAAGTCCCACCATTTTGCCCACATCTATATAAAGTCCCAGAGGGGGTTGTTTTCTCACTTTACAATTTTCAGACTCTCCAGCGAACTCAAGCGTTCAGACTCCCAGAGCCTTTCCTGTCATCTACTTCTACCCGTCTAAAAATCCGCTACAATCTTCCTGCGAGGCTAAAGAACATCTTCCAATTCGATTCTGTGTAAGTTCTTTGCTCGAGATTTTCGAAATCTATTCAGATTGTCTCTTCGGCATTTGGTAGATTTTCTTCAGTTGTCGTTTCGCATTTCCCTCCCTCTAACCTAACTCGGAAATGGGTAGATTTAAATACCTAGTGAACAGCCCCTCCCAGATAGAGAAGTTTAGGGCGACATATCGCATTTCTCAGGAAGTGGGCTTGAAGTATTGCCCCACGGAGGGTTTACTAACGGACCGAGAAGTGGGTGAAGTTATAATCCCCATTATCGCTTTCCTGGAGGGGGGGATGACCATCCCCATGGGTCCAGTTACCAGAACTTACCTCATCGCCCATAGGCTTAGCCCTGACCAGTGCGCACTTAACACGTTTAGGATTTTAGGGGCAGTTGACGACCTAAACCGTCACTTAGAATTGGGACTAACCTGGCACGATATGGTACACATGTATGAGTGTCGTACTAAAGAGGGAGCGGGATACTATCTAAGGTCCCGATCCGATGTCGTCAGACTTCTATCCTGTCTCCCCAAGTCTAATAAAGGGATGATGGACGATTATCTGATCGTCTCGGGCGCATGGCATGATGGAATTTATTGCCCAACGCAGCCAGGAGAGCCAGGTGGGACATCCCCCATTGAGATTCTCTAACATTTTTTGCTTTCAGCTATTCGAAATTCTTTTCATCACATTTCAATCTTTTTTTTTGACACTTCCATTGCAATGTTTACAGATAGACGTCACGTAGCTCCGCGGCTGAGTCTCACAAATACTGCGGCCTTGAACTACCTTCTTCGGTCAGAGATTTTTGTAAGTGAAGACGGACAGCTCAGGTCCGTTCCCCTCGTCCTCGGCTATACTCCGAAGTCCGAACTTCAGCCGATCGGTAACGCAATAACACTCGGGGATCGCCGCATCAACCATATTGACGTGGCTCGGAAGAACTTCTTAGCTCCCTTCGACCTCGCCCCGGTGCCCCATCCAAATCCGCAGGGTATACCACTGCCCGTTCAGCCCGTTGCACAAGTTCCCCTTGAACCAGTAGCCGAGGAGGAAAGAGTTGCTTCTTCTACACCCTCACTTGACGAGCAGATCGATCAGTTTAGATTTGAGGGTGAGGCTTCAGAAGAGATCCAAATTATAGACGTCGAGGAGGAAACAGATAGGCAATCGGCTGTCCATCCGGAGAGACTAATCGTGTCTGCCTACTCTTCGGACGAAGATATGCAGAGCTTATCAGAGCTGATGAAGAATAGGAAACTGAAGGCCGCCACTAAAGGCACTGGTCCATCCCAACCGGCCGTGGATCTCCCTCCTCTTCCTCCTCAAGCCCCTTCAGATCCCAGCTTGATGCCACTGTCGGATCTAAAGAAGAAAAGGGTTGCGACCGAGGCCGAAGGCACTGAGGCTGCGCCTAAAAAGGGGCCCAAGCAGCAGAAGGTGGCCCATGATACCAGGGGAAAAAGGGCTTCCTCTACTGAAAGCAGGAAAGACCCTTCAGCCGCCGATGTGCGTCGGGGCTCTCGGACGTGGCCCCCCAAGGTGACGCTGGATGGTGCGGACATCCCCTATGATGCCTCCATCAGAAATTATGGTGGAGGCAATGCCGGTTACATTGCGGACGCTTTGGAGCAGCCCCTGCTCCTCCCAAGGGACATGGATTCCTACAGGCGCTTCAGCCAGCAGGAACTTTTCTTATCCCTAAAGAGAGATCTAGGCATGGTAAGGGAATTTACCTTCTTACCCTCTTTTTGCTATGTCTAATAACTAACAATGAGGAATGTTCGCCTGTTATGCAGATCGCCCAGCAGATATTTGTCGCTGAGGAGTGGAACAAAAAGAAAGATATTGAAGTGCAAGCTGAAGCGCAATCAAAGGAGGAGGCTGAGAAAGCACTGGGCTTTGCCAAAGGAGAGTGCGCCCGCATCTTCGAGCAGCTGAAAGAGGAGACTAAGGCTAAGAAAAGTGCGGAGGCAGGCCTGAGGACTGTTGAAAAGCAAGCCGAAGACCAACGCCAGAAGTTGTACACCACCGAAATCAATCTGGAGACAGAGAGGGCGTTGGTGAGAGAACTTCGGGCTGAGCTAGACAAGGCCAGGGATGCCGCTACCAAGGCCAAGGAAGACGCTCAGTTAGCCAAGGAAGTGGTTGAGGCCGAGAAGCAGGCTGCTTACCTGCTGGGGGTGCAAGAGACCCAGACGAGGCTGACCGAGGAGTTTGCCAAGGTCTGCAGGGGGTACTGTGAGATAACGTGGGGCAAATGCCTTGACGCGGCCGAAGTTCCCCCAGAGTCTAGCCTGAGGCAGCCTGGGAGTGTTTACTACGACCCCGATATCTGTGACCCGCCAGACACCTTGGAAGCTTCCTCGGCCGGTCAAAATCTTGCAGTCCCAACCGAGACAAGCCACGCACCTCTTCAGACCGGAGATGCGGGTGATCCGCCAAAGATTGATCCAGTGCCTCAGAATAAGGCTTAGGATATTAGAATGAAATTTTGTAATGAAATTTTGTAATGAAATAGTTAGGGCCCTTTATCACCTATTTTGTAATGAAATTTTATTTTTAATGAATGAAGTAGTTTACTTTTTGTTCATTGCTGGTTTTACGGAGTAGCTTAGATTGTGGCATTATGGTTAACAGTGATGGTTTAATAACTAAGAACCATCCAAAACCATGGTAAACTTTTAGACACGGCTAAACAAGGCCTTATGATAATGACAATTGATGTAATTTTGGCTTAAGTTTGCATATTCTGCCAAGCACCAGATTAGACTTATAATGTGAACGAGTGTTAACTAATCCGAATCATCTGGTCCGAAGACTGCAGGCATGATTGGATTTTAGTTTAAACACTTATGAGAATCGTAAAGGGAGTGTTAACTAACTCAAATCATATTATCCGAAGACTTCAGGCATGATTGAATTTAAGTTTAAACACGGGAGAATCGTAAAGGGAGTAACTAACCCAAATCATCTGGTCTGAAGACTTCAGGCATGGTTGGGTTTAAGTTTAAACGCGCGAGAATCGTAAAGGGAGTGTAACTAACCTAAATCATCTGGTCCGAAGACTTCAGGCATGATTGGATTTAAGTTTAAACACTTAGGAGAATTGTAAAGGGAGTGTTAACTAACCCAAATCATCTGGTCCGAAGACTTCAGGCATGATTGGGTTTAAGTTTAAACGCGCGAGAATTGTAAAGGGAGTGTTAACTAACCCAAATCATCTGGTCCGAAGACTTCAGGCATGATTGGATTTAAGTTTAAACACGCGAGAGTTGTAAAGGGAGTGTTAACTAACCCAAATCATCTTGTCCGAAGACTTCAGGCATGATTGGATTTAAGTTTAAACACGCGAGAGTTGTAAAGGGAGTGTTAACTAACCCAAATCATCTGGTCCGAAGACTTCAGGCATGATTGGATTTAAGTTTAAACACGCGAGAGTTGTGAAGGGAGTGTTAACTAACCCAAATCATCTGGTCCGAAGACTTCAGGCATGATTGGATTTAAGTTTAAACATTTATGAGAATTTATCATAACAGAATGGTATCATGACTGAAGGGAAAGTTCTTTTAATAGTAGTACCTTTTAAGGTTATTTACATTCCATGGTCGGGGCACTACATGATTATCTAGATCTTCTAGGAAGTATGCCCCAACGCTAGCCCTCGAAGTGATACGATACGGCCCTTCCCAGTTCGGTGCCAGTTTTCCCCATGCTGGATTCTTTGCATTGCCTACTACCTTCCTAAGGACCAGATCACCAGGCTCTAGGGGTCTCAGCCTCACATTGGCGTCATAGCCCTACTTTAGTTTCTGATGATAATGCCCCAGTCGGACCATTGCATTTTCCCTTCGTTCTGCAATTAGATCCAAACTCTTTTCCAGCTGCCTGTCGTTGCTGATCGGATCAAAGGAGCTTGTCCTGTATGTTGGGAATCTAGTCTCTAGAGGTATCACGGCTTCAGCCCCATAAGTCATCGAAAAGGGGGTTTCTCCCGTAGACCTGCGAGGCATAGTTCTATACGCCCACAACACGTGAGGCAGCTCTTCTACCCATCTACCCTTGGCTTCGTCTAGCCTTTTCTTCAATCCGTTAACGATGACTTTATTGACAGCTTCCGCTTGCCCATTTCCCTGGGGGTATGCAGGGGTAGAATATCTGTTCGTGATTCCCATCTCACCACAATAACTCCTGAATGCTTTGCTGTCGAATTGAAGCCCATTGTCCGATATGAGGGTGCGGGGGACCCCAAACCGCGTGACAATATTTTTTCAGATAAATTTTTTCACATCCACATCTCTGATGTTTGCTAGAGGTTCCGCTTCGACCCACTTGGTGAAATAGTCCGTGTCGACCAAGAGGTATTTCCTATTTCCCGCTGCCTTAGGGAATGGGCCTACAATATCCAGCCCCCATTGAGCGAAAAGCCATGGGCTGGTCAGCGGATTAAGAACGCCGTCGGGCTGATGTATGTTCGGCGCGAACCGCTGGCATTGATCACACTTTTTGACGTACTCATGGGCCTCTTTCTGCATATTCGGCCACCAATAACCCTGAGTAATGGCTCGGTGAGCCAAAGACCTCCCACCGGTATGGCATCCACAGATCCCTTCATGCAATTCCTCTAGTAAGGGTTCAGTTGCCTCCTGGTGCATGCACAATAAGTATGGGCCTGAGTAAGAGCGTTTATAAAGTTTGTGATCCTCGGACAACCAGAACCTTGTAGCTATTCTCCGTATTTTGTCCACTTCCCCTTTTTCTTCGGGCAACGCATCGTCCTTCAAAAACTTGATGATGGGGTCCATCCAACACGGGCTGGTTCCGACGCAATGAACTTGGGATGCCTTTTTTCTTAACTCCGTAGGTCTCTGTATGTCCTCGACAAAGATAACTCTTGGCAATTCCTGTGCCGAAGAGGTGGCAAGGGTGGCTAAAGAATCGGCATGTGTATTGCCACTTCTGGGGATGTGCCGCAGGTTGAAGGATTCGAACTCGGATTGCAGGGACTTAGCTACGCTCAAGTACCCCTGCATCCTTTCGTCTTTCACCTCGAATTCTCCCAACATTTGGTCGACGACTAATCTTGAGTCCGAGAACATCTCAATTGACTTTCCCCCCATCCTTCGTACCATCTTCATCCCCATCAACAGAGCCTCATATTCTGCCTCGTTGTTAGTTGCTGAGAAATCTAGCCTTAATGCTTTTTCGATGATAATTCTCTCTGGGGATATTAACACTAGCCTTACTCCTGAGCCTCGCTGATTGGATGCGCCGTCTACGTACACTCCCCAGGGCAAGGGGCTCCGTGAAGAAACCATACCAACGGTCCTTCCTTAAGTGCCCAGTATTGGTGTTACCTCCTCAACAAGGGGCTCTGCGAACTCGGCCACCAAGTCCGCAAGGACCTGGCCCTTCACTGACGTGCGAGGCATGTACTTGATATCAAAAGCCCCGAGGATCGTTCCCCATTTGGCTATCCTTCCGGTGTAATCGGCGCTTCGAAGCATGGCTCTAAGTGGAAGCTAGGTGAGGACTATAACAGTGTGGGCTTGAAAATAATGAGGCAGCTTCTTCGTACCAAGCACGACTGCCAGAATGGCTTTCTCCAGTGGTAAATAATGAACCTCCGCTTCCTGTAGTGACTTGCTCACGTAATAAACTGGTTTTTGCACACCACAGTCTGTTCGGATCAGCACCAAGTTGACGGCACGAGGAGCCACAGCGATGTAAGCAAACAAGACTTCATCTGGCTCGGGACTGGACATGATGGGAGGTCTAGCCAGGTAGTCCTTAAGTTGCTGAAAAGCAATAGCGCATTCCTCCGTCCATTCGAAATTCTTCCATTTATTGATCAATGAGAAGAAAGGCCTACACCTGTCTGCCGATCTGGAAATGAATCTATTAAGGGCAGCGGTCATCCCAGTCAGCTTCTGAATTTCCTTGGGGTTCTGGGGAGCTCGCAAATTATTGATGGCCTTTATCTGATCGGGGTTAACTTCGATTCCCCTGTGAGTGACCATATACCCTAAGAACTTGCCCGATCCAACACCGAACGAACACTTGGAAGCATTCAAGCGCAGTCTGTGTCTCCTCAGAATTTCAAAGACGTCCCTAAGGTCCCCAATATGCTCAGCTATGACCTTGCTTTTTACCACCATGTCGTCGATATAAACTTCCATGCTTTTACCCAGCTGTGGCTCAAACATTCTGGTCATCATCCTCTGATAGGTAGCCCCAGCATTTTTCAAACCGAACGGCATTACCTTGTAGTGGTAATTCCCCAAAGGGGTTACGAAAGCTGTTTTTTCTTGATCGGCGAGAGCCAGCGGTATCTGATGATAACCCTGGAATGCGTCTAAGAAACTCATCCGAGGGTGTCCTACAGTAGCATCAACTAGTTGGTCTATCTTTGGCATGGGAAACGGATCCTTCGGACAAGCTCTATTGAGATCGGTGAAGTCCACACACACCCGCCACTTTCCGTTTTTCTTCTTTACCACCACCGTGTTAGCCAGCCATTCGGGGTAAAAGATCTCTTTAATAGCCCCTGCCTGCTTGAGTTTCATCACTTCATCCCTAACCGCGTCAGCGTGTTCCCTCGAAGGACGCCGGAGCGGTTGCTTCTTGGGGACGATGGTGGGATTAACGTTTAGATGGTGGCAAATAAAATTTGGGCTTACCCCAGGGGCTTCCGCAGAGTCCCATGCAAATACATCCATGTTTGCCCAGAGGAACTCTATCAGCTTTTCCTTCTCTTGAGGAGGCAGCATGGATCTGACTTGAAAAAACTTCTTTGGATCATTATCCGCGACTACCCTTGCCAAGTTTTTGCATTCTGCCTCTTCGGCCGAGGTCTCGGTGTCCTGCACCGCAGGCTTTGATTGCTATGAACTCTCTTCGTTACGGTCCGAGGGTTCAGCCTGAGGTTGGTGCTGGATGGCTGCCACTAGACATTGCCTAGATATAGACTGATCTCCTCGGATCTCCTCGACTATCCCGTCGGACGGATATTTAATTTTCTGATGAAGTGTGGAGGATATGGCCCCGAGGGTATGAAGCCAAGGTCTGCCCACAATAGCAGTGTAGGGTGAGTAGGCATCCACCACTATGAAATCTATCTCCACCGTCTCGTGCCCGGTTTGTACAGGCAGTCTGATTTGGCCCTTCGGAATGATCACTTTGCCATCAAAACTGACTAAAGGGGATCTGTATGGAATTAGGTCTTCGGAGGATAAGTTCAGCCCCCTATATAGGTCTGGGTACATTATTTTTGCGGCGCTGCCCTCATCTACCATCACTCTCTTCACGTCGTATCCACCTATTCTCAGAGTTACTACCAGGGCGTCATCGTGCGGCTTTATAGTCCCGATTTTGTCCTTGTCCGAAAATCCCAAAACCGGACCTTCCATCTTGGATCTCTTCGGATCTCTGTTAGCATTCTCCGAGGATAACCGAGCAAAAGACAGTACTCTGGATGGGCAAGACCCCGTCCTTCCTGGTGCGGCAAAAATAACATTAATCGTACCCAAGGGAGGTTTCACAGAATCGCCTCTCTTGGGCCCTGCATTTGCATGATTTCCCTGACCGTATGAGTGGTGTAGAAGGTGCTTTAGTCTGCCTTCGCTGACCAGCTAATCCAGATGGTCCCACAGGCTCCTGCAATCCTCAGTAGCATGCCGATGGTCAAGGTGATACTGACAGTAAAGATTGTGATTGCGCCTTTCAGGGTTTCCTACCATCTTGTTCGGCCTTTTGAAGAACGGTTCATTTTTTATTTTATCCAAGACTTGGTGTACTAGTTCGCGAAAAACCGCATTGACTGTCTGGAAGTTCGATATACTTTGTCCGGCCCAGTCCTTCCTCGGCCTGTTATGGTTCTGCCTGTCCATCCTGAAATCCCTCCCCTCCTGAGGGACAGCCTTCTCCTTTCCCTTACTCTGCTGCTGATCTTCCTCAACCCTTTTGTACTTATCGATCCTATCCATCAACTAGCGTATATTAGTAGCAGGTTTGCGCGTTAAGGATGCTCTTAAGGGATGTTCAGTGGGGAGGCCCAGTTTAAAAGAGCTGATGGCCACCAATTCGCAATCTTCCTCTACCTCGTTATACGTTTCCCAGAACCTATCTGAATACGACTTCAGAGTCTCACCTCCTTTCATATTAACTGACAATAGGGAAGCCATAGACTGCGGAACCCTTCGGCACGTGACAAAACGTGAACCGAACGCTTGAGTCAGCTCTTGGAAAGAGCTTATAGATTTCGCTTTCAGATTGTCAAACCACCTCATGGCTATCGGTCCCAAGCTGGACGGGAAGACTTTGCACATCAGGGCTTCGTCCCTAGAATGGACGGCCATCCTCTGGTTGAAATGGCTCACATGTTCCACTGGGTCTGTCCGGCCGTTGTAGATGGTGAATATAGGTTGGTGGAAACGTCGAGGGAGTCTAGCATTCTCGATGTTACGAGTAAAAGGAGATCTGGAAATCTGATCCAGGGCTTTACTCATAGCGTCGTTCCCTACGCCTCTAGGTAAGGGGTTCTGAGGGTTCCCTTCGTCATGCCGTATTTCATCGTAGGTAAAGGATTCGCCGACTGGCGTTCGAAGTTTCTGTTTATAAACAACATCCTGTTCGTCCTCTGCATCTTCATCAGAGTACGAGGGACTGCGCTTTCTCTTCGCATGGCGCAACTCCCTCTTTAGCCTGTCGATTTCCTTCTGCATGTCTTTGTTTTTCTCTGCATGGGACATGTGGCTCTCTCCATGCGACTGGTTTTGACCGTCACTCGCGGTGTGTACACTGCCCTCACGATCCTGCCTCCGTTCCAAGTGAAGAAAAGGATCGGTGTGCTGAGACGACCTGGACTCCGCTGGTCGTTGTCTTGGTTAAGCCATTCTTTGAGGTGTCGCTTCCACCTTGGCTCAAGCTGCTTCCCACAGACGGCGCCAATTGTAGGGTCGAAATTTGATGGGCTAAGTAATAACTTCCCGTATTATGAGCCCAACAGATCGCCAACAATGAATTTGTAGAGAATGGGTTAGGCAGCTGGGCTGGATATGGATTTAGCAACGATTCAGGCAAACGAAACAGGGCAAAAGACCCTCAGGCTAGTATTCAATAAAGGTATCTTTGATCCGAAAAGACTTTTGTATTTCTTTTTCTTTTTCTTCTTCTTTTTTTGGCACCTGTTTCCTTTACATATATACACCTTTTTCCCTCATCTTCACCGCACACTTGTCCTTCATCTAAGCGTCCACTTGAGTATTGGTCACATCAGAAGTTTGCTTTAATCTGCAGTGGGTGGTAGTGGCTGAGGTTTCACTGTTCAGGTGTCTTCTCCTCATAAATGCGGCCAGGAAAGTTGCTGCAGTGCATTAAATGCGGTGATGGCAGCTTTATTTGTAAGATATTTCAGGATATCTCCGCGCTTAGGAATGCCCAGAGCTAGCTTCCCCCTGAGGAATCTTCTACTTGATCAAATTCTTTGGAGGTCTGACGAGCGGAACCTCTTCGGACATGTCAGGTTGTCTTCGGACGTAATACTAATCCTTCCTTGGTTGCATTTTCGTCAGGATGGCAGGGCATTGACCCTTTTAACCTCTTCGGTCAGGAAGTTTTATTCAAATTAGACCACAAGCCCAACATGTGGCATTGGGCTTACTCACCCACACTTTATATAGAAAATAAACAAGTAATTTACTGTTTTGATAGCTTTTTCAATTCCCTAAAGGCATACATTAATTGGACCATTTCATAAAATCTTCAACTACAAAATCATATAAATTTCTGCCACAAACATAAATTAAACATTTGGTTTTCGATACTTGTAAACCCCATCAAAGCTTTGAGAAAGTCAAAGAGAAACTCTTCTACCTCTAGTTTCTTTTAGATTTAAAAAGAAGGGCAAATAATAATAATAATAATAATAATAATAATAATAATAATAGGCGAAGCAGAGAGAAACTCAAATAGAATTCCAAATTTCAAATTATAGTTTCAATTTTGTGCCATGTGTCATTCCAATTGTTCAATTAGAATCTGAAATTAGAGTCCAATTTTGCTATACACGTATACAAAGAAAATAATCAGAAGAATATAATACGATTTGGGGTTGTTTTCGAGAGAACCATTACTCTAATTTATTGTTTTTATTTATTTTTACGTATGTTCATTGTTCTCTTGGTTCAAATTTCAAAGTGCCTAAGGAACTATAACAGGAAGCCGAATATGGAAAGTTGCCATGGGAATTGAAAATAAATTTCAAAAAATTAATTAAAAACAAAAAAATGAAAGAATATTGCAAGAGATGCACCACTTGGAAAAATTGAATCCCAATTAAAATTCATTGGACTTGGTAATGAGATGAGATGAAATTAATAACATATTAAACACTTATGCTTTGGGAATCGGTAGTACCAATCTAAATCCATTGGACTTGCTTCGTGATAATACAACTATGAAGGATGTATAAAAACACGCACAAATCCATCTCTCTATAAAAAGAGATTGGAGAGAATTTCTTTTGTCAGCCATGCAACTTCAAAGGTTTTTTCTTCACACAAATGCCCATCATGTTACAAAATGACCCATCGTAAAACTACAAAATGAGTACAATTCTAAGGGTTTTTTTTTTTTTTTTTAATTTAAAATTTTTTAAGCTACAAAAATTTCAATCACCAATAAAGATTGAAGATTCAAAAGCGTGAATGGATCTTTTGGATAAACATCGTCACCAAGGTTCATCTTTCTGTGTAATATTTCCATTTAGTTTTGATTATCTTAATTGATATAGTGATGGGTTTGTGTGTATGTGCATACATTGAGTCAATATTAACATTTTTTGAAATCCTTTGGTCTTTGCTTGATGATTGACTTCTCTTGCATATATCAATCTTGCACGAAGATGGCTTTTAACCTATTTGGTGTGACCTTTTTGAAAACAATATTTAGCACATGGGAAGAATATCCAATGTCTATATATATATATATATATACTGCTAAGTTTTGTTAATAAAATTTTATGGTTAATAATATGAATTTAGACTTAACTGAACCTTTTAAACATGAATAAACTCATGATTAATAATATATCCATTCCCATGCGGTAGCATGTGTTACATACTAGTTTATAAACTTAATGGCTTCAACTATTAAAACGCACAATTGGACCCCTAAAGTTACAACTCTGTTTCAATGTTTTTTCCTACTATTTGTTTTAGTGTAAAGTCTAACAAAATTTAGTATTAAAACAATAATTTATCCCTCTCTACAAAAAAAGCAGCAAAGGTAAATTGGTCTTTTTGATGCTAAATTTTGTTAGAATTAACAACAAAACAGATGGCAAAGGGATAAGTAAAACATATTTTTGAAATTGAGGGGTCAATTGTGCTTTTCAATAGTTTTGGGGGTGGCAAAAGTTGTGGCAGAGTGTGTGGTTAAAATACACACTTTGTAATCCAAGCAGTCATGCTCACAACCCATCTCTCTTTTCCTTGTAATCAAACAACCCTAAATCTCAAAACCATTTTGCACAAAGATGTGAGAGATAAGTTTGGTAGACAATCTAATATTACCCAAAAATATTTGTATTAATTGTTTTGACTTGCACGTTGTGATTCATTGCTAAATGTCAATTTACATACGAACCCATCAACTTGTATGAGCTACACAAATATATAAATAAATAATTGTCCCCAATGGAACGTGATATTTATAAATTAAAAAAAAAAAAATTAAAGAGTTTAACTTGCAACCATTTTGATTCTATATTGGTCAAACCCAGCCACCAAAACCATCTAAAAAAAACTTTTTGAGTTATTATTTTATTTTATTTTTTAATGGATTGGAAAAATGAGCGTAGGTTTCAAGATTTGGAAGAATTCAACGAGAGGAGGCAAAGTTGAGCCCTTTTATTGCCATATAGCATAATTAATTTTAAGAAAAATTTAGGACAAATGTATTCAACCAATCTTATTTAATTATGTAGCACTTTTTTGAAACTCAAGTTTGTCAAACTCGAGTTCCAAGTTAAACTCAAGTTTATCAAAGTCCCAAGCATTATAGAACTCGCATGGCAATCTGATCAAACATAATGCTTGGAACTCGAGTTTGGTAAGCACAAGTTTCACTTGAAACTTGAGTTCCAAATAAGTGCTACATAACTATAGAAATTTGGCCAAATGCATCTCTCCTAAATTTTCTTATTATTATGCTATTTGACAAAATTAGCCGGCAAAGCTGCAAGTTGCGATTTGAACAACGTAGGGAAAGGAATCAAACCAATAAGAAGTCATCTCGAGGTATATGCTTATTTCATTAATGTTACTCATTCATTGCCAAAAGATTCTGCTAATGCACAGAAGAAAACAAAGCCTAGCAATGATGCTACTATTCCATTGCTAGAGGATTTTGCTGAAGACGCTACCTATGCTCTTGGTCCATCTACTTCCTCTCCAGCTCCTCCTAGTGGCGTTGAGAAGACATTGATTTCTTTGTTGGATGATGTGCGTCTCTTACGCGATGATGTGCGTCTCTTACGCAATGATGTGCATCAACGAACGCGATGATGTTGCGCCAGGTTTGAGATACTCAATCCTCCCATGGTAGAAGTTGGAGACTCTCACTTTGAATTTACATTAGACTCTCATGTAGATCGTAAGTACCTTGAACAAGTGTTTGTCAAGAATTGCTAATAATGTCTTATTCATAAAATCATATTTCCATTGAACTTCCATTACTTAAAATTTGCACTTCTTTGTTCTGATGTAAATTCAATGTATTTTGGGGTTTTTTTCTATGCAAATTGTATTTTGGAACTTGAAATGCCATTAAATCCATTTAGTGCGATAAGATATTTTCTCTTAAGACATGTATTGTAGTACATGCAATAGAGGAACATATGGAAAATCTGGCTCTCTCTCCTCTACGTAATTATATTTACAATATTCTTTCAAAGCTTTTGGGATTCAATGAACTTCCTTGATTCAAAATATTTGGTCTACTTTATTAAGGTCTTAAACACAATCCATCTCTCAGTGATTCTACTTACTTGTGTCTAACATTTGTTCACTTCAAAAAAAGAAGAAAAAAAAAAACTTTTGTTAAACTTTTCCAATTAGTTTCTTGCTTCACTTTAGCTACTAGTACTTAGGATAGTAAATGAACCAATCAATTCATAAACAATTCGTACTTGATTTGATAAAAAACTCATTCATATTTGTTTGTGTTGGGTTAAGATAGCTTGACTCCCGTTATTTAATTCAATTACCCAAGTTGATTAATTAGGTTCAATTGCATGCAAATCGTGGAGGCACCAACAAATTACCAATTAAATTAAATGCAACAAAAAATAAATTTGACATGGTGATTTGTTGACAAATGGGGAAAACCTCAGAAAGCAAAAATCCCACCGGGTGATTTTAAGGTCACCACTCCTAAGAATCCACTAATTAATAGCTCGACCCCGATTAATTAATTCAATTACCCAAGTTGATTAATTAGGTTCAATTGCATGCAAATCATGGATGCACCAACAAATCACCAATTAAACTAAATGCAGTGGAAAATAAATTTGACACGGTAATTTGTTGAGAAATAGGGAAAACCTCACAACGCAAAAACCTCATTGAGTGATTTTAAGGTCACCACTCTCAAGAATCCACTAATCAATAATCAAGTGGTTACAAGTATAAGGAATCTTATCACTACCCTAGCTTATCCCAAAATACCAACCTACAGTTGAACTCTTACTCCAAGACCCAATTAGACTTGATCTTGTAGTAGCTTTCTCTCCTTTGTTGCACAAATCTCCAATTTGTGATTAACCCTTTTGCATAGATCTCAATACGTAACTTATTCCATAGCAACCCTTTGATTGTTGTAGTTGATTTGCAACTGCTTCACATAGAAACACCAATAAGATCTTCAATGTTGGTGCTAGAGAATTTGCTTGATTACAGAACCTAAAGGTGTACAAGAAATGCAGCAAAAACTCTTTCTTCTGTATGAGGAAGCTAGGGTTTCAAAAAGAAAATCTTATGAAGCTTTTTAGGGTTAGGGTTTTCTTTCTCCACCTCCTTATTTAAATAGAAGCTTGGGCTCTCCTATTCTAATTAGGTTTACACATACCTTGGACTTTCCTAGTCTTATAATGGTTATGCAAACCCATAAACATATAGCCTTTAGGAATCAAAACGTTGCAGGCAATATCAGAAATCTCGTAAGCTCGATAGATCGAGAGGTATCGAAATAGGTATCGAGCTTTAATAAATCTCGATCAATTGATAGGTATCAAGGAGGTATCGGGACCTGCATATTTAACTTTTCTAGAGCAGTTCTTGAGTAATCTTCATGTCTTCAATGTAACCACTTGTAATAATCATCTTGAACCTACTTGAATTTACCCAAATACAAGTAAAGTGTGTTTTGTCATAGAATATGTCAATTACATAAAATATGAAACTAACAGTTTATTTAAAAATAAGCCAAGTTTGAACCATTGTTTAAGCTTGTTTAATAAACAAGCAAAACCTAAGTAAAAAATATATGTTCATAAACAAACTTGTGAACAATAGGACTCATTAAAAAAAACGAATTGAGTCTTGTCTCGTTTATGGGTTTAGTAGTATACTTGATATGGGCTTAAGAAATAAACTTATGTTTTACTAGTTTTTAATTACTTGGGAGTTAAAACCACTCATCCAAACCAAGCAGGCTTGATAATATGCTTAAAATAGGCATGGTAACATATTTTTGTTGGATCTTGAGCTCAAGAGTTTGATATTGAACTCGAGTTAATGGAGGGGCTGCCAATCAAAATAGCCCATGAAATGGAGAACATGGATTCAAATTTTGAAATGTTAAAGGGTAAATCTAAGTACCTTTAAACTTTAGGCATGTGCTTTACACTTTTGCCTATAAATAACAACGAATACAAACCCCTTACTTAATCATTCAAATGTTTTTTGTGTTGATTTTGTAGTCACCATATAAATAGTAAATTACACAATGAGCTTTGTTACAATTAAAGGAATAAAGATCTATTATATCAAAAGGGAAGGTTAGTGGGAAGGTTACTTAGGCGATGTGGGACAATCCCACCCCTTCATGACAAAACCGTGAGGGCTTGGCTCCCCAAAGCGAACAAAAGCCTTCTACTGTGATGCAAGGGTGAGGGTGTAAAACCTCCGAGTATCCTAAAATCCTGAGCTCCCACAATTACAAAACTCCAAGAACTTGCACAAGATTTATATTCTCCATAATGTATGTTCAAATTCCAAACATCAACTTAAAAACAACACCAAAATATTAATATAGAACTATGATTTTTAAGAATATGCTATGAATAGCACATACCTAGAATTTTTGTTTATTTAAAAAATATATAACAATTAATACACAAACCCAATTTTTTAAAACAAGAAATGTTTTATTATATACGAATTCTACAAATATATTCTATACTTAACCTAATTCAAGTTCTAAAATGAATAAATCCCCAAAGTCTCAAAAACAAAAATATAAAACCCAAAAATTCTAAAATGTTTAAAATACACCTAAATGATCAATATGCCCTCAAAAGTCATAACCTAAAAAATGACCAAAACCCCCCCTACAAACTTGAAAAATGATGCAAATACCCTCCACCCCAAGCTTCAAAATGGCAAAATAACCCTAAAAGCTTCAAAATGGTCAAAATGTCCTTAAAATTATTAATTGACCAATATAGCCCCCAAAATACATCTAAACATTCAAAATTATCAAAATACCTATTGAAACGTCTAAAATAACCAAAATGCTCCTTAACCTCCAAAATTAACTCCTAAATTGTTCCCTAAACCTCAAAATGACCAAAAGACACTATGGACACAAAGGGGGAATCGCCAACTAGTTTTTGCAATGGCCTTGGAACCATCTAAATAGCGTTCTTTTAAGGAAGGACCTTTTGATTTTAGTACCAGAGATATGGATTTGGAGTTAAGGTACAATCTTGGGAGGGTGTTAGGCACCCAAAACCACCCAATCCTAGGGTTGGCTTCCCATCATTATGTCTTATGTCTTAACCCTATTAAAGGCATACTCAATACTTGTATCTAACTCACACACACATCTAACAATCAACATGGTATCAAACATCCCTAACCATACATCTATCATGCTCATCACATCATCCTAGCATTCATCTAACATGGCATCACCTAACATTCGTCTAACATACATGTCAACCAACCTAGCATTCATCTAGCATGGCATAGCATAACATAGATCCTAGCATGTTACTATCACCATTTCATCGTATCCCATCCAAGACAGAAGCATGTAAGCATTAAGATCAAAGGTAGAAGCAAAGCCAACAAAACATGTCATCATCCAAGGCATCAAGATCACAATTACATCATCAAACCTAAGCAAGAACATATCACAAATGCATGTATATTACAAATGCATGACTTACCTTTGCTTACCTTGCAGCAACTCAGCACCTATGGCATTATGCATAAGCATGTGAATGCATGTTCATAGCATTAAAACAATAAAACCCTAATTCTAACATGTGAAAGCAAACAAGCAACTAAACATATGAAATAGAAGTTTTGAAAGCATAAAAATACAGAAAATAGGCTATATAGAAACATACATGTGAAAGCAGAAGCAAAAGTATATAAATAAAAATTAGGATTTCTGAGCAAGTTCATGCGCATGCACGAACAACCCTGCATATGCATAATCAAGCCTATGTGCACAAGCAAGATTATGTGCACACAGGTTTCTGCCTAAAAAACCCTAAAAACAAAACAGATGCAATAAAACTTCAAAACGAGAAATCTAACATCCTAATATGCTTTTAAAACATACAACTACATAAACGTAAGTTAGATGAACATATTAAAGCATATTATAACAAGAAAACAAAGCAAATAGAAAGATTAGAGCATAAAAAGAGAAAAGAAAAGGAAAAGAAAAGTTTAGACTAATACCTCAAAGAAAAGCACTTCAAGATTGATTTTTGATTATTCTCCTCAATCAAATCTATTCACAATTAACAAAAAGAGTGATTAATAATCTTAAACTCAAATATCAAGGCCAGAAAATGCCATAATCAAAAGAAAATTAACTTGTGTATGTTTTGTGAAAAACTCCCTCTTTGATTCACTATTTCTAGTGAATTTTAGTGGTTTTCCCGTGGGATTTCTTTGTGTTTTGAAAATATACCTTGTAAGACTACTTATAATGTGGAAAGTGGGGGTTTGAAACGATTCCCAGACGATGTAAGATTCATTCCAAACTTCAAAATTAATGCAAAAACTTGCCTTGTTTAGGTTTCTGGAATTTGCTATGTGTGTGCAAGATCAGGCTTGTGTGCGCAGGGTGATTCTTGCATGCACATAGCGAAGGTTTCCTTGGCCTTATTTTTCCAAAAATAGATTTATTTGCTCATTAGAAATTATATTTCTTTTTTAACACTTTTCAAGTCAATTTAACATCTGATTGGGTTCTAAACTAACTTTGGGTCTTAGAATTCAGCATCATTAGGGAACGGAGGTCTGAGTCGTAAGTGGTATAAAATGCAGTGTCTACAGATACTAAAAATTATTTAAATGCTCTTGAAAGAACCAAAATGACTGAAATGTCCCTTAACAATTAAACTGACCAAAATACTCTCCATAAAATCTTAAAAAATGACTTAAATATTCCCACATCTAATAGCATTACTCTTTGACAATATGTCACCTTTAAATACGAAAAACATTCGAATAGACATTCATCCAAATCATTCTTTCAAGTCTTAGAATTCTTTTGGAATCAAGGTCTAATACCTCCAGAAACTTGAAGCACTATAATTCATTGAACCTTCATTGAATTCAAGCCTTTAAAACCCCAAAGAACTTTCATCACAAATCTTTGAAGAATACTTGAAGAACGGAGAATTTCTAATACGCACACCTTCAAAGGTTCATTGTAATTCTGTTTCAAAGATCTTCCAATTTGTTTCTCTATCAAATTGAAGGACACCTATGTTTGAATCAAGATTGTATTTTTGAATCAAATATTTTTGTAAAATATAGAATTAGAGAATTATTATGTGGTAATAGAATTAATTAATTCTATTATAGAATTGTACTCACTCATTCATCGATACATGCAAAAGTACATATTGCAAAACATTTTCAATCATTTGATTTTCCAAACTTGTAATTTTGTGTTTACAAATCTTTACACTCCAAGTGAGACTAAATCTTCAAATCAGACATGCATTGAGTTATGTGGTAGCCACATCACAATTCTTTAAAATCACTAGCTAATTCACTTTTTCGCTTCACCTAGTTTCAAAATCCATGGGCTTAGACCGGAGACATTGCTTGATTGTCCAAGGGCTAGGTAATGCTGGAGAAGCTCAAACCCTAGTTTGACTATTTTGATTTTGAGCTAGGAAGTTGCTTATGTCAATGGGCACTGAATTTTTCATCGAAAAAATTACACCACCTTTTTCTTTTGTGTTGTGGTGGACTCAGGTGAAGCAGCACGTAAGAGTGTGAAATTTTCCTTTAGCATAATTAAAGGAAGTTAGTGTTGTTTGTAAGTGTTAGACCCTATTGCCCAGCTGTGTTTCTAGCCTACACAACTGCTTTGTTTGTTGAATTATTGGGCTTAAAAAACCATATGCAGTGTGGTGTAGCTTTTTGATCTCTCCGACCTTGTAATCATATTTCTGTGTAATGCAGTCCATTTATTGAGCAAGACTTACACGCACACACTCAAAGCAAAAAAAAAGGACTCACAAAAAAGAGCCTTGATCAACCATCAATTTATGACGGCTACCACAAGAAGTCAACAAGTCTAGAGTCATAATTTTTTGCACAAGATTTTCTCATTTGCGAATTGTAAATGGTAGACAATATTATAGTGACGTCTGTAATAAATCAATATAAGGATCAATAACAACTTTACAACTCTAACTGCAATTGATGGTACTCCAACAAACAGTGGCGGAGCCAGAATTTCAATTCAGGTGAGGAAGATTTATTATTATACTATGTATTCTCCATAATTTCAATTAACTACAAATATATATTTTATATCAAAAAAAAAAAAAAAAACTAATTTATACAGTAGTTAGTAAAAATCAAAGCAAGATATATTAATCTAAATACATAAATTTAGATATCTAATTTAGTTCCTTGTAATAAATTGAAAAAATAATCAATGTAAAAGTGTTAATACCTTTAAAGTTGTATACAATATACGTACATTGTCTTGATTGCTTTAAATATATATATATATATATATAGAATTCTATCTTTTTGCTTTATATTAATTCTTCAAAGTATTTAAATTGGGTGTATACTTTATAGTAGAAACCTAGACCTAGGGTTTGAATTTGAGTACGGTACAAGGACATTAATTAGTTAGGCTTTAAAAAATAATATATATATATATATATATATATTATATTGCATAAAATATAAACCCCCCCCACCACCAATTGAAATTCAATGAAATTAAAAAAAAAAAAAAGATAAACAATCAAAATTCCATGAATAGTGACACGCTAATATATGGGAAATGATAAAAGTTTTTATTTTTTTATTTTATGAAAATGATAAAAGTTTATGTTTTAAAAAAAAGTGATGTAGTTGGTTAAATAGTATCGTAAATCTCTCAATGCTGTGAAACTGTTCTCCTTTCTATTCGACATCAAAGCTATTTTAGAGATTGTTTTCTGCTTTTTTTTCTTAAACCAGAACGGGCAAACTAGCAAAGCATTTAAGATGGAGTTCTACTGACTTCTACATGCCAGTACTCATAAACTTTTTAAAGAGGAGTCAGGGGGGCACTTGACCCCCCTCGCCCCCCCCTTGGCTTTGCCCCTGCCAACAAATGTCATTGACACGCCCTAGTATGCAGTGTGCTTGACCTATGTACTGTTTTCATCGTAGTGTCGGTTCTTTCCTCCTATGCCTTTCCTGCCCGTTACTTTGCTGCTTAGAAGTAGCTCGATTTGGGTACAATTTAGGAGCTAAGTAGAGCCAAACCAAATAGGCTGAATTTAAAAATTTTATCACTAACAATAGTTAGCCAAAGTGTGCAGTTAGAAAATAAACCAACCAGCACCTCTAATGCAACTTGACAGTTGACCTACTTTCTACTACAATCTGCATTATAGGTTAAAGGTTCATATTTTTTTGTCCATAAATGTTAGCATTCCTAATGCATGTATTGTATAAAAACGCTGTTATAGTTCTAGTTTTTTGTAGCGTCTAGTTAGTTGGAAGGAGAAGGGAGGGAAGGTTAGGGGAAAGAAGAAAGAACCATTTCATACTTAAGACATGAAGTTGAAAGGAAAAGGCAACCGGTTTCTTTCTTCTGCCCACTCCAAACCTTTCCATCTTTTCTTTCAATCCAAATTTAACCAAGCTTCACTAAAGATTTGTATAATTTAAATTTAATAAGCGGTTGATCTAAAAAAATACAGAGTTATTGCACATTTTTTTTTTAATTAAAACAATTTTTGGCATAAAAATAAACCTTTTTTTTTAGTTTTTTTAATGCACGTATATATTTTTAATGCTTTCGTAAAATTTTTCTTCTTATATTATAATTTTTGAAAGAAATTTTTGGTTCACAATATTTTTATAATACTTTTGCAACAAATTTTATGTGACAAGTTTTTATTGGTTGTTATTAGTAGATAAAAAAAAAAAATTTAATAGTAGATTCAAAATAGAACAAATAAACAACAACTTATAACCTAAAATTCATTGTAAAAATATTATGAAAATTTTGTGAATGTAGCACTTCTCATATTAAAATGTTCACATCCTAACTTCATATATTCCTATTGAGAATTTTAAGAGGTTTTTTCAATTTGACTAATATTTTACCTTTTATTGTTAACTATTTGCCAAAATACTTTTTTTTTATCTATATTGTCGATAGATAGATGGATTAGAATAAAAATTATTTAAAAACATAAAAAGATAATATGTGAAATAGTAAAAAGCCTTAAATATATTTTTACTAACTCTTAACTTCATATTTACCTTTTACGTATATTTAAGGGGATTGACTTAATGGTTCTTAAGGCCTTATGATTTTTATGAGATCCTGGGTTCAAAACTTCTTACTTCTTGCCATCATCTTGGGGCCATCTCCATGGGATTTCTCCCTGTAATAACTTGGTGCCTATGGGACAAGGGGATTGTATACACCCGAGAGAATAATCAAATGCTTGAAAAGGTCTAGACACCCGTTTGCCAAAAAAAAAAAAACTGCTAGCTCTACTAAATGAATTTAACAATTTAAGTATATTCCAAAACAAGGACTACTCTACTCAAGATATTACTTGGATATCTGTCGATTACTCTTTTGTAACAACAAACCTAGGTAGCAGTGTTAGGAGATTCTCTAATCCAGCTTTATATATTAGGAAGCATTATGAGGGATGCATTAGGTAAGTGAATGTTAGGATTTTCTCTTCATTCTTGAAAGCACATTCACTCATCAAGCTTAAGCAAAACTCTAAAGCAAATTAGACATATCTGGAGAGAGGCATAATTTTAGTACAGGTAGTTTGGCTTTCTAGGGTATTTCATAACCAAGGACGAAATTAGGGGGTGGCTCTACTGCTGACTATGTGTGACGGCGGCTTTGACATCCACTCTATTGCTGCTTAGTCACTAAGTGATTTTTTTTTTTTTTTTTGATTTGTGCGTTAGCAGCTTGATAGGGACAAAAATATTTTGTCAAAATTTTTTTAAAGGGCCGGGGGTTTTTTTTTTTTTTGGGTTAAATTAGTTGATTGAACTTAATTTTTTTGGATTTGTATATTTTGTTTTAGATTTTAAATCTATAAATTTTTTATGGTCTTTATAATGAAGAAAAGTTAGAGTTTTAAATTTTTTTTTTTACAAGTTGATGATGTGGTGAGCGATTATTAGTGAGTAAAATAGTAGTGTAAATGGTGAGCCCAAATGCAAACTAATAATAATTTGCTACCTCAACCGTTTGTAAAAATATTGTAAAAAAATTTGTGGCTATATTTAGGGGTAGCTTAATGCATTTAGGGGCCTAAGACAAAAACTAAAATTGAGGTCTTTTATATATTTAAATATGATTTAAAAAAATAAATGGTTCTTAAATTTTATTATCTTGTTTTAGATGCAAAATAACTACTAATTAACATGAACCACATAGATTTTTTTTTTTTTTTTTTTTTTTTTTATAGAAAGTCTATAGACAAAAAATTTAACAAAACTTTTCACACCTGTTGATGTGACAAATTGATATTGATAAGTAAAAAAGTGATGTAAGTAGAGGATATAGATAAGAACTAGTAAAAGTTTGTCAACTTAACTTGTGAAAAATGTTGTGATTTTTTTTGTGTATTGCTCTTTTTTGTTGTTGTTGAGAAGTGCTACATTCACAATATTTTCACAACAAATCTTACGTGTTAAATTGTTACTAGTTCTAATTTAAACTCATCACCAAAATTAATTTTTTGTCATCAATAATATCTTGTAACAATCTGTCACTTAGGATTTATTGTGAAAAACATTTGGACTTAAGTAATACTATTATAATAAAAAAAATGACCCTATTAGTTAAAAATTGGGGGCCTTTTTTTTACTTGGGGTTTTAAGCAACGCATCAAGCTTCTATTATAGAGCCGGCATTAATTGGCTATACTATTACTCTTAAAATAATAAATGATGCTATTAAGGAGAGGCAAGCTGTAATTTTATAGAACAAAATTGCAAAAATTAGTACCTATGTTTTTTTTTTTTATTGAGAAAAAAGTAGCTATGTTTGAGGAATTCAAATTGTTCCCTCCGTCCGTGTCCATAACTAAAACGAGAATTCCTACATGATACTTGGCCTACTTTTCTTTTGAGTGATTTAATTTGAATACATACAAATACTATTAATTTTTTTAATATTTTTTTTAAAGCCTCCGAATCTAGTTGATTGTATACTTTTCCCACTCGGGGTTTTCTAGAAGAGGAAGAGAGGAATCGGTGAGGGATGGATAAGACCAAAGACCACGAATAGAATAGAATAGAATAGAATGGAGAGAATGCTCCAAGAGAGAGGAACATGGAATTCCTTTCTATTCTAGAATAGAATAGAATGGAGAGAATACTCCAAGAGAGAGGAACACGGAATTCCTTTCTTTTCTAATTGTTATTTTACTAGCATATAATAAGTAGTATTTTTTATTATTGAAAGTCACAAATTAGAAACCCTCTCCGTTTCTCACTCTCTCATTGTCTCTCTCTCACAATATCTCAAGTACTCAACCATGGAGGAGATTCCCCAGCAAAACCATTCCATCACCTTCTCCAACCCCACCACCTCTGCATTCCTACGTAAAATCAAAGAACATGCACCAACCCTCCTCATCTCAGGCTCCATCTTGCTCCTCCTCACTGGCCTCACTGTCACCGCCACAGTCCTCTGCATCATCTTCTTCAGCCCATTAATCCTTTTCACGAGCCCCATATGGTTCCCCATTGGGGCATTCCTCTTTGTTGTAACCGCAGGGTTCATGTCCCTGTGTGGCTTTGGTGGTGCCGTTGTGGCCGGTCTGTCATGGATATACCGCTACTTCCGTGGGATGCACCCTCCTGGTTCGGACCAGTTCGACAATGGGAGGAGCTGGATTTACGACACTGCCTCTCATGTTAAGGACCATGCAACTCGGTACGGTGGGTACTTGCAGAGTAAAGAGAAGCTGGATTCGGCTTCTGCTGCTCCTCTTAAAGCAAGCCCAGTTGAACGAATTTGGGGGCAAATATGGTATTTTATTATATTTAATTATAAATTCATATGTTTTTTTCAATTAAAATTTATTTTTCTTGCTTTTTGAGAGGCAAAATTACTCTCCTCTAAATTATTTTGAACTTCATTATCAAGAATGGTGACATTATATGTTTGAACATTATCATGACCACCTTTGTTATTATCATTTTGTTGTATTTTTTCATTATCTTCTAACTTTTTTTGATGAATTTCTTGTTAATTTATGAAACCTTTACTCAAATTTTCTGTAAGATTTTGTTTTTTATTAGTAATAAATTTGTCCATAGCTCCTTTTTGAGATTCAATTAGTTCTTCTCTTTGTCTTTTTTTTTTTAGTTTTTCATATCCAGATGGATATTTTCTAGTAGTCATTTGTATTTAAAAAATATTTATGAATAAATGAAACACAATCTATAATAAAAAAGAAATTACTATTTAACTAGAATAATATAAATTTAATGTATAAAACAATAGAACCTAGTTTATCAAAAGCACAATTGCAGTTTTACTTAATATGATCACTTTACACTTTAAACCTGCACAAATAAATTAAAATTAATATTAATACAAAGTAAATTATTCTAAATTTATAATTTTGTTATAAATACTCTTCTTCTCTTTTTTTTTTTTTTTTTTTTTTTTTTTTTTTTTTTTTTATGTAGCAGTAAACCATTTTTTTTAGCAAAATGTATAGGACTCAACTTGATTGGATGATTGGATCTACTAAGAAGTAAGACCAGCCCACTAGCAAAATGTGGACTACTCAACTTGATCCACTAAGACTAAGACCCTTAGACCTGCCCACTATCCCTCCATGGCTCCATCCCACTAAATCTGATTTCTTAAAAAAAAAAATAAAAAACAAAACAAAACAAAACAAAAACATGTAGCACTAGGATCACTGGATCAATACTTTAAAAAACGTGTAGGACTAGATCACTGATCAATACAGTACTTTAACTTCCATCCACTAAATTTGATTTCTTAAAAAAAAAAAAATAAATTAATAAGTGGGTCCATTCGGACCATTCCATAGCCTTCTAGAGAAATCTAAAGAAATCAAAATTTAAGAGAACAAACAAAAAAGAGTAAAGTGTAAAGCAATAAAGAGTACAAGAACAACTAAACTAAAGTTAAGCAAAAACGAAAGAACAAAAACCTAGCATTCCAGCAAGCAACAACAAACTATGAAGAAGACGAAAGAGGCAAAGGAAGAGAAAACAAAAAACGAACCTAAAATGAAGATCTGTGAACACACCAAGTCTATTGCCAACACCAATAGATGAGTAAGCCAACTAAAAAGAGTGTTTTTTTTAGAATCAAGATGGAGAGAGTGAGTATTTTTTTTCTTCTTTCTTTTTTTTTCTGCCTTTTTCTTATTTGTCTCTTCTTTCTTTTTTCTAACTTTTGTAATCTTTTCTTCTGCATTGAGGAAAATCAGTGTCTCTCTTTCTCTCCCTCTCTACATTTCAAGTAATAAACATGGGTTTTCTTAATGAAATGTGGTACAAAGGTTTGATCCAAAGGATATTTGGATGTGGTGATTTTTTTTTTCTTGACAAAGCTAAAGATTTGATGATGTGATTGGATGAAACAGATTGAAATAATTTGTTGTTCTCAATTTTCAATAATTTGGGCGAGCCTTACCATTTTTTTTTTTTTTTTTTTCAGATGAGAAAGTAATATTATATAATATATTATTACTATTGGGGGCTCTCTTACAAGTGGGGGCCTTAGGCGGTGGCCTAAATGGCCTATAGGTTCAGCTGGCACTGTGGAACTGAAGCTTAGGCTTGAGCGGCTTGGAAGATTTCTGGACCGAACCAGGCCGGGTTTTCTTGTTTTCTTGCATGGATTTTTAAATTTCTTTCTTTAAATGCCCTTTTGTGTTTTACAATGAGATTTTCTTTGTAAGTAGGGAACTTGGGTTTATCAACAACAAAAAAAAAAAAGTCACAAATTAGTATTAAACTTATGATTTGATATATATATATATATGTATGTATGTATGTATAAAGATGGGTTCAAGTTACACCTAATGTAACTCTACAAAAGTTACACATTTTTTATATCGTAGATTTCTAAGAAATCTAATGGTTAGAAAATCACTATAATCAATGTCATCTTTAAAATTAATTGCTTTCCATATTAGCTAACCTAATTAATTTGAGAGAATAACATATTTTTTTCTTTTTAACTTTCTTTCTCTCTCCTAATCAATTCATCCTTAACCTCGCACAAGAGCAAATTCTCAACATTTTTGGGCATGGAGGCAGTTGTGCCAGGCTTACAATTGTTAAAGAAGCAGGTGTCAACTTTTATAGTGACTATAATTCACTGGTTTGACTAAAGCTCTTGAGAGTAATCATGTAAAGTAGTAGTTAAAATTTGAACTGTGATGTACTGCTTTGTCACAACATGCTCTCTGAGCTTGTAACAGAAACCAAGCCATTGCTACCAAAATTAATCTCGCTTGTAACATTTGAATTTTCTATGGGAACTAAATAATAAGAAAATTTTCCACCGATAGACTTGTTTAGTAGAGAGACTAGAGAAAGAGGGCCACCTCCTAGGCCAATTATGCTTGATCCTGCCTCGCCAAATGTACCATCATTATTGTGCCCACACCCAAATACAATCTTTGGTATTGTGGCTTGATGGCTGGTAGTTGAGCCAATGGTTAAGGTTTCAACACCAAGATCACCATCAGTGAATGATTGGTCTCCATATAAATAACCATACTAGCAGGTGTTTTTATTAGTGCCACAAGAGGCAGTGTGACTTGAATTGCAGGGCACGTTACCATATGTTGAAGCTTGCTGAGGATCAAAGAGTGGAAGGTTTTGCTTGTAACATTTTTCACATGGCTCACACTGTGTCCATGTTAGATCTCTAGTACCTGTATCTGCAATGAAAGTTGCTTCTGTCAATGAAAGTAAAAGTATTTTGAAAGTCTTTCAATACCTACAACAAAGTCTAGAAACGTGGAGATATAGAACAACTAAAAGAAATAGTTGTGTTATTCAACAAAGTCTGGTAGCTGTGACTTTTTTTTTTTGGTTGCTGCCGACGACTTGGCCATGGAGATGGAAGGGTTGTGGAGGAGATAGAGAGAGAAACGTGCAAAGAGAAAGAGTCAGGCGTATAAATTTTTTTGGATTTAGAAATAAGTATGAAATGTATTAAATAAGGGATAATAAATGAAATCAATTAGAATATTAATATTAATGAGTCTTTTTTTGATTGTTGGATCTACTTAAATCCAATGATTTAAAAAAATGTGTAACTTTTTAGAGTTACATCATGTGTAACTTGAACCCATCTCGTATGTATGTATGTATATTAACCTAATTACCCAAACCCAAAAGTTAGAAAATATATTTCATAAAAGAAGAAAACATATTATTATTTTACGGTACGATAAAATATAGTATGAGTCATTGTCTATAATCTATATCCTAGGGATTGGATTTGGGACTCTTCATTTTAGAATATTTGGACACCTTGTACAAATGGAAAACCATTCTTCGTTGTTTTCTAGAGAAAAATGTGACTTTTTATTTTTTTGGTTGGAGTGAAAAATAAGAGGAAAGAAATAGGGTAGATAGAGTTTTCCACTCAAACACTTTTTTTTTTTTTTTTTTTTTCTCTCATCAAATTGGGAAAGTGGATTTCAGTTAAGTTAGCTAGAAGGTTTCTTGTCATCAAATAAAGAGTCCAAGTTTCGATGACAAGTTGACAACTAATATTTTAGCCTGACAATTAAAAACAATTATCATGAAGCAAACAATATAAATCAAAAATTTATCATATCTATAAAATTGGAGAAAAACGATGAGAGAATTAAGAAGAAAAATGAAAATAAAAACTACCCCTGCCACTTTTTGATTCTTCTATTTTTAATAATACATGTATAACGGTAGTTTACTTTTTATCCTTATTCAGTGTTCTATCCTCTCTACCGATTGCATGATGAAAATTGGAAAAAACCTATTTTTTATCCTCTCAAAATTTTCTATCCTCTTACTTTCCATCCTCCCAACCAAATAGAGCTTTAACTATAGAAAAACCATCTTTTGATTCATATTTTTTTGCTTATTTTCATTTTGGTTCTCATATTTTAGAACTTTCAATTTAGTCCTTGACCTTTTGAACTTATTATTATTTTGATCTTTATCATCATCTCAATGATAAAACTTGCCTGGTTGATGGATTACATAGTTGGAAAAATTAAAGATGATGTGGTTGGCTAATAAAGTAATATGAAAAATTTTAGTTTACATTAAAAAAAAAAAAAACCACATCAACATTTAAATGGATTAAAAAGCCAAGTCATAAAAATAAAAAAAATAATCCTTGATTTTTAAAGTAAAAAAAATGATAAAAAAGAATTTAAAAGGAAAGGTGTAAGGACGCAATTTGAGTCCCTAGCCTAAGGGATGGATGGGTTTAGATCCAAAAAGCCCAATACAATGAATTTGTAGAGAGTGGGTTGGAAAACTAGGCTTTAATGAGTTATATAAAAAGTAAAGTGAATCCAAATGATAAGAAAATGAAGACAGACTGGTTTAATCTAAAAAAAATCGTCCTCGGCACAATCTGAGGAGATCAGTTCTTATATACTTCTTCTCAAGTTTGATTGCAAGTTCAACTCTTGATTGCTACAATATTTTTCTCTTAATTTCTCGATCCCTATCCTTTAGGGTCTTCTTTCTGTTTTACATGCTCTTCCTTCCTTCATCTCTACTCTCCATGTGTAGAGTAGATTGCTGGTATTGATCATTGTCCTAACAGCACCTTCTTGAAGTCGCTGCTATAGCTGTAAGGTTGAAAATTATTGTTTAGGTATCACTTCCTCATTAATGCAGTCAGAGAGTTAGCTACAAAGTATTCAATGCGATGGCAGCAGCTTTCTCTTTAGATATTTTAGGACTTCCCTCTATCTTGCGCTTCTGTGATGCTTATTCGTATCAATAGAATTTCCTGGAACATTGCCCTAGATGGCAGACCACCCCTTTGGACCTCGGCTTTGCCCAGCCAATGAGGCATTCATCCTCAGACTACCCTCGTAGACCCTTATGATCAAAACTAACCTCTTCACTTATTAACATAGACTCCCATGATAATGTTCACCCCTCCTCGGATTACTTCATGTCCTTGGATTGGGCTCTCGGCCCAATATGTACATATATATATATATATATTGCTGGGCCTAACGCCCTTACAATAGCCTCTTGAAATTCTCCTCTTTGGCTGCGCAGGTATCCTTTTAACTACCCAACACACGCTCCTGACGCTTCGGCATCCAGGACGTGCCTTCATTAAATTTCTGCGGCTCCATGTTCCCCACATTTTGCGGTGCGATGCGGATCTAACGGCTGAGGATTTTGTGGGAACTCGAGCAGGAATTTTCTCGCTTGTCACTCTTTCTTTTGATATAAATATCATCCAAACACTTCGTTCACCTCACTTTAGCACTCATACACTGAACTTGTGCACTTACTTAATTTACTCGTACCCTCACACATACCAAGAGCCAGTTCGAGGAGAGTTTTCTTCTTCGTGTAAGTCTTTATAAGTCTTTCCATTTATTTTTTTTCATCTACTTTTCTTTTCTCTGTGGTCTTTTCTCCTTATCGACCCTTCTATTTCCTCTTTATCTTCTTAGTACTTTATCTTCTTAGTACCCTCTATCCTCTCTCAAGAATGGGTAGGTTTGCTTCCCTGGTAGACTCTGCGGAGGGTATAGAGAGCTTTAAAGCTCTATATAGAATTTCGCCAGGAGTCTCCATTAGGTATTGTAAGGAAGGGGAATGGTACGAGAAAAGGCAAGAGGGAGAAGTGGTAATCCCAATGATTACCTTTATAGAGGGTGGGATGAGAATTCTCATGGGCACCGTCACTAAAGATTACCTTAGGGCTCATAGATTAGCTCCCACTCAGTGCGCCCCAAACATGTTTAGGATTTTAGGAAGTGTAGACGCCCTTAATGAAAAAATGGGCTCAGGTCTCACCCATCACGATGTTAGGCTCATCCAATGCCTCCTTGATTCCAACAATGGCCTGAATAAGGACTTCTTGATCATTTTAGGGGAGTGGCACGATGGCCTCCCGTGCCCGACTAGAAGAGGGACACCAGGTGGGACTTTAGGTCTAGGTTAATAATTTCAAAGTCATCCCCTTCCCCCTTTCTTTTGTTTGTGTTTGTATATGAGTTTTCCTTTGATTCGCGCTGTTATTTGTTGACGATGTTTTTTGCTTTTCCCTAATAGTTTTGCAAATAAGAACGCTACTGTTCCTAATTTCGGTATTGTCAATTAGCCGAGCTTAGACAAGATACTAAAAGCCGAGATGTTCATCCATAGTGACGGTCAGCTAAGAGCGACTCACCTAATCCTCGACTACACCCCCATCTCTAAAAGCTTCCAGGCGCCGAAGTGTGTTATAAAAGCCAAGGACCCACGCTTGCACCAGATAAGTGTTGTTGTTCCGAGTTTTCTCATCATCGGTGCTATCCTAGAGGGTATACCTAAAGTACCCTTACCACTTCAATACACAACTGGAGAGGCCGCTTCTTCTCATCCTACCATTAAAGAGGAAGAAAAAGAAAAAGAAGAAGAGATAGTAGACGTCTCAGACTCAGAGGACGACTATGAGGTTTTCAACCAGCCTCAGTCTCTAGAGATCCCTATTGGTGACCTTGGACCAGACTTCCTACCCTTCCACCCACCCAGCCCCTCCGATCTGATCCTACCGACCACAAAAGGAAAAGGGAGCAAAAAGGTAAGGAGGTGGTGGAAGGAGGAAAAACCTACCCCTCTTAGGAGGCCAAGCCCCAAAGAGGGGCCAAACAAGCCAGAGTGGGGCAAATGATGGCTGACAAGAGGAGTGATTCTTAAGTCGGACCTCCGTCCTAGACCCCCACTCTAATGCTGGATGGAGCTCCTCTACTTGCCAATGCCTTTATCAGGGACTTCCAGCAAGGGAAGGCCGGCTATATGGCCGACGCAGTGGAGCAGGCACTGCTGCTCCCTGAAGACATGGCCGATCACGAGGTCTTCCTCAATCTGAAGAAGGACCTCGCGATGGTAAGTCCTTCACTATTTCCCTTTCTTCCCTTTAAAATGCTGCAACTTTCCTTGCCTTTCTTCCTTTTACTGTTTCCCTCTCTCTTTTATTTCCCTTTTCTT
Organism: Quercus gilva; assembly: GCA_023621385.1. Taxonomy (NCBI): domain Eukaryota; kingdom Viridiplantae; phylum Streptophyta; class Magnoliopsida; order Fagales; family Fagaceae; genus Quercus; species Quercus gilva. Next base: position 73,352,356 of record CM042477.1, on the reverse strand, counting down.
TTTTTAATCTGTGTTTCTTTCCTTGGCAGGCCGTTTAAGCCACATTCTGGGTAAATGAGATAACAAATTTCTGCCAACGGCAGATGAAAGAAGAAAAAGGAAGGCACATTGCAGCTGTAGAGGCCTTCAATGTGGCCGATAGAAGAATAAACGAGCTGAAGAATAAATTGACCGAGGTAGAAAAGGATAAAAAGAGTGTCGAAACTGCCTTCGACAGCGCTGAGAGGCAGGCTGAAGGTCAGTGAGTGCTGCTTCGTCAAGCCGAGGACCAACTGGCCACCTCCAAAGAGCAAATCACTGCCCTAAAGAAGAGACTGGAGGAGGCCGAGAAGGCAAGGGACCAAGCCGAGCAAGATGGCTATGATATGGGGGTGGCAAGACCAAAGAGGCCCTCAGGGCTGAGGTCTCGGGGGTATGTAGAAACTATTACCTCCAGGTGTGGAATGAGACCCTTAACCAAACTGAGGTTGAGGCCTCTTTTGCACTTAGGAGGAAGGCAAAGAGTGTATACTACCCTCCTACTATCTACGCACCAAGCTTTGCCAGTTCCAGGGTTGACACCTCCTCCGAAGTGGCAGGACCTGGGAAGGGCAGCCCGGCCAAGGTCCCTCCTTCCTCTATCAGCACTTTCAAAGAGGCTCAGCAACATGGGGTTGCTGAAAAAGAAGTTGATGCTAACAATGGAGTGGTCTCTGATGCCACCAAGCCCCCTACTGTTCCTCAAGATCCACTTAAAGAGAAAGAGGTGATCTCTACAATGGAGATAGTTCTAGCAACTCTCCTAGTGCCTGTTAAGGTTGATCTCAAAAGCAAAGATTTGGGATCTTCAAAGGCAGCCCTCTCCCAATCTGCCAAGGCCCTACCAAAAGAGAAGATTGTAATGAAAAAGAAGTAGTTTAGGGTAATAGTTTTTAGTTAGGTTTTTTTTTTATTTTTTATTTTTATTTTTTTTATTTTATAACTTTTGTTCTTATTTCCAAAACTTGTAATTCAATTTGATCTTTTGTAAGCAATTTTCCTTTTTCTAAGGCGTAGATCAATGATAATTATAAGTTTTTCCTTCATAGTTGTGATATTGATATTGATCCAAACATAGTTTCTGTTTTATTTAATACTTAACTAACATGGAAATGAGATATAACTCCATTTAATTATCTGCATAAGTGGCAACATAGTTACTGCACCCCACGTGATTGACAACAGAACAAGTTTAAACCTACTAAATCCATGATCTCAACAAAGTGTAACCTTAACCTCAAAAACATACATAATGGTAGAGAATATATTCATATTAGACTCCCCCTAGTTCTCCACTTATCAATAAGTCTAAGGAACTGGGGATGGTAATCAACTCTTAAACAGATCATAGATATACTTTCAAATGCTTTAAGTGGTGCTCATGAGTACCCATTTGATCATGCCACTACAACAGAGATCTTTGCCATTCAGCATGGCCGGCTCTGTTTGATACTTAAATAAATAATAGAAAGCATTAACTTACTCAAGACATGTAGACCGAGGAACCAGATATAACTAAGGTTTTGTTTAACACTTAGAAAAATGATTTAAAATATCAATTTACCTAAGGTATGTGATCCAAGAAGCCAGGTATAACCAAGGTTCTGTTTGATACTTAGAAAAATGACATGAAGTGTAAATTTACCCAAAGTATGTGGTCCGAGGAATTAGGCATAACTAAGATTTTGTTTAACACTTAAAAAAAGGATTTAAAATATCAATTACCTAAGATATGTGGTCCGAGGAGTCAGGCATAACCAAGGTTCTGTTTGATACTTAGGAAAATGTCATGAAGTATTAATTTACCTAAAGTAAGTGGTCCGAGGAACCAGACATAACTAAGGTTCTGTTTAACACTTTGAAAAATGATTTAAAATATCAATTTACCCAAGGTATGTGGTCTGAGGAGCCATGCATGATCAATGTTCTGTTTGATACTTAGGAAAATGTCATGAAGTATTAATTACCCAAAGTAAGTGGTCCGAGGAACCAAATATAACAAAGGTTCTGTTTAACACTTAGAAAAATGATATGAAGTGTTAATTTACCCAAAGTATGTGGTCCGGGGAACCAGACATAACTAAGGTTCTGTTTAACATTTAGAAAAATGATTTAAAATATCAATTTACCTAAAGTATGTGGTCCGAGGAGCCAGGCATGACCAAGGTTCTGTTTGATACTTCGAAAAATGTTGTGAAATATTAATTTACCCAAAGTAGGTGGTCCAAGGAACCAGGCATAACTAAGATTCTGTTTAACACTTAGAAAAATGATATGAAGTGTTAATTTACCCAAAGTATGTGGTCCGAGGAACTAGGCATAACTAAGGTTCTGTTTAACACTTAGAAAAATGATTTAAAATATCAATTTACCTAAGGTATGTAGTCCGAGGAGCCAAGCATAACTAAGGTTCTGTTTGATACTTAGGAAAATGTCATGAAATATTATTTTACACAAAGTAGGGGGTCTAAGGAATCAGGCATAACTAAGGTTCTATTTAACACTTAGAAAAATGATTTAAAATATCAATTTACCCAAGGTATGTGGTCCGAGGAGTTAGGCATAACCAAGGTTCTATTTGATATTCAAATAAATAGTAGGACGCATAACGCATAGTGTAATAAACCAAAATATGGTAGAGGAAATTTTCATTAATAATAATACATTCTCAGGTTTTTTACATTCCAGGGGTGAGGTACAACATTTTCATCTAGATCTTCAAGATAATACGCACCTATTCCAGCCACCGAGGTGATGTGATATGGCCCTTCCTAGTTAGGCCTTAACTTTCCCCATGCTGGGTTCTTGGCAGTACCTAAACCTTTCTTAAAACCAAGTCCCCAGGTGCTAGCGGCCTTAACCTTACATTTGAATCATAGCCTTGCTTGAGTTTGTGTTGATAGTATGCTAGTTGAACCATCGTATTTTCTCTCTGTTCTTCAATCAAGTCTAAGCTCTTTTCTAATAAGCCATCATTGTTGCTCGGAGTGAAAGAACTCGTTCTCAGTATTGGAAATTCGGTCTCGAGAGGAATTACAGCCTCGGCCCCATAAGTCATTGAAAATAGGGTTTCCCTAATGGACCTTTGAGGTGTAGTATGATACGTCCAAAGAACGTGTGGCAGCTCTTCAACCTATTTTCCTTTTGCATCATCCAGCCTCTTTTTGAGCCCACTCATTATGACCGCATTGACAGCTCGGCCTGTCCATTCTCTTGTAGATGTGTCGGAGTGGAATATCTGTTTGTTATGCCTAGTTCACAACAATACCTCCTGAAAGTTTTGCTATCAAACTGAAAACCATTGTCCGAGATGAGTGTGCGAGGGATTCCAAACCGAGTGACAATATTTTTCCAGATAAATCTCTTGGCATCCATATTCCTGATATTTGCTAATGGTTCAGCTTCAACCCATTTGGTGAAGTAATTTGTGCCAACCAACAACCATCTCTTATTACCTACTGTTTTAAGGAAGGATCCTACAATATTCAAGCCCCATTAAGCAAAAGGCTAAAGGCTGGACAGAAGATTAAGGACACCTCCTGGTTGATGAATGTTTGGGAAAAATATTTGCCATTGGTCGCATTTCTTCACATACTCTTGTGCTTCCCTCTATATATTTGGCCACTAATATCCCTAAGTGAGGGCCCTGTGAGATAAAGACATGCCTCCTGTGTGGCTTCTGCAAATCCCTTCATGTAACTCTTCTAGGAGTAGTTTAACTGCTTTAGGGTGTATGCATAGCAAATATGGTCTAAAAAAAGAACGCTTGTACAATTTTTGGTTCTCGGACAGCCAAAACCGAAGAGCCTTTCTCCGTACTTTGTCAGCCTTGGACTTACCCTCGGGCAAGATGTCTTCTTTAAGGAATAGCACAATAGAGTCCATCCAGCTAGGACCCACCCTAATCTGATGAATATGAACCATATTTCTCCCCATTTCAGTAGGTTTACACAAGTCTTCCACAAGGATCACACAAGGTAAACTTTGTGCCAAAAAGGTTGCGAGCGTGGCAAGAGAGTCAGCATATGTATTTCTACTTCTAGGAATTTCTGATAAAATGAAAGACTTAAATCCTGACTGCAAGTGTCTAACTTGATTCAAATATTCCTGCATTCTGAGATCTCTGGCTTCTAACTCTCCCCCTACCTGGCCTATAACCAATCTCGAATTTAAAAACATCTCTACTGCCTTTTCTCCCATTCTTTGAACCATAGTCATCCCTCCCAATAAAGCCTCATACTCGACCTCATTATTGGTGGCCGAGAAGCCTAACCTTAAGGAATTTTTAATAACGATCTTCTCATGAGAAATTATAACTAGTCCCACCCCAGATCTTCTTTGGTTCACTACACCATCAACATATACCTCCAGGGTAAAGGCTTTTGCAGGGAGACCACGCTAACTAATTTTTCATCCATGTTATGGTTTCTAGCTTTTTCTTGTAATGGGGATTCAGCGAACTTGGCCACCAAATCTACGAGGACCTGACCCTTGACAGAGATGCGAGGCATGTACTTGATATCAAAAGCCCATAGGATTGTACCCCACTTGGCAATCCTTCTGGTGTAATAAGCATTTCGAAGTAGAGATCTAAGCGGAAGTTGGGTTAGGACAATTATGTGTGATTGGAAGTAGTGGGAGAGCTTATGCATAGCATGTACCACTGCCAAAATGGCCTTCTCTAGTGGTAGGTAATGAATCTCGGCCTCATGAAGTGACTTGCTTACATAATAAACTGACCTCTGCACACCATTATCAACCCATACAAGCACCAGGCTCATCGTATGGGAAGCCAACAGCAATGTAAGCAAACAAAACCTCATCCACCTCGGGCCTGGACATAATGGGTGGCCGAAAAAAATATTCCTTCAACTGTTAGAAGGCCAAGACACACTCTTTAGTTCATTCAAATCCCTTCCATTTGTTCAACAATTGGAAGAAAGGCCTGCACCTGTCTGCTGACCGAGAAATGAATTAGTTCAAGGCAGTAGTCATCCCTGTTAACTTCTAGACCTCTTTGGGATTCCGAGGTGGCTGTAAACTGTTAATTGCTTTAATTTGGTCATGGTAGACTTCAATTCCGCAGTGAGTGACCATGTACCCTAAGAACTTTCCTGAATCAACACCAAAAGAACACTTAGAAGTATTAAGGCACAGCTAGTGTTTCCTTAATATCTCAAAAATATTGCCAAGGTCGTTAACATGCTCGGACTCCAACTTACTCTTTACCACCATATCATTTATATAAACCTTAATGTTTTTTCCTAGGTGTGGCTCGAACATCCTAGTCATCATCCTTTGATAGGTAGATCCCGCATTCTTCAAACCAAAAGGCATCACCTTGTAGTGGTAGTTCCCAAATAGAGTAACAAAAGTTGTCTTCTCTTGATCATCCAAAGCCAAAGATATTTTGTGGTACCCTTGAAAGGCGTCTAAAAAGCTTATCCGAGGATGGCCTACAATAACATCCACCAACTAATCTATTCAAGGCATAGGGAAAGGGTCCTTGGGGCAAGCTTTATTCAGATTTGTGAAGTCTATACATACCCACCACTTCTCATTCTTCTTTTTCACTACCATTGTATTGGCCAACCACTCAAGGTAGAACACCTCCTTAATAGCCCCAGCCTGCTTAAGCTTGTTCACTTCCTCCTTGACAGCATCAAATGCTCTTTAGATGAGCATCGAGGTGGTTGCTTCTTAGGGAGGACAGCCGGGTTGACATTTAGATGATGGCAAATGAAGTTTGGATCCACCCCAGGAGCCTCATAAGCATTCCATGCGAACACATCAATATTCATTCTTAGAAACATGATTAGCTCCTCCTTCTCCTAAGGAGGCAGTTGAGCTCCAACCTGAAATAATTTCAACGAATCGTCATTTATAACAATTTCTTCCAATTTCTCACACTTCGCCCCTTCTGAAACTGCGTCCGTAGATAACACCGGAGTCCTTGATTGCTATAAGCCCCTCTCAGTAGAGGTCGAGGATTGAATTCCTGGCTGATGCATTATTGCAGCCACTAAGCACTGCCTAGCCACTGACTAGCTTCCAATCAGCTCATCGATCTGGTTCTCGAATGGATACTTCACTTTCAAATGCAAAGTGGAAGAAATGGCTCACAGGGCATGGAGCCAAGGACTTGCTACGATGGCATTGTAGGGAGAGTAAGCATTCACTACAATGAAATCCACTTCAACCACTTCAGACCCCGCCTATACTGGTAACCTAATTTGGCCCCTTGGAATGACAACTTTCCCATCAAAGCTTACCAAAGGTGAATCATAAGCTGTCAAATATTCAAGCTTCAAGTTTAGCCATTTGTACAAATCAAGGTACATATTCTCTGCCTCGCTGCCTTGATTTACCAACACCCTCTTCACATCATACCCTCCTATCTTGAGAGTGACCACTAAAGTATCACCATGTGGCTGTATGGTTCCAACCTTTTCTTCATCCAAAAAACTCAACGTTGGTCGAATCTCCACTTCAACCCTCTTCGGCTCAGGATTAGAGTCCTTGGTAGGTGGCCGGGCTATAGCCATCACCCTTGAGGGGTGAGAACCAGTTCCCCTTAGAGTAGTGAAGATGACATTAATGGTGCTCAAAGAAGGTCTTGAGCCCCTGACCCTGCTTGGTTCCCTTGTCCGTTGGGCCGATACAAAAACTGTTTTAACCTTCCATATCTGACCAGCTGCTCTAGATGATTCCATAAAGCTCTATAGTCCTCGGTGGTATATCCTCGTTCCTGGTGGTACTGGCAATGAAGACTTTGGTTGTGTCTCATGGGGTCTCCTCCCATCTTGTTTGGCCATTTGAAGTATGGCTTATTCTCGATATTCTCCAAGACTTGATGTACTGGCTCTCAAAACACCGTGTTAACCACCTGAGGAGCCGTAGATCCAGATTGCCAAGCAAAATCCCTTCAGGGTCTGTTATTATTGTATCCGTCCGACCTGAAATCCCTCATGTCCTTAAGGATAACTGTAGTCTTTCCTTTCCCTTGCTGCTGATCTTCCTCAACCCACTTGTATTTGTCAATACGATTCATAAGCCGACGCACACTTATTACCAGCTTCTTGGTCAAGGACTTTCTTAAATCATGCTCGGCAAGCAGGCCGACCTTGAAAATCCTTATAGCCACATCATCAAAGTCCTCATCGATCTCATTGAACATCTCCCAGTATCTGTCCGAGTATGTTTTCAAGGTTTCCCCTTCTCGCATGGTCATAGACAACAGAGAATTTAAGGGCCGAGGAACCCTACTACAAGTAATAAAGCAAGACCTAAATACTCGGGTGAGTTCCTTAAAGGAATCAATAGAACCTGCTCCTAGACCATCAAACCATCTCATTGCCACAGGCCCCAAACTAGATGGGAATACCTTGCACATCAAGGCCTCACACTTGGAGTGCATTACCATCCTCTGGTTGAAATGGCTCACATGTTCCACAGAGTCTATATGACTATTGTACATGGTGAAAGTTGGCTGTGTGAAGCACCGAGAAAGTTTCCCTCTTTCAATCCTACGTGTGAAAGGTGATCTAGAAATTTGGCTCAATGCCTACTTATAGCGTCGTTTCCCAGACCTTTGCAGGATGAGCTCTTATTTCTGCGCTCACGATGGCTGTCCTCATCATATGAGAAATGCTCACTAGGGGGAGTCCTCGACCTGGGCCTGTAACTGCCGTCTTCTTCTCCGCTAAAAGAAGAAGCAAAAACTGAGGGATTTCTCCTCCATCGTTCATGGCGCAACTTCCTCCGCAAATGATCAATCTCCTGTTGCATGTTTTTGGTGTTCTCTTCATGAGAAACATGGCTCCCACCCCGAGATTGGCTCTTACTAGTATGGGTGGTGTGCATACTTCCCTCCCGATCCCTTCTTCGTTCAAGGTTGCGGAAATGATCTTGATGCTGAGACCCTATAGATTCTGCCTAGTTTGGATAGCTGAACATTAAACTCAATACAACACTAGAATTCCCCACAGACGGCAATTGTAAGAACACAATTTGAGTCCCTAGCCCAAGGGATGGATGGGTTTAGGTCCAAAAAGCCCAATACAATGAATTTGTAGAGAGTGAGTTGGAAAACGGGGCTTTAATGAGTTAGATAACAAGTAAAGTGAATTCAGATGACAAGAAAATGAAGATAGACTGGTTTAATCTAAAGAAAATCATCTTCGGCACAATTTGAGGAGATCAGTTCTTATATATTTCTTCTCAAGTTTGATTACAAGTTCAATTCTTAATTGCTACAATATTTTTCTCTTAATTTCTTGATCTCTATCCTTTAGGGTCTTCATTCTGTTTTATACTCTCTTCCTTCCTTCATCTCTACTCTCCACGTGTAGAGTAGATTGCTAGTATTGATCTTTGTCTTATCAGCACCTTCCTGAAGTCTCTAGTAGTAGCTATAAGGCTGAAAATTACTGTTCAGGTATCACTTCCTCATTAATGCGGTCAAAAAGTTAGCTACAGAGCATTCAATGTGGTGGCAGCAGCTTTCTCTTTAGATATTTTAGGACTTCCCTCTATCTTGCGCTTCTATGATGCTTATCCGTATCAATAGAATTTCCTGGAACATTGCCCTGGATGACAGACCACCCCTTGGGACCTCGGCTTTGCTCAGCCGAGGAGGCATTCATCCTCAGACTACCCTCATGGACCCTTATGATCAAAACTAACCTCTTCACTTATTAACACAGACTCCCATGATAATGTTCACCCCTCCTCGGACTACTTCATGTCCTCAGATTGGGCCCCCGGCCTAATATGTACATAGATATATATTGCTGGGCATAACGCCCCTACAAAAGGCTTAATCTGATTTTTTTCCCCCCTCACTTTATTCGCAACAAAGCACGCAACACACCCAAAAAAATCAATCCATCAATCTCTAATTTTATAAAAACTTCAACTACAAAATCACATAAGTTTCCACTACAAAAGTGAAAAGTGCATTTGGTTTATGAGATCTATTTCTATGAACCCTATCAATATCATATGTTTTAAGAAAGTCATAGAGAAACTCTTACACCTTCAATTTGTTTTGGTTTGAACAAAATTTCTTCTCATTTTTGTTATTGAAAGCCATCTAATAAATCGAAGCAATAATAATTTTTTTTCCTTACTCCGATAGTGTAGATGAGCATGTACGTCTTCCCCATTAATGCAGGTTGCTATTTGTGAGTTTTATTTTTATTTTTTATACTATTTATATATGAGCTGGTGTCATCCTTAAGTACTCAGGGAGCCAACATTGTTTATGAATGCTTGTCTATGTGACAGAGACGCTTTTATAATTTGAGGGAGGCTAGAGAACTCAACTACAAACGGAGGCCGGACATGTTTCTTCAACTCAATTACTTCGAGGACACCGGCCGATTCCAACGTTTTCCCCAATGAAATATTCAACTCATCAATCCCTCATTTAAATGAGCTGGTATGAGAATGAAATGTATTGTTGAAGTTTGTGGTGGAAATTTAAGGATTTCGTGAAATTAAGGATTGATTATTTGATTTGTTTTGCATATGTTGTGTGTTTGGTTGAAATGAGAGAAAAATATAAATTGTCAATTTAAGCTCTTTTTTTTAAATAAAATAAAATTTTCTTTCTTTCAAGTTGAGGAACTAAATTTATGCTTTCTTTATTCAAATTAAAAAATATTTTTTATATATTTAAATGTTGACATGGCTTTTCTTAATACCGATTAAATTTCCATGTTATATTTTTTTGCCACATATGTGCAATTCAGTAAGTTTTTTCAGGCATTGAGTGGTAGGAATAAAAAATGACAGTAAATTCAATAACTCAAAAACCAAATTTAAAATTCCAAAAATATGATGACCAAAAAGAAAATATAAGGACAAATGAAGTATATTTTCTTCCGCTAATAGGATTGGTCCTTACTTTCTTATTATTTATTTTCTTCCTGTGTTAGACTTTTTTTTTTTTTTTTTTTTTAAAACTAAATTACAATTGTGGGTGAGAAAGCCCGACGCCACATGATGGGCCTGAGGCCCAGTTCAAATACGACTCACTGTCCGAAGAGGTTAAATGTATCAATACTTTGCCACCCTGGTGGAAGCGCAGCCCATAGGGAACAAACGCTCCGTCCGAAGACAACCTGGTTGGGCCGAAGGGACCCTACCCAACGGAGCCGCCCAGAGCTTGATCGAGTAGACATGCTAAAGATCTCCCTGCCAGGGCTGATCTTCGGACATGTCTAACTGCGTAACTATCATGAAATGTCTTGCCAATAAAGCTGCCATCGCCACATTTAATGCACTGCAGCAACTTTCCTGGCCGCATTTATGTGGAGAAGACATCTGAACAGTGCGTCTTCACCCACCACCACTCACTGCAAGTTAAAGCAAACGGCTGATGTGACTAGTACTCAAGTGGGTGCCTAGATGAAGGACAAGTGTGCGGTGAAGATGGGAAAAGGGTGTATATATAAGGGAAACAAGTCTCACAGAAAGGGGGAGGAAAAAATTTGTATTCACCAAGCCTTTAAATAGAAAACCTCTTCGGACTACAGGGATTTATTCCGTTGAAGGCTTGACTCAATCGATTTCTTTATTATTGGTTTTTGTTCATCTGGACCGTTGCTAAATCCACCATTAGTCCAGTTGTTTAGCCCATTCTCTACAAATTTATTGTGGGAAATTTGGTGGGCTCATCATATAGAGTGTTGGTGCCTGGCCCAACAAATTTTGACCCTACAACAATTTATAATTTTTAAAGCTTAGAATAATTTTGATGTTGTCTCCTAAAAGTTTTAAATTTAATATGCATTATTCACATCACATAGCATTCGGATTTAAGTCAATCTGTTCTTGTCCTACTATGAGGTGGCCATTAAATGCCAATAGTTGAAGTAGGAATGTGTGTGAGGAGCAATTGCCTGTAAAGATGCTTTTTTTTTTTTTTTTTTTTCCCATGAATTCACTAAAAACCCTAAAAATTATAAAGAATGATTTTTAAAATATAACAACAACAAAATTGAGATGTTGGTCGATGATTACCATTTCATTTGTCAACTTATCATTTCATTTTGTATAAAATATGAGGCGTTTCAATACAAAATTTTGTATGAAACTGATTTGGTTAGAAAAGAATGACTTGCTATGATTGATAGTTGAATAGATGAATAGTATGGGAGCCAATGTGTGTGGTTAAAGAATCTTGGACCAAGTAATAACCATTGAAACTCACTTTGCTTAGAGACTATTGGGACGTAGCAAGAATTATGAGCTTCTGTTTGCATCAAAGTTGAAGCCAAGACGAGGAGGGGACAATTGCCCCCATGACCTCCCCAAAACCTCCTTTTATGCAGGAATCATGATTAGTTTTCTCCCTTGACAGGATTTATAGATTAGTTTCTAGCACCCCTCCAAGTAATAAGCACAACAAATTATTTAAAAACAAAAAACATACAATGGACTCACGACATATAAGTTTAAATAACATACAATGGACTCACGACATAATACTTTCACAACAACTAAAATTCAATTTCCTGTATTATGGGTTTTTATTTTTTTTAAGTTCAAATCAAAATAATGGGTCCCATATTTTAAAAATTAAAATAAAAAAATTTATGGCAATAAATCCTCATTGCCATTTTCTCTCCACTAATCTTTTTTCCCTTCAGTCTCTTAACTTTTTCACACTTTCAAATTTTGGGTTTTTACTACAAACTCAAATTTTAAATAATTTGAAGAATAGGGAAAAGAAAGTTAAAATTTTCATGTTTTTTAAATGCAATCAAGGCAGTGGGCAATATACAACTTTTCAAGTATTGCTATATTTTAAACACTTTTTACATTGCATTATTTTTTTCAATTTATTTTGAGTAATCAAATTACATGTTTAAATTTTATGTATTGAAGCTAATCTTTAATTTGATGTTATTATTAATGAATTGATTGTTTGTTTAATTTATTTTGTTTTTTGTTTTTATCTTTTGATAATAAAAAAAAATACACAAACTTATAATTAATTGAGATTGTGAAGAAAAATATGAGCATAAATAATGAAAAAAAAATTATAGCTTACATATATATTGTGATTTGTATGAGATTGAATTAATATATAATTGTCTATTTATTTTTGTTGATCTTGATTGATAATTTTTATACAAATTTTGCTTCAAATCTTATCTATTAATCTCCCCCTACCCATTTGACACCGAAGTGTCCCAAGATCTAGCAAGCTCAATTTGATATCAGTCCGGCTCAAAAGCTTTCCTTGAAAATCAAAAGAACAACCCGTTATTTTGAATTTTTTTTATTATTAATAAAGAATTCAAAACAGTCTTTAATTAGTGTCTCTTAGGATGTATCAGACTTTATATTTTATTTCTCCTAGGCAGACAAGTATTTTATTGTGTTTCTAGTTCCTAAAAGTCATATCTGACTTTGGTCAAGTTAAGTAAATGTTTTAATTATTATTTTCATTTTCCTATGCTTGTGGGGCTGTGCCTAGCTCTATTTAAGCCTTTTGGTTGAATCTAATAAAAATTTAAGCGTATTTTCATAATTAAAACCCTTGTGTTTTTTAGAAGATGGATTTCTTCTAAATTATCTCTTATCCCTCGAGTGGATTCCTTTAGGTGGCCAGTATCGGTTTCTGTATCTCTTGGGTGATGTTAATTTGTATCCCATATAGTGGTGAACCAATCTAGTTATGTATCCTTAGCTAAATTCCTTTGGGTTGTGTTATCTGTATCTCTTTGGGTTTACTTTGGTGGTGAACTTATCTATCACTCTATTTATTGAGTATTTTTATTATCCCATATACCAGAAAATATTAAATATATTGATCCGCCCTACCCTCATTTATCATATTGGTTAAGTTTGGGTTGCCCCATACGAAATTGGTATCACCCTTGGAATAGAAATCCTACTTAGACACTGGTTTGTGTTTTGGTTCATGTTTCCCTGTAATTTACGAATTATAATAAATACAAGCCCCTTTCTTAGTAATGCAAAAGATTTTGGAGTTGATTTTGTAGCATCCATCCCCCCCCCCCCCCCCACCCTGTGTATAAATAATTAATTTCTTGAAGAACTTAGGCTATATTTGTTTTGGGTGTAAATGGACTTAGGAAAATATTTTACAGCCTCGTGCGTGTTTGGGTGCACATGTAAAATACGGTCAAACTAAAAATAATTTCAGTTGGTCGTAAAATAAGGCCCCTTGACCTGTAAATGATTTTACACATCCAATTTACCTTCAATTGGTTTTCCGGACTCACAAACCCGAAGAGAGAGAGCAAGAAGAGAAAGTGAGCTAGGAACCCAGCCAAGCTTCAGACCACTGCCCTGATCATGCAGCTTCACTGCCTAGATTGCACCAGTGAGTTCTCCTTTTCTTCCTTATTACTTCTTCTCTTCCATTTTCGACCTTTGCTCTTCCATCTCTCTCAAATCCAAGCCCAGATCCTCCACACATATCGATCTCACTGCCTCAACCCATCCCCCACCCATACCATCGCTGCCCTCTTTGGTTTATTTATTTATTTATTGTAAAATAACATTTGTTCTTGGGTTTTGGAGGATTGGTGGTGGGTTGATTCATGGGTTTGTGGGTTTTGATAGTGGCCGATTAGGGGTGGCAAATCGGTGGCTATGGTGGTTTGTGGGTTTCAATGGTGGTGGGTTGTGGGTTTTGGTAGATGGGTTTTGATATTGATTTTGAGATTAATGAGTTTTGATTTTAATTATGATTTTTTAGGTTAATTGGTTATGTGGTTGTTGATGGTGACGAGTTTATTGTAGCCAGTGGTTGCTGGGATTATGATGGTTACTGAGTTTTCTGAAAATATGTTTTTACATGCAATACCAAATACTAAAAATACTTTTTTGGTAATTTTTACAAGACACAAATAAACAAATGAAATTATTTTCCTTTCAGTAAAATATTTTCAACTAAAAATATTTTACACTCGGAAAACATTATACATATTGCCAAACACAGCCTTAGTTACAATTAAATGAATAAAGGTCCATATTAAAAAGGAATGTTAAAATTTTCTTATTATGTTTACACATATGTTGAACATAATATTTGAATGAAACATATTTTTACTCAAAAATAACTTTTACAGTGTTAGAGATTAAAGATAAATGTTGGCTTGTTTATACTCATTAATGTTGTGTAATGTGTGCAAACATGTTTAATATAGTATTTGAAGTGGAAAAATAAATTCCTATTTTAACTCCATTTTTTTTTCTCAACTCCACTTCTTATACTTTCAGATCTACCATATAAAAAGGGTGAAGTTTAAGAAACAAAATTCAGTATGGAAATAATGTTTGCCTAAAATAATTACTGTTATTTATATGTTTATGAACATGTTTAGGATTCTATATGTTTATAGATATATTTAATGGATTTTGTGTAAAATATTGTAATTATCTTGTTAATTCACATTTTCTTATAAAATAAATAAATTTCACACTACATTATAAAATTTTAATACCAACACACTGATATTTTTCATAACCTATGTCCAATCATTATTTCAACATTCATTTCTAAATTTTTTGTCCATTCTTGTTAACCAAATAAAATGACATTAGAATATGGCCCAAAGAATACAATTTTCAAGCATAAACTATACGTGCCACTTGCCCAACAACTTTTTATATTCAAAGATAAATAATGGTTTAATTCACAAACCAAATTATGCACCAAAAAAAAAAAAAAAAAAATGATGATATAAGAATTGTATGAAAATATTACGATTATGTAAAATAAATTTTGTAGGACGTTTAACCAATTTCTTTATATCAACTTTGACATAGTGTATATACAGTTAGACTAGCTTTGCTGACAATGACAAGCAATCTGCTATAAGTTTTGAACTTCAAAGGAGCCTTAGATATAGAATATTACTCTTGATTATTGTATAATATCTTATACGACTTTTTTTATGTTAATTTTATAACCCCAAAAGAAGTGGTTAATTATATCAAGAACTGAGTTTGAATCGAAAGAACAATTCTTATAAAAAAAAGGTCAAAAGATTTTTAAGGTGGTTATGTTTAAAATGTTATTATTTTATTTATCTTTTTTTTTAGAAGATTATTGGATTTATCTTTAAATGTAAGCTTAATATAATAATTTGAATGAATCAACTTCTTATTTGAAAACAAGCCCTACAATTTTGGAGACCCATTAGAGATTAAAGATAAAATTTGTTATGTTACCATTCGTTATCATTGTATACATGTGTAGAATTATGTTTTTAAGATAAAACTTAAAGTGGAAAAAAAAAATCTAATTTTAACTCCAAATTAATATTCTTACAATTCCACTCCTTATAATTTTGGATTTAACATATCATGAAGGTTGATGTTTAAGAAACAAAATATATTATGGAAATAAAAATGTTTTGCTAATAAAAATTATTGTTACATAAATGTTTATATTCATGTATATAAATTGTTATGTTTATAATAAATGAGGGATGTTTACATAAAATATTAGAATTCTTTAATTAATTAACATTTAAAGAAAAAAAAAAAACCAAGTAAATTTTTTCTTATAACATAATGAATATCTTACTGTACATAATACATTGCAATACTCCAATTATTTGCAGAAAATTGATATTCTTTGGGGATGACAATGGGGCTGGTTTTCTATTCTTTGCCCCCCAACTCACTCTTGCTTCAAGGCTTTTTTTTTCTCGGCTCGTCCTAGTGGGTACCAATGGGTAATTGCCCTTCCTATTACACTCGAGTTTATATATATATATATATATATATAACTTATTACAAGTTTATTTGAACTATATCATTGATAAAACTCATAAAATATTATTTTTAAAAAGAAGTCCTAACATTACAAAACCTTCTTAAAGCATAACAGTACAACAATTCAAGTATTACAATGCATAAAAACAATTCAAACATAACGATACATCAATTAAAAAATATAAACAATTTAAATCTTAAAATATAAAAATATAAATTAAGCAATACAACATCAAAAGACATCATATATTTAAAGTTTGAAAGCTAATAGAACATATGTATGCCTTATTAAAAAAAATTAAAAAAAAAAACCCTCTAATTTTTCCAATTGTTTAAATATAAATTGGGCCAGTATGGGGGAAAAAGTTAACCCCTATCCCCACCCCATTTGCTATGTATGGTGGGTGAGGTGGATATCCACAGCAGTGGCAATGCCACACTGTCTCTAGGAGGTTCAAATCAACCCCCTAAGTTAGGGGAAAAAAATTATGTATAATATTTTTATAATTTTTGCTTTGATCACCCTAAAATTAAAATTTGAACTCCCTAAAAGACGCCCAACAACAAACCAATTTGATCTAAAATCTTGAGAGGGGGGGGGGGGGGGGGGGGGAGGAAGAGGCCCAACAAAAAAATTAGTAATTTGTTGGTCTTATACCTTAGAAAACGACAATTAAGTGGGCAATAAAGTGTAAACACTAAGAGACAATTAAGGGTGAGGTAGTGGGACAATAGGGAGTGAAGACACTTTTTTTTAATGATTGTATTGTTGTGCTAATTCTTAATATAGTAATGCAAAAGATACAACAAAAATTTTTCTTAATGAATTACAAAGACCAATAAATTAAAGTATTCTAAAAAATAATAATTAAATTTCACTTAACCACAATAAATGACTTCCAAGATTTAATCCAAGTAACAATAATTAATATATTCATTATACTAAGAAACAATATGTCCAACTAACTTATACCTAAGATAAATGTAAAGTTCATTTTATCCTTTACTCTCTTACTATTACTATGGATAAATTTTTTTATGAGGAAATCATGTGTATCACGAGATTCTTCTCCTGCCTAAGATTCATCTTCTAAAAGAGCTCGTCTTAACTTGAAAAATTTTCCTTTGAAAAATTTTCCTTTGAATCACGTGTTACACGAAAATATATCATTTTATCATCCTAATTAATGATTAAGATGAAATAAGAAAGAACAGGACTTAGGTAAGGTACTTAGGTGTTGTTCTTTAGGTTCCCCTTAAAATTCAGCAATGTGGCTACTTAACTAAAAAATACACTTTCATCCCATGAGAAAAAATTTACATGGCAGAATCTTAAAAAAGAAACATAAGGAACAACACCTAAGTACTGTACCTAAACCTTGCTCAATAAGAAAATATCATTTACAAAGAGGTCCTTGTCAACCTTTTCAACATGAATTTGAATGGCCCTTCTAAAAATATTTCTAAACCCGCGACTAACCCATAGAGTGAGTTTAAATTGCCATCCCTATTCTCTATAACATATGTACAAACATCAATTCAAAGCACATTTCTATAATCTTTTTTAACCTTTATGACTAACCACAAAAATGACTACCATATGCTATGTATGCCACATGCCTAATAATTTTTTAACTAAAAAATATAGAATGTTTTAATACATTCTATACTTATAATGCAAGGTTGCAATTATGTAACCTAATTTAATTTTTAAAAAAACCAATAGGCCTCCAAATTCTCAAAAAAGAAAATATACAATCCAAAATCTCTCAAACCACCTCTAAAATAACTTATATACCCTCAAAACCTAAGAAAATGACCAAAACACCCCTAAAAGCTCCAATTGATGTAAAGACCCCCAAAATTTTCAAAAT
This sequence comes from Quercus gilva, assembly GCA_023621385.1. Classification (NCBI taxonomy): domain Eukaryota; kingdom Viridiplantae; phylum Streptophyta; class Magnoliopsida; order Fagales; family Fagaceae; genus Quercus; species Quercus gilva. The sequence goes on along the minus strand of CM042477.1, from coordinate 73,334,696 downwards.
GACCAAAATATATCTAAAACCCTATATTGACCAATAGGGTTGTTCATGGGTCAGTCCAGGTTAAGTTTGTGTCCAACCTAAAACCGACCCGACTCAGTTGGGTGACAGATCAAATGACCTGCCATCGATCGAAACGATGATTGGATCTATTCAAGTTGAGCTTGGCATGGGTCGAGTCGGTTTTAGTTGGAATCAAGAAGAGGGCGGCGCTAAGAGGATCTTGATAGAGACTTTAGTTTTTCTTCAGATCCCCAACGAGATGTCAGCTGTATCTAGGAGATATCGTTGTATTTTCACCAAATCTAGGTGGAATCTTGGATGACGATGTGAATTTAGATTAGATGACTTGCCACTCAATCCACTACTGTTGGGTTTTGGAGGTGGTCACCCACTGCCAACCTCCACAGGTGTCAATTCGGGGTGTTCTACTCGATTTTCGGGAGGTTGGGTCAAGTGGTCGAGTCTGGTGGACACCCTTATTAACCAAAATAGCCCCCAAAACACCTTTGAACCTTTAAAATTACCAAAACACCCATTGAAAACATCCAAAATTATTGAAATACATCTAAACTTCCAAAATGATAGAGAAATTCCCCGAAACTCAAAATTACCACACCAAAAAAAAAATCAAAAGTGAATGAAATACCCTTAAAAGATCCAAAATTACTAAAGTGCCTCTAAACCAGTAAAGTGGCATATCCTTCATCAAATCTTAAAAATGACTAAAATACTCCTTGAAAACTCTAAAATAATCGAAATAGTCCCACCTGTAATAGTAGAACTTTATAACATTACTCTTTGACAACTAGTCATTAAAGACCAAGATTTAGGTTAAAAACATGAAAAAAAAAATTTTTGAATGAATCGTGTGACTTATTCTCCAAATCAAACATGCCTTGACCTATACGGTTGCCATGTCACAATTCTTTAAAATTACTTGCAAAACTGCTTTTCGCTCTACCCAATTTCAAAATCCATGGGTTGGACTATAGACATTGGTTGATTGTCTGAGGGCTAGGTAATGTTGGAAGAACAAAGTTTGCCAACAGCTATGTCATTAATCAACTGTTTAAATTTCTAGTTTTTGTAGTTTTAAATAATTCATAAAAAATAAGTTTTATGAATCAAATAGTAAACATTATCTAATTTGAATGGTTATGTCCATAGCATTGTTGGTAGTATAATTGAAGGAAGTTTAAGCTGTTTGTTGGGGTGGGTTGGACCCTAGTGCCCAATTGTGTTTGTGGCCTTATACAGCTGCTTTGTTTGTTGATTTATTGGGCTTAAAAAACCATATGTTGTGTGGTGTAGCATTGTGATCTCTCCGGCCTTGTAAACTTATTTCCGTTTATTGCCGTCCATTTATTGACTTGAGCTTAGACATGGTCGAGCAAGACACACACACACAAAACCAAATAAAGGACTCACAAAAGAGAACCTTGATCAACTACCAATTCGTGCGGGCTACAACAATATGTCTAGAGTCAATAATTTTTTTCATGACATTTTCCTAACTGTTGAGATAATGAGTTGTAACTTGTAAAAGATAGACAATAAAATGATGTTAGTGGTAAATCCATATAAGAATTTGTAACATAGTATCCACTAACAACTCTGACCACAATTTATGGCGTCCAACCAATGTCATGGACACTCCCTAACGTTCAGTGTACTGTGTACTATTTGTAACGTAGGCTCCGTTTTTTTGGCTTTAAACAATTTCAGGAAATGATTTTACACTTGAGCTGTGTGTTTGGTTGTGCATGGAAAATTGCATTTTCCGAAAAAAACATTTCCTTTGACTGTAAAAAGATGGCTTTGACCCGGAAATGATTTTACATTTTTGTTTTCACTTCAAATCATTTCCAAACCGAGCCTCATACGCGCAGAGAGAGAGAGAGAGAGAGAGAGAGAAATGGTGAACGAACCAAACCGAGCTCCGATCCACCACCACAGACCGAGCTCCAGTCCGACGACCATAGACCGAGCTCCAGTCCGACCACCATAGACCAAGCCTCCACAATCCGACCACCACAGCCCGAGCTCTAATCCACCCTTCAGTCTGATCCACCCTTTATCTCCGATTCGAGCTCCAATCCACCCTTTATCTTCGATTCGAGCTCCGATCCACCCTCAATTTTACCCCGACAAACTCACCTCACCTCTCCTCCAGTCCACACACCTCCGACCCACCCTCTACAAAAGCCGATCCACACCCCCTCAAACCCATAAACAACCCATCCTCCGACCCACCCTCTCGGATCCGATCTATATATATATATATTTATTTATTTATTTGTTTATTTATTTTTATAATTATTTATTTAAATAATTATTTAGATCGGATAATTATTTATTTATTTATATAATTATTTATTTATTTATTTACTTTTTTTAATTATCCATTTTTATTTAATTATTGATTTAAGAATTTAATTTCTACTGGTGTTACAATTATACAGAAATGCAATGTGATTTGTTGGTGTAAATATTGATTGTGATGGTATTATGTTGTGTAAATATTGATTGTGTAATGCAATGTTATACAGAGCATATTGATTTGTTGATGTTATATTGATTGTGTAAAGCTGATGTTATATTGTTACAGTTATTTTCCGTAAAATGTTTGAACGAACCAAACACCGGAATTGATTTTCCGTAAAACGAATTCCAAGGCACCCAAACAGCCTGAATACATTTTCCTTTCCCGAAAATAGCATTTTCGGAAAATATTTTACATGAACCAAACACAGCCGTATTATTGGTTCTTTTCTCCTCTTTAATGCCTTTCCACCTGTTATTTTTCTGCTTAAAAGCAGCTCGATTTGGGTACTCTTTAGGAACTAAGTAGAGTCAAACCAAATAGGCAGAATTTGTAAATTTTAAAGCTAACAATTGTTAGACAAAGTATACAGTTGACAAATAAACCAAACAGCACCCATTGCAGCTTGACAGTTGACCTACTTTCTACTGCAGTCTGCAGTTTGGGTTAAAGGTTCATATTTTTCTGTCCACGAATGTTAGCATTCGTAGTGCATATATTGTATAATCTAGTTGGTTGGAAGGAGAAGGGAGGGAAGGTTAGGGGAATGAAGAAAGAACCATTTCATACTGAAGACGTGAAGGTGAAAGGAAAAGACAACATGTTTCTTTCTTCCGTCTCACTCCAAAATTTTCCATCTTTTCTTTACATCCAAATTTAACCAAGCCTCACTCAAGATTTGTTTGAACCATAGAGACTGTAAGTGGTTAAAATGATTGTAACTTGAATAGTATGACATCAAACTTAAAGCTACCGCATCGGACTTTGCATGGATTCTCTCGCAGGTCAAAAGGTAAATCAAGCTAAAGGACTTTGCAATTAGTTCAGTTCAGGCAAGACTGATTTTGTATGAGTTGTAAGTTCTCTCTTTAAATAAAAATAAATTTTTTTTTTTTATAAAAAAAATTAACATGTTATTCGCTGATCCTGTAGCTAATAGTTGAGATTATTGAATTCCAGCTGCTCCAAAATATTGCTTGCTCCTCTTTGCAAGTACCCAAACCTTCTGCAGTCATTGGAGCTTGTCGTTACATTGGGCTAAGGTTGCTCGTGCAGCCAGGATTCAGAAACAGAGTCGTTTCCATTGCTGTGAACTGATTTAGTAGTTCTTCCCCTCTTAACTGGAGAAAGGAAACGAAGGACCAACAATCACCACTGTTCATCCTTTCCATACTTGCTTCTGTATTGTAAAAATTTTCAAACACTTTGAGACAAGACGCACAACTCGTAAAATGCCATTTCAGCATCATAAAATAACCACATTATATATATACAAAATATTTGTATGTTATACAGCATTAACAATCTTCACTTTATTTTGTAAAACTACCCCCCCACCACCCAACACTACCTTCTTTCCCTGTTCATCTTCCCCCTTCTTTCTTTTTTCTCAATAAAGAAAAGGAGGGAAAAATTTTGAGTAGAAGTGAAAAGCATTGCATGAGGGAGCAGCTATCCTAGTCTGATACACGTTATACATGTAAGAGCAATTTTGCATCAAGAAAGTTCTTCTTGAATGTTTGTAGTACGCCTGTGTATCAAGTTTGGGCTTGAGTAATCAACACCACTATCAGAAAATGAAATATCAGATGATACAGATGACTCAGGAATCGAGTTTGAAACAGGATTTGGCTGAGGTGTTTGATTCCTGAAACTCTGAGAAGCCGAAGAATATGGTGGTCTTGGTGCTTCAGGTGTTGGATGCCCTTGAGCTTCTTCAGCAAGTCGTCTTAGAAGGTTCATGACAGTGGGAAGAAACCTTGATGAAATTGATAGTAGTCCAGCCAGCTGATAAGAAAACACATACAATATTCAGAATCTGTTCAGAAAAGGACACGCTCAGATTTAAGCAGCCTCTCCTACAACATTCCTCAAGGGGCTTGTTATGTTTCTAAACTCTATTTATCTAAAAATGATACTAAAGTTACAACCAACTAGATATCAAACTATGCAATGTCAAAATTTTGTATGATATGGTATAAATTGGATTTGGCTAAAGTATATGTTTGGTTCCTAAAAAATTAGCCAAATTTCAATTTCACCCCTAGATAATATTTTGTGTCAAGTTAGTCCTAATAATTTTTCTAATGGGTCCATTTAGTCTGATGAGACTATAGTGGTACCCTTTTATTATGACATGGTGGTGCATACCAAAACAAACATGTTACCATTCAGCCAACTCTCAAAAAAATCAGTGGTGAATTGTGCTGTGCATTACACGCATGTGCAGCAAAATGGGAAGGAAAATGAGGGGGGAAACTTTCCCCCACAAATATTTGGGAGTTGGCGTTCTAAGCAAGATGTGCATTTTGCTATGTATCAAGTAAAAAAAAAAAAAAACTAAAATAGTGCACATCAGCCTTTCTGGTCACAACTGTGTTAAGAGACGAAATTGATTCATTTGATAAAAAAGTGGGGGAAAAACATAAAGAGTAACTTGAAATATTTCTGATAGACAAAATTGAAATTGAATTAAACTTTTAGGGACCAAGCATATACTTTAGCCATTAATGTTTAATTAATAACAAGGGATATTATACCAGAACAATTCATACAGATAGAACAAGCCTTACATTGGAACTGTATGGATGTTAGAAGTGGTACCATTTAAAAACCCATGGACCAAATAGCAGTTGCTTATAACAAAGTCATCTGTAACAGGTCTTATTTCATAAACATTAAGAAGTTAGGTTTTATTTTGTTACACCTAAAGATTCATTTATTTTAAATAAAGGGAAAAGTGATTAATTTTCCTTGTATACTCACAGTGCTATTTTGAAACTCTCTAGGTATGTCCATCTGTACCCACAAGGCTTTTGACAGTAAAAGGAAGATAAATAAAACCATGAGATAGAGCGGATTCCTGTTTCATTTGAGAAAGCGTGTCAATGAACACAAGAAGACACAAGAGCCAATGCTAAGAACATCAGACTTAAAATTAATCATACAGGGATTAAGAGACTGCATTAGCTAAAATTACCTTAAAAGGAGCATAAATTCATTAAAACCAAGGACAATCATTGCCAATATCGCCCATGAAGGAGGTAACCAATTATTACTTTTCCTATGAGCCTCCTAGAAAAAAAGGATCATACATGAGTGTGCTGGATAGGTGCCAAGATAAAGTGAAAAGATCATGAGCAACTGCAGAGATAAGAAACAAATGAATGGGGGAATTTTCACATTATAAAACCAAGAACTAAAACACTATCAATTCAAAATACAAATTCATTTTTTCATAAAGACCAAACTCCATTCAACAAATCACTTGTGAATAGCAAACTGTTGCAGAGGAGAAGCTAAATCTAAAATAAAGTGAGATATTGACAAACAAGGCAACATATTGAACAAGTTAAACAAATAATTTCATGTTTTAGTTGTGTACTTAATTCTTAGGACTAAAGCGCTTTTCCCAATATGCATTGGGTCTCCAGAAAACACAATGTCAGTAAAGTCAGATTCCACCACAGGAAAACCCTGCCTATGAGCACCATAACAGTGTAGATCTTAGAAGCAATATTGTTAATCACATAAACAGGGGCACCAAACAATTTGTACAAGAAAAATCATTCAATTGGGAAATAAAATTGACTCAATTATAGATGAAGGAATAATTAAAAGCATACTTTAAAATTAACTGCACAACTACAATGACCTTTTTTTTTGTGCTTACAAGTGGGAGTGGGGGATTGAAAAGGGTAATGCCACTGAGCCACAAAGCTCTTGGCATTAAGTTTACATAAGCAGCTGCAAAGATCAAGTTCCCTAGTAGTGAACAATCCCATGGTGACATACAGCACAGTCAAATAGGAAACCTCTCCAAGAGAAACAATGCTGACATTAATTTGGCAATCTGCCTGCTTCCTCTACTTTTCCCTCAATTTACAATTTATTTTTTATTCTTTAACATAACACTAGCTCACAACCTCTAAACCTGACATCACCATATTTTATTTACAGTACAATGACACCACCTAGATTTACGAGGGGGAAAAAAAGCTGGTATCTTACTTTTAACTCAAGGGTCTTTTAAAGATAATTTTCCAATCATTAAGGTAGTATTCAAAGTCCTAAAAAGCTTCTCAAAATCATCTCCTCTACCCCTTTTTGATATTTTAACAGAAAAAATGCCCTGATTTAAAAGGAGCCCAATCCTCAATATTCCCAGGTTGAAATTGGGGCATCCTATGCGCTGCCACTAGTAGTGTCTTCTGTTAAGCAAGCTCCACCCAATTCTCAATATTCCCAGGTTAGGTAGTTGGGGCATCTGAAGCACCACCAATAGCAGTAGCTTTCTGCTAAGCAGTTTCCCAGAAAATGTATCCTAGACTCAAAACTATCCTCAGTTCAGTAAAGTATAAAGAAATCAATTCAACGCAAATACATCTGGTGCAGGAGCATCTAAATCCACAGCAAAGAAGGCCCATTAGACCATTTCGTCTAGCCCGTAGCTATTACAAGAATAGTTATGTCTCCATGTTATGTTTTCTTTAACATCTCTTTTAGTATTTTAGTGGTCATGTGGCTAGCATATGCCTTTAAATAAAATGGAGGGTTAGAATTTTTTTTGTTATAAAGAAGAGTAAGGGCTAGGATCCTAAGTTACTAAAAGCTATTATAAATACTCTCTTTTGAGTTATTGTAAGCAGTCTTTTCTTTACAGATCAAATTTCATATTTCCCATACTTTGGGCCAAGAAATTGATTTTTTAGTGTTCTAACTTCAAATTTCAATCTCATTTTCTTCTCCTAGCTATAATCTTATTTTACAGCTAGCACTTATTTAAACCCTTTGTAAACATCAATTTGCTTGAAAGGTGGCATCTTTCAAATGGATAATATCAGATCTACACAGGATCTTAAGTTCTCCTTTCCACATAAAATGGGACAAAAAAAAAAAGAGCCTAGATCTAAGCCACACTATTCAAATCTGAGTTAAAGGTAGTAACTTTAGGCTGTGGTTTAGACGTCATGGGGATATAGGAAATCAAGGCTGGTAGACAAAGATGGCTGAGATGAGTTGTATAATTAAAGACTTTGAAAGGCAACCAAGAAACCTTAAACATACAAGAAGGTGGGCTTGAAGATGAGAAACATGATATAGAAGATGAAAGCCCTTTCATGATGCCAAACTCATAGAATGCCACAGGAGGCAGATTGGAGGATCAGTTGGTGCACTTAGAGGATTATTTAGACTGGGAAGCTAGTTTGGAGGCTTATCTTGAGTAGAAGTCCATGAGTGAAGATAAAATGTGTTGTTTGTGAAGCTTAAAGTGAAGGGTATTGTGCTTCAATGGTGGAAGAGAATTGGTGAGCAGCATACTTGAAAAGGGAAGAAAAAAAAAATCAAACACAAGAGCACATGATAGCAAAGTAGCAGTAATAATTTTTGTCAACTAATTATGCAATGGAATTGTGTGAAAGATCCCATACATTGAAACAAAGTGGAATGTTTGTGGAAGAATGCACTTTGAAGTACAAAATCTGTCTATTTGAGTTGGCATCTTCTAGACTAATGAGAAAATAACATCATGTTAACTTAATGGTTTAAACCAATTCATTAGAGATGAATTAGGAGTGGTTGATTTGTTTAACCTTGAAGATGCTCAACAATATTCCTTAATGGGAGAAAGTCAGGTGTTGCATTATGATATGAGAAGACCCTTTGTTTGGAAGAGTATACAGTGCACCACGAAGGGGTTCAGCAGTTGTGTAAACTTCAAAGTGTTCCATGTTGCCATGTAGCAAAAATGATTGGTTGACATAATATCATAATGATCCAAACAGAAGAGAAAAATGTTGCTAATATTGAAAGGAGTAAAAAGGGAAATGACGTAGTAAGATATGAAGTACAAAGCAATTCTGATCTAGCTGATTCCAATGATGGTTGGGGGTCAAAGGTGCTATGTTTTGCATTTCAAGAAGAGGGACACACCTCATATGCATGTCCACAAGGGTGCATGTGACCCGTGTAAAACTTGAACAGGAAGAAGAGGTGCTACCAGAGTCAAACAATGGTGGTAAATGAGTTGAGTGTGTTTAAGCACACAAACCTCTTGGAGCCTAGATGTTCACGCCTAATAAAAAGTAAAGCACATATGTTTCAAATATAATATATAATAACATCTACTAGAAGACAAAATTTAATAAACTCATTTCCACAGAGTGTTCTGTTTCTGATAGAGGTTTACTTCTCAAGAACTCAAACTATATACTTAAAAGAGTAGACAGATTCTAGTTTGGAGTGAGAGAGAGATAGAGAGAGAACTACTAAATCTAAAACATAAACTGAAATTAGAAAAAAAAAAAAATTTCAGGACTCTACCCCCAATTCAGTTGGGATTATGGCTTACTTAAGTAGAAATATTTCTAGAGCAAAAGACCACTCCCACCACCACTGCTTTATTACCGCCTGATCTTTAGATTAAAATTGATTATCTATGTAATTATCAAAAAAAATATTGCTTCTCTGTTTGTACTGAGGGCTTCTTCTATTCCAAGTTTGGTGAAGCTGGGACTGAAAGATGGGACTTCATGAACCCATAGTTACCATCACTCAAGCTAACAAGCTCCACAAGCAGCATTTCCACCTCATATCCAATAAGGGTAGACCCCCAGTTCTTCATCCCTTAAGTAGCACATTCCATATTCATAATGATAAGAATTTTGCTCCCTTTAGTTGTGGTCAATTTTCTTGATTGAAATATTAAAAAAAGAGTGTGAGAAGCTATTTAAGCAGTTGTCTCTTAAATTGCAAATTTCATATTCATAATGATCAGGTTTTGCTTCCTTAAGTTCTGGACACTTCTCACCATTGATATATTAATAAAAGAGAATAAGAAAGCTATTCAAGCAGTGCTAAGCACTTCTAATGAAGCAAGAAAAACATAGACCTTATGTAGACCTTATGTAGGCCTTATCTGAACGTCAATGGCCTTATGGCCAAATGGCATGCCGCCAGTGGGGTAATTTCAATCCCCAGGCCATCTTACACTCGGAAAAAAAGGGAACGTAGGTATTATCTAATCTAGCCAAAAAGATACAACCATTCAAGAAAATTTACACTTACAGAGGCTTTAAGAAGAAACTCCAGCAATAGAACAAGAATCAGAGATTTTGTGACTAATGTGGATTCGTTCAAATGCCTTTTATGTTGATTTGATCCACCCATAATTAGCAATCTTTAAGCACTCAATGATAGGACTTATGATAGTGATGGAATTTCTGATAAATCTATTGTAAAATGAGGCTAATCCATGAAAGCTACAAGCATCCCCCATAGATCGTGGTACTGTTCACTCTCCTTGATAGCCCTGTCTTTCTTAAGATCCAATCAAAACCCATTTACTGACACAAGAAACCAAGCATTGTGTCGCAAGAAAGAGCACTTCTTCAAGTTCATAGAGAATTTCGCTTTGTTGATACCTCTAAAACTTGGTTCAAATGATCTTCTCTAGTTTCAAATCTACATCTTATAGCCCAAGAAAGGTTTACCTACCTCAACCATAAATGTATGAAAGTGCTTGATGCATAAGAGTCAAAGTGTCATCACTAGCTACTCATTAATCCCATCTAGTGTCTTGAATGTAGTCTTCCATTTATTGCCACTCAATCTAATATGACAACATCACTCCTCAAGTCTATTTTGGGAGAAAACCTTGATCCAACTAGCATGTCAAGCATATATGATAAACAAGGGACTGGAATCCATTAAATAAGCAAGAGCAATGGCAGCACATGGGGGTTTTGCTCTCAAATACCAAACCTTTGGCAGTCAACTCCTAAACTTGCTTTGCATTTCAGCCTACTACACAGGTGACATTCTGTAAGTTGGCAGATTTGTTATTGCTGCCCTTGGTACTAAATCAAAAGCCTGTTGAATAATTCTCATTGGAGGACTAACAGCTCCTTAAAATTTTATAATAGTTGCCAAATCTCTACAGGATAATCATCAAACTCCAAAAGCTGAACTTCTTTCCCAAATTTGTCCATATCTTGATTTTCAACTTCAAACTTTTCAGCGGTCAAGATGCCATTAACCTGCTGCCTCAAGACAAAATTCATGATATCTTCCGTAAGAGGACAAGCTATATTTGTGTTACCCTTCAAAAGGAGTATGTATTAGCTGTAGTGTGATGGATCATGTCATTGTCATATAATCATAAGACATGCATCCATAGGAAGACACAACCAACTTCGCTTGCTTGTCTTCTATTTTCGGAGTTAGATTAGTGATGCCAAGGACACCTATTAATTTGTTCACTTTGTTGGCAAGGCAAACATGGTCGTAGTCACCTTGCCTTACAATTTGTAGAGACAGGTATAGTCGAGCTTTTGAAGCTGTTGAACTTGCATTAATCTCAATAAAACCTTTATTCTTGAGAATTTTGTATGATTGGATGTCTACCTTCGGATGGGTTCATTCTACATTTTTTGTAGATTTTATTGATCTTTTAAACTTTCAATTGTAACGTTTAAAAGTAGCTCTAGAATACTACCTATATACTAGAGCTTTCTCCTTGTCTTAAAAATAATTATTTTACTTAAATATAAAATAAAATAAAAATGTTAAATGTAATTTCTCGCTCAATTCCTTGAAAAAGTTCAGAGAAGTTCTGGCACTTCTCTTGGCTTAGTCCATTCCTAAAGCACCTATATACGTGTGTCTTCATGAATCTAATTTATATATATATATATATCCTATCTCTGTCTATTTGCATGCAAACACTAAAGATGATAAAAAAAAAATTTAACTATAATTTCTACTCTTTGTGTGTGTGTGTGTGTGTGTGGTGGTGGTGATTTGTGTTTGGGGGGGGGGGGGGGGGGGGGGGGGTGGGGCGCACATAATGGTTCAATAATTCTAAAGCACATGCTTTAGATAAACAAAGGTAAATTTTTTACAAGTTGTTTCTGTGAACTTACTCGTAATATTTTCAATAGTCCTAAAAATTATAGTACAAGGGTTTTTCTTTCTATTTTGGGTTGTAAAAAGATTTGACCAAGTCATATATCATATCCACAAGCATTTTCATACAACCCCACACTTCAAAATTCATAATATTTCATAACATTTTGAAAATGTTTATCTAAAATTGAGAATTCAGCCCCAACATGCCCCTTCAAATTCATGTATATACTATAATTTTTCTAGTAAATACCAATTAGTAGTTTTTCAGGGATGCAACTCCTCGGATCACTCCTCTGTAGTGTAAATAATCACAATAGCATGGCTTGTTTCACAGAAATTGCAACTCAAAACTCATAACAGAAACTCAGATATTAGATACACAAATCAAAATACATGTTAAGAAACAGTTTTGGATGGTGCATACCCATACTTCGTTAAAATCTAAAGCTTACCAATCAACACATAAGTTAAGGGTCAGAAAGTGATAGACAAAGAAACTTTTCAAATTAAAAAGGTTATTCATTTCTATTCAGCAGAACCATACTTAGCACACATCAAAATATAAAGCTTCCAAGTTCCAATTAACTTAATAGTCAATCCATGATAGAAACTTCAGATTAATGAAAAAGGTTATTCATTTCTATTGAAAACCATTAGTAAATATTGCAGGTACTATTAAATAACATAAGAAAAAATGCAGAATAACTTATAAAAGAGAAACAGAATGCATAGCAATTTACCTGTGCTGAAACAGCTTGAGTAACAGTATACTCAGTCTCCGCTATGACTTGTCTCCACAAAGACTTACACTGCACCGGTGTAATCAATGTATCCGTTGGGGAAACCTATATTATAGCTGATCCTTAATGAGAAATTGGTTTGGTAATAAGAACATTATGCTAAAAGACACAACTAGTACCTCCTCCCACGTGCTTGAGGCAAGAGGGTCTGTAGAAGCTTTAATGCTTCTATCTTGAGAAGATGGAACAGCAACAGCACCATCCATGAGAGAGGAGAAAAGTACGTTTTCAATCTTATCTGGATTTTCACTCAAGCGTATGGCAGCCAGAACCGATAAAAGCCTTAGAGACTGCCAGAAAGATTGTAGATGATTTCATTTTAGGAATACCTAGGTAGATCTTATTAAACTCCATTCATAAAAGTCCTTTAAAGATTACCGCAGTGCGTGCATCCTTTGTAATAGCTCTAATATCTTCCTTCCCAGTCCAAACCCTAGGCATCGAATCGTTGTCCTGCTTGAATACTGTTGAGAACCTGAAATTTATTAACCAATGCAGTAAGCAACTAAAATGCCAAAAACGAAAAGAATAAAAAGAAAAATTCCAAATATTTAAGTTTGTTACCTGTCCTTCATATGGATCAAAACTTTCCCAGCAACTTCTCTTGCCTTTTTCCTCACCAAGTTTATTGCGTAATCCCTTAACTTTTGCACCATCGAATCAACTGTTGTTTGTTTCAACTCAAAACCTGCAATCGTTTTTGAAAAATCTAATACAACAACCTCAGTCTCACGTTTAAGAAGCTTTCTTATAGAAGCCCAGGTGTCCCTCCTACCAGCTTCAAGTAGGGATTCTACAGGTTCATTCAATGCTAGGGTAAGTTGTTTCTGCACACAAAACAGTATTTGTGTTTAGCAACTTTCTGGAAACCAATGAATTGACTAAAATGAATTAAATACGACTTCATTCTACGCAAATCATGTCATCAGAACAAAATTAATTCATATTCAATTCATGTTTTTGGAATCCCAAATAAACTTATTGAATTGAATTGATTTAGAATTCAAGTGAATTGGCCAACAAAAGGCCAATTGCATCAAATTTTCCCCGATTTCCAATTAATTACAATTTACTTAAATAATTTCAATCAATTCCGGAAAATATTGCTATCCCAAACATATAAATTGAATTACAAATTCAATTCAATTCATTTCACGAATGAATTGAATAGTAAATTTGAATTGCATTTCATTTCATCACAATAAGTATAAATTCAAGTCAACCTTGAATTGGTTCCAAATGGAGTGTTTGTGATTCGGCGAATAATATATAACAGGCAAGATTTGAAGAACACCCTGGTCCAAAAGCCAGTCATTACTCTTTACCACTCCATTTGTTCCGTTGTAAAATGTTTTCAAATGCAAAATATTTTACTTGTAAAACATGTTTAGTAAAATATTTTTAGGTGTTTGGTTTGACATGTAAAATTCTTCAAACACAGACCACCAAAATCGGTGGCTCAGCCACCAGTACTGCCCACCTTATTGCTAGCACCTGCAGCTCCAGTGACCCAGACAACGGATGGGGGGAGAGCCACTGTTTGTTTTTGTAAAATGTTTTACCAAGGTTTTGAGGGTGAAACGTTCTACAACAGATTTTATGTAAAAACATTTTCAGGTTTGACCAAATATTACAATGAAACAAACATGGTAAAATGCTGAAAATATTTTTTGTAAAACATTTTACAGCAAAACAAAAAGAGCATATATTAATCATGGACAATACCTCATAAATGGCAATAATTTCAGACAGCTTAGCACTACAGACAGATGATGCATGCGCATCAATATCACGACAAAGTTTGTCCCGGACTTCTGAAGCATCCCAATTAGCCTGTCTTATGGCAGCTTCTGAAAGGAGAACGTAGAAGGTCATCAAATGGAGGCAGGACTGACTCTATGATTGACTATTAAAATTCCATACAAGATTTAAATTCCAATAATGCAAATCAGTAATTTAAAAGCTGAAATTGGAAGACTACACATAAGATATCCAAAGTAAGATCTTACATCAGAGAAAATTATTTTCCCTCAACACAAGTAAAAAGCAGTACATTAACAAGGCCCAAACTAATTCACAAGAGACTAAAGTGTTAATAAGACCATGCATATAAGCAAACTAGATATCAAACTTTCAGCTAAATATTCATAAAAGAAGACGCATCAGAAATCAAATCTGTATCAAACAACCACATTACAAATGGCCTTGAGTTCCTCTTTCTTTGATATATAAAATTTCACGAAAAGAAAAAAATGAGAACACTTAATTACACAGGAAGCATACCAAAGACTAAGAGTACCCTAACCATTACAATCTAAAGTTCAAAAAAGAAAGTGAAGGGACATTGCCAATGGCTATCTGATGCAGTGAGGAGAACTTAAGTGTAGAAGAAGAATTTAAGAAGAAATTTCCAGAAATAAAACAAGATTACAGCTGGGAGAAGAAAATAGGATGGAATTTGGAACTGCATAACATTGATCTCTAGGCTCAAAGAGCTCAAGAAATATTCAAATCTGAAATTTTATAGATCAAATAAGAAAAGTCTGCCGGAAATTACTCAAAAGAGGCTACTCATGATAACCTTCTAGAATCCTAATCTTCCTCTTACATATAAAAATTAAATCATTACCATCCTACTTTATTAAAAGTCACATGTTAGCCACATGACCTTTTAAATATTAAATACATACAATAACAATGAAGCCTTTGTCCCAAAACTATGGTCGGCTATGGATCCTCAACAAACCAATCATGATACTTCACCTAAATTCTCTATCACCATTCTATCCTATCCAAAATAATACTCTGTCACCCCCTTAAAATATAACAATGGACTAATGGACCTTTTTATTTCCTTTTGGGCTAAAATTCTCCTACATTACTATCATCATCCATTTTTTTTTTTTTTTTGGATAGGTCAGAAAGAAAAATTTTATTAAAAGAGACTACATAATGAATAACGGTCACAAAGTAGCGTAAAGAATTACAACAAGAAAGAATTATGTACAAAAAGGCAATGACTCTATAAAAGATGCAATAGAATGACTAGTTGTAAAACCCCAAATGCAAGACACTCATATAATTGCTAACAATTGTTCAATAATCTCATTAACAAAGACATGAGCAAATTCCAATTGTTACATGTAAACCTAGCACAAAATAATTTTTCTTTTTTTGGTTAAAATAAGACCCAGTTTTCACAAACTACATGGACAGCAATAGTAGTTGATTCAACTTTTCACAATGCTTACACAAACCTCTCAGATGTTGCACATCAAATGTAATGTGATAAACGCATATTAAGAAGCAGCTAGAAAATTCACCAGGAAAAGAAGAATACAACTCCAATTCAATGTAGAATAAACAAAAATAGTAAGCACACCCATCTAATGCTTGACAAACAACATAGCCACAGACACAAACAGAATGATGTCCCTGCACAAGTGTGTATATGCTGTACGGATTAAAATTTCATCTGCTATTACCTGCACATTCATGGTCAAACTCAAGCATACAAGAGTGTGTACAGGTACGAACAGATGCTGCAAACCCTTCTCCTTTATGCAGTGCCTGCTCCAGTCTAGTCTTAAAATTCTCGAGTGCGTTATAATGCAGATGTCCCAACATGGTAGTGTAAGCAGGATGCACAAACTGTAAAATTCATAAGACACCAATAATCAATTGAAGATAAAACATATTATAGAAATGAAAACTAACAATAAGACAAACTTCTCTTTAAGACACAGTTTTAAGAATATAAACTATGTATTTTATATCAGAATATGATGTAGGACAAATGGAATGAAACCAAATCAGATTTGGAAGTTTTGGACAGCCAGGATTTTGAAGAATTAGGGTAGGGTTTGGTGGGGATATTGGTGGAAAATAATAATAATAAATATAGGATTTCTAATGGTGAAAAGGAGTAGGAGTATTGGGGATGAAACAAAGGGGAAGACCTAAGATTTGGGTTGCTGTTCCAGGGCAGTGAAGAGCAACCCGGGACCAGTACTTTGGCACTTCGTGGGTTATTCGGGCTATTGAAAAAGATGGGTGATTTAGGGTTTCGAAATTTTGTATTTTAGAATTTTAAAGATGAAAATTCAAAGTCTAGTTGCTAGGTTTCAATTTGCTAGAAATTAAGGACGAAGAAGAATAAAAAATAAACTTCTAGGCATCACACCTAGACTTTCTAAGCATCACACTGAGGGTTTCCTCGACATCACATATCTAAGAAGGTTGCATCACACAAATCTCAATCAAAACTTTCTAGTACTAGTAATATTAGGACTCTTAGTTTGACTAATAAACAAAAGACCTAATAAGGTAATACATAATAAAAGACTAACTTGTACTCCAAGAAAATAAAAAAATAAAATACTTGGGATCTCCTACAAAATTCTAGAATCAAGTAAATTACCACAGTTGCAAGGGCTACAGAAATGACGGTTTTCCCCTAAGTGCAAAATTGACCATAATTTGTTGAAAAAAAAATCCAAATTTAAAATTTTAGTACACATATAACTAGGCCTATAAAACCACATGATTTAAATGCAATTACATTTCACACGTGAGCCCTATAAAAAAAAATTCTTGAAGATATGAATTTACAATGTAATAACAA
This sequence comes from Quercus gilva, assembly GCA_023621385.1. Lineage (NCBI taxonomy): Eukaryota > Viridiplantae > Streptophyta > Magnoliopsida > Fagales > Fagaceae > Quercus > Quercus gilva. The sequence continues at coordinate 73,317,820 of CM042477.1, read as the reverse complement.
ATTAATCTTCAAGGGTGCATCAAATAGCCTTCAGAATGAGCAAATAATGTAAGCACAACTGTGTTAATAACTTAAACAATTGAGAAAAACGAAGCCTTACTTGCAATGCTTTTGACACTAGTTGCTGTCGTTTGGCATTTCTTACACCTTCATCATAGTAGATTGTCTCCATGTCATATCTGTGGGAAAAGAAATTGACAACGCATAAGCAAGATTAGATACGTTAGAAAAAGAACAGTCCTAGACTATTTATAACATACTAAAAATTGACACAAGACAAAAACAAAAACTATGCAACAATAAAATTGAACAGAAAAAATAGAGGATAGGTAACCTAAGAGTCAACACCAAGCAAGAGAGAATGCAAACTATAATTCTAGTTGACATTGGAATCCCAATTATTAAATTACAAAAATACCTTTTACTCTAGGAAATTAATAAAGTAACCCAATTAAAATATGGCTTAAAATTAAAATACAATTGACATTGAAAATCAAAATAAATATTTCTTAGCTTCCCGCATCAAGAATTGTATGTGTGTGTCTGTAGAAGCACTTGCGATTGAAACACCACTTGCTGATTCTTATTGGGGTAAATCAATTATGGTCAATAGGGCAACAATGGGATGCATTCCAATTAATGGAATAAAGTAAGAGATGAATGTCTTCTCAAAAAAAAAAAAAAAAAAAGTTCAGAGGTGAATGCAGCACTAGATTCAAAGCATGTAGTTCAATCAATGAGTTCTAAATCAAATGGCACTTCTTTCTCTCACATGAATAGGTGGAGAGTGAGGTTTTGGGTTAAAAACTCATTGAGTGCATGCGTAACTTATCAACAAAAACCACAACAAAGAGTGACATACACCACAACGGTAAGTGTTAACAGTGACTGAGCTCAGACAACATAGGATGTATATGCGAAATCATGAATTATAGTAACGTTACCTTTCCATCTACCAAAAGTAAGGATTGTGCAATGAATGTAGAAGATCAAAGTTAACTAAAATACAGTGTGCAAACAGAGACTATATAAGAAATATTTTCCCTTGATCAAAATAGTTAAATGAAACTTCTGTGATATTATGCATTGCAAGTCATTTACTACTTCGATATATATGTGTATTTAGAATTTGAACATCAAATACATAAGAAGAATGGAACTTACTCTGAAAAATACATTTCTAAAACTGAGCTGAGCGTTTCCCCAAAACCTAATACTGGACCTGCTTGAACAGCATCCTCCAATTCCAACCAACCCTAAATTAAATTCAATACTGACTGATAAGGAATATTATTTCTTTGTTTGTCAAGAAGGAACTTTGGAATAGAGGATGCACAAATGAGTACCTCATCAGAGATCAAGCGACTTAGTTTCTCATTGGCAATCTCTTCACACCGGACAGTGGCAACCATTATCTGATAAACAAAAAGATAAATGCATATGAAATTACTAGAATTAATTACACGCGCACACACACACACGCTTGCGCACACGCGCATAGAGAGAGAGAGAGAGAGAGAGAGAGAGAGAGAGAAGAAGAAGAAGAAAATACATAACCTTGTGAGCAGGGAGATCAAGATCTTTGTTCTCTTTTATAACTTTCCAAATCTGTTGTGCACTGAATGAAAATCCTGAAGCAGGAACAACACCACTTCTATCACCAGCAAGCCCTCCTGGAGAAATAGAATGGAAAAATCGCTGCCTCAGTTGAGCAACCTGTATAAGATGGCATACAAAGCTGTAAGCCTATAATACCACGCTAAACTCAAGAAAAATGGAAATTTTCCAAGGCCTGATCATATGACACCTGGATGTCTAGAATCTTAAGTTCCAATTATTGAGAATATTTTTTTCTTTTTTAAATAAGATAACTTGTTATAAAAATCCAGCAAAGCATGATTGAAATACAAGAGAAGCATACAAGTAGCTAATCTAAAAAAGAAAAATTAAAGTTTACATGATAAAGAATCCGAAATTTCCAGAATCGATTGGAGCAACAGTAGAAGGGCCTTCAAGAGAAGATTTTATAAAAAAATAATAATTTAAATAGAGTACCTCCTCTTTGAAATTCTCCTCCTTCTCTTCATAACTGGATAAAGCAGTGATCTCAACCTTCATGTCAGAAAATAAATCAGAAACACAAATTAAGATTAATGACCAAGAAAACATAAAATGCACAACAACAGATCAGAGAGAGGGTGTATGTTACATTAAAAAAATCACTTAGAGGAGTATTCTTATGAGCCTGGGGCTTAGGAACTTCAACCCATATCTGCAGAACATATAACCATTGAGATGCTAAAGAAAATTAAGAGAGTAAAAGACAAAAATCTGTATATAAGAATAAAAGACAACCTTCTGAATATCTTCCCTTAAAACAGGTTCCAAAAGTTCAAGTGGGGTCTACATGAACAGCCACAAAGAGGACAAAGATTTAATAATGAAAAATGGCAGATTTCAAGAAAAGAGGACTAAGTATTGAGAAACACATTGCCTAAATAAATCGATCTAGAGCAGACCTTTGTTTTATCACGTATAACAAACATCAGTGTTGTTTTACGGGGGCTGAACAAACGCATCATGACCTACATACCACACAGTACCCATAAGATCACATACTGACCAACAACTGTTGATTGAAAACAACATGGCTACACAATACCTGAAAAACTGTTTTTAGAAGCGGTCTATTAGCAGCATGCTCCCGACCAATATCATGGCACCACCTGCACATAATATCTAATCTCTGGTTGGAATCTAAAATGATTCTTCGTTACTTGCATACATTAATCAATTAGCATACTAAATGTTGCATGTATATGCGTACAAAACACTGTTAACTTCATATTTTCATCAAAATCTAAGAAACACCAGACCAAAGGCTCATTAATTGAACAGCCTCTCCAAAAAGCACAGTTCTTTCTAAAGACATATATTTTAAACATAATATATACATATATATAATCAGTAATAATAATCATGATCCTAAAAAAGAAAAACTACTTACATGTTTATCAGTACAATGTCAGAAATTGCCAAAGCAAATAGTGCACTTTGTTTCTCAAATGTAGTATCATTCTGGAAGTGAGAAAAAGGACACAGTGAGTATAAACGAAATTCCAACAGAGGTTTATAAGTTTGATAAAAGTTTCAAGTGAAAGTTACTAATCAAAAAAATATATTCATATGTATCCTGTTGTTCACACAAACACCATTTATAAAACTAAGAAGTGAGGATGGGCCTCAGAATTTAAAAAATGCTCAGAAACCTCTACCATTATTAAAAGTAAAGTGCAAAGAGACTTCAATGCTAAAGAAATGCTTGAAGAGAAATACATTACACCACAATCCATATACCCTTGAGTGTTGACATCTACTAACACTGCTCTATTAGCAACAAAAGCATAAAAAGCATCCCTTTTTTATATTAAAAAAATATATAAAAGAGTGAATACCTGGCCTCTTTCTCTGCCATCAGTACCCTCCAAATCCATGGCAATAGTGAAAGGTTGAATGCCAACACATTTAGCTATCCAAATTCCTTTAGTTGTTTGAATCCTATAATAACACAACCAATATCAAAAATAAGGATTTTGTTATAACAACAAGGGGTGCCCTTATGCACTCCATAAGGAAGTTTAAAGTGGGCCCAAAGTAACAAAACTACAAAAACAAATATCCTTTAAACTGAAGTGACTTGACTCGAATCCCAATAAAAAACCAACTGCTCTAGGCACCCATTAATCAGAGCCTGATAATAATATTGGATTAGGAAGTGAACAAATAAATAAATAAGAGGGCACAATAAGAAGAGGAAGAAGAAACAACCTTCCCTTGTAAGCATCCATCTCCCTGAAATTTGTATGGAAAAGATGATTCAATAAGGTGCTCTTCCCTGCTCAGATGAAATAATTAAATAAAAAATTCATTAAGAATATAATAATTGTATTGGAAAAAAATTAAGAAATAAATGCAACAAGAAGAAGAAGGTTAATATGAATACCGCTACTTTGAGGACCCATGATGGCTACAATGGCATAGGAGAGGCCACAGTTGATGAGTTTCACTTTGTTCATGAAATTGTCAAGCCCTTCCACATTGAAATTCCCATTAGCGTCAATCAATTGCGTGACGCAGCAATCTTCTACTCTTTCTTCCTCCATTCTTCTCTCCACTCAAAAAATAATAATAATCCGCACCAAAAACTAAGTCTTATAAGCCTTTTTTTTCTTATTCTTTTCTTCACTAAACCAAAAAAAAAAGTATCAGGGTTTCAAAAAGCTAGCTTGGGACATGGGTTTCGGATTTCTCTGTCTACACTCTTCTAGAGCATTTTCATTTTAAGGTTGCTCCTTATTTATTGTTTGGTTTTATTCCAAAGTTGATGAGTATATGCGGGTGTGTTGTCTATGTCTATGACTTTCTATGTATGACTGTTTACCAAAAAAAAAAAAGACTTTCTATGGGTGACATTACGGCAAGTTGAAACGATACGATGTTCACGCTGACTTCTTCACTTGTTTTTTTATTATTACTATCCAATTTTGTTTCTTCTTGACTCTCTCTCATCATTGACAACAAACAATTCATGCTTCTGTCTGTTGTGTATTCCATTCCGTACTTATCCACTTATCGCAAAGGGAATTTTAGTTCAACCGTCGAACGGGTGAACCGTATAAGTACCCAATTTTGCGAGAAATTATACACTCTTCATGCTACATACTCTTCATGTTAAACTTGTCATTTGTTTACTATTTCATTAAAAGAGTCTAGTTTGTTTCAAATGGTTGGGTTATGATAAAAAAAATTTAATTAATTAAACTAATTCAGCTAAACATATGAGATCATGAGAGTCTTTTAGTAAAATGATGGACAAATAATGTGATCTATCATGAGGACCGTATAATTTCTCAAATTTAAGAGTGAAAGTGTGAAAAACAATCCAACTATTTTTTAAAAAATAATGCTAGAATCACAACTTTTGACACAATTTTACCGCAATTTAGTGAGTTGTAAGTGATAAAGTAAAATTTGTGGTTCTTTTACTCTACCACCACTCACAACTCACGTTGTGTGGTCCTAGCATTTTTAAAGAAAATTTGGTTACATATATTGGGCAAAAATTTGCTCAACAGTACATTTTTTGGGAAAAAAAAATTTGGTGGCTAGCATACGTTTGAAGTTATTTAGTAAATTGGACTGTTTTTTGAAAATCGAGTTTGTAAAATTCGAGTTCCAACCCAAAATCGAGTTTCTCAAACTCAATTTACGCTTGACCTTGATTTAAAAAAAAAAAAAAAAGGGTGGAACTTGAGTTTACTAAACTCGAGTTCCATGTTTTTTTTAAAAATAACCCAAATGAAACTCAAGTGTAAGAAACACGAGTTCTGTTTTTTTTTTTTTAAATGGAACTCGAGTTCCACCTTTTTTTCTTTTTCTTTTTTTTTTAAATCAATGTCAGGCATAAATCGAGTTTAAGAAACTCGATTTTGGGTTGGAACTCGAGTTTTACAAACTCGATTTTCAAAAAAACAGTCCAACTTACTAAATAACTTCAAACACATTCTATCTATCTAATATTTTTCTGAAAAAATGTTGTTGAGCAAATTTTGCCCATATACATTAATACACATTCTTACCCACAAGTTCACAACAAATGACATGATTGCTAATTTGGGTTTCAATTCATTTTTTGTGTAAACAAGAGAGTGTATTAGCAAGTGTGTAATAGACTCTACTCGAAAAGAAAATTACCATTTGCACCGTTTTTTCTGAATAGTTTGATATTTTTATGTTATTTTAATAAAATAATATTATTTTCCTTTCATATGTAATTTTATTCATGATTTTTTTAAGTCTTTTGTTTTGTTTTTAAACTTGAAATAAATAGCCAAAATATCACTTCAAGTGTTCCATTTTTAGTCATTTCTATGGTTTACTTAAGAATTTCTCACCATTGTTAATTTGATTCTCTTTATTATTTATTTTTCAACAAGTTCTTTTGGAAAATTAAATTTGGTTCTCTTTCTTTTAAATCATATATTTTTATTATTTATATCAAAATATTTGCAGCATTGCTTTATCCATATTTACTATATCACCTTAGAATTCTAGCTCTGATACAAATAATGATGACGAAGAAGATAATATAATAGGATAAATATTAATACGCCCCCTTAAGACCATTTCGGCACAAGCAGATTTTTTTTTTTTTTTTTTTTTTTATCATCTATTTTAATTTTTTATATATAATCACTTTTTTTTTTCAAAATACCATCATCAAATTATCTATTTTAAAAATTAATTAAAAAATAATAATTATTTCATTCTTTTTTTATTATTTCCATCTTAAATAACTACCTTTTTTAAAACACTCACGTCACTCACACACACTAACCAAAAAGTAAAAACTAAGAACGTAATAAAATAATCCTTCTAAAACACTCATGTCTCTCAAAATTTTGTTTGTCATTTTTTGGTGGAATTTGTTTATTTTTCTTGAATCTCTACTTTAGGTTGATAAATTTTTGCATTATTTGGAACTCTACTCTAGGTTAGTGTGATTAAGTTATGTTTTTAAGTTGTTATATTTTTTAATCTCTTTGATTTCATAGATGTTATACTATAGCATTATAAAGATAGTATATAAGAATATAATATTATTTTATTATATAATATAACATGACTTAGATAATTTGGTGTTTATTAATTTTTTTCTACTTTTTTTCTTCTCATATTATTTTATATAAATTTCTTATTATTCTCTCTCTCTCTCTCTCTCTCTCTCATGATGAATTACTGTGATTTTTAAAACTCTATTTTGGGTTCATTCACTTTGGTGTTATATTTTTTTGTCCCCATTACAAGTAGCATTTCTTTCTCTTATAGTTTTGGTTTGATTTTCATTTGAGTTAATACTTGATTATTTTGGAAGTAAGAATTTGAGTTTATATCATAACAATCTTGGCTATATTAAATTATTAATTACAAATTGGCATTTGGTCCAGTTTGGTCTACTTCAGTTTACTTTAGTCACCTACTTCGGTCCATTTCAGTTCAATCAGGTCCATTCATTCCACTTTAGTCAATTAAATCTAATTCGGTCCATTTGGTTTACTTTGGTCTATTTCGGTCCATTTAGTCTACTTTGGTCCATTCTATCCAATTCGGTACATTAGGTCCAATTCGGTCCACTTTGGTCTATTCACCTCAATTTGGTTGATTCATTTCACTTAGCTGTATTTGGTCCATTTGGTCTATTTTAGATCACTTCGGTTCAATTTAAGAATGAGGAAATACAAGTTTGAGTTGAGAGTACTATCAATTATTTGAGTAATATCAATTGTAATTATATAATAAGTTTTGGTTATCATAATAATTTCCTTAAGAGAATGAGAAATTGAATAATAACTTTGAAACTTAAAAATTTTAATTGCATCAAAAGAAACTAGGAAAATATAATTCATAATAAAAATAGTTAGAAGAATAGGGACCATTTCAAAAAATAATAATATCAATCAAAAACATTAAAATGATAAAATTATATATTTGTAAAAATAGAGTGATGGAAATTACTTTTTGAAATTGTTTAATTTTAGGGAGAAAAAATTATCTACAATAAAATTTAAAGAATAAATTATACATATTTAGTATGATAGCCAAAACTTAATATATAATTAGAGAATAAAATTTTGATGATCATAATAATCTCTTTTAAGAGAATGAAGAATTTGAATAATTTATTTAAATAAAAATTATACATACATACATGCAAATATATACACACACACAAATATATATATATATATATATATATATTGTTTGAAGGTATAATAAACCACATGCAATCTATATAATACTAAAAGTTTAAGCATAGTATTTAATGTTGTTACGCTCACGTTAAGCCACATCAGTAGCCATTTCATTCTCATCCTCTTTTCTAAATTTGTTTTGCAATTGTAAAATAGTTTTAATCAATTTTAAAATACTAATAAAATTAAAATAATTTTCAGCATATCTCTACCATAAAACCCACTTCTTATAAATTTAATTCCACCAGCCCACTTCTTGTAAATTTAATTCCACCATATAAAGCCTAAACCCAAGCCTTTTCAACTGAAAACCCTTTGAAAATCATGGTTACAACTTTTTGTATTTCCTTCCCTTTTGTTGCACAGTTTAAAATTCCAGTGTCCCTACGTTTAGTTCCTTCCCCTTCTCAACCTTTTGTTTCTCACGCAAATTTAGTTCCTTCCCCTTCCCTACATTCTAACTACAGCCTCTCTGTCTTCCTTCATCCTCTCCTCATGATATATAAATACTGACAGAAGCTGGATGATTTAGTTGAGGTATCTCTAAATCCCAGTTTGTTTTGTGCTCTATTCTTTTGCTTGATATTTATTTTATTCCCTTTTTACATTTTGTTATTGCCCCTTTTTGTGCTTTGGTGTGGATAGTTTTTAATTGGAACTCTACCACTTTATGGTCTGTTCATCTTGAGTTTTTGGAATGGGTCCAATCCTATGTGACTCCAACAACTTTAGTGCGACTCAAATTAATTCGTGTAGTATGTGCAAAATAAGGCAATGTTATATAAATCAATAATGTTGCAGCTAAAGAAATTTTCCAAATTCCCTTTGTGATAGTGGAATGAGAAATCTATGTATGTATTACAATGTCATATATCTGTGTCAGCATAAATTGATACCCAAGGTAATTCGATTAGAGTTTTCAATATTATAGCAGCTTTCCTTTATGATAGTGGGATGAGAAATTTGTGTATGTATTACAATGCCAAATACCTGCATCAAATTTTCTGTGTTAGTGTAGATTGAAACCCAAGGCAATTGGATTAGAGTTTTGACTTTGTTGTTTGTCTCCACTTTTATCAAATGTTTTGTGTCTGCGTAGATTGGTACCCACCGTAATTGGATTAGAGTTTTGACTTTGTTGTTTGTCTCCACTTCTATCAAATGTTCTGTGACAGTGTAGATTGGTACCCATGGTAATTGGATTAGAGTTTTGACTTTGTTGTTTGTCTCCACTTCTATCAAATATTCAATCAGCCCTATGTAGCTATATTTCTCCAGCAAAGTTCCCTCAAAAGGTACCTTGAGCAGTAAAACTAGAGAAGGACTTTGCACATTTCTGTTGCTACACTCATGTCATTTTTGTTTCATACTTTTTGGACGAACAATATTGATCTCATCCAAAAGGAAGGTGTTAATTGCAATTATAGAAGTTGGAAAATCAATTGTCGAACAATAAGTTATTTAGTGAATTTTTTACCCAAATTCACATGACTAATAAAAAATTCAGACTATTTAATTCCACCATATATTCGGGAAAAAGAAAATATACAAACCAACTAAACAATACAAAAGTCTTTTTTCCCTCCAACAAACCACTATACTAAGACTATGAACTACTTAGTTTGCATTCCTTTTCTTCAAACAAAAGAACAATTATCAAACTCCTTCATAAATAATTTCATTGATACCTCCACTCTTCACCTCCCCCTTGCGCACGTATCTAGCTCAATATCTGAGTCAATACATTTTAGCCCATTAATCACCACAATTAAAAATAATAAAAAAGTCTCTCTCCTTTTCAATGTGGGATTAAACATTTTCACTAACTCCTCATCTTCCATATTCACTCCCATATCTTTTCATTTATGTTATTACATTTATTCATTTTATTTATTTAATATTAAAATGCTCCAACACTTAATATAAACAAACAGTTTTAATGCACAACCATACATTAACAGCGAACTTGTTAGACATAAGCATAAACTTTTTAACATCTTAGATGTGTAGGTAGATATTCGAAAAATCATTGTTGCTTGAGTCTCAAAAGTCAAATATCTCCTAATCATATATCAAGTTAATAGTTTTGCTAATGAAATTGATGGCTCGCTCATAGACCTTCCCTTTAGCACCTCAAACTCACATCCTTTCTCATATAATTTTGACCACAATGGTTTTTAAGTGACGTTTTTGTAATGTTGCTTTGCAGTTACTTGACTAGGCTTACCTATCATAACATGTCCAATGCTCCAAAGACTGAGTTAATTGAAATGTTAGCAAACTCCTGCTTTTTTCATGTCACCCTATAATAGTCTATGTATATATGTAGGTGCGACTCAATTGGAGTTGCATACAATGCACATGTAGAAGGAGATTGTAACTCATCTTTGACACATCTCTTTGATTATAAACTCTTGGAACTCATGGTTGACGCCTTTGCCATCCAATATCAATTTTGACATATAGATTATACATTGAAATGTAAACTCTATAAACATCTTTAAAAGATTATTTTAGTTTTAATTTTGAACTCGTTTTTCCGAAAGAGAAGTCTAGAACTCATCTTTTGGAAAAACAATTTTTGAACTTGACCTTTGCAAAGATGATTTCAAAATACTTGCCTTTTGGAAAGACAATTTCAACATAGACTTGTTGTCTAGCATTGTCATGGATGTTATGTGTTGTGTATACCTGAATTTGTCCCTTCAAGAGAGAATTATGAAAAGGCTCCCAAAATATTCAAAGTGATCCTGCTTTGAAAATTAATTATTAAAAAAAAGTACTATTAACCAAAATCCCCTTATTCATCTTGTCTTGAATATTAATATGGAAGTCAACATATAATGGGGGAAGCGACATCCCCAAAACTCCCCACCCTAAAAAATAAGTAATAGGAAGGGGAAATCAAGCTGGAATGCACAATGGCTAAAAATCATAAAGTAGCAACTATTTATACATGATGTGTGTTTTGCTCATCTAAATTCTAGGCAATATCCATTGACTGACAAGAATGGCAGAGACTCCCATTAAACAACAAACTCACCAACTGTTTATACGCAACTCTTAAGTGAATCTCCAGTGCCTTGGAAGAATAAGTAAGAGAGTGCAAAGTCAGCCATAAAGATACCAACAAGTGAGATAACCACAGCTGAAGTAGTAGACTCCCCAATACCTTTAGCACCTCCCAAAGTAGTAACCCCCCATGCACAGCTCACAACAGATATTATTGCACCAAACACTTGCGACTTTATCATCGCACTAATTATGTCTCAAGCTCTAAGTGCTCTCTGAGCAGAATCCAAGATAATGTTAATGCTAATCCCATAAACACTATCAGCCAAGAGCGCACTAGATGCCAACCCCATTGTGAAACACATAAGAGTAAAAAATGGCAGTGCAATACAGGAGGCAATTACCCTAGGAGTCACAAGATAATCAACAGGGTCTGCCCCAAGGACTCTTAACGTGTCAGTTTGCTCAGAAACCTGCATTGTTCCTAACTCTGCTGCAAATGCACTTCCAATTCGCCTGCAACAACTATTGATGTAACCACAGGGCTCAGCTCCCTTGAGAAGGCCAGTGCTAATACCCCACCAATAGATCTGTTTAATCCCAATCTGGTGAATTCCCTAACAAATTGGATGGTGAAAGCCATCCCAACAAAAGCTGAAGTTAGAAGACAGACGCCCAATGATCTTGGCCCAACTCTCTCCAACTGTTGGATAGTATTTCTCCAGTGGACTTTTCCCTTTATTGTCCTGATAATAACCTGCCCTGCCAGTATAGGAACTGTCAATCCCCTCCACAGATACCTAGGTGGTGACCATTTGCTAAATAAAGTCTCTGGTTCTGAATTAGGTGCATGGTTGGTATTTGTATCTTTTTCTAACACAGGGACAGATGGGTAACCATCATCTTTGTTGGGAATTGCACACAATCTAGTTGGTGGCACAGGCATTAGAAATTTATAAGTCGAAGGTCTTACTGCAAAGTGAAGTTGATAAGAGGATTGCATTTTTGTCCACCTATCTGGATTTATAGTGTTTCTTCTGCAAATTGTTTAAAACTTAAATAAGAAGTTGATAGACATCAAGCACAAAGCATGTGCATGCATGCAAGAGAGAGAGAGAGAGAGAGACCTGTTAGAGAAGTACAAGGATGAATGAAGATGTGAAACAGTCTGCATGGTTTCCAGCTGTTGATAATCTGATTTCAGGCATTTGTATGGTAGAGAGAGAAAGAGCCAGATAGGTGACAAAGATTCTGAAATCTGTGTCACAATACCTCAAAAAATTACGGAACTCAGTATCATTGGGTGGAATGGGAATACTGTAGCCAAACAGCAGTGAGACCAAGCAATAGTTGTCTCAATTGAGGGTGAAACCTGAATCTACCAACAAAATTATAAGAAATGGGATGTGACATGAACAGAGTAAACAGATAATTATGAACTTCATCTTCAAAATGGAAGAAACTATCAATAAAATAAAAAATTCAGTGAGCTATAAGTGGTCCAATCAACAGAGACTAGGTTAAGAAGTGTAATAAGTCAGTATCAGGTTTGGGGAATCCCATTATACCATATGAAGGTAAGAAGACATCCTGAGATTCTCTTATTATCTTGGAATTTGCTCTGTAAAATGTTTACAAATAATTTCAGCACGTATAGCCATACATAGAAGAACATTAATAATGGAATAGACACAATCTTAATCTTAGCTTCACTTAAACAAAAAAATATAACAATTAGATATAGCCATCTTATGTTTGAGGGAAAGGAAAAAAATAAAAATAAAAAACAATCCTCGAGCTCGTCTCAAGAAGTAAAGGATGAAGTTGGATGGGGTGTGATAAGTCCTAAGTTGAAATTACACCAACAATTTAAAAAATAAAAAAGGGAAAGAAATTACAATGCAAGAATAATGCTATTTTTGTGAAGGCAAAAAGCCTCCCAATGAAAAAACCTAGTATAACTCATCAAATCTATATAAGAGGCAACTTGAGTTCTTTTGTATCTATTATTATTTTTATAGATGCAATGGTATTTTTAACCTATGGTGTCCACTCTATGATGATTGCTTTTAATCATCAAGTCAAGATACCAATTGACTTTTGTTATAGGTGGGATTGAACCATAGATTTCTGTTTCGACAACAAAAGACTTTTTCAACGGAAACTTAATTTTCATATCTTCATCTCTTATGCGCCTGAATGCATACTCCCAAAAAAAACCCCACTTGGGCTTCATTAAAATGCTCTAGGCATGACCTACTAGGAGAATTTATCATTTATCCAAGACTTGCCAACCAGTATTATATCATCGCCATCCAAAACACCCACTGTTGCTGGATGCAAAACAGGGCATTCACACTGGGTGTTAAAGTGACTTACAAATTTTCAATTTTTGTTTAAAATAAATTTTCCAAATTTATCAAACATTACATTTCCAAACAGTGTTCTATATTTTCCATTTTATCAAATTGTATCAATAAAATTTTCAACATTTATACCATGATCAAACAATATTGATGAAAATAAGCGTATAACAGATACATGTGTTGAGCCATTGAGATTTTTATTAAATTTTGTTACTAATTTAAAGGCAAATTGTAATGGTTTGATTGGAGATATGATAGCATCCTTTCTAAGCATGAGTGATTTGGATGCATTATTGAAAGCTCTCCTGAAGGTTGATGCCTTGCTTACCTTTCTGTGAAGGTGTTGCACCTCTCAATCTGAGCTGGAGGGTTTGTAAAAGATACCTCTGAGATAAAGGTTTGATGAAACTATGCATGATAAACAAATAAAAGATAAAAGAATTTAGCTGGATTGGCACAAACCCAGTTATGCCCCTAACCATTTTCTAATTGTTTGGTGCCTACAAATCATCAAATTATTGGACTCAAAAGAATTTATGACTCTAGTGACCTAGAACTAAGCACGAACCCTACTTTTTGTGCATCACTTAGTGCAAACCAGCTCAATTCTCTCACGACTCATCAATTAGAATAGCAAGGTAAAATGCCATGATCTGCCCTTCCTAAAGTAGTTGTGAAAGGTTTTGGGGGGGGGGGGGGGGGGGGGTTGAATATGCTTATAAGTTTGAACACGATTTCACCAAAGTGCAAAGCCAAATCTCCAAGGGCCTTTTAAAATAATTCCCTTGTTTTTACAGGCATGTTTATCTTCTTAATATTGCTCCACTATTATGATAACTATTTGAACCATTAGTTAGATACAATTTAACTATTAAGGCATGACATATCAGGTCTTACATGGACTATAACAAGCTCTATAGTCATACAATTCCTAAACTGGTCTAATATACTAAATCACAATTTTCCTCTATCCATTATCTCATCAAACAATTAGACATATTGCCAAATAAATGGTGGCAAAGGAGTCGTGCAGAACCGGTTATAATTTACTACAACCATGTTTCATACAAAATATCATCAAACATGTAATGCCAACAACATTTTTAAAACAATCTTATAGCTTCAAAGAAAAGAAAATTTGCAGGGAGAGGAGATTTGGAGGTCAAGCTGCTCTGAGGCAAAAGAATTATGTGCAAAATAGGGAGTGGCAATTTGTAAGACCCCACGCAAGAGCCCAATCAAATAGAGTTCTATTCAGCAATAACTCCAACTGGGCCCTTGATCTTTCTTCATCTTCAAAAATCTGACTAATTCACTCAAACCACAATAGCCACATCAAACATAATGGGATGAAATTCCAAATATCTAATGAATGATTCCCAAACCAATTCATCGACCCAAACAAGAGATCCAAGTTACTAGTAATTCACAAACCTCAAAAGTATGTGCAATCCTCTCTCCATGGAAACCACATTATACACAAAGGAATTGCCTTCCAAATTTCGTCGCTATAATGTTCACCAAAGTGTGCCCTCCAACATTTGCTTCCTCCCAAAAATTCTTCAAATAGTTCAATTATCGCCTTTTGCATGACCCAGCAAATCCAAAACAAGCAAAATACAAGACCCCACATTTCTTTACCTATATCATTATGAAGATATAGGCGCCCTGTATCCATAATTATATCCTAATACAATTTACACATGCAATTTCCATATACTTCTCCAATGGGTACTAACTATCACTGTCCGACCACAACATAAAAGCCTTGTTATAGGCTTTGTCTTGAAAGCACTTGGTAGAGTATGTATAGTGTTTGAAGAAAAGGAAAGCAATGATTTTTTAGGTTCAAATCTAAGAAACGTTGGGTTTCAAATCCAATGAAAGACTATTTCAGAGATGCCGCATTGGAAAATCACAACTGGGTCTGACCTTACTTAACATAGTTTCAGAAAAGCAAGCTCTCTCTCTCACACAAACACAGTGCACCATTTAGTACTCTTTCAAATTTTAAAACAACAAATACACATATGGCATAAAATCCCAGCAAATAATAAGGAGCATAATCGATCATGGAAATTATTTTTATTTAAAATTTGATAAAATTAAAAAAAAAAAAAAAAATTCTTATGACAGACAGAGTTATATAGATAATAGCTATAGATACAAAATAAAAATAAATGTAATTGTGGATATGATAGTTACAAAACCTTACCTAAAAAAGTATAAGAACCATTTGGGAGTGAGGCTGCAGAGGGTGGCTTGGCTATGATTGTGTTGTGCAGTGTAGTGTGTTCACTGCGTTTCCTCGCTTTGCTAGTGCCTGTAAAAAGGAGAGGAGAGAGAGAGAGAGACTTATATATATATATATATATATTATAAAAATATATATATGGTGTGAAGTACTCCCAGATAAACTAAAAAAAGAGTACATACAAAATCTGGTAAGGATGTGGTGACACTTACACCCTCCAATGTCAATATGAAACATTAGATAAAAACAGAAATTAAACACACAAGCTAAAGGCAAGGCACAGTTTTGAGAAAAACAATAGAATTAGACCCCAGTTGAGCAGCAAAAAGAGCAAAAGCAGTAGCAAGAAAATGAAAACACCAAACCCAGTACAAATTTCATAAGAATCTATGAAGGAACACAACTAGATATATAATTTTACTTGAACGGAGAATAGAATAGAATAGATAATATCATATGAACTCAAAAAGTAAGAGAAATACTCTCTATGGCAGATGCAGTTGTGAAATTTTTGAACAAATGGAACCAATCAACCCAGAAATTTGTCAAGGTTTGTTTGTAGGTCTAACCCTGATGACAGTAGTCACCGGCGCCTTCTCTCCGTCTCCAGCAACATCTCCGGCGACTTCTTTCATTGAAGTGAAGTTGGGTTTAAACTTTAAAAGCTTTGCACGCACGGCCGACTGCCACCTACCTCTTTATTTGCAAGAATCTGACTTGCATATTGCAATGAGAAAACCTTCGATCAAGAGCTCCACCAATGAATAAATGCCACCTCATATTTCTATTGAAGACCCAATACACTCCAGCACACATAATTATAACTCAATTAAACTCAAAATCCTCAAACGTGTATCAGTATCAGACCTGAAGAACTAAACAGCTCCAATGTCTAAACCCATTTCACCTCCTCCTCTCCTCTCCTCTCCTCACAATCTTATATTTGCTTTGTGGGCTATATACCAAGCAACATAAAGCAAATAAAACATCCACAACAGAAAACAGAAAAGCCACAGAATAGGAAAGAAAGACTCAAAATTTTCCCCTTCTATTCTAGATAACACACTCATATAATACATTCATGTCAAAACAAGAACAAGTAGTCAATATATGACCAAGAATCGCTCAAAATCAAGAACCATATTGCCAAACCAGCATCGTAGGTAGAGAAACAAGCCCTGAAGTAAACAAAATGAACAATCACAAATTGATAACAAATATACACCTACATAAGAAATCAACGTTTAGAAGAGAAAAATCAATAACAAATCAATACCCATATGAGAAAAAGACAAACCCGTAATGTTAACAACAGGTATAGAGCCAAAAGAATCAAAATAATGAAGACCCATTAAGTAAGAAACAGAGAAGAATCAAGAAAAAGGGGTAAACCTTGAACGACGAAGTGGAGCTCCGGTGCAGCCGTGCTAGCTCCTTACTGACGTGTGCGGCAGTTTCAACGGCGAGGTGGAGGTCCGGTAGTACAAGGAAAGGAGATCGAATGGGTTTAGGCGTTGGAGCTGTTTAGAGGGTGTTTGGCGAGTGTTTCTAATAAACAATTTTTAGATTTTAAACAACATTTCACCAATTTTTAGCACTTTTTCATCTACACGTATTTTAACAAAAATTTTTAAACAATAATTTTCAGTTTTTAAACACATCTATCAAACAGGTCCTTAGTTTTTCAGGTCTGATACTTGTTTGAGATTGAGTTATAATTGTGTATATTGAAGTGTATTAAGTTTTCAATAGAAATATGATGCGGCATTTATTCATTAGTGGCGTAAAGAAGACACTTTACGCCAGCTTCTCACCGAAGGTTCTCTCTATTGCAATTCGCCCACTTTCTCTTACAAATATTTTTACATTTTTTACTTTTAATTTTAACATATTTTATAAAGGGTAATAGTTAGGATTGGAAGTTAATAGTGTGTGTGTATATATATATATATAATAAAATTAATAAAATAAAAATTTTTGATCTAATTTTTTTGAGGTATATTTGGAGGTAATTTTTGGATAATATGTACGGGTCAATATCCATTATTGAATTTATTAAGGCCGGATGCTTTGCCTTTGGACATTGCTGCTTTAGTTGATTTTGATGTTCATTAAGTTTTTGTTTTTTTGTTGTTTCAATAAAGTCCCAGACTTAAGGTCTGGTTTCTCAAAAAAAAAAAAAAAAAAAAGAATTTATTAGTCTTTAAAAAAATTCCCATAAGCCTTTTCTGTATTTTATATCAAAATTTCTTTAATCATCTTCATATATAGTACATAAAAATCATAAAAAATTATTGTATAGATTTAATATTTATAAAATATATATATATATATATATATATATCAAATATGGCAGATGTTTTTAATAAAATTTGTGTAATATTTTTTTAGTGTTAGTTTTACCTTCTATAAGACATCATTGACATTTTTAAAAATATTATTAAACTTATTTGAATCACTTGGGCTAAATCACCATAATACACTGTACATGCATTATCCTACTGTGGGGGCGAAGGTTAAATCAAAGAGGATTGGGCCTCGTTTGAGCTTAAAGAAGGCTCAATTGTGCGCTAATGAAAGAGAATTTTTTTTTTTTTTTTTTTTTTTTGAGAAACATGAAAGAGAATTAGGATCAAACCAAGCATTTCAAATCCAAAGTTAAAAGATTTGGCCCATAGAAGACTCGTACGAAAACTGACCACCACCTGGTGTTTCAAGAGACCAACCTGAAGAAGGTTTGAATCAAAAACCTGGGCTGAGGAGAAGGGCAAGCTCAGAAGCATAGGTAGGCAATTGAAGATTATCAGGCTACACCTAGGATACAATCTGGCAGACGAATAATATTTTACTCAAGTGGAGGTCGGAGGAAACTTCCTGATAAAGCAATTATCTCCTCCACATTAAATACATTACACCAACCAGCCATGCCGTATTTATGACTGAATAACCCTCCTGAACAGTCTCAAAAGGAGGTGAGGGGAAACAAGTATCTCACTTAAAGAATCATCCGCCCTACAAGTGGACATCTAAGATGGAAGCAACTAACCTACAAATAGGAAAGAAATCCATTGTGTTAAGGGATCTTAAAAAATAAGATTAAGTCTGGAGAGAGAGATTATTGTAAAAAACTTGAATATTATATTGTGATTAACTGATTATCGCTATGTATTAGCCTTCCTTGGACAAACTGAGGTGAGTTTATAAAAAAAGAACTTTCTTCATTTATCATATCTTACAGTATTTAAGTCTTTTTATTTTATATTTCTTTTCACTATTTTAAAAGTAGTTTTTAAGCCCATTTCTACAAATTAGTTGTTTCGATTAAGGGCCCAACTCAAGAGAGTTATTCGGTTTTTACCCCATACGCTTACCATGATAAATTTGAGTAAAATTTAAATGTTGGTTTTTATTCTATTAACTTTGTTTCATATTTTATATCTTATAACAAATGCACCTAAGGTTGCTATTTGGTCCAGGGCATTAGTTTTTCTTTTATTCTCTTGTAAACTTTTTAGACTATTGAACTTTAGACCATAAATCTAAAACTTGATATATTATTTAATCTTGGATTAATTGCACTCCCCCCCCCCCCCCCCCTTAACTATGGGGTACAATTCAATCTCCCCATAAACTTTTAAATCGGGAAATATCCCCCTAATGTATTGGTAATATGCAAAATACCCCATTGTTATTACCAATTTCTACTAGCTTCACAAATTTAAAGAATATATTCTATATTAAAAAAAAAAAAAAAAAGACTATATTATATCTATAAAAAAATGTCATGTAAAATACTAGGTATACCCTTAATTGAAAAAATTAATAATTTTGTTCATACCTTGGTGAGTTGACATCTCACCGTATTGTAAAAATGTTGTGAGACTTTGTTGTGTTCGAATAAAAACTCATTATGAATTTCCATGACGTTAATTTAAAAAAAAAAAAAAAAAACTTTAAAAACATTGATTCTTTATGTTTTAAATTTTAAGCATAATTTTTGGTTTTCTTTTTATATCTTTGTATTTTCATTAAAAAATAATTTTCACTTTTATATAATATAATGTTGTCCTTTTTTTTTGAAAACTTTAGTTTGGGAGTTGAAATAAAAAAAAATCACTAAATATGATTTCAAGTGATAATAATTGATAAAATTTTTTATAGTTGAATAAAAGACCTGAAATTTAATCAATAATATATATATATATATATATAGAGAGAGAGAGAGAGAGAGAGAGAGAGAGAGAGAGAGAGATATATATATATATAATAGAAAGATGGTACGGATCAAATAAAAAAAATTCTTAAAAAGGGAATTGTTGAGGTTAGGTGGATTGGAAATAGGATTGAGTTAAATAGGAGAAGAGACAACTAAAATAGTGTAGAGGACACTTTTGTTTTCGTTTTTTTTCCTATGCCATTGGCCTATAAGCCTGACCCAACCCACGAGTGACACTGGCCTACAATCTTCATTCTTCATTCAAAAGGCCACCTGTGTCCAAAAGGAATCAAGCCCATAAATAAGCAAAAAAAGGAAAAAAAAAATCCCAAACGCAGCCATGGCCGAAGCCCATAAAGTTTAGATTTAGAAAAAGAGGAAAATTGGCATGGCAAGTAGGGGTATAGGCCTGAAATGCCCAAGTTTTGGTTTTGTCATGGAAATATCAGATTAAAAAAAAAAATTTTTAAAAAAAATGTGGAGCCTCCCTATCATTTGTGGGATGACATAAATATGACGTCTCTATGTTGTCCATAAATTTGGTTTGTAAACTATTAATATGTGAAAACTAATATAAGATTCCCATTTCTAAGGGGACAAAAACCTTAAATGAAACCCATGAAATAATAAATATCTGATATTTATTTTATTTCTTATTATGAAATATTGTAAAGAATTTTATTATGAAATATTTTTTTTGCACAAGATCTAAGTACTGTATTTAAATATTGTTTCTTAAGTTCCCATCATAAGATTCTGTCATGTGAATTTTTCCTTATGAGATGAAAGTGTATTTTTTAATTAAGTAGCACATGGCTAGGTCTTAAGTGGGGAAATTAAGGTATTGTAACTAAGTTTTATTTTTTATTTTTTTGGGTAAATATATGAGATGTAGTAATTAATTATACGTGTAGAATTTATGGAAGTGGTTTGGATATGTGGGGGTGGGGTAGCACCATAGTTGGTGTGGACATCTGATCTTACGCAGACGTGGTCTCGCATCTCTATCATGGTCCAAATTGAAGTTCTAACGCAGTGGCCCACAATAAAATAAGGAAATACAGTAGTCATTAACTACTAGTTAATGGCAAAATAGAGAATTTATATAATTATTTGATGGAAAATGTTAATAAATATTGTGCGGCGCTTGTTAAGATTGTATTAATGTGAGTCATATTTAGAGGCAGTTTGGATTGAGATTATTCTTGCGGCACGTTTTCATTTCGCCTTTTTTTTTTTTTTTTTTTTTTTTTCCAGC
Organism: Quercus gilva; assembly: GCA_023621385.1. NCBI lineage: Eukaryota > Viridiplantae > Streptophyta > Magnoliopsida > Fagales > Fagaceae > Quercus > Quercus gilva. The sequence continues at coordinate 73,296,903 of CM042477.1, read as the reverse complement.
CGCTTATGTTGACTTGAGAGACAAAAAAACACTGTGCATGAACAGTGTGTGCACTGTTCACGTACTGTTTATGTACTGTTCACGCAATAAAAAATATTAAAAATGAGTCCCACGATACTATTTACACATTTAAAAATTATTTTGCTACAGTGTTTTCAGTTTTCAGCAACAATAAGTTCAATCCAAACGGACCCTTAATAAAAAATTGAATAAATAAAGAAAAAAGACATAAAATTGACTCCATAATTTATTTTAATATTTTTTTCTCTTTATAAAACTGGCTCTACAATTTAAAAACTATAAAAATATGACATAAAGCTATAAAAAAAAAAATAGTAGACTGCATTTAACGGGCACCGTAACACAACCCTTATTTTAATATTTTCAAAATTTAGCCTACAAAAATAGGAGTTTCCCTCCACCCTTCAAATATTTGAGTTAATCCAATGATTCTTTTAAAAAAAAAATAATTGGTCTAATAGTTATAAAGACATAACTTTATTTTTCTCAATTTATTTATTTTTTTGTAAAATATATTTTTATATTTGTTAAATATTTGATAAAATTTGTCACAAAACATGTTTAGATCTACCATTTTCAACTTGCTATGTGGCAATTAACAAATCATTGATTCATTAAAAAAAAATTTGTGACTAAAACTACACATAAAATGTCTATTTAGTTGTTACATAATGGGTTAAAATATGATAGTTTCAAATATGTTTGGACTTTAAAGCCTAACTTATTCCTCCAAGTTTTGGATCATTCATGTTTTTGAAAATTTCATTAGTTCAATTGAAATATTTTTTACTTACTTTAGTATAAAATTTGATCATTTGTATTTAAAATTAAAATTTTTAAGAATTTTACTATGAAAATGGTAAAAAATGAATTTTATTTTATGATAGATCATTATCAAACATAATTTTGATTGAAAATACTAAACTCTTTTTTTTGTTGGGTGTGTGTATATGTATAACTTATCAAATAAAAAGTGTGTGTGTGTGTGTGTGTGTGTGGGGGGGGGGGGGGGGGGGGTAGTATTACAACTTAACCCTCCAAACAAAAATTCCTGGCTCTGCCCTTGATTCTTAGAACTACACTTTTTATCAACATCCTTTTTCATAACTATTGTATATGGTAAATTATAGTTAGTTGTTTATCACTTTTATATTAACCCATTATTTTTTCTCTATTACTCATGGCCCAATATATCAAAATTGTGGCAAAGTTTTGGCATAAAAGGGCATAGTCCTAAATTTTTTCTTACAATCCCGTGAGGGATATTAAAGTTGAAAAGGTAAAAAAAAATTAGAAAGATCAATAGAATTTTTATCAAATAAACTTTTACATATCACGTGGTTGGTAATTACATGGTGAAATAGTGCTAACTATTGCACAAGATCCAAATCTATAATTTGTTTGATTTATTTTATTGGGTAAGATACAAAAATCATCCCTTGAATTTAGGTTAATGCCACTATTCCTCTCCTCCATTATTTACTATTGACTACTCAAACACTTGCATATATAATTGTTGCTTGGGCAAAAATTTCTCTATATTTTAGAATCAGAATGTACTTTTTATGTTTTACTTAACCATAGATGATTCGATTTTACCACAATTGATACGAGTGCTCTCTTGTAGTCAAATCAAGCTGTCGAGACTTGGACGAGAGCGAAAGACTTAAAGGAGTAAAGAAATTTCAAATAGTTTAAGGGTTGATTTTGTTTATGGAGCAAATTGGATATTTTTTAAGAACAATTTTTACATTTTACCTTAGAAAAATATTGAAATTATTAAAAATTTTATTATTTTTATCATATTTTATTTTGCATTTGCCAATGACGAAACTGCTCTTAATTTTGGTGTACCCTAAAAAGTGCAGGCTAGACTCCAAAAACTAAGAACGAAAGAGACTGGTCAGGGTTCTCACTTCTCATGAGTCATGACCCCCATAACATAGAGCTGTCCTCTCTGGTCAAACCCTAGTCAAACCAGACCTCCTCTCAAACTCTTACAACTCTCATGTCCAAGCTGGCATAATAAAAAACAAAAGCAAAAAAAACAAAAAACAAAAAAATTTCCTACGTGGCATCCAGGCTTTAAATGTCCTTGCCTCAAAAGACGATTGACATCTGTATTTTCTTAAAAGGACAAAACTGTCCTCTTTGTCAGAACTCACAAAATCCAAATTTTGGGGGTGGTCATGTAAATTATAGATAGGGTAGGGGTTAAATTTTAACTTGCAATTATTATTATATATAGTATGTGTTTGGATAGTCCTTAAAGTTGCATTGTGTTTTGAACTGCGTTTTCAGTTTTTTTTTTTTGCTGAATTTTTTGACTTTTTAGAGAAAAAATTACTGTTCATGAACAGTGCAGTGCGTGCACTGTTTATGCACTGTTTATGTACGGTTTACAATTAAAAAATATTAAAAATAGGTCTCACGGTACTATTTATTCATTTAAAAATTATTTTGCTACAGTTTTTTTCAGCAACAATCAATTTTCAGCAACTTTCAACAACAATAAATTATATCCAAACAGACTTTATATTCTTTGCGATTGCATGGAATTTATATGAATGAGGATTTATGAGCTTAACCAAATGATTAGGATTTAGGGGCTGTTTAGCCTTTTGATGTAGATTTCTTCTGCTTGATTTTCTTCAACAAATTAAATATTTGTACTACGGTGCTTCGCACTCTATCATTGACACTACAACTACAAGTCTACAACCCAGCCACCATGCACACATTGGCCCATGGCTTCTCTCTTTCAAGTTATAAACCCCATTAATTAGTCAGTGGGTCTGAGATCAACTTTTTTTTTTTTTTTCCCCCGCAAATTTTATTATAACCAATAGAGTGATAAGTTGTAAATAATAGATAATAAAACAGTATCAATAGTGAGTTCAAATGATATGTGATTTAAACACTGTCTACACATTAAAGTAAATTGATATTTTAATTTGAGATAAAAACAAATCATCATGAAACATTTGTCATAGGTTAAAATTCTCTCTCTCTCTCTCTCTCTCTCTCTCTCTCTCTCTCTCTCTCTATATATATATATATATATATAAAGTAGTATAAATGATAAACTTATATGAGAATTAATAATAACTTGATAACTCAATAATTGTTAAGTTTATTGTGAAAAATAGTGTGCATGTAGCATTGTTCATATCAATTATATTAATACCATTCTAATTATAAACTTAATTTTGGTAACAAATCATTTAGCTAGTGAGTACAAACTTTCATCTTCACTATTTTTTTTGTCAAATTATAGTTAATTTCTTTTTGCTGAACAAGTATAGTCTTAAATTTGTACTGAATGTTATACTAATGTTTGTGAATGATTTGTTAAATAGTAGCTTTTGAAAAATAATTTCACTATGAACTAAACCCTAAACCATAAAATTTTGAAATATGGAATTTTTTTTCATCTGTAGGATTCAGACAGTTTGCCTTGCATTTATTGGTAACCATATATAGCTTAATATAAATTTTAAAAACACGTAAGTAATTTTAAAACTTAATGACCTGCAAGATGAAGTTGTGCCTTTTAGGATGGTAGTGTTGCAATATTTGGTTCATCACAAGTATTCTATACAAACAAAAGTAAGTCTGCACAGAGGAATGACACAAAATATCATACCTATCTAATCAATGTTCTGGATCTAACAACTTTTTATTTTTATGCAGAAGACAAGTTAATTATTATTTTTTCATAAAAAAAAAAATTTATAAAAAGTACAAAGGCCTTAAACATGAATATAGGTGAGGAACAGACTTTCTTATAGGTGTAACATGTACTCGTTAGATTGTAAGAGCATTCGCAATGGAAAATTGTATCTTATCCTATTTTACCATCTCAAAAAGTTACTTTATTAATTATACTATACTATTTTATAACACACCCAACATCTTAATTTTTATTTTCCTATTTACTCATTAAAATAGTATATATTATCCATTAAAATAATATATTATATTTCAATACAACTCTCCCTCTCTCTTCTACTTTATCAATTAAAATATATTATAATTTTTACAATTGTGCTACAGTGTCATCCTACATTTAGGATGGCATTGTAGCACAACTGCAAAAAAATTTACAATTCTGGCATTTTACAAATCCGATTGCCAACATCTTTTTGCACCTTGATTGTACTTTTTCCAACATTTTTCATTTGTAATTGTCAATAGGAATGCTCTAATAAAAGAAAAGGTCTTAAACTAAAGAAACTTTTTTTTTTACTAAAATATTTCCTATGCACCTTATGAGAGTGATATGAGAGTGATAGAGATGAATTTTTAATTCTTTTTTTAAAAAGTTCTGAAATATTACTTCCTTTATTATAATTTGTGTATGTGACTGCATGTCATATTCTATCATTTAATTTTTTTGTTATTGATGAGCTATGAGCCTTTGGGAAATAAAACAGACAAAATTCCTTGTGGCATAGGTGCAAGTGCAACTGAGTTCATTCTCAAAGAGAGGCAAATAGAGTATAGAGTCATAGAGTCCCACAAGCCCTAGACTTTTGGGACTGGCTTCCATTGCAGTAACTTTAAGTCTTTAACACATAATGAAATAATGAATACTTGCAATTCAAACGGGTGTGATGATTGGGGGCTTGACCACGTGTAGTAGGGGTAGTGGTAGTCATGCTCATACACATTAACACAAACACCATATCTTTTCTCTTTCAAATCTCTCTTTCTCTCTCTGAAATTTTTTGGGGTTTGTTGATCTGTCAGTTTGAATGGGTTTGCTTGGCCTTTTCTTAAAATGGTACGCTTCATGACTCTCTCTCTCTCTCACAGGGTTCCCCTTACTCTGTGGGGAGCACTGGTTTGAATAAGTAGATTTAGATTTCACCTTTAAACTTTGAAGATTTTTGAAGATTTTAAGGGGAGAGAGTGCAAATCAAAGATAAAGCTCCAAAAAGGTTGAAAATTTTAAGAAAAAGGAGTAGTAGAAAAAGATGGTGAAAACATGCATCGACACACCTTTGGTGTATCATTATCTTGAAATGTAATCATTTTCAGATGCTCGTACAAACCACAAAAATCATGGAAACAGCAAGACCCCATTTTGTCTCAGACTGTGTTATGGTAATAGAGCCACTGATCCTGATCCATATGTTTAGGCATACCTTAATAATGTTTTACCTGAACTAGAAATCTTTTATGGGATTTGACTAGTTTGAACTTTGAACACACACAAACACATCAAATCAAAAGAGAGATATATAAGGGCCCATTGGACCAAATTTTCACTGCATGACGCCACTCTTCTTCCATCTTTTCTAGAGACTAGCTCTCTCTCTCTCCATCTTTTCTCTCTCTCAAATACAAGCACACACACCCTCTCTCTCACTCGTTAGTGTGTCGCTTGCATGCATTTGGTTGATGGCTGAACAAGGGGGTAATAGTATAATGAGGGACTATAGGAAAGGGAACTGGACGCCAGATGAGACAATGATTTTGATTGATGCAAAGAAGATGGATGATGAGAGAAGAACGAAGAGGATTAGCAGTGGGGACACTAGTAGTGAAGGGAGGAACAAATCTATAGAGCCAAGATGGAAATGGGTTGAAGATTATTGTTGGAGAAAAGGGTGTTTCAGGAGCCAAAACCAGTGCAATGACAAGTGGGATAACCTTATGAGGGATTACAAGAAAGTGAGGGACTATGAGAGGAAGATAGCTGAGAGAGGAGAAGGAAACAATGTTGAAGGGTCATATTGGAAGATTGAGAGGAATGAGAGAAAAGAGAGGAACTTGCCCACCAATATGTCCCCTCAGATATATCAGGCTTTGGTGGAGGTTGTGGAGAAGAAACTAGGAGCAATTGTAAGTCAAAGGGTTGTGGTTGGTACTAGTGGTGTGCCTATGTCTGTAGCTTCCAATCCCAATATTGGCTGTGTGATGGACAGACCTGTTTCTTTGCCTCTAGTACAGCATCACATCTCTCCTCCTCCTACTACTACTACACCTCCAACATTAGCACTACAAGCACCACCAGCACCACCAGCACCTACTCTTCCTCCACTGCCATCACTAGCAGCACCAATTCCTGCTCTAACATATTCTCAGCATACGCCCACAGTAGGTACTCTCTCTAAATGAATCAAAAACCTCTCCATCTCTTTTATGCATTTTTCAAGTTCTAAGATTAGCATATCAGGAGATCATATATTAAGCAAACTCATATGAGCATCAGCAATGTAGGTATAATTAATCTCTCTGGAGCAAAAGGTCCACTTTCTTTTTACATTTAGAAAATATTGGCCATTCATTTTTCCACCCAAGGAAAAGAAAAATTGATGCCTAAACTTCACCGTATGACGTACATTTATTATGGAATTTAATTTCTCTTCTATGCAATGTACTTTCAGCAGAATTATAAAACTGAGATGCACAAAATTTAATGTCATACCACGCGCAACTATGTATATCTGTTTTTAATATTAATTTATTCTCAGAAGAAAATTGAAGGTAACATTTGAGTGATTTCATCATCACTGTTGATGGTTATAGATGAATGATAATTAATATTTTTCAGTCAGTATTTTATTTATTTATTTTTGGTTTGATTTAGTTCCATATGTATATGATTTGGAGATGTGTGATAGCTCAGATTCTGATACGAGTGAGCATTCAGACTCACCAGCAAAGAGAAGGAGAAAAGGAGGTGAAAGTGGAGAGGGGACCAGTGGCACTGCAAATGCAAGCAGCTCATCACATGAAGTGGGCACTGCCATTTCCAAAAGCGCTTCTATCATAGCAGAAGCCCTTCAAGCAAGCGAGGCGAGAGAAGAAAGGAGGCACAGAGAACTTTTGAGTTTGCATGAGAGAAGGCTGAAGATTGAGGAATCTAAGACAGAAATCAGTAGGCAAGGCATTAATGGCCTTGTTGATGCTATCAACAAGCTTGCAGATTCCATCCATGCCTTGGCTTCCCACAAGACCCAATCAGCTCCAAAATGATCTTACTTTACTAGTAAATAAACATTATTAATATGCATTTAATTATAGCTAAGAATTAAGATAGAGAGTGAGAGAGAATGGGAAAGAGCAAAAGAGAGATTTTAATCCTATTTTGTTGGGTGTACATAAATTCTAATCTCATTTGTGCATGCTCTATTTCATGTTTGATTCACTTTTATCAATAATTCTAATCCCATTTGTGCATCTGTTTCATGTTTGATTCACTTTTGTTAATCAATTTCTAATCCCATTTATGCATGCTCTATTTCATGTTTAATTGATTGACTTTTGTTAACAATTCTAATTAAATCTCTATTCCATGTTTGATTCCCTTTTATCAATAATTCTAATCCCATTTGTGCATGCTCTATTTCATGTTTGATTCCCTTTTATCAATAATTCTGATCCCATTTGTGCCTGCTCTATTTCATTTTTGATTGACTTTTGTTAATAATTCTAATCCTATTTGTGAACTTTTCGTTAAAAAAAGGTCCCATTGTGCATGCTCTATTTTATGTTTGAATATTTTATTCACTTTTATTTCTAATTCTAATTCGCTCTCTCTCTCTCTCTCTATCTCTCTCTCATTTTGACCCTAGAGCCTAAAGGGTTAGGCTCTAATTCTCTCAAAAAAAAAAATGTTTTATAAGTGTGACTTGATAAAAAAAGTATTGTAATGTATGTAACACTCTAACACTCACGTATTTACGTAGCGGGTTAGGCTCTAATTCTATTACATTGTTTTATTGTAAGTGTGACTTGATAAAAAAAAAGTATTGTAATGTATGTAACACTCTTACGTATTTACATAGAACTTTCACTCACAAAACTTACATATATACACACACGTGAAATTGATTTGGCACAACATACCTCCTCTATTCTCAAAAAAAGAAAAAGAGAAGGGGACATCACAATTTAATGACTTTTTATAATCTTTTCTAGGACCACTTCATCAAGACCTAACCATGATTGATTTGTGTGACATCGAACATGTGCAATGAAGTCCAGAACACCTTATACTTTGCAATTACATACAATACGGTGCATTTGAATTTGCCACTCTTGTCTACAAGTCACACAATCAGAAAAGCTTTGAATATACATAGAGATAGTAGTACCTCATGCAAATATGGGCCTAACATGAAAAGTCCTCTTTAGAAAACAAATGACCCTCCCCCGCGGCGGCGGGAAAATTGTTAAGATAGCAATTTGTAATTGGTAATCATTTTTAAATGAGATCCATGTTTATTATCTACTAATTATTATATATTATCTTAAAATGTGTGAGTAAAGTTGTGAATTTTTATTTGAATAAATTACAATTTACCTTTCTTATGATTTGTTCATAACATAATTCTCAAAATTTCAATTGCTCTATTGGAATCTTTAAATTTTGGATTAAAATGAAGGAAACATCTAATAGAGATCCTAAGGGTATAAGTTTAAGAAATGGTTTTAGAAATATTTTATGAAAAGATAAAAATGCAACTGATTTTTGGTATTAAAAATTTTTAAAAATAATTCATTATAAAATACCTTAAAAGCACACTCGTTAACAAAATCCTAAATGAAATAATTAGATTTTGTTCAAATTAAAAAAAATTTGTAATTTGTGTATATACAAGTTAACTCCTCATGGTTTGGATCAATCACAATTTAATTTTGCAAGTTTTTTCAATTACTGCATCTTTACTTTTTTAAAGTTTTGTTTAAAATGAAATTATTAGGGATACTTCAGACAAAATCCTTATAATTTCATTTTAGTTCAAACTTGCCTGTTTGGATTGAAAGGGGAAGGAGCAAGAGTAGAGGGGAGTAGAGTTAGCTCAAATAAATTGATTTTGGGTCAAATTTACGAGACCAAATCTTCTGTCTCACTTTTTCTGTTCCACTCTATACTCCACCAATAAAAACTTGTTACATGTTCACTTGATAAATTAAATACTACCATTAATTAATAATGGTAGTATTAATAAGTTAATAATGGTAATATTTAATTAATCAAGTCAATATGTGGCAAGTTTTTATTGGTAGAGTATAGAGTGGAGTAAGAAAAGTGGGATAGAAGATTTGGACTCCAAATCTACTTTACTCCATTTTCCTTTTGCTCAATCTAAATGAACCATTAGAGATTGATTTCAATTTGCAAACAAGTAAGAGTTGTGTTAACAGACATCGTAAGTTGTTTAATAACAACTTTATAAAGAGAAAAAAAATATTAAAATAAATTATGTGACTACTTTTACGTGTTTTTCTCTCATTTATCTAATTATTTTATTAAGTGGAACCTATATTAAGGAAATCTTAATAAGCACCAATACTTGTTAACATTTCCCAAGAAGTAATAGAAGTAATCATAAAAAAAAAAAAAAAAATGTAAATTGTGAAAAAAAAAAATCTTTCAAATTTTAACTTACTAGATTATTTATTTATATTTATTTTGAAGAAGAGATGGATGAGAATGAGATGGGCAAGAGCGTGTAGTGAACGCTCATAGAAAAGGTTGGGGTGGGGGTAGAGTCGGTAGAGGAAGCTAAAGTGTCATTAATGAGGGTAGAAAGAAATAAGAGGGAGAAATGTTGGCAGTGAGTAAGAGTAGTACAGGGAGGGAGCAGTAGTTCTGAAAAAGTGCAGGTAATGACATCCCCAAAAGACTGGTCAAAGGCGACCGGTCAATGATCTCTCTGACCCTGTGAGTATGTGTGTGTGAGAGAGAGAGGGAGATGCTTTGCCTTCTGTTTTACCAAACTGCCATCAGTTTTTGTTATTATTATTTGGTAATTGCATTCTGTAGTGACAAAAAATAAAGTTGGTTGGTTTATCCCAAAAAAAAAAAAAATAAAGTTGGTATTTTAATTTTTTTTTTTTAACTTTTATTTGTAATTGTCTGGATCCTTTACTTTCCCACTAAGAATTCTGACTGAATGAAGGGGTTATTATTGGCAATTTGTTTTGTAAGCCGTAGCCTCAGTTGTATTTTCTGACAAAAAGAGCTTTGCTAAAGTTTGCCTTTTCCCTTTTGAGATTGAGAGAGAGAGCCTGGATATAACGGGCATTTCAGCTTAAAAAAAAAAAAAAATCATATATAAATTGAGAAGGAAAGGAAAAAAAAAAAAAAAAAGATATCTTAAATGCCACACTTTTTCTTTTTTGGGGAAAATTATGCATTATTCCTTTAATCAATATCCCTTTTATACTTTCTCACAAAATTATGAGAATGCACCTTTAATCTCTAAAATTATGAGAATGTATGTTTATCTTTTAAATTATATCACTTTTATACTTATCTTTTAATATTTTAAGAAAGTGAGTAAGTATTTTCATAGTTCAGAGGAATAAGTATAAAAGTGATCTTTTATATTTTACTCTTCTAAATTATAAAAATACACATTTATTTCTTTAAACTATTACTCATAAGGTGTAAAGTATTACAACTTACATATATAGTAATTTATGGGGTAAATGTGCATTCTTATAATTTAAGGCGATAAGTATAAAAGAGTGGTAATTTAAGGAGATAAAAGTATAATTTCCCTCCATTTTTTCTCATACATTTCTTTGTATAAATTGCTTATTTATTTTTGGGTGAAAAAAAAAAGCATAAGAATGGGAAGGTGGCAACCCTACATGCCCAGAACAACACAAAGAAAGATGGGCACCAATGAACCTAGCGTTAGCCCTTTGCCTTGTTGGCCTACTGTCTAGCCATTAGACCACCTACCGCATTGACCTTAATGTAGATAATTGGATGATGAAATTAGTACCCATTTGTCTCTATCACATCTCTTTTGCTTTAAAAACTAGAATTCTTAACCAAAAAAAAAAAAAAAAAAACTAGAATTGACCATTAGAGTACCCTGTTCGTCCTCTTAACTTCTGCAAAAAATTCTTAGCTTTCAAATGACTTTAGACCAAAATTAATGTTGGGTATAAACGTTAGTAAAGTATACATTGAATGACGTTGAGAAAAATAAGTAGTTAATATAATATAAATTTTTTTTTAGAAAGAAACTGATGGATTTTATTAATGTAATTCAACTTTATCCAATTGTAAAATCAAAACAATATGAGATGAGACATCTTCCATCTATACTTGAAAATCTGATATGCATAATGCATTTCTATTCGGACTATGAGCAACCCTATTGCTGTTTCTCTTAGGGCATGTTTGGTATACTGTAATAGGCGCTGTAATGTAATAATTATTCCTATGTTATTCTTTAGTTTGGTTATATTTTTATTACAAAGAATAGTCATTCCTTATGAATAGCTATTCTTCAAAATGAGGAATAACTATTTCTCATTAAAAGGTTATATTAGCTATTCCTTAGTAAGTGCAATAATTTCAAAACTTAATATATTTCCAAATAAACAAACTTTCCATATACATCTAACAATTATAAAAATAAAAAATAACACAAATCTCTCTTAAATTTAAAAGTAACAATTTTTAAGGAGATATAATTGTATGAGTAAGATATTTCCTAAAATAAATGTTAAGTTTCATTCTAATGTTATAACTCACAACCAAACTAATGAATAGGTTTAGTTATTACATTACCACACATTTTATTACTAGTAATAAAAATTACAATTCATGTCGTAATCTCCATTCAGTGTACCAAACGTACCCTTAATGTGAGAATACAACAATCTTACAACATTTTTTGCAAGCACTTTCACATCTTCAAACAGTAAGCCCGTTGGTGATAAGCTACGCTCCTCTGACTTCAAAGCTTGAATCAAGCCAAGAGAATCACCTTCAAGGATAGCACTACGAAATCCCAACTCAAACACAAAAGACAAAGCCTTGAAGGCTGCCAATGCCTCAATCTCTTTAGCCTTGGATACTTGAGGGATTTTTTGAGAGCAAGAAGGCAAAACATCCCCATTACTATTCTGTATCACGACACCAATACCGGGCATATTAGATGCACCAAAACCAGCACCATCAAAATTTATTTTCACCAGCCCACCTGGCTGACAACTCCACCTTGTCCCTCCACTGCCATTGGTAACTGCCTGAACACTTAGGACCTGCAGATTCTCACGGTACTATGCCAACATTTCCTGTGCACATTTAGTCACTTGTTGAAGCGAAACGGCTTGTAAGTGCAGTTGAGTTTTATTTCTTTGATTCCACACCAACCAAGCCATGCAAGCAAACAGTTCTAGTGACTTCCCTTCAGCAATCAGCCAAGACAACTACTCCTTGACATCCATAAACTTCACCTCAGACCTGAAATTCCATATTCCATGATTAGCCCACATAGCATCCAAACTTTAAACAAACTCTAGCCTTACATCATCTGTAAGTGTCTTGGCTAAAAACACCATAATGGGATCTTTTGCCCTTATAATTTCCACGAGCTCCCTTCCTGTACGCAAGTTCCTAAGCCCACGATAGTTCCATGCTAAACAACTCATTGTTGTTGGCGGGGCTGCACAACAACTCCCACCACTACTGATGGAGATTTTTCGTTTCTGGGGTCAGCCTGAAATCTCTTTGTCGACACTATAGGAAGGTCTGCCTCTACTCTTGTATCTCTTTTGTTTCCAAGAGGTTGCTTAGTCTCTATCGTGTTGCCCTTTATTTTTCTTACTCTGCGTGTCTAGGTAGAAGTAACAAGAATTGGATCTGAATGGAGAGAACTAGCCTGAAGGGAGTCATGTGATTTTTTAAGTTGGGATAAATGGCTTAAATTGTCATGTGAGGTAGGGTTCTTTGTTGCATTCTTGCCCGACCCCAGAAGTTTAGCAGCCTTAAACTCCTTAGCCAAACAAACTTCCTAATTATTTGCTTCCACATCAGATATGATCACATTATTTTTGTTTAATTCCACTGTTATTTCCAAATCAGAAACGGACTCATTAACTTTGGCTTTTAAACCTGAATCCTCCTTCCTATTTCCATTCATCTTATTGCGCATTAATGAGGAAATATTATCACCATCAATGCTGTCTGCTGTGTTGACCGTTACACCTTATGATTGCTCTGGCAACTTCCCCTTGCTTGAAATTGAACTCCGTCTAGAACCATGATCAGTTGATGCCCCTGAAACCTCCTTCTTCTTCGTTGCATAATAACTAGGGACCATGTTTACATTTTTTCTGGCAGCTACGACAGGTGGAGCTCTTAGTTGTGGTCCAAACTCACGTTGTTCTAACTTGAGTGTACCCTCACTGTTAATCCACAACTCACAATCTCTGTCATCGTGAGTGAGTCGCCCACACCAATAGCATAAATTAGGTAGCCTCTCGTACTTGAAAGAAATCCACACGTGTTTACCTCCTTCACCAACTGATATCAATCTTCCACGGCATAAAGGTAAAGACAAATCGATGGAAACCTGAACACGAATAAAGTGACCACCATCATAGATTTTTGGATCCTTTGGCGCTGATACCTCTCCCAGTACACTACAAATTTTATTCGCTGCCTTAATTGTCATATATTTAATTGGAATTCCATGTACCTGAACCCAAAGCTTAGTCTTCTCAAATTGGATGTCTTCCAGTGGAGAATCGTTTTCATATCGACGCATCACCACTAGGTGTTTGTCAAAACTCCATGGTTCACCATCTAAAATTCTGTCCACATCCTCCTCATTGTCGAAAGTGAAAAGAATTTTATGGTTTGCAAAACTCTGAATCTTGAAACCATTCTTGGCTCTCCATAATGGGGTGAAGGTCTTGGCTATAATCTCCATATTGATGGCTCGTTTGGTTAAAAACTTTGCAGCAATGGAGAAATTGTCAACTTTCTCATCCTCAAGTAAACAACACCCTGACCCCTCCCTATCAGAAAGAGTAAGCCGATTCCATGATTGAGCCAAATTGTCCATCCTCACTAGCACTCAAAACTGTTTCCCAAAACCCCAAAAAATACCTAACAAGCCTAGGAATAACAGTATTACTCCCAGGATACTAGAACACCTTTTAAGAAGGGACACCCCAATTTTACTGTGTAAAGGAAATAGAGAGAAAAGACCCCACTCCTAAACCACAGAGAAACTTTCTTTCCTGGTGCTAAGAGTTTAATTTAATATAATATAATTGAGCACATATCTATTGTCCTTATGACTTTTGGGTTAAAATTTGTTTCTATATATTATATTAACTAATTAAAGATACTCTCAAGGTGTTTATCTCCTCAACAATTGAGTGGGTAAATAAGAGATTGCCTACCACAGCTAATAACAGCTACGACTATTACAGATAAGAGATAAGAGCATGATAGGAAAGGTCATCCCTTACTCCATCTTTTAAATTTTGAGAAATAGAAGAAATCTTGAAAACAAAGGTCGATCCTCCCAAGGTTGTCAAAATTGGGATTCTACGTAGGATCATGGGAGGTAGGTGAGATCGTGGATCGTAAAATCCTATATTTTTTGAGAAAAAAAATGCACATTGTAGTGACTTTTTTTTTTTTTTTTTTTTGAGAGTTTCAATCTATGGTGTCTACTTCTGATGATAACTCTTTATTATCAAACCAAGGAACCAATTTATTTTTGGTGTAGGTGAGGATTGAATTTTAGATCTCTTATTCAACCATTAGAGACTTTACCAGTTGAGCTAACTGGAACCCACTCACATTGTAGTGACTTTGTATGTTAAATAATCATATAAATCATGCATTCATAAAAAGAAGAAGATTTGTGTCAATATGAGATAATTTGTATACCATATATCATTACATTTATACTAACGAAACAAATATATTTAAATTTAAGCACAATTTATCCTAAAAATTCAATAAAAATTTATTAGGAACCAAGTACAACAAGTTATTATCAAACTGGACCATCAATTTCAATTTGCTTAGAAAATAAAAAACTAGAAAACTTCAATTAGAAAAATACCAATCGGACCATCAATGGCATTAGAAGGAAAAAAAAAGGTTAAGTTTTATTTGAAATCCAAAATATTAGGAAAGGTTGAATAGTCAAATTTACTAATACCCTAGCATCATCATTTCAAGGGGCTAACCATTAAAATTTAAAACCCAAAATGTGGCACTCCAAGCTCCATTTTAAACCCCAATTCCCCATATTTCTTGAGATTCTTAGGTACTCTTGGGACACAGAGAATGATACTTCCTCCTTTCACATTCATAATGGGGTCTATTTATTAAATTCATGGTAGGGATCACTACGAATGTGAGAGGAAGGAGCACAATTTCTCTGTACTCTAAGAGTACCTAATAATTTTCCCCTTCCTTCACTTTCTAATTTCTTCTTTTATCTTTCTCCTCATTTACTTTAACTCTCTCTCTCTCTTTTGTAATTCCTTTTCTCCTCCTCCATTTCAACTCAAAGTCTTCACTGCAAATCTATGAACTATGAAGCATTAATGGCAATGTAGAATAAAGATCTATGCTACCTCTTTCACTTTTTGATTTTCATCCCTCTATCTCGCAAATGTGTGAGTTTTTTTGGGGTAGATTTTGTAAAAACTCTCTCTCTTTCTTCTCATAAACCTTAGAACAACAAAATGGGGCCTATTGAGACGTTGTTTTTCATTTGAGCTTCTATTAGGCTTAAGAAAATTGCTAGAAACCAGGATTGTGTGGGACCATAGGAATGTACAATCCTAACGATCTTGAACGATCCTACCACTGATCCTTGAATGTGAACAATCCTTGAACGATCTAGATCGTTTTGGGCATGTGAGATTGTAGGATCATACGATCTAAATTGTGATTTTGACAACCAATGTTCCCCCACCAAAAATAAAATAAAATTGAAAGACAATGAAACTTGGATAGTAAAACCACCCAAATTTTAGCTAAAATGGGCATGCCCACCTCAAAACTCAATAACCTACTATCTTAAAACTTTAAATTCAATGGAAAAATGATGAGAAAGAAGAAATATTGAAAACAAAAGTTTTTAAATTTTTTTTTAATTTTCCTTGTACTTAGGCTATAAGAATGAAAGACAATGAATCTTGGAGAATAGAATCATCCAATGACAGTTTGAAAACTTTGAAATTGTGAGAATATAGCTGTTTAAAATATTGTGCTAGGTTGAATCCAATATGAGTATGCCCACAGTGAGCTCAATCCAATTCATAATGAGTTGTGACCCTTCATGCATTGGTTTAATTCTCAGTGAATTGGTGTGACTCTTGGTAAAGGATAATAACCTTTGGCAAAAGTCAACTGCTTGACGACCCCAAAATTTCATGATGAGGTGCTATGTGTCTACAAATAGGAATATAGGATACTACACTTTGTTGTTAGGCAATCATTTTGAGTGGCGTTCAGAACAACACACAAGTAAATCTCTCTCTCTCTCTCTCTCTCTCTCTCTCTGAGTGCATTAAGTTGTGGATATTGTGTGTTTTGTTCTTGAATGAAAAACCACCGTGTGATTCTCACATTAATATTTTGTTCATGAGAGGTAGTAAAATACAACGTTGAACACTTACATATATCCTATTTATTTGTGAGCTTGATTAACGAAGGCATATGAAGAAAGAATCTTTAAGTGTATATTTGGGTGTTGGGCTAATTAGTTTGAAGCGTGACATAAATCCAGAGGTTTTAGGTTTAATTCACCACACTATTAGTTTATATGATTTATGGAATGTCTCACATGAGCAGGAAGTAAAATAGTCTGGCCAACTGAGACTATATAGATAAAATAAAAAATTATTGCTTTCTACGTTCTTCATTTCCCTTTTCTTGTATGTATGTCTCTTAATGGTTTTTCCTTTTTGTTTTTGTGTTTGTTTGTTTGTTTGTTTTTTGTTTTTTTTTAAGTTAAAAAAATGACAAGGAATCATGCTTGAATTAACACCGTTTTTTTTTTTTTTGAAAGGTGAAAACTTTTCTTGATTCATAAAAACACTCCAGAAATTGAAGTACAACAAAGAGAGCCAGAAATACAAAACCAGCCTAACAATTTGCCCTATCAAGTTGGCATAAAAGATGAACCAAAGGAGGCTCAATTTCATTCCAAGTCAGTGATGTCCTAGAATCTCTAGCTGATTTGGCAAGCTCATGAGCCACTTTGTTGTATTCCCTTTTCAAGTGCTTGACTTTCCAAACATCAAAGAAGGAGGACAGCAGGAGGATCCCCTGGATAATGGGCCTTAGATCACCATGGGGCGAGTTAGAGGATATTGCTTCAACCACTAAAAGCGAGTCAGATTCAATCACAACCTGTTTAAGCATCTTACTTCGGGCAAGAAGAATACCTTCTTCAATAGCAATGGCTTCAGTGACATCCACTTCATATTGTGCAGGCAGTAGCTTTGCACTTGCTGCCACAACCCTTCCCCTGCAGTCATGAATTACCACCCCAACAGCTGAAGGTCTGCCATCGTCAGACGTTGCAGCGTCAACATTTATTTTGTACATGCCAGATGGAGGTGCACTCCAGCCCAACTCTGGAGGTTGTTGCCGAAGAAAAATGACAGTTGCGGCAACATTGTAGTCAGCAAGGGCACGCTGTGCAGTACCCCAAATCTGTACAGAGGAGACCCCATGAGCCTCATGAGCCACTTGATTCCTATTGTACCAGATTGACCATGCAGTGACAAAAAACACTTCCAAATCGCGGCAAGTACCAGCTTCCAAAATTCGCAGCGCCACATCCACGACGTCATTTGTTTCAGCTACCAGGTTTATTGGACAAGACTGCCAAAACCACCAGACATCACAAACTTTATTACAATAGAGAAGTGCATGTTTGGTGCTTTCACCTTCTTTTCCACAGAGAGGGCATAAAGCATCAGCCTCAATTCCTCTTTTCACCATATTCAGGCGAGTTGGCAGCCCCTCCACACAGGCACGCCAAGCAAAAATCCTCATTTTGGCCGGAATCTTTAAGTGCCACATTTTCCTCCACAGTGGGCCTCTGTAATCACCACTCGAACATTCACCCAAAACCGGTTCTTCAACCAAGGCTAAAGCCACATAATAAGCACTCTTAACAGAAAACACGCCCCTTTTGTTGCCCAACCAGATAATACTATCGCTTGGTAAGCTGTAACTCAGAGGTATATTAAGTATGGTTTCAGCCTCAGATGGGAAAAAAATTTCTCTGACTCTATCTGCCCGCCAACGCCGAGTGTTCTCATCAATGAGGGACGAGACCATAGGGAAATCATCGATGTCTCTTGGGGGGGAGCAGACCTTGTAAGTGGTTGGGCAAGGGAGCCACTTGTCCTCCCAAATATGAATCGTTTTCCCATTCCCGACCCTCCACCTAGTGCCCCTCCTTATCACGTCTAGGCTGTTATAGATGCTCCGCCAGGCAAAAGATGGACTACCTCCAAGCTTTGCACCAAGGATATCACCAGTGGGGTGATATTTTGCTTTGTAAAGCCGGGCAACTAATGAACTCGGATTGGTAAGGAGGCGCCAACCCTGCTTCGCTAACATGGCTAAGTTGAAAGCCCTAAGGTTGCGAAAGCCCATTCCACCTTGTATTTTAGACTTGCACATTTTCTTCCACCCCACCCACGGCATCTTTGCTTCTTGGTCCTTCTGCCCCCACCAAAAGTTTCTCATCATCCGTTCCAAGTCCTCACACAGACCTTTAGGGAGTAGAAAGCAACTCATCGTGTATGTTGGGATAGCCTGTGCCACTGCTTTGATTAGAATCTCCTTGCCACCCATGGAGAGCATTTTTTCTTTCCACCCGGACAATTTTTTCCCCACCTTCTCCTTTATTTCAGCAAAGACCTGGTTCTTTGACCTCCCAATTATAGAGGGGAGACCCAAGTACTTACCATGCCTTGTGTCTTGCATAGTGCCAAGAGTGTCCAAGACATCATTCCTTGTTTCAGGTGTTGTATTTTGGCTGAAGAAAACTGAACACTTGTCTGCATTAATTTTCTGCCCCGATGCCAACTCATATCTCTCCAAAATCTCCAACAAAGACTGGCTCTCCTGCCTATCTGCCTTACAAAATAGTAGGCTATCGTCTGCGAAAAACAGATGGGTGATTTTCGGGCTCCCCCTGCAGATAGAGATGCCACTGAGTCCCTGGTTGTTGTTTGCTTCTTCAATCATTGCTGAAAATGCCTCTGTGCATAGTAGAAAGAGGTATGGTGACAAGGGGTCTCCCTGCCTTAAACCCCTCGATGGTTTGATGCACCCATGACTCTCGCCATTAATAAGGACAGAGTAAGAGACAGTAGATATACACCGCATAATCCAATCCACCCATCTCTCATGGAAACCCAACCTTCTCAAAACTTTTTCTATAAAGACCCACTCAACTCTGTCGTAGGCTTTGCTCATGTCCAGTTTGACCGCCATATAACCATCCTTTCCACTCTTCTTGTGATCTAAAAAATGCATTAATTCGAACGCCACTAGAATATTATCAGTGATGAGTCGCTCAGACAAAAAGGCACTCTGATTTTCTGATATAAGATGAGGGAGAACCACCTTTAAGCGGTTTGCAAGAGCTTTGGATATCAACTTGTAGGCAACATTACTGAGACTAATCGGGCGGAAGTCTTTCATCTTTGATGGATGCTTAACTTTTGGTACAAGAGCAATGTTAGTTTTATTTAAAACAGCAAGGGGAGCATTGGAATTAAGCACATTAAGGACCATATTTACAGTATCATCACCTACTATGTCCCAATACTTTTGATAGAAAATGGCAGACATACCGTCCGGGCCGGGGGCTTTTGTAGGGTGCATCTGTTGAAGTGCCGCTTTAACCTCATCCCCAGTGAAATCACGGATCAGATCATTATTTATCTCTCTAATAACCTTGGCTGAGATTATGTTTGTTACTTCGTCGACATTGGCTGGATGGGTAGTAGTATATATATCTTCAAAATATGCAATGGCTGTGGCTGCAATGCTCTCCTTGTTACTACACCATAAACCCTCCTCATTCCACAAACCATTGATGGTATTCTTCTTTTTTCTTTCTGAGGCACGATGGTGAAAGTATTTTGTATTTCGGTCACCCTCTCCCAGCCACTGTACCCTCGACCTTTGCTGCCACCACACCTCTTCTTCATCCAACAGAACATTAACTTCCTTCCTTAACTTATTTATTTCCTCCCCATTCTGTCCACCATTATCTTGCTCAATTAACCTCCCTAGAGCCTCCTTTTTTTCCTTGATTTGCTTCGGCCATTGCCCAAAGGTGGACTTGCTCCAGCTTGTCAAGGCGGATGCACATTGTTTGAGCCCATCACAAAAACCATCCGAGCTGCCCCTACCAGAGCCATCCTTCCAGACCTCTTCAATTACATCTTTGCAGTCTACCCTTCTTAACCAAATAGCTTCAAAATGAAATCTACGGTTTCTTCTATGATAGATGTTACTAGATTCAGTAAGTAAAAGTGGGGAATGATCAGATGTAGTATCAATTAAATGATGTACCTTCATATTCTGAAAATGTTGCATCCACTCCACAGTTGCAAAGGCACGATCCAATCTCATATATATTCTGTCCGCTCCTTCTTGTTGGTTGCACCAGGTGTAGTTTGGGCCGCAAAATCCCAAATCTCTAAATTCGCACTGATCAACTATATCTTTGAACATTGCCATTTGATGCCATGATCTTGGAGCACCACCCTGTTTCTCTTCCCTGGACAGAATCTCATTAAAATCCCCAAAACATAACCAGGGCAACTGATATTGGTTGTTTAAAATTTCAAGGAAATTCCAAGCCTCCTTCCGACGATGTGTTTCCGGATGCCCATAGAACCCAGTAATTCTCCACTTGAAACCATTCCCCCCCTCTGTAATCACCACGTCAATATGATGCTTTGAGAAACTCTTTATTTCCAGGTCAGTCTCTCTTCTCCATAGCATAGCTAAACCACCTCCCTTACCTTTTCCTTTTGCATAAAAACCATTTTCAAAACCAACTCTTTCTTTTACTTTCTGCATTCCTGAGTTTTTTTTCTTCGTCTCCGTTAAGAAAACGATTGCGGGATCCCAACGTCGCACCAATTCACGCAACGCACCCACTGACCGGGGGTTCCCAAGCCCCCGGTAGTTCCAGCACAAGGCGATCATGGCTCCCGGCAGTGCTGCCTAGCAGCCACCGCCGATACATCAATCATGAGTACCTCACTGTTTGGAGCATCCTCACTTGTTTTCATTTTTTTCCTTACCTCGTCTGCCACTTTCTTCTCTGCTTTCCTGGTTCTTTTTAACCCAACCTCTTCCTCTTTTTGGTCTGGTATTGCATCACTTTCATTCAGGCCTTGTGCTCTAGCTAACTTCTTCCAACTACCCCTTGCACTGGGCTTCTTTTCTTTATTTAGGCCAACATCCATGCAGCCCACCACAACATCTTCACATATGACATGTTTGGGCTTAAGTGGGCTTGTCACCTCCGACTCTTCCCTTTTTTCACCCATTTGTAGGCCCATGGCAGATGCTTCATCCCCACAGATTTTACTTTTCCCTTTTTCCTTGGCAATATTCAGCGCCTTTCCTTGCTCACGTGCTTCATTCCCCTTTCCCATGCTAGGCAAAATCCCATCAGCCATGTCCCATCTATTGGGAAGACAATCCGCCTGACAAGCAGGCTCCCCACCCTCACCTCGAGCACCCCAGTCATCTGCCTTTTCACTTCCTTGACAGTCACTGGATTTTCTAACACTACCGCCACTATCAGTCGCCGTATTTCCCATCACCACCACTGGAGATTGCAAACGTGTTTCTTCACTGCCGCCGCTGGACACAGACTTTTCAGTTTTTCTAGCTTTTCCTTTATATGGAGTCCCATTATAGGTCCCATTAGCTTTAAGCCACTCTCCATACTGATATTCACCTTCCTCTTCCTTTGTTGCTTCTGAACAATGCCGATCATCGTGTCCCATTCTTCCACAAAAATAGCAAACAGTAGGCAGTCTCTCATACTTGAAGGTGACCCAAACTTTTTCATTCTCCATGTTCCTGATATACCCCTCTTGTCGAAGTGGCTTGTCAAGTTGCAGCTCAACTCTGATTCGCATAAACTTCGCTTGATTTGTTTGTCTTGACTTGATATCTGTCTCAACATAGATGCCCATACTGTTGCCAATGTCCTTCCCTGATTCTTCAGATACAAGTTCAAAAGGCAGCCCCCACACCTGAACCCAGAACGGTGAGTGGGTGAAGATGATGTTTGCCGCCGAAAGACCTTTTCTCCACCGACACAATAGCAGCAAATTATTGTCAAAGTTCCAAGGTCCATTTTTCTCTACCCATTCCATTTGGTACCTTGATTGGAACTTGAACTGAAGTATGTCATAGCCTACCTCAACTATTCTCATATCAGTCCCCATTTTCCAGACAGCTCTCAGCGTGCCTTTAAGAGCTCGTATATTTTGCTGCCTACTTGACTGAAGCTTCCCAAAGAGGCTAAGATGGCATTCCTCAAGAAGTTCAGCCCGGCAACGGTTTGTGATTTGGATACATTCCTCTTCTTCCTTAGTGAGCTGCAGATTCTGCAGTCCATCAAGTACAGCCTGCTCCATACGAAGGATTTATCTCTTGACCATACCCACTCGTGGAGATAAGTATAGCCAAAGTGAAGCCCCTAGCTAAGAACTAAGGGAGGAAGGAACCCTTACTAACGAGAGAGAAAAAAGCTCCTACTTGGGAGAGAAAAAAGCTTTTTTGAATTAGCACCGTTTTTGTGGCAAATACCCATATGATTAAATTAGCCTCGGAAACATGCCTTTAAAATTTGATGGCCATTGGTGGTGTGGGTTGAGAGATAAATCAAACTCTAGTTTTTCTACTTGGAACTTTGTGCCGCATTTTCATTTTTCATGAAATAAATTGGTTAATTGTAGAAACAAAAAATTGCATAGCTGCGATTTACATCTCATAAGCTTTCTAATAAATTGGTTAATTGTACAACAAATGATTTTCTTATTTTGGGCAAAAATTGAAAGACATATGAGATATCAAATTGACATAACCATACCATATATACAAATAGGTCTGGATTGGGTCTAGTGTCTAATGAAACTGTGAAATATTGGACCCATTGGAATTATGACATGTGTCCATTTTTGGACACATGTCACCATCCTAATGGGTTCAGTGCACCGGACCCAAACTGCCCCCTATACAAATAACCAAACTGATCATCACATGTATAGTCCCATGAGTGTGGATATTATCAACATATATTTTAAATGCCTGATTGCAAGCCAGATGTATATGACATAGTAATTCATAGATAGCCTAATATTATTTATAACCAATGGAGATGACTAGATGAAACAGGAAACTTAACAGAGCTAAAATTCAATTTTGGTAACTTTTTATGAAACTAAACAGGTTTTAATCTCTCAATATCAAGCCTCCAAGATGAGTCACCGACTCTCCACTCTCTAAAATACAAAATAACAATCATTGATTATAATTTTTTACAACCAAACCTTTTGAAGTTAAATTGATTCTCTCATTAAACAAAAATAATAAAAATTAAATATTATAAACTAATCAAATATTCAAATATTAAAGCATTCAATTCAAAAGTTCCAAAAAATTTAAGTTAATGAAATGCGGGGTTTACACGGTTGCACTAAGTATATGATAAAAATAGAGGCAATAAAGGAAGCAACTGACTTAGAGGACTGGTTGATGAGTTTGTTTGAAGCAAGACAACATGGTGTTGCATTGTGATAGTTAGTGTGCAATTCATATCATGCAAGAATAAAAAATTTTCATACGTGAAATCACAAATTTACAGAATGGTTTTCTTTGGGAAATGTTTTTTTTTCACAATAATGACTATTTCTTCTGTAGATCTACAAAAATGGGAATGCCTTTAACAGAGGCAATGGAGGAATTTTTTTATGTGAGGTTTGACCAAATTCGAAGCTAATATGAAGATTTAAAGTTACTTGTGGCTTGAATCTTGAATTTTAAGAATAAAGGTGAACGGATATCTATTAAGGTTTGGAATTTTAGATATTTCTAACGTAAAAGTTCAATCTTATTTATATAATTTACTTTTTCACATTATTTAGAAATTGTGTCTTAAAAACACAATTTTGGTTCTACTTATCGGTTTGGATATAAGACATCCAAGCCTTTAAGGTTTAGATATTTTTAAGATAAAAATTTATTAGAATTCATGTTATAAAGAAAGCATATCTTATAAACACTTTTTCAGTTCTATATATTGGCTCAGATATCAAACATCCAAATCCTAAATCCTTAAGGTAAAAGTTCAATAAAATTCATGTTATATAGAAATTGTGTCTTAAAAACACTATTTTTGTTTTGCATATTAGTTTGGATTTTAGATATCTAAAATTTGAAGGTTGGATATTTCTAACGCAAAAATTCAATATAATTCATATTATACGGTAATTGTGTTTTAAATGTTTAAATGTCTGATATTCAAACTGACAATTATAACTGAAATTGTGTTTGAAAGACACAATTTTTAAATAACATGAATAAGACTGAATTTGCCTCTGGATGTTCGATATCCAAACTCATACGTGAATTGAAATTGTGTTTCTTTAAGACACAATTTCAGTATAAAATAAATACTATTTGAATATTTGCCTTAGAGACATCCAAACCTTAATTATTTTATTAAAATATATCTTCTTCTTTTTTTTTTTTTTTAACTAATTCGTGCTTCACACTGGTTTAAAATCAAACTTACCCTCACAAACCGTAGGCCACCTGGTTTACAATGGTAAAGAAAAAGGGGGAGAAGAAAATAAAATGGAGGCAAAGAGAGGGATGAGAATACTGATTTTAAATTAGTATGCAACTCTCAAATGAGTTTCGCAAATTTTATGAGCCCTCAAACAGAAAGCAAGAATTTGTAAAAATGAAGAATCTTAGAGCTATGTGAACTAGCACCTGAAGAATGAGATCCGGGGTTCAAGACCCAAGTATGCTTGTATATGTTACCCCCATAAAAGCCATGTTCACTAATACATGAACGTTATTATACATTTTAAGGTAGGTCAAACTCATCAATTATATTTACTAGTGAATCTATCCCAAATATTTAAATTGAACAACAATGCTTGCTACTCAAGGTAACAGGCACTTTTTCATTGGCTGCTTAACATTGTTATATACCTCAAAGGCTATTTTTCCCAGTAACAGCATTTATTACTTTTATATGTAGATCTGTCACATGCATTGTAAGCTTATAATCATGTTTGCTTCTCAATGGAAATGTTTTACTGAATCATTTTTTTTAAAAACAAAAAAACAAAAAAAGTATTACTGGCAACTGAACCCTGTTAATTTGCAACTGAAACTAAAGCATAACACACCATTTAGTTACATAACACAATATCCACAATCATTTACTGCCAGTAAATACAGCATCATCAAACATGCATGTACAGTTCAGAACAAGTTGTACACCCACAGCCAAACTTGATAACTAGAACATTGATTTCAGCTGTGCAGCCTAGTTGTTGTACACCCACAGCCAAACTTGATAACTAGAACATTGATTTCAACTGTGCATCACAAAGGCTGCGCAGGCAACGTGCAAAAGTGCCCCGGGTCTTTTAAGAGCAACAAGATGTACTTGCAACTCTTTCTGCAGGTCTATCCATAAGAACCATTCCTGATGAGTTCTGCGCTGGCAGCACTCGAGGTAGCCTTTTAGCTGTACCGAAATATGAAAGAATCAACTATAGTTTCACAGACAGAAATTACACGTACAAAAACTCGGCACTAGCAATTTTGTTTCGGTAGGTGTGAAAGATGTAGTTGGCTTTGGAAAACACCCTAAATGATTATGTTGATCATTCATAAGTTTTCAGCATTATTCTCACATTAACAGGTCAACAATTTGAAGAAACTTTCTTCAGAATAACTTTAGCAAATGCATCCAGTAAAGTCTAAATACAGAAACAGGTCTCACAAAATTAGAGAAAAAATACAAGATTTATTGTTGCGTGAGTACAATTTAAACTAGTTTTTAACTCAAGGCCTTTAAATATTCTTCTAATTTCCCAATCTAAATGACCAACTTAATACTTTTATATTATATTTCAGTTTCAAACTTGTGTTTCAACTGGCAAGGCACCTTTAAGTAATATCCCCTAGAAGCATACCTATCTCATAGAAGACGTCATTGACATTGGCTGCAGTTTTTGCAGAGGTTTCCATGAAGAAAAGGCCATGCTCCTGAGCATATGCTTGTGCTTCCTGTAACAAAAGTGACAATCACATAAGCAACACACAAACCCTTGAACATACAACATGCAGACAGAAGTTAGGACAAACTTAAATAATTTGTAAACAAGAGCCAGGTTCCAGCCTGAGATCTAGAGTAGAATTACTAAATGTAACTCACTTCAATAATGAATAATATAGAACTCCAAGGAGGTGACTACATTACAAATCTGCCCTCAGAAGATGTATGGTTTAGATATATAACGTATCCATTTTCATTATATGTTTACCTTTAATTTCTTTTTTCTTTTTTCTTTCCCACATGGAGCATGTTTAGCCACTTAACAGGTTGATCAGAACATGGGAATATCAGCTATGTGTAACATCCAAAAAAATTGACATTCTCGACTGCATTAAATGCAATCTTAATTGAGTTTAAAGGCATATCCAATATTTTTCATAAATAATTTGGGGGTTTCGGGGATGAGATGATAGAGATAGAATAAAACAAAAGGAAGACAGTCTTAATTGAGTTTAAAGGCATATCCAATATTTTTCATTAATAATTTGGGGGTTTGGGGGATGGGACGAAGAAAAAAAATTAAAACAAAGTTTTGGCATATGCACTGTTTTGAGAGGCTGGTTCAACATTAAATTTTGGATGCCAAACAAAAGGAAGCAACAGACACCCACAAAAAGAAAGGAAGCTGAAACCCACATCTCTATTTTTCTGAGAGGACTGAGAATTGCAAAAAGTAGTGTAAATTAATACAAATTAAAATTTTTTCCAACACACACGTGAGATAAGCAAACAAGACAGTTCTGGAAAGCAACCTAAATGATCCAACCCCCCATCCCTTGCCCAAAAAAAAAGATGGCAAAATACAGTCACACAAAGATAGAAAGACAAAAGGAGAAAAACTGAAGCTGTTAGAGGAACGCATGGCTATGGGATGTGGAAGAACATTAGGAAGGGGGTTGAGAGTTTCTTTGGTCATGTGTTGTATGCGACAGGAGAGGGTTTTCGTATTCGGTTCTGGCATGACCCTTGGAGTATTCCTACTTCTTTGAAATAATTATATCCAGAAATGTTTGCTTGTGCTGGAACTTACTCTTTCGCTGTGAGTTTCAGGATTGGGAGATGGCAAGGTTTTATGCTTTCTTTGTCCATATCTCATCCAAAATACCTAATGGGGGTGATGACTACATGGTTTGGCATTTGAATTGTAGTGGTGTCTTTGATGTGCGTTCTTTTTATAATTCATTATAGCTCCGTCAGTTTTTTTTACCTTGGTAGTGCATTTGGAGTGTTAAGGATAGAAGGGTGTCTTATTTCTTATGGACAGCTGCTAGGGGTGGAATTCTCACAATAGATAACCTTGTTAAGAAGAACTTGCCTCTTGTTAATTGGCGTTGCTTATGTCGGTGTGATGAGGAAACCGTGGATCATTTATTGCTCCATTGCAAGTTTGTCCATACCTTGTGGAGCGAAGTCCTCTCCTTGTTTGGGGTTCAGTGGGTAATGCTGAAGACATTATTCTCTCTCCTTTCTGCATGGTGGAATTGGTTGGGGATTCATTCTTCAAATGTTTGGAATATGGTACCGGTATGTCTTATGTGGTTAACCTGGAAGGTA
Organism: Quercus gilva; assembly: GCA_023621385.1. Lineage (NCBI taxonomy): Eukaryota > Viridiplantae > Streptophyta > Magnoliopsida > Fagales > Fagaceae > Quercus > Quercus gilva. The sequence goes on along the minus strand of CM042477.1, from coordinate 73,269,157 downwards.
TGTAAAGCCCGAACATTTGAGGACATTAATAGAACTGTGGACCTGTCGAAGTCTTTGCTAACTAGGAATTTGTTTGAGTAGTCTCGTATTTGGAGTTTTACGCATTGTACTTCTTGGTCTGATTTCCTTAATTCTGTTAGCTTTCCCACTGATTTGTTTGTATCCATTTTTTTGCAGTGAGTTTACTATTGTGAACTCATTGTACTTTTCTTATCAATAAAGATTTTATTACCTATCAAAAAAAAAATATTAGAAGAGAGTGGACGGTCATGACTTTAGTTCACAAGTAATGTTCTTTCGTTTCTCGCTCCATCTTTTTCCACTATGCTAGAAATCAAATCTCTCATAGTCTGACAGTAACCTTAATACTGTTAGTCTGATCCACCATTTTCCTCTTATTTCTGTTAACTTCTCATTCGGAGCAGAGGATTGGAGTGAGACTTGCAAAAAGTGGCAAAAAAATTTACTTAAAGCAAAAATTCCCAACATGCATGTCAACTGTCATCTTGTGGAATAGTGAAGCAAATCAATTTTCATATTCTCTACAAAGACAACTCTCAAAATCACAAAATACTCAGACATCTAAGCATATATTTTAAACTCTGCAAAATCTAAGACTCTTTAATTTTTTTTGGAATTTCGTGATCTCGTGAATCTGTTATAGTCATCTCAAATTCAATGATTTACAACAGGGGAAATTGAGGCTAATCAAAGACTAAGAAGCACATTACTAAAAGCAAAACTAATGTACTTGCCTCTGCTTCCACCTTTTTCGCATCTAGCAAATCTGCTTTGTTGCCAGCCAGTGCCATAACCATATTTGGATTTCCTTGTGTCCACAAAAAGTAAAATAAAATTATTTAATAATTCTGGAAGAAAAAGAGTAACAAAAACCATTTAGTAATATGAGTTATATCTTCCATTGCAGTCTATACAAGTTTGTGTTCAATCAATGAATGGCATAACAAAATCATAAGTAGGATCATTAAATGATATGAAGAAGACTATTTGCAATAGCCAATATAGAAAGAAGCATATACACATAAAATCATGTTTGCCTACAGACAACATAGGATGTAAAACACTACCCTGTGCTTGAAGTTCTTGGACCCATTTTTTCGCTCGCTCAAATGAGGCCTACAAAAGAAGAAACCAACGTTGGAACTTGGCTTAAATTGAATTACAATAAACAAGGCTACAGTCAACATATTTTTTTTTGGTGATGTAAGAGGCTACAGTCTGCATCATTAACATAATTACGCACATATAATTTTCCAACTTCTATAACCATCAAAGAAGCTAACAAATTTCAGGTGTAAATATAAGCAATAGATAATGTCATACAAGGAGAAAAAATAATATAAAAAATATGAAAGCACACAATAATAAACAGAGAAATATATAAATTTTTGACATGCTGCATACAGATCTCCAGCTAAGCAAGCCTAAACAATTTCATTTAGACAAGTCAATTGGGAGGGGGGGTTTTGTGACAGTGACAGTGTACACACTGGGCTAGGGAAAATGTCAAGAAAATCCTGATGCAACTAGCAAAGAGTATGAGGAGAAACGAGGTTGAATTCCAAGATATTCAAAAATTGTGCTCTAGTTTTGAAGTGAGGCCTTCTCAGTTCTCATCACCTTTCATAGGCTACTTTAGTTCATATTGAATGTTAGAAATTTGGAGAGAAGCTTTAGAATCTACAGGTTTTCAACCATGTAGGACTACAACAAAGAATATAGAAGGTATATTAAAAAAACTAGATGAGTGAGTGCTTTCACCAATTAATAATTCATAAGGATGAATAGAATGAAAATGAAGTGAATCATAGTATCAGAGCAGGGTGGATGAGGTGGAGAAGCACATAAGGAGTATTGTGTAATTGTAGAAACCTATTAACCTATTAAGTTAAATGAAAATTTTTATAAAACTGTTATAAAAACAGCTATGCTTTAATGATCCTGAATATTGGGCTATTAAGAAGTAACATTTTAAAAAATGAGTGTATCTGAAGTGAGAATTTTAAGATGGATGACTAGAAATATAAGGAAAGATAGGGTTTGAAATGAAGAAATCTGCCTAAAGATAAAGAGTGGACCTTATTGATGAAAAGATGAGAGAGTCACTTGAGATGATTTGGTCAAGTGCAGAGAAGAGCAATTAAATAAGTAGATTCAAATCAATGGAACAAAAAAAGAGGTAGAAGAAGAGTGAAAGAGTATGATTTAGGATAGGATTGAATGGCAGAAAGAGTACATATGATAGACCTTGATTAGTTTGTTTGAGAATCAATAACCAAACCCAAAGTTTTGGAATAAAGACTTAGTTATTGTTGTTTCTGTTTAAGGGTTCAAACGTAGCAATTGAAAATTTATGGACAATATTGTGAAATGACCAAACCACAAGAGGTTCACTTATAATTTATCCTTACCATATATAACAATGCGTGGTCAACAATCTATCGAATTTCTTGTCTTCTATACATACCCTACTTCCCATATGTACATATAGTTGAGAGTTATTTCACATTTTTACATAGCCTTGAACACATAACACATCTGTCTTCTCATTATAATTCATTACAATTACATAACTCTTTATGTCCTCTCATTATAATTCATTACAATTACATAACTCTTTTTTTATTGGTATGGTACACATGCACTAGTGGGTCTTGAACTCACAACATCAACCTCTGCCTTACGCTTACAAGGGATTGAGCAAGAAAGCATTAACCGGTACAATTACAGAATAATTATCACAACAAAAGACAATTGCAGCAGCAGTACAAATTTTTTACAACCAAAAGGAAAGGTGCCATCCATATTGTTATAATTAACTTACTTGGTTTGTAATATCATACACAATTATTGCAGCAGCAGCTCCTCGGTAGTACATAGGAGCTAAGCTATGATATCTCTCTTGACCTGCTGTATCCCAAATCTCAAATTTTACAGTTGCATCATTTACAGCCAATGTTTGTGAGAAAAAGGCAGCACCTATGGTTGATTCCTAAAAGGGGTAAATGAAAAAGAGTCAACCACCAAGATCAAAAACAAAAATTTTCAATAGAAAATGTTATAAACCCCAAAATTTTGATAGCATCCAACCTGAAATTCAATAAATTGCCCTTTAACAAAGCGCAACACTAAACTAGACTTTCCAGCTCCAACATCACCAAGAAGCACCTGAAGCAAACACCAAAATTACCCTTATGCGACTCAGTATCATCTCAAAGAAATTGCAAAAGAAGGAAATGAAAAATCTTAACAATTTTATTCATAACTATAACCCCATCTTCATATGAGACATACCTATACAACAAAGAAAAAAAAAAGCTTTGCATTTCAACAAACTTCTTGACTTAAAGATTCTAAATTTCATATATTCTAGTGCACTAACAAACAGACAAGCCAATAAGCACTAGTTTAAATGTCACTTCCACGTCTCACAATAATGGGATGGAGGATAAGATCATGGCTCAAGATCCGCAAGGTGTGTATAGCTTACCAATCAAAGAAAAAAGTTTCCTAATATACATTACACCCTATGTTAATTGCCCTAATCAAAAAATTCCATACATATTGAAAAATGAACTTGCTGTTCATAGAAACAAAGTGGACCAATCGTGCAACTCGTGTCATACAATTCATGCTTGACAGTATCACACCAAAACAAGAGTTATTAACAATTCAAACAAAAAGAAGGAAACTTTTCGGTACAAAGTTTGAAGTTATAATTGATAACAAAATCAAACCAAACATCAGCATTTGCATGTAAAAAGAGACAAGCATCATAAGATTCTACAGAACTAATCACAATTTGTTCAAAGAATATACCAAATAAAGAAAAAAAAAGCTTCATACCCCTCATCTGGGTGTTTGAATGAAAAGCATAAGCAAATCCAAGAACTGAAAAAATAACAAGATTGCACCAAAAATTAAGCTCAACACAGACAAAATCCTTCAGAGCTAAGACTCACACCAGAATTTGCATATGCACAGCACAACCCAATCAAAATCCTTGAGAATCAAAGCAAACCAACATCAAAAAAATTGCATCAAAATTGCGAACAGCCCAAAATAAAATCATTGACCCATATTAGAAATTGCATCAAAATTATCAAACAACCAAGCAAAAAAATGAAAATTCTTGAAAAATAAACAAAACCCACATCAGAATTTGCATAAAAAAAATCATCCAGAAGCGAAAATTCTTCAAAATCAAGTCAAACCCACATCAGAATTTGCACAGTCAAACTGATCTTAAATTAAAGAAGCAAAAAAATCTCACCAACTTAGCGTTGATATTCTTGTTGCCGGTGGTAGCCATCGCAGTGATCGATTGATGGATCAAGATCAACAATTTATAAGAGAAGAAAAATCGTAATTCGACTAAAGAAGAAGAAGAAAATGAAGGAGGGGTTTGACAGAATTATCAAGACAAAAGATGTAACCCCTCTCTCTTTCTCTGTCTCGCTGTTTCTACGAAAGGCTCAACGCAACGCAAAAGTTAAGTACACGAAAGCGATTGAATTTTTTTTTTTTTTTTTTTTTTTTTGTGTGTATTAAATTAAATTAATTAATTCCGACGTGTATTAAATTAATTTCTCTGTGTATTCTTGAACGCGGCAATCGTATGTCTGAGACTCAAAATGACAAAAAAAAAAAAAAAGATGAAAACTTTATTATAAGATTGTACCTTAAAATTTTACCTAAAATGTAATTCAGTTTTGTAATTTTATTAAAAAATTTACTTTATTACAAGATTTCTATTAATTGTTCCAAAATGATATTGATTTTCTGTTATTTAATTTTTAAAATAAAAAAAAATCTAACTAATTAAAAATATTTTTTTGACTAGTTATATAGTAATTGAGGTTACTTGTAATTATTTATAAATTCAATATATACATTAGTAAACATTTGATATGAAACTTGACACACATCCGCACAACACATACTCAAAACAATTTGATCCAACATATTTAGACACACACATGTAACATACCCATCCAAGATAACATGTTCCAAATCCTAAACGTGGTCATCATGCATACAAAGCTCATGTAAGAGTAGTAGCTTAATTTTACATATTTATATTATTATTATTATTATACTCTTTCTTGATAATGAGTATCATTATACATATTTTATGTCAACTCATACATTTTATATATGGGTTAGAATAATGTTCGATAATTAATTTTGTACTTAAAATGAGTTTTTTTGTTTTTTTTTTTGGGAAATGACACTTAAAATGAGTTTTAAGGTATGAATATGTCTTTTGAAGGAGTTTGAATGTAATTCTAACAAGCTTTATCAAAACCACATGAGTTAGCGTGTAAATTGCACAAGAATAGCATAAGTAGATTAATTTAAGAGGGGGTATAATGGGAAAAATTATTAGGTCTACCAAGAGGAATGTTGAAGTGGTTCTCTCAACCAATGAAATACTGTCATTTATGCAAATGTGTGAGTTAGATTTCTAATCAGCACAAGAATTAAAAATTTAAACTCATTAAGTGATGTCACATTTGCATAAATAGTAGTGTTTTATTGGTTAGAAAGACCATGAGGACCACTTTAGCAGTCCTTTTAGTAGACCTAATAATTTCTCGTATAATGGGTTGAGTTTTGACATGGTCTTTCATCAGATTAAAGAAGGTCAACTCAACTCAATTCAATTTAAGCCCACAAAGGAAGCAAGCAATCAAAGGATTGTCGTGTCAAATCCACATCCATTTTGGATTAAGCTTGTTCAAATCTTCTTGTTTTATACACACACATATATATATATATATATATATATATATATTTTTTTTTTTTCATATGAGAATTCTATTTGCATTGGGATTTCTAGATTTATTTAATGGTCATTAAACCAACTTCAAGGGGTAACAGCCTTAGGAATGAAATTAAGGTGGTTTAAGAGTTATTTTTCATTTTTCAGGGCTTTCCTTTGGTTTAATAGCTTGTTAGAAGTCTTAACCTTCTACTCGTATGTTTATCAATTCTGTCATGTTTTTAATGCTTACATTATTATGTGATAGAGTTGTGCCCTATTGGTCCCAGATAAGGGCCGGTGATCATCCTATGTGGGTAGTGATCACATATGATAATATTGTTTGAAAAGATAGAGGTTTAGATTCTTTAGAATGACCTAAGAATAATATGTAGTGTCTTATTTATAAATAGTTAAATACAAATCCACCTCTTCATGAAATGTCACGACCCTACTAGCTAGAACCTAGAAGTTGTACCGCTCCTCATAGTCATAAACATTACCAAATAAATGTTATAACTCTTTACTTAGACCACTAGCATTTGCTCTTCTACAAAATTGGTATTTGGCATGTTAAAAAGTTATCTGTTATAACACATTATTTTACAATTTACTATATATACATCACATCTCTTATTTTTCACTTCTATTTATTTATTTTTATTAATAAATGTTGTAACTCTTTACTTAGACCACAAGCATTTGCTCTTCTACAAAATTTAGCATTTGACATATTAAAAAGTTATTTTATCTATTATAACACACCATTTTACAACTTACTATATGTACATCACATATTGTTTCATTTGATTTGTGTAACCAGTGCAAGCTAGTCTCAGCCCGAAGATATTCTACATGTGATGTGGGGTTCTGTGGAGGTTGAAAGTGTGTGGAGAAATCTCAGCTGGGCTCACTATTCTTGAATTTTAATCTCATTAAGGTCTTTGCTCTTTTCGATGGTAGTGACCTTTGTACGGAAGCTCTCCGATAATGATCGTAGAATCTTCCTCACAATCTTGGAGTCCTCCGTCTTTTCTTCCAAGTTGAATTTCTCAATCACCACTTCATTTAGATTCCCATAAATGAGTCAAATGACTCGTCTTCACTCATCTTCAGTTTCTTGAAGCGTGTGGTAAGCATTTGCAACTTGGTGTCCTTCACATTTTTGGTGTCTTCATGGGTCGTCTCCAAGATTTGCCACGCCTCCTTGGCAATTGTAACACGAGAGATCCTGTGAAATTCGTCAGGAGAAACACCACAGAAAATAGCATTTAAAGCCTTACTATTAGCAGTAGCTGTTGCAAAGGTTGCCTTATCCCATGTGGATTTGGCAGCTTTCGGCCTAGTCCATCCTATCTCAATAGCGTCCCAAACACTATCATCAATAGAACAAAGGAATGCCATCATACGAACTTTCCAAAATGCAAAATTTCTCCCATCAAAGTATGGAGGAGCATTAAGCGATTGAGATCGATCCATCTCAAAAAGGGTCTAGGATCACACTTAGGTAATGAAATCACAACAAGTGCACCAGCTCTAACACCAATTGAATGTTTAATTAGTGTGTAAAACATAATGAATGTTTAGACCCCCAATTTCAATAATACCAACACAAGCTTATACATAAACAATATAAGTGTGGAATGATGAATATAAGTTATAACCAAATTGGTAAAACACTCTAAACCATAATTAATCCCAAATATAGCTGCAATTAAAAGGTAAAGAGTAAAGGAAGAGAGATGCAAACACAAAGATAACACCGACATGTGTTATCGAAGAGGAAATCGAAGAATTCAGTGAAAAACCTCTCCGCTGCCATCTAAGCGGTCAAATGATCCACTAAAGAATAAAGTTGGGATACATGAATAGCAGAAGACCTTCCAATCCTAATTTACCTAATACACCTAAGCCCTCCAAGCTTCTTGCTCCAATAGGGTTAAGCCTAACCGTGTCTTCTTTAACTTCTAAGATACCACAATAAGCCTATTGCATCAACCAAGTAAATTGGTCATCTTTGAACTGCTTCCCAAGCATCAAAATACCTCCTCATTGATATGAGTATGGTGAGATAAGGATTTGGTAAATGTACCTCTCAAGGATATGTCAATGGAGATGGTGAGAGTAGAAGAATTTGGAGAATCAAATATCAAAGATTGTGGATGAGTCAATCTCGTTTTTCTCTAAGGTTTCTTTTTCAAAATTCTCTCTAGAAGCTCTTTACATTTCGTGGGTATAAGGGTATTTATAGTAGGATACGTGAAGCATGTGAAAAGTCAGTTTTCATCTAAATAGAGCATTTTGGCGACTTAGTCTCGTGAATGGAATAAGTTGCGAGTTTGAGTCGCGAGTTATCTACTTGGCCAGACTGTACATTTTGTCCTGTAGTGCTCCAGCTGTCGTGATACTTCAGTTCCCTACATGCTTCACATGTGTGCGACTTTTGGCGACTTGCCAGTCGCAAGATCCAGTCGTGAGGCTCCTTTATATGCACACATCTTGAGTTTTCTTTACACTCTCTTACACACAAACTTTACATAATTTCCACATAAATACAGGGTATTTAATTGCTAAAATACAAGAAAATTTGGCAGGGGATAAAGCCAATACATAATTGAATAAATTTAACCTTATAATCTCCCCCTTTGGCTATTCCGTGACAAAATCCTAAAACAGACTCTAGACTTAAAATGTGAGTTGAGAACAGTTGCCAAAACTCTCTCACACCTAACTCTAGATATTGTGAAGCTCTTGAACCATACGGGTAAGTTTTCCTGAAAACAATAGCACAAGATGATCATTGTAAGCAAAAATCTTGAAATACATATGGAGCAAGCACAATGCAATCAAGCAATAAAGACTATGGCAATAAAGCATAGCTTGACCAAACATGAACAATCACTATAAATAGTGATCATAATGATCATTCACACACAGAATGAACATGCAGACATGCAAGCTAATAAGCTCAATGCAAAGTATCATTTGCATGTCCAACACTCTATTGATACAAAAATACTAAGGTAGATGCATCAAGGATACAAGATCTAACATGGGCATAAGAGAAAAGTAATAAAGATAATGCATAAATAATCTAAAAGTACTAGAAGCTACAAAGCAAAGGTACATATAAAACATGGTATAAATGGCTAAAACATTCAAGCATTCATACCACATCCCATCCAAATATTTTAAAACCAAGTACTAAAGGTATAAAATACTTAAAAACCAAACCAAAGTACTAATATAAGTGCTATGAAATCTCATAATAGAAACTAAAACAACTTAAACCATAAAAGCTATAAATACTTATAAAATTTCTCCCCCTCAAGGTAAGGCTTCCCTTCAAAAGCTACTCCATCTACTCCCCCTTTTTGACTGGAATGGCCAAAGGGTTACGGCTGGTCAATGAAGCTATCAAACTTGGTTGTAAGTAAGTTGATTTGTTCTTGAATGGTGTTCAGCCATTCAGAGTGCTCATTTTGGACTTCTCTCAAGTCATCAATATTCTCAAGAATGATTTGAAATGCATCTGGAGGCACTATTGAGGTTGATGAGGCTCTGCTCCTTGCTTTACCACCAACCCTTTAAGATGAAGATGGTTGTCCTTCTGCTTAGTCTTGGTTTCCATAGGCTGTTCTTGTGCAAGATCAACCTCCTCTTCATCACCCGGAAGTCGAACTTTGCTCCTTGTGATTGTTAGAGCATCAATAGTAGGAGGTGTAGGCATAAGGTTGATTTCTTGGGGAGTCTCCACACCTTTCTCATGAAGGATCCTCATGATTAGACTATGGAGGATAAGCTTAGGTCTTGAGGTTGCCCTTGTTTCATCGGTAAGAATGAAGAATAGATGGGCACTGATGTTAATGTAGGTATTCTCCCAAAGTTCCATGAGGAAGATGGCTCTTGCATTGTTACTGGTGGTCATCTTTTGTACTGGATATAGGTTGAACACCATGATGTAGGTAAGACATCACAAATATGGTGGGAAAGCAGTTGTGTTGACACATCTCCAAATAGTCCCTATGGAGAGCATTCTGTCCTTGAAGTGAGTGAAGTCATGTTCTACATCTCCAAATCCAAGAATGTCATCAATGTCCTCCACTTCAATGGTGAATTCGTGGCCTCTTACCTACCAATCTAAAACATAATCTCGTAGGATGGCATTGGCGTAGAACTCTTGAATCAGTGGTTTACAAACCCCTGGTAGATCACTAAGAAGCCTGTCCCAAACTCTTTCCGCAAAGCAACTTGGGATAAAATAGTCCCTGAGATTAGCAAGATCCATAAACCGCTCTTAAATGATTGGAGCTTTCATAAAGTGTTGGGTGTATTGCTCAAAATGTTGGGTGGAGCGAAACAGAGACGCATCCATGCGTTTCCTCTTGTCAACAAGCAGAGTAGAGGTTTTCTTTGGAGCCATCTGCAAAACAGAGCAGTAAAGACCACAAAACAGAGCACAAAGTATGAAAACAAACTTGATTGGTAACAAGTTAGTCCCAAAATAGAAATTTTGAATTAAACACCAAACAGAATTTAAAGCATAATTCAAAAACAAATTAACGTGAGAGAACATATAGTATCAATAAAATGATAGAAGCATGACAATAAGCACTCAAATATGTCAAAGTATGTGTGTGTGTGCATGAAATAAAAAAAATGTTCAAACTAGGACAAAGTGTAAAAACACATAATCATATGATGTTTCTAAATCAAAGAAACATGATTATCCCTAAACCTTTGTATTCCATAGAATCCAAAGAGACACACAAAAACATCTAAGAGATGTTTTATCATGAATATGATATGCACAACACGACACAAACATGGTACAATGCATGAAAATGAAGCACAAACATGTAAAACATGTAGAATAGGAATTATACTAACAAAACCAACAAAACCCATAGAACAATCTCAACAAAACATCAATAAAAACCATATTCAAACATCATATTTTCAAATCTCAACATAAACACAAAATCCAAGAAATCTAGGGCTAGAAATATGAAATACTTTGAGAATAAGAGAAAACCCATACCTTTTCTTGAAGATTGATTGAGGATTGATGAAGAAAATGGAGGTTTTGGGAGAGGGAGAGGTAGACAAGAAGAAGTATGTGCACGTGATGCGAGGGAAAAATGAAAAGTTTTTGAAAACTGTCATGAATTTAACCCTATTTATGCAAAACACATGATTTTCGCGATTGGAATGAGTCATGAGCAAGTCGCCAAGATGAGTCACCAAAAACCCGTGACAAAATTTTTGAAAAATTTGTCTAAGTGTTTTTCACGATTGGGAAGTCCATTCGCGAGCAAGTTGTGAAGGGAGTCACAAATCATTTTGTGTAAACTCACGACTGGAGCTTCCACTCGCGACAGAGTCGCCAAACTGAGTTGCAAAAAAGCCAAAAACCCAGAAAAATCAAGTACAGTCACATAAATGAATAAGGCATTCATTAAACATAGACATGTGTGATGTGTGTGGGTACCAAAAATGAGATAGTCCTTAGTCTAATGTGAAACTTCAATGATCAATTCAATCAAGACATACACAATTAACACTAGGAAGAGTGACCAATCTCAATTATAGAAGTATGCATATATGACCTCCCACATAATCAACCTTTGTGATGGTAGAGATAGCTCATAGGTTTGAAGAGAACTGATAAGTTCTTGAATTTTAATCTCATTAAGGTCTTTGCTTTTTTCGATGGCAGTGACCTTTGCATGGAAACTCTCTAGCAATGATTGTAGGATCTTCCTCACAATCTTGGAGTTCTCCATCTTTTCTCCCAAGTAGAATTTCCCAATCACCACTTCATTTAGCTTCCTATAAAATGAGTCAAATGACTCGTTTTCACTCATCTTCAGCTTCTCGAAGTGTGTGGTAAGCTTTTGCAACTTGGTATCCTTCACCTTTTTGGTGCCTTTATAGGTCATCTCTAAGATTTGCCACGCCTCCTTGGCAATTGTAACAAGAGAAATCCTGTGAAACTCATCAGGAGAAACATCATAGAAAATAGCATTTAAAGCCTTACTATTAGCGTTGGTTGCCTTATCCCATGTGGATGTGGCGGTTTTCGGCTTAGTCCATTCTATCATCAAAGGAACATAAAAATGCCCTCATACAGACTTTCCAAAATGCATAGTTGCTCCCAATCAAAATATGGAAGAGTATTAAGCGATTGAGATCTATCCATCTCAACAAGGGTTTAGGATCGCACTTAGGTAATGAAACCACCATATGTGCACCTGTTCTGATACCAATTGAATGTTCAATTAGTGTGTAAAACACTAATGAATGTTTAGACCTTCAATTTTAACAATACCAACACAATCTTATTCATAAATAATATATGTGTGGAATGATGAATATAAGCTATAACCATATAGGTAAAACACTCTATACCATAATTAATCACAAGCACAACAGCAACTAAAGATAAAGAGTAAGGTAAGAGAGATGCAAACACAAAGATAACACTGGCACGTGTTATCGAAGAAGAAACTGAAGAACTCGGCTAAAAACCTCTCCGGCGCCCTACCAACACAATCTCATTCACAAATAATATGTGTGGAATGACGAATATAAGCTATAACCATATAGGTAAAACACTCTATACCATAATTAATCACAAGCACAACAGTAACTAAAGATAAAAAGTAAGGTAAGAGAGATGCAAACACAAAGATAACACTGGCACGTGTTATCAAAGAAGAAACTGAAGAACTTGGCTAAAAACCTCTCCGACGCCCTCCAAGTGGTCAAATGATCCACTAAAGGATAAAGTTGGGATACATGAATAGCAGAAGACCCTTTAAGCCTAATTTACCTAATGCACCTAAGCCCTCCAAGCTTTTTGCTCCAATAGGGTTACGCCTAACTTTGTCTTCTTTAGCTTCTCGAATCCCGCAATAATCCCATTGCATCAACCAAATAAATTGGTCTTCTCCGAACTGCTTCCCAAGCACTAAAATACCTCATCACTAATATGGGTATGGTGAGATAAGGATTTGGCAAAATACACCTCTCAAGGATATGTCAATAGAGAGGGTGAGAGTAGGGGAATTTGGAGAATCAAATGATGAAGATTGTAGATGAGTTAATCTTGTTTTTCTCTATGGTTTCTCTCTCAAAATTCTTTCTAAAAGCTCTTTATATTTCGTGGGTATAAAGATATTTATAGTAGTGTATGTGAAGAATGTGAAAAGTCAGTTTTCATTCAAACAGGGCATTCTGACAACTCAGCCTCGCAAGTGGAATGAGCTGTGAGTTTGAGTCATGCGCTAATTGCCTGACCAGACAGTACATTTTATCCTGTAGTGCTACAACTATCGTGACCCTTCAGTTCCTTGCATGCTTCACACGTGTGCCACTTTGGCGACTTACCAGTTGCGAGACTCCTTTGATTGCACATATCTTGAGTTTTCTTCACACTCTCTCACACACAACCCTTACATAAATCTCACCTAAATACATGGCATCTAATTGCTAAAATACAAGTAAATTTGGCACAAGCCAACACTTGATTGAATAAATTCAATCTTACACTCAACGAATTAATTTACAAAGCATAGACTCCAATTATACTCATGAATCACCCAAGGTGTTATCTCTAATATCAAAACCTCAACAATTTGTAAGTAGTTCCTACAAGATTTACACCACATCAATAAGAGACGCATGACACCAAAAATCATAATATCCCCCGAGACAAACAATTTGAATTTTTAACTAGCTCCAAATAATCAATAAAAATTATATTCACCATCTATTTCACATTAAAAAACCAAAACCCCTAAATCTTCACTGCCTAAATAGCCACCATTATAAAAACTATAAACCCACTCATCAAATAAATCTATCAAGACAAAACCCATACATATAAACACATAAATATCACTTCTAAATCTCATAAATCACATAAATATCATTATCAAAGCTTAGATTAAAATAACCTCAAGCCAAAGTACAAAACCCATCAAAAGATTAGAAATATTTACCTTAAATAAAAGGGATGAAGATGCTAAGGTTCCTAAGAAGTTTGTCCCATGTTCTAGTAAAAAAAATGATTGTGGAGATGGTGGTGTGGAGTGGCACCAGTGGGAGAGGATGGGGGAGTGAAAGGAGAAGTGTTTGAAAGAAAAAAATTAAAATGAAGAAAAAGAAAGGGACGTGAGAGTCTTTGGCCGGCCAAGAAAGTGTGAGGGAATGTGAAATGAGTGGTGGGGATGGGTGGGGTAGGTGGGGGCATGTGGGACTTAAAAAAAAAAATCTGACCATGTTCTTTTTTTAAAAACTGGGACATTATAGTTGTGTTCTAAAGAAGCAATTCGGTAGGAATTGGGGTCTTATTCGAGACTATAGAGGAGAAATTATAGGTGCCTTGTCCATGCATATTCCCCTTCCTTCAACGGTGGCTGAGGTTGAAGCTCCTGCATGCCAATGCACAGTTCAGTTCACCAATGAATTAAGCCTCCACGAGGTGATCTTTGAAGGTGACTCGCAGGTAGTAATCTGAGGTATCTTAGCTGGTATGGTAGACCAAACCATGTGTGGTCATATCGCTAATGATATTCTTCATGAAGTAGTTTAGATGAGGTTTTTTGAGTTTTGTTATGTTAATTGTATTAATAACAAAGTTGCTAATGGATTGGCAAAAAAAGCTGGTGTTGGGTTAGACTTTCAAGTTTGGTTAAAAGACATTCTGGGGGACATTATTCCCTTGGCGTTAACTGATGTTTCTTAAGGATTTGGTTTTGGTTTAATAATAGCCCAGACTGGACTTCCAGTCTGGTTTCTCAACAAAAAAAAAGTCACCCTCTCTCTCTCTCTATCTCTTTCTCTCTCATATTCACAGCAACAACCACACACCTTGCAAAAAAACCTTCTACGACCTAAGAGCCAAACCCATGCCTCTCTCTTTTTCGCCTCTCTACCTCTCTTCTCTCTCTTTGGATTGAAATCTACCTGTGGGTTCATGGTTGTATGATGATAGTGATTGATCGGTTGGGTTTTTTTGGGTTTGCTATAGCAATGAATGGCTAATTGATGGTGGTTGATAGGTTTTAATGGTGGCCAATGATTGAAAGGTATGGCTAGTGATTGGGATTGGTGGTTGAAGGTGGTGCTTGGATTTGCGGGCTTAAAGGTGGGTTTAACTGGTGATGGCTTTGGCTTTGGTGGTGCATGGTGGGTTTCGTTAGTGATTTTGTTTGTGTGATCGGTGGTGATTGGCAGAGGTGTTATTGAAGGTGGGTCTTTGATGTTGTTATTGTGGCAGTGGGTTTGTGATATTGTTGCTATAGTAGTGGGTTGCAAGAGAGAAAAGACAAAGAAGACAAGTGAGAGAGATGAAGATAGAGAAGAGAGAGAGCAAACAGATGTGAGAGAGAGAGAAGAGAAGACGAAGAAGAGAGAGAGAGTCAATAGAGGAGAGAGATGAATAAATTTTTTTTATAACATTTGATCGTATCATCTCAAAGATTGAACATCATTGTAGCATGTTCTAAAAAACATTGAGATATGTCACATCTCATGAAGTAAGGATTTTGGTGTTTGGTGTGCCAAATACTAAAATTTAGCATTTGGCACACTTGATGCCAATGCTTTTACAACTCTTTGAATAGATGTACATTTTGCAAGAGTTGTAACACGTCACTAAACAACTTAACTGTATCATTGAAAGCAGTAGTAGCAAACCAGAGATTTCAAATGAAGAAGATGATGACATTGTTCCAACAGTAAAATCCAAAACGGTGTCGTCTGTCCAGATTGTAAAACGCAAGTTTCGCCTAAAGCAAAATGCTGTCATTCCTCATTAAGACTAATAGTGTTGTTTCTGCTGCATTAGACTTCAGGCTGTTGAGCTCAGTTATCACACGTGTAGAATTCTATTGTAATTGTTTCCGTATTTTACTCTCTCTCTCTCTCTCTCTCTCTCTCTCTTTCCCCCCCTTCATATATGTTGTAACAGAGACTCATAACTATAATTTATCTTTGATAATTGCAATTACAGAAAGTTCTTCTCTTTGTATTCTTTTCTTTTCTCTGTGCAAGTGTGAGTTCTTTACATGGTATTAGTGCTTTGATCCATATTAATGGCTTCCGTGAATTTAGCTTTGTCTTCTTTGTCGTCTACTTCAAATTCCTTGCCTGCTACGTCTACTTCATCTTTACCAATGAATACTTCTTTGCTTTTGCTCTCAAACATGTCATCCATGATGACTGTGAAGCTTGATTATGGCAATTATATTTTGTGGAAGCATCAAATTGAAGTGATTCTGGATACTTACTCAATGATTGATGTTCTTGATGACTCAATCATGGCTCTAGATCGATATCAAAAACATTTTTCTGGTAATCCTACTGCTAAGATCAATCCAGTGTTCATAGCCTGGAAGAATCGTGAACAGGCTATGTTTATATTTCTGAATTCAACACTCTCCTGCAATTCTTGCTCTTACAATTGGGCAGAAATTTGCGAAAGGAGTTTGGAAAGTGTTAGAGAAGCGATTTGCATCGGTTTCTCGATCTCATGTTATGAGTCTGCGTAATGAATTGACTGCGATCAAGAAGGGTACTGATTCCTTTGATGGTTATTTCCAAAAGATTAAACAAGTTCATGACAAGTTAGCTATTGTTTCAATGTTCATGATGATGAAGATCTTCTTCATATCGCTCTTGAAGGACTTCCTCTTGAATATGATTCCTTTAGCTTTGCTATAAGGACTCGAAGTGATGTTTTGTTAGTGGAAGAATTGAATACTTTGATTAATATTGAAGAGAGAGTCATTAAGAAAATATCTAACATTGTTGATCCCAATTCATTTGCTATGGTTGCCAATTTTTAGTCTCAGGCTTTTTCTTGAGGAAGAGGAGGTAGGAATCAGAATCAACGAGGCAGAGGTGGTCTAGGAAATAACAACAATAATTGTGGATTTAATTCCAATTACAATGGTGGTGATTATTCCAATACTATAGGCTATAACCTTAATTCTAGTTCTCAGTTTCAATAAGTCTAAGCCATCAGGCAATCAGGGACAATCACAATCCAATAGGCCAACCTATTGAATTTGTGGTAAAAATGGTCACTTGACAATTGACTGTTATCATCATATGGATTTTTCATACCAGGGGAGGCATGCACTTGCCAAGCTTGCATCCATAGTGGCTAGTGTTGCTCAAGTTTAGGCCTCCAATTCTTGGCTCACAAATATGGGTTGCTTAGATCATATCACCCCAAATCTATCTCAGCTGTCTCTTCATTAGCAATCAGTGCAAGGAAATGAAATTGTCACAGTGGGGAATGGGTAGGAATTGCCAGTGACTCATATTGGCCATGGTGAGCTTCAAACTTTAACTCATAATTTAGGCTTAATAATATACTAAGAGTGCCTGACCTTGCATCTAATCTGTTGTCTGTTCATAAACTTTGTCTCGAAAATAATGCATTTTGTTATTTTGATGCCAATAAGTTCTCAATTCAGGATTTTCCCTTGGGGAAGATCCTTAATGAAGGGTTAAGTAAAGATGGGGTATATCCCATTCCAACACTTTTTGACCTATCTACATCACTAAATCATTCCAACTGTTCTACCTTCATGTCTATCAAACCACAACAACTTTTGTTTTGGCATTATAGACTTGGGCATCCAAGCCCTAAACTCTTGTATTTAGCTCTTAAACATGTATTTTCATCGCTTACTTTGTCTTTGATTGATGGGTGTTGGATTAAGATAGCTTGACCCCGGTTAATTAATTCAATTACCTAAGTTAATTAAGTATGTTAAATTACATGCAAATCGTGGAGGCACCAATAAATCACCAATTAAACTAAATGCAGCGGAAATTAAATTGACACAGTGATTTGTTAACAAATGAGAAAAACCTATTGCAAGGCAAAAATCCTACCGGGTGATTTTAAGATCATCACTTCCAAGAATCTACTAATCAACAATCAAGCAGTTACAATTATAAGGAATCTTACCACTACCCTGGCCTATTCCAAAATACTAACTTACAGTTGAACCTTTGCTGCAATTCTCAATTGAACTTGATCTTGTAGTAGCCTTCTTTCCTTTGATGCACAAATCTCTAATCTGTGACTAACCCTTTTGTAGGATCCCAGTACGTGACTAACTCCAACGACTTGAATGGATGTTATTGGTTGCAAAGTTCTTCATTTCATCAACAATGAAGATCAGGAAGCATTTGATTACAAAACCCTATGGCATACAAACGCAGTAGCTTTTTACAGAAAAAAATAAACCTTTGGTCTCTGTATCCGTGTGTGATGACTCTTAAAATAAGCCTTATATATGTCTAGGGTTGTGAGAAAAGAAACCCTAAACAAATACATAAACTTGGGTTGAATTTTAGATCTGGAAAACTGAAAAATCGTAATTTTTGATAGATCGAGCTTCTATCGAGCCATTTGTCGAGGTTTTCATTTAGTCTCGTTAGCAATATCCGTCGAGATCTAATGAAATAACTTTTCTTCACTTGTTTCTTAGATCAATCTTCATGTCTTTAATACGAACACTTGATATGCTTGAAGAATATATTTCTTGATGCATTAAACCTAACTTAGATTTACTTAATTACAAGTAAAATATATTTTGTCAAAAGATTAGCTAATTACTTAAAATTATGACCCTAACAATGAGGTTTTGTTCCTCTTGTGAGTTCTGTATAAGTGCTATGATGTACAAACATCATTTGAATAAAACTCCTATTGTATCCACTTCTGTTCACAAACATCATTTGAATAAAACTCCTGTTGTATCCACTTCTATTTTTGATATTGTTCATAGTGATGTTTTGGGGTCCCTCTCCTATTACATCTTTTCTTAATTTTAATTACTATGTGATATTTGTTGATGACTGCACTTGTTTCACTTGGTTCATTTAACTTAAGCATAAGAGTGAGGTCTTATCTGTCTTCAAACACTTTAAGTCTCTTGTTGAAACTCAACACTCCACTAAGCTCAAAGTTTTAAGAATTGATAATGGGTTTGAATATACTAATTTTGATTTTGCCTATTGTTTAGAGAATGGTATTCTTCACCAAACCTCTTGTTCTCACACCCCTGAGAAGAATGGTGTTTCTGAAAGGAAACACAGACACATAGTTGAAACAGGTTTAGCACTTCTCTATCAATCCCATCTCCCATACAATTACTAGTCATATGCCTTTTCTGTTGTTGCCTATCTTATTAATAGGCTTCCATCTTCTATTTTGAACTTTCAATCCCCACAGGAAAGACTTTATTCTAAGCCTCCACCTCTCCATGCCCTTAAAATTTTTGGTTGTGCTTGTTATCCCTATCTCAGACCTTATAACTAGAATAAATTGCAACCTAGACCAAAACCTTGCATTTTCCTTAGCTATCCACCTTTGTCTAAAGGGTATATCTATTTAGATCCATCCACTAACAGAATCTATATTGCTGGCTATGCTATATTCAATGAATCTCTATTTCCTTTTACTCTTGACTCTGCCTATACAAATCCACATCTTCCTTTCTCTTCTAGTTTCTCTCAATGGTTTTGTCACTCTTAATCTTCACCTAATACTCCTGATACACATGCTCCCACATCTGCGTTTTTCCTGATCTTACCTCCTCTATTTTACCATCCTTTCCTTCTTTTTCTCGTCCTATTCCATCTGTACCCTCTCCCATTGACACTCCTTTGACTGTCATTGCTCACACTTCCACTCCCTTGTTTGTTCCTACTGATTATGAGTCTTCTTCTCCACCTTTTGATACTGTTTCCTCCATTGATATTATTCCTGTCACTCAGAATGCTCACCCTATGATTACAAGGTCTAAGCATGGTATATATAAGCTTAAAGCTTTGCAGGTTAAATGTGATTACACTGTTATAGAACCCCCTTCCTTTGCGGTTGCTTCTAAACACCCTCAATGGGTGGCTGCAATGGATGCTGAATTTCAGTCTTTACAAAAGTAGAAGACTTGGTCATTAGTTCCTTTCCTCCTCATAAGAATATTGTCACTTGTAAATGGGTTTATAAGCTGAAGAGAAACAATGATGGCTTTATTGCTAGGCACAAGCTAGATTAGTAGCTAGATGGTATCTTTAGCAATTTGGTTTAGACTATGAGGAAACTTTTAGTCTAGTTGTTAAGCCTACTACTGTGAGGCTTCTTGCTTTGGTTGTCAACAATGGCTGGAAATTAAGGCAACTGGATGTTAGTATTGCCTTTTTGCATGGTATTCTCAAGGAATGGGTCTATATGGCTCAACCACAAGGATATGTTGATCCAGCTTTTCCTAAGCATGTCTGTCTTCTCCACAAAGCTCTTTATGGCCTTAAACAGGCTTCTAGAGCCTAGTTTGAGAGATTTACCACATAATTACTTCATATTGGTTTCTTTGCTTTTGGTGCTGATGGTAATCTTTTCATTTTGAAGCATGGTTCATATCTGGTATTTTTGTTGCTAAATGTTGATGACATTATAATCACAGGCAACAATCAGTCCTTTATCTCTTCACTTATTTAGCTTCTTAGTTCTAATTTTGATCTCAAGGACCTTGGTCTTTTGCATTACTTTCTTGGTCTTTAGATTGATTATACCTCTTCTGGTCTTTTTGTGCATCAGACCAAATATGCCTCTGATTTGCTTCAAAAGTTTGCAATGACTAATTGCAAGCCTTGTAAAACACCATGTTCTCCTAACAACATCTTGTTCCAAATGATAGTCCACTTTTGCGTGATCCTAAATCCTACAGAAGCTTGGTTGGTGTTTTGCAATGCCTTACATTTACTAGGCCTGATCTTTCCTTTGCTGTTCAACAAGCTTGCCAATGCATGAGCACCCCATTTAGAATCACATTCAGGTTGCTAAGAGAATTCTCAGGTACATTCAGGGGACTCCTTATTATGGCCTTGCTTTCACTTTTGGTCCTTCTACTTTGTCTACATATAGTGATGTAGACTGGGCTAGGGATCTAGTCAATCGTAAATCCATCATTGGTATTGTGGTTTTCTTTGGCAATTGTCAAATTACCTAGTCTGCTAAGAAACAGGCTACTGTTTCTCGGTCTTCCACAGAAGCTTAATATCGTATCTTGGCCTTTATAGTAGCTGAGTTATGTTGGATTCGCATGCTTCTTCATGATCTTGGTATTTTTCTTCCTCAACCTCGTTTACTTTGGTGTGACAATGTGAGTGCTTTGGCTATTGTCTCGAATCCTGTATTTCACGCTCGGACCAAACATATTGAGGTTGATAACCATTTTGTTCGCAAGAGGGTGCTCAAATGTGATCTATTGGTTAAGATTATCTCTACTCGTGATCAATTTGTTGACATTTTCACCAAGGGTCTTCCATCTCCCAGATTTCACTTGCTTACTTCCAAACTCATGTGGAAATTCCCCTTTTGTTTGAGGGGGGATGAAAGCTGTAGCAGCAAACCAGAGATTTCAAATGAAGAAGATGATGACACTATTCTAATGGTAAAATCCAAAACGGTGTCGTTTGTCCAGATTGTAAAATGCAAGTCTTGCCTAAAGCCAAAATGCTATCGTTCGTCATTAAGACTAATGGTGTCATTTTTGCTGTATTAGACTTTCGGCTGTTGAGTTCAGTTATCACATGTGTAGAATTCTGATGTAATTGTTTCCGTATTTTACTCTCTCTCTCTCATATATATTTTTTTTGATAAACCTCTCTTCATATATATTGTAACAGAGACTCATAACTGTAATTAATCTTTGATAATTGTAATTCCAGAAAGTTCTTCTCTTTGTATTCTTTTCTTTTCTGTGTGTGAGTGTGAGTTCTTTACAATCATGAAGCAAACAATTCCTTTCAACATGGAAATGTAGAGTAAAATACATGAGGATGTATTATATTATGATGTGATCACCACATGCATTTCCGTGACTGCAACGTGATAATAAGGCATATCCATCAGTGATTCGGTGCAATGTGCGTCAGTGCATGCCCATATGGGAACCCATTTCACCGATTAATGACAGAAAATAAAAATATAGCTTTTAATTAATGTTGGACCAGTTCAATTTTGTTATTTGTTGCCAACCAACAAGAATATATCAATCTCATTTCTTGATCAATAAAAGCCATACATTGAATCAAAAGTACTAAAATCATCATCAAACAAGGAAAGAAAAGTAGTGCAAAGACAATCAAATCCATAATGCCTAGGAAAACTGCCACGCCTTATTGTGGCCGTTGAAAAGCAGGAATACATAAGAAGAAGAACCACCATTAACTTCAGCAAAAAGAGAACCACCATTAACTACATTTTGTGCAGTCCTTGAGCAGCCGCTGCTACAGCACAGTCCCTAGGTTGAAAGCCAACTCTCTCTTGCTCCAAGTCATACACAACCTCTATATTTTGCTGTTGGAAGCTCCCAAATACTCCAGCTGGGCCGTAAATATTATCATCCTCTTTATCCATGCTTTGGAACAATAGGCACTTCACCACCGTGGACTCACTTGGGGCTCCCATGGCATAGAAATGATTTCCTTGAGGCAAAGCAAGGCTCACATTGTTTAGGAAATGAAAAGTTATTAGAGGAAGATCATCGATAAAGGTATTATTATTTTTGCAAGGGACTTTATAACAAAGATCAAATCCTGATCTCATCTCTACATCCTTGGCTCTAGGATAGGTTATGGCTGACTGGAGAAATGAAAGAATTTGTGAATACAAAGGCTCAGGAAGGTGAGTGTAAGTGGTTCCCGAATCTATCACCATAGCCCCATTCCCTCGTGAATCAAACTCCCTTAAGTTTAAGGGCACTTTGATTGCACTGACAACATTGCCTATGGTTATGGCCTCTAGACCAATATAGTAGAGATTGGGATAAATGGGACTCCTCAACATTGGTGTGAATTGGAAATTGTCTTTAGAAGATATAGCAACATCTCCTACAACCAATGGGCTGGATATATTTGGGTTATTTGCAAACTTGAAGGACAAAAAGCAATGGGAGAAGCCTATTTTTAGGAACCCTAGTTGTGAAGGCAAAGAAAGTGTACCTCTACCAAACCCTGCAATCCCAATGGGTTCTTTATATGTGGACCCAACACACCCAAAACAAAACTTTGGAATTTCCCTAGTGGCACTAGGGCTATTTCCATGAACCATAAGTGTATCCCTAGTTAGTGCGCCAGTGACAACCCCACCAGCCCCATAGGTATAAGCAAATAAAGGGCATGGTCTAGGACATGTCGATTTGAGAAGGGTAGCCAATGAGCATCCAGCCATAGTACACGTGTCATAGTCACTATCAGAGCTATGGATGTCATTGCAAAAAGAGCTACCACAAAGGTCCCTAGAAGATGAAGAAGAAAAAGAGGGAGAGAAAGCTGCAGTAGTCAACTTATTGTTCCTATATTCATCACACTCAATACAATCAAAAGATATATTCCCACAAGGAACCCAAGTGAGGTCACTCCCAGTATCCATGTATACTTGAATGACTTGTGGAGGTGAACCCAAATTAAGAGAGATTAAATACCCATTTGTAATCTCCCTCAATGGTTCCATCATGTCTAAAATTTCAGAAGGTTTCTTTGCTGAATTCCTAATCCTAGAGGCTCGTGGTATTGGAGGAAGGGAATTCCTAGAATACTGAGCCATACCAAGGACCATTGGGTTATGGTTTCTCTCTTTTGCTAGAGTTTGGTTGAAATTAAACATGGAAGCTGTGAGTAAAATGAAGAGGAGAAAGGTGGCAATTGTGATCAACTGTGCTGCCATTATGGCCTTTGCTTTGTGTTTAGGTATGTTGAGATGAATAGCGTTTGTTAGTACTAAGTATTTATAGAAAGAATTTGCACTGATCTGGTTAATTTACAATATGAAGAATTAGGGTTTGTGGTACGATAAAATTGAGTAACAGATGTTGTCTCATGCACGGATGAGAAAGAAGAGGATTAATGGTCTGAGTATGCCTTCCTAAAAAAAAAAAAAAAATTCGGAGTATGACATGAGAGTGTGTGTATATATATATACATATATGTGCGCGCGCATGTACACATGCACTGGTAAATACAAAATTGTGTGCATGTTAACTCGAGAAAAAAAAAGTGGAATTTTCAAAAAAGAGAAGAACAAATTAATGGCCCATTAGTAATGTTATTCTAATAATTTTGTTTGTATTTTTTAAAAATAGTGTGAATAAAAAAATATATAAAAATATATAAAATATTATTTAAAAATTAAAAATTGTTGTTTAAATGCATGTCCTAGCCCCACACGGCAATACTGGCATGAGGTGTTCGCTAGCTGTATGAAAAAACATAAGTACCTACAAAAAATTGGAGATCGCATGCTTTTTATTCTATAGGCTTTCAAGTACAATAGTACATTCAGAGTGAAGTGGATCGCATATGTTTTTGTTGTATAGATGTATAAAGGACCAATTCTTGGAATATTGTGACTCAAAAATACACCCAATGAGTACAACTGTGTTAGAGATGGTGGAGGCCACCTGCTAAGTACATGTAATTAAGGTTTGGATATATATATATATATATATATATATTCCTTTTTTTAAGTTTTAAATTTAATTAATTGAACAAAATATATTCCATGTGATAACCCAAAAAAAAAAAAAAATTATGAAGTTTTTTTTAGAGAGAGAGAGAGAGATAGTCCTTATGAAGTTGAGTATGAATGATAAGAAAAAAAATAATAAGTTCATGTAAAAGTGATAAATAATTATTTATAGTCTACTATATTAAAATTATGACTCAAAAATTATGGCCATAAAAGAACTTATATTGTAGTGGTTTTAAAGAGTTGATAGGTTAAAGCTAGATTATGCTAAGAGTTTGTAACTTATATGTTACTTCTTGGCGTTTCTAAAGAAGAAATTTAGGGTTTAAATCTCTCGTAATTATTGAATTATTGAGTAGAAATGCTAAAACTAGATTATAATACTAATCTTACTTTAAGAAGCGCATATAAAACTGAGTTCTAAAGTTTAAATGATTAAGAAAAGGATAGTTTAAGCTTTATTCCACTCTTGAGTGAATGTCCATAAAGGGATGTGTGTTTAATTGTCGGTCTTAGCTACCTTTTAATTAAATTCATTAAAATAATAAGTACTAATATTCTATATCTAAAAAATAATAATATGTAGAAGAACGATGAAATATAAGGAATGAAATAATAACTCTCAACTTGACTATTCTCATGACCAGTTCACGGTTAACCCAAAACATGGTTAGACTATTTGGTCTAGTCCGAGTTTGAAAACCTAGTTTTAAGGCTGGAAATCAATTAGAGATATTTGCAAAGATACTCAAAATAAGAAAAAAAAAAAAAAAAAAAAAAACCTAAAAAGAAGAAAATTCATGGTTTTGAATTCACAAATGAGAGGAAAATCTACAAAGAATCTCTTTAAAAACCAGTTGTTCAATCAATTCGTAACTCTCAACTACAAGTTTTATGATATTTTGGTATTTTCTAACTTTTATTATGACCAGAGCCAATAACAAATTTACAATTAAAAGTGGGATTTTTTTTTATCTATTTATTTATTTTATTTAAAATCAATATTTCTTATTTATTTTATTATATTTAGCTTTTATTAACATCTAGTTTTTTAGATGATAATATGAGTAATCCATTTAATGTTCTTGTGACATAATTGATTTTAGGTAATATTTTATCAATTTGAACTTTGAAGAACTTCTTTTTACAAAAATAATTACGATAAGTTTTGTCAATAAAAAAGAAAAAGAAAAGATACATACACCCTTACCATTTTAAAGACAGTCTGAAGCAACCTCCATGAAGAAATCTTACCTATCAATAGACTAAAAAAAATCAATAACAGTGATTAATCAGTAAGAATTTGTAAAATTTTAGATGAAAATGCTGCAAGACAAACTATAACCATGTAGTGCAAAATAATAATAGTAGTAATAATAATAATAATAACCAAAAACAGGAAACCCACAATATAGAACTTAGAATTCAGCACCCAGATTTAGTTAAGGGTCAGCACCAAGTAAAAGAGTTTATAGGTGATAATAGGGGTGTACAAGATCAGGTTGGGTCGGATTGATGAGTTTTTTTTTAACCCAATTTATTATGGTGGGTTAAAAAAAAAAATCCAACCCAACCTATCATAGGGGTCCAACCCAACCCACATGGATTGGGTTAGGTTGGGTAGGACAATTTTTTTAAAATTACTCTTATTATTATTAAATTGAACATTAGAATAATACTACTACAAATAAGAACAAATTTATAACTAAATAATCATGAACATAAAACCAAACAAACACAAACTATATGAGAAGAATTTAGGGTTTTATTTATGACGAGGGGCAAAAAAGTAAATAAAAATTGTATAATATATATATATATATATATAATTTTAAATATATATTAAATATATTAAATGTAGGTGGGTCCAATCGAATTATACGGATTTGTGAATCTTATGATCCAAACCCAACACGACCATTGTTAAAAAAATTTGCATAACCCAACCTAACCCACCAACCTTTAAAAACTGACTTAATTTGGCAGGTTGGGTTAGATTAAGTCAGTTTTAACGGATTCCTTGCACACCTTTGGTTAATATTTAGAATTGGCTGGAGTTAACACCATACCATTAAGATAATTGCAAGAGAAGTTTTCTATATCATCAAAATAATGTCTCCAAAAGATTTAGAGTAGACAGCGGCATTCCTACCCCTTCCGATCGATAAACCAAACTTCCCTTCAAATCTTTAATTCCAAAAAAAGAAAAGAAAAGAAAAAGAAACTGTATTGCTGGTGCTAACTTGGTAATTGAGGTCCCCCATTTGAAGTTTCGAACAGATCATCTGCAACATATACTGGAACCTGTCGAGGTGGCGGAGACGACGCAAAATCCGCAAAATGGAGGCATCACCTATTATTTTTTAAACCACTTACAAAGTACCATATAATCTCAAAAAAGTAAAAAGAAGTATATAATTATAGGTTTACAACCCATGACATGTACTTTACACCTTTTACTTTTATATAAAATCAAAAAGGTGTTTCATTGTTAAAATAAGATACTGGAAACAGGGGGCGGAGCCAGGGCAGGTTGAGAGGGGTCAATTGCCCCCCCCGACCCTGCCCAAAATTTCCCTTTTTTTATTTTTATTTTTATTAATGTGTGTAGCTGTAAAAGGTGGAGCCACATGTTTCAAAACAAAATTGTAAAAGTGGTGGAGCCACAGTATGCAACAACGTACATGTACATCTGCAGTAATTTTTTTTTCCACGTTTCAACCTGCAAACGGAGGATCTTAACTGCCTGCACTTGTTCTTCACTTTTACTTGCACACATGCATATATTATCTTTTTTAAAGAATGCTTTCGAAGCTATAAAAGTATGTTGTCACCTTTCAGGAAGCTCTTGTCCAATTAAATTCTTTGGATATGCGCCTAAATAGGTCACAAAACATGTGCCATAATTCATAAAAATGATGCTAAAGATACAACAAATTTTATTACAAGAGTTTTACAAACTAACGTGTGACTAATAACAAATAAATAAATAAATAAAATAAAATAAAATAAACATTGATTTCTTATATTATTAAAGCCCATCGTTAACATTCATTGTCACATCAAAAAATAATTGTCAAATTAGTTTTAAATATTTTATAAGAGCAATAGCATTGGTTGTTTTAAAAATATATTTTCACATATTAAACAACAAATTTATTAGTTTAGCAGAGCATTTGACAATATACCCCATATCTCATCTCTTATTTTAACACATGTTGATGCTCATTTTGGGAAGCTCAGTAGAAGGAAGAAGCCCGACAACATGGGTAGAAAGGAGTTAGTAATTGGATAGAAAAACCATTAAGTTCTAGCTGCAGGAATAATAGATCATAGGCCCATAAAATAAACAAATGGGCCTTAAGGAAGTAAACGGGCCTAAAGGAGCTTGGAGAGAGAGAAGTAACAAACCCAAGGGCAGTATCTGATGTAGAAAAGTGAGAATGGGCCACAGCGAGCCCGAAGTAATGCAAGTAAAGAAAGTAAGGGGTTGATGGAAAGTCCATGAGCCCTGGGGAAGCTTAAATGAGTTAGTAAAAGTCCATGAGAACGTAGAATTAGAAAAAGGGCCGAGGATGCCCAAGGAAAACAAATGGGCTAAAGATGCCCAAAAAGGAAATAAATGGGACACAGGAGCTCGCAAGCAACGTAATCAAAAAGCCCAATGACCATACTGAGTCATTGAGAGAAGAATAAGCAGCAAGCCTAAAGAGGTCTAGCAAGCTTGGGTCAAATAACATCACAACAAGAATAGTAGAGCGGTACGATAGGAAATGCAAGACTGCAGAAAAAGCAAAAGAATGGGCTGAAAGAAGAAAAGCCCACAATCAAGTAAAGCCCAGCCCCCAAAGGGAGCAGGCCTTAAAGAATGGGAAGTTAGGAAGTAGCTCGCACCATAAAAAGCTAAGGATGGGCGGCAGAATGTGCAGATGAGCCTCTAGGCCACGGCAAACGCATGAGCAGCAGATAGATTTTGGACATACACAAAAGTGAAGTACGCACAAGGCCTAAACATCACCAGCCTGTACCCAGCCAATACAAGAAGTGGTGAGGTCATAGGTTATAGGTAAGAGGGTATGGTTTGGTAGTGGGAAGAGGGGGAGAAGGGGAAAACCTATTCTCGGGTTCCTGCTCAGTCTCTTTTGGGGGAAATATCCTACTGGGATGACATACCACCAAAAAAAAGTAAGGATGAGTTGGAACCACTAGGTACATGCCATGAGGGATAGGGAGAGAAAGAAAGCACCCACACCGTAATAGGTAAGAGTGTCATGGCAAACAAACAAACAAAATAGTCTTCTTTGTTTGGTAGTGAGGAGTGGTACAGCCAGCACAAGTAAGAGATGGTGGCTGGGCGACTAACAAACCAGTGGTGGTCGGCAAGGACATCCAGACTAGACAAACGTAGTAAAAGGCTAAAATAGTAAAATCTGGTCACAGCAGGCATTATATAAAGGACCTTTGCCGTGCATAATAGGGGATCATGAACATAGTAATAGTAACCTTTAGGAGAGAATCATAACGGAAAAACAAGCACTGAGAAAGAAAATGAAAAGAAAAGAAAGAAAGAATTAGAAAGAAAAAAAATGGGGAGTATAGAATAGTAGGCATGCACCAATAGGTTGATCTCCTTTCTCCCTCTAAAGCTCATGCTCTTTGTCAAGGACAAAAGATTCTTCTGGGTACATGTCATTTAGGCCCGTTCCCTCAAAGCAATTAATTTCTTTTTGGGGAGATTATTCGCATTGAGGAAATGGTTCCCTTTTTAACTTCGACCCTGCAACATAACTTGGTAGGGCAAACTGACATTTCTCTATTTGGTTCAATAAACTTATTAATATTTCTTCCCCATTTATTTCTACTATTTCATGAACAGGGCACTTCTTGTTACCGCCCTTTATTTATTTCTGTCTAAATAGCAAATGCATTTCTTTTGTTATTTTATCATATCTGTCTGCCATAACTTTCTCATAGCAGCTCCGCCTGTCATGGGCATGTGACCAAAGTTTTGGCAAATGGGGCATAGTTTGTGCACGAGCTGGGCCAAAGTGGGTTATAATTGGATCGGTCCCAACTCTCTTATCTAGAACACTTGGGCCCAGTACAGCAAGAGGCAGTCTAGCCCAACATTACAAAAAGGCCCACCACAACACATAGCTCATTAAAATAACCTAAAATAACTTCTATCATTTATCATAATAAAAAATATCTCACCAACCAGCCACCATTCCCACCACCACTAAGGACTAACCCATTGAAATATTGAAGAGAAGCTTTGGCTTTGAAATCAAATGTGTATAATCAAAGCCAACAACCAAATCCACATCCACTGCCAACAACCAAATCCACATTTATCAAAATCAAAATCAACCTAAATGCCTACACCCACAACCACAAAACACCCATAAATATTAGAGAGAGAGAGAGAGAGAGAGAGAGAGAGTAAATCATACCATCACGCTAGCCACCGTTGAGACAAGAGAGTCGAGGAAGGTAGAGAGGTTTAGATCCGAGGAATTTGCTACGGAGCAAAGAGGCTATGGCCATGGGGGTGAGAGAGAGAGAGAGAGAGAACGCTTTGAGAGGGGAAGAGAGAGAATGTTATGAGAGAATATTTGAGTGGGAAAGAGAATTAGGACGGAGAGAAGAGAGAATAAAAAATAAATAAATATTTTATAACATGCTACAGTGCTATTATACTATAATAGAAGGGTACTACATGTAGCATGGTGTAAAAAAATTTGGAATTTGGCACATCTCATAAAGCATGAAGTTTGTTGTTTGGTGTGCTAAATGCTAAAAAATTGGCATTTAGCACATCTGAAGTTAGTGCTCTAATAAAATATGACTTTTATTAACCGATACATTTAGGCATTTGTTAAGCAGTAATATAATGGCCCACCACATTGGGAAGTAACCAAAAAAAAAAAAAATATATATATATATATATATATTAAAATACTTCTTTAACTGACTTTAATTGCATTAAAAAAAATATCAAACTTAACCAATTTCTTCATACACTCATTAACCCAAATCATAAAATTTATACTCCATTTGTCCCATATTGTTAGTTATGTTTAAAAAATTTAACTTTTTAAGAGAATATCGGTTAATGCATCGCATTTTTTTTTTTTTTTTTGAGAAGGATAATGCATTGCATTCTGAATAAAAAAGATTACAAAATTTCAAAGTCTTTTTAAATTTAAACTCTTGTTGAAGTGGGGTATTAAATTTTTAAATAATGCAAAGGATAGTTAAGAACATTTATTTATTGATTTTTCAAAGAGAACTATAATTTAGGACATCCCAAAACGAAATAGACTAATAATTTGGGATGGAGAGAGTAGTACTTAACATTTTTCAATTTATAATTCAGGACATCATTTTAAAAAGAAATTTTCAATCCGATGGAAGAGTCCATTATGATATTTACCTTTCTGTTTTGTTTTGTTTTATTTATTTTATTTATTTTTGTCTTGTTTTTTTTCTTTGTAGAGGTTGCTTCACTTTTAGCAAGGTGAAGGAGATTTTTCATTCAGTTTAAAACCTTTTCTTATTTCCTTTCGTTAATTGCAAATTGCAATGAAAGGATGATAATTTGGGCATCGTTAAACATTCTGATCTACTCGTATAAAGAAAAATGAAGATATTACAATAACAAAGATTTTGCGACCTATCTGTACATTTTACTTATTTAAACCAAAGATCCTTGTTACCTATGTTTTAAGGCTGTGAAGATGCAGACGCCAATTCACATGCAGAAGGAATTTATGTTGTCAGATAATAGCAAATTGATAATTCATTGGCACATTTTTGGTTGTACATAGCTTAAAATACTATCAAATCGAGGCTTTTATAGTGTGGTAGTGATTTGTTCCTGGTGATCAATCAGATTTCGCAGTATTTTTCATTTGAGGTGATTGGGATACCAACTATTGTGAAACTCTCAGAGTTAGGATCCCAAAAGTCCAATACCTTAATTCTTAGGATTCCTCTCGAAATAGTGCTCAGATTAGCTTGGACTATAGCCTCCTCAGCTTGGCTTTGGCAGCACCTAAGGTCAAGCTAAGGAGCAGGGTCCAGCGAAATCATGCTATCCCATTCTCTGTCCTTCGGCATTAGCTGCCCTTATTTCCATGTCAGGCATGACCTTGGAAATCTTGGCCTTTTACATTTTGTCTTGACAGTGTCGACACCAGATTTCGGGGCCAACCCCTACTTTTGGAGCCTTGGTGACTGTGTGCATACTCGTGTACGAAACTTAGGCGGATTTGTGTGCATGCATGTCTTTTTATAAAGTAATTAATATTTGTGTGCATGCATGAAAAAAAAAGTAATTAATATTTTGACAGTTTTTTTTTTCATTTTCTATAAAAATGGTATCAAAACTTTCTTAAAATGAATTATTAACGGGTATCCTAATGGCACTTGTTAGCATGACCATTTTATCTTTTACTCATTTAAGGGAATTGCCACCGATCATTGACTTTTAACAGTGTGATTGGTCACCTCTGTCGAGTTGATTTTATCTCGTAATTTAGCTAAAATAGTCTTAAGAGTTACTCCACATAGTTTAAACTGAAAAAAAAAAAAAAAAAAAAAAAAAAAAAAAAAAAAAAAAACCCCAAATTAGAAGACAAGAATTTAGAAGCTTATGTAGGGAAGAAGTCATGCACTCCACAATGTTCATTTCACAATGATGCCTCATTTGAATTATTCATACATTTCACCATGTCTATTTGAAGAGTAACTTATTAGAAATTTGGGAATTTGGATTTTGAAGGGGGGGGGGGGGGGTGGTGAAATTTCAATATCAAGTGATGTATGCATGCTTTATTCAAAACTACTTAGGAAAGAGAAAACCTAAATTAAATACTTTTAAACTCATGGGAAAAAATTGCGAAACAGTCTATTTTTGGGAAAAAATTAGGCGAGTGGCATGCGTTCAAAGTTATTTAGGAAGCTAGACTCTTTTTGAAAGTCGAGTATGCCAAACTCGACTTTGGGCTGGAAAACGAACACTATAGTGGCGTTTTTTTAGTGCCTATAGTGGCGCTTCCTAAATAACTTTGAACGCATGCCACTCGCCTAATTTTTTCCCAAAAATAGACTGTTTCGCAATTTTTTCCTAAACTCGTGCGTTTGGTATAGGCGTATAGCAAACTTAATAAAGGCAAATTAATCTTCTACGTATAGCAAACTTAATAAAGGCAAATTAATTTCCTCATGCAAAACAACATAAAATAGAATGCCAAATTTGGGAGAGGGGGACTGGTTTGCCTTGATTTGGAGTTCATGGTCTTATTTGATTTAGACCATGGACAAATTACTTCTTTTTTTTTTTTCTTTTCTTTTTTGAAAATTGAATTTCAAGTTTGAAAACATGTTTTTGGAATTTTTCAGAACAAAAGTTCATTCAAAAAAAAAAAAAAAATATATATATATATATATATATATATATATCATTGTAGTTTTTGGATTTGTCAAAAAAATAAAAAAAAAGAAAGATTCTGGATTTCTTTTTTGGGGGGAAAGAAATGAAATTTTTATGGATATTTTTCTTTGAAAAAAGGGACTTTATTTTCAAAGAGTGAAATCTCCATGGTTTTTGGAAAAATACTTTCTAAAGGGTAGGAAAATACAATAAAACCATTCTCAGGAGTTAAAATTCCATGGAGTTTATGGAATATATTTTTCAAAAGGAAAATTAATGGATTTTGGGAAAAAAAAAAAAAATCTTTCAAGAATTGGAAATCCCTTGAGTATTGGAAAATGATTTTTCTAATATAATCTCCATGGGTAATTGGAAAGAGATGTTTAGTTTCGAAAATCCCAGGGTTTAGGAAAAACAGTTTTCGAGGAAAAGTCCGTAGGTTTTTAGGAAAACAATTTCTAGGTGGAAGATCCCGCGGTATTTGGAAAAACAATTTTTATGGAAATCTTCTAAGTTAAAAATCCCATGATTTTTGGACAACAGATATCGGGGAAAATTCCATGGGACTTTAGGAAAACAATTTCAAAGTGAAAAATTCCATTATCTTTGGGAAAAAATTTTCAAGAAAATTTCCCTGGGTGTTTAGGAAAATAATAAGATTTTTTTTTTTTATGGAGAATTTCAACTTATGATGTCCACTCCTGATGATAGTTTTTTATTATCAGACTAAGACATCAATCGGTTTTTGGTGTAGGTGGGGATTGAATCTCAGATCTTTTTTTTTTTTTTTTTTTTTTTTTTAGAGAGTTTCAACTTATGGCGTCCGTTCCTGATAATAGCTCTTTATTATCAGACCAAGATACCAATTAGTTTTTGGTATAGGCGGGGATTGAATCCTAGATGTTTTATTCAACCATCAGAGACTTTATTAGTTGAGCTAATTGGAACCTACTTTTTTTTTTTGGAGAAACAAACACACACACACAAGGGAGAGGGAAAGAAGTTCTAACACAAAGGTACACCATAGCTCTAGTCAAAAGCCCAAATCTTTTATTTCAACTATAAGAGATTTTACTAGTTAAGTTAGTTGGAGTTTCTCTAAAACTCCCATAATTTTCCATATCAACACAATATTAAAAAAAAAAAACCCGACCTCGATATACGCTCTGCCTTCTCTTTCTCCAAAATGCAGTCGTTAAGCTCCTTTTACTAGCTCCCCCAACCCAACGCTCCTCCTTTACTAGCTCCCCCAACGTTCAGACCCAAGGCAGATCTCCTTCTTCAGACCCACGTGATAGGTTTTTAGACCCCTTAAACCAACAATTGGATTAACCTAGTTAATTAGCCAAGTGATTAACTTAGTCAAATTATGCAAATCTAGGTTATCACAATCAAACAATCATATCAGGTATAAAGTAGCAGAAATATAAATAACACAATGATATGATGACCTAAGAAATCACACCGGTAAAAACCTTAGGAGGATTTAACCTAGCTATCCTCAAAGTAAACTTGAATCCATTATGTGAAAGAATCGAAATTCATACAATAAGACTTACAAGTCCCCACGCTCGACTTCTTATTGCTACCTACCAGTAAAATTTATTGACACGACCACGTGCAAGCTCCGTATCCACGGATTCTTTCTTTCTTGGATTCTCCAGGAAATACAAGCACTCCCACTTGTGTATCTTTAAGCTCCTATGGCAGCAACTGAATGATCATCAAGATGTTGAAATAATCCTTTTCTTGATAACCCTAAGTTTATGTGAAGGAAAGCTCCTCAAGGATCTCACAAAAGATTCACATAAACAGCAATATGAGCAACATGAGCAACCTCTAAAACATGGCTAGGGTTTCCCTTATATACCAAGGGTAAAAACATAAAACCCTAAAACGTTTTAAGTGAACAAGGGCTGAGTTGGAATTATGCAGAAAACGCATTCTGCCCGAGGTTCGATTGATCGAGCCAGGTTGAAATGCACAATAACTTCTGCATCAACTTGATTCTAACTTTACATACAATGACACAACTTTGAGGAAGTCTAAACAAGACTAAACAACCTGTTTTGATCATGGTTTGCTAACATTACACATTAGAATTCTAAATACATAAAATCCTAAGTCTTTAGAACCTAACAAACTCTCCCTTTGGCAATTTGTGACAAAACACAAACTAAAAGCTCAAAGTTTACAAGTAAAAGCCCTTTACAAAAATAATGCTCATAACTACAAATCTAATCCTAACTACTATCCATCAGTTGCAAGTGTAGACAGCAGCAAAATTGAATCAACCTGTATATTTCTTGAAACACTAAACAAAACGCATAAACGCGGGTGTGGAAATAATACGAGTAAATAAAATAAAATCTTGATTTCACAAAACACACAATAAAGAGATATACCAATGAATAACATCATAAATATAACTCAATAAGCAGTGAAATAAGAAATATATATAACCAAAAAAATGTAACTCCCCTAACATGAATAACCTAACAACATACATCAAGAGCCAAAAAGAATGTAGATACAAAGTGTAGCTCATAGATACAATCTAATCACCACAGGCTCTCCAAGATAATCAAAACTCCCCCCATCAACAAAAACTCTACAAGCTACTCAAAATGCTACTCTCCCTTTTTGTGATGAAATGCCAAAGGGCACTCAGAATCCATCATTAAAAGGAGGTGGCGAAGGTGGTCGTCTAAAATGTGTTAGCTCTGCATGCAAAGCATGAACCTCATCGAGCAAGTCCACCAAAATCTGTCCATGAGCCGCCTGAACGGTTAAGACATGACCCAATGTACGTCAAATGTCAGAATCATCCAAAGTAGCCGGTGGCGGAACATCAGCATCAGCAGCAGCAGCACCAGACGCCTCTGCCTATGCATCACCTTTAGAAGTGGGAGGAGGGGGTAGAGCACCAGAAGGCTCAACTCTAGCTCTACGGTGAGAAGCCCGCTGCCTAAGGAAAGAGGCACCTATGGGACCAACAATATGAATGGGCTCAGAAGCGAGGAAACTATCTAAACCTAAAAACAACAAAATCCTATAAATGAAAATAGGATAAACAAGAGCATGACCAACAATGCTACTCCTATGAATCTCGTTCAAAGAACGAAGAACCAGATGGGGGAAAGAAATAGAAGCACCAGAAACAAGTGCATACAAAAACACACATCGCTCAAGAGGGATGGTGTGGAGATGAGAAATAGGCCACAAAGAATGACACGTTATCCTAAGAAAGAGATAGGTAGTCTCAGGAAGCTTAGCAGACATGATCCGAGAATCAGAACCCTACTGGATAGAAGACCCAGTGATGTATGACATAACATCATCAAGAGGTGGAGACTCCTTATAAGGATAGTTAGGCTGCCTAACAATCGGAACCCCAAGAGCTTCAGCTACTACCCGAGGGGTAATGGTGAACTCTGCACCTCGTATCCAACTCCTAACAAGGGTGTTGAAATCATAGACGTGGCAAGAGAGATTCGAATAGAACTCTCTAATCAGGGCAGCCGGGGGTGGATGGTTTATCTCCAACAAAGATAACCAGCCTCGACTCTCAAAATTTGCCCTAATGGCAAGATCTAACTCATCTAACAACACCTTCTGCTCAACCCAAATTTTTCTTTTAATGTTCAGCGACTCATAGGCCTCTCTGCATTTGTCACTCCGAAACACCTCACTCCTAGAGGGAGACTCAGAAGAGGTGGAGGGTCTCATACGGGCTCTAATTTTCCTAGGCATGCTAAGGAAAGGACAAAGACACAAAGCAGGACCCAAAAAGAACAAAAAGAAAACCAAGGGCAGACTGCAAGTTAGCACAAAAAAAAAAAAAAAAAGAATAAAGATCTATATGATGCATGAATAGTTAAATGTTATGATGCATGCTCTAATGCAGTGAACTTAGTGCAATTAGAGTTCAAATTCACAAAATTGGCTTGAGCATAGAGTTTCTAACAAAAACCCAAAATTTGCAAAACCACTTGTTTGTTTTTATAAAAGTTGACCAATTGATCATCACACAAGTTTCTGGAAAAAATCAAATTTTTGAAAAACAAGGAATTTTGCACAAAAACATCTCGAAGCATTGAATTTTCAAATTAAAATGCATGAGTATGAGATGAAATGCTTTTCAAAAACACAAGTTTTAAACCCAGATTTCCCAAAATAAGATTTTCAAGTATTCTCTTAAATTCTCAACCAACAAATATGTTTTGCACAAAAACTCAAAGTATTTTCAAACTTGGTTGGTCAGACCAAAAACACACAATAACATGTACAATATTTAGCAAAGAGTAACTTATGTAGTGTGTGCAACTAGCAAAAGTTTGAAATACATGTGAGGTGATATGTGAATAGCAATTAAGCACAAAGTCTACAAAATTTATCACATAGAATTTGAAAGAGACTATCACCAAAAGAGTTGCATCATATAACTCCTACATCTCCTAGAACATAAGCTTGCAATCATGTAAGTTTCTTGAATTTTGCCTCATAATATACACGCCAATTTTAATTTATTCTGAAACTTATTATAAGGCTAAGATAATGTACACACCAATTTTAATTATGTGATTTGGCATCAAGCCTAATAGTACACACCAATTTTATTTGATTGATTTAATTAAGGTCCAATAATGTACATACTAATTTTAGCATTTAAACCGAGACTACATCTTATATTTTTTTTGTGCATGTGCTACACTTTCTCGAACACAAAATCTTACGATATGCACTAAGGTGTTCATGATTGGCTAGTAAACAGTGGTGAGATAGTTATTTATGCCTTTCTCAAAAGGATCAAGTCCAACAATCAAAGGCATGTGATTTCAAGATCAAGACAAAGTGATTAAAAACTATAAACATCTTCCTACACAACATGCATTACAAAGCTCAAACTAGTAAAGTGTAATAAAATAAACTCATCTAAGCTAAACAAGGTACAAAAGACATGTTAAGTGAAAATAAATTTGACCAACCTTGTTTTCAAAAACCAAGATAGTGAATACAAAACACAATTTGCTTCCCTTTTTCTTTTTCCCTTTTTTTTAAAAAAAAAAAATTTTTAAAAAGAGGAAACAAAAGAAATCCTAGAATGAAATGTATGAATGTAATGCAATGCAAATCCTAAAAAAAAAAAAAAAAAAAAAACAATGGTCACAAAGAGTAGAGTAGTGAAGCACAAGGACCATGACAGAAAGACTTAATTAGTTCAAGTCTTTTGTATCCAAAACCTTTTAGATGCACCTCGAGCATTGGAGTTCTTATTTACATTAGAGTGATTTCTAAATCCAAGATTTGAATAAAGGTTGAGAACCTTTACCAATTCATCAATAAGTGTCATAGGATCTTGTGCTTAAGGCATAGACACTTTTGGTTTATTTGCTCTCTTAGCATCTTGCAGCTTGTAACAGTTTGGACGAATGTGTCCAGACTTTCCACAAAAATGACAGACCCAAGTGGGCTTACCATGCATCTTGTGCTTAGAAAAGGTAGACTCCTTAAGTTTAGACTATTTCAGATCAACCATAATCTTCCTAGATGGTGAAACTTCTATGGGTTTGACAACCTCACTACCAGGGGGTTTAACAATTTCACTCACAACCTCACTCAGAGAAGGTTCATAGAAGATGAAGGAACAAAGTTTGTGGAATGTGGAGCAGACACAGAGATGCTATCAATAAAACCTAATCCAAATTTGTCAGAAGGAGACTTTTGAACACTCAGCATTTGATCAAGTTTAGAACTAGCAGATCTAGCAACAGATAAATCAAGTTCCAAAGATTTAACTTTATCAAGCAGTAGCATATTCTCAGCATTTGATGAAGGAACAAAGTTTGTGGAATGTGGAGCAGACACAGAGATGCTATCAAAAAAACCGAATCCAAATTTGTCAGAAGGAGACTTTTGAACACTCAGCATTTGATCAAGTTTAGAAGTAGCAGATCTAGCAACAGATAAATCAAATTTCAAAGATTTAACTTTATCAAGCAATAGCATATTCTCAGTTTTCACATTGTTAAAAAGTTCATTAGCATCAAACAGTTTTACAAGCAAATTCTTCTTGTCAAGTTTAAGAGTTTCAATTTTCTTCAGACTAAGTTCAACATTCATAGCGTCCTTTGCAACAACTTTACAAAGTTTATTGTAGGCCTCTTGAAGATCTGTATCCTCAGAGAGTTTCCCATCAAAAGGTTTCTCTTCAACAGACACACTTTCATTGACTACAGCAGTAGCAATGAAAGTAATGAAGTTTCCATCCTCCTCACACTCAGACTCATCAGAAGCTTCATTATCATTAAGGGTTACGGCCATAGCCTTACCCTTAGACCTCAAAAATGTAGGACATTCAGATTTCACATGACCATTCCCTTGACATCCAAAACACTGAGGACCTATAGAATTATTAGAGGATTGACCTACTTTTTCTCTAGGTTTTTCATTGTTGTTAACCTTAGTGGGATCATTCTTCACAAAGTTTCTAGGTTCAGTAGTGTTCGTACCTCTTGCCTTTATGTTACTATTTCTAAGAAAGTTTCTAAAGTTCTTTGCAAGGTAAGCAATCTCTGTAGTAGAGAGCTCATCATCAAATCCACCAACCTCAACATCATCAACTGACTTAAGAGCTATTGATTTGGATTTGCTAGTTTTGGGTAGGTCTAACTTATAGGACTGAAGAGATCCTACAAGTTCATCAACAGGGATGGAGTCCACATTCTTGCTTTCAGTGATGGCAGTCATTTTGGGTCTAAAATCTTCAGTTAAAGATCTAAGAATCTTCCTAAAAATTTTAGGTTAATAATAAATTTCACCTAGATTATATGCAGAATTAACAATGTCATTAAGCTTACCATAGAATTCATCAAAGAATTCATCATCAAACATCCTAATGCTCTCAAATCTAGTAGTCAATTGCTGCAACTTGTTTATTTTAACTGCTTTTGTGCTTTCATGCACAGTTTGGAGGATATTCCAAACAGTGTGAGCAACCTCGACATTAGAGATTCTCTTAAATTCCTCCATAGAAACAGCGTTAAAGATAGCATTCATAACTTTGCTATTGAACGCAGCTGCTTTCTTTTGAGAAGTTTGCCACTCACTCACAGGACTAATGGGCTTCTTCCATCCGTACTCAACGGAGTTTCAAACTCTCTCATCAATGGATTTTAGGAAAGCTTTCATCCTTACTTTCCAATAGGCATAATTATTCCCATCAAAGTGAGGAGGAATAATTAGAAAGTGTCCATGTTCCATGACAATAGGAGTCAAGGATCAGCTCAGAGATCAAAAGATCAACAACAAGAGAGCTACCTGCTTTGATACCACTTGATAGGTTTTTAGACCTCTTAAACCAACAATTGGATTAACCTAGTTAATTAGCCAAGTGGTTAACTTAGTCAAATTATGCAAATCTAGGTTATCACAATCAAACAATCATATCAGGTATAAAGCAGTAGAAATATAAATAACACAATGATATGATAACCCAGGAAACCACACCAGTAAAAACCTGAGGAGGATTTAACCTAGCTATCTTCAAGGTAAACTTGAATCCACTATGTGAAAGAATCGAAGTTCATATAATAAGACTTACAAGCCCCCAAGCTTGACTTCTTATTGCTACCTACCAGTAAAACTTACTAACACGACCACGTGCAAGCTCCGTATTTACAGACTCCTTCTTTCTTGGATTCTCCAGCAAATACAAGCACTCCCGCTTGTGTATCTTTAAGCTCCTATGGCAGCAATTGAATGATTATCAAGATGTTGAAGTAATCTTCTTCTTGATAACCCTAAGTTTATGTGAAGGAAAACTCCTCAAAGATCTCACAAGAGATTCACACAAACAGCAATATGAGCAACAAGAGCAACCTCTAAAACGTGGCTAGAGTTTCCCTTATATACCTAGGGTAAAAACATAAAACCCTAAAACGTTTTAAGTGAACAAGGGCTGAGTTGGAATTATGAAAAAAACGCATTTTGCCCGAGGTTCGATTGATCGAGCTAGGCCGAAATGCACAATAACTTCTGCATCAGCTTGATTCCAACTTTACATACAATGACATAACTTTGAGCAAGTCTAAACAAGACTAAACAACCTGTTTTGTTCATGGTTTGCCAACATTACACATTAGAGTTCTAAATACATAAAATCCTAAGTCTTTAGAACCTAACACCACCGCAAAGACACCATACCCACAAATTCCTCAATCAAAACCCACCATACCCACAAACCAACAAAGATCTCCAGGAATCAAAACCTACCATACCCACCAAAAAATAAAAATAAAAATTATTTCTAACCTAAAAATTTCAGTAAAAAAAAGAAAAGAAAAAAAAAGAAAAAAAAAAGCTAAAACCTGAACTCCTTTGTTCCATAAACTCTATCGTCTCCTTCTTCCTTAACTTTGCCTTGATGCCGTAGTGGTAGTAGCGAGACACTCCATGTTTTC
Source organism: Quercus gilva (assembly GCA_023621385.1). Lineage (NCBI taxonomy): Eukaryota > Viridiplantae > Streptophyta > Magnoliopsida > Fagales > Fagaceae > Quercus > Quercus gilva. The sequence continues at coordinate 73,227,911 of CM042477.1, read as the reverse complement.
AAATCAATGTTCTTAATTTCGTTCCGTGTTTATTTTTCCTCATATCAATGATCAAACATAAAACTTCAGATTTGCTATTAAATGATTTGTGAGGGGAAAAAAAAAGTAGAAGAAAGAATTCAGCCATGGGTTGGGATGGACGAAGAAACATTCCTCTTGGTTCTTAATGGCTTGCATCTGTACTTTATAAGTCTGTAGAGTTTTCAAACTGGTATAGTGAGATGACTAAATGAGACTTTGGAATATAAAAAGGCAAAAGCATTGGAATGTGGTATCACGTGGGTAGGTTGCTGGACTAGGGAGTGGAGAAGTTTCATGATTTATAAAATTATAAATATACTAATATATTTGTTTATTTACAAGAAAACCCAAAATGTGAATTATTTTTTCCTCAATAACCATTTTGATCACTTTATTATGATCACTTTAATAAATAAAATTCATTAAACTATATCATTTGGCTTAATAATAGTCATATATAAGTAATATATATGACTATTGGATATATGACTATTATGCTGTGTATCCAAGAGTTAAGTAATGTTAAATATACACTACTGTAAGTTACTTTAAGGCCCATTTCTCTCTTCCCGTGTGTGTGTTAAAATACTTGGTTTTTTAAAAAAAATATTACATTGCAACATTTATTGGATTATTGAATACTAATTTTTATTTTTATTTTTTTGTTTGATTGATATTTTCCAAGAAAACATTAATGCTAAAACAAAAAGAAAGTTAGTAATTTAATGTTTCATATCGTTTTTAAGATTGGAATCTTAATATGTGACCAAAGAGGTTACAAAAGTTATATTTGTAAAACATTCATATGAAATAATAAGTCATACTCAATAGTTTTTCCGTGCATCGCATGAGTTAGCGACTAGTTTAATTAATTTGGGAGAGGCTCCCCTTTCTGTTTATAATTCTCTTGTTTCCTCCAATTTTAAAAATATATGAATGACATGTGTAAAAAAAAATGATCCAAAGGATAGAAAAAATCTAACTTAATTTTTAAAATTTTCTTATCTATCTTCCTCCTCTTTAATATGCAACGTCATCACCATTACTTGAGATTGTGAGAAGGAGATCCATAGCTAATTGATGTCAGAGGAACAATTACCAGCAATGGTTTTTGGGTTGAGCAGCATGGTGGTGTTGTGGGTCTGGGTTTGGTTGTAGACTCGGCGAATTCGTGGGCCATACTGGTGGAGATTCAGGTTAGATGTTGGGTGGGCAGTTCATGGAGGCATAAGTTGCAGGTCATTGGTGTAAGGAAAAGTTGAGGGTTGACAATTTGGGTCGCCAGTGGCTGTGATTTGTGCGATCTAGTGGATTTAGGCTAGTAGTCGGTAAATTGCTTAACCATAAGATATAGGAGTATTAGAAAGTTGGAAATAAAATTTAGGATCAAGTAGTTTGTAAACTGTTTTTTTAAAATTTAGCTATTTAAATTAGCAATTTTACATATAACCCTATTATTTAAGCTTTGTAAACTAGTAAATTTGAGGGTATTTTAGGTATCAAAATTGAGGATCCCAAATAGGGGAAGCACTTTAAATAGTAGTATAGACTAGCCTAAATTCAAACAATGAACAAATATGATTTTTTAGTGTTTATTTTTTGAAGTTAGCTTAATAACACTCCTTTTTGAAGTTAGCCTCATAACACTCCTGATTGTATTAGTAGTTCTAAATGCGTATTATTAATGAAAAAATGTGTAAACCTCAAATTGGAATGAATGAAAAATTATGACACTAAAAAAAAAGAGCCTCATCGCACGCGTATTGATTAAGTTGGCTTGTTTTCCCAACCGTTGGATTTATTTTTTACACGTGTCATTCATATATTTTAAAACGGGAGGAAACATGAGAATTACAAACTGGAGGGGAGTCTCTCCCAATTAATTTAATCTTATATAGAATTTTTGCAAATCAAGTTTGAAAACATGGACTATTTAAAAATACTTTTGAAAACATAGTGGAAAAAAAATTTGCACTCTATTTGTTTCGATATTAAGTCATTAACATTTTTAATAAAAGCATTTTCTAGAAAGCTATCATTTTCCTATGTTTAGTAGTAACCTTAAAAAAAGTTAGAAAATTATCTTTATTTAGTTTCATGTGAGATAGAGTTTTTTCTATAAAATTTTAGCAGAAAACAACTTTATCTTATGCTAAATTAAATAAGGGAAGTTAAGACTTAAGAGATAATTTTCTTTTAACTTTTTTTTTTTTTCTAGATACTACCAACTACCAAGAATAGGAAAATGCAAAAAAGGAAAAAAAAAAAAAAATTTGACATAAGGTTTTCCATTGAAACAATCGGAAAGCATTACATTTGGTAAAAGAAAAGAAAAGAAAAAAAAAAAGAAAAAGAAAAAGAAAAAAGAAGTTAAAAACCAATTTTCAAATGCTTTTAGAATCAAGCCATTTGATATATTGTGATGGAATTTACAATACTAACTAGAAAGTTTGCATATAAATCCATACCATACATGGAGAAAATATTCACAAAGGAAATAAATCAAGCTTCGGTGAATAATAAACATAAGAATGAAATTAAATATATTTCAAAATTCTAAGCACATAATCAACTTCATCATGTAGGCATACCCATTTTAATAGATGCGCACCAACATATTCATCAAAATGCATGGGCATATTCATCATGTTTTCATGGAAAAAGTTAATTGTATGCTATAAAATGATTATAATAATTATTCATGGCTATGTTCGTCTAAACACATTATTTATTAAGTAACAGTAAACCTATCTTTCATTATAAAAAACCAATAAACTTAACTTCAAGAATAAAAGCTATATTCTAAGTGACATCCATATTAACATGCATGAATATATTCACCTAATCATAGAGATTAAAACATGCTAGCATAATTTTCTCAAAAAAAAACATGCTAGCATAAACTCGTAAAATGATTTTAGCACAATTAAGCCGTCAAGAATAAGTTTTTGAGCTATAGCTGTGTTTATAAGTATCTTTAGTTGCATTTTTTTTTTTTTTTTTATAAGGCCTATAGCTGCGTTTTAGGTTCGGCTGAATAAATTTTTATTTTATTTTATTTATTAAAGGATGACCTATAGTTGTGTTTGAAAAATGCGGCTATAGCTCGCCTATAGCCACGTTTTAAAAACGTAGTTATAGGTTAAGCCTGTAGCTGCATTCAAAAAATACGGCTATAGGTCCAGTCGAATAAATTTTTTTTTTTTTTTTAAAGGATGACCTATAGCTGCATTTTAAAAACGTAGCTATAGGTTAAGCGTATAGTTGCATTCAAAAAAAGCGGCTATAGGTCTAGCCGAATAAAATTTTTCTTTAAAGGATGACCTATAGCCGCGTTTTTAGTTTTTCTTTAAAGGATGAACTATAGCCGTGTTTTTAGTTAAAAATGCGGCTATAGGTAACACACACAAAAAAGGATGGCCTGAGATTTGTAGCCGATTATATTTTTTTTAAAGGCGGACATATAGCCACGTTTTTAACAAAAAAACGTGGCTATAGGTCCGCCTTTAACTATAATTTTTTGTGTTACCTATAGCCGCGTTTCTAAGCCGCGTTTTTAGAAATGTGGCTATAGGTAACAGACAAAAAAGAAAAAAAAAAAAAAAAAAAAAAAAAAAAAGCACCGAATGACATGCCCACTTTCCCACCTACCCCCACTCTCATCTTTTATTTCTTTGCTCATTCTTTATTTGCTTTCCTTAGTTTCTTTCTTTCTTTTGCAAGTTATGCTCCTAGCTCTTCTTTCTTTCTTCTTCTTCTTCTTCTTCCTTTTTTTTTTTTTTTTTTTTTTTTTTTTTTTTTTTTTTTTTTTTTTTTTTTTTTTCTTCTAAAGCATGCTAACCCAGCCACGCCAACACCATCCACACCAGTTAGCTTTCATTCCCTTATCTCTTTTTTTTTTTTTGTGTTTTTTTGCCTATAGATCTTTTTTGTTGTTGTTGTTGTTGTTGTTGTTGTTATTTTATGTTTAGTTAGTAAGAAAATGGAGGAAATGCGAAAAATTTTGAATGAAGTGGATATTCTAGCAATATTTGTGTCTATGTCTTGATTTGGATTTGAGTTTTGATTTTGAATTTTTTGGATCTGTGCTTGAATTTGTGCTATTGTGTTACTGATATTGTGCATATGTTTAAATGGGTTTGTGTTCTTGAGCTTGTTCTTTTGTGTTTTTGAGCTTGTGCTTTTGTGTTCTTTGAATGAATTTAGTATTAGATTTGGGTTGGTTTTGTTGAATGAGAGGAGATTCATGAATTTGTGTTCTTATATTTTATGTTCTTATATTCATGGGTTTGTGTGTGATTTTGAATTTTCTGGGTTTGTGTTTGACTTTGAATTTTCTGGATTTGTGTTTAATTTTGAATTTTTTTTGTTTGAATTTTTTGGGGAAAAAAAACCTAGAATTTTTTTTTTTTTTGGTTTTAAAAATAACCTATAGCTGCGTTTTTAAAAACGCAGCTATAGGTCCGCAGCTTATAACCACAGTTGTAACAGCAACTCAAAGCGGGTCTGACCTTTAGCCGCGATTATAAAAACGCGGCTATAGACTCGTAGGGGGCTATTGCTGCATAGTATTGGTCTGGTTTGTAAACGCGACTATATCCTATAGTTGTGTTTTTGGGGTCTATAGCCGCGTTTTTGAAACGTGGCTATAGACCCCCTTTTTTGTAGTGTATTATCACAAGCTGGAAGAGAGGTATTGCTTAAATTAGTAATCCAAGCAATTCCAACATACGCTATGGGGTGCTTTAAACTCCCTATTGGCTTATGTCATGAAATTGTAGGCCTAATCAATAGATTTTGGCAGGGGCAACATGGTGACTGAAGAAAAATACATTGGCTTAAGTGGGATGAGCTAACTAAGTCTAAGGCAGGTAAGAGCTTTCGTGATTGGGCCATGTTTAATGACTCTCTACTGACTAAATAGGCATGGAGGCTGTTGCAAAACAAAACATCCCTTTTCTATAGAGTTTTTAAGGCCAAGTTCTTTCCTGACTACACAATTATAGAGGCCAAAGACTTGAGATCCGATTCCTATACGTGGAGAAGTATACTTAAATGTAAAGATGTGATTCAAATTGGCTTAAGGTGGCAAGTTGGAGATGAGAGAAAAATTAAAATCAAGCAACATCAGTGGTTGCCAATTAAACATCCCACTACACTAACTTTCCCAATTGTTGATACAATGGAGGAGGCTATAGTGGATGTTTAATTGATACCCATACACGACAGTGGGATGATCCATGATTGATGGAATTTTTGTCCCACATGAGGCTGAATTAATTAAAAAAATCCCTTTGACTTGAGTGATATCAAAGGATGTTCTTTGTTGACCTTTTTCTCAGGATGGAAAATATAATTGCAAGTTGGTGTAGACACCTTATTTTGTACCCCTTACTTCTCGGGCCCTCGTTCCCCAATGATGGCAGTACTTTGAGGCCCAAGGTTGGTTTAGGGCCCAATCTCGTGAAAATTGACTTAAGGAAATAGTTATGGAAAATATGAAATCAATTTTGGAAGAATAAAACTATTTTTGGAAAAGAAATTTTGTTCAAAACCTTGAGTGTGTGCATGCATACACGTGTATGCGCACACACACTCAAGACGTGCATACACATGCTTAGGGTATGTGGACGCATGCCCGAGCATGCGCATGCAACTAGGGTTCTAGAAACTAAGTAAGGAAAGCTTTTTGCATTAAAAATGGTGTGAAACGAATCTCACATCGTCTAGGAGTTGCCCCACACCTCTATTTTACTACTATATAAAGCCATAAAAGGTAATTTTTCAAAACACATAGAAACGGAGGCGAATCTATGCAAGATTCACTAGAAAATAGTGAATCAAAGAGAAAATTTTTTTTTTCCACAAAAAGTCCTCAAGTCAAATTTTACTTGGTTGAGACCTATTTTGGTCTTGGTTTTTGAGTTCTAAAGTTTACTAACCTTTTGGTTTGTTATTGATTATATTGATTGAGGGGAAAGGTCAAAACTTTTTGGTTTGGGCTCTTCACTTTCCTTCTTTTAGTTACTTGTTTATATGTTTTATTGCTTTAATATGTTTGTTTAGTTTAGGTCTACTTTGTATCTTTGTTATAAGCATGATAGGTTGTTAGATTTCTTGTTTTTCTTTGTTTTTTGGTCTGAGTTGCTGGGTTGAGGTTCCGTTAGAGAGTTTATATACTTTTTGATATGCTCTTTGGCATTTCTAGCTATGCCATCATACTTGGGGAAGATAAATGTGTTGTTGGCAAGATATGGTTTCCTAGCCATCTCCTTAGGATAAGGAGGCCACGTGTCAATGTAGACAGAGCTCTCTACCTTTCTAGCTTTAAGCAAAATGGTAGCAATATTCTCCCTTGTTAGGTAAGGGGATGCTTGAGGTCTAGTGGGCTAGTGTGGATCTCTTTGCTCTTAATTCAAGGGTGGATCCAGATTTGACCTCTTAGTCTCTCCTTGAGGCGACTGGCCTCCTTGTGGGGTCTAAGGGGTGGATGTCCTCTGACGTTAAGGACTAAACTGTTGCCCACATGGCGGCATGAGAATGTTGTAGGTCCTTTGTGGCCGTGATAAGAGCTTGGTTGCTGGGTTGTCTAACCTCTTCAGAGGATTTTAAACCCTCAATATGCACAGACATGTGATCTACGCTCACTTTGGCTGGGGGTTCTTCACCAGAACCCACAGTGTTTTTCTTTCTCGGAGGCATTGGATGATGAAAAAGAGAGAATAACCAGAGATTCTACCTAGTGAAGTTGCCAAAAAGGTACATGTAAGTTAGATTTGTAAGACACTCAGATGTGTGTGACCTAAAGTCTAACAGTACATCTGGGTGTCAAACTTGGTGAGCAATAAAATGTCAACTTTAGCACCAAAACATCAAAGGGAAAACAATGGTAGGATAGAAAAGTAAAGAATAACCAAAGATATACATGAAAAACCCTATGAACGGGATAAAAAAACCATGGTGAGTGAAGGACAAAGTATCCCTCACTTTTAAAAGCTATGTAATAATATGGAAAGTTTAAGGTTACACAAGGTGTTGTTCTTCCCAAAAACCTATTCTTTCCTACTTAGTTTATACCTACTACTCTATTTACTTAGCCACATTCTCCTTTTATAGTACGAGGAATTCTGTTGGCTATACAAAAACAGGTGTTTCACTCTTATTCCTCTCCACAAACCTTAATACAGCTATAGGTACTATGTCATGGATGAAGGAGAGAGAAAAATCGCTTTTGCCAGGGGGTAGTGAGATGAAAGGCGGCTCTACTACATCGTGAGGGACAAGCAAGGACAAGGAAATGGATTGTATGGATCTTGAAGGAATTGCACATGTCCTTGGTAGTGGTCTAGCTTGGTATTAATCAATGAAGAGTGTTCTACAACCTTTGATTGACAAGGAATGAATTCCCTCTCATGGTAGTGCTCAGTGTCCATGCCCCACTATGCATTTCTTTTCCCCCAATGTTAATCACACTGTTGGCACAAGTCAAAGGCGTAACTCCCCTCACCAACATCTTTCTTCTGTATCTCATGGTTTGTCCTTGTGGAGGGTCCATATGCAACCAAGTTAGAACATTTGCTTGCACTAGCTTGTGTACTATACACTCCCCAATACTTTTTCATTTTCTACCCCTCTTTCACTTTTGAGAAGACCTCTCATCTTTGCCCATCTCGCACAAGGAAACCTTTCTTTCTCTCATGATCATAGTGGCTCACTCTCTCTACCCAGTTCCTCTCCCACACTTCCTTCAATGAAGCCCAAGTTTGCCAACATTGCAAACCACCACCTAGGGTGGCTCTCACTTTCACGTTTCTTTCTTTCTACCTTAGTTTCTCCCTTACTCCTTTCTTGTGTTTGTAGAGGCTAAAACCCAAGAGACTTATACCACCATTGATGACGGTAGAGCATAATGATGTAACCACAAATGGTGGTCACCATTCTCTCTCTCTTTCTATTCTTATTTCGGATTCTATATGGGTTTAGGGATTGGGTTTCCTTTTAGGTTGTTAGGATTCAACATTTTCAAATTGGGTTTGAAAATTAGGAGTTTGTGCTTGGTAGTTTGTAGATCTGTGTTTGGGTGTGTGCTTTGTTGAAAGTTTTTGTTTTGAATGGGTTTTTGGGTTTTCAAGCAAAAGATGGTTTGTTGAAAGAGTATTTTTAGGTTTTGTGTTTTTAGGATTTGTTGTTTATGGAACTGATGTATGTGTGGATGTGGATATGGATATTCTTGGGTGGTTAGTGGAGTGGGGGGTGGGTGGGTGGGTTTGTGCCAATTTGGTGGTGATCGATGGATTGGCGCTTGGCTCTGTTGGGTGGTTTGATTTGTGCATTTTCATGTACACAACCAAACACTGTAAAATTAAAATATTTTCAGTAAAATATTTTACATTTGAAAATATTTTATAACGAAACAAATGAAGCGTAAAAAAGACACAAAATTTGGCATGGTTTGACTACCAAAACATATGGACCTTACAATATCATGTTAAATGGGGCAACATGGTCATGTGTCTTGTAAACGTAAAGGGCAAGTATGACCTCACAATAAGAGTTCCTCTACTACTACTAAGTACAAGAAATTATGCATGGTTGGTGGTACCAATCCACCTTGTTGTGCTATAATTTGTCATTAAGTATATGATATCATACTTGCCTTGTAGCAGTTGTTAGTGAGGTGATCAAATCATATTAAACTATTGAGAGGTGAACAAGAAACGGGCATGGCATCAGTAACCTTGACTACCTCATCACACTTGAGAGCCTAAGCTTTTATTTATCTAGCCTCAAGCCTTGGCTTGAAAGGGGGAGTTGCCATTTTTTTTTGGTCTCCCTTTTACTTGATACCCTACTCATTGCTTTTGTAGGAATTTTGAAGTGCATTGGTAAGGAACATTGGTCAAAATCATTAGTAAAGCTTTATCTAATTCCATTCCTTCCTTACCCAAGTAAATCAAAAATTTTACAACCAAAGGTGTGGCCACGGGCACCTAGGGTGTTTCTACAATAGTTAAAAAGAGAAATATAAGTCCTCATGTAGCTAAACAACCAGTGCTTGCCCCCAAGCTTCATTGTTGTAATTATTTCAACAATGGGAGGGTTGCCTTGCCAAGCTCATTCTAGCATAAGCCATCAACACAAGATCACCTAAGTAAGGCTTTAAAGTAGTTTATGAAAATCTCACTTTTAGGGGAGTGTGCGGTTTGGTCGGTGCAATTTTTTTCCAAATTTATTACCGAACTGATAGAGATCGGTTTTTTCATAATTGGAACCGATGCACACCGCCTAGGGTCGATTTTTCGGCCTATAGCAATGTCGTTTTTTGTGGTCGGTTTAGCCGGTTTGGTTGGTTTGAAATATTAAAAAAAAAAAAAACTATTTTTTTTAATAATAAAAAAAATGGGCTAAATAGCTCAAAATCCCCAAGTCAAAAGCCAGTGCCTAATAGGTAGTATTAAGTAGCTCAAAATCCCCAAGTAAAAAAATATGACCAACAGAAACTTGCTTACCAAGTTTAGGACACTTTCTCAAATTTTAAAAAAGAAAAAAATCATGAATTTTCAAAAAACTCTTAACCAATAAAAAAGGGGGAAAAAAAAGAAAGAAAGAAAAAGACCCAAATGTACTAGAAACTCTCATATTAGTATAAGCCACAGACGTAAGGTTCATAGGCCATCACGTATCACTTCGACCTTATCAAAAGGTGATAGCCTCCAGCAGCAAAAACCCTCAAAATCCCAAAAAGCAAAAAAGCTCAAAACTCTCCCTGTGAATGATTGAAGAGTGATAGCTCTTTCAGTCTCCTTCAAAATCAAATTGCTGGAAAAAAAAAAAAAAAAAAAAGATGCCAGTACTCATGAACTTAGGGTGTAGGGAGAGAGAGAAGAAACATATTAATTTTTTGTGACTATGAAACTCACCGGTGGTGTTGCGGCGGACTGGCAGGGGGTGAGCACTGAGCAACAGCTTCAGTGTTGTAGCAGCAGAGAGGTGAGAGAGAAAGAGAGAGTTCTGAGGTAGGTTATGAGAAAAGAACAATTTATATGCTTGTTAAAATTTGTAACCCTAAACTAAAACGACGTCGTTTTATTGTTTATTTTATATTTTTTTTATTGTTTTATTTATTATTTATTTTTTAAATAGCCTTGTTAAACTGAAACGTTCTGAAGTCATATATTAGGTGAATATTCAAATAGTGTGTAAAACACCTATGAACGTTTAGACCCCCAATTCACAAATTACCAATACAAGCTTATTATCAAACAATGTATGTGCGGAATATGAAAATAAGCTAAAACAAAATTGGTAAAACAATATAAACTGAAATTAATCACAACCACAACAGTAATTAAATGGCAAAGATTAAGGGAAGAGAGATGCAAACACAAAGACAACACGGCGATATGTTATCGAAGAGGAAACCGAAGTCCTCAGCGTAAAACCTCTTCGCCGCCCTCCAAGTTGTCAATAATCCACTAGAGAGTAAAGTTGGGATACATGAATAGCAGAAGACCCTTCAAGCCTAATCTACCCAAAGCACCTAAGCCCTCCAAGCTTCTTCCTCCAACAAGGTTACACCAAACCTTGTCTTCTCTATCTTACTGGATCCCGCAATTGCCCATTGCATCAACCAAAATTAATTGGTCCCTTCTTAATTGCTTTCCAAGTACCAAAATACCTTCTCACAGATATGGGTATGGTGAGATAAGGATTGGCTAATTTGCCTCTCAAGGATGTATCAATGGAGAGGGTGAAAGTAGAAGCATTTAGAGAATCAAAGGACGTAGATTGTGGAATGAGTTGTGAGTGTGAGTTGCGAGCTAATAGAATGGCCAGATTGGAAGTTTTGTTCTGTAGTGCAATAGCTGGCGTGACTCTTCAGCTTCCCTGCATGCTTCACATGTGTGCCACTTTTGGTAACTCGCCAGTCGCGAGATCTTGTTGCGAGGTCCTTCTTGAGTACACACTTTTGAGCTTTTCTTCACACTCTCTCATACACTACCTTTACATGATTCTCACCTAAATATAAGGTTTCTAAATGCTGAATTATAAGCAAATTTGGCATGAAATAAAGCCAACAAAATGATTGAATAAATTCAATCTTACAATCTCTCCCTTTGGCTATTCCGTGAAAAAACCATAAAACAAACTCTAGACTTAACATGTTGGGAACAGTTGAACAAAACTCACTCACACCTAACTCTAGAATTTGTGAAGCTCTTGAACCATACAAACAAGTATTTCCTGAAAACAACAACATAATACGATCATTGAAAGCAGAAAACTTGAAATGCATATGGAGCAAGCACAATGCGATCAAGCAAAAAGGAAAGAAGCAATAAAGCATGGCTTGACCAAAACATGAACAATCACTATAAATAGTGACCACAATGATCATTCACATAAGGAATGAACATTCGAACATGCAAGCTAATAAGCTCAATGCAAAGTATCATTTGCATGTCCAACACTCAACCAATACAATAACATAAGGTAATTGTATCAATGATATAAAATCCAACAAGGGCACAAGAGTGATGTACTTAAAGAAATGCATAACATTAACAACATAACATTAAAAACAAGTACCAAGCTACAAAGCATGGGTACAAATATAAAGTACTTGAAATAGCTAAGCATAATCATGAATTATGAGCAAAGCAAAAACATAGTTAATATAACATAAAGCTCTATCTCTCTTTCTCCCCCTATCATATCACTCCACTTATCATAAATCATAAGAGCTGTGATGAACTTGGAATCATGTAACCTAAAACACTTGCACAAAACACATTAGACCCTCAAGGTAAAGCAAGTAGTGAAAGACCAAGTACAATGTAATAAGTAAATTGTGATCAAGTAAACATGATGTAAAATAAATGAGCAACTTGATCATACACCAAAACAGTCATATAGAAATGACTACAATAATCACATAGCAATGCAAATAATCATCCGAACATGCATTCAATAAAACACAATAGCATGAGGATGTATGCATGTCCAACACACAAACACGATGCAATGAGAACAACAAAGCATAGATACTAAACATAACTCAAAGCACCATAAAGTGAACAAGAAAACAAACATAAAGAAAAATAAACAAAACAGAGTTTTCTTATTAACACAATGTCTTCTCCCCCTTGGTATATGCATCTCCCCTATGAAATATCTCTCCCCCTAAGAATGTGCACAAGAGTCATATAGAAATGACAAAACTCTTCGGTGTACTACTTTAGAGTATACTTTCCCCCTTTTTGACACTAATAGACAAAGGGTCAAGGGGAAATGAGGGCAAGAGATGAAGGTACGAACAAGGAGAATGATGCATGAGGGGTGCAAGGTGAATGAGAAATGAAGCTCAAACAAAAGACAAAACAAAATGCTACAAACCATAAGGTAAACATGACATGGATGAAGAAACAAGGTATAGACCAATGAATGACAAGGGTAGCAAATGTGTGTGTAAGAGGTGGTTATGAGCAATGCATGACTAATGCATGAAAAATGCACATTTGGGGCAAGGTGTGTTAAACACAACCAATGAACCAAACATGATCCCAATGAGGAAACATGAGAAACCCCAAAGTTTGGTACTCATCGGAGTCCAAACAAGTGAGAAAATGCCTAAGAAGCATTTTATCAAACACCTAGCGTGCACACTATGAACAACAATGTGAAACAATGCATGAACATCATGAAATCTACCCTTAATACATGATCTTTTTGCCACAAGGGGCTAACATCCAAAGCAAATCATCAAAAGAAACCAATCCCATACAAAAATTTGACAAAAATTAAGTTTTCCCAACCCCTATGATGAAAATCCCAACCAAGAGCACAAAACTCTCTAAAACATAATCTAAGGATCCAAATCAATGAAAAGAGTTTAAAATTACCTTAGAGATGTTAATGGAATGAAAAACCATTCAAATTGATTGGGTTTTGAAGTAAAAATATTGGAAGAGGGGTTTAAGAGATGATGGGAGAGGTTTAAAAAGAGGTTTCCCATGAAAAGCCCTTTAAAAAGCTGTTTCTGGGCGATTTGCAACTGGCAAGTCGCGAGATGAGTCGCGAGTGAGTTGCGAAACCATTTTGTGTAAACTCGCGACTGGTTCTATTACATAACTTTCAAGAAATTTAAAAGAGTAATGTTAGGAACACAATTTTTACCATAATTTACACATATGGCAAGCTGTGAGTGGTGGAGTTGTGAACCTACATGGACCCACCACTTTTATTCCACAACTCACGACTTGCCATGTGAGTAAGTTATGACAAAAGTTATAGTCCTAGCATTTTCCAATTTAAAATTTTAATTTTAGTACTACATTGACATTCTACTACTATTACTACTACTACTACTATCAAGGTTTTCAGACCTAGACCGTTCATTGAACCGTAAAAGGAAGAGGTTCAAGGTTTTTAAAGTCGAACCGAGGTTGAATCGGGGTTGAACCGTGATGATGTCATAATTAATTTAATAATTATTTAAATATAAATAAATATATTAAATTTGTATAAATAGAAAAATTAAATTAAATGACCCAATTAAATATAGAAATCTATCTTTCAAATGTATTTTTTCATATCATAACTTTCACGGTTATGTTACAAAACCATGCTTAATTTTTTATGTAACTTAATATGTAACTTTTTTTTTTAGGGGAACTTAATATGTAACTTAAGTTATTATATCATACCTCTTAGTTAAGTTACGATGTTTTTTTCATTTTAACCTGTTATTATATCTTGGATATTTTTTCCTAATCAGCTTGAATCAAATTGGTTCAACTCACTCAAAAGTTCTCAACATACTTTTAGTAATTTCATATTTTGCACATGTAAGGGAAATGCTTTTTGGGCTAAACAAATAAACATTGTGCTTTGTGATTTAACTTAAAAGAAAATCGAAGTTGTTGTAATTGTTAGGTTCTTTGGGTCCAATATAAATAGCCCATTAGACATTAGTTGTGAATTGATGTGATGATACACTTGAAGCCTTCATTCTTCTTCGATAGTACACTAACTAGCACAACACTTGGAGCCTGTTGTTTTGGTGGGCGTACAAACCAATAAGCCAAATAAAGAAAAGTAAAATATCAATGCATGTCACATCATGTTGGGCAGCTGAAAAAATGATCTAAATCTAATGGCTGAATTTTTTTTGCTTTTATTAAAAAATTAAAACCTTTCTTTCGTTTCCAATGTTAGCATGTGAGGGACTTTTCATTTCCAATGTTAGCACGTAAGGGACTTAGGAATTCAAAAGCAGTAAAAAAGCAAAAGTCTAAAGAGGAAACTTTAGAGCTCCATCAACGGAAAAAAGAAAGAGAAGAAGAAAAAAAAAAAAAGAAAAAAGAAAGAGAGAAGAAGAAGCAGCAGCTTTCGGCGACTGTGTGGGCAACCTGTTGGCTGCTGCTTCAACTAAGCGCAGATCCTGCTTCGTTGTGTTCTTTTTTTTTTTTTTTTTTTTTTTTTGAGGAACTTTTCTTCTTCTCTGGTTCTATTTTTTTCCTTACAAATCCCTTTGTTCAAGATCTGAAATTATAGATATCCTTCCGATCTTTATTCTTCTTCGTGTTCTTTCATTTCTTTTTCATTTCTTTTAGATCTGATCATAACTTCATAACATTGTATTGGCCAAAATTCACAGGAAAAGCTGAAACAAAAAGAAACTGTCCGAACCTCAAAAACCAGTCACGGTTCTCAGAATCGTACGGTTCGACCACTGTTCGTACGGCTTCCTGCTTTTTTCCCATGAGCAGTTCTTGAAGCTAAAGAAATCGCAAAGCTGAGAGGTTCACAGTTTTTCCAGTCTGACCATACAGTCCTACTACTACTACTACTATTATTATTATGGTACGATCACCACCTAATTTACGAAAACTTAATTAATTTATATCCAAATCATACCATTTATATCATATACTATACAATTAAATTATATTCAACATATTGTGAAATTCTATGGCCACAATTTCATGTTTTCTTTTTTCCTTTTTCTTTTTATTTTTAATAGAAAAAGCGAAAAGCTTATTAATTGAATTTAGGCTAAAATATTATTTTGTTCCCTAAACTTTAACAAAATTTGTTTTATGCTCTAAACTTTAGAAAGGTATTTTTTTTCATCCTTAAACTTAATAAATAGTTTTTTTTTTCTTCAATTGTAAAAAAAGAAAAAAAGAAAAAAAAAAGAAGAGAGACTTTTTTCAATAGTTTAGGGATGAAAAAGACATTTTTTTTGCAAAGTTTAAAGGCAATTTACATGAAACATTTTCAATAGTTTAGAAATAAAAAATTATATTTTCAATAGTTTAGGGACAAAAAATAAACTTTGATAAAGTTAAGGGATGATAAAAATAATTTAGCCATGAATTCATATACAAATAGTTATAAGAGATTTTCTTTTTTGACAAATAGTTACAAGGTACCCCTTTCTTAATTTTTTTTTTTTTTTTAAAGAATCAATTACAAAGGGCTTCTAAAATTAGGGGCATGTATGAGTTGGATTGGATTGTTTTCAACTCAATTCATGCTTGTTCGGTTGACAAATTCCCAACACATTAAAATTTAGGAGTGTGCATGTGTATTGGGTTGATGGGTTTTGTTACATGTTCCGTGCTTTGTAAAAAAAAATGACTCTTTTATTAATTATCTAATTGCTTTTTTAAATAAATTATAATTCACATAACATGCCTAAATTATTGCAATATTTATCAAAATTAATTATTAAATTACCAAAATAAATCAAACTAAAACTAAATTTTTATATATGGTGGGTTGGGTTAGGTAGATGGAAACAATCAACTTGAACTTAGCCCGACCTAAGACTAAATCTGAAATTTCAACCAAACCCCAACCCTTTAACCCACAGAAACCAACTAGGGTGTTGGATTAGGTTGGGTCAATTCTAACCTTTTTTTGAAAAAAAAAAATTTCTTTCAAGAATATTCCAAAAATTGTCCCAAACAGATTTACTGTTTAAGTACTAAATCACAACCAATGTAATACCATATATATTTTTTTGAGTTTGAGCATGCACTGTGTTGGATTTATTGCTTTGATTAAAGTCACGAACTATTAGTGTAATTGTGAGTAATGGGAACTGCTTGGTGCTAGGAATTTCAAATTTATGAACTAGCAGAATAGGGCGGGGCTCGAGATATTACACCACTCAATATATTTTTTTTTATTAGATGCAAATTTTGACAAATCCACCATTAAATTACATTATCTTCATATATTCTCTATGCTTACAAAATTTCAAGATGATCAAAGATTAATAGTCATGTCATCAATCAATTGTTTAAATTCAAGTTTTTGTAATTTAAAATAATGCATAAAATATGAGTTTATGGATTAAATGGTAAATAACATCCAATTGATATGAAAGTTGACATGAATGTTAAGAACATATAGAACATGTAATTCAAATGTGGGATTTTCAAAATATGAATTCTGTAACAAGTTATTGGGTGGTGTAACACTACTTAGAGTTACACTAGGTGTAACTTGAACCCAACCTTTATATATATATATATATATATATGGTGGGGGTCTAATTTTTGAACAAAGTGAATGCAACTACAATCTTCCCTTAACCATATTTTAACCAATTAAAATTAGGCACATGTGTAATACTAAAGTGCCATGCATGGTGACACATGTTCTGTACATTAAACCTAAATTGGCCTCATGGCCAAGCATCCAAAGATCTTCACAATAAAAGGAAAAGAAAAAAAAAAAAGTAAAGGAATGGGCTTTGAAGCTTGAGTGATTCGAGCTATATCCCTTCATGAACCCTAGCCTAAGGGATAGGTTAGGAACAACTGAGGACTCTCTTTGGCCGAGAAGACTTTCCAAAGCACTCTTTCAAACCCTCTTAGGTACTCCCTCTGAACTGGTTAAGGCACATTTGGCCAAGGACTCTTTTTGGTCAAGGAGACTTTTTGGAGCCCTTTCTCGGACCATCCTAGTTACTTTCTCTGACTTGGCCGAGAAGCCCCTTTAGCTGAGTAGACTTTTTGGAGCACTCTCTAAGACCTTCCCAAGTACTCCTTCTAACTTGGTCGAGGTGCATTAGACCAAGGACTCATTCTTTGATCCTATTAAGTACATACTCTTTGATCCTAGTAGGTATACACTATAACCCTTTTAGGTACCTTCTACTAAGGACACCCCTTTTGATGTCTCATGATGTACTTAGTTTCAACAGAGCCTCCTTCATATAACAAATTTATTTTAGGAAAGTCAATAGTGCCATATTTTTACCCACTACAATTATATTGTGGAGGGTTCCATTTTTGAACAAAGTGAATCAACTACAATCATCCCTTAATCATATTTTAACCAATTAAAATTAGGCACATGTAATACTAAAGAGCCATGCATGGTGACACATGTTTAGTACATTAAACCTAAATTGGCCACATGGCCAGCTATAAAGTAAAGGAATGAGCTTTAAAGCTAGAGTGATTCTAGCTCCATCCCTCCAAGAACCTAAGCCTAGGGGATAGGTCAGGACTAACTGAGGACTCCCTTTGACAGAGAGACTTTTAGGAGCACTCTCTCAAACCCTTCTTGCTACTCCCTTTGACTTGGCAGATGTGTATTTGGCCGAGGACTACTTTTGGCTGAGGAGACTTTTTGGAGCCCTTTCTCAAACCTTTCTAGGTACTTCCTTTGATTTGGCTGAAGTTTATTCGATGGAGGACTCCCTTTGGCCAAAGAGACTTTTTGGAGCACTCTCTTCGTCCTTCCCAGGTACTACCTTTGACTTAGCCAAGGTGCATTAGACCAAGGACTCCTTTTGACATTCCCAAGTAGACATTCTTTGATCCTATTAAGTACACACACTTTGATCCTAGTAGGTATACACTCTAACCCTTTTAGGTACCTTCTACTGAGGACACCCGTCCTAATGTCTCATGATGTACTTAGTTTTAGCGAAGCCTTCTTCATATAACAAATTTATTGTAGGAAAGTCAACAGTGCCATATTTTTACCCACTACAACTATACTGTGGAGGGTCCCATTTTTCAACAAAGTGAATCCTACTACAATCATCCCTTAACCATATTTTAACCAATTAAAATTAGGCCCATGTAATACTAAAAAGTCGTGCATGGTGACACATGTTCTGTACATTAAACCTAAATTGGCCACATGGCTAGCCATGCAAAGATCTTCACTATAAAAGGAGAAGAAAAAAAAGTAAAGGAAATGGCTCTGAAGCTAAAGTGATTCTTGTTCCATCCCTCCAAGAACTCAAGCATAGGAGACAAGTCAGGACCAACCAAGGACTAACTTTGGTTGAGGAGACTTTCTAGAGCATTTTCCCAGACCCTTCTAGATTCTCTCTCTAACTTGGCCAAGATGCATTTGGCCAAGGACTTTTAGCCAAAGAGACTTTCTGGAGCCCTTTCTTAGACCTTCCTAGGTACTCCCTCTAACTTAGCTAAGGTGTATTTCGCTGGTGCACTCTTTCAGGCCATCCCAAGTACTCCCTATGACTTGGCCAAGGTGCATTAAACCAAGGCCTTCTTTTGATATTCCTAGGTACACATTTTTTGATCCTATTAAGTACACATTCTTTGATCCTAGTAGGTATACATGCTAACCCTTTCAAGTACCTTATATTAAGGACACCCTTCCTGATGTCTTATGATGTACTTAGCTTCAGTAAAGCCTCCTTCATATAACAAATTTACTATAGGAAAGTCAACAATGCCATATTTTTACCCACTACAATTATATTGTGGAGGGTCCCATTTTTGAAAAAAGTGAATGCAACTACAATCTTCCTTTAACCATATTTTAACTAATTAAAATTAGGCATATGTAATACTAAAGAGCCATGCATGTTGACACATGTGTCGTACATTAAACCTAAATTGGCCACATAGCCAGCCATGCAAAGATCTTCACTATTAAAGAAAAAGAAAAAAAAGTAAAGGAATGGGCTCTAAAGCTAGAATGATTCTAGCTCTATCCCTCCAAGAACCCAAGCCTAAAGGATTGGTTAGGACTCATTGAGGACTCCCTTCGGCTGAGGAGACTTTCCAAAGCACTCTCTCAAACCATCCTAAGCAATCCTTCAGACTTGATCGAGGTGCATTTGGCGGAAGACTCCCTTTGGCCGAGGAGACTTTCTAGAGCCCTTTCTTAGACCTTCCTAGGTGCTCCCTTTGACTTGGGTGAGGTGTATTTGGCTGAGAACTCCCTTTGGCTGATGAGACTTTTTGGAGCACTCTCTCAAACGTACCTAGGTACTCTCCCTGACTTGGCTGAGGTGCATTAGACCAAGGACTTCCTTTGACATTCCTAGGTACACATTATTTGATCCTATTAAGTACTCACTCTTTGATCCTAGTAGCTATACACTCTATCCCTTTCAGGTGCCTTCTACTGAGGACACCCTCATGATATCTTATTATGTACTTGTTTTCAGTGGAGCTCTTTCATATAACAAGTTTATTGTAAGAAAGTCAACAGTACCATATTTTTATCCATTATAGTTATCATTGTGAGTTCGCAAGTGCACTTTAGTTGGTTTTCGGTCTCTTCAGAATTTAATGGGTAATGTGAAGTGGTGTTACTGATTTATTAGCTTTTTGGAAAACATTGCAACATGACATTTGGAATAAAATTTCTCATGGACTTATGTGGTGTATTTGGAAGCAAAAGAATGCTCAGTATTTATATGAGTAACTTTCAGCTTTTGGACAATTTTCCTTTTCTAGTATATTTGTGTTGCTAGGTCTTTGCTATTTTACACAATAATTGTTGGTGCATCATTTGTGTATTTCCCATCCCCATCTCCTACATAAACTTCTTCTTTCATTGTCAATTTGTAAAATGAATTATCTCTTTACAACACCACCAATTCGCCCCAAATTATTCTTTCATTAGCTCTTTCCTTTTGCTTTCTCATCGAACCCAGATGCAAAACTCAATTATCTACACAAGAAAGGTCCAAACACCAATTATATGTGCAAGAGCTAGAAGAAAAAAAATGGAGAAATAGGTCTCAAAGATCAACAAGGTTCATACTCCAATTTATAACTGTAAGGTTGAATTTATTCAACCATGTGTTGCATTTATTCCATGCCAAATTTGCTTGTAATTCAGCATTTAGAAACCTTATATTTAGGTGAAAATTATGTAAAGGTTGTGTATGAGAGAATGTGAAGAATTGATCAAGAGTGTGCATCAAAGAGGCAACTCGCGATTGACTCACAACAGAAGCTCACGATTGACTTGCAACTGACCACCCACCAGAATCAGGCACACATGTGGGGCATGCAGGAAGTTGAAGGGTCAAGACAGCTGGATCACTACAAGACAAAAAGTATAGTCTGGCCATTCTATTTTCTGGTGACTGGAACTCACGACTCATCCCAGTTGCAAGTAACTCACCAGAACACCCTGTTATGCAGAAAAATGACTTTTCACATTTCTTCTCATACCCTACTATAAATACCCTTATACCCACGAAATGTAGAGAGCTTCTAAAGAGAATTTTGAAAGATAAACCCTAGAGAACAACAAGATTGATTCATCCGCAATCTTATACCCTTGATTCTCAAATTCCTCTACTCTTACCCTTTCCATTGTCATACCCTTGAGAGGTTCATTAGCCAAATCCTTATCTCACCATATTCACATCAGTGAGAAAGTAATTTGGTGCTTAGGAAGCAGTTCAAAGAGAACCAATTCATTTAGTTGATGCAATGGGCTTATTGCGAGATTCGGTAAGTTAAAGAAGACAAGGTTAGGCTTAACCCTGTTGGAGCACGAAGCTTGAAGGGCTTAGGTGCATTGGATAGATTAGACTTGGAGGGTCTATTACTATTCATGTATCCCAACTAATTTTTTAGTGGATCATTTTACCGCTTGGAGGGCGGTGGAGAGTTTTTTCGTTGAGTTCTTCGGTTTTCTCTTCGAAAACACGTGCTGGTGTTATCTTGTATTTGCATCTCTCTAATCCTTAATCTTTGCTTTAAATTACTACTGTGTTGTGATTAAATTATGGCTTAGAGAAGTTTGTTTATTTGGGTATAGCTTCTATTTATCATTCTGCACATATATTGTTTGAATATAAGCTTGTATTGGTATTTTTGAAATTGGAGGTCTAAATGTTCACTAGTGTTTTACACACCAAGTGAACTTTCAATAACACTCATGGCCTCTAAACTCAAGATTCTACCATAGCCCTTAGATTTGATTATCAATTGGAGATTTGGACTATGATTAAAAGATTTCCAAGTTGAACCCACTAGCACTAATATGTGGGTAGACATTTAGTTTTTTTTTTTTTTTTTTGAGAAACACACACACACACACATATATAGGGGAAGGGGGATGAGATAAGGAAATACACTCACATGCCAACACCAAAACTACGTACAGGTAGACATTTAGTTGGTTTAAGATTAAGAGCATTAACTAATGGAACACTATACAAAAACTTCTAATCTTTCCCTTCTCTTTCTTTAGATATTTCTAATATAGCTATGCTTTTTATCCTCTATGTATTCATGTGTTTCTCTTTGTCCTCTCCACAAATATAATCAGATAGTGAGAGAAAGTAGTAATAAGATTTTTTTTATATATAAAAGAAATGCCAAAATCTGCAATGGAGATAGAAATGGAGGTGGTTTCTGGTTTTGGAAAGTGCATGGAGGAGGAGGGTTTGATGGGTGGAGAAGGAAAAGGAATAGGAAATTGCTGAGTCTTGATTTTTGTTGAACCCCAATTTTTTGATCTTGTTTTTCTCTATTTTTTATGTTTTGAAAAGAGAGAAACATAAAAAGACAACAAAAAGACATATTTACTCCAATTTTTTAATGGTGAATAGTTAAGGTACGTTACATAGAGTTGGGATGTGACGAAAGATATCTCAAATAGGTAAAGTGATAAAGTTTATAACACGGATAGACACTATTAAAACCTACCCACATGTGGGTTTAGTCTAATTTTCCCAATTTCATTCTATGAGCAAGAATGTGCTATGAGTTTGTATGAGTAGAAACTAGAAAGCTGCAACAGTACCAAAATAAATTTGACTGGGCAATATTTTGCCCTTGAATCTAAGTGGCTTGATCATCTTGAATTTTGATCTTCAATTCATTTCAAAGTTTGATGTGTTATAAACTTATAATTGAATTAGATCTGTGAGGTCATTTAGCTGAAAAAAGGATATTTTGTTGCTCAAACACCTGGTCAAATTTTTTTTTTTTTTTAAGAAACAAGACAGTGATTTCTATTAATGAAGGCCAGTAAAATCAGTCTGTAAAACAATAGTGATGTTTAGTGGTACATCTTCCATCCAGACTTAAAATTAAGAAAAAAACGTTACTCGTCTTGTAAGCGAGTGAGCTATAGTATTACAGTGCCTATGCATATGAGTGTATTTGATCAATAAAAAATGGGAGGAAAGAATCTGAATATCTTTTACAATGTGGCCAAAGTTAGCTAACGAGTGCGAGTTGTCTCCGAGTGTTGTGATGAGCACCTGGGAGTCGCTTTCCAATATAACTTTTTTATATTGGAAGAGGGCCAAAGTTCAAGCCCTCTTCGTGTTGCCAACTCTTCAACCTCTATTGCTGTATATGGCAAGGGAATGCATTCTAAGAGGGAAACCATTACCTGTTCAAGCTCGTCCCAAATTATCACCCCAAGACCAGTGCTATTGTTTGATTGAAAGAGGGCTCCTTCAACATTTTTCTTGTACTGAGAGTTACCTGGTGGTTGCCAGCATGTTGGTGGTCATCCCACAGGCTTAATTGTTGAGGAGTTGTGGTAGAGGAACTCATGCAGGTTGACCTAAGCTTGGTTTAACAGTTGAGATTATTTCAACGAGTCCACAATGCCCACATCACCATTGAGAACAATGCTAGCTCACGGTTTTCTGCAAAAACAGTTCCCAACAATTCGATAAATGATATAACTTGTTTTAGATTGGTATGGTTCCAAAGGGGTGTTTTGTCCCAGGGTTCATCCAACTTCGGGCAATTGTATAGATCATGCTTCACATCTTCTTGGTGCTCTCGGCAGAGGTCACAATAGTCTTCCTTGATAATCTGTCTTCTAACCAGGTTCTTCTTTGTAGGTAAGGAATTTTTTGCTGCTCTCCAAACTAAATTCCTGACCTTACTAGGAATGGGGAGACCCCAGATTGCTTGCCACAGTGGTTTTAGCCATGAACTGTCCGATTGGCCAAGTTGTAAGTTCTGATATACCATCTGCAAAAACTGATATCCAGACTTCTCCGTGTACTCATCTTTTGGATTGTAAGGCCATGCGAGTGTATTAGGTTGGTCTATATGGCACAGAGGTATTTTTTTAATGATCTCCGCTTCAAAGTTTAGCATTGTAGAATCGATCACCTCATTATTCCAGTACTTGTGGTTCGGATCAATGAAGGTGCACACCTTTGCTCCAGCCAATGATTCAATCCGTGGAGAGAATCTATGGAGAATGCTTCACTGGCATCCACCTATCCCCCCTGATTGCAACTGATTTCCCTTCTCCTATCCGCCATGTCGCCCTTCTTTTAATGACTTCTCTTCCTCTAAGGATGCTTCACCATGCATGTGAAGCCAGACTTGGATTTGCAACCTCCATTATCATACCATTTGGAAAAAACTTTGCTTTAAAAATCCGATAAAAGAGCGATGTTGTATCATGTAAGAGACGTCATTCTTGCTTTGCTAACAGTGCATCATTGAACCTTGATAGATCCTTAAACCCCATTTTGCCTTGTGCCTTTGGTTTACAAAGTTCCTCCCATTTGATCCAATGGACCTTTCAGCCCTCTCCCCTTTGTCCCCAAAAAAAAGTTCTTGATGAAAGCCTCAATTTTGTGACACAAACCAAAAGGCAATTTGAAGCATGACATAGTATAGGTAGGGAGTGCTTGCACCACAGCTTTTATCAACACTTCTCTGCCTACTTGTGA
Source organism: Quercus gilva (assembly GCA_023621385.1). Classification (NCBI taxonomy): domain Eukaryota; kingdom Viridiplantae; phylum Streptophyta; class Magnoliopsida; order Fagales; family Fagaceae; genus Quercus; species Quercus gilva. The sequence goes on along the minus strand of CM042477.1, from coordinate 73,203,922 downwards.
TAGCAATTTTCCTTCCCAACCCTATAGTTTTTTCCACATCCTTTGCTTTATATTGTCAAAACTCTCCTTCTTTCTATTGATGAAAGATGGCAACCCCAAATATTTCTCATACTGTTGAACCACTAGTACGCCTAGAGCTTCTTTTATTGATTCTTGCATAGTTTGGGATGTTGATTTATTGAAAAAAAAAAAAAAAGTGGTCTTATCCTTGTTGATTTGTTGACCAGATGCTCTCTCATAAGTAGCCAGTATTTCCAATAGTGTCTGACATTCATTTTCTTGTGCCCTACAAAAAACAAGACTATCATCTGTAAAAAGGAGATGGGTTAGTTTGGGGCCATTAGGACAAATAGAAACTCCTCATATATCTCCCACATCTTTGGCCCTTTTTAACAAACCATGAAATCCCTCGGTGCATAGGAGAAATAAATATGGGAAAAGTGGGTCACCTTGGCGGAGACCTCTAGTTGGTGTGATATTACCATGTGGCTCCCCATTGATCAGCACAAAATATGTGGCCATGGATATACATCCCATTATCAATTTCACCCAAGCATCATCAAAACCCATTTTTTTCATCAGTTTCTCCATGTACAACCATTCAACTCTATCATAGGCTTTGCTCATATCCAACTTAAGCGCCATATAACCTATATTCCTTGTGCTATGGTTTCTCATATAGTGTAAGGTTTCAAAAGCCACCATTATATTATCTCAAATCAAGCGATCTGTCATAAAAGCACTCTAATGTTTTGACATAATATTGGGCAACACCTTTTTCAACCTGTTTGCCAAAACCTTAGAGAAAACCTTGTACAAAACATTGCTAAGAGAAATAGCTCAATATTGTGAGATATATTCTGGATTTTTAACTTTGGGAATCAAGGTGATAAAAGAATGACAACGTGCAGGTGGTATGGTGCCTATATTTAAGTACAACAAAATAGCCTCAGTAACATCACTCACAACCAAAGACCAATAATTTTGATAAAAGATTGAGAGCATACCATCAGGTCCGGGTGATTTTAAAGCTGTCATTTGTTTCAGAACAATCTCAACCTCTTGTGTTGTAAATTCCCCCTATCAACTCCAAATTCATGTCTTTGGTTACCACATAAGGAATTAGCTCCAAAATTTCTTCAAAGCTGGTTGAATTTGAAGAGGTAAATAGATTTTGATAAAATCCCACCACTGTATCAACCACTCTACTCGGCTATGAACACCATCTGCCTTCATTATCAAATAATCCCTTGATGTAGTTTCTATGTCTTCTTTGGGGGACTTTGCTATGGAAATACCAAATATTTTTGTCTCCATCCTTGAGCCAACAAATTTTTGAGCCTTGAGACCACATCTTTACTTCCCGATCTAAGAGAGTATTTATATCCCTTTCTAGCAATTTCACTCGGTGCACATCTCCTCCTTTGCTGGCTGACAATTCGACTTTGAACAGAAGCTTTCTTTTCTTCTCCAAGTCACGTCTCACACTCCCAAAACTGGTCTTACTCCACTTTGTAAATGCTTCCCCACAATTTTCAATCTTCTTGAGCAATCTATTGCTACCTAAGTCCTCAGTATTTTCTTCTAAACCGCTTCTATAGTGTCACCACGCCCTTGTTTTGCCATCCACATTTGCTCAAACCTAAATGGTTTCTACTATTTGCATTCCATTCCCTCGGGCTGAATCCACAATGCTTTATGATCAGAGGAAGTACCATCCAAATGGTACAACTTCATATCTAGAAACATAAAGAACCAATAATTTGTGGCTATCACTCGGTCCAAACGTTCCCACATTGTATAGTCCTCAAAATTTTTGTGCCAAGTGAACATAGGTCCAACGAAACCCAAATCTATAAATCCACACTCATCAAACGCATCACAAAAAGCCTGCATTTGTCCCTGTGGTCGTGTCCTACCCCTTATTTTTTCTAATTGCTTTGTGATTTCATTGAAGTCTCTAGCACCAATTCATAGAGCCTTTCCTCTTGATTTCAAACTCCTCAACCTTCACCATTCTTCATGCCTTTTTTGTGTGTTGTGTTTGCCATAAAACCTTGTGAAATGCCATTCCTCATCTTTGCTTTTGTTAATTGTACTATCTATGTGATTCTTGGAAAAAGTCTCAATTGTTAAATTGAAATCCCCTTTCCAAAAGATCACCAACCCCCTGCTTTATTTCTTTTGGAAGCCACACATTTATTTTTAAACTTCAAATGTTCCTACACTGACACTAGCCATGCTTCATCCATCCATGTTTCGGCTATAAACACAACCAAGGGATCTTTTGCCCACACCATCTCTACAAGTTGATTTTCTGTTCGTTGATTCCTAAGCCCCCGACAATTCCAACATATAATACTCATTACTTCTAGCAAGGCAGGAAACCAGCCTCCACCAATATCAATTTGTTTTTTGTTTTTGTTTTTTGTTTTTGTTTTTTGTTTTTTTGTTTTTTTTTTTTTTGCCCACCTGGGAACCTTTCTTTTTATAGTCATTTAGATTGACTTTCAAGGCTTTCAACACTTTACTTTTCTCCCACAGAATCCTCCATAATGGTATCTGCCCCCATGTATGTTCTACAAATTCTTTTCCATGTGGCTTCCTTTACTATTGTTCTATTGTTTCTATCGGGTAAAACTGATAGTGGCACACATGATGTAGGAAGTGAAGAGTGAGGTTGGTGTGCATGTTAGTGTTAAGTGACTAGATGAGGTGTATTAGTATTCGACAAGGACTCCAACAGATTTTCCTTACCTATACTTGCTATATTTTCGTATGCAATATCTGTTTTTGGGTCATATTTGCTCAATTAATTGCTTATCTATCTCCTCAATTCTCTCCTCAATTATCTCATCTGATGATTTTCTCTCCCCAAGACCCGTTGTATTTAAATTCCAATTCTCGAGAGTCCCCCAATCCATGGATATTGGGATTGAATGGTGCAGAATATCCTCCGAAAATCTGGCAAATTTTGTTCTTGCTACAAATTGGCTGTACTTTCCTTTCCCGGCCTAATAATCTCCAATGAGGGCTTTCTTGTGCGAACCACCACCACTTGTCCTTCTTTGTTGATGCTAGTGTTGTAGTTGAAGGCTCTTTCCTTTTTCGGGTCTAAAATCCAGAGACCTTAATCACATTCTTTCTTGACGGAATAAAGGGTACAACATGTATCCAAGGTCCATACTATTGGGATTCGCTTGGCAAGCTTCCCTTACGTTCAATCCACTGTTCACAATGCCGATCATCATGTGTTAGACAACCACACCAATAACATATATTTGGGAGTCATTTGTATTTGAATGACACCCATAGTTCCTTACCATTATCGAGGGATATCACACGACCACGGCACAAAGGCTTAGAAATATCAACTATGACTCTTATTCTTATAAAACCCTCCCCTTCAACCTCTACCTCATCTGTTACTTTTTTCACTCTCCCAATGGCACCACATATTTGCTCGGCCACCCTTCTGTAAACATATGTAATTTATTCTTCAAATATATTTTTTTTAAAAGAGATAATTACAATATGCTACTAATCTATAGCTGGAATCCATTCCTTCCTACGCCCCAAGTATGCACTTTTATTCTTCAAATATAAACATAAGAATTTATTGAAATTCTTACACCAACATTTGACTTCATTACCTTGTTTACACACAATTCCTCCTTTGTTTGGATTTATAAATAAAGAGTTCGCATTTGGTAAGGATGAGGTGCAAAACCCATGTGTTACACCATTCAATAAGAAATTGTCCCATCAACTTTTACTTAAAACTCAATACATCACATCACACATAATAATATCTCAATAAACTCACTATTAAGTTGGACTTTTAAATGAGCATTAGAATTGATTGAGTGTGGTTGTGTCTATTATTTAATACGTAATATGATGATGTGACATGTTGGGATTAGAAGGGTAAAACTTGGGTTTTACACCACATCTTTATTAAATTTAATCTCATAAATCAATTCCAGACTGAATATACAAGATACAACAAACCACTGAAGTTTTACAATTCAAAATATAATAAACAAATTGAAGGTATTTGATCTCATTTTGTTTTTCCCTAATTCTTATGACTAGTTTCCTTAACCGTGATTTGGAGCTAACAAAAAAAAAAAATCAAACGTTTTATCAATTCTCTCAGCGTATCCAATAACAATGGTCCCTTCAACTATTTCCTTACATGTTCAAAGTTCACATCCTTTTCTTTATGTATTCTTGTTAACTCAAATTTGAAGCTAACCAAAAAAATTAAATTATTAATTCATTTCTTCAAATGTATTGGTACACAAAGGCTCCTTTTGGTATATTCTCAAGTGTTTGAAGCCCATACCAATTTCATTCAATATTTTCATTGATTGTGATTTGAAGCTAATCACTTGAAATAAAGTATTCCATCAATTTTACAACATATCCTCACATAAGAACTTGTTCAAATATTGTCAAGTTCATATTTGTTGGCTTTATTCAGTGACAAAGTTTTATGTGCTTCTTATCTCATTTTAATATGTTTTTTTTATGTGCTTTATTGAAATTGGGGTAGAAATTAGAAAGTACTTGAGTTTGATTAAACAATGTGTCTAGCGTTATTTTGTGACCTACCTAGCCCACGAGGGACACATGCCAGCCAGAAGGTTGTTTGGATAGGGCTGCCATTACCTCTTTGTGACCTTTTTGGTCGCAAACAACATGCAGACAGAATGTCCTGTTTTATCCTAATTTGCTTTTTCAGCTTTTTCCAGTACTCTAACACACATCTTGTGCATGTTGGACGTGGCTAAAGACTTGGATCTAAATATATACACTATGAGAGGAGTCTGAATTTGGTAAGAATGGGGTGTAGAACCAATGTTTTACAATATCCAATAAGTGATCGTCATATTAACATTTTATTTAAAATTCAATACATCTTACCACACCAAATAACATCATAATAAACTCCCAATTTGGTTGGATATTGGCCTGTCCACGGGTCGGTCTGGGTCGGGTTTGTGCCCAACTTGGAACTGACCCGATTACTTTGGGTCTACCATTCCTAGACCCGCCGCCAACCAATAAAAGGGATCGGTTCGGACGGTCGGATCTCACCGGAGACTGGTCGGTTCTCGGTCGGGGTTGAAATTTGCAAAACTACACCGGATTCTGCTGAAATCCACCAGATCTTGATGAAATACACCAGATCTGCACCAAATTGGGCCGCATATGCTGAGATCTAGCCGGATTTCGATGAGAACTCGCCGGATCTCAAAGAGATCAGGCAGGACTCGATGAGATCTCGTCGGATCTTGACGAGATTTGGCCAAATCTCAATAAGATCTCGCCAGATCTCGCAGATATCAGGCCATTTCTCGACTGATCTAACTAACATCACTAGCGAAACACTCCCATCGACGGAAAACGACGACTTTTTCGGGTGATATACGGTCGGGTTGGTTTTTTTGGTTTTTCATGATCAAACCCGTCAACCGACCCTCTGGCCTCGGGTTCTGGGGGCGGCGACCCACCGCTGACCCGTCACGAGCGTCAGATCGGTCGGTTCTCAGATCGGATCGGCCGGGTTGGTCGGGTAGGTTGGTTGGCAGGTTGGTTTGGACACCTCTATGGGTAGGAATGGCAACGGGTCGGGTTTGGGCCGAGTTTTTCCATACCCAAACCCGACTCGTGGGGCAAGACCCGTGGCCCGAACCCGGCCCGTTTAGGGTACAGGGTTTTTTTCGGGGCTTGGACCCGCCCCAATCGGGCCCCATGGGCTAGGGATAGCAATGGGGCGATGCGGGGGAGAAGGATGGGATCTTCGCCCCCGCCCTGCATGGATTTTTCTTGCCCCATCCCCACCCTGCCCCGCATGACGGGGAAAATTTCTTGCCCCATCCCCGCCCCTTAAGGCCCTACGAGGACCCACGAAGCCCCGCCCTACACCGTAAAACTTTATTTCTTGTTAATTTTCCCTACAACTATTATCATTTTTTCAAATAAAATGACATGTTTCAATAATAAAAATATACTTGAAATTATAAATAAATTTATCCTATCAAATCAAACTAATTTTTAGCAAAAACTAAATAATATTATCCAAATGTTTAACAAGACAATATCACAACAAAAATCTCATAGTATGACACAATAAAATAATCCAAACTCCTAATACATAACAAAATAAAAATTGCCTAGTTCTTCAAAAAGAATCTCCACTTTCTTCCATCATTGTGACACCACTTTCTTCTTCATCATCATAATCATCCAAGATATTTTGGAATGTAACTTCAATTCCATCTATGGTAGATGAAGAACCTAAAAAAAAAAGATAAAAATCTTCAATTCCATCTATGGTAGATGAAGAACCTAAAAAAAAAGATAAAATAAATTCAATCAAACAATTGAACAATACAATAAAGAATGCAGCACATAAATCATTGCATAATTAGATTAGTAAATTTAATTACCATTAATTTCAGCCCATAACCAATTTTGAGCACACATTAATGCCTCCGCAGTCTTTTGATGAAGTTTATTGCGATGTGGACTTAACAATCGACCACTTGTGCTAAATGATGACTCTGAGGCAACAGTTGGCACTGGAATGGCAAGGATATCCCTTGCAATACGTTGCAAAGTAGGATACTTTGGCCCATTAGATTTCCACCATGCCAAAATATCAAAATCCACAGTTCTTGGCATTAAATCATCCTCAAGGTAATGGTCCAACTCCAATTTAATATTCCCACCCCTTTTTTTCTGACTAAGATATCTTTCAAAGTCCATAAGGGAGTCATCAACTTGCGGATCCTCTCCCACACAAGGGCCACGAGTACCTTCCCTACCCATTCTCCCAAAACTGTAGTCACGAATCATTTCATAACAAATATCTCTAACCCTTTGAATTTCATTATCAGTTTCATCACCATAAATTATTGGAAAATAATATTCTAACAATTCAATCTTATATCCTGGGTCTAAAATGGTTGCCACGGCCATAACACCATGAATCACATTCCAATAACAATCAAATTTTTCCAACATTTTAAATGCCATACTCCTAATCACATCATTTGCACTTGTAAAGCAACAATTCAAAGCTATTTTTATTTCACACACCTTAGGAAAGAAAAGATTAGCTGTAGGGTATGAGGTACCTGAAAATAGCTCTGTAAGCTTGTGAAACACTGCCAATCTCTCACATATATTACTTGCCATCTCCCATTCTTCTTCCGTTGGAATGCACTTATAAGATGACTCACATATGTTCAATCGATAAAAGACATTTTGATACTTTATAGCAATAGAAAGCATGAGATAGGTAGAGTTCCAACAAGTCTTACAATCAAGGGCTAGTTCTTTGGTACATTCAACATGTGCTTGTCAGGCTATCTCTTCAAACTTCTGCCGTCTCTTTGTTGATGCAGTCCAAAATCCCACACTTTCTCGAATCTTTTCAATGCATGATCCAATTACATCCAAACCATCCTGAACAATCAAATTAAGAACATGTGCTGCACAACGCATATGCAACATTGATCCACGCATAATAAGTGCACCACGTTGGAGCTTATCTAAGATAATTTTTATAACTGCATCATTGGTACTGCAATTGTCCATAGTCACAGTAGATAACTTCCTATCAATATTCCACTCCAACAAAGTATCTAGAAGGACACTAGAAAGCACTTCTTTCGTATGTGGAGACAGCACATAAATAAACCTTAAATGAGAAATTTAAATAATTAGAACCAACAATGATATAAGTTCATAAAACATTTGAAAAGAATTTAATTGAAACATAAAAATGAATATATACTTTAAAAAAAGTACCTCATAACTCGGCTTTGTAATCTCCACAAACCATCAATGAAGTGTGCTGTTACAACCATAAACCCTCGCTTTTTGTTTTGTGAAGTCCACATATCAGTGGTAATAGAAATTCTACCCTGATTCTTATCAATTTCATGCTTTGATTTCTCCCTTTCTTTCTCATAGATGCTCAAAATGTCATTCTTGATTGTGTTCCTAGAAACCATCCTGAACAATGGTTGAAGAGAAGTTGAATATTTTCTAAAACCAATGTGGTCGACTATAGAGATGGGATACTCATGCAAGATGATCATACGAGCAAGTTAATTTCTTGATACATTTTGATCAAAATTATAAGCATTCACACCCGCCATTGAATCCACTTTATTTTGATCCCTGACCAAAATTTTTTGATTCATATCCCTAATGTCTTGAAATTTTTTCCTTGGACATATTTTCACGTGGTCATGCAAATGTTTAGTGCCATAATTGGATCCCCTTACTAGCAATTTTTTACAATAATTGCACTCAACCTTGTCTTTCTCATCAACTATCTTTCTCTTAAAATGATTCCAAACAATTGATTTGTACTTCCCGTCTTCTTGAATTATTTCATTGCTAGGTTGGACTGCCTGGACATTGTTTGGCATATTCAACAGAGGTGATGATGGGGTTGCATTGTCTTCATCTACTATCAAAGGAAATTGATTGCTGCCAGATGGATTGGAGCTACCAATGTTTTCATGTGAAGTCATTTTTTTTCCTGATGTTAATTTAGCAACTTAGTAATGGACAAACTATATTTCTCAAACAAAGATAATATAAAATAATGGGAACAAAAAAAAAAATTTAAAACAAATCTCCTTGGCAACGTCGTTAAACAATTAAACTATATTTAGCAACGTTGTTAAACAATTAAATTAAAAATCATAGCACCCACAGCACATACACAAATGGGTATTCATATTTTTTTTTATACCAGGTATTCATATTTTATTGGCCTAAAAAACACAAAAACAAATCTCCTTTATACTAAGTAGTGTGCATTATTTTATTCCTCCCATTTTGTGACTATTTCATAGAGAATGGGACAAAGTCTCAAACTTGTACCTTATATTTTTTAATAAAAATACAGAAAACAAAATTAAATTGTATATAATTTTTGTGTGGAGAAAGAGAATAAACAATTTTTAACCAAAAAAAAAAAAAAAAAGAGAACGAACAGCTTTTAACCAAAAAAAAAAAAAGAGAATGAACAGCTTTTAACCCAAAAAAGAAAAAAAAGAAAAAAAAAAAGAGAATGAACAGCTTATAACCAAAAAAAAAAAGAGGAACGAACAGCTTTTAACCCAAAACAAAAAAAACAAAAAAACAAAAAACAAAAAAGGAGAACGAACAGCTAAAGCTAGTACAATAGTACATGATTGATGCCATCATATTGGCAATCAAACCATTGGGGAAACATATTTCTCATTCAGTGTTGTTAAGCAACCAAATGCCCACACAAAATTACAAAAACAATGACATAGACATAAATATTTAGAGCCTTATACCCGTATCTCATTAAAAAAATTTTATATTATGTTCATGATGAAAAGTAAGTTGAGAAAGATGTATGAAACACGAATGAAATTAGTAGTTCAATAGTATATAAATTTGTTTCTAATAAAGACAAAAAAAAAAAAAAAAAAAAAAAAAAAAAAAAAAAGAAGTTAAAATTGGTACCTTATTTCCAACTTTGCTAGAGAGAAAAAAGAGATAGAGTCACGTTAGGTAGAATAAAATAAACTGATGATATTTTTGTTTAAATAGTAGGGTTTTAGAGTACGAGAAAATTACAATTTAACCCTTATTAATGCAGGGCGGGGCAGGGTGGATCTAAAAAGTGTAAACCCAACCCCGCCCCACCACGTGGTGCGGGTCTAAAATCACGCCCTATCCCCACCCCACCACCTTTATAGGGCGAGGAAAACCCGCACGGGGTGAAGTGGGGAGGGGCTGGTCAAGCAAGGCGGGGTGAAATTGCCATCCCTACCGTGGGCCCTGTTTTGGGATTGGGCCTAATTCATGGCCCAACCAAAAAAAAAAAATTTAAGCCTAAATTTATTTTTGCCAACATTAAGCCTACACCGCCTAATCTGTGGCCCAATCCAACTAATCTTATTAATTTAATAAAAAAAAAAAAAAAAAAAAAAAAAAAAAAAAAAAAAAACAAACACAAGCACAAGCACAAACAAAAACAAAAACAGCAACACAAATACAAACACAAATCAACATTGAAGCATTAGTCTTGCTGAAATGAGATTTTTAGACAATAAATAATAAATAAACATAAAAAATAGAGGAAACAAAACTCCATTTATGGACCGATTCTTACATGAATCCTCAAACATCAAATACCCAAAAACAAAAACTACTGAGAGGAAATGAACCCAAAAAAGAAATGAACCAAAAAAAAAAACATGAGGAACTCAGACAGTAGCTTCATCGGCGGTGGTTTCAACAATATTCGCCTGACCTCACAAGATCCGTGCTCCTCCGTGACAAATGGCGACCACCACAAGATCCGTGCTCCTCCATGACAAACGGCGACCACCACGAGATCCATGCTCCTCCACGAGGGTGAGGGTGGGTCGGTGAGTGAATGAAAGTGAGGGTGAGGATGAGATGTGAGTGAGAGTCAATGAGGTGGTAAGGGGTGAATGAGATGTGAAGGTGAGGGTGAGAGTCAGTGAGGGTGAGGTAAGACTTGAAAGAGGCGGCTAAGTTGAGAGTTGAGAGAGAAATGAATTTTAGGGTTAGGTTTATGTATATATATATATATATATATATAGGTAGGGTTTTTTTGTAATTTTATATTTAACTAACCGAGTTCGGGTCGGGTTTTTTTAAAACCCGGACCCAACCCGGACCCACTTCAGGTTTTTTTAAAAAAAAACTCAAACCCCAACCCTATTCTTTATTGGGTCGGGTAAAACCCGTCCCATTAGGGTCAGGCCGGGCCGGGTACCCGTAGGTCGGGCAAAAATTGCCATCCCTATATATGGGTATTGGAATTGATTGGGTATGGTTGTGCTTATTCTTAAATATGTGATAAGATGATGTGGCATGTTAGGATTGAAGGAGTAAAACTTGGGTTTTACACCACATCCTTACCGAATTTAACCTCCTATGAGAAACTTCATTTCATTCTAACCATCTTGTAGAGAAAGAGAGAGTTTTTGCCTAAGAGCCTAAAATACTCTAATCCTATTTTCTCCATTTCTAGCACCATTGTTATACCTTGAGACGAATTTTCTTACCTTCACCTCCATCATCTATAGCTAACTATTGATTAGATATGTGTTGAAAGTTTGGAAAATTAAGGGGTCATTTCAAATCCAATCATATTGGTGGCTTTTTGTCGGTGGCTCAATAGTGGTGTCTCTTGAAATTTAGGTGGAGAAAGAGTTCGATGAAGTTAGTTGTTAGTTGGAGGTTAAAGAGCTCAAGTACATAGGGGGATATGAGTTTGGAGTGTTCATAGTTTAACTTGTACTACAACTATTCATCGAGTGGAGATTTTTCGATTATATGGTTGGGGAGAGGTTTTTTGCATGAGTGCTCGACTTTTCCTCTTCCTAAATAATTCTTGGTGTTTAGCTTCAGTTTGTTTCATTTTTCCACTTTTTTCTATTGCTAGTTATTTGTTTTGTCTTATACTTCTGTATGTTTGTAGTGTGAAACTTGTTTAATCACTTAGATTGGACACATTGATAGTTTAGGTTTAAAAGAAGCCGCTAATTTTATTATGGAGTTCTATATATTTGCTAGGTTGTTAGTTTACTCTCTCTCTCCCCTAATGAATTCTTAAAAAACTATTTATTTTTCATATACATTTTCAAAAATCTTAAAATGGTACAAATGCAAAAACTAAAAACTATTTTTTAATCCAAATTTTAATCTAAAGTTTCATAAACCTATACATAAATATTCATATTTTTTAACTTATAAACATATTAGGGGTGTCCACAGAACCCGTTCACCCGCTCAACCCCCCGGACCTACCCGAAACCGAACTACCACCATCCGAACCGATCAATTCGATCGTCGTCGGCGGGTCGCCACCCACAGAACTCGATCCCTTTGGGTTGGCCGGTGGGTTTCCTCCCCAAAAACCTGAGCCACTCAACCCGACCATAAAATCAACAAAATCCAGTGAGATTGAAAGGTTTTCCGACAAAGAGCTACATGAAATCCACTGCAATCCACCAGATCCGGAGATATTTTTGATTTTCAAACAAAGATTTACTTGAAATCCACCAGATCCGGCGAGATCCGGCTATATCTCGTCAAGATCTACCCCAGATTCGACGCGTCTGGCCAAATATCCGCCAGATCTAGACCAATTCGGCGAAATATTGGCATCGGCAAAAAAATATTGGCACCAGCGGTGAAACTCGAAACCAAACCGACACCAACCCAAAACCTGACCATTAAAACGGGTCGGTTTTGGTTTTGATTTTTACCCACCCAAAAAATTCGAGTTGGATCCGGGTCAGGCACAAACTCGACCCAGCCCGACCCGTGGACACCCCTAAAACATATGTTACTTTTTCCTCAAAACGTAAAAATAAAAATTTACTAAAATTTTAAAAGCCAATATATGAACTCTATAAAGTGTTTACACTCAATTCCACCAACAAATTACATATGAATGCTTGCTTGGATAAATCATTACTTGTTTGAAGTCTACATCTTTTACTTTTAGTACTTTCATTTATTGTTAAATTTAATAAGCATTAACCTCTACTGATTAAATAATCTCCTAGTGCATACATTTTAAATTTATTTAATTTTGAAATTCACATAAAAGTCATATTAGAACCAAAATTATTATTAAGACAAAGTCTAAAACATGACTCTCACCAACCTTAAACATTCACATACAAACAGAGTTAAACGTTACTTTCACAAAACATTAACTAGTATCGATGTTGAATTCTACGGGATTACTGACAATCTCTAAAACACTTAGTCCTTTCATTTTATTCTAGAAAAATTAAGCAAAACACAAATTAGTAGTAATGATTCTTAACAATAAAAATGATTTTTGGTTAGTATTCTAGTAGAATTAAGCAAAAAACACAAACCAGTAACAATGATTCACAAAAATACAATGATTCTTAGATGCTTGGATTTGCTAGAATGCTTAAATTTGTATATTACCCAAATACTCAAAACCTAAGGTAAAGAAAAACTAATGTATACCTGAATTATATTTGTGCTCAATGACTTCTTTTTTTTTTTTTTTTTCTTTTTTTTTTTTTTTGGTCATATCTAAATTTTTTGTTATATTTTAAGAAGATGCTTAATCGATTCTAACATATCAAGTTTACTTTCATTTACCACTTAAAAAAATTATAAAGAGTTATGAATGTAAGGAACCATATGGTTTAATTACAATTGTTATATAAAAACTTCATAAACATAAACATAAATATATACATATACATTAATATATAAAAAAGGCAACCCAAAATGTAAAACCCTCAATCTAGGGGGTGTGATATCAACAATTGGGTTATCCCTTTGAAAAAATATATTCTTCACCTCTCATTTCTCAAAATGACAAAGGAATTGAAATACAAAAAATGCAATACGGTCAATGGGAAAATTTATTAAAAAGGCATCGAACAACTATGATAACTTAACAAACTAAGAGTAGAACGAGATACAGGTGCATGGTTTTAATCCAAGGCCCTAATGCTACACCTTTAAAAACATAAGAGACATATTATACTTTAGTTGAATATTGATATTAATAACGTGGCTTGAGTTTCCAACACCTAGAGGAAAAAGAAGATTTTAATTTTTTTTGTTGATTTGAAGAATATATGGTTAGTGAATCTACAAAATTAAAAAGAAAAATAAACCACAATTTACACCATTGGGATGTAATTTCAACTTGTATATTTTGAGAAATTAACAACTAAATTTTTTTTCATAAATAATTGAACTTTAAAAATTGTTTGCACAAAACATGACAAGATTGAATATCCAAATCATAATGCCCCATAAACCACTAAGATAGACAAAGGAAAAGAAATCTTCAAATTATTCTAAAACCCTAATTACATGGAAATAAATTATACAAATACAAAAAATTTAACAAATCCTCCAGTAATTCAACAAATATATGAATAACATGGTTCAAAAGATAATGTGATCTAATTTAAGAAAAAAAATTGGAAAGAAAAATGAATAAGGAACAACTTATAGACTACATGGTGACATTGTCAACAAGAGAGAGAAGGTCTTGAAGGGGTAGTATGAGAGAGAGAGGCTTTCAGAGATTTAGGGACTGATTGAAAGGGTTGGTTGAGACATTGAGTGCTTCTGTGTTGGACTACTACATTGTGAGAGAGAGAGAGAGAGAGAGAGAGAGAGAGAGAAGGTGGTGGAGGTTGAAGTTTAGTCATTAATTGTTAAAAAAAAAGAACTTTTATTTAATCAAGTTTTGTTCTTTCCATTCAAAACTATTAGCATTTCTTTCCTCCAAAGAAACCTTATTAAGCGCAAAGGAGCCAATTTCGAAATCATCCTTTTCCAACATGATAGAAGCTCCAACATAACTGTTAGGTTTTAAGGTCTTAAGATTTTATGTATTTAGAACCTAATTTGTAATGTTGGCAAACCATGATCAAAACAATGTATTTAGTCTTGTTTAGGCTTGCTCAAAGTTGGTTTAATTTTGTAAAGTTGGAATCGAGAGACTGCAGAAGCATTGGAGCTTCTCGGCCTGGCTCGATCGATCGAATGTAATTCTCGATCGATCGAAAATCGGCCCAGATGCGTTTTTCTGCAGAATTCCAACTCAGCCCTAACTCTTTAAACGTTTAGGGTTTTATGTTTTTGCCCTAGGTATATAAGGCAAACCCTAGCTACGTTTTTCAGAGTTGCACAAGTTGTGTTGTTACTCATACATTGCGGTTTTGTGTAAATCTCTTGTGAGATCTAGAGGAGCTTTCCTTTACACATAACTTAGGGTTTTCAAGATTGAGATTATTCTACATCTTGATGATCAACTTGGTTGCTGCCCTTTGAAGCTTAAAGATTAACAAGCGAGGAGCTTGTACCTGATTGAAGGAAGACAAAAGAAAGAAGTAGTCCGTGGATTCGGAGCCTGCGCGTGGTCGTGTCAGGAAGTTACTACTGGTGGGTAGCATTAGGAAGTCAAGCGGGGTTGCTTGTAAGTCCTTTTGTAACAACTTCAATTCTTTCTTAGTGGATTCCGTTTTGCCTTGAGGATCGGTGGGTAAAATCCTCCCCAGGTTTTTTACCGGTTTGGTTTTCCTGGGTGATCATATCACTGTGTTATTTACTTTCCGCTGCTTTATATGTTTACATGCATGATATGATTTTGTAATTGCTTTAACCTAGAATTGCTTAATTTGACTAAGTAAAAACTTGGCTAATTAATCTAGGCTACGCAATTTATTTGTGGTTTAAGGGGTTTAAACCCTGTCAATAACACAGGCGATAACACAAGAAATACCAGACAAGCAAAAAAACCAATGACCACAGTTCTTTAGCCACCATGTGGTGAAGGAAGAGATGAGCCACATTCTTCATGTCCTTTACACATAAAGCACCAGTCCATTGTAATTATCAAATTATCTGGGATCAAGTTCTTCCCTAATGTTACACACCACGAGAAGAAAGACATTCTTGGCAGTACATAAGCATTCCAAATGCTTTGGCTAGGGAAAATAACTTTTTAGCTTCCTTTGCCTCTCAAATCCTTGTAATATTTTTTCACATGAAAACTATGAGTTTTAGAAGGGACCCTTATTAATTTTTTTCTCTTTCTAATGCAAATGCTCTCTATTTTCCAAAGGTAATATGTGCAGGTTTCTGTCAATATTTCTTGGTTTAGTTTAATTTTTGGGGTTGGGGTTTATGTGAAATTTCTTGTTTTGATTTAATTTTTGGGGGTTTGGGATTAATGTGAGCTTGTTTGCGAAGGCCTCATCAATTACTTCTTCTATTATTTGAATGATTGTTGAAGCTTGTTGTGAAATGTCCATTTCAAAACTAGTTTTGCAATTGATGTTTATGTGGCCATTGCTCTAGTGAACATGTACTCAAAATGCAAAGCTTTTGATTATGCTGTACATAACTGTTTGATGAATTGCGTGAGAGGGATATGGCTAGTGTTCTAATGGGGTTTGGTAGGATTTTAGATGGGTTTGCAATTTCTTGACAACAATTCAAGTTTATTTTGATGCATTTCTACTAATTTCAACATTCCTTGAATTTGTTGGTCTGTCAAAAACTATACTATGGAGTATAAATGCTCCGTTATTGGTTTATGATTTGCTTAATCTTTCTATTACATATAGATTTTCATGACATAAATAAGCAGATTTTATAATGACTATAACTGATATATTCTTACTTGTTTCTTAAATATGTAGCTATTGAATTCACGCCTAGAAGCAAAAGTGTTATTAATGGACTATTTGACCCCAACTGAAGGCTAAAGAACGATGCTAGAAAGCATCAAAGAATTTTGTTTAGGTTTAAGTGTTAATGTTGGAAGTCATCTTTACTTGAAGTGTTAATGCATGTTAAACGCTCAATTTGCAAGCTTATAGCTTGGTCTATTGTGGTGTAGTGTATTAATTTGGTTGTAAGGAATTACTTGTGTTTACTGTTGACATGTCAAGTCAGAAGAGGCTTATGATTTAAGAGACAACAAGGCTCAAGTTGAGTTTGTAAAAAGAGTTATCAGTTGGTAAATGGGGTTATAATTTGTAATCAGGATATTCATTTTGATGGTATATATATAAAATGGTGATCACACCATAATAAGATATCCCCCCTTTACTAAGAAAAAAAAAAGTGTATTCCCTTTACTTAATCTCCTATTTTAATCCTAGAAAGATTGTGATCATAACTTTCCACGCAAGAGACATACATAGTGAATTTTAGGGCAACCTAATCCCCATAGTAGATGATTTCATTGTTGTGAGGAACTGTCTCCAAATTTGCTCCTTCTCACTACTCTCTTCAGTTATGAAACATATTATTTTCTCAATTAACAAATGATTTCGTCAATACCATTGGTTGTGTTTCTTGAACCACACATTTGACTAGTAGTCTCAACCAGTATAGATCTACATTAACGACATTGAACTTTAATCATCCATGAACCTATGTGCCATCTAGCCTCCTTTCTTGTCATAAAACACCCAAACTCTTCAATGGCGTTTGATTTGTAATATCTGAATAATGGAGTATTTTAATGGTGTTTGATTTGTAATATCCGAATAATAGAGTAAAGAAATACGTAATCTCTTCAGTTTCTTTATATAAAAATAAAATAAATTAACTTGCAATTTTTTACATCCCCATAGAAAAAAGAGGAAACAAATTGTTGACATTAGAGTAATTCAAATTTGTAATGTACTAATATCACAGCATAACCACCAAAAAATGAATTATCCAAATCTGCAATGAATTGAAATATTGAGTGTTTATAAATTATATATTTTTTATAAAAAAAATAACACCCAATGAATCAATAATTACAATTTTCCAACAATATTGAAAAACAAAAAGTATAATGGCCCCATCAATATCTTGAAAGGATGTGTTGATTGCCCTTTAGCTCCAGAAGTAGATGATTGTCTTGGTTGTCCATTCTTTTTCTTTATACATGTCTCCTTATTTCCCCTCAAGTTTCTTGCCCCCAATCTCTCTATTGATTCCATCATCCTCCATACCAAAAAAGTTGAGGGGGTGTTTTGGCCACTAATCCAAAGTTTAGGGGGGTGTATGAGCATTTTTTTCTAAGAAGATTCTTAATCTATTCCAACATATCACGCTTACTTCATTTACCACTTAAGAAATTCTAAAAAGTTATGAATGTAAGGAACATAAACATAAACATAAACATAAATATATACATATACATGGACATAAATATAAATAAATGAAAACCCAAAAATATAAAACCCTCAATACAGGGGGTATTATAAGGATCTATCCATAGTGGTAGAGAGTTGAAATAGAAAATTGCAGGGATATTTCATTTCCTAATAATAGACTAAATGAAAAGAACAACCTGATAAGGAAATTGAGTTATCCTTTTGAGAAAAAACATGATATGATATTAAATTGAGTTATCCTTTTATTTTATTCATATCTAAATTTGTTGTCGTTATATTTTAAGAAGATTCTTAATCTAATCCAACATATCATGCTTACTTTCATTTACCACTTAAGAGATCCTATGGAACATAAACATATGCATATACATATATATTAATATAAAAAATGCCTGCAAAAAATTATAAAATCTTCAATATATGTGGTATGAATATGATATTAGCAATTGAGTTATCCTTTTGAGAAATAATATTCTTGGCCTCTTGTTTCTCACAATGACAAAGGAATTGAAACACAAAAAATGTAATACAGTCAATGGGAAAATTAATTACAAAGGCATCTAACAACTATAATAACTTAACAAACTCGTAGTTTAAACTAGAACCTTTTTCGGTTCTTTGACCGATTTGGTTTTTAAAATCATGGTTTAAACTTTAAAGTCTATACTCTTTTCTTTCAATATTTTTGTTGATTGTGATAGAAGATAATCACATGAACTATAGTGTTACATCGATTTCTCACATATTTGCACACTAAAACTTGTTCAAATATTTCCTCAAGTGTTCAAAAACTAAACAATTTTCCTAGAACCGTAACAATTGGTAAAATATGTAATGTATTAATTGCTAGTCTCTATTTATTTAATAATCTCTTATTCAATGTATGTTAAAACTTAATTAATTTTTTGATTAACCTAAGAGTTATATGAAAACTGCAATTCTATATTGCTTAAAATAACAAAACCAATAATTATATAGCTACAATAAAATCCAAAACAAGATTAATGAAAGCATCAGAGAAAGGAAGTGCACATCAAGATAAAATCAAATCATCTTTAGACATTGATATTGTTTGAAACTCAAAGACTTGAAAGGTAAGGTAAATTTAAAAAAAAAAAAAAAAAAGTTACACATGAAATGTGTATGCTTAAAGGCTTTTATTTTTTGAATATGTGAACATTGATATTAATAAAGTGGGGTGAGTTTCCAAAACCCATAGGAAAAAAGAAGTTTTAAATTCTTAGTTGATTTGTAGAATTTTATAGTTAGTGAATCTGTAAAACTAGAAAGAAGAATAAACCACAATTTACACCATTGGGGTGTAATTTCAATTTGTATAGTTTGAGAAATTAACAAATAAGAATTTTTTTTCATAAACTTTAAAAATTGTTTGCACAAAACATGGGAAGATTGAATTTCCAAATCTTAATGCCCCATAAACCATTAAGATAGACAAAGGAAAAGAAATCATCAATGTAAAGTTATGATTTATAACTATGTTTTATGTTGACTTTATTTCATGAACAAAAGTGTTGTATTTACTTTAATTTTGTTTCTTGTATTTTGTGGGATTTTATTGTATTGGGTTTAGTATTAAGTTGCTGAAGAATCCAGCATAAAATGAAGAATTAGTGGATTTTGCGAGTGTCTCACTAGAAGTTAATCCGCAAAAAAGCCACGTGAGAAGCATATTACTAGAAGCTGAAGAGTCGTACTAGGCTGTTGTTTTCGCAAGTATCTTGTGGGTAAGGCCTTCCCGCGAGGTAGTCGTGAAACATTAAGCCTGGAAAATATTTAAGTGTGACTTTCTTACCCTTCACCCATACTATATATACCATAATTACCAACAAATTGTAAGGAGGCCATTCAGAGAGAAAAACTCTAGATAGGTTTTCTACAACACACACACCTATCTTTTAGAGAAAGAGAGAGAGCTACCCATCCTTAGTGAGAAATCATTCTAGCCTCTTCTCCTTCCCTTTCCCATTGTCATACCTTGAGAGGAGATTTGTATCCAAACATAACCTACACATTTTCAGAGTGTAGAGAGTGTTTTGGAGCTTGGAAAGCTTTGGAGATTTTCCAAAAGAAGCCGGTAAGGCTTGGCGGATGCAATCGGGCGTATTGCAGGATCTAGAAAGCTAGACAAGACACGGTTCCGAGAAGTCTTGTTGGAGTAGGAGCTTGGAGGGCTTAGGTACATTGGGTAGATTAGGTTTGGAGGGTTTCTTACTATTCGCGTATCCCAACTTATTGTCTAATGGATCGATTTACCGCTTGGAGGGTGGCAGAGAGGTTTTTCACCAAGTTCTTTAGTTTCTTCTTCGATAACACATCATCGTGTTATCTTGTGTTTGCATCTCTCTTCCATTACTCTTGTGCTTTTCTTTTATTGTTTGTTGTTCATGTTTATGCACTAGAGTAGTATTGGTTGATTGTGCTTCATTTACTCTTGTTTCCACACTTAGATAAGTTAGAGTAAAAGCAATCTAGCCGTAATTTTTAATTGGGGGTCTAAATAAGCTCTTGTGTTTTTAACACATTTTCGAGCTTTCAATCAAATTATTCTAAAACCCTAACTACATGGAAATAAATTATACAACTACAAAAAATTAAACAAATCCTCAAGTAATTCAACAAATATATGAATAACATGGTTCTAATTTAAATTAAAAAATTGGAAAGAAAAATGAATAAAGAACAATTTACGAGCTACACAGTGACATTGTCGACAAGTGAGAGAGTGTCTTAAGGAGGTAGTGTGAGAGAGTAAGGGTTTGAGAGATTTAGGGACTGATTGAAAGGGTTGGCTGAGACATTGAGTGCTTTGGTGTTGGAGAGAGAGAGAGAGAGAGAGAGAGAGAGAGAGAGATTTGACTAGGTAAGGTTAAGAAAAATGAAGGACAAAAAAAAGTATGCAAAAATACAATTTAAAACCGCTAATTTTACCCAAAACTTATTTTAATCCTCTAAGTTTGAAGTGCATCATTTTAGTTTAGTAACTTTGCCTAAAATCATTTTAGTTTTTTTTTTATATAAAAAAAAAAATCTATTATTTGTGCCACGTAACTCACTTTACATATACTATCCTCACCACAAGCGCTTAACGCGAGTGATGAGGATTTTTTTTTTTTTTTTTTTGTTATAGTGTCAAAATTTTCCGGAAAAATAAAAGAGAAAGAAGGAACTAAAAATCATATAAGCAATAAAACAATTAAAAAAAAGCACTAAAAGAACTATCCTTGTGGAAAAGAACTACTCCTCCCTCTGAGAGAAAAAAGAATGGGATTTTTTTAAAGATTAAACAAAGGAAGAAAGGCGTTTATTTATGTTTTATTTTAGTAACTGACTTGACATTTAGAAGAATAAGTAGAGATGGAAGTGACTAATTTTACGAGATATGGATAACTATCTAAAATTTAGGAGTGTTTAAATGAGTAATATTAGAGATACAAACTTTTTTACAAAAAAATTTTACAAACGATTGATATGGTGAGTGGTTATTGGTAAATGAAAAAGTGGTATTAATGGTAAGCTTTATTGGTGTTAGTGTGTGTTCTAAACACTTTTATTCTTATTATTTTATAACTGTTGGGAATTTATGAGTAAAATAGCCGTTGGGAAATTATGAGAAAAGTAGTCATTAGGCAATAATTAATAATATAGTCATTGGACTTTTATGAGTTATTAGTAACCAATTGTTGAGAACAAATTTTTCACACACATGGCTTCATTTCATTGGCAAACTGCACCACATCAACACTATTATGGATTTTGGGAAAATCTTTTCTAAAGCCCAAAAGAGCCTATATTTACATAAAAAGGTGTCAAAGCCCATGGTTCAAGCTCATAGCACATCATCTCATTTTTTGGCTCATGATCCAAGCTCATGAGTCTCATGGGGAGAATTTTGGGAGTCGTGGTTTGAAGGGCCAAGAAGTATGTTCAATAAAACTCCAATGGTTCAAAGTTGATAAAGGAAAGCATGTTGCTTGGTATGTCTTCCCCAATTCCCTGAACTCTGACGGGTTAGTGTGCAATAGGTAACATTTGGTAAGTCTCTCATATCACATAACACTTAAAATGATAAAACTACCCATGCTCTTTGCATAAAAATTAATGTTCATCATATAATATAAGTTTGAAAATGTGATTATAGTATTTCATATAAATTATGTTATTATCATCTAAATCAATTCCAAGCACATGGCTAAATATATATATATATATATATATATTAATATCTCATATCTAGCATTAAATGTTTTCCTTACTCTTCACAATTACATCTCTAAAACTTCATCAAATATCAACCAACTAGTCTATTACTTACCAAAATTATATATAAACTAAGCATATAATTTTCCAAAAGAGAAAACTTAGTTGAAAATACCAACAGTAGCTCCAACAAAAGCTGCAAATAGCTCCAACAGAAGCAGAAACAGCTTCTGCATAAATTGCAACAGCTCTAACACATTTTGCAGTGGCTCTAGCTGTGGTAAAAGAAATAGAAAGATCTCATAAAGATTATCTCACCATTTTTAGCCAAATTATGAATTTAATGCCAAATATTTTCCCTTCAAGCAAAAGATGTTATTCAGATGGCATCATTTGACAGCTAACAGCTATGACTAACAGCTGTAACAGCTGTGACAGCACCATTAAGTCTCTAACTTTGCTTCTTCTGGTTAAAAAACAAAATCTCCCTAATGAAACAACTTAATTAGTCAAAGACTTTTCCTTATTTGCCGAATTTCTCTTGAACTAATTCTAATTTAGTTACATACTTGGCTTTATATAAAGAGAACCAAGTTACACACTAAAGGGAGGATCAATCCCTCTTTCATCTTCAATATTCTGAAACTCCATTCATTTTGCTGCCATATCTCTAAAAGATCTCTATATCTTTCTTCGTCTTTCTATCAAAATCTCTCTTCATAGATAACAACACAACACACATATTACAACACATCATTATCCATTACTATCTATCTCTCCCACACTTAAATATTCTGAAACTTCATCATTTTGTTGCTCAAAAACACATCTCCATCTCATTCTTTATTTCTCATACACAATCCCCCTTCTTAGAAAGCAATATAACCCATGACATAACACAAAAATCACTCCAACAGCAGCTATAATCTCATGTATTTACTACATTTAACCTTCATATTATCTATCTCACACTTCCATATATTGTACAAACACATTCCTCACAAAATACCCATACACACTTCTCATATATCTTTAAACTCCATGTCTCACAAAGTATACATATACAAGATCCATGTCCAACAAAGTATCTACATATAATTCCTATATATATTACAAACACCATATATCACAAAATATATATATTTCTTACCATCTCCACACATCTTAAAACATATCAAACACTTTTCCAAGAACTTATTACTAAAAGCACTTTCTCATGGGAGACATATATTCATAATGCTAAAAGCCCTTCTTTTGAAAGGCAAAAACTTATAATACTAAAAGTCATTCTCATGGAAGGCAACATCACTCATATTTGACTAAAAACTAAAAGAGCATTACATGGGGAAAGTCATTTAAGCACATGATGAAAGGGAATAAACTTAACCAACATATGCACATAGCTGGACATACTCTCTCTCTCTTTAGTTGCACCCATTTTTCCCCTTCAATCATGAAGTCACCATAAGAAGACTCATAATATCATATTGTACCGCTGACTCATTTTATCACGCTACTGAAATGTCATTAGTCTATTGCTGTTCTACGGCTGGAGCCCCCAACTATGAAGATAAGTCATTACATTTTACCTTCAAACTTATATTATTAAGTATATTTTATTCATTATCATTATACCACTCAATTAATATTATTATACCACTAGAATGTCATCAGCTCATTATTGTTATATGGCTAGAGCTACAAATCATATAAAGTGATGCTATACGACTGGAGTCAAAAACACACAAGATAAGTCAATATTTCTCTACTTTCAAGATTACATTATTAAGTACATGTTAATTCATTATTATTGTATCGCTGGATGCAAGTTACTTTAATATTATCTCATTATTTAATGAAACATGATCACACTATACTTCATTAATGAACATATATTTTAATAAATTGATCTACCATAGTTTGACATATTGTTCAGACATATACCACCAATGGACATATATTACTTGGACATAAACCATTGTTGGATGTATATCTTATTAGGACGTGGACCATTGCCGAACATACCTTAACCGCAACTAGACATGGACTATTAGACTCATCCCATTGTTGGACATTTGACACCTAATTAATTATTGTCTAACATTGGACATCACTTAATATACATAATAATAACGTCTCAAATCACTATCTAATCAAAGCTATCATGCTAAGCATATTATTTATTTATTTCAACCATTATCATGATTCTAAGACTTTGGGTTTTATCTATTTTGTAGGCTTAAAAATATACCATAAGTCATTGGTCTATACGACCCAATGTTGAGTTCCAGCTTAAACTCCCCAAAACAAATCTGAGACTAGCAAAGTCACACCTCCAGTGAAAGACACATGACTACGTGCAAAAAACCGCCCTTGACACCGATAACTATAGACTATTATTTTCATAAGTAACCTATATAATACTCATCATAACTCCTTTACTAAAGCGTCTTTCCATTATTCTATATTTAGATATACACAATTCTATTATCTTGCTCTTCTGCATATTTTTCTACAATTTATATTTGTTCTAAGGAAAGGTAATAGAGGGTTGTTTTTGAACCTTCGTGAGTGGAAGTGCATCCATCATGAAGGTTGACACTATAGTCTAATTTTGGGGGGTTGTTTGGCCAAGAGAACCAGTTGCACTGAGTTTTACTCAGGGTGGGATGAATCAACCTTTAAGGACAATGCTTTCGTAGCGTGATTCTATAGCATTGTAAGATTGTTCTAAACTATCTTTATTTTATATTCTTGCTAATTATTTAGGATATTATTTGTTGTATCAAAACTTATTTATTCACTAAAATATTTCCAACAAGCTTAAATTAATATCAATAAGAAGTTGGATACATCAGCAGTTTGTAAAAATGTTGTAAAATAGTTTGTAGCTATAGTACTACTCATGTTTAAATTAGTACTTTTATATATCTAACCTTATTATTTTGAACTTTCTAAACATATGAATTTGAGTATTTAAATTTTCTAAACATATGAATTTGAGGGCATTTTGGTGCATAAAATGATGAAACTCAAACGGAAAATCTTGTTATTATTATTATTAGTAGTAGTAGTAGTAGTAGTAGTGTGTACACACACACTACTACTTAAGGGGTTTTCCATATTTGAGATCCTCAATTTAGATGTCCAAAATACCCTTAAATTCATCTATTTGTATAGCTTAAATAATAGGGTTAGACATGTAAAATTAATAATTTAAAAACTCCTAATTTTTAGTTAAATTAAAAAAAAAATAGTTTTTTCTCCCACCTTTACATTTTTCTCTCACGTTAATTGTCAAGTACTAATACAACTTCTTCTTTTTGAAAAAATAAAAATAAAACCATTTTTTTTTCTTCCACAATTTTTTTTTTCTAATTGCCAAAATGAAATGGCCCAAGTTTTTACACTAAACTGTATTTTTCCACCTCCACATTTCTCTCCCACATACTTTTCACATATCTTTTAGTTTCTTTGCACATACTTTTGGATTGCCTCAACTTTATACTCACCTCATCACCATCTCAAATCTAAGAAAGGTTTGTTTTCTTTGACATTGTTGAAATGATTAATTTATTAGTTTGTGTAT
This sequence comes from Quercus gilva, assembly GCA_023621385.1. NCBI lineage: Eukaryota > Viridiplantae > Streptophyta > Magnoliopsida > Fagales > Fagaceae > Quercus > Quercus gilva. The sequence goes on along the minus strand of CM042477.1, from coordinate 73,178,377 downwards.
TTCTGTTTCCATAATTTTTTACATATCACACTTTGTTTTAAAAAAATTTCTTCTTCTTTATCTCTTTCTCAAGTTTATTTTCACAAATTCTTTGATCTCCACAATTTTTTTCCTCAATTCATCACTGTCTTTCTTTTCAAAGAGGTATGTTTCTTATACCGGAAGTAAAGATGAGATTGTGAAGATTTGGTGTATGTGTAGACAAGTTGTTATCTTCTTTTTCTTTTTCTTTTTTCATTATTATTATTTTTATGATTATTATTGTGGGGGAGAAAGCCCAACGCCACGTATTGGGCCTGAGGCCCAATTTGAGTATCACCGCCTGTCCGAAGAGGAGAAAGGGATCAGCACAGTCCGTTTGGTGAAAATACAATCAAGAAGGGGTGAATGTTGCATCCGAAGACAACCTGGTTGGTCCGAAGATGCTCCACTCATCTGATCGCTGGAAAATTTGATCAAGTAGATATACTGAAGATCCCAGCACTCCCCCCAGAAGATTCCTTGGTAAGGAGTGAACCCTGGGCACGCCTAAGGATGAGAAGATCATGAAATATCTTAGAGAAAAAGCTGCTACCACCGCATTCAATGCACTGCAGCAACTTTCCTGGCCGCATTTATGTGGAGAAGACACCTGAACAGTGCAACCTTAACCACTACCACTCACGGCAGACTAAAGCAAACTGCTGATGTGACTAGTACTCAAGTGGATGCTTAGATGAAGAACAAGTGTATGGTGAAGATGAGTGGAGGATGTGTATGATGGTGTGTAAAAATGCTAAGCTGGTTTCTCGTCCATATGGCCGTCCATAACAACATACGCGAAGGTGCTGTTACGCTCGTCCTTCACTCACCACCCCCTTACGTTCGTCCAGTATTCACTCGTCCAAAAGAGAATGTACGAGCAGTGAACCTCGTCCGTCCATAGTGATGGACGGGTAAAGTTCACCAAAATTCATAATACTCTTCCAAAAACCAAACGTTATATTGTTTGTATCAAATTATCCACTTATTGTTGGACACCGGTTCTGATGAGGTAACTCCAATAACAGTTATGGAAGTTACCCTCTGAGTTCTCCAAACACTACGACGATAGAAGAAATAACTGCCAAGACCAACACTATATAAGGACCCTTCTATGCAAAGGTAAGGGACACGAGACATTTTTCTTAAAAAATTGGTGAAGTCTTTGAAGTGTGTTCTTTTCTACTTCAATTCACTAACTTTACCATCGGAGGATTTTTGGCCGGCCTCCACCGGTCACCTCTGACTTCTTGTTTACTATCTTCAGGATTTTGCCCATTGATCATTGATGGTTCGGAAATTTTAGCCCATTGATTCATTCACCTTCATCAGTTGGCGCCGTCTGTGGGGAGCATTCTAGAATTTTTACGTTTGAATTTCATCGTTGGATTCTATAATTTTCTTCTTCGACAAAGGGCTGAAATAGTCCAGACAAGATCAAGGGTCACCAGTCCAGGCCCTCAACCGAGTAGAAATGCCTCTAGTAACCCTCACCATGACCGTCAATCGGCTCCTGCTATGCAACCTTCATCAGCCCAACACATGCAATCCATGGCGGCTGCAATGGCAGAGTTAACTCGCCAGAATCAAGAACTGTGGAGAGAAGTTAATGTAAGAAGGCAGACATACTCAGAGCATGAAGAAGGGCAAATTCAGAGTCAAGAGGACAGAGAGAACTTTCAGAATGGAAGTCAATCAAGAGGTACCCCTTCACGAAGGGTACCCCATTTGGAAAAAGAGTTGGATCAGATGAAGAAGGCCATGGACGAAATGAAGGAAAGTATGAGGAGGGCGAACCCGGTAGAGGATTTGGTTCATAGAACAGATTCTCCCTTTACGGCTTCCATTAATGGCCATCCTCTGCTACCAAAGTTTAAAATTCCTTCTTTAGATTCATACGACGGGAATCGAGATCCTTTTGACCACATTGCCACCTTCAAGACCACTATGCATCTTCAAGGAGTTCCAGATGAGATAATGTGCAGAGCTTTTCCTACTACTCTTAAGGGTCCAGCCAGAGTGTGGTTCAACAAATTACCCCCAAACTCAGTAAGTTCTTTTGAAGAATTAAGCAAGCTATTTGTCAATAATTTCATAGGGGGTCAGCGACACAAACGTTCTACTTCCAGTCTGTTGACAATAGAACAGGGGGAAAACGAAAGTTTGCGGTTGTTTATCACTCGATTCAATAGGGAAGCTTTGACAGTGGACGAGATGGATGACAAATTGCTGTTAACAGCTTTCCACAATGGAGTCCACTCAGATTTGTTCATCCATAAACTCTATGAGCAAGAGCCACAAACCATGGCAGAGCTCGTCCATTCAGCTCAAAACTTCATGAACGCGGAAGATGCGATTATAGCTAAGAAAAGGAAAAGGACAGAGAAAATGGAAGCAAGTCGTCACCCGGAACAAGGACCTCGTCCAAAGAAGGGATGGACGGACGACAGAAAAGACCGGGACAAAAAGACAGGTCCATCAGCACGCAATCAGCAATATACTCCGTTAAATGTGCCACTTGAACAAGTCCTTATGCAAATCAAGGACGAGCCTTCTTTGAAGTGGCCAGAAAAGATGAAAGGAGATCCTAATAAGCGCAATAGGAATAAGTATTGTCGCTTTCACAGAGACCACGGACATGACACGGACGAGTGTTTTGATTTGAAGCAGCAGATTGAGAATCTTATCAGGCAAGGCAAGTTGAAAAACTTCCTTGGACGAGACCACAAGGACGAGAGATTGAAAGGAAAGGTAGAAGAATCATCACGACCACCCCTCGGAGAGATCAAGGTTATCATTGGTGGAAGTTTAACGGGCCAATCGTCCAAGTCAAGGAAATCATACTTGAAGGTAGTGCAGAGCGTCCAACTCTTTGGACGACCACCAAGGGAGAAGTCCACGGACGAACAAGCGATCATTTTTACGGACGAGGACTCTGAGAGAATCCATCACCCCCATAACGATGCCATTGTCATCACCCTCCTTATTGCTGACTACAAAACTAGAAGGGTGTTAGTGGACAATGGGAGCTCGGCTGATATTTTATATTATCCAGCCTTTCAGCAAATGAGGTTGGGACGGGATCAATTATGTCAAGCAAGCTCTCCTCTAGTGGGATTCGGTGGGATGAAGGTACAACCTGTAGGCACTGTTTCTTTACTAGTGACAGTGGGGGCATACCCGCAACAAATCACCAAGGATGTGAACTTCCTTGTGGTAGATTGTCCATCCTCCTACAATGCTATAATCGGAAGGCCGACGTTAAATAGTTGGAAGGCGGTCACATCTACTTACCACTTGTCAGTGAAATTCCCAACAGAACATGGAGTGGGGCAAGTACAAGGAGACCAACTGGCAGTAAGAGAATGTTATCTGGCCATGTTGGCCATGGACGAGCAAATCCAAACCATGAATATAGAAGAAAAGAAAACTGTTGCGGAGCCCGTTGAAGCATTGGAAGATGTTTCCCTAGACGAGTATTACCCTGAGAGGTGTACCAAGGTTGGAGCAGATCTGAGTGATGAGGTTAAGAAGGACTTCGTTCATTTTTTGAAGAAAAATGTTGATGTATTTGCTTGGAGTAACGAAGACATGCCGGGTATAGATCCCAGCGTTATTACTCACTGTTTGAATGTCAATCCTTCCTCTAAGCCAGTGCAACAGAAGAAAAGGGTGTTCGCCCCAGAGAGAGATTCCGCTATTAAAGATGAAGTACAAAAGTTGTTGACTGCGAAATTTATACGAGAAGTATATTATCCTCAATGGTTGGCCAATGTGGTGATGGTGAAAAAGGCGAATGGCAAGTGGAGGATGTGTGTGGATTTTACTGATTTAAATAAGGCTTGCCCCAAGGACAGTTACCCACTGCCACGTATAGACCAATTGGTGGATTCTACTGCGGGCCACAAACTGTTAAGTTTTATGGATGCTTTTTCGGGATATAACCAAATAAGGATGGACGAAGCAGACCAAGAGAAAACGTCTTTTGTCACTAGTCAGGGGTTATTCTGTTATGAAGTAATGCCCTTCAGCTTGAAAAATGCTGGAGCAACATACCAACGACTAGTTAACCACATGTTTCGTCCACAGATCGGGCGGAATGTGGAAGTCTACGTCGATGACATGCTGGTGAAAAGTCAGGACGAGGAAGGGCATCTGGAGGACCTGAAAGAGACGTTTGACACGTTGAGGCAGTACCACATGAAGTTAAATCCTAACAAATGTGCTTTTGGGGTGTCATCAGGGAAATTCCTTGGATTTATGGTCTCTCACAGAGGAATCGAGGCGAACCCAGATAAAATTCGAGCAATACTAGACATGAAGTCCCCATGCAACATTAAAGAAGTCCAATCCCTCACCGGGCGATTTGCTGCCCTCAACAGGTTTGTTTCTAAAGCTACTGACAAGTGTTTACCGTTTTTCAAAGTATTAAAGAAAGCATTTGAATGGACAGACGAGTGCCAGAGAGCCTTCCAGGACTTGAAGACGTATCTCAATATGGCTCCGTTGCTGAGTCCGTCCGTGACTGGAGAAGAATTATTTTTGTACCTGGCAGTAACCCCACATGCCGTGAGCTCAGCATTGATAAGAGAGGAAGGGAAGATACAAAAGCCATATACTATACGAGTAGAGCACTGAGGGGAGCGGAAGGACGGTACCCCTTAATAGAGAAGTTGGCTTTCGCACTAGTAACAGCCTCCAGGAAATTAAGGCATTACTTCCAGGCTCATGTAATCAACGTCATGACGGATCACCCACTCAAGAAAGCAATGAACAAACTGGAGGCTGCAGGACGATTGGTTCAATGGGCTGTTGAGCTCAGTCAGTTTGACATAAAATACCAACCTAGGCATGCTATAAAAGCTCAGGTTTTGGCAGACTTTATTGCAGAGTTCACCCCTAATCATGGCGATGTGAGTAAAATGAAAGGCAATCAGAAGTGGATCATCCATGTGGATGGATTGTCTACACTGCACGGCGGGGGGATAGGTGTGGTATTACAATCGCCAGAAGGGGATAAACTGAAACATGCAGTTCGCTTGCAATACCAAGCAACCAATAATGAAGTTGAGTATGAAGCTCTTCTTAAAGGGTTAGAATTGGCCAAGTCTGTGGAATCAATACTCGTCTTGGGAGATTCTCAACTAATCATAGGCCAAGTGAATGGGATGTACGAGGCTAAGGAAGAACGAATGAGGAAATACCTGGGCAGGGTTATAAGACTTATGAGAAAGTTTGAGGAGACTAACTTTGTTCAAATCCCAAGGGAGGAGAACATGGAAGCGGATACACTAGCGAAAGAAGCCTCGGCAAGTGAAGCCCTTGACAAGTTTGACGAAATTCAGTACATGCCAAGCATAGACATCCCAGAAGTGCAGCAAGTACAGAGCAAAGAAAATTGGATGACTCCCATTATATTATACTTGAAAGAAGGACGACTCCCAAAAGAAAAAGACAAAGCAAGAAAGTTGAGGGTAAGGGCAACTAAGTACGTTTTTATGGACGAAACTCTGTATAAAAGAGGCTTTTCCCAGCCTTATCTCCGATGTCTTGCTCCAGACGAAGCAAACTATATACTTAGAGAAATTCATGAGAGAGCGTGTGGCAATCATTCGGGAGCCAGGTCACTCATCCATAAAGTCGTCCGTGCAGGATATTATTGGCCGAATATGCAAGCTGATGCCAAGGCTTATGTCAAAGTCTGTGACCAATGCCAACGGTTCAGCAACATCCCCAGACAACCGTCAGAATACCTAACCCCAATGACAGCCCCATAGCCTTTTGCACAATGGGGACTGGATATCCTGGGCCCTTTTCCAATAGGGGTGAGGCAAATGAGATTTCTTGTGGTTGGTATCGATTATTTCACCAAGTGGGTAGAGGCAGAACCTTTAGCTAACATCACACAGCAAAATGTCAAGAACTTTGTCTGGAAGAATATTGTGTGCAGGTTTGGCGTACCCAGGGTGTTAATATCTGATAATGGACCGCAATTTGACAATGCACTCTTTAAAGATTTCTGCATACACTTCGGGATTCAGAATCACTATTCCTCACCAGCTCACCCACAAGCAAATGGCCAGGCTGAAGTTGCAAACCAATCCTTGTTAAAAATAATCAAGACTCGGCTTGAGGGAGCAAAGGGAGTATGGCCAGGCGAGTTACCAGGAGTTCTATGGGCATACAGAACGACAGCAAGAACCCCGACGAGAGAAACTCCTTTCAAGTTAGCTTACGGAGCTGAAGCAGTTATACCCGCGTAAGTGCACATGGCCAATCATAGGGTGACAGCCTATCAGGATAAAGATAATGAAGAGCAACTCCGTTTGAACCTCGATCTAATAGACGAGGTTAGGATGAATGCTGAGCAAAGAATGGCAAGGTATAAAAATCTGATGGCTAGACAACATGATGCGATGGTGAAGCCCAGACGATTTAACATAGGGGACCTCGTCCTAAAAAAGGTGTCCTTAGCAACAAAGAACCCAGCCCATGGGAAGTTGGGACCAAATTGGGAAGGCCCCTATAGAGTCATCAATTGCAAAAGACAAGGATCCTATTACTTAGAAGCCCTTGATGGGAGGAAGTTAGAGCATCCTTGGAATGTGGAGCACTTGAGAAAGTACTATCAGTAGAATGTCAGCCTGGAGAAGCATGACTCTGGACGGACTCAGGGTTTTAAAACTTTATTATTATATTTTGTGTGGCTTTGTTATCATGTTAAAATTATAGACAACGTCATGGTTTGTGTTGTGTAAATAAAGGCATTAGCCCCTAAGGTGCATGCCTCATCTATGAACAATACTTTTGTATTTCAATAATATGTGGAATGTACATAATGTTGTGCGAATCAATGATTTCCATAGCACTTTTGTTCATGACAACTCTTGAAGAATGCTGAAAAGCGCAGGATGGAAAATTCTCTCGATGTGGAGATGTAATCTCAAACTTCCCTAGAAAATCTAGGCATGCTCGTCCATCCAAGGGAAGGACGAAGTGAATGCCATGCCTAAAAGCAAATTACAAATGCTTGAGGCATGCTCGTCCATCCAAGGGAAGGACGAAGCAAATGCCGTGCCTAAAAGCAAATTATGAATGCTTGAGGCATACTCGTCCATCCAAGGGAAGGACGAAGCAAATGCCGTGCCTAAAAGCGAATTACAAATGCTAAGGCATGCTCGTCCGTCCAAGGGAAGGACGAAGTGAATGCTCGTCCGTCCAAGGAAAGGACGAAGTGAATTCTATGCTTCAGAGCAAATTACAAATAGATCAAGGCATGTTCGTCCATGCGATGAGCCAGGTAAAAGTATGATACCCAACCATACCCTGGGCAAGAAAAAGCATAGGTGTTTTGAACTTAGTCGCTAAAAAGCTGTCCAGGGGCAAGGAAAATGCAATGACAAGTCCAAAGGACGAACTAATACTTACATTTTACATAAGTAACTCACAGGTGGAACAGTAAAGATGGTTTATATATATATGAAATGTAGACGAGTAAAACAAAGAAATCCTGTATGAGTCAACACTCGTCCATGCATATATAAGTCAAATGAAATTCATATGATTGTTTCAAGGGCGGACGAGAAAAGTCCTAAACACCCTTGTAAATTACTGTTTTATCAAAACTCGTCCTTAAGCGTGGACGAGCTAAAAGTACTTAAATTACATACAAAAGAAAAAAGAAAAGTTATCAAGATATTTCTTAAACTGAGGCGTCTGGGTTAGGCTCGTCCTGAGGCTTGGTTGAGGCGTCGTCCTCTATGTTGACATCTTCAGAGTCAAGGTTTAGGAGAGAGCTAGTGGTGGCAGCGTTCAAATTAAGCACGATGGAGCTGAAATCCACATCAGGAAACTTCTCAACAGCGTCCATCCTAAAGTCTTCAAATCATGCTGCATAGTTGGAATCCAAAGCATCAGTGTATTGTTTAGATGCTTTGAATTCAGCCACTGCATCTTCCTTAGCCTTAGAGAGGATAGTGCTGAGCTCATCGTTTCTTTTCTACAAGCCCTCAATACGAGCATCTTTTTCAGCAACCCTAGCCTTCAGATTGTCAACTGAAGCTTTCAAGTCCTTCACCTCCTCCGTCGTCTTAGCAGCCACCTCAGCCCATTGTTTAGCTTCATCCTTCAACTCCTGTATCCTCGTCTCCAACAGAATCCTCGTCCTGTCCAACCCAGTGGCCTGTCTGGACGCTGCTATAAACTTGGACATGCCTTATAAAAGCCAACAGAAAATATATAAAAAAAAAAAAAAAAAAAAAAAGAGAAAAGAAAAGAAAAGAAAGAAGGAAATGAACATTTGGCCAAGACGAAGGAAGACGTTACCTTAAAAAGGTCATGAACACCAGAGTGTTCGAATTCCTTGAGGGACATGTCATAGCAGACATTTATATCCTCGTCCGTAACGGCGTTCTGGAAACGTTCCCATGCTAGATCCTCATTTTCAATAATGTTTGAAGGGGCCCTTTGAGACGTCTGAGACGGGGTGGGCATGGTTCTGGACGATAGAGTCTTGGATGGGGTGGACCCTACAGGAGTGGACGAATCAATGTCATAAACTTTGGCAGGCTCTTGGGACGACGGAGTAGGCTTAATTGCTTGAGACGAGCCACCCTTGACCTTTTTACTGCGCCTGCTTGGGAGGTTTTCCAAATCCAAGTTTTTGGATATGGACTTCCTTTTATCTCCAGTTGCAGGACGGCTCCCCTCAGCAACTACCTCCTTTCCCTTGCTGCCTCTTATGGTTGCCATTCCTATAGAAGGACAAAAAATTTTAAAAAAATGGAAAAAGGAAAATAGAGGATACTAAGAATAGAGAAATCCAATACTTACTTTTTCTTACTGTTATCTCGTGTGCAAGTGCAACCTCAAACGGATTAGGACCTAACCCCCACTTGGCTAGTCGTCTAAGATTAACCAAGGAATGGAAGTCTCTGTCTGTGTAGACGAGCCCTATGGACGCGATCGCGATGCAACTTGCTTAAAACAGGTCGTCCAACGGCTGCAACAGAACAACTTGGAGTTAAATGATGTAATGATGAATAAAAAGAATGAAGTGCAAAAAGAAAAAAAGGGACTTACCCTCAGGACGAAGGTTCCCTAGGTCCCTGGTAAAACGACCAAATGTATCCCGGCCAACGTCTGCAGGATTTCCAGCCTAGAATCCAGAGACGAAGAAAAACTCCGTCTTCCATTTTCTGTCAGACGAGGCCAAGGATTTTACCAATCTACAATCTTTACTTCTGGCTGTGAATTGATAAAAGCCAAGAGATTGATGAATCTCTGAGGGTTTATAGCAGTAGAGGAACTCGTCCACCGTGATAGGACGATCCCCTCCAAACACTTCCCTCCATAAAATTTGCATAGAGATAATCAATCTCCATGCATTGGGGTTGAATTGACACACTCCTAAACCTAACCTAAATAACAGTTCTCTAGTAAAGGCATTTAAGGGAAACCTAAGACCTCCAAGAAGATAAGCTTCATATACACCTATACCAAAATGGGGATTACAACACCATTCTCCACGGACGGGTAATCTAGGATTAAACTCGTCTGGGATTTGGTACTATTCCCTAAGAATATTCAACCTTTCCTCGTCCGTCTTGGAAGGAATATCCACAGCGCAACTATTTACAGTGACCTCCGTCTCGTCCAAAGAACTGGACGGAGGGATAGAAGACGAGGTACCTACCTGGGACCTAGAAGTTTTTCTAAGTTGTTTTTGTATTTCTTCTAAAGGAAGCCTAGGGACCCCTGAGACATACTCCTCGTCAGTGGTGTTTTCCCTACTACTACTACTGGAATCACTAGAATCAGAACTACTCTCGTCATAATACTCGTCTATAGCTTTTTCTATACTATCGCTAGACGCGGAGATAGCTATTTCTGACATTTTTGGAAAGAAAATTTAAAAAAAAACCTAAAGACGAGGAGAGAACGAGTACCTGGCTTTAGGACGAACTGAGGCTATGGACGCAAGGAAATTCTTAGACGAGGCTCTAGACGATGAAGGTCAAAAGAGAAAAATCTCAGAAGTGAGAGGGTAATGAAGGCATCCCACTATTTATAGGTAGCTGACCTAAGCACACGAAACGACACAACCAACCGGATGATGACACGTGGCCTTCGTCTCGAAAAAATAAATCGACAAAATGAACCACCAATCAAATTAGAACACGTGGCATCTCCAGTTACAGAAAGAAATTCGTCCGTCCAGAGGAGTAGATTACTTGGACGACCCATGGACGAGGGGGCAACTGATGGTGTGTAAAAATGCTAAGCTGGTTTCTCGTCCATATGGCCGTCCATAACAACATACGCGAAGGTGCTGTTACGCTCGTCCTTCACTCACCACCCCCTTACGTTCGTCCAGTATTCACTCGTCCAAGAGAGAATGTACGAGCAGTGAACCTCGTCCGTCCATAGTGATGGACGGGTAAAGTTCACCAAAATTCATAATACTTTTCCAAAAACCAAACGTTATATTGTTTGTATCAAATTATCCACTTATTGTTGGACACCGGTTTTAATGAGGTAACTCCAATAACAGTTATGGAAGTTACCCTTTGAGTTCTCCAAACATTACGACGATAGAAGAAATAACTGCCAAGACCAACACTATATAAGGACCCTTCTATGCAAAGGTAAGGGACACGAGACATTTTTCTTAAAAAATTGGTGAAGTCTTTGAAGTGTGTTCTTTTCTACTTCAATTCACTAACTTTACCATCGGAGGATTTTTGGCCGGCCTCCACCGGTCACCTCTGACTTCTTGTTTACTATCTTCAGGATTTTGCCCATTGATCGTTGATGGTTCGGAAATTTTAGCCCATTGATTCATTCACCTTCATCAGTGTATATAAAGGAAATAGGTCTCTCAGAACAAGGGAGGAGAAGAAAAATTGTATTCATTCTTAGTCAAAAACTTTAACCTCTTCGGATTGAAGAATATTCTTGCCAATGGCTAATCTGAACACCCTTTTTAATTGTTGGTCTACTTGAACCGTTGCTAACTCCATTTCCAGCCTAGTTGTTTAACCCACTCTCTATAAATTTATTGTTCAGGGTCTCATTGGGCTGGGTCCACAAAGCTTGTGCTTGGTCCAACAAAAATTGACCCTACAATTATTATTATTATTATTATTATTATTATTATTAGTTCATTTGGTTCTTAAAATCAAATGTTGTAGAGAAATCATTATCACCAATGTGATTGTATTTTTGTTAAATACACGTTGATTTGGTTTGGTGTATTCATTTCTTTCATTTTCAAGAGCTCGGTCTATACACTTTTAAATAGCATTAAGAGATATATGTAAAAATAAAAAAAAATAATAAAAAATCATGAGGAAAAAATGTGTAAACCCAAAAAATTAAAAAAAAAAAAAAAAAAAGGCTTTAGCACACTTGTAAAGCGCATGTGACAAGGCTAATATGTTAATATATATATATATATATATATATTAACATACTAATTAATTATTATATAATTGTGAAATTATAAGATACTCCGACACCGTCACCACTAAAGCATTAAAATAATTTTATTTAATTTATATCTAAATCATATAATATCTTGTACAAATATCATTACATTATATATAACATGTTGTGAAACTCTTTTCAAATTTTCATATTTTCAAATACACTGTGTGATATATGTCCTAACTTAAAATAAGTTATTTCATTACATTAATATGTGTTAATTATTATTTTATTGAAAAATTTTAGTTTAGTTTAACTATACTTCTCTTCTATTAAAAAAAAAAAATTAATATAATTCTTCCACAATTTATGATTAGAATTTAGAAATTGAAAGCAACAAGTTTACAATATTTATATTTTCACAATAAATCTCTCAGCAAAAAAAAATTCAAATAAATATAAATTGTTATTTGTTACTGGTTTATGATTTGAGTCTACCATTTAATAAACGCCGCCATAGTCAACAAAACCAGACCACGACCACGCCCCCTCGTCACGCAATCTGCTCCGTTCACCACCGTCACTGCCGATTCTCTTCTACAGCTCCGTCGCCGAAACAGCTTTGGCTTCTCCGCCGCTATCTTCAACCCCAGAAAAAGAAAAAGATTTGGGTAACCCCACATTCGGATTACCTTTCGATTTTTTTTTTTCAATTCTGAATATATACATACATACATACATAGGCATGTGGGATTGAAGGAAAAGAATGCTAAGTGTTTTGAAGGTCTTGAAAAGCTCAATTTCAGGAGTGAAACTTCTGGGCAGTTTTTTTTCCTTTTTCTGATTTATTGGAGTTGTTGTTTTACCCAATAGGTTGTTGGTTGGTGCATCTATTGTGTGAATGTTTTTACTTATCGCAAACTAATGTATCTATATAGCCTTTTGGTTTGATTTTTGTAGGTGTGAAAATTTGGTTCAAGTTTGATAATATAGAAGAGTTTTGGTTACTTGAATGGATGAGGTAGAAGAAATACTGGGGAGAAATAGGCCTGAAGATGTGAGTTGGCTTTGTTCCCTTTCTGCTTCAGAGCTTGTAAGTAATTTGCGTATAAAGTTTCCAAACCCCATTTATCATTTATATGCCCTCCCTTTTAAAAAAAAAAATTATTTATTTAGTTAATTAATTTTTATAGTTTTCGTGTGCGTTGAAAATTTTGTCACTGATCAAAGGTGTGTAATCCAAACTCACATTCTTTGAAATGAAAATTGCTTAGAAATCGTATTAGGTTGTGGGTTTGGTTAAGATATTAGGCAGCATTAATGGATGCATTCTGGTTCAACATCCTAAGGTCTTAATTTTGGTAAGTAGTAAAAAATCCAATAAAAAATGGGAAAAAAGGGCACAGGCTAGTACTCACAGAGTGTATAAAGGAAATGCAAGTCAAATATGACTGATGAAAGTACAAGGATTCTACGAAGTCTAGAAAGTCCATAGTAGACAAGGTGGTGGAGGTTGAAGTTCAGTCATAAAGGGTTCAAAAATAAGAACTTTTATTTAATCAAGTTTTGTTCTTTCCATTCAAAGCAATGAGCAGTTCTTTTCCTCGAAAGAAACCTTATTAAGCTTAAAGGAGCCACTTTCCAAATCGCCCCATTACCTCTCTTACCAAAGTGTCCTTACCATCACTGCAGAACGCATAACACAAGAAACACCAGACAAGCAAAAGACAACGATCACAGTTCTTTGGCCACCGCATAGTGAAGGAAAGAGATGAGCCACACTCTTCATGTCCTTTACACATAAAGCACCAGTCCATAAAAATATCCCTCGTTTCCTTAAATTATCTGTGACCAAGGTCTTCCCTAATGTTACACACCATGAGAAGAAAGACATCTATGGCGGTACACAAGCATTCCAAATGCTCTGCCAAGGGAAAATAACTTTTTAACTTCCTCTGCCTCTCAAATATTTGTAATAGATTTTCACTTGAAAACCTTGAGTTTTAGAAGGGACCCATATTATTTTTTCTGCCTCCCCATGATCAATCTTTGTAATTGTAGGGTATATGTCACGTAGGGTTTCACCAAAATTTCATTGCCTATTTTAAAATTTTACAAAAATTTTGATTAGTTTACAATGAAGATGATAAAGTTGATTAGATTTTGGTCTCATTCTGTTAAGACTCAATAGCATATGTGGTAATGTACCATTCAAGAAACAAAAAGGTGGTAAATGCATATCAATTGCTTTTTAATTGTCAATGTGAATGGGGTTTGAGAGATACCCATTGGTTCCATCACCTCTTGTGGTGCCTGGGCACTGGGATTCAAACCCCATTAATTGTTAGAGTGAATCCTAATGCATGATTGCTCTGTATGGATCTAAAACCGGGAAATTGGGTTTATCTAAAATTTTTCTTGATTGCACTCTGTACATCAAATTTACTTGAGTTTGATTTGCAATGCTACCTGCTTGCTCTCTTCAAACAACTTTCAGCATCAAATGTGTGTTGTTACAAATTTACATTGGTATGTTTCATTTTCACAGGAGTCTACTTCCATATGCCATAGATGTATAAGTAAAATCCTTTAGCCATTGCCGTTGCTTTTATGATTCTCAATGTTGATTTTTAACAATGACCATGAAAGTATTTGATATTTTGATTGGACAGGATATGCTGATAAGCTTAAAAATGCTGGTCCTCCAACGTGCAAAAGTAATTGGCCATGAAAGTCTAGCTAAAAAATTTGATCTAAAGATGCTTCGAGCCATGGGTATGTCTTCCACTTTTGTTTCTATGCATTTATTTAATCCTTAATTTTCATGTTTTACCATAGTTACTTATCAAAAAATGAATAAATGTTTTGCCATCATTAGTAACCGATGATATTATGAGCAATTAATAATTTATTAATTTTACTCTGTCAGGTGTGTAGTTGAGTTTACTTCTGCAATATTCTGTGAAATATTGTTATAACCTATTTCTGCATCTATCTGATGTCTAATTTGATTTTTTGTACTGCTTTTTTTTTTTTGTTCTGTCAAAGGACACTATCGAATCTCTTCCTGATTTTCTGCTTATCTTCATTAATTCTAATTAGCATTTATCTTCTTCTTATCTGATGTCTAATTTGATTTATTTTCCGCTGCCTTTTTTTTTTGGGTCTCTCAAAGGACTCTGTTGTATCTGTTCCATATATTCTGTTTATCTTTTATTAATTCTAATTAGCATCTTCCGTTCAATTCACATTCTATATGTGGGCTGATTTTGTGTATTTGTTTTTTTATTTGCGCTAATGTGACAACAGCAGTTGTTTATGCTGGTTTCAGAATTTTATCTATACACTCTGCACCTAAGACTGAAAACTTTTACCTTAACGTCATATATTTCTTCAACGTGTTGATTTAGTTTCTGTTTTTTTATCATGTCATATTTTGTCTTTGTCTTGCCCTCTGCATGTCAATATGAGATTGTACCTTTGAACCCTTTTAATTCATATATTATGCTTATAATTAATTCATTCCATAATCCTAACACACATGTATTATTTATAGCATTAGTTATAAAATATAATTATATAAAAAAAGGTATTAGTCATAAAATAAAAAATGACTAAATTGATCTTACAACTAATACTATATTACTTATAATACTCCCCCTCAAGTTGGGACATATTTATCATATAGTCCTGACTTGTCCCATAACAAATCTAAAATAGGCATTTCATAATGGTTTTGTTACCATATCAGCAGTTTTTGGCCCCAATAGAGACATGCTGAGTGGCAATCACACCACTCTTCAGTCTTTCTCGGGCAAGATGACAATTTATCTCTATATTTTTGGTTCACTCATGAACACTAAGTTTCAATATGAACTGTTGCCTGATTTTCACAATACATAGTCATAGACAACTCTACATCAAATGTAAGACTCTTATAAAAGGTGTTAAATCCATATAAGCGCACAAGATGTATAAGACATGACATATTCAATTTTTGCACTAGAACAGGACACAACACTGCTCCTTACTTCTCCAAGTGATCATGGTTTCTCATAGGAATGGGCATTATTTATAGTAGATATCCTATCTAAGGGTGACCTTGCCGAGTCTGAATCTGTAAAAGCTTTTACACACAAATGAATATTGGCTGTTTATAACAGTCTATGTCCTGGATTAGCTTTTTTTTTTTTTTTTTGATAAGTAATAAGGATATATATTCAAGAACACTGCCTTTATGCAAAAAAACATAAGGCAGAGAGAACAATACAAATAGAGCAGATTAAGAAAAGAGAAAAAAGAAAGGGGAAAGACATTAAATGCAAAAGAGAGAGCTAAGGAACATAGGGAGAGAGTCACTAGAGGTGATTCCCTAAGCCCTAGACCTGTCAAATAGGGAGCCACTGAAAGAAGCCAATAATTGATCATCCGAGCTTTCTAAGTCCTTAAAAGTCCTCCAATTCCGCTCCCTCCAAAGACACCACATTAAGCACAAAGGAGCTAGATTCCAAATGCTAGACGAGTGTTTTCTAGGCCAATTCCACCAACCATAGAGAGTATCTGCAACCGTTCTTGGCAAGACCTATGAAAACCCAAAAGATCTAAACACCAAACTCCACAACCTATGAGCCTTACCACAATGAAGTAGCAAACGATCCACTGTCTCCCCATTATAATGGCACATAATGCACCAGTCAACAAAATGCATCCTTCTACCCTTCAAATTATCACTTGTAAGAATCTTATCCCACATAGCAGTCCACACAAAGAAGGAGATACGCCGAGAAGCCTTAACCTTCCATACACCTTTCCAAGGAAAAATAATGGGCATAGGTTTTCTTAACTTATTGTAAAACGATCGGACAACAAAATCCTTGTTCTTTGTTAGCTTCCATCGCATACGTTCTCCATTCTCAGTGGGAGGAAGACATGAACCCAAGGTGCGGAGAAAATCATCCACATCACCCATTTCCCAATCATTTGGTCTTTGAAAAAAATGAACATTTCAGCTTCTCCATTCCTCTATCCCCAACTGCTCAAGAGAAGAGGCCACCGATGCCTCTCTATTGGAAGCCATCCCATACACATTTGGAAAATTCAATTGAAGTGAAGACTCCCCACACCATTGGTTTGTCCAAAGCTTAGCTCTATCTCCCAACCCTACCTCAAACCAAATATTTTTGCTAAATTCCTCCCAACCCATTTGGATACTTCTCCACAAGCCACACCCGTGTACCCCGCTACCTAGCTTGGAAGTCCATCCCCCCTATTCTTCTCCAAACTTTAGAGCTACAACCCTTCTCCAAAGCCTTGTCTCCTCGATCCCAAACCTCCATAACCACTTTCCTAGTAAGGCTTTATTAAAAGTAGTTAATTTCCTTACCCCTAACCCACCATATTCCAAAGGTGCACACACTTTGTCCCATCCCACCAAATGTGTCTTAGAATCCCCCCACAGGAAATCCCTTTGTAACCTCTCAATTTTATTGGCCACATGCATAGGGATGGTAAAAAGAGATAAATAATATGTAGGGAGACTTTACCTATCAAAAAAAAATATGTAGGGAGACTAGATAGAATGCTCTTTAGCAACGTTAGTCTTCCACCTTTAGACAAATACATCTTCTTCCAACCGTCCAACTTACGCTCAATTCTCTCCAAGATAGGATTCCAGACAGTAGGAGACTTGTAGGACACCCCTAATGGCATACCAAGATAAGTCATTGGCAGAGACCCAATCCGGTAGCCCAAAAACTCTACCAAAACATGGACATTTGGCACCTCCCCAATGAGAACCATCTCACTCTTCAGCACATTAACCTTTAAACCTGTCATTGCCTGGAAACAAAGAAGAAACATTTGAACATGTAGAATCTGCTCCTCATCTGAGTCGCAAAACAGAATCGTATCATCCGCAAACAAAAGATGCGAGACACAAACCCCTCCACCTCAACTACCAACAGCTCTGAAACCTCGAAGCAAACCAGCCCCTTCAGCTCTTTTCACCATCTTACTGAAGACCTCCATCATAACCAGAAACAACAAGGGAGATAGCGAGTCCCCTTGTCTTGGATTAGCTTTAAGGTACCTCACAATCCAAAGTACCACCACCCTCTGTCGAATATAGGGTGTTGCCATATACTGACTCACAACATTGATGGCGAACATTGATATTTGGTTGAGTAATGGTGGGATCATCTGACCAACCAAACAACGATCCCGCTCAAGATGAGAGAATAACTCCTAATCTACAGAGATAGTTTAGGATTCATAGGGTGCTCTCCTTTGTATACTTCTTGTGTATTGGCGTTTGCCCATTTTTCGTATTTTCAATGGGTTTTATATAAATATATATATAACTCACTGCACCTAACAACCTGTTTCTTCCAAAATAACACATTTTCTTTTTGACAAACTAATTCCTTCCTTTGTTGAGCTACATCAATACCTAAAAATAATGTAACTTTATCAGATCTTTAGTTTGAAACAAAGTTTTAAGAAATGCCTTTAACTTGACAACTCCTTTCTTTTCATCACCAGTAATAATGATGCCATCTTTATAGGCTATCTATAAAATATTATGATGCAGGACGATCAAAACTTATGCAATCCAACACAAATTTACCAAGAACAAAAATATATATAAATCTTGGAATATAAACCATGCCATTGAAAAAATTTAACTGAAATTTTATTCATCATAAACTTTTCGCCATAGGAGTATGATAGCTTTATTATATAGACTATTAGGACTAAAAACTAATCCTAGGTGACTTGAGTCAAAGCCAAATTATTGAATTGAGAAAATAATTATTGAAAAAAATTCAGAAGAAAAACAGTAGGCCATGATTTCAGTTTTTCATCGATTTCATGACAACATATGATTAAGAAATCATTTACATGTAACCAAACTTCATGAACCAATTAATCAACGGCTCACAACTTCATAACCAGAGCAACCAACTCGTCTCGTCGATTCAAGTGATCATAACAACCTGATTATGATGTTCCTTAGGGATTCAGAGGTTTCTTCATTGTAGTGGTGGATTTATGTGCCTCTTGGTTGATTCAATGGTTTTGGATTAAATAAATATTATAATATAATACTATCATGCATCTTGAGTAATTATTAAGTGCTTCTGGAGCATAGTGATGTGATGCTCCCTCCTTTCACATTCATGGTAGATTCTACTAATTAAATTTGTGGTGGGATCCACCATGAGTGTTAGAGTTGGGAGCACCACATAACCATGCTCTGGGAGCATCTAATAATTTTCCCATGCATCCTAGTGTCTCAAAGTGACAAAGAACAGTGTTGAAGGAAAAACTAGTTGAGGTCTTACAGGAAAGCTTTTTTTCTTTTTCTTTTTTTTTCTTGATAAGTAGTGGAATTCCTATTAATATAAAACAATAGAGTCACCCAAGTATATAGCTGGGGACCATATAACCAATCATGCAAGTTACAAGAATCTATCAAATTAATTTTTTTTTATAGGTAATCAGAAAACTATTATTAAAGAGAAAAAGAGGAAAAATACGAGTTGTTCATGATAATGAACAATAAGAAAAATAGAACAAACAGCACAACAAAAAGAGTAATCAGGAATCTAAGCTAAGGGAAAACATAAACTCAGAGAGAGAATAGCAATCAGTAAAACCCCAACAATGAGACCACTCCAAAAGACTACGTTGGCATAAAACCTTTAACTCATCTAACGTCTTCTCATTATCCTCAAAGGAACGACGATTTCGTTCCAACCACATAGTCCACATCAAGCACCCTGGAACCAAATTCCAAATGTCCGAGTCATGTTTCCCAAGCCACTGATGCCAACAAGATAGCAAACCCGCCACTGAACCTGGCATAACCCAATGAATACCAAAAGCTTAAAGCATAAAAGTCCATAAGGAATGAGTAACAGGACAATGAAGAAGAAGGTGGTTTACCGACTCTCCATTACAACAACACATACAACACCAAGTAGCCAATGGCCGACCCCTAAACATTAGATTATCCAAAGAGAGGATCCGACCACGAGTAGCTGTCCACAAAAAGAACGCCACTCACCTAGGAATCTTTGGTTTCTAAACACCCTTCCAAGGAAACAAAGAATTTGAAGCACCTTGAATTGCATGGTAATAAGACTGGATGTCAAACTTACCGTCACCTTTTAGCCGCCAGCCAAGAGTATAACTCCTATCACCTCGAGGAATACGAGTTTAGATAAGCTAGAGTAAAGAATAAGATGTAGCTAGCTCCCAATCTTCAAAAGCTCTATAAAACCTTAAATCCCATACTCTAACATTACCCCCTTCTAGAATCCACAAAACCTCAGAGATACAAGCATCCTTGATCGCTGAACACACATAAAGCTCAGGATAGAGATTTTTAAGAGTATTATCACCAAGCCACCTATCATGCCAAAAGCGGATATGAGTACCTTCACCCACTACAAAAGACAGATGCTTAGAGAAGCTCTCCCACCCTCCATAAATGCGTCTCCATAATCCACACCCATAGGTCCTCCTACATACTTTAGTACACCACCCCCCTTGACCCTCACCATATTTTGTGGCGATAACTCGCTGCCAAAGATGGGAAACTTCATGACCATATCTCCACAACCATTTCCCCAATAAAACATGATTAAAAGACACCACACTTCTTATCCCCAAACCACCCATCTCGATGAGTAAACACACCTTTTTCCCAAGCTACCAAAGGATATTTGAAACTCCTTTCAGAAGACCCCCAAAGAAAATTCCTCTGAATACTTTCCAATCTAGCAGCCACAGCTTTAGGAATAGTAAAAAGAGATAAATAGTACGCTGGGAGGATTGATAGAGTTCTCTTAAGTAACATAAACCTACCGCCCCTAGATAAATAGAGACGCTTCCACCCAGATAACTTCCTCTCCATTTTCTCCAAAATAAGATTCTAAATCGAAGCTGTCTTAAAAGAAGTCCCCAATGGCATTCCCAAATATTTCATAGGAAAACTGCCCACTCTACCTTGAAGAATATTAGCCAATGCATCTATATTATTCACCTCCCCAACAGGGACAATTTCACTTTTCCCAACATTGACCTTCAAACCCGTAAAGGCCTGAAAATAAGACAACACCAACCTTATGGATAGTAGTTGTTCCCTAGAGTGGGCGTAGCCACTCCATGTTGGATCCTGGCTCTGGCAAGGTGGGTTCTTCAGACTTGTTGGATCAGTGGGTGAAACATAATCGTTTTTCCCCTTTGTCTGAGCTGGGTAATGAGATGGGTACTGAGTTTGGGGAAGGGGAAGATGGAATTGAGGTTGTTTGTGACCACCACGAAGTGGTGGTTTAGCCGAGGTTAGTGGCTTCTGCTGGTTTTAGTCATAATGATTCTGGGCTTCTTTTCCTTCCTTTGGAGTGTAATCCTTTGTCTTAGTGGGACCCTAATACACTTGGTGAGGTGATGGTTTAGGATGACTCAGGAGGGGCTCAGGTGGCAGAAACTGAAGCAAATTCAAGTTGGGTGTCTTAGCTGATGAAAGATTTTTGTAATATGGTAGGTTTTCCTATTGTGAAACATGAAGCACATTGTTTAGCTTTGTTTCGCCTTCTCGAACAGGAATGTCTCAAGGTGATTGATGTTGGGGCGCCTAAACAACCTACAAACTTAGGATCACGGTGTCTTAGGGAGCTTAAGGGGCTTATTTCTAATGTTAATTACGATGGTGTCTCTTTTAAGAGTAGGAGCAGAGCTCCTTCGAACGCTGTAGGGGTTGTTGGTAGTTTTAAATGAATTTATGCCTTCTTTCTTGGAACGTAAGGGGACTTAACAATCCCCGGAAGAGATAGGTTTGTAAGAATCTTCTAAAAGAGTGGAAATGCGATATTGTTTGTTTTCAAGAAACGAAAGTAGCTTCCATCGACTCTGCTTTTGTACAAAGTTTATGGGGAAGTCCTTTCATTGATTGGGATGCTTTGGATGCTGTCCAAACTTCGGGAGGGGTCTTGCTGGTTTGGGATAAGAGGGTTTTTGAAAAGATGGATGTTATTGTTGGACAGTTTTCTATCAGTGTTTTATTGAGAGGGGTGGTGGATGACTTTGTTTGGGCATGTATAGGGGTTTATGGCCCTAATGATGACGGACAACGATCTTGTTTGTGGGAGGAGTTATTATGGGTGCAGGCCAGGTGGCCCATGGCATGGTGTTTAGTAGGGAATTTTAATATTATCAGGTACCCAAGTGAAAGACTTGGCTGTGAGTCGTTCAGCCCTGCTATGTTTGCCTTCTCGGACTTTATAGAGAGTAATTCTTTAGTTGATCTACCGTTAGAGGGGGCTTCCTTTACGTGGTTTAGAGATTCTGGTATCCCCTCTATGTCAAGAATTGACAGGGCTTTGGTTTCTCTAGATTGGGAGGAATATTTTGGGAATATATCCCAACGGGTGCTTTCTCATGTTATTTCAGATCATTCTCCACTTTTGTTGGAAGTTGGTGTTGTTCGAAGAGGCCGAAGTGCCTTTAAGTTTGAAAACATGTGGCTGCAAGCTGAGGGTTTTGTTGATAGAGTTCAGCAATGGTGGATTAGTTACAGTTTTACGGGCTCTCCTAGTTTTATTTTGGCACAAAAGTTGAAGGCTTTGAATGCAGATTTAAAAAAGTGGAATAGGGAGGTGTTTGGTGATTTGGCTTTCAGAAAGAAGAATATGTTGACTGAACTTATGGGTTTAGATGCTAGAGAGGAGTCGATGGGTCTATCGAATGAGGATCAGATTCGTCGCATTCAGCTCAAAGGGGATATTGATCATTTGGCTTTTCTTGAGGAAATTTCCTGGAGACAAAAGTCTCATGCTTTGTTTGTGAAGGAGGGAGATAATAATACTCGTTTCTTTCATAGATTAGCAAATTCCCATAGAAATGCTAATATGATTAATAGGATAGAGGTGGAGTGTGTTCTTTTTGAGGATGAGGTTGATGTGCGCTCTCAGTTAGTTCTCTTCTACCATGGGCTGTATGAGGAAACTGAGGTGAGGCGTCCTACTATGAATGGGCTAGACTTTGCATGCATTGGAGAGGAAGAGAGGTTGTCCTTAGAGAAGGAGTTCTTGAAGGAGGAAGTCATCCAAGTTTTAAGGGAGATGGAGGGTGATAAAGCCCCTAGTCTTGATGGTTTCACCATGGCTTTTTTCCAAAAATGTTGGGAGTGTTGTGGAAAATAATGTTATGGATTTCTTAGATTACTTTCATCGGCACTCTATGTTTGAATGGTCTATGAATGCTTCGTTTCTCACTTTAATTCCTAAGAAGTGTAATGCTGTTAACATTAAGGACTTTCGCCCCATCAATTTGGTGGGTAGTGTGTACAAGCTATCCAAGGTGTTGGCTAATAAGTTGAGGGCGGTTTTGGATAATCTTATCTCTGAGTTTCAAAATTCGTTTGTTGGGGGTAGACAGATTCTGGATTCAGTCTTTATTGCAAATGAATGTCTGGATAGCAGATTGAAGAGCAGATTACCGGGTGTGGTGTGCAAGCTTGATATTGAAAAAGCTTATGATCATGTGAACTGGGAGGCCTTGTTTTATTTGTTGGGTTAGATGGGTTTTGGGTTGAAATGGAGGGGTTGGATTAAGGCTTGTGTTACTTCTGTCCAGTTTTTAGTCCTGGTAAATGATTCTCCTGAAGGTTTTTTTGGTTGTTCTTGTGGATTGAGACAAGGGGATCCATTATCCCCGCTTCTATTTCTTTTGATTGTGGAGATCATGGGCTAAAAGCCCTTTATCCTTACCTATAGAATCTGCCACGGGTTGGGCCACTGTCGCACTTACCACTGCAACAGGAAAAGCTCCCTCCAAACAGACTAACGTTGGGACTCCCAAGGTGTCGTGGACTGGGTTAATGTTGAGGGCAGAGCCACTGAGTACCAGATCCGGCACCACTGCGCTCTTTGGCAACTCGGAATCACCACTCAAATATCCTCTCAAGCTCTCATCTAAGACCCATGATGAGTGGGCATCAGACTTTGCTTTAAAAAAACTGGACTTGACCAAATTGCCTTTCTTAAATGAAGGCACTTGCACCACGGGTTGGGCTTCAACCAGCCCACCTGTATGTTTAGTGACTTCTGGCCCAACACTTAAATCCTTGGGCCAGCTGATCTCCTCAACATCCAGACAAGTCACTACACGCCTCCCTCCCTTAGGCTTGCACACCCTCAAAGCCAACAAAGCAGGAGTCGACTTAAACTTGAAAGCCCGCGTGGGTCTGCCAGAAAAAGCTGAACCATTGCCATATTTAGCTGAACCATTTTCAAAAGAAACTCCATGAACCACGTTCTGCCCCCATTTAGAACCATTTTTTTCAAAATTCCTAATCTTCTGTTGATTACCATAAACAGACATGCTCTTCCCACTCCGGCCACCACCAGCAAGTTTACCACCTCCACCACCATTATTTAAAGAAACTTTGGTGGCCAGAGATGCCGGATAAGAACCAGAGTAAAAAAGCCTAAGCTCTTTCAGAAACAAAGACTAGCCAGCTCTATTAGAGCTTGCTGGTATCATTATACAACCTCTCCTAGACCCTCCAAAATATACTGCAATAACAACAAACAGACCAGCTTTGTTAGATCTCCCATAGAACTCTAACAACTTCCCATTTTCCTTAAATCTCTTACAAAGTAAACCATGGCCTTGCACCCAATCTCGAATATCTTCGAGACAAGTAAGTATCCACTCCAAGCCCCTACGATCAACCCAAATAGAGCTCTTAACATTCCGATGTGTCTCATGTAAAGCATACGAATCAGACCGCCCCCCATCAAAAGAAAAAGAGAAAAGCTTTGCATCGATATGAAACGACCTCTTATTGCCTCCTAGGACAGAGGATAGAGGTTTAGGAGGGATGATATAAGGGGTTTCAATGGAGGGAA
The DNA here is from genome assembly GCA_023621385.1 of Quercus gilva. Classification (NCBI taxonomy): domain Eukaryota; kingdom Viridiplantae; phylum Streptophyta; class Magnoliopsida; order Fagales; family Fagaceae; genus Quercus; species Quercus gilva. The sequence goes on along the minus strand of CM042477.1, from coordinate 73,154,012 downwards.
GACTTGGTATGGTTAAAGATGCAGGTACAAGAGTAGACTGTTTAGGCAAAACTTGGTTAGACCCCTGAGGTGGTGGGGAAGGGGAGGGCAAAGGCAGTGGTGGAGAAGGGGGATAAGGATATGGGAAAAAACCAAACTGTGGAGGAAAGCATAAGGGGGAGGGAGAAGGAAAGTGTGAGGGTGGCAAAAAAGGAAAGAAAGAAGGTTATGGTTGAGGGAGAGGGAGAGGGTGGGGTGGAGGAGGGGGGTGTAGAGGGTGAGGCTGGGGTGGGGGAGGGGGTTGGGGGGGAGCAAGACTCATAGTGGGAGAAAAATAAGGCTTATTTTACACTCTTTTTCCTTGATAAGAACAATTTTTTTCTGGCTTTTTGTTTGTTTTATAAAGTAATACATAAAACTGCAGAGAACTTAGCTAAAGGACACTAAGAAAAAGAAAAAAACTTAAAAATAGAGGTGGTTATGCAATACAATTTTAGGTAATATTTTGTGCGAAGTACCCTGTCATACATGGGAAAGCCATCCGTGCTTCTGAGTTCTGAAATAGAACTTTAAAAAGAGTTTTTTTATCTATCAAATTAATAACAGAAGTTACAATCATAAAGAAAAACTATGCAAAATAGACATCCAATCCAACAAAGGTATTATAAGAAAGCTTTCCTAGTTTAAAATGCAATTTGAAATGCTTTACAGCTCTAGTACAACATATAGAAGACTTAACTATCATAAAAAATATTTATCATCAGAAGTCTCAATTGCCCTGAGACAATGGACTGAGTTCTAGTGTTAGAGAAAGATGCCTTCCCAATCTGGACTATGGCTAAGATGAATGGTCAAATTTATAATGATTGAAAGTTGTGATGTTAGTTGTGTAAGCAATAGTCCATTGGTCCATTGTTCTGAAGAGTATGCACAGAAGATCCATGAGTTAAGTTCCAAAATTTTGTAAGCATTTATGTTATGCAATGGTTTACATTTTCCTTTCCCATTTTTGGTGATTTTCAGTGTTTGTAATGGCTACTCAAAAGTAAGCCTTAATGTCTTATTAATGCTAACAAAGTAAGATTGGCTAGCCAAAAGATTGGTAGCAGTGGTGCTGGTAGCATCTAATGGTTAAAGGGTAAGGATGGGTGCTCTCAGTTTTTACATGAGCACTAGGAGAGAAGGGGAAGAAGGGGGTGGATGGGGGTTGGAGTGCTTGTTAAGTTGAACCCTAGCTAAAAAAGACAAGAAAAAAAAAAAAAAAAAAAAAAATCCTCATATGACTGTTACAGTCTATGCAATTACAATGTAGCTGGAAAAAAGTTTCCAGAGATGCTAACCACCTGAGAGGACTATGCACCTATGAATGTCCTTAATTCAAAGTAACCTCTAGGTCAAAGCCTATTGCAGAGCTTTCTTTTGAATGTTGGTTGTGGATCATTTTCCTTAGGTAGTTTGGAAGACCAAGTTCTGATTAAGTTTAGCTGAGAACACTGTCCATTCTTTATTTTGGGGAGACGTGCTTGGGGTTGTAGCATAACACCGTGGAGTAGGTTTTACAAAGATCATGGAGTTAATATTTCCTTGAACTTACTTGAATAGTCTCAAATTTCATTCTATAGGCAAGAAGGTACTAAGTGTGCATTTGGACGTGGATTAAAATTGTAAATTATTTCACTACAAAGTTTATTTTTGTTACTATTCATGGGTCCCACTGCACTTTTTGACACTATTCCTTGACTTATTGTACTATTTCAACTAACTTTTATCTTTATTTACAGTACTTTCAGCAATAAGTTTTCAGTTTCAGTAAAATAAACGTTATCCAAACAGACCAAGTATATGTTTCGGTAGAAAGTTGCAACAGTACCAAAACAAATTTGACTGGGAAATGCTGTGCCCTTGAATCTGAGTGGCTTGATCATTTTCAAGTTTGATCTTTAATTCATTTCAAAGTTTGGTGTTTTATAAATTTAAAATTGAATTAGCTCTATCAGGTCATATAACTGAAAAAGAATTTTTTGTTGCTCATACGGTTGTTCAATTTATGAAGGTTTGAATTTGATTCTCAATGATTATTTTAGCTTATAAATTTTCTGGCCTAACTTCTCTCAGCACTTGTGCAGGGTTCATATTGATGGAATATCTCAAAGGAAAGGTCAAGGATTTATCTCTTGTTTCTGGAGAGAATGCTGAATTTATGGATTGTTGCAATTTATTGAAATTTAGTGTTGAGGAAATTATGAGTAATGAAGAGATTAAGGCATGTATTGGCCGTTCCAAAAAAAGTCCAGCAAAAAGTTGAGTCCAAGCTGCACGGCTTGATTGTGAATGTATTTTTGGTCGTCTCGGTGATTTTTCTTTTCTTACCTATTTTTGGTCATCATATGATTTTTTTTTCCCATGTATTTTTGGCCGTCATATGATGATTCTTAGGTTTACTGGTTTTAAAATCCTGTCAATTGTTTCTGAAATCAAATGAATTGGGCAGCTTTCATGAGGAACTGAGTTAATGTTATTCCTCAGTGGTTGAAATGACCTTAATTACTGTTTTCCAGAATATCCATATATTGTAGCGCAAGGGCAAATTAAGTAGCCAATTTTGTTTTTGCTAGCTTACAGACACATTTAAGAGTGATGGTGGTAAAATCATTAGTTGCCAAAGGCAGATCATAGCACTGGAAAATTCTACGCAACACAGTTGATGTAAATATTTTTGGCTTCCTCTTTTCTGTGGTTGGAAAAGAAAGAACGGTTAGTGATTTGTAGCTATGTAGAGGGCGTGTCAGGTAATGCATTACTGGGGTCCCTTTTGTTCCGACGTAAAACATTTTTCATAAAATATCTTCCTCATTTTGTGTGTTTGGACGGTTGGAAAACTTTTTTAAATTAAAGTCATTTTCTGTTAGATCAGAAAAAGCGATCTCTGATGTTGAAGTGTTTTATGCTTGAACAATTTTCAACTTGAAGGGAACATAAATCTAAAAAATGATAGAAAAATATCAAAATAGCCTCAAAACCTTTAAAACACTATTGAAATCTTCTAAATAATCAAAATACTCTCAATTTTTTTAAAATGACAAAAATAAACTACAAAACTTCTAAAATGATTAAATACCTTGGAAACCTATAAAATAATATAAATATCCGTAAAATATTTAAAATGATCAAAATACATTAAAAACCACTCAAATGCCCCAATAAAATCTTTAGAGTTTGTTTGGATGGAGGAGAAGGGATTAGAGGGAAGGGGATAAGAAAGATTTAATGAACTTTGTTTGAATGTTTTCCGAAGGGCGGAGTAGATTTGAGAGAATTCAGAGGGGTATCTTACCCCCTCCAAACAACTTAGTTTTAATTTCTCCAAACAAGAGGAATTTAGAGGGTAAGGGGAGAGAGTGGTTAACTATATATTAATTTTTTTTTGGAAATACTCTCAATCCTACAAAATTACCAAAATAATCCTGAAACCTAAAAAATTAGTAGAATGCCCCAAAAGCGTTGAAATGATGAAAAATCCCTCTTAAAACCTCTAAAATGATCACGATATGCTTGAAAATTTTGAGAATTGCCTCCAAATTTTTAAAAAGTTGCAAAAAAGAAGTGTCAACTAGGAGGTTTCAATTGTGTAATTATGCATATGAATGTATAAGTTTGTTGATAACTTTGTAATTTCATATATATATATATATATGCTATTGCATTATTGTGTTTATCTTTTCAGGTTAATTTTACTTGTTTTGTATTAATATTTTAACGTGGTAAATTAAATATTTTATTTCACACCTATATAAAAAATATTGGAATATTTGTGATTTGTGAATGTCAAAAAAAAAAAAAAAAAGATTTTGATAAAATTTTTAGGAATATAACCAAAAATTGAAGAGAAATACTATGTTCACAATATTTTCACAACAAATTTTATGTGACAAGTTGTTACTTATTATTATTAGTGGGCAACAAAGTAATTTCAGTGGTTGATTCAAATTAAAAACCTGTAACAACCTGCTAACTAAGATTTGTTGTGAAAATGTTGTGGACGTAGCACTTCTCAAGAATAAAAAAACAAGTAGTTTTTGTTTATTACTAAAAATGGTTTTAACTTGGAAATATTTTTCAATTTAAAATATTTTACACGGAAGCAAATAGAGCCTTAAACAGGTTTATCTTAAAAGTTATAAAATTTTTTATATGGTTCACAATTTTGTTAAAACAAATATGGTTTAGGAGTTTTAGTGAGTTTCAATTAACTTAACTGATGAAGTATTTTGTTGTTGTCGAATAAATGATCTAATGTTCAAACTTTGTCTATGCTAACTAATTGGTGGTTTTGGCCGACAATAAAGTGCAATTATTATAAAACAAATGTTATAGATTAAAATTTCATCGTACCTATAAAATAAATTTTATTAAAGAGTTTTAAGTGTCCTCTTAAAACTAAAATAACAAATTTAAACTAAACTTGAAATTTCAAGAATTAATGTTAAAACTTTGAATCTTATTTTCCATGACACTCATGATCCACCCATTGAGAGTTGGGACTCCTTTTTAATAATCTTTTTTTTCACAATTTGTAAACGCGGCATGTTGTGATTGAAAAATCACTTTTGCATGGATTTGCTATTGACACTACCTTTATCAAGCACCAATTATGACCTTTATCAAGCACCCATCATAACAGATAACATCAATGGTTGTGAAAATTTTGAAGTTCCTAGATTTCTTCTTCTAATAATAATAATAAAAAAGTTATTAATTAAATTAATTTGGTTCAACTATAAAATACAAACCACATTTACCATGTACTCTTTTGTCATTTCTCACAGCTAAAAACTCTTCTTAAAAAAATAAAACTTTAATAATTTAGTTATCAAATAGGATAACAACTTTACAACACTCTAAACACTAAAATTATTTTTAGTTAAAACTCTTTAGTGCAAAATCTTTACAAGTAAATTTTTAAAACTAAAGCTTTACTTCCTACAACAAACTAAACAATCCCAGAACGAGCCACAACTTTTCAATCCCAAAAGACCAAAATTCTCAAATTAATCTATCAGAAGAAAAAGTTCAGCAATGTTTCAACTAAAATTAATTGTAATGAGAGAATAGTCGAGGTCATTTAGCCCTTAAAAAAGAGAGAGAGGTGCATGGTGGCATGGGATTCAAAGACCTAAACCTCTGTTCAAGGTAGGCTCTTAATGGGCTAAGGCTAGAGACATAAGTTCAGCATGTTGGGTCATCAACTTGTACTCCATTTTTTGTGCTGCATGGCTTGATTAATTGAGACCCCATCATGGTGCTCGTGAGATTCCTGGGGGGGACAAAAGAGGGAGGCAAATGGATGAAGGCCAAGAGCTTATAGAAATTCCGAGGATGTGTTAAGTCATTTCTGCAATATTATTTCTTTTCCCCCTTGTTGACACATATGAACACGATTTTTTGTTGGCCATGCTTTGTTTGTTTGTTCTAAAGAGCGCATGGCAATAAAGGATTTTGGGGGCCCTCATGTTCAACAAAGATCCAATAAGAGATGTCATTTCTTTCCTTTGTAGAACCACGCCCGTATATGTCTTTATACTAGGTGGATAGAAAAGAACACGATTTCCCACATACTTTGACATGACTTTCATATAGCTAATGTGCAATTGGATTATACCATTTATACATAAATTCATCACTAGAACTCAGTGAAAAATAATTTAATCACTGCTTCTCATGTGTCTTCGTTGTGTCAAAGTGCGTGGTACTGGACTCTTTTTTTGTACCCCATTTGCTTCTCACTGCAATAGGCTATTAGTCACACATTTAAATGGAACTCCCTATTAGGAAAATTGTTTCCCAAAATAATCAAATACTTTGCTTCAACGAGAGAGAAAGAGAGGGCCACTTAAAAGAAAGAGTCCACTAAGCAATAGAAGGTTTTTTTTCCAAAGTCAAATTCATCATGCCATTACCAACATAGCTACCATGCCTTGTAACATCCAAAGAGAGAGCACAATATTAAAGTGCAGTTAAAAAAAAAAAAAAAAAAGCATGATTAAGGAAGAACAATGATTACAGATATTCCAACTTGTCCCCCTCACCACGCAGATTATTCCTTTTTTTTCTTTTCTTGGCTCACATGCTTTGCCACGTGCGCGACGACGCAATCGTCGCCGGTTGAATACAGACACTTTGGCAAGCTAGCTATAGCTTCTGAGAAGTCAAGACAACCCCATGCAGATAAACAGTACGACAAACTTGACTTATCATAAGGCTATCGGAAAATTTTTATTGGCTTAGCTGAATATTAGTTCAATTCAATTTTGTATTCTATGACGATACAACTCATACAAGAAACTAAAAAAGTAAATAAATAAAATTAAGTGTTGGTCGACAATGTGTAAAAAGTTGGTGTACAAGACAGGCAGAATCTTATCGTATCATAACCTTGCTAAAGAATGTAAAATGGTGTCGGTTATAGATAATACATATATAATCCCTAAGCACTTTTAATTAGTGGATAATGGGACATTGGAGACCTCATAGATTTTGCTTAAACATCAAGGCACTTACCCAATGATGTTATCTTTTCAATAAAAATTATGCTCTCCATGAGATCACAAAACATGCGATGTCTCAGCCAGAAATGCCACTCAACCAATGAGAATGTATGCTTTTTGTAAAATTTGCTTATATATAGTTGCAATATCATAGATGGTTGATTACTACACTAAGATTTGCGACCTTAAGGTCAGTGTCATAATTGGCCAAAGAAAAGGAAAATATATACAAAAACAAAATTTCAGTGTCCTTATTACAACAATCTTTGATATTGTTCATGTCAAGGTCCAGGCAAGATCCTACAACTGTAATCACGAGAAAATCTTGGTGACATAACTTCACTTAGGATAAACTATGGAGAAAAATTATACACATCATTCTCTTCCAAGGAAAAATTTGTGGTTTCTTTATATTATACATCCTTTTTTCTAAAAGTATTTTGTGTCAGAATCGTATTTCCTTTCTTACGTAATTTTCATGATATATTAAAGTATATTACATATCGTTGGGTCTTTTTCCAAATGAGAAATTGTAATATTCCAACAACAACAGCTATATGTTTGTCTCATTTGATTATCATTGCCTCATTGCGGGTGTAATGAATTGACCTTTGTGCCATCACAGAGCACCGAACCATTGGGTGTGGAGTTGCTTTCTTTTTTCTTGGGTGAATTTCAAAAACGACAAAATTTAGCTATAAATTTGGTTATAACTTAAGGTTATAACCCTATTCAATATTTTTTTATAGGATGTAAATTTTGACAAATCTACTATTGAATTACATTTTCTTTTTATATCATTCATACTTGTAAAATTTTCAAAAGATCAAAGATTAATAGTTATGTTATCAATAACATTTTAAATTTCTAGTTTTTATTGTTTAAAATTATGCATATAAAATAAATTTATAGATTAAATAGTAAATTACATCCGATTGATCTGAAATTTAACATGTATATTAGGAACATAAAAAACATGCAATTTAACATACAATTTGTAGTCAAACTTTGTCTTTCTAAAAATTGCAACTCCACAAAATTGCTATGTGGGTAAGCTTCAATCAAACTTGGTCATCTGACCCAATTGTATATATATTTGTATTGTACACCTTAAATGTAATTTTCTAACTATTGTATCACACCTATAAAGGTATGTTAGGACTTGGAAGTTTGGATGGGTTTATTGGATTAAGATTGGGTGCTAGTCTTAATGCTAAGATTGAGAGTTGAAAAAAAAAAAACTTTTAATCTCAATTATCATTCAATATACAAAAAATAAAAAAATAAAACAAACCATGAAAGTGGTAAAAAGTTTTTACAAGTGGAGAGGGGATAATTGCACCAATGTGAATTAACCTGATCATTTATTTTCTTTAGCTTATTTTTTTTTAAAGAAATAAGGTTTCCGTGTTTTTTTTTTAGCTTATTTTTTTTTTAAAAGAAATACGGTGTGTGAAAGTATAATTTATTTCCTCTCATTTTTGTTCTTAACCAAACAAAAAGAAATTGACATCAATTATCCTTTCTCTCTCTCTCTCTCTTTTTTTTTTTTTCATTCCTCATACCAAACACATATATAATATAAAAGTGGTATCTCTTATTCTCTTCTATTCTTTCTTTTATACTGAACGGAGAAGTGACAAACCCTTTATTAACTTAGGATTGGTTTGTTTTAGTTTAAAATATCAACTTATTTACCGCCTTCTAAATATTTAATTCTTCTTAGTATAATTACTTGTATCATTTTATTATTAATTACAAAAAAGTGTTCACTGTTTTTTTTTTTTTTTTTTTAATAATACATTAAGTTTTATTATAATGGTCTTCTCACAAAAAATAAAAGTTTTATTATAATGGTGTGGATCATATAATATCGAGTTTCATAAAATATAATTTTTATTCAGCATAATTCAATTCCTTTTGGGCTTGATACTAAAAAAAAAAAAATTCCTTTTGGGCTTACTGTAGTTTAACGAATAATGTGTTGTTGTTTTATTATATTATGTTTTAAATCACGCATAACACGTTATACTTAATAATAACGTAGAAATTTTTTTTTTCAAATTGGAGATAAGAATAGTGATATTGAAAATTGGAGCAGTATGGGTCAAAAATTGTCGGAAGTTTGAATAACAAGAGGCAAAAATTGTAAACCTTATCTCATCAAACTATTTTTCTCCTATTTTATTTTTTGGATTATGTTAATTGGTGTCTTTTAATAAACTATTTTAAGAAAATTTTGACAAAACTTTCATCGAAAATATATAAAACCATCAAAAAGTAATTGTTTATTTTTTTTACATAAAAAGTTTCTAAATATATTTTTTATACCAATACCTTAGAGGATTCATTAACTTTTCCTTTTTTATCCCGTATTTACATGAAGGTATTGGAAAGTGAGCCAAAGTGTAAGAAAGTATTGAGCAGCCTCTGTAACTTTCCCAAAACCTTTTTCTATTCCTTAACATTTCTTTTCTAACAAACTGTGTGTAGAAAAAATTCTGTACTTTTTTCCTTCATTTTTTCCAACCTGTCCAAGATTTTCTTTGTCAAACAGAAAGAGTTGAGTGTCTTATTTGATATTAATCATTTTTATACCTTGTAATCACTTGGCTTCTTATAGTGGATTGCTCTTTAATTATCATCGTCCTTAAGACAGGCTTAGAAGCAACCACAATAATCTTTGTATAAAACTTCACGTATTTGTTTCTCAATTTCAATTTCAATTAGAATCCAAAACTTTAATGGTGTATTGGTTGAATTGCTCTAGCAAAGTAACATCTGCTCTGCTCCGACCTCCGACTCGTCTACTCGGATAGTCGATGACATCTAGCTCGATGACAAGGACATCGAGCTAACAAATGCAACCTACTGAAACTTAAGTCTTGATTTACAGACATACCAAAGGTAACAATCTTCCACAAACAATCACGTAGTAAAGATGAAAAAGTACTATGCCTTAGTCCTCACCTCCATTTTGAGATTAATGATATTCTTCAAAATTAATCTGTACATTCTAGGACACCTGAATTATATATTTTTTTAAATATTTAATTATCAATTCAACGCCCGAGATCTTTTGAATTGAAAGTAACAAAATCTATTTGTCATGATCAGACGGAGGATCAATACTAGTATCAAATTATGATTAAACACTAATTAAGAACTATATTTACCAACATTGAACGAGTTAAACCAAGGTCCAAATGTGTCTAATTCTCTTGGCAACATGTCAAAAGGACTATATTTATATATAGTCATTTTTATGGAAAAAGGACATACAATACGTATGCCCTAAAGGCACACATTAGTAAAATAATTTAGGAAAATTTTTATAGAAAAATAAAAAAATTAAAGTGATTAATTTTTTTGATAGTCTTTTCAAATTACCATAGAATGTTTTATAAAATGAATGATTAATGTATGCTCTAAGAGCATACATTAATCAGTTTTAAAAGAATAAAAGTACAAGAGTACCAATTTTGAAAGCCAAACTTTCCTTTTTCCATTCCAATAGGGACTAGTACAAAAGACAGGAAAATACAAGAATTTTGAACTTTTATCCAAAGTGGATAGATGCATGCATACATGTACCCCTCACATGTGAGATTAGATACCACGAGTTGGTATCTAACTCATGGTATCCAACTCGTGGTATCTACGAGTTAGATACCACGAGTTGGATACCATGAGTTAGATACCAACTTGTGGTATCTATGAGCTAGATACCACGAGTTACCCGTCAAAGAAACAAAAGATACAACGAGTTGATTCAGTTGTAAGTGAGAGTGTCGAGTTAGATACCACGAGTTGGATACCATGAGTTAGATACCAACTCGTGGTATCTATGAGTTAGATACCACGAGTTACCCGTCAAAGAAACAAAAGATACAACGAGTTGATTCAGTTGTAAGTGAGAGTGTGGAAACACATGTAGGCAGAGGAAAGAAATATCTTCTCTCATAGATTTGACTATTCTAAAGAGAATATCTAACCTCATAGCTTTGAAATGTGTAATAGATAACTACTCATAATTTACCATGTTAGAATGGTGAAAAAATCAAATTGGTGGCCAAAAAAAGGATATGGTCGTTGAAAACCAAATCTTTGATAAGAATGTCGCTATACCACGTGACCATAGGCCATGAGAACAGGTTTAGCCACCACTTATGAAACAAAAATCATTACCTATTTCTTTATACGAAGACTTTTGGCACCCTAAAATTGTCTTTTTCTCCAAACACTCTCCACCCCTTAAAAAGAATATGCAAAATGCGACTTCACTATTTTTTATTATAAAAAAATATTAGTGTAAGGTGGGCTCAAGGCATACCCAAATCTATGATAATGGAGGAGGAATACATTTTCCTTCCTCTTTGGAAAACTAATGGGTAATGAATCATTTTCCACAGAAAAATTAATTAATGAAGTATTTAATCTAGTGGAAGCTGTTCTAGGAACAAAAAAGTAGATAAAATTTCTTCTAAATTGGGACCCCCTTTGCTTTGAATTTCATGCCATTTTTATGTTTTCCAAAAACTTGAAATTCTTGTATTCCATTTCCTCTACCAACCGAAAGAGTTCCCCTTTTCGTCCCAACGGTCGAAAGTGTGTTCTTTGCTGGTTGACTATCCAATGGCTATCTATGCTTCAAAAGTACAATTTCGAGAAAAATAAAAAAACATGGCCTCTGCTATATTTCCAATATTTTGACTGGAAGCACCTAATTAGTTGTCTTTAAACGGCGGGTAGTTTATTAAATCGACATGGATAAGAATGATTTTCTTCACCTAACTATCACCTGCCAAATGAAATTCCATTTTGTTCTTCTAATTAAAGACCACAATAATGGAATTTAGAATTAAAACTTCACCATGCTCTTTTGCACTAAGACATGCAAATCACTTTATGGATGATTTATTTTTATAAATTCAAAATTTTTTAATATCATGTGCTCTTATTCATTTACTTATTCATTTATTTGCTGATAGAATTTGAATCCATAGTATTCACAGTGATTAATTATAACTTATGACTACATTATAACTTTGAACATTCTAGTTATGCTACATCTATACTTGGAGTAACTCTTTTGGTGCCCACTTTTCAAATATTTCAAAATATCCTCACATTATATTTATAATCAACTTAAAATCATTTACCTTTTTCTAAAACAAAAATAAATTAAATTAAATTAAAAAAAATCCTTAAAACAAGAATTCAGCACTGAGGTCTAAAATTAAAATATTAAATTTTACTGTTTTGTAATTGAGCATCAATCAAAGTGTAACAAATAGTTATACATGTTTTGGTATATTCTTTAAGTAGGTTCCTTTACCCATCACTACATAGCTTGACAATTAATATTTGAAATCTAAAGTCTTTGTAACCATTAGTATCCTAAGTTCCTAACAACTATCTTTAATAATTTTGACTTTAATTATGATTGAGATATAGGAGGTGTACACATACATGTCATGTGCTCACTATTAGTTTTAAGAACCCACCACTCTTGCTAAAACTAAAGTACTTCTTTTCATTTTTCAGCATGTTTTTCAAAAGCAGAACTGTGGAGTGTGGAAATACTTTCTCCATTTGATCCTATTACACTTATCTAATTTTTTTTTTTAAAGAAAAAATAAAAAGAGAAGAAAATTTATTTTAGGACTTGGGTCCACCACCAATAAATACTAAGATACTTTAGGAAGACAATTAGCCTTTTCAATTAGTGAACTTGTAAAACTTAAAATATACATATAAAGTTTTATTGTAATATTTATGAAATTTTCCTCCCTCTAAGAACTGCTTTTATTGATTCTCAAAAAAAAAAAAAAAAAAAAAGAAAAAGTCCCTCCTTACTTATAAGGGAATCCACTTGTAAAAAAAATGTTATGAATTTTATATTTAAAATAAAATACCAAAACCATATTTACACAAGTGATTTTTCAAATTATATAATTAGTAAATTTTTATCTTTTTAATATTTTACTTCATTTTTGTCTCCTAAAATAAAATTTTGACTTAATTCGCCTCGGTGCATATATGTAACTTTTTAAAATATTACACCACTTGATAATTTTTCATTGAACGAATATTAAAAAATAAAAATCAACTATTTGGTTACAACATCTTTTCTAATCCTACATGCTTGTACTATGCTAAAATAATTAAAGATTAATATATAATTATATCATCTATAAAATATTTACAATTCAGATATATTTGTAAATTTATGTATAAAAATGTACGAGTATCATGATTGAGTAGTAGGAGATTCAAAGCCATGGCTCCCTTTATGAAGAAAGTAATCCGGGTATGGAGTCCCATTATGCACGATAGGCCAAATTCCTAGTGGCAGAAATTGTAGATTGCATAAGTTTGTTGAGAACTTTTTGGCTTGGATTGGTATTGTATAAGAGAAATATTATAAAGAGGACAATTTTCATAAAACCTTAGAGGTAAAATAATCGCACAAGTCCATGATGGGTAGGCTGATCAAGAACAAGTCTAGGGAGCTCAGTCGGAGCAAGACTATACATAAACCCCCAAACCAGAGAGAAAGGAATGCACTCATTTTCTCCCAACCAAGTCATTTAATTGAGTTTTTTTTTTTTTTCGCTAACTTGCTCATCGAAGTATCTCACTAGTTGGTCTGACCTAAAAAAGGGGTTGTTCTTGTTTTACAAACCACCAACTGACAAACACTTGCCCGACCAACCTCTATGCTTTTGGGAATTCTAGCTATGTTTTCTTTTTCTATTTTCACCTACCTACAATACTATTATTACTTCCAAAACAACAGTCGAACCAAAAACAAGCAAAGAGAAAGGGAATCCTAAACAACCCATCTTTTGGTGTTTAATGAAACAATGGAATAAGTCAAAATTTCTAGCTTAGGCTCAAAAAGGGATCAAAGCAACAAATTTTGCTTTTAAAGTGCTAAAAAAATAATGTAATACATAAAAATATTTGTTTTTCTAATTAATTAGTAAGCAACTCACGTAATTCTTGGGACTTGAGTATAACACCTTAATTATCTACAATCCCATATATAAAAGGGTGGAAGAATCATTAATTTGACTGTTAAAAAAGTTTTCAGAGAATGAAATTTAAGAAAAGAAAAATCCCAAAATCAAGTAGCTAGCAATAATATTATAATATTAATAGGTTGAATTAACCATATGTAACGTAGATACTATTATATATTTATTTTACTACTAAAGTTAATATCCAAGATCCAAGGTAATTTGAAGAAGAAAATGAATATAACTATATGTAACGTAGATATACTATTATATTTATTTGCAAATGATGAAGTTCTTGCACATTTCAGCCAAAAAAAAAAAAAGAAGAAGAGTTGTTGCACAATGAACTACTATCATGATGAGGTCGTGTTTCTTTAACATGTATAGTGGAATTCTAATCAGTGTTCATGGAGCATAATCATTGACCAACTGCCAGTAGACCCCAGAGTTGACCACAAATATAATTATTGGATCCATAAACTCAAAGATCTTGCCATTGAGAACCTCATAATTATGAGTTAGTTTGTCTCTGGGACCATCCAAATTTTCAATTTTCTTCGTTCTCTTTTTGTGGTCTACATGCATGACATTTGTCTTACAAATTCAAGGAAAAGAAGGATGTTCTTGCTTTAATTAATTTACCAATTGTTGCTTAATTTTCTCAAATTTGTTTAGTCCAAAAATACAAAAACCCCAAAAGAAAAAAAAAGATCCAGATTGCATCCAAATCTAATTGATTAAAAGATGTAATCAGTTTTATTGAAAGGAACTTGAAAATGATCTTTACCTTCCATTCCATCTCTTAAAGACTTGCAAGGGTTTGAATCTTACCAATATCATCTGATTAATTTATATGGGTTCGAATAGACTTTACCAAAACTTCCAACAGATTTAGGTTAACTAAAAGCCTGTTCCAATTGCTATGAGTCCAACTAGGCCAGGCAACTACTCCAAGTTAAGAGTTGACTGTGTTGTGCAATAGATAGCCTCAGAATTTCAATACTTTTTCTGATCATGGCGGGTGACAACGAAAATAAGAACAGGAATATGACTATATATCATTATATGCTTTACAAATTGGCCTTAGAATCTTTTATGTAAGATTTAGAAATAGAATGTTGGTTGGGCATTTTTTTGCCTTGTCAAATCTGATGGTGGTTAGGTTGACCTGAGATCTGCCTGTTTCCCCCGTTATCATAAAACTAATTATTATTATTATTATTATTACTTACATCACCATCACCATCACCATCACCACCATCACCATCTTCTTCTTCTTCTTCCCTTTTTACCTTAATAGTTTATTAGTTGGGAGAAAATGATTTAAACCATAAACGTTTCTTTCAAAAATACTAAGAAGTGCTTGTTGAATTACAAGACTTTAGATTGTATAGCTAGAGAGTGATGCATAATCAATTTGATTCAGCTTGATGACCTGTAATACATAAACTAAGTGCTAAGTTAATCATAAACTAAAAATAAGTGGTGATGAGGAGGACTTGAACATTGTTTCTTCTTATAAAAAAGACTAAGTAATGTCATTAAGTTACAAAACTTTTGATACAAATAAGATTATGATTATTTTAGTACATAAACCAACAATAAATTTGTATCTCCTAGCTCATGATATCTCTTAAGAATTGTTTTTAGCCAAGAGTTTTGTAACTCAACTATTGGTGCTTTCAATAGAGACGTTTAAGGTTTAAATACCCCCCTTTCCCCTCCACAAACTTTTGGTGCTTCTAACATAGATGTTTAGACTAAGTGTTCATTTAGAAAAGATTATTTTTGTCAACTTATTTTACTATTTAGTTTATTTTTGCTACCATTCATGGATCTCACTGCACTTTTTGGTATTATTCATAAGTTCTATTGTACTATTTCAACTAACTTTTATCTTTATCTATAGTACTTTGAGTAAAAAGTTTTCAGTTTCAGCAAAATAAGAGAATTCCAAACGGATTCTAAGTATCTATTAATGATTTTCTAGTACAATATGCAAGAAAAGCATTTGGGAGGAAGTCACCCCCCAACCCACCTGCCTCAAGTGGGGTTCCCACTAATTTCTATTCATGATTTTTTATTTTATGTAACAATAATACATACAGTCATATTATCTCACTGGCATATCTAATACCATCCCTTCCCGCGTGGGGTTCCCATTATTTTTTATTTTATGTAACGGTCGAAAATCTCACTGATGCATTTAATACCATCTCTCCCCCACACCCCTCCCCCCCACCCCCCCCCCCCCCCCCCCCCCCCAAAAAAAAAAAAAAAAAAAAAACAATGGGGGAGAAATATAGGTTTTTTATAATAAAAAAAATTAGGTTAAGGCTTTAAGTCGTTAGAACTTAGAATGCCATATTAGGTGTCTAGGCTCCTCCCTGACATATAATAGACCTTTGTTAAAATTGATCATAGTTTTGGTCGATTAAGTCCACTCTCGCTGCTGATCATGTTCCCATTGACCTCGTGAGTCGTGACATCCAAAACCCTATAGTTCCAAGAGGGAAGAACTTTAGGCTTATATGACCCATTTGTTGTGGAAAGAGATTCGGTGCGATGAGAGAGTTAACATGGTTGTCATGAAACCACTTACCTAATCTATTGGCTTGATTTCAGAACTATTTTTGGAAAAAAAATTAATAAAAAAAAAGGATCGTATTTCCTGTAAAAGGTAGAGATATGTATTTTTTTTGCTTATTATAAGTGGGGGCGAAGAGATTCAAATCAATTTCTTACGTAAATGATACAATACTTTTTGCAAGTAAAAATAAGAGCCCAACAAATACTTAACAAATAATAAATATAATGCCAAAACTTTGTTATAATTGTTCAGATGACATGTTAATTCGAATACAATAGAAGTAATATCAATTATGAAATCATATAAAAGCAAGTTACGTGAATTACAACTTAACAATTTAGTAAATTTTTTAAAAAAGTGTACACCTATAAACATTACTTATATACAAATATCATTATACCTTTATAAATGCAAGCAATAAAATTATTGTGAAAACGATTTTCCTAGTATTACAATTCGAAATTTAGAATGATTTTGTTTTCACAAGAATTTTACCACAATCTTTGAAATATTATTAACTGGTATAATTTTCAATTAAAAAACTAAATAAATAAAGTGAGGATATGCAAACAATTACTTCAAGCTCGGCTCTAGCCTCTAGGCCAAGTGGCCTAGGCCTAAGGCCCCTAGTTACAAAAAGACCCCAAAATTTTAGGATAATAATTAGTTTCAAGGGGGATGAGTGGGTTGTGATATCTTACCCCTACCTCCAAGAATGCTCCCAAAATATTTGACCTATAGAAACTCAACCCAAAATCCTAAATTGTTTCCAAAAAAAAAAAAAATATGAGTAACTTAAGTGTGCCAAATCATCATTAACGATTATGGTGCCTCATGTTTTTTATTCGAAATACACCATTCACTCCTCCACTATCTACCTATACAAAATTTGTCAATAACATTTAATTTCTCTTAACAAATTGGACATAATTTTTGCAAAAACCACACAGTAGACTTTTAACATTAGCCATTTATTCTCCCACATTGTCACACACCAACCAATCTCTCTTTCTCTCACCTCCAAAATCAATATTTAAAAATTAGATTTCAACTTTCCTTAACAATCAATCACCTTGTTCAAGGTAAAGCAAACTTCTTCTTTTTTAAAAATAAATATTAAAATTTTCATATTTTTGTTAAATTTTATAATTGAACCATGATATTACTCTCCACGTGAAATCAATCTTGATTTAGTTAGTATTAATTCATCGACTAATGTGTTTAATCCATCTTTGCATAGTAGGTTGAGGCTATTAGGTGATTCTATTGTTAATTGAAGTTGAAATAATGTTTTTGATAAATTAGATTCTATAATTGTATACTTAAAAATTATTTTTAGAACAGTATAAGTCTGTTCTAAGTTTGCCACATAAAACGACAAAGAAACAAAGCAACACATATCTTGGCTCAACATGCCTAGGGTATTCATAACTATGTAACTGGAATAGAGGAAAATCCTCATATGCTTGAAGCTCCTTTAGCTCAGGATGCCGTGTATTTCTCTTCTTCTTAATGAAAATTAAAATATTCATATAAAAATAAATTATTTTATTTCTGTCATGTTTTATATTGTAGATAGTGTTTCTTTTATATTTAAATATATTTTTAATGGTAAATGTCTACTAAAAAATATCAAACTTGATATGAAAATTTAAGAGAGAAAAAGAGAAGAAATTAAAATGATAATTGAGCTTTTATTGTATTTATATCCAACAACTTTTGGTTGCCACATGTTATACTTTCTTTTTTTTTTTGATACGCCACATGTTATACTCTATTCAGTCTATTGTGAACATTTCCCTCAATCTATATTAAAACGTTTATAAAGATGTATTTTATGGAAGATTCTTCCCAGTTCTCAATTGAATAGTCCAAATTTGTATGAACCACATGCATAGGTTCATTGAACCCATCCGAACCTTTTTTTTTTTCTCACCAAAAAAAAAACAAGCGGTTGCGGCAGTGCCGACTGTTTCAATCAAATTCCAACTAATTATTATCACGTATATCTATCAAGATTTGCAGACACACGTGCTTTCTGAATATTTTATACACAAAAACCAAATATAAAAAGAAAATGGGAAAATTAAATTTAAGACCCTCCACTTTTAAGAAGTGTAACACATTAAAATCTATGGTGAGTTATTGTTATTGAATAAAAAATATAGAGTTGAAATCCTACTTACACTGAAAATTGATTAGTATCTTAACGTGATAATAAATAAAATAAAATAAAATAAAAAGATCATGAATGAATGATATAGGTTAAATCATATCATATCTCTTTTTTAAAATTATATAATCTAAAAAATAAAAAATAAAAAACCAAATCCTAATTTTTTTTTAAGAAATAGCAGTATTTTTTGAAAAATTATAATAATTGTAAATTATTGTAATTACAAGTCTTTGTGCATCATGGTTGTTTACCTCTAGCAAAAGTGGCCAATTTATTTTTGAAAAGAAACATTCCAAGAGTTGTTGTCCAATCTAGTGGTGACAACCTCAAATCTAGCAATAAGCCTCCATTTTCCCTCCCTTTCCATTAGGTGAGACATCTATTTGTGTGTGTGTGTAAGAGAGAGAGAGAGAGAGAGAGAGAGAGAGAGAGAGTTGTGATAATGGACATTTGACATACTTCATACTACATGGAAAGTTGTCCACAAGTCGAGTCAAGTCATATTTAGGCTCAACTCGACACTTGATTTGACCACATTAGGTCTGGGGGGGGGGGTGGTGTTACGGCAAAGCCCATTTATGATTAAGCAAAAGAGGCGGCTCAACCATTTAGATATCAAAGGGTGGCGGGTGGATTCGGCCAAAATTAGCTAAAGATGACGGCAATTGGGGATCAAACAACATTGACACAATTTGGGGCTGGTGGTAATAAGAAGAGAAAAAAATTTAATCTGGGCAAAAATTTCAAGATCTTTGTTAGATTTAGGTGGTAATGTCAGTAGAAAATAAGGTAAGGGTGGTTGGGTCAAACAAGTCAAATCGAGTCTGATTCCTAAGTTGGAAAGTCGACACTTGACTCATAAAAGGGCGAGTTTCGAGACAACCAACCCATTGTTGACCACCAAACATTGTCGAAACTAATTGAATCTTAACGGGCTGATACTGGTTGGCACTTGACCTGACCACATTAGGTCTTGGGAGGGGGGGGGGGGGGGATAGGGCAAAGCCCATTTACAATTAAGCAAAAGAGGTAGCTCAACCATTTAGATATCAAAGGGTGACAGTGGATTCGGTCAAAATCAGCTAAAGATGACGACAATTGGGGATCAAACAACATTGACACAGTTTGGGGTTGGTGGTAATAAGAAGAGACAAAAATTTAATCTGGGCGAAAATTTCAAGATCTTTGTTAAATTTAGTGGTAATGTCACTAAAAAATAAGGTAAGGGTGGTTGGGTCAAATAGGTCAAATTGAGTCTGATTCCTAAGTTGGAAAGTCGACACTTGACCCGTAAAAGGGCGAGTTTCAAAACAACCAACCCATTGTTGACCACCAAACATTGTCGAAACTGATTGAATCTTGACGGGTTGATATTAGTTAGGTGGGTGGGTGGACATGGTAGAGGCAAATTTGGAGAAGTGGATCTTGCTTGCTCAAGTCCTATTATTCGGGTTATAGACGTATAAACCTAATATTTGATTGATAGTCAGATATTTTTAAAATTATCATAAATAAATAAAAAATTGTGAATGAAAAAGTTATTGATTGATAGTCGGATATTTTTAAAATTAGTATAAAAAAATATTAAAAAAATTGTGAACGAAAAAGTTATAATAATGGTGTTACTTTTATTTTATGTAGGATGGTGGTCAATTGCTACCTAGTAAGCTACATTTTTTAATTTGTTTCATATTTGTACAAAATATAGAGTTAAATCAAATTGTAATTTTTCTTGCCTTTTATCTTGAGAGAAATTGTTATTCATATATATATATATATATATATGAATGAAATTTTCTCATATATCACAGAGAACTACATTGTTTATTAGTTTCACATTTGTACAAAATATAGAGTTAAATCAACTTTTAGTTTTTATTACCTTGATAGTAGACCATGAGTTATCGAGATAAATTATTATTTTTTAGAGAAGATTTAATATATAAATTTTCATATCTTTATGAGTTTGATTTCTTTTGAAAATTTTTTCTAATTTAGTGCCTACATGGAGGCAGAGCTAAGGGTTTTGATCGGAAAAAGTGTTTGATATCATTAGGTATATCACATCTCTCTCATATGAGAGTGTGAACCCACTCCCATGTAAAAGATATGTAACACATCTTAGTGATGTAAAATAAAAATTGCTTGGAGATGCAGCGAAAATCCCCTAGCTTCAAGTGATGTGGGGGTATTCAATTATTCAATGTACTAGTAACACTTGCTGCCTTTATCTATGTTTATATATATATATATATATATATTTGATGAATTTTATCTATGTTTATATGTACCACCTATTTGGTGGCTGAGGAATGAATAACTTGGTCTGACATTTTTAGTCACTTCAAGGTGAACTGCTCTTCAATAATTGCGTGGAGGTGTGAAAATTATATTATGTACCCGGCATATATGCTTGGTCTCTCACAGACTGGCAGGTCCCACACGGGCCCCATAGTGTGTGGGACCTACAAATCTGTGCCGGGTACACCATATACTTGCTCGTGGAGGTGACCAAATTGCACAATATATAAAAAATGCTCATTTTATTCTACAATAGTTACACTATAAATGGTAAGAAGTCTTGTTCAATAGTTACACTATATTTGGCTATTTGTTTCCTCATGAATTTCTAAAAAGGAACGAAACCAGATTGCTATAAAAGGAATGACCCCCATTGCCTGTCTTGTCCCAGTAATTCGGATGTACAAAACAAATTATTAATATTATGTGGGGGAAAAAAAAGGGTTTCTAAATTAATTGAAGCACTGTAGTTGATTGCCGATAGTTTGTCATCATTCAATCCCTATTATATTTTTGTATGATTAATATGATAAATTTCAAATACCCAGAATACATAATATTTCAATGCATATCATTTATATTAATTATAAATTGTTTCATCTTCAAATGGGCAATGATCAATCAAATTCATTAAAAGTTGATAAACTAACATAAAAATATCATACATTTGTATATTCAGGAAAAAAAAATTGCAATTTGAAATGTCTACCCTAAATTTAAAATTTGAATATATGATAAACTAATTATAGCTTCCTCTTAAATCGAAATTTTGACTCCACAACTCATGTAAAAGTTCTTCAGACAAAAGTATTACACCAATACAATGTTTTAAAAATCAAATCAGAGTGACTAGTTCAATCGTTGTAATCGTAAACTTGCCTATTTATCAATTTGATTAACGTAAAAACCCAAAAATCTATCAAAACACCAGCCACAAATTGATAATCAATGATTCAATCGACAAAACCAAGAGCTAGATCAGGTTAACTAGGTCAAAATGAGTCCTAATTAGCACATGTAACCAAGGTTCTCAGACCCGGACCGTTCATTGAACCATAAAAGAAAAATGTTCAAGGTTTTTGAGGTCGAACCGAGATTGAACCAGAGAACCGTGATGACGTCATAATTAATTTAATAATTAATTAAAGCCTAAATATAGATATTAAATTTATAAAACTAGCAAAATTGACTAATATATCTATATATGTGAGGGAAATTTAATGATTTTCAAGCATATATTTAATAATTAAATAATAAAGTTAATAAAATAAAATAATAACTATGAAAACATTAAAATTTATGATTAATTTTTAAAGTAAAGTTGAATATCTTTGAAGGATTTTAATTATAATTTTTTTTTTATTCCTTGTAAGAGATGGATAATTTAATTAAGTAGAATAAAATTGTGTTAAGTTGTTTTCATAAATAAATAAATAAATAAATTGCTAAGGGGTTGGACCTCACGATTCTTGCACCGGTTCGTGCGGTCCAGCCCCGGTTTTAGGAGTTCACGGAATTAAATTAAAATCCGGTTCTTTAGGCTTAAAAAACCGGTTTTCATCCCGGTTCTCAGTTTTCACAATTCGACCTCCTGGTCCGGTCCGGTTTTGAAAACTATGCATGTAACCGCACCAAAAGAATCAACAAGATAACAATCACGAAGGAACTTACATTGAATCCGCAACAACAAATCTAAGATCAAGTCTCCATTGACAAGTCCATCATTGTAGTAGTTGCTTTAATGACTTTAATGTTGGGCTTTATGGAGCCTAGTTTTATTTGATTTAGATTATGATCCAATTTAATATAAAAGTGTTCCAATTCTTAATGGATTTTTTTCTGAGGTTTTGTCCATTGTTTTTAATGGGATTATGATCCTAAGCGCTCATGGACAAGCCTCTGGGAAAAAAAGTTTGGCCAATTTTTAGCCCGTTGTGAATCCTGTGTAAGATAAAAAAAACCTATTGTTTGGAGATTAGGGTTTCGTATTTTGTTTTGAGAGAGAAAACTATACTACCACTTCTTGTATTTTTTTTCCCCCTGTGAATGTTAAAATTGCTGCAACTCTGTGGACATAGACAAATTGTCGAACCACATAAATATTGTCTTATGTGATTGTTTTTCTTTGAAGAATTTTTATTTTTTTATTTTTGCTTCTCACAAATCTAGGAATTTCGTACAAATTCTCTACATTCAATGCCACACACCCAAACAAACCCATCATCAATGATAACACTTATCTTTGCATCAACAAAGGTCACCCAACTGCTTGGTTGAGTTTAAGATCAATGCAAATCACAAGGCTGCAAGGGAGATTGTCGATAGAGTAGCATGTTAGCTAGTGAGTGATGAATAATAATTATTGTTTACCCTGAGGACTTTCTCTCTAAACAACAACTAGAAGAAAGCATAAAAGGAGATGGAGTTAAAGTTGAAGTCGAAATGAGAGTATTGGGAAGATCAAATGGTTCATCTGCATTGATTTTATGTTTGACCAATATTACTATTATAGGTTATGCTCCATTTGACCCAATTTTCCTAGGGTTTTAGCTAGGATTCATTTAATTTGGGAGTCTAATGGTGGGCAAATAGGGATCTCTCTCTCTCTCTCTCTCTCTCTCGACAATAATTTTCCTAGGGTTCTAGCGGAATATCTATATCACTATGTCATTTATCGTGATCTAGTATAATCATGGTTTTAAAAATTAGATTGGACTGACTGCTTCAAGCGAGAACCATATCTTTAACTAATTTGAAAAAAATTGTAAAAACTGTTGGTTCAACTGTAAAAATTGTTAGTTCAATTAGAAATTGAATCCTTTTTTGATTCTTTGACTATTCCAGTTTTCAAAATTATAAGCATAAATTAAGTACAACGGCATTAATCCGATCACTACTTCTATCTAGGTTAGACCAAAACACTAAAAACTAGTTTGTTTCCAATTCACCAATCTTATATATTTTTAAAACCATGCACCCATATATATGTTACATTTTACACAAAATCACACTTAACTTTTTAGTATAAGCAGTTACGGAATTTGCTATTACTTTATAGATTTTTACTATTGAGTATTGACCCATTATAGTCCTTTCAATTTCAATTTCAATTTTAGTTCCCTACTTATATGTGATAATTCCTTTTTGGTCAAACTATAGAAATATTTTAGGATTATTATTTTCACAAAATAATAAAATATGCTCCACAAAAGAAAGTTATATAAAATTGGCGCCAAAGGTGTCATGTCAATTTAGAGGGCGTTTTTGGTCGGATCAAAATCTAAAGGGGTTTCCATGCTGGGACCCATCTCAGATGTATTACCCTCTGCCTCATCTTTGGCTTATATATTGCCCACCACCTCGTCCCTTCACGCCCCCTCTCTTTTTCTCAGTCACTCATCTCTCTCTCTCTCTCTCTCTCTCTCTCTCTTACTTTTTCTTCTTCTTCTTCTTCTTCTTCTTCTTCTATCAATTCCTCTTAGATTCTTTTTATCTTTGTAATACTAGATAGCCTTAATTTTGTCTTTTTCTTTCAGCCAAAGTACCTTACAATTGTAAGTTGTGTCCTTAACAGTTGAGACTTGGGGGTGTTTTTGGTTTGCCTTGGAATTAAGGGACAAGTGATACTCTACAACAATACAGCATGAAAGAGAGTGGCAGGAAACAAGGTGCACCTTCACCCTGTGCAGCATGCAAGCTTCTTAGGAGAAGGTGTGCTCAAGACTGTGTTTTTGCTCCTTATTTTCCTGCAGATGATCCCCAGAAATTTGCTAATGTGCACAAGGTGTTTGGTGCCAGCAATGTCAACAAAATGTTACAGGTTTCTAGCTAGCTTTTCATACTATAAACTCTCTCTTGGAAAAAGACTATAGGGTTTATTTATTTATTTACTTTTTTTTTTTTTTTGGAAGCAACTTCTTAAACAAAGACTGAAAATTTTCTACAAAGACTAAACTTAAAAAAAGAAAAAGAAAATGGTTGAAGTCCAAATAAATTATTCCATGAAAATTTTATTATTTTCATAATAAAAATTTCATAATTTGCACCTCACATGTGGACCCACTAAGTCTGCAAACCTTTTCATTTTGATAAGATAGTATTTCTTTTTTTTTTTTTTTGGTAAACGATAAGATAGTATTTCTTGGAAAATAGATTGAAATTGTTGTAAATTTTGTTTGTATGCGTTAATTTTATTATATTGATGGCTAAATATCCCAACTAGTTCACATTTGAAGTCATTTCTACATACTCCTAAATAGTGCATAACCCAAGAAAAAGTCCTCCCTACAAGAAAAGTAGACATCTTACCAACCCTACTATTTTTTACAGATTCTTCAAGTGTACATAACTCCATATCTTTTGTAGGGGTTTATGAATTAGATATGGCAAAGTTTATTACAATTTTATGACAAATTAATGCAGTTATATATGATAATATTGAGTAAAAGATATGTAATGGCTACCACTTATGTGTTTAGTACTCCAAGAGATCAACTGTGACAGTGATACTAGTTCTTTAAATATGAAGTCTGTCGTACTAGTTTGCAACCAAATTGCGTGAAAGAAAGAATCCAGTTTGTGTGGCGATTTTAGAAAATCTCACTAACTCATCATAGTTTGTTCCCAAAAAAAAAAAAAAAAAAAAAAAAAAAAAAAAAAAAAAAAGACCTTGATATTGTACCAAATCTTGATAAAAACTCTCTCTCACACACACACAAATTGGGGTTTACTAATTCAGTGAGTCTTTTAGTTTTAGTTAGTAATTTTGTGTGTGTGCGTGTTTTTTTTTTTTTTTGGGTGTATGGGTTGATTTTACGATTGTATTTTAATTTTAGTTAGTGAGTAAAACTATTTAAGAGTTGTCAATTATATTTTATTTTTTCTACAAAATTTCCCTCAAGAAATTAGAAAAGAGTGATGCTCTCTCTGTCTCTCTCACTTTTGTGTCCAACATGGACCAAGCTTGACGGTTTGCTGGACGAGGCATCAAGGGCAAGGGCAGTTCAGCGACTTTGAGGGAAGATGTCTTCGGAATTGGGATCACTAATTGCTGAAACATATTTTTTATGAACAAAATAAATTGTTATCTTTTTGTCTTTTACATTATCTTTATACAAATATACATATGATATAATTGATGTTTTCAAATCACGTGAAGTTGTTTCTTTTATATAGTCTTGTTATTTTATTGAAAAACACCAGAACTAAATGTCAATCGGGCACGCCTTTTTTAGATCTGGGCCCCCTGTGGTTTCCATATAATATCAACTTCTGACATAATATATAAAAAAAAAAAAAAAAACTACCGAAAAGAATATTGTTTTTAAAAAAACTAAAAGAAAGTCTTAAATATATATTCCACAAGAATGAAAAAGAATTAAACCAAATTCTAGAAGTCGGGTATCATGTAACTGGTCTTCAAAAAGAAGCAAGCAAAGAAACTTTAGACTAGTTAGAATTAAGCTTTATACATGAATGATACATGGGCATATGTAAAAGACTAAAACAAGCTTTTTAAGAAACCAAGATGATATGATCATGACATTTATATATATCTAGCTCTGAAAATCTTTTGGGCTTGGGCTTGGGTTACACATAGATTCTATTGGATCCATGGCTAAGAGGAAATTTTAATTGTGAAACTTAATTAACAGGAATTGCCAGTGGACCAGCGAGGTGATGCAGTTAGTAGCATGGTTTATGAAGCAAATGCAAGGGTTCGTGACCCTGTGTATGGGTGTGTTGGTGCCATTTCATCTCTACAGCAACAAATTGATGTGCTCCAGACCCAACTGGCTCTGGCTCAGGCTGAAGTGGTGCACTTGCGGGTGAGACAGACTGCATCAATACCCAACCATGGGGTCGGGCCAGGTAGCCCAAGTAGTAGTGGCTCGCCATCATCAAGGCTCATGGGCTCACAAGTCAAGCCCATTTTTGACATGGATATGGTAGTGGATCAGGCCAGTTTGGGAGAGTCAATGTGGTCGTGCTAGTTTAATTTCTACTGGACATGCCTCCTGTCTCTAGATTAATTTTTGTCTCCCTGAGTTGGATTTAAATTTGATATAATTATTATACATCAGCAATGGTAAAGAAAAAAAAAGTATCTTATGAGATGGTCTTAAGGAACGTCTCTCTCAAAAAAAGTATATTATGAGATGGTCTTATGGAACGTCCCTCTCATAACATATGAATCTTACAGGCGTGTAAGACCTACCAAATGTATTAGAGACATCCATAAAATCGTCTCAAGAAATACATAATGTATTGGTAGGGGTAATCGTGGTGGCAGCAGTGGCAGCGGCTGTGGCTGTGGCTGTGGCAATGACAGGAGCAGTGGTGGAGGCCATTCGCCCGCTTTGGTTTGAAATGGGTGTTTATGATTAACTTATATATGTATATTGTAAATATAATTCAAGCTTATATATGTTTAGTAATTATATAGTGCGGACTTGTGATCAGATTATTACAAGGAAATTTTCCTTGTATTCTAAGTGATGCCTTGGGTATTAATAGCAAGGGAGTATAAATGGGTGGCATCTACTTTTAATTATTTCAGGGTCCTGCCGTTTTACCATGACATGTTTATTAGTTGTGGACTTGTAGTTCATCCTAGCTCTCTCTCTCTCTCTCTCTCTCTCTCTCTCTCTTTCTTAAAGATTACCTTTTTTATTAATCTCAATCAAAAGCTCCTAATTAACCTGCCACACTAATTAAATACATTTGAATTATCCTAGGAAAGAAAAATGGAAAAGGATACTATTACATTAGATTACTTTGTGAATGTGAACTATAATATAAGGTTTTCAGCATTTCAAATTTTCAACTTAAGAATAAGAAAGTTGAACTTTGATGAAGTTGGTATGAAGAGTCCTGAGTTTTCCCATGCCTTCGATAAGAATTTTACGTCCTGTTTCCTTCAATTTCCTTTTGTGGAAAATGGCTTGATTGAGAGATATGTTTTTAATCAAAGAGATTGGTTGGTCCTCTCTCTCTCTCTCTCTCTCTCTCTCTCTCTCTCTCTCTCTCTCTCTCTCTCTCTCTCTCCTTTTTTCATTTATTTAATAATAACAATAATTGTTTTAATTTTTATTTATAATTTGATAGTTAGGAGTGGGGGCATTTGAATCTGAGAAATTTCGATTAAAAATA
Organism: Quercus gilva; assembly: GCA_023621385.1. Lineage (NCBI taxonomy): Eukaryota > Viridiplantae > Streptophyta > Magnoliopsida > Fagales > Fagaceae > Quercus > Quercus gilva. Next base: position 73,126,244 of record CM042477.1, on the reverse strand, counting down.
TCAAAGTGTCAGTTGAGGTATAAAGGTCTTTATCTCTCTCTTATTTTATTTCATGTTTTAATTTTCTTGAGAAAAAAGGCTTTTTTTAATTAAAAAAAAAATCTAGAAAAAGGTAAATTCTCTAAGAAAAGCTTAAGCACGGAAATTTAGACTTGCACCCTTTTAAAAGTTTATAAGGATGGGAAACTTTGAAGTGTTATTTAGAACAAATGCAGCGAGGCATAGCCCAAAGAAAACAAAGGAAAAATTTTACTAACTTTCCTTGAAGTTTATTAAAATTACACTCACCTCTACATTGTTTCGAATTGCACACAAGCCTCCCTTATTTTTCAAAAATAAATTATATTCACCTCTCTACAGCTTATCACTGTTAAAATCACTAACAAAAGTTGAAAAAAGATTATTATAATTTTTTTATAAAAAAATCTTATAATACTAGCCTCCCATTTTAGCCTCCCACTCAAAAATTTCTAGAAGAGCATACTAAGTTAGAGAAAGGTGTGCACTCTATTATCTCACTACTACTTTGTCATATTTCTTAGAGATAATTATAGGTTTACATTATATTAGTAATGTAAATATTATATTGTAAACTAAACAAATGTGTACAACAGTAAACATTTGTTTAGTTTACAATGTAAATCTTACATTACTAATATAATATAAACTAAAATTTTTTCTTTTTCTTAAACTTATTTTATTAGACTCATCACTAACTCTCTCTTTGGAATGCCTCCAACTAGTCCCATTGGTTCGTCTCCAACCTAATTAGTAGGTTTTCCCTATTTTGCATTTTGTTCATGTGTGAATCCTAGTACTTCGGACATATGTGCTAGTCAAAATCATTACATTTTTTTTCAGTTTTACCCACTTATAATTGGTGTCATTTGTAGGGAACCGCAAACCAGAAGTTTCTATGAGTACTGAATTCACCAATAGAGGAACGACTTCATTAGCACTTGCGTAGAGCATCGCAACAAGAATTATGGAGGCACTCGCCCCATTACAAAGACATTATGGATAAGGTGTGAACAAAATTTTAACAATCACTAGCTGAGTGGCTCTCGATGAGACGAGCCGCATGATCTTAGATTCTCCCATTCAGTTGAAAATTGTGACTTCGAGTCATGATTTCAATGTATTTCAAAAGTGTAAGTAAAGTTGTGTAATAGGGTGTGTATAATAAACAAAAATCTTTCATTTTTTCCTATTTTTCTATCTTTCATAAATTTTTATTTTTTAATTTTCTCACTTTTCCATTGTCTCAACCAATCTACACATACAAAACAGAAGGCGTGTGAAGAAATTAAACAATGAACACTTAGGCCGTTCGGGCTGGTTCGGTTGGATATTTGGCATTGGTGTTGATTACACTGGCTAAAAATGTAAAGAGGATTAGTTTAAAATGTCCAGCACAAGCAATATCGCATAAAATGAAGTAACCTTTTACAAGTTAAATACAAGAAATATTCCACCACTTCTCTCCTTCAAACAAATTCCCAAGACAAGCACTCCACCTCCCTCCACTGCGTCTCTTCATCCCATGCTACTGTTGGAGAAAAATAACCAAATAAAAATTCTTTATTATGCAGTAGCAATAGTAACAAATTTTATAATTTTATTGTTTGGTATATTATTTGATATTATTTTACTAAGTTTATTGAAGACCTATTCAGTGTTTGGTTGCTAAGAATTTCAAATTTCTGACCATTATAATTTATTTTAAATTCACAAACAAAAAGTAGAATTTATAAATTTGGATTCCCAAAATTTGATATTTTTATTGTTTGGTATACATAAAATTTGAATATATACCGTATTTTTAAATATCTATATTCATAAATATAAATGTTAATTGATAAGCAATTTATTTTCTAAAATTGACATTAGAAATTTTCTACTTAAAATTTTTAAAATTAAAATGCTTGCAATTCGTGAGAATTGAGACGTTCATGAGAATTATAATCTAGGACAATTTTGTTAAATGAACAAGCAAATTTGCATGAATTCTATATATATAATTTTTCTTTGGAGTCCCCATTTCAAATTTCCACTTCATTAGTAGGATTAACTAGCAAAATTATCAATTATCTAGCATTATCCACCAAATTTAGTCCAAGAGTAGAATATAAAGAGATGCATGATTTTGAAACAGTGGCATTACTGCATTAGTAGACCTATTGAGATTAATTTTTGCATCACCACAACTGCTAGAAACATATGATTTTTTTAACCCAAAAAAGAAAGAAAGAAAAACTATAAGAATGTTTTTAGATTTGAATGGTGGTTGAAATTTTGGGCATAACTATTCTATTAGGTTGTATGTTGCAACCTTTGTTTACCAATGGAAATATTCAATAATAGGGATGATGAAGTTGTCTTTCTTAAATGAATAAGGTGATCATCCTATATAAAATGGGCACATGAACATTTTGACATAAAATTATATTACAATTAAAAACTAATTATACTTTCACTTATTATATTATATATGATTACAGTCATGATTAGTTGTTGTTTTAGAATCTAGCAATTGAATTTCAGCACTCATATGAAACATTAGCAAGTAAAAACTAAATTGGCTGAGGCTTCAATAAAAAGCAAACCTGAGAAACGATGAATTTAGACATCCTTGACAACAAGATCACCATTCACGAGCTCTCTGTAAGCAGCCACAGGCCAAATGAAACCCCTGAAAAGCAAGCTCGAAGCCAAAGGCACATCAATGATGATCTCCTTCTGGGTTGGCTTCTTCTCATCCCTTATAGCAATCAGGTAGCTCCGACCCACCCACCCGATCCACCCAGCAATGTACAGGAACAGAATCCCAGGAGTGATGAACTCACCCCAGTGCCTCTGGTCACCGCTCACAATCAAATGAGGAAGCCCATCAGACCCACAAAGCAAACCCTGTTTTCCATAATTGTCGAACCTACGCTTTGTCTTTTCTACTGAGGCTTTGATTGCCAGAGCTGGTGCACTGTCGGGTGCGTAAAGCTTCAATGAGGACTCAAGCTTTTTGATTTGTTGCTTTTCACGTTTGGCGAATTGCTTGGAGTCTTTGCATGGGGTTAGACCCGCGATGTCCGCATTGGCTGGGAGTACTGGGGCTGAGACAAGGATGGAAGAGAGAGCTAGTGCAGCTGAGAAGGCCTTCAATGGTGAAGTTGTGATTTTCTCATCTTGGTTGCTGTTTTGGGAGCTGCATACAATCGTAGGCCTTGATTTTGGGGTGGGTGAAGAGCTAAACTTTGGCTTCAAAATGGGTTTTGAGAGATTTGTGGGGATAGTGAGAGACATGTTTTTTTTGGTTATGTCTCTATGGAAGTGTTTGTTGAGTGGGAAATGGGAAGGAGTTGATGATGAAGAGTGAAGCAAAGGGTGCGGAGAGAAGGTTTTTAGATTCTTTGAAGGATTAGGAGAGATTGGTGGTGAAGGGAAGAAGACGAGGGTGGATAAGGTGGATGGAGTAACAAGGCTGAGTTGGATGCTTGTTATTGGTTAGGGGTTATTTGGTTGTGGGCTCATTTAGATTCTCTCTCTATCTAACTCGGAAATTAAGTTTTGAGTGGATAAGAGAAATGCTAGCTTGCCTTTGGTGCACAATTCTTTCCACCAAGTTTTTGAGTCAATGTTAAACAATTATTAATGAACTTGTTGATAATGCAATGAACTTCAAGTCAAGTATTAATGTTAAATTATTGATTATTTCAAAAGTTTAAGTTATTGAAAAATAATAAATTTAATTAAATCCAAACTCTTTTTTAATATATAGGTGAGACTTAACACGTAAGATTTTAAATTAGAGGTAGAGTGAAGGAGATAATGATTGAACTCAAAACCTCCTACTCTGATACCATATTAAATTAACGATTTTCTCCAAAACTTAAGCTGTTAAAAAATAGTAAGTTTAATCATTTAACTACATACTTCTTACAGATAATATATTACTAGTCACAAACCCACGCAACGCGAGAAAATAAATAATTATTTTTTAATTGTACAATAATGTATAATTTGTTCTCTAAATTTTTTTGAAGATAATTGTTCTCCCAAAAAATTAAACAATTTTTATTCAGTCTATTTTGAACTAATTAGACCTTAAATTGATTCTTTTTTGTAGGTTGACTTTTTAAGTTTAGCTGAAAATTTCATTTTTTTTTTCATTAATTGTTAAGTTGAAAAGTATGAAATTTTATTATATTTGGGCTAAACTCTTTAGTTTTGAGTTAAAAAATACAAAAGAAAAAAGACATTAGAAATTAGAAATATGAGCAATAAAAATGAAATAAAATTGATAGTATTCAAAAGTCCTGTTCAGTCCACATTGGCTTTATTTTGTCCTATTTGGTCCATTCTGTTCTCTTTAGTCCACTTTGGTTCCCTTCAGTCCATTTTAGTCCTATTTAGTTCATTCGGTCAATATTGGGCTTTTTCAGTCCATTCTGTCCACTTCAATCATGTTCAAACCATTCAGTCCGCTTTGGTCCTATTCAGTCCATTCTATTCAATTTTGTTATATTTGGCCCACATGATGGTCTTATTCAGTCCATTCTATCCACTTTAGTCCTATTCAGCTGACATTGGTTTTGTTTAGTCCACTTTTATCCTATTCAGTCCAATTTGGTCCTATTCGGTCAATTATGTCACTTTAGTCCTAATCTGTCCAGTCATTCTTATTCGGTCCACTTTGGTCCTATACAATCCATATCAGTCCACTCTATCTTTTTCAATCCTATATGGCCCACTTTGTCCTATTCGGTCCTACACGGTCCAATTTGGTCCACCTTGTTCCCATTTGGTCTTATTCTTTCTATTCGGTCCACTTCGTTCCATTCGATCAAATTGCAATTTGATCCATTTGTGTCCACTTTAATTCAATTCAGTCTATTTTTGTATACTTACATATAGGGAAAAGACATGTTTGGGTTGTAGGCACCTATTCTAAATCCAAATGTGATGCAGGACACGATTTACTATTTAATTATTGTAATTTATTATTTTTTGTATTTTTTTTTTTTTTGGTAAAAAACGTTATTTTAGGTTTAGGTGATTTACTTCCTTGTTTTTAGGTGCATTTAGTACTTTTTAGATCAAATTTGATTCCCATTATGGTTAAGTATTAATTAGAAGTTATTTCAGAATATATTTTTGGTGGAAATACCATTTTAGTCCCTACATTTTGACATGATTTCCACTTTGGTCCCTAACTTTTTTTTTCAACGATTTTAGTCCCCGTCCTGAAAAACACGTCTCATTTTTGTCCCTGCCGTTACAGCAGAGACGGAATTCGCTAAGCTAGCAAACGGCACAAGTGAAGAACATGAAAATATTGTCCACTTAAAGCCACGTGGCTTTCCCACCCTGCAGTTAGTCCCATCCCTGCCTGTAAGAGATCACGTGCCCTTCACGCGACTTTATAATATTAAAATATTGTCCCATTCCTACATAATCAGCTTCAGCTCATCAAATTCAGAAATTAAAACCCTAAAATTTATTAGAAATCCCAAATCAACTCCTTTCCTCGCCAAACCCATCTCCTCGCCACGAACCCCAACTGCTCGCCACGCAGCGCAACACCTCGCCAAACCCAGCTCCTCGCCAAACCCATCTCCTCGACAAACCCATCACCTCGCCACACAGCTCAGCTCCTCGCCACACAGCTCAGCTCCTCGCCAAGCCCATCTCCTCGACAAACCCATCACCTCGCCACGCAACTCAGCTCCTCACCAAACTCATCTTCTCGCCACACAGCTCAGCTCCTTGCTCACAACCGCTCTCATGGAATCAAGCTCGATGTCATCAAGTGGAAGCTTGAGGAAAAGGGGCCCAACCCGATGCTTCTACTTTGAGAAACCGGTTTTGGTTGTTTCGTGGACACCTGACAACCCTGGAAGAAGGTTCTACGAGTGTCCAAATTACTGGGTAAGTTAGTATCTATATAAGGGGTTTTCTTTGTACACTTTTTAAATTTCTATTGATTTTCTGGGTGGGGAAAAAAACAGAGTGACTCTGTTCAGTTATAAGTGTTTTCTTTAAGCATAAAAAGGGGTTTTCTTTAACTCATTATAATTCTAGAAAATGTGTTCAATTTTTATCTCAGCTGATTAAACTTGAAAAAATTTAAAGCAATATGTTAGTGGGTCTTTTTTAGTTTCAAGGATTTTGGTATTTTGCTAATACAATTGTTGGATTGGATGTGACCAAATTTTGCTAATACTAATTGTTGTTGTTTTTCATGATTTTGGTTGAATATATAATGGGTTTTATTTGGCTCCTGGGTGTCAGGTTGGACGCAAGTGTAAATTTTTTCAATGGCGTGATGATGAAATCTGCGAGCGTGGCAAGGTGCTGATTCCAGAGCAGAGGCAACGGATTCTAACCCTTGAAACTAACATTGCAGTCTACAGGAAGAGAGAGAAGAGGCTGGTCATCTGCCTGGGGCTGTCTCTGCTGATAAGTGGGATGCTACTCTGCTTGATACTTCTTTTGGTTGGCCAAATAGGTGGGGGGAAAATGGGTCATTATAGGTGGGTAGGTATTAGTGTAAAAATGCCATAATTTTGGTGTATTTTGGTAGGTGTTGGCAGAATTTTTGCCTTAGTATATGTTGGCCTGAATTTGTGTTGGCATGTATTAGTGGGAAAATGCCTGTGTTTTGGTGTAAATCTCTCTGTAATTTCTCTCCTTTAGCAATGGAACATCACTTTTTATTGCATTGTTGTGAATTTCTTGTGCCTTGTGTACTCTGCATACTCTGATAGACCAAATAAACAGTGCAGGCTTCATGCTTTCTATCTTTAAGAACTTTTATATATGATTTGGCATATAAAGAAAAAGGAAAGGGTCAACTCATAAAGCTCATGATATTGAATGCCTAATACTTGATCAAAGAATTGCAAATTCTGATCAATCTTTCAAGATGATAAGAACCTGCTAACTGATAGACCAAATAAACAGTGCAGTGATAAGTAATATTTATCAAAGAATTGCAAATACAATTGGAATGAAGAACACTTTGATAGACCAAATAAACAGTGCAGTGCTAACTAATATTTATCAAAGTAATTGCAAATACAATTGATTTCCAATCCTTTTATACAATCCATTTCCCAATCCTTTTATACAATCTGATTCCCTCATTAACTAACTTCTTAACACTGATCACACACAATCCCATATATCCCATACACTAATCATTAACTATCTAACTTTTTAACACTGATCACACACAATCCCATATGTCTCATATATCCCATACAATCCATTTGCACTGCCCTGCACCACTTCAGCACCTGCACTGCCCTGCACACACACCTACACTGCCCACTTCAACACCTGCACTGCACCACTTCAGCACTGCACTGCACACTCACCTGCACTGCCCTGCACACACACCTGCACAGACCAACTTAAATGACACAAGTCAAACAACAAGTCAAACAACACTCTTGATTGATTGTCAGCAGATGAGTGAAAACCATTAGAACAACAAAGAACATGCAGGAATAACAGCTTTTTTTTGAAATTCTAGCAACCCAAAATCAGAGGTAGGGCAACAAATCTCCTTGACCACAAAATTCATCGCAAAGCATAAGGAGACTAGCTCTATATGCATGCCAGCACAACAGCAATGGTCTGCAACCACATAGAACAAAGTTACCCCAACTGCCACGATGTTGAACTGTTATACCACATGCAAGGCCTAGCTGTGTAGGGAACCATCTTGGCCAAACCTTGACAAGACATGCCTGTTTGATTAAGCTTAAAAATGAATATAAACACGCTTATTTGTTAGGTATAATTTTTTGGAAGTGCTATACTTTTCTAGATACTTTTACACAATAAACATTTTAAACAAAATAAGCTATCCTTAACACACTTATGTAGTCAAATTCACGAAGATATGATGCCAGATAAAGATAATGGAATCTGGACAAGTAATTTGATCCATCACATATGTAAAATAAGCTCAATGGAAATAAGCTTTCCCATTTAAACAAATTACTGTTGACAAGTAATTTGATCCATCACATATGTAAAATTTATTTAAATAAGTACCATACCCAACAACTATAGCAGGCAAAGGAAGCACAAAAAGTGTTGGTCTTAGCCGGGTGCATAGTTGCTGCTCTGAATCTGAATTACAGATTTCTTGGTTAGATCTCCTTTGGGATGTCTCATCCACCTTAGCTAAATGTATTCATTTCCACCAAATGGCCAGGGCCTCCAGGCACACCCTGCCCTCAATCAGCAAATCACAATGCATAAAGATAAAGTTAATATGTATAACAGAGTAGAGGAATAAATAGGTCAATCTAGTGAATGATTAAACAAGTCAACAGTTCTACAAAGCATCTATTAGGAATAACATTTTAAAACATACGTCCTCAGCAAGATCTCCAGCAATTCCTCTCACAACTTCACATAAGTTGTTTTCAGTGAATGATTCATTGATCCAAAAACTTGTATCCTTGTAACAAGGAGGATACTGCAACACAATACCATAATTTCAAATTTGAAACAAGCATTTACAAATTACAAGTAGCACTTTATAAAAATAAGTGTCGTAAAGCCATTAAATCCACTAACTCATTACCTCTCTCTTTGACATTTTTCCATTTTTTAATGGCATAATTTGTTTCTAAAAAAGTAGAGGATATTTTAGTAAATTAATTCACTTTATTTTAAAGCTTTAACAGATTTTTGCAAACCATTAGAGGAAAAATTCACACGAACCCTCAAGATTGCTACTTATAGAATCCATGCTTAATTGTATCATGAAAGTAATTTGCACCTGCACTTTCATGGATGGAGCTAATCCATCACTTGCACTTCCAGCATCACTTGATTGATTGCGGCCTTTGCACCAATCAGTGACAGATAATGGCCCATCCAAAGTGTTAAAGGCGGATTTTAAGGCAGTCTTTATGTCAGACTACAACAAACTAATCGCAGATGAAGCATGAACCTGGAAAAAAAAGATATCGGATGGATCATTACTTGACCAACTTCCACATGTATCACACTGAAACATCTAATTAAGTTCATTTTTTTTGTCTACAACCACAAAGAAAACTACTAATATATAATTCATTTCGACTGATCAAAAGAAAACCATAAAATTAACTAAACTAGTAAACCAACAAATTAACTAAACCAGTAAACCAGTATATGCATCTGATCTACATCTACATCTGATCTGTATTTATTTGTTCATACTCTAAACCAGTAAACCAATACACCTGCATCTGCATCTGATTTGTATTTATTTGTTTATACTCTAAACCAGTAAACCAACAAATTAACTAAGAAACCAAAAGAAAAATGGAACATAGAAAGGTAACAGAACAGGAAAAAAAAAACCCTCTTATAAGCACATAATGAACTTTCTAACAGCTTGTATAAACCCAACACAATTTTCAGTATTACCATATACATTCTAAATGTATATGGGAAAAATGGAATCATTCTACGCTTCAAGGACAAGCTTAGGAAAATGCTAGCTATGTAGTCCAGCTTATTTATTGCTGTAATTAAAGACATTGCTAGACCAATATCTTATAGCTGTAATTTAAATGTTACCTACACAGACCTGCAGAGACCAAAGGGTACTTGCACAGACCTACTTAAATGTTTTTGTTAAAATTGCTTGGACAAACTTGCACAGAAAAAATAGTACTTTAGACCAAAGGGTACCTGCCAGACCTGCATGTGAAAGAATGTGTTTCACAGACCTGCATAATCACAGACCTGCATAAGGGTACCTGCACAATAGCATTAAAAACACAATAGCCCCCCAATGCCAGTCAAACAAATCTGGCTTCAACTAAACAAGAATTAAATATTCATCACAACAATGAATAGACAATAAAGATCACTAATTAATACTAATTAACACCAAATAACACTAATGATCACTAATTAACACCAATGACAGTTTTTGGTGTACTAATAATTACAAAATATGGGACAAAGTCTATCCAGCACATTTACAAAAAAAGGACTTTATCAGCCATTATATAAGTACACCAGGATGGTTCATACAAAAAAGGCCTGGTAGCTACATACACATATCAACTTGGCCAACTTTTTTCTCCAAAAAAAAAAAAAAAAAAAAACAAATCAACTTTGGCTGTTTACATATAGCAAAAAAGGTCCTGCTTCAGCTTGCTACCTTCTAAAAGATCTCGTTACTGCCATATACCTTGCTGCATTCCTAGATGCATGCAAGGTCTCAGTGGTGACTACACTTCTCTTTCTTTGTCTTTTTGGTCTTAGATTGGACTGGTTATCAGTGGGGGGTGGAGGTGCAGTTGTGGTCACATCATTAGTAGAGCTTGGTTGTGCATTGCCTACAGCTGGACTGTTTGCATGACCATTCTTGGCTGCCTGTAAGCACAAGCACAAGCACAAACACAATAGCAATTAATAAGCCACCAACTAAAAAATAAAACAACACAGGTTTCTAAGTCAAAGTATTATACTTACCCTTCTAGTGGTCCTGCTGACTTGGGATGCACTCCCAGGCAGGGAGGAGTTCCCTCCTACTTCTCCTTTACAGGTCCTCCTGTTGTGGCCTAATTTCCCACATGCCTTGCATTGTTTTGAGATGCCTACACCTCTGTTTTTTCTATGACTTGTAGGTTCATCAGGCTCCAATGCCCTCTTCTTCTTAGGCCGGCCAGGAGGTCTCCTCTTGATAGAGGGTTGCACAGGTGGCAGTCCACTAGATCTCCACATATTTTGGCCATTGATGGGCTCTATAATGGGGTCATAGCAATCAATGTAGGTAGTCCTTTTGTAGCAAGCATCGACATACTTTTCAGCATCTTCCCTGTTGAAAAAGATGTAGGAAATGGCATGGCAACATGGTATGCCAGTTATGTCCCACTTCCTACAGCTGCAGCTCTTCTCTTCCAAGTCCACAGTGAAACTCTCCAGCCCATTCTTCACTTCAAACTTGGTACGACTAGCCCAACATGCTAGCCACTTGCTGCATGCCAACTTCTCCATGTACAATCCCTTTCTTATCTTAGGACACAACTCAGATTCCACTGTCATAATCATTTGCCTATTTGCTTGAAATCTAGTCATCAAATATAGCCTAATACATTCAAGCTGCAAGCACATACAGAGAAAGGGAGAATTAATCATTACTTAATGCACATAGGTCTATGGATCATAAGAGAAAGTGTTGAAACTGAGTAGATTGCCTACCATGGTAATTATAGGTTTACTCCTGAACTTAAGTATCCTGCTGTTGAAGCTTTCACACATGTTGTTCAGGACGGTGTCACTCTGGCCATCACTTCTGAACATGCTCCTAGCCCAGATAGTTGTTGATTGAGACTGCAGCCATTTGAATGCATCTTCATCCACCTCCTTTAGCTCATTCATTGCCCTCTCCCATGCTTGCTAATAAGTAGCCTTGGCTGCTTTCCAAAAAAGGTCTCTAATAAGGACACCAGGATGATTCTTTCGCAAGTTATTGTATAAATGTCTGCAGCAGATCCTATGCTCGTACTGTGGCCAATTGTCAACAAATGCATTCACCAACCTTTGCAAAGCAATAAATATTAATTCGATAAGCAATAAATATTAATTCAACAAGCAATAAAAACACAATTCAGCAAGCAATAAATATTAAGTAACCAAACCTTTTGCTGATCAGATATAAACACCCATGTTTTGTCATCTCCTATGTCAGCAAGCAATAAATTAAGAAACCAGGTCCAAGAGTCCTTGGTTTCAGCCTCGACAACTACATATGCGAAGGGGAAGTACTCATCATTGGGATCTCTGCCAACAGCACAAATCAGCTGACCACCTGTCTTGGTCTTTAGATGGCATGTATCTAGACCAATGATCCGCCTGCACCCTGCCAAGAAGCCCTTCTTGCGACCCTCTAGGCAAATGTAGATTCTTTCAAAATATGGCAGCCCAATTGCCAAGTCATGCTCAGCTGCCAAATCACCATCATTATAAGTATGCACCTTCATCAAAACGATGCTTCCAGGACTGCACCTTCTCAACTCATCACAGTACTCCCACAGTTGGTTGAACTATGCAGTGTGGGCCCTATCAACAGCTTTTTGAGCTTTCTCTCTAGCCCTACTTGCCTTGCCTGAACTTATGTCAACCATATATTTCTCATGCACAGCCTCTTGAATATCCTTGAGCCTTATGTCAGGCTGTCTCCTAACCCTCTTCATTAACTTCTTCCCAATGTATGATGCTGTGCACCTTGAATTTTTGTAACTTCTGGTACATGTGTGAGTCATGTTCAGTGTTTTCAATCTATAACTCTTCTCCCTTGGCACCTTTGCAAGGTAGGCAACAAACTTGCACCCTGGCTGGCATTGGGCTCTCACTCTCAACAAGTCATTTTTTACAAATTTTATACCCCACCCACCATGGACTGCATAATCAGTTATAGCATCTTTAAATTGTTTAGGTGAGAGGAACAACATATCCTTCTCAAACCTAAGGTTCTCAGCTTTGGCTACTGGCCTAAAGATTGGATATCTACTCCTCTTAATAGAATTGTCAACCTCAGCAGTAGGGGTTTCACCATCACTTGAAACTTCACAATGCTCACTACTTGATGAACTCTCATCAAGGCTAAACAGCTCCTCACTCTCATAGTCAGAATTCATGACACCACCACCCATTTTTTCTGGTTCAACCTCATTGGCTTCAGCTTGATTGTCCTAACTATGAGTACTATCTTCACTAATGTCTGTTGATTGCATTTGTGGCTCTTCTTCTAAGTCACTCCCCTCAGCCTCACTTCTCTCCTCAACTTGGTCATCAACAACTGGTGCTTTGCCAGCCCTCCTAGCCCAAACCTGCTTACCATGGTCAACATTAGTAGCTTCAGCAGTTTCATGGCCTCCAAATTGTGAAAAATCAGGTTTGTACTCTTCATCAACAAAATTTGTTTCAGCATTATCATGGCCTCCAAATTGTGAAAAATCAGCTCTGTACTCTCCATCATCATTCTCATTATCATTATCTTCTTCATACTCAGCATAATCATAAAAGTGATCACTCTGAAGCTCACTGTCACTACTAATACAATAAACCACATCTTCATTTACTCTTTTTGGTTCACTACCAAGTGGTCTATCAGCTAAGGGCTTTAAATCCTCCACTAGTAACTCAACTAGTTCATTCACTGGATGCTCCACAAAGACATGAATGTCCCCATATCCCTTCACCAAATCGGTCATGAACACAGCAGCATCATCATCAACTACCTCATGGAAATGTGCCTGCTCTAAGTTCACACCAGGCATTTTAAACCATAGTTTATCCACTGCAATGTACCCAAAATCCCTACAGATACTCTCAATCTCTACTTTTGACCACTTATCTGGATCACAATTGTCTACTATATCAACTGTTCCTCCCACGTAAGCTTGAGGGTCCCATGTAAAATGCCCACCATGGTGGGCATGCAGAGTAAAATACTCATCCATCCTGCATGCAAGTCACGGAGAGAAAACAAAATGAAAACAGATATTCACTTTCTAAAATTAATAATACTTTGTTAAGCTAATAAACTAATAAACAAATTAAAAAACATACAATACGACAAAGGGAACACATGGACCCAGACAAACAATACCAACAAAAATATTCCATTGTTTATCAGTCAATATTGTGGCCCCTAATAAACAAAAGTAAAATAAACACAACTGCAAATACCAAAAGCTATAAACAAAAGTAAACAGCCAAACGATGCAAATCCCAAAAATATTCCACTATCACAGTCAATATTATGTCCACTACAAAAGCTATAAAGGGAGAGAGAGAGTGTGTGAGAAAGAGAAATAGAGACCCAGACTGATTACCCAGAGCAAGAACAAAAACAAAACACATCTCAAAATTCCCAAATCCTCAAAACCCAAAAGCTGAGATTGAGACCCAAACCCAGACCGATTACCCAGCACTTAAAAAGAGCAAAGAGCATTCATATGAGAGAGACAGTGAGATATAACGAGAGAGAGACCCAGTGTAATAGAGATAGAACCTTGCTGCTACAAGAACGATGGTTACAGATCGTGCTAGCTGATTTGGGGGGTTTTTTTTTTTGCTTGCTGGATTGGGGTTTTTTTTGTACTTTTTTGCTACAAGAACGATGAAGCTACAAGAACGATGAACCTTTACAGATGGTGATTTGAGCGAGGTTAGGGTAAAGTTCTTATTTTATGTTTTTTTAGTTAGTTGGTTAGGTCTTCGGTGTTTTTTGTTAATTGTTAATTTTTAGTTTTAGTTGCTTTGGGGTTTGAGTGCCATGTGACTAACTGCAGGGCGGGAAAGCCACGTGGCTTTAAGTGGACAATATTTTAATGTTCTTCACTTGTGCCGTTTGCCAGCTCAGCGAATTCCATCTCTGCTGTAACGGCAGGGACAAAAATGAGACGCATTTTTCAGGATGGGAACTAAAATCGGTGAAAAAAAAAGTCAGGGACCAAAGTGGAAATTGTGTCAAAATGTAGGGACTAAAATGGTATTTTCGCCTATATTTTTTTGTCTGTCAAGTTTTACAGAACCCTTAAATGGGCCCTTAAGTCTGTACATGTTTTTTGGAAACAATTATTCAATCAATAAAATTCAAACTTTTGTCTTCTTATTGTATGGTAGATTCCAAACCCTTACACCTTGTGGATTCAAAGAACCCTCATGGATTCGAGACTATTTTCAGAAGTAAACGTGTTTTGTTTCTTATTTTCTAAAAGTAGACGTGTTCTACTTCTTGACGCTTCCGCATCTCGCATCAAAATGTATTAAAAAAAAGAGATATGCTACATCTACAACAATTTTACAATATTTTTACAACAAATCACAGGTGGTTAGTTGTTATTGGTTTAAATTTGAAACTAACACTAAGATTACTTTTTTGTCCCAACAATAACAACCAGTAACAACCTGCCACTTAGGATTTGTTGTAAAAATGTTATAGACATATCATTTCTCTAAAAAAATATATATAGATCTCAAAATCATAATATCTTAAATTTTATGCATATCATTTATTGTTACTACACTTTTCTTAAACTAGATTAACGTAACATTTCAGTCCACTTTGGTCTAGCTAAATTTAAGTGAATGTCTTTCTAACATGAAGGCTATTGATATACAAATCTAATCTTTAAGGTTATTACTCATTTGTTTTATTAGCATTGCTTTTAAATGAATTGCATGGGGTTGATTATATTTTCAAGTAATGTTGATTATATCTTCAAGCAAAATAAATAAATATATGTATGTGTGTGCGTGTAATTAGACCAAGTAGACCAAAATGTTTGATAATATATAAATTTGACATTCACTATAAAATAGACTATCCCCAATTCAAAGTAAATAAGAAAACCCTATTATGTGAATATAGGATGTACCAAACATAAATTGAAATGTCAAAAAAAAAAAAGAAAAGGTTTTGATCAATGGAATTAAAGATTATCTCCATTATTTTTTTGGGGGCTAAATAAAGAGGAATTAAATTAAAAATAGGCCTATAGGGACCAGAGCCCTTATTCTTCCATCTGAGCTATACCCCTACTCTCTCCCTCTCTCTCCATTTTGCTTCATTTACCAGGTACCACTTTTCTCTTGAGCCTATTTTTGGGGTTTGTTTTTAAGATAAATAGTCTCACCAAAAAAAAAAAAAGAAGAAGATAACTTGCAGATTTAAAAGAAAATCTCTTTTGACCAAAGTCAAGTGGAGGTCCAACAGGAGTGAATAGAGCCCAAACTTTTTTTTTTTAATTATTTTATTTTCTATTTAATTTTTCTCTGAATATAAATAGCCTAATAAACTTCGACTTACTGGTTGTTTTTATTCATAATTTAGAAATGTAGAAGGATTTTGAATATATAATAAGAATTATTATTTTCCAAATATAATGAGAATAGAACTATATAAACGTAAATATAATTAAAAATAAACATGAATATGTGTTATCTTTTTTTTTTTTTTTTTTTTTTTTTGGGTACCAACAAATAGATTTGTCATTATTTAAAATAAGAATAAAAAAACATGAAAATACAAATGTCAACATATAAATTATTTTATGGATTATACTTCTTCCTCTATTTTTGTCTATGCCTCAGCTCTCTCCAAATTACCTCTTCTTGCCTTATGGCTACAATGGCATGAAGACACCAAAGTGTTCAATCAATTTTCAACTATATTTTGTCTATTTTTCAACTCTCTCCGAATTAGCACTTATTGCCTTACGACTAAAACGGCATGAAGACACCAAAGTATTAACGAAGTAATTTATTAATATTGTAAGTTTTACTTGAGAAAGAGACAAATTGTTGTGTAATGTTGTTACATGCAAGAATTATTGTATTGTAGATAATTTACTGACAACATTAAAGTGGTTATATTAATAAAGTTTTCTTTGATATACTATGTTACTAATAAAGAAATTATGACTTAGCTCTTTGTCGATGACCTTAAAGGTCATGGTATCTTTTTATTATATTTTTATTGGTCCACTGTTAGTATCTACTATTGCAAACAAAATGATAGTATTGCTATTTATTTCATTTTTTTAGTGTCATTCTCAATAACATATTTGACTAATTTCTTTAGAATCCAATGTTTTTCATTTCATTTGACACTTTTATTTAATTTTTATGGAAAGAGCTATAATAACATATGATATGGTTGCCAACCTACATCTATCATCGTATCTAACATTATAAGTGGCTTTATGCCAACTATATACTCTTCTCAATATTATTATTTTTAAAATA
Organism: Quercus gilva; assembly: GCA_023621385.1. Taxonomy (NCBI): domain Eukaryota; kingdom Viridiplantae; phylum Streptophyta; class Magnoliopsida; order Fagales; family Fagaceae; genus Quercus; species Quercus gilva. Next base: position 73,109,468 of record CM042477.1, on the reverse strand, counting down.
TAAACATATGAATTAACTATCTCTCACATGTATATTATTAAATCAATTTATATATTTAAACAAAGAAGGAAAAGGTGTTTCTCTCAACAACAAAAAAGCAAAAAAAAAAAAATTTTTGTGGTCTACTAAATTGAGTAGCTGACATAAGACTCTTTTTTTTTTTTTTTTTTTAATTTTTTATTCATATTTGAATAAAAATAACATATTATGTTAATACACATGTTTATGTTTATGCTTATGTCTATGAAGGTTTTAGTAGAATATTATATTCTAAAAATCTATTATTATTTTTGTGACGTCCTAGGTTGATTTGATATTTATGATTTGATATTGTTTGGACATGTCTTGAGTCCCGCATTGGTTTATCCTTTGTTAATATGGACTTTACTAACCACTATAGCTTGGTCTTTAATTGGTCTTCAATTACAACTTTAAGATATATCAAAACTCAATAAAAGATACATAATTTGGCATGGTTGACAATACCAAAATACATGACCCTAACAATCTCCCCCTTTGTCAATCCATGACAAAACCTCAAGTACAAAAGTAAGCCCAATACAATGAATAAACCCATATTCAAATACACTAGCCTATCTAAAACAACCAGTCCTAAGAAACATAGCATGAACTAGGATTGGCTGTTTTGATTGGCTTCATACCTGTCTTTCCTGAAAGCACTTAACAAACATGTTATGCTAGCCATATGTAAAACAATTACAGATAATAAACAAATAAATTGCATTTTGTCATAAGATATGCTAATTACATAAAAATATGAACCTAACAATCTCCCTTTTTGGCAATCCATAACAAAGCCATAAGAGTACATTGGATGTCCTAGAATACATTCTACTCGAGACTGTAAAATAAGCCTAGTCTAAAAGATCTGAACCTTGGAAGTTACTGTAAGAAGACTCGGAATCTTGACTTAGCTTTAACTTGTCTTTCCTGAAGGCACTAAACAAGACGCATCAATGTTCACATGTATATTATTAAATCAATTTATATATTCAAACAAAGAACGAAAAGGTATTTCTCTCAACAACAAAAAAGCAGAAATTTTTTTTGCAGTCTAATAAATTGAGTAGCTGACATAAGACTTTTTTTTTTTTTTTTGTTTAATTATTTATTCATATTTGAATAAAAATAACATATTATGTTAATACACATGTTTATGCTTATGCTTATGTCTATGAAGGTTTTAGTAGAATATTATATTCTAAAAATCTATTATTATATTTGTGACGTCCTAGGTTGATTTGATATTGTTTGGACATGTCTTGAGTCCCGCATTGGTATATCCTTTGTAAATATGAACTTTACTAACTACTATAGCTTGGTCTTTAACTTGGTCTTCAATTACAACTTTAAGACACATCAAAACTCAATAAAAGACACATAATTTGGCATAGTTGACAATACCAAAATACATGACCCTAACAATCTCCCCCTTTGTCAATCCATAACAAAACCTCAAGTACAAAAGTAAGCCCAATACAATGAATAAACCCATATTCAAATACACTAGCCTACCTAAAAACAACCAGTCCTAAGAAATATAGCATGAACTAGGATTGGCTGTTTTGATTGGCTTCATACTTGTCTTTCCTGAAAGCGCTTAACAAACATGTTATGCGAACCATATGTAAAACAATTACAAATAATAAACAAGTAAATTGCATTTTGTCATAAGATATGCCAATTACATAAAAATATGAACCTAACAATCTCCCCTTTTGGCAATCCATAACAAAGCCATAAGAGTACATTGAATGTCCTAGAATACATTCTACTTAAGACTATAAAATAAGTCTAGTCTAAAAGATCTAATCCTTGGAAGTTACTGTAAGAAGACTCGAAATCTTGACTTAGCTTTAACTTGTCTTTCCTGAAAGGCACTAAACAAGACGCATTAAGGTACCATGTCGAAAACAATGACAAGTTAAATAAACAAGAAACATGTGTATAAAGTGAGAAAAGAAAGAACACATGTGAGATAAAGAGTGAAATACATACATCATCATCATCATCATATATAGAAACAACACATGATGTAAGTAAATAGTTACAGAACCAAAAGATACACAACACAAAATAAATCAATATCAAAGTGTATCAAACTAACTCTCCCTCTAAGTTAGTTACATCAAAAATTTTCTTTCCTTTATCATGAAGTTCTCCCCCTAAATCTATTACTCCCCCTAAGAAATGACATTCAAATCTCAAAAATCTCCCTTTTTTGACACAGTTGTCAAAAGGCATAGAAAGCCAAAAAAACTTGACCGGAGACAGACATAAAATTGACATAAAGGGAACAATGAGAGCAAAGAAACATAGACCTACAAGAAAAAACATGAAAACTAGATACTATGGACACAAAGGGAATAAAAATGAAAAACTTAAAACTCCAACAGACTTTTCAAAGCAAAAAACACAAATTTTTGTTTTAAAAAAAAAAATTCACACTAGTACAAGAGTAACTTTAAATGGCCAAATCACATTGTACCTATACAATAGTATCAAGAGTAGAAAAGAGTATGCGTATTATGTGTGAAACTTTTGCAAGAGAGCATAAGTGAATAATTATATGAAGAGTAATGATATAAGACAATCAATTACAGTCACATACAATTATAACTGTTTGATGAGGATCATCACCTTTAAGGTACATCATATAACTCCTCCATCTCCTAGAAACTCACTTGCAACCATATTTGAAAACATTTTGATTCTTTTTGTTCTTCATGTTCTTTGCATATTTTTCTTTTAAGTATATCATGCATTGGCATATAAGAAAGAAAAGAAAATACCCAATTATGTCAGCTTGAACATCCTGATTTTTCTGTACAAATGCTACACCTTACCGATCATAGATTTTATGAATTGCATACAGATGTTTTATGATTGATGAGTTTTAGTGGTGAGATGGTTATTTATGCCTTTCTCTTAGAATTTTTTAGTCTTTCCCGTCAAAAAGAATGATTTAAGATATGAAAGATAAAAGATCAACCAAATCATATAAAAGAGCCATAAAGCTCACATTGCTTAGTTGTGCATAAAGATATTCATCTAAACTACAAGTGATACAAAGTTAAGAACTTTGTTTCAAATGTCATCTAAGGTACAAAAGTACCAGTATGCACAAAACACACACTGTTTTTGTATTATTTAATTTTTTTTCTTTTCTTGAAAGCAATAAAAGAAATTAAAAAAAAAATGCAAAACAATGCAATGTATGAAAGCATTATTCGAAAAACAGATAAGAAATCAAGTATGAAAGTCCTACTTTAGATAGAAAGGATTAAAGTAGAGAACAAACAGAAAGACGATTAAGCCTTAGGATTCTTCATCACTCACATAGCACGAGTTTTTGGCCGTGAAGATGAAAATGCACGTGTTCTAGTGTGACTACCAAAAGACATAGAGGAGTTAGAATTCCCTTGAAATTGAGTTAAAAAGCTCAAATATTTTAATAATTCACCAAGAAAAAGTGTAGAACCTTGGGAAGAGCCCTAAGACCTTTTTGACACTTGCTTTTAAGGATACAACTTGAAACAATTAGGGCAAGTGTGTCCAGGAATACTACAATGGTGACAAACATGAGTAGTTTTAAAACTACTAGGCTTCCTAGAAGGAGGTCTAACTATAGAGGTTGACGAAGACCTTAACTTAGGACAATTTGGCCTAATTTGACAAGTGGGGAAAATTTCAGATTTTTCTTTTGACCTAGGAGGAGTTCTGGACATAAGTTTAGAAACTTTAGTGTTAAAATCAGATTTTATACTTTTTTTTCTATCCTAGCAATATTAGCCATCAACTCTTTATTATTCCTTTTAAATGGAGGAATATAAAAATCTTTTTCTTTTGAGTTAGGCTCAACAATAAGTTTGGCACTAGTTAATTTTTCAACTTCAATTTTATATTCAACTAGTTATTTTTCCAAACTCTTAATTTTGTCCACCTGAGATAAAAATTGATTTTTTAATCCTCATTCAAATTATTAGCTTCATCCAAATTTGCAATCAATTTATCTTTTTCAAGTTTGACCTTTTTAAATTTAGCTTTTAATTTTGTAGAACTTTTAAGAGATTTCATACAAAATTTATAAAGCTTACAATAGGCATCTTGAAAATCATCATCATCATTCAACACAAGATCATACAAATCAAAACAATTAAGAGTTTCCATGAAAACAGGGGTCAATGAATCACATAGCAAAAATTAAAACTTATTCAGAGTGTACCTGCTCTGACACTCTGATACCACTTGTTGGGTTAAGATATCTTGACCTAGATTAATTAATTCAATTACCCAAGTTGATTAATTAGGTTTAATTGCATGAAAACGTAGACAAATCACCAAAAATACTAAATGCAGCGGAAAATAAATTTGACATGATGATTTGTTAACAAATAGGGAAAATCTCGTAAGACAAAAACCCCACCAGGTGATTTTAAGGTTATCACTCTTAAGAATCTACTAATCAATGATCAACGGTTACAAGTATAAGGAATCTTACCAACTACCCTAGCTTATCCCGAAATACCAACTTACAGTTGAACCTTCACTCCAATACCTAATTGGACTTGATCTTGTAATAGCCTTCTTTCTCTTGATGCACAAATCTCCAATTTGTGACTAACCCTTTGCACGGATCCTAGTATGTGACTAACTCCATAACAACCCTTTGATTATTGTAGTTGATTTGTAACAGCTTCACATAGAAACACCAATAAGATCTTCAATATTGGTGCTAGAGAATTTGCTTGGTTACAAAACCCAAAGGCGTATAAGAAACGCAGCAAGAACTCTTTAGTTTGGTGAAATAGAGAAAACTTAATTACAAAACCCTAGCCACATAAATGGAGTGTTTCTCTCTCTGAAAAACCTACTAATAGATGGCTTATGATATCGTTTAAATACCGGTTCAAACGGATCTCAATTTGGGCTTCAAACAAATAAGTTTTGGGTTTTTCAAGTTGCTGATTTTTGCTAATCTGTGAAACTTAATCTATTAAGCTTCTATCAAGAATAAAATCTCGATCTACCGAGTTGCTATCAAGGAGACAATAAGTTTCAGCTCCTATCAAGAGGTATCGAGTTGCTATCAAGGTACATGCTAAAAATGTGGTTTTCTTGAGTTTGTGTCTTCGACTTGGTCTTCAATTACAACTTTAAAACACATCAAAACTCAATAAAAGACACATAATTTGACATGGTTGACAATACTAAAACACTTGACCTTAACAATCTCCCCCTTTGTCAATCCATGACAAAACCTCAAGTACAAAAGTAAGCCCAACACAATGATAACCCGAAGACAATGAATGAACCCATATTCATGTACACTAGCCTATCTAAAAACAACCAGTCTTGAGAAACCATAGCACGAACTAGGATTGATTATTTTGATTGGCTTTATACCTGTCTTTCCTGAAAGCACTTAACAAACATGTTATGTGCACCATATGGAAAACAATGATAGATAATAAATAAGTAAATTGTGTTTTGTCATAGGATATGCCAATTACATTATATTATGAGCCCAACACAAACTTTATAAGGCCAATCTTTTGCAAGCCATGTGCAAATTGTATATGCAAAAAGGTCAAAACTGTATGTACTCCTCAAACTTATGCTTTGTATCTAACTTTTACTTTTCAGCTTGCATTACTTTTGTAAATTAAAGGGTTTAGGGGTTTATCTAATTAAAATTTTATTGAATTATCTCTGACTCTGAAGATTATGCATGTTGTAATTATTTAGTCAAAAACCTCTCTAACCTTTGAGATTATAATATGACTTGCATCAATCCAACCCTTTGTTTTATGGGTTAGTCTTGCTGAGATAGTGGCAAGAACACACTACTTATCTACTTTCTAAAATATGCAAATTAATGATTATGGTCATATTTGATATACTTATAATGTAAGATTGTTGAAGTACTGTTAAGTGATTTTAAAGCAAACATCATATTCAAACAGAGTCACTGTCCAATAGATAATTGCACTATTTTTTTTTTTTTTCAAATGAATCCCGTGCATCGCATGAGTTAGCGACTAGTCTATATATCTCTATATATATATTAATAGGCAAAGCTCAGAGAAAGTCAAATTAGAACTTTAATTGGAGTCCAATTGTACGCCAAGTGTCCTTTATATTTTTTTTTTTTTTTTTTTTGTGCCAAGTGAATTATTGAATGCAAAAATTGAAAAATCCAAGTCCAAATAGATTCTAAATTGAATTTCAATTGGAAGTCCAATTTTTTTGCTACATGTCCATCTATTTTTTTTAATTTTTATGGCAAATGAATTATTGAGTGTAAAAATCAAAGAGTCTAAATTCAATTAAATTATATATTTGTGTGTGTGTGTGTGTGTGTGTGTGTGTATAAAATGAGAAACCATTACATATTTTAAAAATTTATGGTTTAAAAATGGTGTAAGCTAATACCATTTATGATTTCAACATTTTCTATAAAAATGTATGATTTAAATTGTGTTATTGTGATTGTTTTTAATTATGCCCATGCATATGCATGGGGTTACATACTAGTCTATATATCTATATATATATATATATATATATATAATAGGTGAAACTGAGAGAAACTTAAATTAAAATTTCAAATTAGAGTTCAAATTTTGCATTATTTATTCTTAATGAGTTTTATTTCTTAATTTTAAAATCAAATGTGAGACCGCATCATAAATATTCATTCAAGTGAGTTATTAACGCATCATAAATATTCATTCAAGTGAGTTATTAAGTACAAAAACCAAAAAGTCTAGAATAAATGAATCATAAAATAAAAAAGGTGCTTCCCAATAATTAAAAAAAATGGACAATTTACATTTTATATATAATAATATCCTTATAAATTTTTTTAAAGAGTTAACAAAATACAAAAATGACTATCTATAGTATTTAAATTGTATATATATATATATATGAATTATATTATGTATCTTATTATATATTTTTAAGTATATCCATGCATATGTATAAGGTTACAAGCTAGTATATATTATAAAAGTTGGATCCCAAACTGGAGAATGCGCACAGTAGTGACATGTGTATGTTTAAATTTTTAAAACTTGGCATGTAACAGATTCTCCAAGACATTTAGGACAAACAATTCTATACAGCAAGCTATAATTGGTCCACCTCATATATGTTTGACATGTATTAAATTTATTGATTACAGTCATGTGTCAAGCATTTAATTTTCACCAAAATATATATATATATATATATATATATATTATTACAGAGATACAGGGACATAATAAATCAATTATTGTCCATATATATTGAGTAGACCTTTGGATTTAATATTCTCTATTACTGTGGGTTTCAGTTAGCTCAATTGATAAAGTCTCTGACAATTGTATAAGAGATCTAAGATTCAATTTCCACCTACACTAAAAACTGATTGGTGTCTTGGTTTGATGTTAAAGAGCTATCATTAGGAGCAGACGTCATAGGTTGAAACTCTATAAAAAAAATATTATCTATTACTATTATTACCTATTAAGTACTATCTTATAACATCATGCATATGATACACATTAAGATGCATAGTATAATAATCTTACATATATAATTTAAATATTATTGATAATCATTCTTATATATATATTTTTTAACTTTTTAAAAAGTCTTGTAAAAATGTTATTAGGTAGAAAATGTAAATTGTCCATTTTCAAAATATTTTTATGTTCATTAATTCTAGACTTTTTAGTTTTTGTAGACAATAACTCACTTGAATGAATATTTATAATATGGTCCCATATTTGATTCTAAAATTAAGAAATAAAACTCTCTCTAAAAATAAATAATTTAAGACACATGGCTCAAAATTGGACTTCAATTGTAGAATCTAATTAGATTTTCTCTAAACTTTACCTATTAATATATATATATATATATATATATATATAATTTTTGTGTCAAATGAGTTGTTTTTAGTTATGAAAAAAGACTCATAAATATAAAATCATTCAAACTCTCTCTTTCTCTAATATTATATATAGTGTTAGATATATGATTATGTTTTTAATGATTTTATTTATATTGAACTTGTCGTTTTCTACTCTAAATTAACTTATTTGACACAAAAATTAAACAACTTCAATTAGATGGAACACGTGCTGTAAAATTAAATTCTAATTGAAATTCAATTTTTACACTTAACTAATTAACTTGGTTCAAAAAATTAAAAATTTTGATTAGATGGAACACGTGGCGCAAAATTAGACTTTAATTGAATTCCAATTTAAAATCTAATTGGATTTTCTCTCAACTTTACTTTTATATATATATATATATATATATAGATGACTTATAAACTTGAATTGTTTTTAGTTCTACAAAGACAAAGACTCATAAATATAAAATCATTCACAAATTATGTTTTTTATGGTTTACTTATATTGGACTCATTGTTTTTTACACTAAATTAACTCATTTTGTACAAAAATTAAAAAATTTAGATTAAATGGGACACATGTCACAAAATTAAACTCTAATTGAATTCAATTTTTACATTGAATTAACTCACTTGGCACAAAAATTTAAAAACTTAGATTAGATGGGACACATAGTGCAAAATTAGATTCTAATTGAATTCTAATTTGAAATCTAATTAAATTTTCTCTCAGTTTTACCTATTATTATACATAGAGAAATGCTAACGAGTGCCCTTAGGGCACTTCTTAAGAATCCATTTAAAGAAAGTTTTGACATCACTTTTATGGGAAATGAAAAAAACTGTCAAAACATTAATTGCTTTTTTTTCTTTTCCCGTAAGAACTTTCTTAAAATGGATTCTTAAAGAGTGCTCTAAGGACACTCGTTAGCATGACCCTTTTATATATATATATATATATATATGGATAAATGGATTATAACACAAAATTAAATTGCATGCCTTTTAGTATAAAGTTACCATCGATTACAATTTACACAAGCTCAGCTCTAAATAAGTTTGTGGAATGTTTTGGCTAACACCCCATGAGCCACGGGCCCACGAGAGATATGCAATAAAAAATTGAAGTCTATAAGTCAGGCACTATATTACTGTACAAAAGTGACAAAGGTGTGGACGGCAAGCAGATAGACCTAAGTGTACTGAAGGAGTTTGGCATGAAAATATCTGATGCGGTAGACTGGGCAGCAGCTATTAGCCTATTACTTTTACGGTTTTTAATATATGATATGTTCTTGGTAGAGATGAAGCTTTATCTTCATAGTATTTTTGCATTCTTTATTTCTTTTTAAATTCCTTTTAGTAATTTGTACTATTGTATACAATGATGTATGTTGTATATGTTTATTATGTTGACTCTAACATGGGTGGTGAACCACATAATTTTTGTGATGTTACTCACTAATTAGATTCCATCAAAGTTGGAAATTAACTCAAAGAATAAAAAGATAAATAGCAGTTAGTATAAAGAGGAGAGGCAGTGTAGATTAACAGAGAGATCCTTTCCGTTAAGGCTCTGTACCTGGCATTTTTATTTGTTTTAGGTTGAATATTTGAGAATTGCATTTTTGAGCTAATGTCAAGGTTGGCTTTTTAATATTAATTAAAATAAGTTAATGGAATATTTTTTTGCTTAGTGTATATAACATATATGATCTTTGACTATTTTCTCTGTTTAGCCTGCAATTGTAAATGACAGAAAAAAGACTATTAAATTGACGAAATAATAAAGATAATGTCACAGGAGGTGCATATTGATATGCAAGGCACAGGCTCTACAACTATAAAGATTAGAACATTTTGTAGTTATATTCTAGTTATGTAGTGTATTATAAACCCGGTTTAAAACACTATTATTATTTTCGTATGTGTTCTAATAGGTATTACTGTTTACTAAAAAAACAAAGTGTAAGATTATTTTATATTTATTTAAATAGAGTTATAATCAAATTATCATAGGTTCATGTGTTGTAGTGGTACACTAATGCAAGCTCCAAAGACATATAAAGCGTTAGTGGGAGAGAACTCCTTCCGATGTGGAATTACAAGCAAGCTATTGGTCCTACACTCGGTTGAAGAGTACAAATCCGTGAGGGCTTGGCTCTCCAAAGCTTAGATCTTTTATTTAGCTATTAGAAATTTTATCAAATAAGCTAACAAAAAGCCACCATAGATTCATAATTAGTTGCATATACATGTAATGCTAGTGTCCAAAAAGAAAAAAGAAAAAGAAAAAACACAATTTCTTAAATTGGGTAATTTGGTAATGTACATTTTATTGTGGAGCCAAAAATTTATTTTATATTTTCTATGAAGTTTTTAAATACACACCTTAGATACTGTTATTTAAATACTATTTCTAAGACTCCTCAGTTCACACCAGGTGGCTATTATTGTGAGACTTTATAATCTAAATCAAGCAGAAGAAGAACCGAATGCCTACAAAAAAATCAGTTTTTACCACTCAAAAAAATCTATGGAAATTTCCGATGAGGTGATGACCATGAGCACATCACATGTACTCAAATAAAATGGAGGAAAGAAAAAATCTGGTTACTGTTGTTGATTGTGTCAAAATTTTTTGAATGAAGCTCTCAGATTTTCTCTCGGGCTAGGGAAAAACAGAAAGAAGAATTGAAGAAAGAAACAAGAGGAGAGACTGTCTAAGCCTATTTTAGTCAACCCGCTTATTCCTCTCTCATCTGACCTATTCTTTCTCAAAGCCTTCAACACTTTTGCTGCATCGACCACGTCCCCACTTTGCTATTTTCTACAATGGGTTTCTCTCAATTTTCATTATTATAATATCTAATATCTACCATTTACTTTTCAGCTATCCTTTGATTTTTTTATTTTATTTTTTTAGTACTTGATTGTTTATTTTATCTTTATGTTGTTTACAGAGAGCCCACTTTAATTGTTACTTTTAGTCTTTTATGTATTACTATTTTCTTTTAATTGTGGAAGAGAAAGTGTGAATTTTTTTTTTTTTTTGGGTCTATTTTTGAACAAAAAATTGAAAATTTTGAACATGGTTGTTTGGATTGTATGTGATATGAATGGAGCAAGAGAAAAGTTTTCATTTTGATCCTTTTCGCCCTCTGTTGCTATATGGGATCCCTTTTCGTGGTTATTTTCTTTTAAATTAGTAATTTGGCAGAGTTTCATGAACAAATTTATTAGCTTGTTTCTTTCTTTCTTTTTTTCTTTTTTTTAATTGGTAAATTGTATATGCACCCAATGGGTGCTAAATGCACGACCAAATTTATAGCTTATATGTATGATAGTCTTCAACTCTTCATATAATAGTAATACCCGAATGTCCGACAATAGATTGTTAATGTTGTATGATACACTTGCACTTGATGAATCAATACCTCTTTTGGCTAATGTTCAGTATGAGTATGTGGATCATGCATTTGGTGTGTGGGAATTCCAATTCTATTTTTCATGTTGAGAAAGTTAATTTTGGGTCGTTAACATATGCTTTGTTTGCATAATATGTTGCTACACGCATTCCAAATGTTGATTACATATTTATCTAGGGGTTGGGTGAATAAGGAGCTGAAATTTCTTTCAGGAGAGGACTGTGGTGAGGAGGATAATAGGGAAAAAATGTCTTAAGTCTTGCAAGGAAGCTGGTGAAGTGCCTCAATGAATCTGATTGCATGAAGGATTTCGATTTAATATATCTGTCATGCTTGAGGCCTTTTAATGATGATTCGGGAATGTGTTTATGAAATCCAGACTTAAGCAAAATTATGAAATGCATAAAAATATGTACTTATTAAAAAATAAAAGAAAAAAAAATGCATTGAAATATATGTGAATAAATGATTTGATTTGATCATTATAAGATTGGTGCTATACGTATTGACTACAGGTTGAGAATCGATCCATTAAGGGCGGCTGGGCGGGTGAGGCGGATACGAGTATTATTCATCACTTTATGTCTCTTTACAAATAAATAGTAAAAAAATAATATGTACCATGAATAAGTCAAATTTTATAAAACTGTAGTCTAACATAATAACATTAACATATACAAGATCAACATAATTTTTTCAATTTTCTAAGATTTAAAAAATTAATAAAATTATTTTGATCTTATAGGTTTTAATGTTATTATGTTAGACCTTTTTTTTAGTCTTATATGTGTTATCAGATCAAAATAATTTTGTCATATTTTTATGATTTATTAAAACATGCCTTGTTAATCAATATTACATTTTTTATAGAATAAAAAATTTTCAAATAAAGGATAAAAATAAAAGTAATTAAAATTTAAAGGTGAATATAACCATAATAATAAATAAAACTTGAACACATAGTATATGTACATTAGAAGAAATTATATTTTTTAGTTTTGTAACTCAATTGGCTTGTTTTTTTTTTTTTTTTTTTTTTTTTTTATGTTTTCAAATGAAATATCTAGACTTCAAATTCCCCTGTCCCTTGTCTAATTACAAAAAAATAAAAAATAAAAAATGTTAGTTAAAGGGTATTAAATTCAGGGTATAATTATCATTTCAAAGAAAATAGAACATTCCCAAGTCATATCTACCATTTTAAAAGGGAATTCAAATTTCCCCAAAATTTAAATATTTCTGTGAGATATTTGCAACTGTAGGGACCGGCCTTTTTCCCACGCGACGCGGGGGTTCAGGATTTTCACCCCTCAAAGGGGCGTGGGTATGCTAGTGGCTGATGCATTGGGGAGGTCCTTGTTACTTCCTGTGGACATAACCCAGCTGGAGGCTCTGAGGAGCAAGGATGTCTTCCTTGGCCTTAAACAATACTTGGGCATGGTAAGTTTTCTGATCGCCTGTAACTCTCTTTACTTCCTGTTTTTTGACTCCTTATCTGTTGCGCATTGGTTTCAATTGGCAGGCTATCCAGGCTGCCTTTAGATTGGAGGACATGGCCAGCAGCCAAAGCAAGGCTGCAAGCTCAGAGCATACTAAGCTGTTGGACGCTGTGCGGACCCTCAATGCCGCCAAAGCTAATCTTTCAAAGGCGATGGACCAACTAGAGGAGATGAAGAGGGCTCGAGACACTGCCGAGTCGGCCCTTGTTGCCGCTGAAAGGTTGGCCCTAGACCAAACTGAAGGCCTGCTTAAGGCGGAGGATCAGCTGAGGGTCGCTAAAGAAGGGATCGCGACCTTGGAGAAGAGGGTGCTTGAGGCAGAGGGGGCTAGAAGTGCTGCAGAATCCGCTAGGGAAGAGGCTTTGAAAGCCAAGGAAGAGGCCGAGTCTGCCAGGGCTGAAGCTGAGGCTTCCAAAGGTAAGGCCGTGCAAGAGGCCTATGAGGCAGGGGTAGCTGAAACAGAAGACATCCTTAGAGCCCAAGTGCCTGGGGTGTGCAGACTTCACTGCTCTCAGGTTTGAAGTGAGGCCCTTAAACAAGCTGGGGTTGAGGCTTTGTCCAACCTATGGAAGGTGGAGAATGTATATTATCCCCCTGCCATCCGCGAGGCTGCCCCTTTAAGTTCTGAGGCTGAGGTGGCTGCCGAAGGAGTGGGGGTTGTTCTTGAGGAAGGCGTCCCAGCTGCTATTACTTCGGGCGAGCCCACCAAGGAAGCCATCCCTCTTGGGGTCGTTGAGATGAGCAAGGGTCCCATTGCTAATGCGCCTTTGGAGGCTGCGGACTCCTTAGCTGATGTCCAAGCCCCTCTCGTTAGGGAGATACCACATCTGGCTGACCCTCCCCAGGTTGCAATTCCAAGCGAGGGTTACCAGGACCCAGAGACTTTTTCTGCCCAGCCTTCTGAGGGAGGAGTTGAGATAGAGTCGAAGGAATGAACTTTTGCTGCGCCCCCCCCCCCCCCTTTTTTTTTTTTTAGTATTGTAGTGGCACATTTGCCTTATATAACTTTTTTAAAGATTCAATGAAGTGCATATTTTGTTTTCTCTCACTTGTTTTGTTTGCATTATTTTATATTATTATTTTTTTTTTTACTCGCATAATCCTATCTTTAATTGCGCTCCGACCGGTCACACACTTATCTTCTTAAGTGACTAGTTTTCCCACAGATTTGGGTCTGAGGACCATGCAAGTCCTTAGTTCTGCCTAGCACTTGGTTCTTCTGAAGTAACTAGTTTCTCCATAGGTTTGAGTCCGAGGACCATGTAATACCTTGGTTCTGTCTAGTACCTAGTTCTTGAAGTAATTGGTTTCCCCATAGGCTTGAGTCCGAGGACCATGCAAGGCCTTGGTTCTTCTGAAGTAGCTAGTTTCCCCATAGGTTTGAATCTAAGGACCATGCAATACCCTGGTTCTGTCTAGTACCTAGTTCTTGAAGTAGTTGGTTTCTCCATAGGCTTGAGTCCGAGGACCATGCAAGAGTTCTGTCCAACACTTGGTTGTTCTTAAGTAGCTAGTTTCCCCATAGGTTTGAGTCCGAGGACCATGCAATACCCTGGTTCTGTCTAGTACCTAATTCTTGAAGTAGTTGATTTTTCCATAGGTTTGAGTCCGAGGACCATGCAAGGCCTTGGTTCTATCCAACATTTGGTTGTTCTGAAGTAGCTAGTTTCCCCATAGGTTTGAGTTCGAGGACCATGCAATACTCTGGTTTTGTCTAGTACCTAGTTCTTAAAGTAGTTGGTTTCCCCATAGGCTTGAGTTCGAAGACCATGCAAGGCTTTGGTTCTGTCCAACACTTGGTTGTTCTGAAGTAGCTAGGAGCTAAGGAACTCAACTTCAACGTTGGGGAGTCTGCCCCTAGAGTAATAGTGGCCTCGAGCTTACTCCGCTGAGGGGGGGGGGGGGACCCTTCTTCGGTCTAGCCCCTTTGTCTGGTGCGCCTCTTCTGATTACGAGGCGTCCTTTGGGCTACTTGAGTAACGCGCTGGACACTTCGGTGTGCGAGGCACGTCCTCATTAATATCCTTGCGGATTTACGAGGACTAGGCGGTTGGTGAGCTCTTTGGAAATTGGGCAGAGTTAATATCTCCAGTAATTCCTCTTTAGGATTCTGTGCGGGCTGGCTTTCGCCAGCTCTTGCCTTCTATATAAGGTATTTTGGGGTAGTCATTTCTTCAAACTTTACAAACACTTGGGTTAAAATCTCACAAACACACCATTTTCTAGGCATTTTAAGGGTCTTGCCAGAACAGTATCTTGTGCGTGAGGAGATGAAGTGGCCCTAGGAAGGAGCGATGGCAAGGAAGCTGAGCCCCCTTCAGGAGCCAAGGATGCCACTCCGATCTTGGACGACACAATAGAGGTGGGATAGGCAGAGGCCGAAGGTCCTCCTTCTTTTCAACCTAGTCAGAGATGGGACTCCCCTTGCAATTTGGAGGGGGATCCGAAAGGAACGTAACATCTCTCCTCCGCGTGCGGATCTACCGGCCCTCCAAGTTGGTAGTGATTCACCGGCCCCTGGTCGTCATGGGACTGGGAGGGAAACCAGGAGAAACCTTAGGGTTGGACCATCAGGCACCGCGACCTCTTTTTCCTTCTCCTTCAAATCGCCGTCCATGTTGGTTGGGGAGCTGTAGATGGTCTTAGCATAGATCTGTCTCCACCTCTCCCTCCACGCATGGTTTGGCTTTAAAACAAGCTTGCCTAGGCCCTTTTCTTCTTTTTTATCTTTTTAGCTTCAGCACAAGCCTACCTAGGCATTTACCTTTGTAATTAGCTTTAGAACAAGCCTGCCTAAGCATTTACCTTTGTATAATGTAACTTTTTGTTGATTAATAAAGAAGTAGCCACATTTCATTTCTTTTACTTCTTACACTTTTCATTTCTTTGTGATGATTGCTTTCTAAATGAATATATTGCCACTGTTTGTGTATATTTTTTTTTGAACTTCGAAGAAGTGTTGTACACTAATCGCTGTACTTGTTAATTCTCAAGTCCTCCCCACAGACGGCGGCAAATGTAGGGACCGGTCTTTTTCCCACGCGACGCGCGGATTCGGGATTTTCATCCCACCAAGGGCTTGCCTTGTAGTGTAAGGCTTGACACCTTAATCCCACGTTGGCGAGTGAAGCGCCCCGATATAATAGATTTGTAGAGAATGGGTAGAAGGACTAGGAATTAACGAAAGATACAACGGTCGGCAAGGGTTAACAGGATCAATAACTGAGATTTGGCTAAGTATTTTAAGGGAAAGTTTGTCCTCGGCCCAGCCCGAGGAGCCCTTTCCTTCAAACTGATGAATACAGGAGTTGTCCTTAGACACCCCGAAAAACCCTTTAACCTCCTAACTGGGAAAAAAGCACCCCAGTCCCTTAGGGGTTCACTTTATTATATAGTCTTGTTTAGTCGATCTTGGTCGTCCACTTGTCGGTTATCTGAACCTGTGTCTGAGGGCTTGTCCCATCAGCCGCCTTTGCAGGCTTTCTATTAGTTGAAGTAACCAAGACATCACTATTCGCTGGTCAATTCACCATTAATGCGGCCAGAGTGTTAGTTGCGTACATTTAATGGGTGGATGACAGCTCCCTTTCTTTAATGTCGGCCCGCCGAGGATGTGGTCATCCTCGGCGTAGTTTCCTGATGACTTGGGCCTCTCCCACTTATCCTCGGATTTTGTACTCTCCTCGGCATGGGCCTTGGGCCCGATATGGAGTAGGCCGGGGTAGCCAAATCTTTGGGCCCCACAGCAACTATACCTAAGGATGCTTGGAAATCTTCTGAGAATCCTAAAATACCACTTTGAACCAAACACTAGTGAAAGTAAATATGATTTCATATCATTTATAATAAGTTATCATATTTTCTATGAGATTGTAAATAATATTTCATCATATATATATATATATATATATATATTTGACATTCACTATAAAATAGACTATCTCCATTTCAAAGTAAATAGAGAGAACTCTAGTTTAGGAATATAGGATATCAAAGATAAATTGAAATGGAAAATTACGCTATCTCTATTTTTTTTGGCTAAATAAAGGGAAATTAGATTAAAAATGGGCCCATAGAGACAAGGCCTTAGGTAAAACTAGAGACAGTAAGCGGCCCCAAGATTAGAAGAACTTAAATAGCACCCCGAATCCTTTCTGTTCCATCTGAGGTTGAGCTCTCTCTCTCTCTCTCTCTAATAAACCATTTTGCTTCATCGACTAGGTACCACTTTGCTGCTAAGCCTTTTTTTTTTTTTTTTAAAGATTAGTAGTCTCACCACAGTAGCAGTAGTAGCAACAACAACAGAGAGAGAGAGAGAGAGAGAGAGAGAGAGAACTTGCAGGTTTGAAAGAATATCTCTTCTAACCAAAATCAAGTGGAAGTCTAAGAGGTGTGAAGAGAACCCAATCTTTTTTTTTTTTTTTTTTTTGGGCTAAAAGAAGAGAGCCTGATCTTGCTGCAAATCTTAAGAATCTCATCTAACCAAAAACAACATACACACCACTATTAGTGTGCTTAAATGTTTTATTTTCTAATATGTATTTTTTTTTTTTTTTGTATAAATAGCCTAATAAATTTCAACTTAATGGTTGTTTCTATACATAGTTTACAAATATAGAAGGATTATGAGTATATAATATGAATTATTATTTTCCAATATAATGCAAATAAAAAAAATATACACATAAACATAACCATGTATATGTGTTTTTATTTTCAGCCCACAAATAGATTTGTCATGATTAAAATAAGAATAAGAAAACATAAAAATTCAAATGTCAATATTTAAACTTATTAGGCCGATTATACTTTTTCCTCGTTTGTTTTGAACATAAAAATAACATTTTAATTGTAACATTTTGCGTGATGGTTACTCTATAAGTATAAGTTCTTGGAAGGTGGAGGGGTAAGGGTCAAGATTTAAGTCTCTAAGAAGGAGTTTAACACACATATACACTTAGATTAGACGAGCAGTATAGTTCTCTCTTAGATTAAAATAAAAAAATAAAAAAAAACCTATATATTTGTCTATGCCTAAACTCTCTCGAAACTAACATTTATTGCCTTATGACTACCGTTGTAGGAAGACACCAAAGTATTGATTTATATTTTCCAAAAATATTGTAAGTTTTGCCTAAGAAGAAAACAAACTATAAACTTTTATGCAACTATGTTTGTTCAAAGTATCAGTCTCAAAGCATTGATCTCAAAGCATGAAAGTTGATGAGCTATTGGTCAACTATAAGCTGTTAGCAAACTATACTAATAACCATCTATGTTATTTGCCCAGATAATCTATATATATATATATATAAAACCGAAGCTTTTGAAACTCTCACAATTTTCCACATCATCACTATTTTCTTTTTCTTTTTATTTTAGGTTTTATATCTTATAACAATAATATTGAAAAACGTATACAAACTTGGAGGCCTATTTAAGGGCTCCATAAAACTTGATGGACAAGAAAATATATTCTAAAATAAGCCCTAATTAATATCTAACCATAATAGGAACCAAATTTGACCTAAAAAAACATTAAAAGAGCCTAAAAACAAGGAACTAAATCACCTAGACCTAAAATAACGTTTTTTGCATAAAAATACCAAAATCTCTTCTCTCCTTAAAACCCTAGCAATTACCATCTCAAAACCTTAAACTCAACTTCACTTTAAGATTAAAAAAATAAGGAGAGAGACTCACTTAAAAAAAAAAAAAAAAAAACGTAGGTTTTGTCTTTTTTTATTTGCTTTCATATGTGCCTGAAATTTTCATTCTATTTTATAGTTTTATTATGTTTAGAATTGATTTTCTTATAAGTATTTGGGTTAATCTCTATATTTTGATAGTGTTTTTATGGGTTTGGTTTTTGGGTTGAAATTCTAATAATTATTTTATATTGTATATGGCAGATGAAGCATCTCTATTTTTTGGAGAAAAATCAAAACTGCAACCTATGTCTTCCAGCCCAAGGTGTGGTAAATTTTTATATGTTCTTGCTTTATTGAGAATTTTTATTTGGGTTCATGTGATTTTTTGTTTTTTTTATTAAAGCTTTGATTTTTGTTGATTAATTATTTGTTTGGATTAATTTCAATTAATTATTTGTTTGGATTCAACGTAGAAGATAATAGAATTAGGTGTTATAAATTTGATAATGTTCCATATTTTGAATTGTTTATATTATTTAGACTCCTGGTAGAACTCTCTCTTCTCTCCTTAAAACCCTAGCAATTACCATCTAAAAATCCTAAACTTAACTTCACTTTAAAATTAAAAAAATAAGAAGGAGAGAGACTCAACTAAAAAAAAAAAACGTCGGTTTTGTCTTTTTTATTTGCTTTCATATGTGCCTAAAATTTTCATTTTATCTTATTATTTTGTTATGTTTAGAATTTATTTTCTTCTAAGTATTTGGGTTAATCTCTATATTTTGATAGTGTTTTTGTGGGTTTGGTTTTTGAGTTGAAATTTCTAATAATTATTTTATATTGTATACAGCAGATGTAGCATCTCTATTTTTTTGAGAAAAATAAAAACTGCAACCTATGTCTTCCAACCCAAGGTGGTAAATTTTTATTTGGTATATTATATATGAATTTTTTGAATTTGAAGGGTTTTGTTTGGTTTTGAAGTAGAGTTTGGAGATTCTATAATATGCATATTATTAACCCAATTTTCTATTTCTAAATTTCTTAGATTTTATTATATCAATCTTTTTTTCTTTTAAATTCTTGGTGGGCAAATCAGTTTCTCACTAATTCTTTTACCTTAACGTGATGTTGGTTAATTGTCATTTTATTTAACTATCCCGTGCATCGCACGGGTTAGCGACTAGTAATATCTTAAGATAATTCCAACGCATTAATAAATTTTCACTAATAAGATACATTACTAAAAATAAAGCATTTATGGCTTAACAGTTTGAAGATGACCCTAAAAGCCTTGGTATTTTTTTTCTCAAAAAAAAAAAAAAAAAAAAAAAACTATTTTGAACTTTTTTTTTGGATGAGAAAACACTACTGTGAACTAAATGGCAGTATTGCTCTTTATTATTATTACTATTATTATTATTTGGTGTCATGTTGAATAACATATTTGACAAAATTTTTTTATAATCCAACGATTTTCATTTCATTTGACAAATTTAGTTAATTTTGATGGAAAGTGCTATAATAACACATGATATGGTTGCCAACTTACATCTATCATCATATCTAAGATTATAAGTGGCTTTGTGCTAACTATATGCTCTTCTTAATATTATTATTCTTAGTATAAAAACATAAATTAACAATGTCTTGTATATATAGTTTTAAATCAATTTATATATTAAAATAAAGGAGGAAAGGTGTAAACAGTCTAATAAATTGACTAATTTGCATGAAATTTTTTTCGTGTATATATATATATTGTTTATGTTTGAATAAAAATAGCATATTATATATTAATGTTTATGTTTATGTTTATGTTTATGCTTATGTTTATGAAGTTTTTAGTTGAATATTATATTCTAAAAATTTATTATTATTTTTGTGATGCCCCAAGTTGATGTATGTTATTTGGGTGTGTCTTGAGTTCCACTTTGGTGTATACTTTAGTGATATAAAATTTATTAGCAACTACAAATAGTCTTAATTGTGACCATATTTATTTTTTTGGGGTATAATAGTAGATGTGGCTAATGTTTTACCTTGGGTCGTTACAAATGGTGTAGGGACTCAAAATGTCTTGGACCATTCATAATAAAATTTGTAAAGTGTGGGTAAAAGGGCTTGACATCATCGAAGTAAACAGCGGTTGATATGAAGATTATAATAAATAATAGATGACATGAAATTCATTGGAATCTTATCAAAGAAATTTGGCTAAGTATTTCTGTAGAGAATGATCATCACTTTGGCTAAGTGTTTGCGAGGATCTTAGTTGTGATTTTGGCTAAGGGTTTGCGAAGCATATTTGTCCTCGGCTCATGCCGAGGATCTCTTTTTCTTAGAATTGATCTTAATCATGTCCCTCTCTCCTTTAGGACTTCTCCAGATCTCCCTTTATGCTGGGAGTCTTATTGGTTATATAGTCTCATTTTAGTTAATCTTAGTCATCCATTTGTCAATTATCTGAACTCTATGTACAGGGGTTTGTCCCATCATCTGTATTTGCAGGCTTTATGTTAGTTCCTAGCCGCATTTGCAGATTTTCTAATAGTTGAAGTGACTGAAGCATTAGGGTTTGCAGGTCACCTCACCATTAAGACAGCCAGAATGTTGGTAGCGTTCATTTAATGGACGAAGGATATTTTCCCTTCATCAAAGTTGGTTTGCCGAGGATGTGGGCATTCCTCGGCGAGGCCCTTGAATGACTTGGGCTCTTTCCTATTATCCTCGGCCTTTATATTATCCTCGACGTGGGCCTTGGGCCGGGTATAGAGTGGGCTAGAGTGGTTAATATAGTGGGGCCCCACAAATGGTATTAAAGCCGGCTTGGTAACTTGTGTGGGCTCAAAGACACCACCCCAAAAAGTGAGCCCTAATGAGATTGTCCTTTTGGATTATAAGCGCAAATATGGTTAACGTTTTTTCTTGAGTCGTTACAATTTTATATGTTTGTAAATTTTTTCAAAAAATTTAAATTATATGACAAATAAACAGTAAATTAGAATTCATTAGGCTATTGGTAAAAGAAAAATAAATATGGTCATTAGATGCATTTTATAATTCACACTTAAGCAAAATATGGTTATCATTATTATTTTTTAACTCTTTAAAAAGCCTTGTAAGAATATTCTTTTGAAGAAAATGCAAAATTTTCATGCATGTGAATTTTATTATAGGGAAAAAATATTTTACTTCTTAACTTAATTTTTGTTATTGTGATGCAATAAATTAAGGTTTAATATTTTTAATTATAGTTTTGAAAAAATCTATTCTTGAATTATCTTACTCAATTTAAATTCAAAAATAATATTCTCCCTTTCAAATGATAATATTCTTTAAAATATATAAAAAATTTTAAAGCTAAAATTTCAATATGCTATAGAATTATTATATTTAATAAAGAAATAATTCTTATTGAAAGTTTTTTTTAGATTCTTATTGAAAGTGATGTCACATTTAATATAAAAATAACAAAACTCTCAATTATTGCAATGAGTGAGTAAAATACTTGCATCAAAATTAAGAAATTGATTTGGCACATTACATAAAATTAGATATATATATATATATATATATATATATTGTGGGTGTAAAAGCCCAATGCTACGTATTGGGCCTGTGGCCTAATTTGAATATCACTGTTTGTCCGAAGAGGTAAAAGGGATCAGGGCTGAGTTCGTTTGATGGAAATGCACTTGAAAAGGAATGATAGGATACGTCCGAAGACGATCTTGTTGGTCTGAAGAGGTCCCCCTCATCAGATCACTAGAGAACTTGATCAAGCAAATATACTGAAGGCCTGAGCGACTTTCCCAACTGATTCCACGATAAAGAGCGAACTCTGGGCATGCCTAGGGGTGAGAAGAACATAAAAATATCTTAAAGGAAAAGCTACTACCACCGCATTTAATGCACTACAGCAACTTTCCTGGCCGCATTTATGTGGAGAAGACACCTAAACAGTTCAACCTCAGCTACTACCACTCACGGCAGACTAAAACAAACGTTTGATGTGACATGTACTCAAGTGAATGCTTGGATGAAGAACAAATGTACAGTGAAGATGAAGAAGAAGGAGGATATATAAAGGGAATAGGTCTCTGAAAAGTGAGGAGGAAGAAAAAATTGTATTCATTTGTCTATAAATATGAAGCCTCTTCGGATTTAAGGGAGATCCACTCGATATTAGTCTGAACATTGTTTTATCATGACTTGCATAAATGAATCATTGCTAAATCCATAACCAGCCCAGCTATTTCACCCATTTTCTACAAATTTATTGTCAAATAATAAATTTTATTTTGAATTAAAAAAAGAGAATTTCTAAAATTTAGGAATTTTTTTTCCTTCAAAAAGAAATTACAGTTATTGCTTATCTCTAAAGTTTATCATTTTTATTTTTTTTTAAAACAAAATTCTAAATTATAATAGATGCAAATGATTAACCTTTACATAAAAAAATAAAAATAAAATAGAAGAGCCTTTGAGCACACGTATATGCGCGTGCTTAGAGGTTAGCATATGTGTGTGTGTGTGTGAGACGACAAAGTAAAATTTACTTAGAAAATATTTTTTTAGGAGAGAAAAAAAAAATTTAAGTACACACAATGAATATGTTATGTTGATATTTTTAGGCCTAAGTTTTAGCGTAGGTATATAAAAAAGTGTAATATATATATATATATATATATTTTTGATAATTGTGTAAGATTATTTTATTTTTATTTAAATAGAGTTATAATCACATGAGTCATAATTATTGAAGTTATCAATCAATTGTATATGTCCTGAGACAATTCTAGAGATGAGGTTTGTCAAGAAATTCAAAGAGAGAGAAGCTTGAAGGTTCTCTTTTAAGTAAGAACCCTAGAAAACTTCTTCTCTCAATTATCTTCTTTAAATCTAATGCCTATGTAGAAAAATTTATCAAGCAAAATTAAAGTCAATTCTCTATAAAATTTGACATTCACTCTAAAAATAGACTATCTCAATTTCAAAGTAAATAGAGAGTACCCTAGTATGAAAATATATGATTTACCAAAGATAATTTGGAAAAAAAAAAAATTAAAATGACGAACCGAGCTAGCATGACGAACCGGGTCACGTTGCTCGAGTCGTCCTGGATTCCATCGGCGAGATGTTTATCCCGTAGAGACCCGCGGCGGGTGTGCTGGCTATCGCGAACGTTGTTGGCAGCGACGAACTCGGCCGCTCCCGCCGTGTCGTCGACTGCCTTGTGTGCGACGTTGAGGCCGAGTTTCGTGAGGGTGAGTTCGCACTGAGCTAAGGCTTGTGGTTGTGAGATGACTCGGGTCAAGCACTCTTTTCAGACCCCCGGTAAAGCCAAGAGGCAGTGGTGTACGGGTAATTGGACCTCGCCGACTATGTGGAGGCGGTGGCAGAGTAAGAGGTCGTAGTTTCTGTGCATCGGGCCACCGAGTGAGTTTTCGATTGGGAGCACAGCTCGATCGGCAATCCAAAGCTCAACGGCTTGGAAAGCCAGTTCGAATGGCTTCGCAGTTCGGGTAAGCTTTTCCAGCCACGGCTTCAGAGTTCGCGCCGGGAACACCTTGGTAAGCAACCCGTGCATCGGAGCCGGCGACAGGTCTGTAATAGTTAATCTCTTCGTTGGTGGCCTGTTGTTGTTGTTGATTTTTTTTTTTTTTTTTTTTTTTTTTTTTTTACAGATTTTTCTTTTTTTGACATTAACGGCAGCTTATAACTGCGTTTAAACGAAATCTTGTGTCGGCAAAAATTAAATGTTAGAGTATAAAATTGAAAATTAGAAGACTGAAATGAAAAAGAGTGAAATTTAAATGGTCAGTTTTGCATTTTTGTAAAATAATAAAGTAGGATTTTGCGGGGTTAAATTGGCATTTGAAAATTGCAAAAACGACGCTGTTTTAGTCAACCCGCTTATTCCTCCATCTGAGCTGCTCTCTCTCTCTCATCTGAGCTATTCTTTCACTCTCTCTCTCTCAAAGCGACACCCACAACAGAGCACAACACTTCAGAACTGAGCGCTGAGCCTAAGCCTTCAACACTTTTGCTGCATCTACCAGGTAACCCACTTCGCTATTTTCTTCAATGGGTTTCTCTCAAATTTTTTTTTTCTTTTTTGGGTTTCTTTTTTAGTACTTGATTACAGAGAATTCACTTTTAGCCTTTGGGTATTGCTATTTTCTTTTTATTATGGAAGAGGAAGTGTTTTATTTATTTATTTATTTTTTTTTTTATGAACAAAAAATTGAAGCTTTTGAACATGGTTTGTTTGGATTGTATGTGATATGAATGGAGCAAGAGCAAAGTTTTCATTTTGAACCCCTTCGACCTTTCTTGCTATATGGGGTTGTTTTCTTTTCTTCTAATTTAGTAATTTGGCTGAGTTTCTTGAATTTCATGAACAAATTTATGGTTTTTTTTTTTTTTAGTGGATTGGTAAGTTGAACTTACACCCAATGAGTCTTAAACGCATGACTAAATTTATAGCTCATGTGTATGATAGTCTTCAACTCTTCATATAATACCCGAATGTCCGACAATAGATTGTTAATGTTGTATGATACACTTGCACTTGAAGAATAAAACTTATTTGATGCTGAAATTTTTTTCAGGAGTAGAGGACAGTGGTGAGGATAATAGGGAAAAATGTCTAAGTCTTGCAAAGGCCTAGCAGGGGAGCTGGTGAAGTGCCTCAGTGAATCTGATTGCATGAAGGTTTTCAATTTTATATATCTGTCATGCTTGAGGCCTTTAAATAATGATTCAGGAATGTATTTATGAAATGCAGATTTATGGAAAATTATGAAATGCATAAAAATATGTTCTTATTAAAAAAAGAAAAAGAAAAATAAATGCATAGAAATATGTGTATAAATGATTTGATTTGATTTGATCATTATAAGATTGGTGCTATATGTATTGACTACAGGTTCAGAATCGATCATTTAAGGAATGTGCTGGAGAGAAGAGCCCGGCAATTTCAACGGAGTGTGTGGGACTTAGGGAAACATATTTATTTTGCAAGAGAGGCCAGGCATGTTATCTTCTCTTCATTCTTAATACTTTATTTTCTTTTTCTTGTATCTCTTTTCACATGCCTGCCTTCTCTTTCCTGTATCTTGGTTATTGAAAATCTACTAGCTTGAGAAGTTAATTTTTCTAGTCCTGAATGCAAGAACTTAGGATGGCATATCAAACTTTGAATGATGGCTTAAAGAATCTTGCATGAATTAGGCCAATCAAATGGATCATAAGTTTAAGAGTTGTACATGTTTCTTTCTATGTGCAGGGGCAGATCTGAAATTTTATGAAAAATTATTTTTAAAATTGTATCGGTACTATTCTAGAATTTCCAATGGTATTAAGAGTTTATTTTATTTTATTGGGTTTTGCTTTGTTAGTTTAAGACTCCTCTAAATGTACCTAACATATGGAATTCTTGTAGAAAATCTCACCTCATCCACCTTAATCACATCCCGACATCATTGCTAGTGTTCTATAGTGAAACTATCTGGGCTTAGAGCCTTACGTACTTCTCCCTCCTTAAACCGTCTTTCCAACAATGCTCCATGCCCCTCCTAAAGAATTGCAGATTCAATTCCATCCACTTTTGGTTTCCAATTGATGGAGTACTAATAGAGGTTCCTATAAAAACCGATAATTCCCATTTTTGAGTCTTTAACATCATCCTCCTCTCTCAACAAATTTGAACTCCTTTGCCATCCTATGAAAAAATTTTGTTTCTGTCCCCCTCTGTTAACCATAAAACCCCTGATTTTTGTCTCCAGCTCATTTCCTCCATTAGAGTGAGTTTTTCTGTCTCCTTCAAGTCATCTGTACTCATCCCCTCCTCCTCTGATGGGCCCCACTCCTTTGCATCCAGTTTTGACAGCTCAGTCAATGCCCTTCCTTTATTAAAACCTAATGTCCCTAAAGCTCTTCTTGTTCCATTTCTTGAAGTTTTCCTTCAAATGCAATAACTTTTTTTGATGGAATTCAGCTAGCTGTTCCCATTACTCCCTCACTTGATTAGTAAAACCTGGGGCTTGGATCCACATAATCTCAATTCAAAATAGGGTTCTGCCTTTCCTGAAACCCCAACAATCCTGGAGGATTGAATGATGATTTAAGATCGGCCTAGGCAGTAGTCTTTAAGCTACATTAGGATAGTGCTCTATCCATTCCATTGATGCCAAGAAATGATCTATGTCTCTTGATTGGTGGTGCTATTTGAACTAGCATTATCAACAGTAAAGGTGAAAATGAAATCAATATTCCACTCTAACAAACTTAACTCAATATTTCTACCAATGGCATCTTTCATGTGGTCATCCCAAGACAAAAGTTCACAATTCTTTTATGTAACTTGTAATCATCATCTATGAAAATACCATTGAAGCTTCTTCTACCTATTAGCCATGTTATTGGGCATAATGAAGAGGGATGTAAAACATATAGGTAAGTTAGACAATGTACTTTTGATAAGTGTGGGTTGATCCCCTTTTTTTTGATAGGTAATCAGTGAACTATTATTAATGAAAAAAATAAGGAAAAGTACAAGTTGTTCATGATGATGAACAAGAAGAAAAGGATAAAACAAACAGCAGAAAAGAGGGAAATCAGGAAACTAATCTAAGAGAAAACATAAACTCAGAGAGAGAAGAATAATTACTAAAACCCTAACAATGAGACCACTCAAAAAGACTATGCTGGCATAAAACCTTTAGTTCATCCAACATCTTCTTAGTGTCCTCAAAGGAACGACGATTTTTTCTAACTAAACAATCCACATTAAGCAACCTGGAATCAAATTCTAAATGTTCGAATTATGCTTCCCAAGCCATTGATGCCAACAAAATAACAATCCCGCCACCGATCCTAGCATAACCCAGTGCATACCAAAAGCCTAATGCATAAAAGTCCATAAGGTATATGTAACAGGACAATGAAGAAGAAGGTGGTCCACCGACTCCCCATCACAACACATGCAACACTGATTTTCTAGAGAGCGATCCCTAAGCATAAGATTATCCAAAGTGAGAATCCGATCATGAGCAGCTGTCCACAAAAAGAAAGCCACTCGCATAGGAACCTTTGGTTTTCAAACACCCTTCCAACGAAACAAAGAATTCGGAGTACCCGATATAATCCTTTCCACCCAGCCATCCCTCACTCCATTTTTCTAACGATACCAGTCCATTCCATTTTAAACTTGGTGTAAAATGAGGTCCCCAAGGTAGTCCCAAGTAAGTCATGGGTAATGAACCAACCCTACATCCTAATGTCATCCCTAATCTCTCATCATCAATCATGGATCCTACTTGCACAAGCTCACTCGTGCTTAGGTTTTCTTTTAATCTCATCACCAGCTTAAAGAACATCAAAATTGCTCTCAACATTATTATTTGCTCCCTCTCTGCCACCCAAAAGATTATTCATCATCTGCAAAGAGAGAATGAGATATAGACAAGGCATCAGCATTACTCCCCTTGACTTTGAACCCCATCATATGGCCTTCCTCCACTGCCCTCCCAACCATATCGCTAAGTGCCTTCATAATTAGAATGAAGAGGAGAGAATAAAGGATTCCCTTGACATATTCCTCTTGAAAACTCAAAAAAAAAACCTTGAGGGCTGCCATTATTGAGAATAGAAATTCTGAAAATTGAAAATTATTTCCATTTCAACACAAAGGATGATGTAAAATTACCTTTTACATCATTAGTCAAAGCATAGCAATTTCAAGGTGAAAACAAGCCTAAAGGCTTTGACACCAATATTCAAATTTCTAGTAAAAGCCTCATTTACATCAAGAGAATTGAGTTCTCACATAGGATCTTTGGCAGCTTGTTTTACAAGCCTTGAACACCATGACCTAGCGAATCCTTTGCACCACAAACTAAACCTTTTCCGTTTATGAGAGGCTACTGGAGTCTCTCAATTAATTCCACCCTTCAAGATCTTAGGTACTAATAATGGCCACCCTTAAGAGTATTTGGAAATAGAGAGAAGACATGTTTTTCTAAACAGTATTCTAGTGGTGATATTTATGTTCTTGGCTCAAGTGGAGAGAGTAGAAATCAGTGGTCAGAGTTTACTTCCAAATTGGCTTGGAGGGAAATTCCTCCTACCCCCAACTTGATGACCCAAACAATCTTTCACGTGTGCTTTAGTCACATGATCTGTTTAATGCGTCATTTGATTTAATAAACATTGATAGCTTACTGAATTGCCAATGTGTTAGAGGAGATTTCTTCAAATTGGTTTGGAATAAAACTGTCCTAAATCCGTTGTTGTTGTTGGCTTGAAAAAAATCTGATCTTTAAACTGTAAAAAGAAATACAAAGTAGCTTCTAGGAGAAGATTTAAAAAGTTACAATTATTAGTGCCTAAAGGAGGACACCAAAAAGAGTATTTAAGAGCCCATTTACCAAGCTCATGGGTTGCTCTGTAAGCATCTCTAAGAAACCCACCAGACCCAACAACTAACAAACCAGGGGAAGTGTCTGAGGCAACTACTGAGAATTTCCAGTTTGCACAATTATCTTTGGAGTTGAGTATAAATCCATAGTATATACTATGATTGTGGAGAAGTTAAGTAATTATATGGCTCTTTTTGTAACATAATAAATTCTTTCTTTAATAATTATGAAATCACTTGTGACTTGTGAGATTTTATTGCTATATTTTCTCCCCTTTTTTCCAGGTTGACATGAGATCTAGGATTCGCGGAAATAAGGGCTACTAAATTGTGGGCATGGTCTTTTGAATCCTGAAAATAAGGGCTGCTGAATGGTGTGCATACTCTTTTCCAAATTGTGAAGAGACAAATAAGTAAACACCTGATGCTCTAGCACGTTTGAACAAAGAGCCTGCGGCACCTAGGCATGCAATTTTTTTCTTTTTTTAATTAAATTTTTTTTTTTTTGCTGAATAAATTATATTTGCAATTAGTTGAGAACTATTTGAACTGTCATAAGATGGATGTGGAAAGTATCAGATGCTATGTGGTGTGATTTTGGTTGCAATTCCAGTAAATGGACTAGAATTTGTAAGACATGAAATGGCTCAAGAACTATATTATTTGTTTTGTATAGTATGATCTCCATGCGTGCTCAAAAGGGGAGCTAAACTGTAATAATCCAAATAATGAAGTGTATATCTTGTTTCTTTCTATATCAAGGGGGAAAAAAAGAAAAAAAGAGTTAAATACATGTTGCCAAGAGTCTTGTAACTCAATTGGCGTTTCTTGTTGTTTTCAATGAAAATGTTGAGGGTTTAAATCCCACCCCCTCCAGCAATTGAAATTATATATATATTAAAGAGAGGAAAAAGTTACATCTTCAAACTTGTATAGTTGTATATATGTTCTTGACTAAGGAGTAAGGAGATCATAAATTTACAACTTGCTAGATTATTAAATCCCTATGGTAAAATCCTTAGTAGTCCACCACTCGCTCTACTATGCTTCATAACTGAAGCCTCTCTCAAGCATTCCTCAATTATGCTGGATTTTGTAGATTTTCCAGATTTTATGTACCCACGTTTCTTTTCAAGTGCCTCAATATCTTTATGCAGCTTTGCAAGATCTCTATCAATGTTATCAAGAGAGTTGTCCACTTGCTTTTTAACATAGAGACCAAAGTAGGCATGAGCGACTCTCTTCAAATGATCGAAGGCAAATTGAATTTCAAATGTTGCAAATTGCAACATTTTGAAGATTGTCCACCACTTGAGAAGCAAATCTTTTGTGATATCCACAACCATAGTGTTTGTCATGCTATATATACACTCACATAAAATGTTAATGAGATATAGTTTTGCTATTGGGCTTAACGTGGACTTGGCACTAATATCTTCGTGTTTGGAAAGCAAGTGCTTAAGGATAGGAGCCAACCTCATAGGAACCATGTAATCTCCAACATTGACAACCTGAGAAACCATGTAAGCTCCAACATTGACAACTTCTTCTAGAGTCTCCAATGGTTCATGAATCCCTCTGCCACGATCAAGAAACTTCATGAATTGTGTGTAAGCCATGTCAGGAAGCAATAAATCTTCCAAGTATCGACTTTCTTCATAATGGTCATCCTCTTCAGTGGTGAGTGTTTTCATTGCCATGAAAACACAGCTCAATTCCTTCATCACATCTTGACTTGAAGATTCAAAAAAACGAGACAAGGTTGATTTTAGCTTGAGTTGTTCAAATATATTTTGCAGCATCTCTTTTTCTGTATTTCTGCTAATCAACTTACCAGACAATCCAAGAACATTACATAACTCCACATCTTCGTACTCTCCCTTTAGAAATGATATTACCTAGAAACCACCCAAAGATTGAATTAAGAGTATGAACCAGTTTTAAAATGTTCATTGGAGGAAGTCATGGTGCAAAATTATCAAACCAATCACGACCACCAACCAAGCCCAAAATTGAACTTGAATGGCGCTAATCAATAGATTCAATACCATTCTTTCACATACACACATACAAAATCCAACCTTCCCCCACCCAACTAAAAATGAAAAAGAAAATAATTACCACAAGAAAGTTAACATTAATTAAATAACTGATTTGTGGCCTACCATCTATAACAAATTGTATGATGCTTTAATAGAGTAATGAGAAATGATATGTCTACAACATTTTTACAACAAATCTTAAGTGACAGATTGTTACTAGTTGTTATTGTTGGGGCAAAAAATTAATCTTAGTATTAGTTTCAAATTTGAACCAATAACAACTAACCATCCGTGATTTGTTGTAAAAATATTGTAAAAATGTTGTAGACGTAGCATCTCTCTAGAGTAATACTAACCAAAAAAGAATAATAGAGACATCATTGATTACGTTTTGTCTTTACCTTAGAGGTTCTAGTATTTCTTTTAAGCTTGGGATTAAAACTTAAAAGACTTTCCCTATGAAAACTTCTATAATTTCTTCCTTTTTTTCCTTAATAGTATAAAGAACTTATAAATTAAGGATGGCTCAAACGTTTTAAAATAAAACTAAAAGCTCTAGCTTAGAAAGCTAAGAACTTAATATTTTATCAGTTTATATAGGTACCATTCCATTAAAAAAAAAAAAAAAAATGTATGTAGGTACCTTAGAGAAGACGCATTTGATTTCAGCAACAAAACGAGATTTTGCAGAATAATAAACGGGTGATTGTGGATCTCTTTCTTCATCACAAGCATTACAATAAAATTTGTTTCTCTCTTCTTCTTCTTCTTCTTGAACAGGTGAATTTGTAAGGACGAGGGGGTTGATATGACATTTATGTGCAATAGTATATGGTAAGGGACCACAGGTAAGATGGAGATTGAGATCACAATATAGACAAGTGAACCCATATGATTCACAGATATGGAATTTGCAAGAGCTGCACTTAAGTTTCTTTTTCTCTATATTGTCCCTGAAAAAGATGAGGTGAGGGTGACCTTCAAATTTTATGGCATGCGTTATCTCATCACTGCAATCTATGTGCAAGCAAAAACTGCATTGGTCACAAGCATAAATGAGGTAACGAATACTATCCTTGCCACAGGCATTGCAAATGTCATATCTATTTCTCCACCATTTCTTGGCGACAACCTTATCCTGCAGGGTGAGAGAGTGGACTGGATGAAAGGGATAGCAGATCTCTCGTGGCAACTTTCGCGTGAAACATGATGGATGGAGAAAGAAGGAACATTCAAAGCAACAATAGGCGTGATCTGAGCAGTATGTTCTACATAAGCAACATTTAATACG
The DNA here is from genome assembly GCA_023621385.1 of Quercus gilva. NCBI lineage: Eukaryota > Viridiplantae > Streptophyta > Magnoliopsida > Fagales > Fagaceae > Quercus > Quercus gilva. The sequence goes on along the minus strand of CM042477.1, from coordinate 73,077,198 downwards.
GTCATTAGGAATTTTTTTATAAAGTTGTAATGGATGTCTGTGGCTAAAATACTCAACCCCCTCTTCTTCTTCTTCTTCTATGGTCAGCCTTACTTTGGTTAATTCGTAACTAGCGAGCCTTATATTAGCGCATTTAAGATCAAGGTTGAAACGGCAGTCCTTGCAGCAATAGCCGTCTCGGACCACACTGTATCCCATCAAACAAGCATGGCAGCAAAATGCTTTGCCCTGTTGTAGGGTAAGAGGGTGTGGATGAAGGGAGCTAATGATCCGATTTGGTCTTTTTGGAACTGATAACATTGTTAGTGAAACGGGTACGTGACAACTTTCTTACAGTTTTATTTGAGGTAGCATTTATGATTGAAGTTGGCTATATAAATTTCTAACAATAGAAAGGAGAATATATAAAAGATTAGAGAAAGAAAGAGAGAGATGCTTGAGTGCAAGATACACGTATAACTTTAATTTACTCTATCTTTTGGTGCTTCATTCGTTCCTTTTCTTCTAATAAGCTAGACAGAATCATTCAGTATTCTTAGGACAAGTTTATTCCTCTAATCCTCTTATATACCCTCTATCTTCTTTTCTGTTACATGTTTATATTTTTAGATTAATATCATGAAGGGCGGTGGTTGTTACACATACTGTGTTTTTATAAATTGAAAATGTGAGTGTAACGCAGTGTGTGGCAAGATTTTACCCTATCATGAAATCCCAACTTTGAAAAACGGTGAGTTTCAACAGGAGAGGAAGATTCTTACAAATGGGTTTCAATTTCTTGGTTGATATGGTAAGGAATCCGATTGTGTACATGTCGGTGGTACCCTGTCATAGATATCATCACTATAAAAGGTTACAGAATTTGAATGTCTCGACCTATGGTAAAAAATTGGATGCTTCGCAAACTAGACTCGAGAGATTTCTATGGATAACTGTTGAAACAAATGGATATTTACAAATTTCAAACTTCCATACTCTGGACTCTCATCAATGTATGCGCTTCTTGCAACCCTATAGGACTATAAATATTACTATAATTTTAGGGTGACAATGTTTGACACAAAGGACGTGATTTTTTAATTTTCACCAAAGGTTTAATTAGTTAGTGGGTAATGTGGCAGTTTTTCATTAAAAAAAAAAAAGATGTTCAGTTAAAAAACTACTAGAGGTAAGCCAAACCTATGAATGTCCACAGGTCGGGCCAAGTCGGGTTTGTGCCCGACTCGGACTCAACCCAAAACTTTTGGGTGGGGGAAAATGGAACCCGAAACCGACTCAGAATGCTAGTTGGATCATCAAGTTCGAGTCTCGTCAGGTTTCGAGTTGTACCAGTTGGTTTCAAGTTTTGTTGTCGGTGCTGTTAGTTGGCTGGATTCGTCGAGATCTGGCTAGATCACGACGAGATCTCGCCGAATCTCAACGAGATCTCGTCGAATATCTTCGAATTTGGACTAGATCTCGACGAGATCTCACTGGATCTCTTCGAATCTGGTAGGATTTCAAGTAATTCTTCGTCAGAGAACTCCAAATATCGTCGGTTTTTGTAAGTTTTTGTTGAAAAACCTTCGAATATTGCCAGAAGTTTTTGGTTTTATGATTGGGTTGGGTGGCTCGGGTTTTAGGGAGGAAACCAGCCAACCGACCCGAAAGTGTCGGGTTTTGTGGGTGGTGACCCGCCATCGACCGTTGGAGTGGTCAGTTCGGGCGGTTGGAGGTTTGGGTTCAGGTGAGTTGCTCAGGTTGGGTGGACAGTCCTAGCCAAACCCCTTATATGCGACTTATATATCCATAAATAAAAACTAGCCTCATCGCACGTGTCTGTTTTTTTTTTTTTTTTTTTAATATATATAATTTTTATTTTGAGAATCTAATTTATAAGTGGAATAAAATCATTTGAAAATCAACAAGAGAGTGGCTTTATTTTTTAGGCCATGTTTTAGTGGGAGTTAGAGATGTATTTTTACCAGATTGTCTTTTAGTTTTGTCTCTACTTAAACATATATAGGTATTTTTGAACCAAAAAAAAAAAAAAAAAAAAAATGAAGATCCCAAACAGGTGAAACCCTTAAATAGTAGTATAGATAACAACAAAATAATATGGAATCAAATATCTCAAGATAAGATTCTGAAGTCAACAGGTTGGTAGATTATGGAATTAATAGTATATTTGTAACTATTTTTTTTATAAAAAAATTCTGAATTATTTTCATTAATGTGGACCTAGGATTTTGATGGGTCAGATTGAGCCTTGGGTTTGGAATTAGTTCAGAATCTTCAGATTTAATTTTGGGCTTTGGCTAGTAATGAACTTTAGGTCTAATTTATGGCATGTCTCTTATATTAAGTAGGTGCTGTGTCAGTTCACTCTTTCAAAGTTCAAACTATTAGCCCTGCCAAACCCTAACCTTCCTTCATCATAACGCAATTGAGAGTTGAGAGTTAAGAGTTGAGAATTGAGGCTCGTCGATGGCAGAATTAAATTCAAAACGCCATAAACTTTCTCATGAACACGACAAGATAGTCAACAGAATCAATGACGCCATAAATCCGCTTAAGAAGCATTCTAATGGGAACCAATTCACCTTGGTAGTTTTAAATGAAGCATTAAATTTTGTTGTGAAAGACAAAAAATGAAATTTTTGTGTGTGGTGTTGTTGTGGAGATAGGTTAAGGGAAATTGAGTTGCTTATGAAGCATATTATTAAAAGTAACCATATCTCTAATCTGGGCCAAAATGGGCATTTGCTCATTTCATCAGAACTTTTCAGCAAAATGCCTTTATTATGAAACTATCTAGCAAAATGCCCCTGTTTTAAACTCGATTTTCTAAAAATTGAGTTTTTGAAACTCGATTTTTAGAAAATTGAGTTGTTGATACCCATTTTCGCGACACATTTCATACAGGTCCGATTCAACCAAGCTCGACTTCCTTATGGACTCGATTCATGTATTATATTTTATTTATTCTTTTAAGCATGGCCTAAGCCCATGCGACATATGGGGGAAATTGAGGAAATGTGGTTTGGAGGGTATGAGTCGGTTCCTTTCGGACCTTTTGCATGAACCCAAGCCGTGCGTGTTACCAAGTGGGCAAGGGACACTGGTTGCATCTCAGGCTCATAGAGGAGGTCTTGTATCCAAAATTTCCACCTCAAAAAATCTTTCATTCTTTGGGTGATTGTGCCCCTAATTTTCAGCCCATTTCCATTTTCCACACCAAAACATAACTGACTCTAAGAAAAAGGCTAAACAACCTCTTAGCCACCAAAATGTAGTTTTCCAAGGCCTCCCAATGGCTTGAAATTTTTTACCAAAGGCAACCAATTAAAATCCACTTTATTTCCAAAATCATGCTAAAAGCATACCAAACTCTTCCCTAAACAAAAGCAATCCAAACCAAAACACCAAAATAGTATCATAGGGGATAAAAGCCTCTTCTACTACTCAAAAACCAGTCAAGAGCAACACCCCAAATTCTATATAAAACTCTCTCTTCAGCTCATAAATAAACTAACCACGTTCTACCTAGAGACCTGAAATTTCAGAGCAAAAACTCATTCAGCTAGCCAATAATCTCACAATTCCGAAGCTTGGGAGTGGAAATATGGGTATAGGGGAACCTTCCCCCTCTTCCTCATGACCTCCCTTAATTTCCTCTTCTGTGTGACTGCGGGTTGAAGTTTCATACCTGTTGAAATGCGTTTTCCCTATAAAGCTAAAACTTTGGAGCGTAAACCCATTCAGCCAGTCAATAATTTCACAATTCTGAAGCTTGTGGGTGGAAATATGGGTACAGGAGAACCTTCCCCCTCTTCCTCACAACCTCCCTCAATTTCCTCTTCTGTGTGACTGTGGGTCAAAGTTTCAGACCTGTTATGTTTTTATGCTTTTTCTGCATCTTTGTTGTTAGCATTTTGATTCTATCTTGTCAAAGCACCATTAGCCTTTGTCTTTTATATATTGTGAATTTTGGGCTTGATTCTCCATAAACAAACACTTCTAAAGAACCCAAGGGGAGATTTGGGCCGTTCTCGCATTTTTGGCCCTTGTCGCAAAACATCTCCGACATTTTGGCGACTCCGCTGGGGAGTCAAGCAGCTGAAACAAGAGAAGTCATGTATCTGAAGATACTTGTCGTTCTAAGAGAAATCGTATGATACTTTGCCGCGCAAAAAGAGCATGGTGAAGTTGAGCTGAAATAAGTTCTATCCTTAGCTCATTGAGCTGCTGAAGGTGCTCTAAATCATGTGACAAAGTCGCTCCAACCTCTGAAAACCACCCAAGAAGTGAAGGATGGAAGGAGAATCAATTTTATTATTCAAGAAAAAAAAAAATTCTTCCACTCATCTATATATATATATATATATTTTAGCTATCATTCTTATGGATGAATCATCATATATCTCTTGTTTTACATGATATCTGTGAAAATTTTTGTTGTAGCTTGAAAATGTAAAAATGGCAAGCCACAAATCCAACCATGAAAGGAATGACAGTTCCAACCAATAATCAACAATGCAAAGCTCCAAACATCAATTTCAAAACCAAGAACCCCTCACGCGTTGAGCATATGGGAGCCGTGGGTGATTGACTCATTTTGGCGCAACAATAATTGCCACTGTGTGTGACCCTTCGTAGCTGAATATTTTTGGTGTCATCGCTAAATGAAGTCTTCACCAAGTAGCTAAAGGCCATAGCTAAATGGCCCACCGCAAGGCGCTAGATATTCCATACATCAAGCCTTGAGGTAGCGACATACCATACATCAAGTTGTATTGTTGTTGAGTTAGCGCTGAGCATATGGGGGCTACCGCAGGTGATTAAAATATTTTGGCACAACAATAATCGCTGCTGTATGCGACCCTTCGTAGTTGAATATTTTTGGCGTCATCGCTGAATATTTTTGGCATCAACACTAAATGAAGTCTTCACCAAATAACTAAAGGCCATAGCTAAATGGCCTACCGCAAGGCGCTAGATATTCTATACACCAAGCCTTGAGGTAGCGACATACCATACATCAAGTTGTAATGTTGCTGAGTTAGCGCCGAGCATATGGGGGGCTGCCGCGGGTAATTAAAATATTTTGGCACAACAATAATCGCTACTGTGTGTGACCCTTCGTAGCTGAATATTTTTGGTGTCACCGCCAAATGAAGTCTTCACCAAATAGCTAAAGGCCATAGCTAAGTGACCCACCGCAAGGCGCTAGATATTCCATACACCAAGCCTTAGGGTAGCAAACATACCATACATCAAGTTGTATTGTTACTGAGTTAGCGCCAAGCATATGGGGGTTGCCACGGGTGATTAAATTATTTTGGCACAACAATAATCGCTGCTGTGTGCGACCCTTCACCGCTAAATATTTTTGGTGTCACCGCTAAATGAAGTCTTCACCAAATAGCTAAAGACCATAGCAAAATGGCCCACCACAAGGCGCTAGATATTCCATACACCAAGCCTTGAGGTAGTGACATACCATATATCAAGTTGTATTGTTGCTGAGCCAGCGCCGAAAATATGGGGGCTGCCGCAGATGATTAACTCATTTTACCACAACAATAATTGTTGCTGTGTGCGACCCTTTGCAGCTAAACATTTTTGGCGTCGCCTCTAAATGAAGTCTTCACCAAAAGAGCTAAAGGCCATAGCTAAATGGCTCATCGTGAGGCACTAGACGTTCCATGCACCAAGCCTTGAGGTTGCGACACACCATACATCAAGTCTTTAAGAAGCGACATTTCATAAGCCAAGTTTTGAAGTCATATGAGCGACATACTATCTTTTAAAGCACGCTTAAGCTAAGACTCTCAAGCACTCTTTTAGTTAATTCATTTTTTTATACATATCATTTAAATCATTTAAATCTTTCAAATTTTTAATCAAAATATTTTTTATAAGTCGTTTATGCTACTTCGCTTGGCCATGACTATCACTTACTAATATAAATCACATTTGCACATAGGGTGAAATGGAAACCTTCTCGGAGCAACCAACAACAAAGAAAATCTGAACTCAATTCCCTTTCATCGAATCCATGACACGCTCATGAACGCTAAGCTATGATGAGCTCATGCATCCAAAATCTTGGTTGATCCGTGCACGCCAAGCCATGGCATGTTCATATATCTCAAGTCATGACAAGCGCATGCATTCTAAGCCATGACAACACCTTAATCCTTCTTGAATTTGAGATTATACATGAAGAGGGAAGTTCAAACGTTGCCATCATCAACAAAATTGTTCTTGTCACTCAATCCTTGTAATTGAAATCCACGGCCAAGCTAACTAATAAGGAAAGTTCGCACACACCTTTGAAGAATGCTTCACTAAAGCTCACTCTAAACATTGATGTCAAACAACTCAAAATTCACAAGCTAGTTGTTGGAAATCCATTCCAAAGATTTTCGAGTGAAATCTTAGTATTGATGTGAAAGCTCGGCATAAGCGGCATAGAGGCCAATAAGAAAAATTGTTGTGCTAGGGATGCAACAACCTTATTCCGACGTCTTTAATACTTTGCCCATCATTGTCCAAAAGTTGGAAGCCAAGCAAGCAAAGTATGGAGCCGCTGTCTGCGGTACCATGTATTTTCGACAAAGAGGCTAACCGAAGTGTGGGAGAAAAACCGTGGTGCTGGGAATGAAACAACCCTGTACTGACATCTCCAACGCTTAGCCTATCATTGTCCCAAAATTAGAAGCCAAGTTAGCTTAGTATGGAGACGCTATCTGCGGCACAACAAATCTTCGACAAAGAGGAATTATATTCTGCCCTCTATATATAGCAAATGAGGAACCCCATTTTTGAAATTCATCTTGAAGAAATATGGTGAGAACTAAGGGAGGAATAAATCCTACCAATAACTCTTGGCGATGGGATATCATTGGTTTGGCATAACCAAATTTGCTAAAGTCGCCACACTTCCAAGTGCACTCCAAGCTTATACACACACACACCATATAAGCCTTCAAGAAGTGAGCGCTCCATAGCCTTTTATGCTCGGGGGCTTGAACTCATCAGACCTATCCATTCGCCCTTGAATGAGTACATTCGGGTCTTTGCCACCACTAAATGGTTCACTAAGTAGGCAGAAGCAATTTGACTCAAGAAAAGCGATGGGAATGGTTGTAGCTAAACTCATCAAGAAGCATATCATTTGTTGCTCTGACGTCTCATTCATAAACGACAACAATACGTCTCGCTTATACTAATTTTCGAAGGCAAGCCCTATGAAATACTAGGAAGTCAATGAACTATCATGTTATCCAAGCATGGTGAGATCCCTACATGCGAAGGTGCAATGCCTTCAATAAGGTGGGGAAAGCCAATGCTTTCTTATAAAGAGAAACCTTGCGAAACGGCAAGAAAACCAACAAATTACTCTTACGGCAAAGCCTCTACATATGAGAGTAACAAAATACTCTCAACAAGGTAGTGAAAGCCAAACACATACTCTCTCAATGGTAAGCCCTATCAAATGGCTAGGAAGCCAATGAGACATTTTATTATGGCAATACCCCTACTTGTAAGGGCACAACTAGCCTTAACAAGGTAGGGAAGCCAATGCGTACTCAAAGGAAATCCCTACCAAATGATTAGGAAGCTAGCAAGACGTCATATCATTCATATGTGGCAAGACCCTTACTTGTGAGGATGCAATACCCTCGACAAAGTAGGGAAAGCAAAATTTCTTAACGACAAACCTTACAAAGCAGTAGGGAAGCCAACATAATATCTTAAATTTCAAGCACGGTGATCCACTATATGCGGGGACATAGCCAGCCCTCAAAAGGATGAGAAAGCCGATGCATAAACCTTATAAAGCAACAAGGAAGTCAATGAACTATTACCCCATTGCCAAATGGTAATTCACTATGTGCAAGGATAAAACTCCTCAAGAGAATGGCAAAATTGTGCATTCTATAAGGCGTTATGTCCAAGAATGTGATATATTAAAAAATTGATAGCAATACAAGCTTTATTCAAGCCGCTGCCTGTGAGAATGCAATTAGCCTCTATGAAACGGTGACAAACAAGTGCACCATGAACCGCAACATGCACAAACGCAGCCCTTATGTGGGGCCTTTTTGAAGCTAATGAAATAGTAACCTAATACATGTCGAGAATAAGTCGACTACCAAGCGGCGAGCCAAGCTTCAATATATATGAGCTGCTGTATGTAAAACCAAATCTATCTGTCAATAGAGAATTGAAAAATGGTGTATAGACAGCGAGACGTGCACTTAGCTAAAGCTTGTTCGCAAAGACATGGCAACCGAGCAACATGTCTATTGACTTGCCCTTGTAAAGGCAAAATCAAATTCACAACATATCCAATCAAGCACGTGTCATTCTCAAGAGACTAAGTGTTTACAATCTATCAAAGCTATGCCACTCAACTACAAGGTATGCATGGTCTTTTCAAGCAAATTTTCCTCAACATATCAAAGCATTCATAACCATATAGGGGCTATTTTCACAACAAAAACACACTCATAGCCTATCAAAGAAAGGTACAAAGTCATTCTCAAGGTACAAATTACAAGCCATATACATCCTTGAGGTACAAATCATTTTTTCATTCCAAAATACAAAATTTTCATCCAAATGCCATATATGTTTGCTTTGTACAAAACACAAGTTGTGTCTATTAACCATGATAGTACAAACTCAAAGTGGCACCAATACAACTAGATAGAAGCTGCTCTATACATAAGTGGGCTATCTACAAGAGTGAAATACAAGAGAAATTGTCTCCAAGGTAGCAGCCCATATTACACACTTCAACTAGTTCAAACTTTCAAAGCTTGGAGCTCAATACAAGACAATCGGATAAAAAAATATAAAGTTTAGTTGTATATTAAACAAATATAATACACTACAATAGAAGTTAGAAGAATATGTTTTACCTTAAAAAGATATTAATCAAACATAAAAATAAAAATAAAAAAAGTAATAAAATGATATATTTGTAGACATTAAAAGATTAAAAAAAAAAATACTTGTATAAATTTTTAAAAAATAAAAATAAACAATACTTGAAGTAATGATTACTTTTTATATATTGCACATCATTACATAATATTTATATTCTCCACGCATCGCGTGAGTCTGCGGCAAGTTTTTATATAAAACCAAAACACTGCCCACTATTCCATCTATACTTCCTCATTCATCAGCATGCATTGAACTACCATGGTTCCTCTAATTATGAAGCATATCAATACAGACTAAAGACTATAATGGAAACTTATGAGAGGGAGATGCCAGGTGGAGTGAGTAACATTTACTTAAGCTTTCAATAGTGCCTGAGACACCACACGCATGGTGGGTCTGCAATTTGGAGTTATGTGTAAGCATGACAGTGCCTGCTTCACTACAGAAGCCACATCTTTCTCAAACAGAACAGTAGGAGGTGGGAGACGTAGATCTAGCAGTTCCTTTAGCTCGATGCTCTGTTCAAGTGTACTTAAAGACGAAATAAGCTCAGCTGGATGTTTTCCCATGATCACTTCAAGTGCTAGAACACCAAAGCTATAAACATCACTTTTTTGAGTCACTCTCATTGTGTATGCCAGCTCTGCAACAAAATACAGTAAAAGAAAACATCACAACATTACATACTAACATTGTTATATTACAAAGCTATCTAAATTCCCAACTTCAATTGCTGTCAACTGACTCAATTACTAAAATTTGATCTTTCTTATAGCTTTATCCTGAATTGAAATTGTGGAAACAACCACCCTTCAAATAAAATAGTAAAGTAAAAGCAGAATTGCAAGGGAAGCTTACCTGGAGCAACATATCCATACGTGCCTGCCATAGCTGTCCAATTACTTGACTCAGGCTTCAAAAACCTTGCTGTGCCAAAATCAGAGATGTAAGCCTCAAACTCACTATTCAAGAGCACATTTTTGCTTGAGATGTCTCGATGAATGATCGGTGGAGTGCAATCATGATGCATGTAAGATAAAGCATTAGCTATATCCCTAACAATGTCCACCCGCTTGCTCCAACCTAGCTTTTGGGCTTCTTCATCATTGCTTAGGACATTAGCCAAGCTTCCTCGCTCGATGTAGTCATAAATTAGGAATTTGTGCTGTCCATGAGAACAGAACCCATAAAATTTTACTATGTTTCTGTGTCGTATATCTGATAACACTCGAATTTCATTCTTGAAAGTCTCCTCCATCTCTTCCTCTTCTTCACCTTCCAAGCACCACACCCTCTTTATTGCTAGTACATGTCCTGTCGGCATTTGCGCTTTGTAAACTCTTGCAGTTCCACCCATCCCAATGCAATACATGTCGTCAAAGTCATTGGTGGCTGTAATGATATCTTCATATACAATCTTCCCATCGAAATTCAGTACTGAGAAAATGTTTCCACTATTTGATGTTGTTGCTTCTTTTGACTTGCTTTTGAATTCGGCTCTACTGGAGAGAGTTAAAAACCCAACCAAAATAGCAAATGATAACAACATTCCAAACAAACAAGCTCCAACAATGATAAAAACTTTGCGTCCAGCAATGCTATGAGCACCGTTCTCCAGTGATGTAACATTGCAGGGCCGCAAACCTTCTACTACGCCACATAAATCTTTGTTGTTGCTGAATGCTGTTAGATTTGCATGGCGAAAGAAATCATTATCAGGAAGTGGACCTTCCAATTCATTGTATGATAAATCGATGGAGGTTAGTCCTGTCATCTGGTTGAATAAAGAGGGAATGGAACCAGAGAGCACATTGTGAGAGAGATTCAGGTACTCCAACATTATCAAACTCCCAAGTTGAGGAGGTATGTCACCAGTGAGTCTATTTTGACTTAGATCAAGTAAACCTTGGTGGGCTAGATCACCAATGGTATGGGGGATAGTTCCATTGAAATAGTTCTTGCTCAAGCACAAATTGCGCAGCCTTGAGCAATCCCCAACTTGTTCTGGAATTTGTCCGCTCAGCCTATTGGCAGACAAGTCTAGATCCTCAAGATTGGAAAGGCCACCAATTTCAGGTGGCAACTGACCTGAAATTTGATTGTCTCTCAAGTGCAGGAAGATGAGCTTAGATAATCTTCCCAACTGCTTTGGTATTTCTCCAACAATTTGGTTAGAAGATAGATCAAGCAGACCGAGTTGGTTCAATTTGCCAAGCTCACTGGGTATTTCACCGGTGATCTTATTGCCAGCGATTCTTAGTGATTCTAATTTTCTGCACCCTTCCCATTGAGGTGATAGAACCCCCTTCAAGTTGTTGTAGCTCAACTCAAGGTAGTTGAGATTTGGATACACTCCAAAGTCCCGGTCTAACATTCCAGTAAGTTGGTTTTCATGGAGTCTTAACCTTGTGAGGCTTTTGCAGTTTCTCAAGCTTTTTGGGATAGGACCTGAGAGGTTGTTAGAAAATGCAGTGAATACTTGAAGAAATGCTTTTTGACAGACTGGTGGTAAGTGACCGGAGAAGTAGTTTTCATTAAGTTGGAGATTCTCTAAGTATGAGAGATTTGCTAATCCTTGAGGTACAGGACCGGATAACTGATTTTTAAACACCCGCAAATCTTTCAGATTCTTAGCATTCTGAATTGTCTGAGGCAAGGGGCCGGAGAGTCTATTTTGATGTAGATATACTATGGTCACTTTACTGAGGTTACCAATAGATGGGGGAATAGGACCCATAAGATGATTTCCACTTAAAGCCAAAGCATCCAAGTTTATCAAATTTCCTATTTCGGGTGGAATTGAGCCAAAGATGTGATTATTCATCAAAGCTAGTTCTTTCAAATTTGTTAAGAGGCCTATTTGGGAAGGTATTACCCCAGTAAAATTGTTGTTCTGGAGCTCAAGAAATTCAAGCCTTGTCCAGTTGGAGAATAGACGCGGGTCTAGTTCGCCACTTATCAAGTTGTTGCCCATATAGAGCAATGAAAGGTTAGTGAGATTGGCGAGGGAAAGAGGAAGATTACCAGAATGAAAATTCATTGAGAGATTAAGGTGGGTTAGTCTGGAGAGGGTACCAATTTGGGATGGAATGGGACCAGTGAGAAGGTTGCAACTGAGATTGAGACTAACAAGGTTTGGAAAGGAAGAGAAATCTAAACTGCTGAGATTACCTCTTAACCGCGCGCTTGGCAGGCTTATTTCTGTGACACTTCCGGCCATGTTGCAAGCAATTCCGAACCACATGCATGGGCCGCCTGTGGTAAGCTTTTCGTTGATCTTCCCCGGCATCCATGACTGCAGAGATGTTTGGTTTCCAAGGCTCTCTTTCCATCTCAGGAGAGCCTCAGCCTCAAAGTTTGGTGTTGCTTCAACGTTGAATGATAACAGATAACATGCAAGTAGTGCAAGGAAAGTTATGGACATTGTGTGTATGTGTACCAGTGTAAAACAATGTTTTCAGTTTTCCAAGTAGGTCACTATTGGGGTTCCATATATGAATGGAAGGTTAACTTTAAGCACCTTTTATAAGCATACAAGGACTAATCTATACAAAAACGAATCCTTAATTTGTTTTATTTTTTGTATTTCACTTTATGTTCCATCAATCACGGTATATTTATAACGTATCAAAAGGATTACTAACGTATGAGGAGGTTTACACATCATTTTCTGTTAAAGAAGAAATTATTCACGCCTATATTTGGATTCTTTGAATCAAACGCCAATTGATTATGACTATAAGAATAATAACTACTTTGTTTTTTAAGTTATAGTCAAACATTGTGTTATTCTTAATGAGAAGACTATGACTATAAGAATAATAGAATTAAAAAAAAAAAAAAAAAGACTATGTCTATAAGAATAATAGAATCTTTGACTATGACTAATTAAAAAAACAAAAACAAAAATAATTAAGGGGAAACATTTTTTATGTGATCTGTTGTTAATAGTACATGTCATTGATCATTAAAGTGACGTTGGTATATATCTGACCAAGGAAGATCTTATAATATGATAAAGTATAGGAAAAAAATTTGTGTTATAACTTTTGTCATAACAATAATGTGATCGATTATGAATGGTGAGGCAAAACCATAAAAGTGGATTTATATGTAAGTGATTATCCATGCCACTCAAAATTGACAACTTAAACAAGTTGTAACAAAATTTGTGACAAATGTAGGATTGTCAACGATTTGAGCAGAGTTGAGTATTAAAAGTTTAGGTTTGTTCACTTAATTTTAATTCAAACATTAGGTGTGCTTGAACATCATCAAACAAGTTCGAGCTTAATTCATTTTCTTGTAAAATACAAACTTGAACATGTTCACGAGTTACTTAAGTACCTATTCTTTTTTTCATATATAATAAAACAATAGCTAAAACATTTTATCATTTCACAAATTTATGGATTTTTACCATAAATGGATTGTTTATATTAACAATAAATTACAAATAATAATTTGATGTCATATGAACCTATTTACAAACTTATAAATTTCAATCTCCAGTTTACATAAGTATATTTTTGGAAAAGTGTATATATATAATTTATTATTTTTTATAATTAAATCGAGCCTTTTGTTAATGAGTTTGTTCATGAACACATTTTTATATTTGAGCTTTGCTTATTTAGTAGTTGGACCTAAACTTGGCTTGCGTTTGACTTGTTTGTTTAACAAACGAACATAAATAAGACTTTTCCCATGTTGAGCTCAAGTTATTTATAGACAGTTTGGTTAATTTACAACTTTAGACAAATAGTGTGGTCCTAAAAAACTTATTGTTTATAGCTTGTGGTAAGGGGGGGACTTTGAAAAATATTTTTACGAAAATTAATTAAAATTTTATTCTTTTTGGCTTTGGTCCCCCAAAAGTATGAACTCCTTAATCTTGAAATAATTTTATTTTTCTTTTAAATTTTAATATTGAGGAGGTTTAAACTTGTAATGGAGCAAAGTTGTGTCATAAATGAGAATAAAATAATAATTAATTATATTATAGAGATATCTCTTATTTTCATATGTCTTATTTTCTTTATTTTTGAGGGGGGAAAAAGAAAAAAAAAAAACTCTTAAAGTTTTCATATTTTATCTGAAATTTTCTTGTTGAGTTTTAAAAGCTATAATACTAAGAAGTTAATTATTAAAATATATATATATATATATATATATATATATATATATAAAGTTAAGTTTAAAAAAGACATTGAATCAATAATCTTCATATGGTGCTAGTTTACTTCTTTATCAAAAGCATGATACTTTTTACTAAAACCTTTTTAAGCAAATACATACATATAGTTGTATTTTTGTTATTAAAATCTCGCCCCCCATACTAAAATTCCTAGTCCGCATGTATATAAGGGCTGAAAAATGTCTAAAGTTTATAAATAGGATAAAAAGGCTTGCATGCAACAATGTATTTTTTTTTTTTTAGTACCTATGTAGTAATCTTTCAAATTTTGATAACTAATATATGTAAATTCACATCACTTTAAAATTTAGGCTAGGATATATATGGTGTTCATACACAACATACGAAGTTGATGGAATGCTTTATATATCACAAAGAACTATAACTTACGTGATTACATTTCTAAAACCTATAAGTTAACGTCCCTTATATAACAATGATAAGAACATGTGTTAATCTAAAAATATATAATTGCAAATGCAATCCATACTTATACTCAAAGAAGGACTGGATTTATTTCTAACCACAAAAAAAAAATGTTGAATTTCTATTTAGTATTAGAATATAAAGGGTAAACTGCAATCTATACCCCTAAAATTTATGAGTCTTTAGATTTTATGCTATGAAATTTCAAAATTTGTATTTTATCTATATTCTGTTTGCATTAGCAGTCCATCCATTTATATTTTCCGTTAAGTTCTACATAAGCTCATCAAGCATGTTTAATCCGTCCAATATAAAAATGAGGTCACGTCATTTTTGTAGCCTAAAAAACTTTAAATGATTAAAACAAAAATGATGTGCTATGATGAAAATAATGTGACATCATTTTCTTGGATGAATTAAATGTGTGTGCCAAGCTTAATTATGTGACATTTAACATAAAACAATAGTTGGAGGGGCTATTAATGCAAACAGAATACAACTTTATGGGAGTAAAATTTAAATTCTAAAACTTTAATATGTAAAATCCAAAGATTCAAAAACTTATGGAGTATAATTTGCACTTTAACCGAATATAAATATACCAAGATAATTAAGAATCCAAATTTCCATTTTAAAAAGAAAATAACCCAAACAAGCTATCAAGATAAATAGCTAAACAATTATCTTTGAATTAAAGGCGCTAGTTGTTATAATTCCAACTAAGGGTATGTTTGGGATTTCCTTAAGAAGTAAGGGTTAAGAATTCGTATTGCTCTAGTCTATGTTAAGGGAGACTTAAAAAGCTTTGAACGAGCTCTTTAGTAAAATTTGGTACTCAGTTTGACAAGTTTGCAAAAGATTTTTGTCCCACTTGAAGTTGAAAAATAAGCTAAGAATTTTTCACTTCTACAGTCCTACTGGAATAAGAGTCTTCCTTGCTCTCACAGGAGGTGTGGGTGTGGGCTTTACCATGAATTCCACAATAGAACCCACATTGAGTTAAGAGTTTTTTCACAGCGTGATTGGGCCGGGGTTGATCAGATTCAGAGGAATTGCTTTGAAAACAAAATCACCTTAATAAAATCAAACGTCAAGCCTCATCGTAGTCTTTTAATTAAAACGACCTAATAATAGAGCAATTTGCGCATTCCAATTTGTTTGAAATTCAGGCTATTATAATTAGCTAGACAAAATCAAGCTACACAGCGCCAAATATGGAAAGCTCATGAAGTCACTGAAAACGATATTCTAATTGCAATTTATTTGTCCCTTTACGAGAAGAATTAAAATTCAAATCTTCTCTTTGCCCGAAACTATTGAATTATAGCATTGAAAAG
Organism: Quercus gilva; assembly: GCA_023621385.1. Taxonomy (NCBI): domain Eukaryota; kingdom Viridiplantae; phylum Streptophyta; class Magnoliopsida; order Fagales; family Fagaceae; genus Quercus; species Quercus gilva. The sequence goes on along the minus strand of CM042477.1, from coordinate 73,061,295 downwards.
AAGAAGTGGTCCATGGAACTAATATTAGACCATCAATAAAGGCTTAAGAAATCGTCCTTGATTGGCAGTCTATATAGAAAGAAAAAACTTCAAACATTCTAGATCACTAAGAAATACAGAGGAATCTACGGCCTCCGTAATTTTAGGCATGACGAACCTAAAAAGCATGTTAGAAATCTAATTTTGTGAAGATCAAAAGTACTTTTTTTTTTTTTTTTGGAGAAAGTTTCAATTTATGGCGTCTGCTCTTGAATTATAATTAGTTTGAACACCATACAACTTTGGTGTAATAGTTACTCTACAAGACTACAACTACCTGTTTTTGTAGGCCAGGAGAGTACTCAGGATTGAAGTTCAAGTTTCTAAGAGAAAGTTTCATTCATATACACTTAGCAAAAAAAATTAATTACATATAAATATTTTATATTTTATATGTCCAAAAAATATAAAATTAGTTAATAAAGTTCATATTTTTGCTTGTTATCTTCAATCTTTTTCTTTAAACCAGGTTGCGAAAATTCACTTGTTAGTGTTTATGCGATTGAGTGGTTAAATCCCATAATTATAAAAAGAAAACTAAATTATTACTATAATATATATATATATATATATATATATATGAGAGTCTAATAAAATCATATCTTAAGTTTCTGAGTTAATTATTACTATAATATAAATTTATGAGTCTAAACTTTTATCTTACCTATTTTTTATGAAAGAAACCACTTTAAAATCGAACATTGTCATATAAATAAATATACTTATAAATTTTACTTCGCACAAAAGAATATAACTTTTTTTTTTGAGGAAAAAATAATATAAATATGATTGGACTAACTATTCCATAAAAAAATGATTGGACTAAATATAAATTCATTTTAAGTGATCAATATAAAAATAAATAAATTGATCATTTGTATTGCTTTGTAAAGTTTATAAACTATATGACTCATAAGATAGTGAATTAGTGTTGTGATTCTTATATAAATTATGGGGGGTAAAAGGAGAATTTAGTCTTGGTGAATTTCAGAATAGAGTGAATAGAATGAGTGATTCTAAAAGCATAAAAAATGATCTTAGAACACTTGCATCAGTATATTTAAAACGGTTTAAATGCAAAATTTTGGCCAATTATCCTTAAAAATCATCCACATTAGTTCTTGTAAAATTATGCATTTTTCCATTTTAACTACAAACAGTACAAAGCATTCACATTAGTTCATTCAAAAATTCATATCTATTTTTACTTAAGAACTTACTTTTTCTATTTTATACAATTACTTTTCAAAAATATTCATATCATATTATCTATTCTACACTTTTTTTTTTTTTTTTGAGAAACTAAAATAGGGGTCTTTATGGTTATATTATACTCTCGGGCAGGGCGCCAGGTGGTAGTTAAAGTCAACGGACGATCTTGCCGGCTAGACGATCTTACACACCTGTGCAGGAGTCACCCCCCACTAAGAATGCCCACCAACAGACTCCTGCTGGTAGTGAGATTCAAACTTAGGTGTGTTGTACGAAGCGTCCAAACCTTACCAGCTGAGCCAAGCCCCCGTTGGCACACTTTATTTTATTTAAACTAACGGAACTCACAAAGTTATTTTGTTAATTTGTTATAATCAATTAAAACATACCAAAAACCAAATTTTGTGCCAACTAAAAACGTGTAATTTGGATAAATAAAGACCAAGAAGACTTCCTTATGCGGCAAGAACATCTTAATTGACAACTTTAGTGTGGATTTCTGGTCAACAAAAACAAATCTATTCGAGACCCATTAGGCCCTCTATATGTATAGGAACCTAACATATAATGGAGAGCTCAGAGTTGAGAGTTGAGAGTCCCTAAATTAATAGTAATATGGGTTCTAAGTGTGCTCTTCTTACGATGGTTGTATTTTTTGTTGCTCTTACACTCTCCTTGGAAGGGAGCGCAAGAGAATTGAGGGACACTTTTAGTAATGTAGACCCGCCTTTGCCCTTCGACGAAGAAAGCGTGTCATCAACAAGGGAACTAGCTGAAACTTTTAACACTGGTCAGCCACTTTCCCCATTGCTTAATTTGTGGTTACATTTCTCTCTCTCTCTCTCTCTCTCTCTCTCTCTCTCTCTCTCTCTCAAAGTGTGTGTGTATACACACACACACACATATATATATTCATCAAGACTCAAGGAACAAATCTTGTCTTATCGAAAAAGAAGAAGAAAAAAAGTGACAAATCTTGACTATAATCTAAAAGGGTTTTGTTAATTGGTACTTTTAGGTCATTTGATAATGAACATTTTCAGAAAATTTTAATGCTATTGTAATAGGAAATATAAATAATAATAAAACTTTCGAAAAAATCAGATTTCTTTTTTTCATATTATATATAAACTAATACCCTTATGGCATCTGTAAAGTTTTCCTAATCAAGAATAATAGCATTTAATTTTAGTTTAAAAACTGTTCTATAGTTTCTTTGGAGCCAAATATTTGAAGAGAATTACTTGGATTTGAATTTTTAGTAATGAAAACATGAATAAAGTACAAAAAACACAAATGTTACTCATGATCAGATTCATGGATAAATTTAAAATTTTCTCATGATTATGTATAAATATATTTAATTCGCATATGTATTTTAGTTGGAGTAAAATGTTCAAATTTGTCAATTGTCATGTGTTGTTAAAATTTATATTACGTATACTCTTAATTATTCTTCAAATGCTAATTTTAAACCCTCATATCCAAACTAGGAATTTTATCCCTTTTTCAAGTGCCACTAATACATACATACATACATATATACATATATAGACACACACATACATACACATTTGTTACTCTAAAATTCTGAAAAATTATTAAATACTCCGGGATTACAATAAGTGCGTGCTCCCCCCTAATATGAATTGTAGGTCCCACCATAAATATAATTAGTGAGACTCACAATTATGTGAGAAGAGGGAATATACATTTATGGTACTTTTGGAGTATCCAATAATTACCCCTAAATTCTAACTTCATGTAAAACACTAAATTACATGAATTACTATCAATTATCGTTTAGTTATACTGTTGACCCACCCCATTATTTGGCTGGAACTTTTTATTTTATTTTTTATGAGAACCAAAGGCTGGAAATTGATCTTTAAACTCTAAGCATGCATAACTTTTCACACCCTATTCCTGTGCCATGCATCAATATATATATATATATATATATATATATGCTCCAACAGTCTAACTTGGTTGCAGGAACACCAACGGAGATTGCTGATACCTATTCATGGGAGTTAGGCCCTAATTCTAGTATGGTTGCTGGAGAGGATAACGCACCCCCAAAGCCGAGTTAGGCTCTATATATGCTCACTTTGATCGGCTCGTCATAATTGTCAAACTTTATTTCGACCATATATTAATTTGTGCCTGTGTCTAGCTACCTTTACGCGGAAGATTTTCCCTTGCCCTGGATTTTTTTTTTTTTTTTTTTGAGAAGAATATATCACTTGTTTTATGCCTTTGTAGAAGCAAATGTGATGTAATGGTACATGCAGTAATAGTGTAATCAAGCTTTCTTAATAAAGATGAGAATGAATCAAAATCTCTTAGTATGACCATCATTAATTTGTGTTGGAATTCTTCCACGATCCAAAACTTCTATGATGAATGATTGCTCAACACAGAGAAATGAAATGCAGAGCAAGAAGTGGGAATGTGAAAAAATGAAAAAATGAATTCCTCATTTCTATAATTAGCTTACACTGTTGTTTATATACAAGATACAAAAGAGTAAAGCTGTAACAGAAAGTCAACTAACTAATACTAACTACACAGGTGCCAACTTCTATACACGTGGCAATAGACTGAAGTAATTAAAAGCTACTAAACTACAAGTAGTTTACAGAGTAACTACAAGTCGTTTACAGAGTTAAATACCAAGCTAAACTAAACCAATCTTCAACACTCCCCCTCAAGATGAACTATATATGTTTAGTAGGTTCATCTTGGACAACAAATAATGAAATTGTTTGTGCCCAAGGGCTTTAGTAAAAAAATCAGCAAGTTGATGTCTTAAGGGGATATGGAAAGTTCTAATTGTACCAGCTTGTATCTTCTCTCGGATAAAGTGACAATCAACTTCTATATGCTTTGTTCGTTCATGATATACTGGATTAGCTGCTATGTATAAAGCTGCCCTGCTGTCACAGTAGATAGAAGCAGCCTGGGTATGCTCTAATCCAAAAGTCTTGAGTAATGAGATGAGCCAAACTATTTCACTTGTCACTGTGGCCATGGCCCTATACTCGGATTCTGCAGAAGATCTAGAGACCACCTGTTGTTTTTTACATTTCCAAGAAATCATAGAATCACCAAGAAAGATGCAAAAACCAGAAACAGACCTCCTAGTGTCAGGGCATGCTGCCCAGTCAGCATCACAGTATGATTTTAGCTTCAATTCTGATTCTGCAGAAAGAAATAAGCCTTGGCCTGGACTTCTCTTCAAATACTTGAGGATTCTGTATGCAGCTTGCAAATGAGGCACTTTAGGTGCAGTCATGAATTGACTTAGTTTATGTACAGCATAGCAAATGTCAGGCCGTGTGAGTGTCAAGTATAGGAGCTTGCCTATTAATCTTCTATAAAGAGCTGGGTCAGGAACATTTTCACCAATGGAATTACTGAACTTGGCAGATTGCTCCATTGGAATGCTGGCAGGCTTGCTTGCCAATAAACCAGTCTCAGATAATAGTTCTAAAGTATATTTTCTTTGACATAAAGTCAGTCCTTTGGTGGTTCTAGCAACCTCAAGTCCTAGAAAATACTTCAAAGTACCTAAGTCCTTGAGTTTGAACTTATTATCTAGGAATTGCTTGAAGGTATTGACTGCATCTACATCATTACTAGCAATTAATATGTCATCCACATAGATCAAAAGAATGATGATTGAACCTTTGTTGACCTTGGTAAACACAGAATAATCTGATTTAGATTGAAGGAAACCAAGATCAATGATAGTGGATGATAATTTTGCAAACCACTGCCTGCTGGCTTGCTTAAGCCCATATAAGGACTTTGTTAACCTACACACCTCCCCCTTGCTGCCAAAACCCGGTGGAGGAAGCATGTATACCTCTTCATCCAAATCCCCATGAAGAAAGGCATTGTTGACATCCAATTGAGTGAGATGCCAACCATAGACAGCAGCTAAGGCTAATAAGGTTCGGACTGTGACAAACTTCACAACAGGTGAGAAGGTTTCAGAAAAATCAACCCCTTCAGTTTGTGTGAAGCCTTTAGCAACTAACCGAGCCTTGTACCTCTCAAGGGAACCATCTGCTTTGAGTTTGACCTTATAGACCCACTTACATCCTATAGGAACTTTACCAGGAGGTAGGGAAGTCATCACCCAGGTATGATTGGCCACAAGGGCATCAATTTCAGCCTGCATTGCAGCTCTCCACATAGGATCTTTCAAGGCTTGAGCATAGGTATTTGGTTCCTTAGTAATAGACAAGGCAACAGAAAATATTCTATGGGGAGTGGATAGTTTACTGTAGGAAAGAGTGGAAGAAAGTGGATAAAGTATACCTGAGGAACAAGCAGCAGTGGATTCATGTGACTGAGTTAGAGAAGCTGAAGCCAATACATGTGCAGAAACCAGATTGCAATGATAGTCATGGAGGTAAGAAGGTGGATTATGATGTCTATGAGACCTTCTAATAGGGGCAGGAGCAGTGGAATTAAGGGCAGGAAGGGCAGATGTAAGAGTAGGAACATCAGGAAGGAAATTAGGAGGAAAAACAGTGTGATCAGGTGAATGAGTAGGATGAGAATCAACCTGATCATGATGAACCAGATCTGGAAATTCATCAGGTGGAACAGCAACATCAATTGAAGACAAAGGAGGGGAGAACTCAGCAGAAACTAAAGGAACCTGAACTGGAAAAGTGTCAGGGACAAAAGGTTGAGAAGGAAACATGCAATGAGTGATGGGAAGAGAAGAACTAGGTGTTGCTGTCCAGTGCTTAAAGGGAAAAATAGACTCTCTAAAAACCACATCTCTAGAAATGAAACAAGATTTAGTGGTCAAATCATATAATTTGTAACCTGTAGAACCAAAAGGATAGCCAAGAAAAATGCAAGCTTTGGCTCTAGGGTCAAATTTGGTTCTATTCCTATGCAATGTAGAAGCAAAACACAAACATCCAAAGACTTTAAGGTGATCATAAGCAGGGGAATGACCTAACAACTTCTCATAAGGTGTTAAACCAGAAAGAAAAGGACTAGGAATTCTGTTGATAAGGTAAGTGGCAGTCAAAACACAATCCCCCCAGAATTTTAATGGTAAATTTGCTTGAAACCTTAATGCTCGAGCTACATTCAACAAATGTTGGTGTTTTCGCTCAACCACTGCATTTTGCTGTGGTGTCTCAACACAAGATAACTGGTGAACAACACCTTTAGAAGCATAAAAAGATTCAATGGCAAACTCAGGACCATTGTCAGTTCTCAAAATCTTAATGGAAGTTTTAAATTGAGTCATAACCATGGTAAAAAAGGACTGGACCAGCAAGGATGCATCAGATTTACGTTTCATTAAGTAAACCCAAGTGCACCTGCTGTAATCATCTACCAAAGTAAGGAAATATTTAGAACCAGACAATGTGGGAGTGGAATAAGGGCCCCAAATATCAGCATGGACTAAATCAAAACAAGAAAAGGATGCAGTTGTAGAATGAGAAAAAGGAAGTCTCTTTTGTTTAGCCAAAGGACACACATTGCATTCAAAGGATTTATTAGCATTGAAAGAATTGTAGTTAGGTACAATGGATTTCATCAAAGCTAATCTTTGTGAAGAAGGATGACCTAACCTACAATGCCATAGCCTAAAAACATCATTGGAAGAAACAGAAGTACAAGAATGAACATTGTTTACAGAAACATGGGAAGACAGTTTGGACAAAATATCAGAAACTGACTTAGGCAAAGCAATCTGTGTATTGGTTTGCAGAGTGTAAAGTCCACCTTGCTTCTTACCCAACCCAATCATCCTCCAGAGCTGTAAGTCCTGTATAAAACAGTAATGGGAAAGGAATATACAACAACAGGAAGGATTTTGAGTCAATTTACTGATAGAAACAAGGTTAAAGGAAAATGATGGAATGCAAAGAACGTTTTCAAGAATCAAAGAAGCTGAAACTTGTACAGTTCCTATGTGTGTAACCTTTGCCATGTCTCCGTTAGGCAACCTAACTGAAGTTTGAACAGTAGAAGTAATGGTTTTAAAAAAAGAAATGGAGTGGACCATGTGATCTGTGGCCCCACTATCAAGAATCCAATCAGTAGGATTGAGATGAGAAATATTAACAGTAGAAGAAAACACAGAATAATCTAAGGAGGGACAAGACCAAATACCTGAGAGCTCATGACCTGGAAGTCCAATGGAAGATTGTGCAATAATGTTGGCAACCTGAGGAGGTTCTACTGCAGTTTCAAGTGGAGCTTGAGTGCCAAAATGACACTGAGAATTCAGCAATCCAATCAACTGTTGATATTCTGATTTGGTCAAAGACACTCCTTCATCAGAACCTTGGTCAACAGCAATGACATTGTTGGTAAAAGTGGTTGAACCAGCCTTATTCTTGAACTTATAGCCAGGTGGATAGCCATGTAGTTTGTAACACTTATCCACTACATGTCCCATGGCACCACAGTGAGTACACTGAGGTCTCCCAGCCTTGTTTTTGTTGAAATTCCTGGCATTGTACTTGTTTCCCAAAGCTGCCAAGACTGCAGCTGTGTCAACTTGAAATTTCTTTCCTACTCCAACCTTTCTTTGCCTTTCATCTTGAAGTAATAGAGAGAAAACCTTGCTCAAGGAAGGAATGGGATCCATGAGAAGAATCTGTCCCCTTACTGCAGAGTAGGTATCATTCAACCCCATTAGAAAGGACATTGTGCAATCTTCCACTTGGTGACCACAAGTACAATTTCTGTGTGCAGTGAATTCATCCCAAATACCCTTGAATTTGGTGTAATAGGCATTGATAGACATATCTTCTTGAACCAAAGAACTAACCTCTTTTCTTAACTCAAAGATCCTAGGCCCATTGCCTTGGGAAAACCTAAACTGTAGATCAACCCAAACCTCCCTTGCTGTCTTGAAGTAAACTACACTAGGCTGTAGGTCTTTGGAAATTGAATTGAATAGCCAAGCTAAGACCGTGCTATTACACTTACACCAAGCTGTATAACATGGATGATCAGGTGATTGAGGCTTTGGAATTGACCCATCTACAAACCCAATTTTGGTTTTGGCATCCAATGAAATCAGTACAGCCCTACTCCAGGTATTATAGTTTTCTTCCGTCAAATGCTCCACAACAAGGGATACACCAGGGTTATCACTACTAGTCAAGAAATACGGACTAGAGGAATTTTCTCATGGATGAACGACATGGTGAGTAACAGGAACAGAGGTACTAGAAGTATCATCAGCCATTTTCAACACAAGAAAACCTAAAACACAGTAACTTCAAATCACGACAATCAAGAACCTTCTTGATCACAAAAAATTAACCTTCTTGATTACAAGAATCAATCTCAGAACAATATCGGCCAAACAAACCCAAGAAATCAGAGATTACAATTAAGAAATTGAAGAACCCTAATTCTCAGGAATCAATTATGGAATTTCAATAGAGTAATCGAAAACCCTAGATCAAGATTTAGAAGAAAACAAAGTGGCGAATCAAGAAAGAACACAGATGGAAAACCTGTTTGATTCGCGAGAAAAGAACGAAGAAAATTCAGAGAATACTAGAGGGAATTGGTTCTCTGAGCTCTGATACCATGTTGGAATTCTTCCACGATCCAAAACTTCTATGATGAATGATTGCTCAACACAGAGAAATGAAATGCAGAGCAAGAAGTGGGAATGTGAAAAAATGAATTCCTCATTTCTATAATTAGCTTACACTGTTGTTTATATACAAGATACAAAAGAGTAAAGCTGTAACAGAAAGTCAACTAACTAATACTAACTACACAGGTGCCAACTTCTATACACGTGGCAATAGACTGAAGTAATTAAAAGCTACTAAACTACAAGTAGTTTACAGAGTAACTACAAGTCGTTTACAGAGTTAAATACCAAGCTAAACTAAACCAATCTTCAACAATTTGCATTTACTTATGAGCTCTGGTGCATTCAAACCACAAATCCGACAAGCCCAACTCAATCAATCTGACTTGATTTTTTAAAGTTGATAATTAAGTTAGATTTTGTCTTAAATTTTTGGGTAAGTTGCACTCTGTGGCTACCCAATTTTACTATGAAATCATTTCTTTGATCAGGACGAGGGAAGGAAAACAAAACAATCAAACTTGAGCTAATGAGAAGCACCAAGTGTAGCCAACTATCCCGACTTGGTATATATATACCAAATTAGGCCATGAATTTTATTGCAAAATATAAAATTTGTGTTGGGTTTTGGGAAACCTAGCTGTGTTTGATCCGATTATGATCCTACCCAAAACAAAATTGCTATGGTTTTTAATAGAAGATTTTCTGAGGTTTAGTTTATGGAACGAAAACTTGGGCCAATAAGCCCAAGCCATAGCACTCATTGTGAATCCTGTGCGCATGATAAAAAAAAACTGTTGTTTTGAAGATTAGGATTTAATGTTGTTTTTTAGAGAGAAAACTATATTGCCGTATTTTGTATTTTTCCATGTGAATAGTGAAATTCATGCAACTCTGTGAACTTGAGTAAATTGCTGAATCATGTAAATACTGTCTTGTATGATTGTTTTCTTTAGTGCATATTTTTTCTTTATTTTTATATCTCACAAATCTAAGAATTTCATGGATATTCCCTTCAATTTGAGGTCATTAAGTTGAAGACATATGTTAGACCAACATGTAGATATTTCAATTCTGTATCAAACGTGTGGTCAACCATAAAGATCAAATATAAAAATAGACGATCCATATCACAAAAATAAGGAAGTTTTCACATAGCTTTTCATAGATAATGTGTCATTGATAAGCTTCTTTAAAGCTTTTTGAACATCATTTAGCTTTGCAATACAATAAATATGGTTTTAGGATCATTTTTATTTGAAATGGATCCATTTCATTATTCATACAAAATATTATAAATTTAAAAGTATATTCAAGGCCATATTATTTAAAATTTGAAGTAATTACACTCCACTCTTTTGAGGTTTAGGAGAATGACACTTAACTCCAAATTTGAAAGAAAAAAAATACTCTTTACTCTCTTGAAGTTTAAAGAAAATATCACTCCTCCCTTTATCTTTATATTAGTAACAAAATATTTTAAATTTCTATAAAATTATTTTTACCAAATTTTAACCACGGATAATAAAAATATAACCAATAATTTTAGAATAAAAGTACAAAATTTATCAAGCACTAGAAGACTTGCAACAGCAAATCTCTCCACAACCCTTTGAAACAAGGAAAAAAATAAGTAAAAGTCATACTTAATATTTTAAAATACTCCTTATTTATAAATTTAATAATTGATTTTTATTCTAAAAGGGAAAATAATTTTGGAAACCTGCCCTTAAGCAAAGGGCATGTTATTACATAACATTTTTAATATTAATTTAACAATATTTAGTCAAATGAATGTTAAGAGGGACAATGCTTTTCTTTCAGGTTTGAGGCGGATTGCTATCATCACTCCAAACCTCAAGCAAGTAGTGAATTTTATAGCAAGATGGCTTAACATTAACTCATGTGACAAATCAAGGGAAAATCGAAATGACATGAAAATAATAATAATAAAATTAAATGCAAGTACAAGTAGTTAAATAAAATCAAGTTTGTTATGAAAAGCATGATTAGGGTTAACTCTTAAGTGATTCTCCACCAAATAAATGGGCCATGTCATAACAAATGAAGAAAATGGCTAGGGTTTTCTTTCATCTAATTAAGGTGGACCAATATAATTTCAAATAGTCCTAATAAGGACTGTCCCAAAACAAAACAGAATTGCCTGGCCCAAGTCAAGAAATAAATACAATGAAACACACCAAAGAAAAACTGATTAGGCCAATAACAACTCACTAAACAGATTTTTTTAACCCACTCAAATTTAAATCCACATATTGATCTGAGAGAAGCCCGTAACCCCATTTCAACAATCAAGTTACGACCATTAATTTAGTTTTGTTATAATTTACAACTCTCATTTTCAGCTCTAACCCACACATAAGATCAAACTATTTACACTCTGACCACAAAACAACACAAATAAAAATTGGGAGATGAGTTTTTTTTTTTTTTTGGGAGTTTTAGAAGTATACCAGAAGCACTCCCCATGAGCTTGGTCTGATGGCATACCAGTGCTGGTAGATCTGATGCATGCACTGAAGTATTACTCTGGCTTGCACTATTATTTGTCTTTAAAAAAAAATAAAAATAAAAAACACACACACACACACACACATTATCCTTTTCTTTTTTTTATCACGAAAAGTCCCAAAATTTAAGAAAAATCTATAAAATTTCAAGCAGTAAATTTTAGATTAAATTGAAAGAAAAAAAAAACTGTTAAATTTAATAAGTAAAAAATTGAGAGATTTAAATATTAAATAAAAATGTGAGAAATTTTTATTATTTGTTGAAATTGAAAGTTTTGAGAAAATATAGATACTGAATAATAAATAACTCATAAATAAATTAAAGATTGTGTTGTTTACCAAAAAAAAAAAAAATTAAAGATTGCGCAATTTCTCATGTATTTTAGATGAAGATTAAAATACCACCACATATCCTTGGCGCGATTGTCACTTCACAAGTATAAGTGTTTGTGGGGTGTGGGGAGCAAGAATCGGAGTTCAAGTCTTTAGAATGGAGTTTTATATACATATACACTTAGATTGGGTGGTTGTGGGGTGTGGGGAGCAAAAACCGGAGTTCAAGTATTTAGAATGGAGTTTTATACACATATACACTTAGATTGGGTAGGGTAGAATTTCTATCTTTAAAAAAAAAAAAAAAAATGAAGATTAAAACCAAGAATAAAAAAAGGTTAAAAATAAAGTTAACACAATAATTGAGAGGGAGATTGTAGAGCTTACGCACATCATTCAATTGGTATATCATTGCAGTGGGATTGAGGGAACTCATGCGCCAGGGGTATACATCATAATTGATGAATGAAATAATGAAATACAATGTCTACAACAAAGAACATAAATTTACAACTTGGTCTAGCCAAAAGCCTTTTAGCTGAATTGGCACCTTCCTGCACCCAAAGTGCTTGGAAGTCTAGGGGAGAAATGGTTCGAGCTGTGAGGTTAGCAACATGTTATAATTATTTATCAAAAAACAACTTGGTCTATTTGAATATTATTCTTTTTCTAGTCAGTAACCAATGCATTATTGTTTTTATGGAGAGAAAGAAAGGGTGAGAATCAATTATCCAAAATACCTTCTTGAGATTAAAAATTTTCTATTGACTCTGTGATAATCAATGTACAAACCATCCGTTTGACCATCATAGGATAATTATGGTTGGTTTTTTAATTAGGTTATAGCTTTGATAAAGAAATTCATGAATAATCTTTTTGATATCTCTTTATATGCTTGAAATTTCATAATCTGGTTCACTCAATTTCGTTTGATGGTTACAATTGAAATTGTAAAATAATTTAATGTCTCAGCGAAATTCGTGACCTCAATAATTATATCCTGGAAGAAAGATTTAGAACCTTGAAAACTTTTCTTCAAAAAAATAAAACTACTACTAATCAATCTTCACAAATATATATACTCTCACAAATAACTCTTTGGTGCAACAGGTGCAAACTTCACTCTAGCAACATGGTAGTCCATTACTTAACATGACTATGTGCCAACCTCAACCCCTTCCCCCTTTTGCCTTTCTTTTTGGAACTTTTTTTTCTCTTATTATGTTTTTAAGTTGCAAAGACAGTAAGAAACCCTATTATGTCCAAAATAAGAAGTTGGCCCAAATCTCAATACCGAAAGCCCAAGCCCCTGGAACAATAAGGCGACCCAGATATGCCACCGAACTAATCCAAGGATCACCTAACCATGGAGAAATTCAACGATGCTGCCAAGGACATGATCTCATCCCCCTTGTTCCCGAGAAACACAGAGAGAACAACACAAAGCCCAAGGTACTGGTCACCTCTGCATTAATTAGATGTTCCTACTTAATGTCAGCTCGTTAAGGTGCGGTTTGGATTCGGCGTCTGCGTCTGGCGTTTGGCGTTTTTTTTTTTTTTTTTTTTTTTTTTTTTTTTTTCAGCTGCTTATGTTGACTTTGGGAGACAAAAATACTGTGCATGAACAGTGCATGCACTGTTCACGCACTGTTCATGTACTGTTCACACAATAAAAAAATATTAAAAATGGGTCCCACGACACTATTCACACATTTAAAAATTATTTTGCTACAGTGTTTTCAGTTTTCAGTTTTCAGTTTTCAGTTTCAACAACAATAAGCTCAATCCAAACGGACCCTAAATGATGAATGACTAGCTTAAGCAGTATAGACACCCCAAAAGTTGAGAAATTATAAGATCCGCATGGTGGACAAGTGATGTGCTCCACCATTCCACTAAAAAACTTCCACTTGTTTAAAATTGTTAGTTAGAAAAAAATTTTAAGTAGAAATTAATTACTGACTCAGCAATTTTAAACAAGTGAAAGTTTTTTAGTTGAATGGAAAATAAATGACGTGATCCACTAGAGGACTCTATAATTTCTCCCAAAAGTCACTGTAGACGACTAAATTTCTAGTTTGAAATAAATCAAACAAGTAAAATAGTTTCACAAATACGAATTTGTATTGATGAATATGAGGTTCAATTCTTTGAAATTACAAAAAAGTGATTCTCTCATTCGATCTCCTTAAAAGATTTGTTGATCAGAATTGTGATAATGTGATTTTGATTCGAATACAAAATATCCTTCAATTTGGCTGAGGAATGGATCGAAGATTCTTGAAACGGAATTACAATAAATCTCTGGCTATGAGCTTGTTAGAAATTCTTTGTTCTTCACGTTCTTCGTGTTCTTCGTGTGTTCTTCTTCTTTGAAAGTTTGTGGTGGAAATTCTTCGGGGCTTTGGAAGCTTGAATCCGTAGAGTTTCACCAATTTATGGTTTCTTGAAGTTTCTAGAGACTTTTAGGCTTGATTCCAACAAACTTTAAGATCTAGGCAGATAGTTTAGATGATTCTACTTTGAATATTCCTCGCATTTGAGGTCGAAGTTCTTGAAGTTTCTGGAGGCTTCAAGGCTTGATTTTAGCAGAGTTTCAGTATTTCTGAGTGCTTCTGAATCTTCTTTGATGCTGCTTGTGCTCTAAATGTCTTCGTGTGTGTCCCAAGATGTGTTGGTGTGTAGAAATGCCTTAAAAAGGCTTCTATTTATAGGAGTTTGGGGGTGGGTGAGCAATACGTGGCAAAGTCTGATTGGTGACATGTGTCATAGTCTGATTGGAGGAGCTTGAAGACTTTTTCTCCAAGACACATGGCATCTTTTGATTGGCTGAAATGTTTTGATAATCAAAGTGACACATGTCAGCACCCAATTAGACTGCTTGTGTCATTGCTTACATGCCAAGCTGCTTATGTTATTGCTTACACATGCGGATGTGTGATCGGTTTTTGCATGCTTTTTATGTCTCTATTTCAACAACACTTGGCAAATTTCTGTTGGTTTCTGAATAGTGATAGCAAAACCTAGTAGCAGTATATAGCGCTTTGTAATTGGCCGTTCTTTGTGGACTTGGTAGTATAATGTGTCAGCTTGTGATAAGTTAGAAATTTTCTCTCTCTATAGTCACTACTCATGATTAAAAGATGGCAGGAGAGATGTTTGATGAGATAAGCATCTTCTATCATCTAGCCAAAAAATGCACAATTAAAAAGGAGGAAGGGGAGATAAAAGGACTCATCCCACAATGGAGATGATCCAGAAAAAATTAAAAGGGAGAAAGAGAAACAAAGAGCAAGAGACTTTGTATTTTTCTCAGTTTTATACTTTGTATCTTAGAAGAAGGTTATTAAATCAAATTCACTTTGTTCATCCATCTTTGTCCTTCAATTACTTGTTTGATCTTCCCATATCTTCCCATTGTGGATTTTTTATCCCTTTAGATATTAGTTGTGTTGATCAAGAATTTCTAGTATGTTCTACTAGCCTGTGTTTTTGACCCTCACAGTCACAATGACCCATTTTGGGTCTCTTTGAGTTTTGAACACATTATCTTAAATGAGATGGATTTTGATTAGGAAGCTTCTAGACCCAAAAAGTTGGAGTAGTTTTTTTTTTTTTTTTTTTTGGGGGGGGGGGGGGGGGGTGGGGGGGTGTGGGGGGAGTTGAAGTGGTTCTGATGATGTGGTAAGATAGATAATGCATAACCTGTTAGGACATCCTTTGAAACTGAAACAGAGAATTCAAATCATGTGAACGTGTATATTCCTAGGTAAAACCATAATGGACATCTTACCCTTGTACTTCTTCACATTTTTTTTAATTTTAATTAGGATGTACCATATCCACCAGCACTAATGCTTCTTCTCTGTTTCCACTTCTTTCTTAGTTTCCCCGTGTGATTCTCTTATATACTCATTGTGTATTTGAGTTTCTTCTCATTTCAATAAATTTTATTATTTATTAAAAAATATATACACACAAACATGTATAATTGATAAGTTACACACAATTCATATACATTTGTCTTGAATTCAATACATTATTCTTTATCTCATTATTATAGAATCATTGGCATAAAGCACCGAAAGAATTAAATATATATAATACTTTCAAAAATAATAACGCAATAAATTCATTACATGAAAAAGTTATTTTAGAGATAAATAAGATTCATTTTACTGTAAAATCAGAAAAGATAAGAACCATTGGATTCAAAAATAAGTCAAAGAACAACCCGAAAGACCTGCCTAAGATCGACCATCATTAACAATCAGCTCAGAAAAAATTACAAAACCAATGCAATCAAAATTTCAAAAAGCCAAAGTTTCTACTTGCCAAGCAAAAACAGTGGAAAATACTCCCAAATATGCTTCTGGATTTGCTGTTACCGATTAGAGGAGCCTTTTGCAGTATATGTAGAAACCTAAAATTTTAACAACCATTGAAATTAAAACATCATGCATCTGAATTCATCATTACACAGCTTTTACTAATTTTCTATGAAAAGCTTTATTGACAGCCAAACAAGTCAGTGGTGAATGGTGATTATTATAGTAACGTCGAATTTCGATAATCAACCTGGATCACACGCTTACAAGAAGAAATTACTCGACTATGAAACAAGTGCAAGAGATATTTCCGATTAAAAACAATACTTCTTGAGAAAACGCAGTTATGTAACCTAATAGTGAGGAAGAGTAAAATCTCACAAAAAAACAAGGAAGAAACAACAACCTATACCACAACTTGATCAATACCGTTTGGTTAGTGAGAAAATGAAAACAAAATTCAAGATTAAATCTCACAAAAAAACGAAGAAACAAAAAGCATCTAGACTCCACAAGATTAATTGAAGTTCTAATCACAAATCCTCATCTAATTATGCTAGTGATTAGCCTAATGAAAATGATATCATATCGATCTAATCACAACTTGTTACTCATCACCTTAACAAATTGTGAAATATTTTGTCTCTTAACATTGCTGAGCATCAGTCATTCTGATGCAAACCTTACTTTTTCCTTCTTTCATCTTATTGAAAATTCAAAGAGAAACGCTTTGTTTGCGTCCATCAAGTTATGTGGAAGTTCTCATCTACCTCCCAAGTTAAAAGCTCAACAAAATAGTTTATTGAATTCAATATGACTACGAGAAAACGGGTTTCGTGGCTTGCTTGCATACTTCTAAAGTCTGCTACATTCTCCACACTTTTGAAACTTCTATCTTATATTTGTGTAAAGAAAGAAGAATCTAGAGAATGAAGAAAGAAACTCTTGCTATTAAGATTTCATTTCACTGAACTAATTAATTTACAAAGCAATCTCACTATATGTATACAATTACAGAAAAAGTTTTGGTGCGTAAACTAAAAACTAATTGACTCCCTTTCTTCCTTTCACACATGCTAGGAACAAGGCAAAATTTGCCAAACAATACATTTCCGGAAAAAAATTAGACGGATGGCATGCTTTCAAACTTAATTGGTAAGTTAAACTGTTTTTGAAAGTCGAGTTTGACAAACTCGACTTTGGGCTGGAAATGAACATTATAATGGTGTTTTTTTAGTGGCGTTTTTTTAGTGACGTTTTCAAAAACGGCACTATAGATGCCCTATAGTGGCGTTTTCCATAAACACTGCTATAGGCACTTAAAAAACGCTACTATAGTGTTCGTTTTCCAGCCCAAAGTCGAGTTTGGCAAACTCAACTTTCAAATACAATCTAACTTGCTAATTAAGTTTGAGCGCATGCCATTCATCTATTTTTTTTTTTTTTCGGAAATGTACTGTTTGGCAAATTTTGCCTAGGAACTAACTAACTAACTAACTCCCTTTCTTTTCACACGTGCTGACTGCTTCTCTTTATTACTTGTGGACTTGCTACAAGTCGTATTGCCTTTAATCTCCTGTCGTTTAGTTTCCGCAGCAATCTCAACACTCCCCCTCAAGTCACAATGTTTGAGATTTGTGACTTGAACTGAAGTAACTAACTTCCTCTGCTTTGAACCAAAAATATCCATTAATTCCAACTTCTCTGATAGTCTTGTGAATGAAGAATAACCCAATGCCTTAGTAAATATGTCTGCTACCTGAGAGTTTGTTGCAATGTGAAAAGTTTTGATCATGCTTTCCATAATCTTGTCTCTCACTAAGTGACAATCCACTTCAATGTGTTTTTTCCTTTCATAAAAAACAAGATTAGCAGCTATGTATACTACTACTTGATTGTCACAAAATAACATGGCTGGCTTAGGATGCTCAACCTTCAAATCTTTGAGCAACTATAACACCCATGTGATCTCACAAGCTACACTTGCCATTGCCCTATACTCATTTTCAGCCTAGGACCTTGAAACCACTCCTTGCTTCTTTGACCTCCAAGATATCAAGGATTCACCTAAGTAAACTGCATAACTTGTCAATGACCTTCTTGTATCTAGGCAACTAGCCCAGTTTGCATCACAAAAGGACTTGTTAATGTATGGCCAAGTTAATGTCAAGTACAACAACCTGCTAATTAGTCTTCTATATTGTCCAGGATTAGCAAGTGGTTTACCTTTATACTTGGATAACCTCAAATTTTGTTCCATAGGGAATTTTATTGGTTTGTTGCCAATGAAACTTGTATCTTTTAAAATTTCTAAGGAATACTTCCTTTGATTTAAACTGATTCCTTCATCTGTTCTAGCTACTTCAAGTCCCAAAAAGTAGCTTAGTGAGCCAAGATCTTTCAAACCAAACTTGGCATCAAGTAATTGCTTCAAACTCTCAACACAAGACGGATTGTTTCCAGTAATTACAATCAGGATTACAACTGCTAGAAACACAATGAGTAAAGACAAAACTATCAAGAAAAGAAGCTAAAGTTGTATCAGTATCAGCAAAAGGCAAAATATGCTCATAAAACTGAACATCTCTAGAGATGAAAACTAAATTAGAATCAATGTCCAAAACCTTGTAGCCTTTAATACCATGGGGGTAACCTAGAAACACACATTTTCTGGCCTTAGGTGCAAACTTGTGCCTGTTATGTGATAGTGTAGAAGCAAAACACAAGCAATCAAAACACCTTAGATGAGAATAAGAAGGTGGAGAATTAAAAAGGAGTTCATAAGGACTTTTGTTGCCTGAGGATTTAGAAGGAATTCTATTAAGCAAATAAACTGCTGTCAAAACACAATCACCCCAATAGCACAATGGTACTTTGGATTGAAATAGCAATGCCCTAGCAACATTGAGTATGTGCTGATGCTTCCTCTCAACAATTGCATTTTGTTGAGGAGTATCGACACAACTCAATTGATGCAAAATGCCATTGGTATGAAAAAAATCTCTAAGATAAAACTCAGTACCATTGTCACTTCTAATGGTTTTGATTGTGGTATTGAATTGAGTTTTAACCATATTAGCAAATTGAGTATCAGACTTTTGCTTGACAAGTTAAACCCAAGTACATCTTGTAAAATCATCTACAATGGTTAAAAAGTATCTGAAACCATCAAAAGTACAAGTAGTAAAAGGACCCCATAGGTCACAATGAATTAGCTCAAAAGGCTTATTTGATACATGACTACTACAAACAAAAGGAAGTCTTTTTTGCTTTGAGAAATGACAAACATCACAACAATTTGGTTTATTGGAAACATTTACATAAAAAATAGCTCTTAACAAGGAAAACTTGGAATAAGAAGGGTGACCTAGTCTAGTGTGCCACAATTCTGAAGAAGAACCAGCTTTGATAGTAAGAGTAATGTGCACAGATGAGTTCTGCAGCAAGTACAACCCATTGCACTCTCTACCCAAACCAATCATGCTCCATTGAGCAAGGTCCTAGATAAAACGACAATAAAGATTCTTGTTAAGCTTGCTAACTGAAATCAAATTGAAGCTAAAAGAAGGGACACACAAAACATCAGTAAGAATGAAAGTAGAAGAAATTTGCATAGTGCCTATATGTGTGACCAAGGCCTCTTCCCCATTTGGCAAATAGACACAAGATTGAACAACAGAGGTTATAAAAGTGAGTTGAGAAACAGAATGGACCATGTGATCAGTTGCTTCAGTGTCAATGATCCAATCATTAGATTTAAACTCATGTCTATTAACAATTTGGGCAGAAAAAATGGAATGAGACAAATTTGGTGGAAACCAAAAAGGATTACCTGAAAAGTTGGAAGAAGAAGGGGTTGTAATGGAGCTAGAGGCAGTAAAAGAAGGTTGAGAAGCCACAGAAGGCATCATAGATGTCATGATTGAGGTTGCCTAATGAGAAGTCTGAGTAACATTTCCTGAACCAGATACTGAATGAAGTTTCAAGCATGGTTTTAAAAATCGGTACGGTGAAAGAACCGGAAAAAAGACTGATTATCGGTTTTCTGGTTCGACTGGGGTCTGACCAATGGTCGAACCAGTGACGTCATTAATAATTTAATTAATAATTTTTTAAATTATATAAAAAAATAATGATGAATATATGTTATTTTTATAATGTTAATAATTTTTCACAGCTTATAAAGGTAACTTACTATATTTGTTCACAAATATGGTTAAAAACTTTAAAAGAGGCACATAATAGCTACAAGACTTTCCAAGCTCCATTGAAAAAGGAAAAAAGATAATGAATAGATAAATAAGAGCATTCATAGCAGTGGATCTTTAATTTTAGCTATTTAGCAACACCAAAAGTTACTTTATTTATTTTACCTACACACATGCTGCAACAGTGAATCTATTTTAGCTTTCAACACAATAAAATAATATATACATCACAATAAAATAATATAACCACTACAATAAAATAATATATTTTACTAAAAAAAACATCCACAACCCCAACCACAACCATATCTACCATCAGCCACCGCCATAGCCACAGCCGCCGCCGCCGCCACCACCACTACCACCAGTCCACAGCAGGAAAAAAAAAACAAAAAAAAAAAACTACCAACCCAAAATAAACACAGACACATTCCAAAATCACCCAAAACCAACAAATAAACTCAAATTAGATGAACTGAAAACTAACGATTCAAACCCAGCCCACACCGATTCAACAACCTATAGCCACCACCAATTCAACAACCCAGCCAACACCTAAACGACCACCACCGATTCAAACCCAGCCACCACCGA
This sequence comes from Quercus gilva, assembly GCA_023621385.1. Taxonomy (NCBI): domain Eukaryota; kingdom Viridiplantae; phylum Streptophyta; class Magnoliopsida; order Fagales; family Fagaceae; genus Quercus; species Quercus gilva. The sequence goes on along the minus strand of CM042477.1, from coordinate 73,040,444 downwards.
AGGGACCCACATCGATTCAATATTGGAACTAAAATCTAGCCAGCACCAAACCCAGCAACCACCAAGTCTCCACGATTCACCACCCATGGCCATCCACCACACCAACCCCAGCTGCACAAACCCACTGCACAACCTTAGTCCACCACTACAAAAACCCACCACCACACAAACCCACCGCATAAACCCACTGCACAACCTGTCCACCACTACACAAACCCACTACACAAACCCAATGCCGATTCGAAGAAAAGAGAAAAGGAAGAAGAGAGAATGAGAGAAAGAAAGAAGAGAAAAGGAAGCAGAGCGATAATCTGAAAGTGAGGAAGAGATTAGAGGTATAGGCGCATATGATTGAAGGTGGCGTGGGTGAGCTTCGATGAGCTTCAGACCGGAGTAAAGAGACCGGAGTTGAGAGAGTGAGCTTGAGAGAGATGAGTTTTAGAGATGAGGAGAGAGAGAGAGAGAGAGAGGGGCACGGTGTGAAAAGAAAGAATAAAAAAAGGAGTAAGGTAGAATAAAATATATATTTTTTTTTTACCTTTAAGCTACAGTGCACATCTATCTTTAGATGTGCATTGTAGCGAAGAAGCAAAAAATTTTGCTTATAACTCCACTACTGTGCGCTTCTTTTGTGTGCAATGATGCTAAAAAATAGCAATATAGCTATTTAACACCACTGCTGTGAATGCTCTAAGACCCATCCCACTTTGGTTACTTCTCCCAGCCATTACTAACAATTAACACCCACCCACTTTTTGACTTTTATGACATGGCATTTACTTCTCCCATGTCCCAAGACTCTCAGCTTTTCCACTTTTCTAATAGAAAAATTCAAAATCCAAATTGGCAATTTCCCATAAGGCCATAACCTCTCATTTGTCTCTCTCTCTCATCTATCTCTCCCTCTCACCTTTTCTGCCAAGCCAATCCATCATTCCATCTCTCTGCAACATGTCAATTAGCAATAGTTCAAACTTCAAACCAAAATACCTTCCTCCACCCCTCTCATGTTGCTTCTCTTACCTCATCTCCAAATTTTATTTTACCTGCAGATTTGAAAGTTTCATTCACTAAATCTTATTTACAACAGATCTAAGATTCTCAAAATGAGGAAGAAAAATCGTTTCATTCCCATCATTCACAGCAACAAAGTAATTGTTGCACCAATGAAAGAGGCCGAATGGGAAAGAAATCAAGAGAAACAAAGTCATTTTCTCTGTATTTAGCAAAACCGGTTCAACCATACCGATTTCTAGTTTTACGGTTGAACCGGCCAGTTTTTTATTATTTTTGGTTTTTAGATGATTTTCAGTTTTTAGCTATAACTGGACTAGATTTAGGCCGGTTCTCAGTTAAACCGGTCGGACCGGCCGATTCGGTCCGATTTTTAAAACCATGGTTTCCAGAAGTTAAGCAACTACTCACATTAAGCTTCAGCAATTGGACATTGGGCCAAAGAAGGCTGTTGAATTGGCTGTAAAGGAGCAGCTCCAAAAGAACTACCAAAGACATTTGGTGTTACAGAGGTGACATTTGGTTGAAAACCAGTAGGAGGTAAAGTGCCATTAACCTGAGAATTGGTCAAGGCTGTGAGAGCATCAAAATTCCCAGAATTACCAGTAACCTGGTTAGTCATAGCCTTATTTCCCCCTTTGGGTTTGTATCCTGGAGGATATCCATGGAGTTTATAGCATTTATCAGCTATATGACTTGTAAGACCACAATAGGTACAAATAGGTTTTTCTTTCTTGGAATGCCCTCCTCCTTTGCCATCATTATGATTCAAAAATTAACCTTTGTTCTAATTAACAAACATAGCAGCAAGTGCTTCAAGATTGTACCAAGTGTTGCCATGACCAATATTCCTCCTTTTCTCTTCTTGCAGAATCAAGGAGCATACTTTGCTCAATGAGGGAAATGGCTCAATCAACAAGATTTGACCAATGAGATTGCCATAACTGTCATTTAGATACATCAAGAAATGAAAAACGTGTTCCTTGTGCTGAGCATCCAACTGAGAAGCCTTGGATCCACAAGCACAAGAACAAACAGTAAAAGGTTGATAATTGGCAAACTCATCCCACAATGTTTTGAACTTGGTGAAGTAGGAACTTATTGTGAGAGAACCTTGTGAAAGATGAGAGATCTCTTTCTCAAGCTTAAACAATCATGGTGTATTACCTTGTGAGAGCCTATCCTTAAGATCAAACCACAAGTCCTTTGCATTATTGATGTACATCACACTAGCTTTCAGTTCCACACTCAGAGAATTGGTTAGCCAAGAAAGAATTGTAGTATTGCAACAACTCCAAGATTGAATAAAGGAGAAGAAGGATCTGGTTCTATGATTGAACCATTCACAAATCCGAATTTGTTTCTAGAACTCAAAGCTAAAAACACAGATATAACCCAACTCATTTAGTTTTCTGGACCTGTGAGAGGCTGAGAGGTGAGAACAAATCCTGGATTTTCATTCGCAGGGAAGACAATAAGGTTTGTTGGCATATTCATCTGCTATTGTTGTGCTTGTATTAGGCATAGCTTGTGAAGGATTGGTTGTGGAATCATGTACATATTGCGAAGAATCAATTGCGGAAGCCATTGAAATGCTTGAAAAGCTTGAAATCAAGAATTAAGGCATTGAAAAACAGAGAGGGATTGAAAAACAGAGAGTAAAATAAGTAACTGCTCTGATACCATGTAAAGAAAGAAGAATCTAGAGAATGAAGAAAGAAACTCTTCCTATTAAGATTTCATTTCACTGAACTAGTTAATTTACAAAGCAATCTCACTATATATATATACAATTACATAAAGAAGTTTTGGCGCCTAAACTAGAAACTAACTAACTGAATCCCTTTCTTCCTTTCACACGTACCAGGAACCAACTAACTAACTCCATTTCCTTTCACTCGTGCTGATTGCTTCTCTTTATTACTAGTGGACTTGCTACAAGTTGTATTGCCTTTAATCTCCTATCGTTTAGTTTCTGCAGCAATCTCAACAATTTGTTAATCACTTACATCCAATTGCAGCAGGAAGATTTTCATGGAATGGCACCTAGAAAGAGACCATTTCACAGATTCATGAAGAGTGTGCGCATAAGCCTCCCAAGGGACGTTCATGTTTCACACAATGGGCAAACTCGATGTGCATGGTTGTAAGCCAAATCCTGGAACCCCAACAATGCTACATACATAAGAAATTATATATATATATATATATATATTGAAGTGACTGATTGTGATTAGTACAACATCATTTTTGGATTAACATTGAAATTGTTTGAATAAAAAAGCAACACAACATGTAGTGAAGATCCGTACAACTCTTTATTTCATACAAAGATAATGAGCTTTTATATAGATACACCACACATAAACACACACATAACAACTTTTGCCTTTTGCACTCCATACTAACTTGTAATTTACACACCAAACTCGTGCACTCACTTCACTAAGACTACAAGTTTCACTAAACAAATTAACATTGCTATATATTTTGAAAATCTAATTGTTAAATTGCATATTATTTATGTTCTTAAAACACATGTCAAATTTTATGCTAATCAGATATTATTTACTATTTGATCCATAAACTTATTTTTTGCATATAATTTTACGCTACAGAAACTCGAAATTTAAACATTTGATTGATAACATATCTATTGTTCTTTGATTGAAGTTTTGCAAGCGTGGAAGATATAAGAAAAAAAAAAGTAATCTAATGGTAGATTTATCAAAATTTACATCCAATAAAAAAATATTAAGTGGAGTTGTAGTTTTAATCTACAACCAAGTTTGTTGCAAAACTTTGTCCAAAATTTAATTATGTTAAGTCTAAAAAAATTTAGGGTGGTCACACATTTTTTTAGGGGTAAAAAAAAATTCATAAAATTTTTAAATTTATATATAATAATGATTTTTTTTTCCAGGTCAAGATGGTCCTGTGACCACCCTGGCTCTAATGTGGAGCTGCCCCTGACTTAGGCTATGTTTGGTTAGAAGGAAGAGAAAAGAAGGGAAGTGAAGAGAAAGCAAAAATAAGGTGAAGAGAAAATATGTGTTTACATGTAAAGGAGAAGAGAAATAAAATAAATAGACTGTATTTTACACTTTTATCAAATTTATTTATAAAGAAATAAGTACATAAATGTAATTTCACACAAAAAGTCAAAACTTTTTAAGGGTATAAGAGTAATTTTGTGGACTTGGAGGGGAAGTTAAAAATAAAAAAATTGGTGGGACCTATTGAAATCTTTTCTCCCCACATTTCATTTCTTCCCATCTATTCTTTTCTAACCAAATAAAGGATAATGGGTCATTTCTCTTAGGGATGGCAATGGGACTGGGGGGTCTTCGCCCCCGCCCCGTATGATTTTGTCTTACCCCATCGTCGCCCTGCTCCACATGACGAGAAAAACTTTCTCATCCCATCCCCGCCCCTTGGAGCCCCGCGAAGCCCCGTCCCACCCCATAAAACTCTACTTTTTGTTAATTTGCCCAACAACTAGTACAATTTTTTTAATGAAACCTATTTCATTAATAAAAATATACTTGAAATTACAACTAAATTTATCCCATCAAATCAAATCAATTTTTAGAAAAAATTGAATAACATATCTAAGTGTTTAACGAGACAATCATAAAAATAAAAAATAAAAAATAAAAATCTCATAGTTTAATACATAACAAAATAAAGATAGAGAACCACACTGGGTAGAATAAAATAAACAAATATTGATATGTTTGTTTAAATAGTATGGTTTTAGGGAATTAAAAATTTACAATTATAACTCTTAGCAACACAGGGTTGAGTGGGGATGGGGAGGGGTGGGGCGGGGTGGGGTGGGTTTAAAAAGTTTAAACCCATCCCCGCCCCGCCTCATGGTGTAGGGCTAAAATCTTGCCCCATCCCCTTCCCATCACCTTTGCGAGGCGGGAAAAACCCACACGGGGCGAAGCGGGGAGGGGCGGGTTAAGCGGGGCGAGGAAAAATTGTCATCCCTAATTTCTCTTCCTTCTTTCCCTTTCTCTTAAATCTAACATAGCCTTAATCAGGGCAAAGCCAGGGGTGAGATAGGGCAGTTACCCCCCTGACTCCTCCAAGAAAATACCTTGACCCCTGCAAAAAGTGAGATTTTGAGGGGCTATTGTGGGGCCAGTTGCCCAAAAAGATAACAGAAAACTCATAGAAGGTGGGCTTGTGGCCCAACGGCCCAGTCCGAGGACACTCACATGTCCGAGGATAGCGTTTACTGCCCAAACCACGTCCGAGGATAAGATTTATTGCTCAAACCACGTCCGAGGTGGATGTAATTCTTTTAATAGCCAAGGAACTTCACAAAATTACACGCAAACTAACTAATGAATATTGAGCAAAGAAGGAACTGGGAAAGGTAACAAATATCCCCTAAAAGCTGCTACCTCCACATTAAATGCTTCCCAGCTAACTCTCTGGCCGCATTAATGTGGAGGTAATACCTGAACAGTAACCAAGCAGCCTAATGGCCACTGAGTGGAGGATCTAGGAAGTTTTGGATGGGACAGAAAGTAGTTCTCAGAATGGAACCTACACGTGTACAGTGGAAGCAGGATGAAGAAGGTAGTACATAACATGAAATCGGGGTACACTAATGGGAGACTTTTGGGACAAAAAGAAAAGGAAAGGAAGAGAAAGAATCCAGAGAGATATACACTAGAAACTTAGCCGAGGAGAAGAAAAAAGGGCTTTTCTTTTATTTAATTTGAAGTTCCTTTTGCTGTAGAAGAACGATGTCTTTTTCCTCTCACTGGAACTAGTTCTTACATCCATTCTCTAAAAATTTTATTATTTGGGCTTGTTGGGCTCGAATCCCATCTTTCTTTTGGGTCCAGTACATTTTGAGTCCTTACAATTGGAGGAGAAGAAAAAAGGGCTTTTCTTTTATTTAATTTGAAGTTCCTTTTGCTGCAGAAAAACGATGTCTTTTTCCTCTCACTGGAACTAGTTCTTACGCCCATTCTCTAAAAATTTTATTGTTTGGGCTTGTTGGGCTCGAATCCCATCCTTTTTTTGGGTCCAATACATTTTGAGTCCTTACAACCTCTTCCAACAGAAAATAATTTAATTTTTAATGACTATTACCTGAAGAAAGCCACCCCTTGCAAGTCACCCACTTCTTCTTCTTCTTCTTTTCCTTCTCCTCTTTTCTTTTTGAGTTTCATCATTTCCTTCTCCTTCTTTTAATTTTTTTTTTTTTTTTTTGTATGCCCATTTGGATTTACCCTCCTATTTTGTGATTAAGCTTTGGCATTTTGACTTTTCTGTCCCAATTTTTTAGTTTTGTGAGCCACTCCCATGTGACTAACATTGTAATTTAAAAGTGGAGTTAAAAGTTTGCATCCTTTGTTTCTTCTTCAAAGAAGGTATATCACATATTGGGTGCATAAGTCTTCCCTTTCACATAAGGGTGAACCCCACAAGTGTGGAGTCCTCCTTCTCACATGGGGGTGAACCCCATAAGTGTAGAGTCCATCCCCATGTGAAAGGAATGATTTATGTATCCGATACATGGTATATTTTTCCCTTCTTTAGCTTGTCCTCCTGTTTCTAATTACTTTTCCTTTTTATTTATCAATTAAATATTATTGTTATTATATTCTAAAAAAAATTATTATGGTTATTAGGTGAATTATGGATTTATAATTTTAAGATTAATGCTAATTAAAATATGGGTTTGATATATCTATATATATATATATATATAATGGTAACTTAGAAACGGTACATCAATATTTCCCAGTACCGAAATATTCTGTTCTAACGGACAAACAGAAATGAAGTTCAAAATGGTATTCTTAATATTTCTATTTACTATACTTTTCTTCCTTATTCTATTTTTTTTTTTTCTTTCCTTATTATAATTATAAGTATCTTGTTAACAAGTGCCCTTAGGGATTTTTTTTTTTTTTTTTTTTTAAATTGACATCACTTTCATATGAATTATAAAAATGTGTCAAAAAAATTAATTAATTTTTTATTTTCCCATAAAAATTTTCTAAAAATATTTCCTAAACCAATATCTTAGGGCATCTATTAACTTTTACCTAATTATAATGCTATAAAAATAACTTTTTTTTCACAATTGCAAAATTAATTAACTGTGAGTGGTGAACAACTTACATTCGTGGACCCACCAGTTTTTCCTTCACAACCCACGGCTTTTTCCTTCACAACTCACAGTCCACTACTTTAACAATTGTCGAATTGATTGTGAAAAAATTGTGTACGCATTACTGTACAACAATTCAATCAGTAGATCCAATAGTCCTAACTTTCTTAGATTGATTTTTTTTTTCTTCTAATTTATTTTAAGCAATCAATTTGTGTCTAAATTTTATGTATATAAATTAATTTCTCACTTCGATTGTTAGTAATTATGATTGATTATTTTTGTTTCTTTGTTTTAATAATATGAAATATATACCTGTAGTTACAATCGTCTATTTTTTTTTTTTTTAGTATAATCAATCAATATTTTTAGATTAATTTTGGTTTTAGTATTTTTTTCAATCTTGTCCCCTGAACTGAAATTCTGGCTCCACCACACCTATGCACTACACTTAACACCCTTACTTGACATTTAGAGACTCACAAACTAGAAAGATGGTGCTTAGTTCCTATTTATACTTGCTAGAGGTCGATTAAGTAACCTACATTGAAGCTTCTAGCTTCATTTAATTTATGTCAGTACAGTCAGGACATGGCAAAATGGGCCAAAATTCACTAACCATATCCAAACCTAAATTTTTTAACCAGAATAAAAAAAGAGCCAACTTGAGATCCCCCGGTTTTCAAACTTTTTTTTTCCCTAAAAAATATTTAGATTTCATGCCAAGATGCTACATGCATAGACATAAAGACACAAAGGATTGCACTGGCACTACCTAGCTATTTAGTAGCCATTAGTGACACTAACCATGTCCCATTTATTACATTAAAAAAAAAAAAAAAAAGAGTTAAATAAAAGGAAGAAAATAAAAAAGGAAAAAGTATCTACAATTACAAGTCTACACTAGCTGTCCAACATTAAGTTAAATATTAAGCAATGGAGTTAAATAATAAGACTAAACTAAGTCTGACTAGCACAAAACAAAACTGAAGTAAAAGAAAAAGTCCAAATGTCCATATCATTAGTAAACTTTGAATTTGAAGTGTGTAAACTTAAAATATATACTTTTTGGAGCTCTTTAGAATCCCCTCTCTCTCTCTCTCTCTCTCTCTCTCTCTCTCTCGTTGTAAATTTGTATAGCTGTGAGTTATTAACATGGAGGATTTTGTTAACATTACTGTAAAGAATTTTACTCAAGCTCAAAACCGTCAGAATTGGGAGGATGTGAAAAGGTTTATGTTTTTTGGTTTGTTTGTTTTTTTCCCTTCACATGTATAATGGTAACAAATAGTCTAATAATAGTAGGTGTCCACTTAATGAAAAAAAAAAAAAAAAAAAACACAAAGGGTATTAGGTGCAATTCTTTTCCTTGATTGATTTGATTCATTCTCCCTAAAAATTTGGCATTTATTTGTCTTTTTTAAGTTTTTTTAAATGTGAAAATACTTGTCGGCCCGACCCGATTAGCCCGACCTGTTTTCAACCAGTTTAAAATGACCTATTTTGACCCACAACCTGATTGACTTGACCCAAACCCAGCCCAACCCAACAGTTTGCCAACCCTTGTTCTACAAGTTTCCAATTTCTATACTTCTCCCCCTTTTTTTTTTTTTTTTTTTTTTTTTTTTTAAGACTTCTCCCCTTTTCTTATTTCCGTCATGAGGCAACTTCTAGAACTTTTAGGCAAATTGACCCTGAAATATAATTGTCTAGGGAAGCTTCTAGAGAAAATATAAGAAATGTTTTGTAGATATTTCCAGAGCGAGCAAGAGAGGGAGAGTCCTAGAATGAGAGAGGCCGGTGTTGATTTTTAACAGAAATAACTTCTATTATTATATTATATATACTAATAATCATAACCTACCCCTTCAGCAATTACGAAAAATATGGTAGAATTGGTTGGTATTAGACTTACTGTACAGGACAACCTATGAGGCTATGACTTCCATCAATTGGTATGAGTCAAACCATATATGAGTGAGTAATGATATGTCTATATGAGTTCCTGAAAGTCACTACAAGCAATTCCAGGTCTACCTTCTTGTCTTTTTTCTCTTCCTTTATCAAATTGCTACTAATAGGATTTGAATCCATCTTTTCCTCCTTCTTAAACGAATTGCTACTAATAGGATTTGACTCTAGGACATCATGTCCTCATTAGCATCAATTCCACGTAAGTTCACAACCTAAATAAAATACAATTAACTTTTACATTTTCAAATCATCCCCTATTCAACAGCCCCTGTTTTACATGCAAAGTCAATGTCCATATTCTAAATATAAACGATAGCATCTGCAATGGCATTATTCTAAATACAAACACTGGCACTATTCTAAATATAAACAGTGGCATTAGCCGTTTCTAAATATAACCAACAATAGATTATAAATAAATATATCAGTAGCGTCATTAATCTAAACATAATGCTAGCAAAAAAGTCAAAAAAAGTCAAAAAACAAAAAACAAAAAAAATTATGGCACTGACTTCTACTAACACAGTCACCATCACCAGTTTACTAGTCTCCCTCCTCTTCCTTCCCAAATTTTATTCTTCTGAATTCACCAGAGACAATTTACCAATAGCAATATCAGATGTAGATCTTTTGGAATTTCCTCTAAATTTAGAGTTCTTTGAAGCTGAATTTTTTTTGTATGGCTCTTTAGGTCATGGTTTAGATAAAGTTGCACCAAATTTAACCAAGGGAGGTCCAACGCCCATTGGCGCTAAACAGGCAAATCTGGATCATTTTACTCGGGATATTATCGAGCAATTTGCTTTCCAAGAAGTTGGACACTTGAGGTTTTTCTCTTGAAATCATTATTTTCTTTTTTCGTTCTTTTTTTTTTTTTGCTTAATAGTTGATGGGTTCTAATTAGTTTAATTGATACAGATTTTTGTCCTTGAATAAGAGATTTGGGTTTGAATCTCACCTATATTGAAAAGAAAATGTCTTAACATAATAATAAACAACAATTATCATAATTATAATTATAATGTAGATATCATAGATTTTAAATCCTATTACAGATATAAATTTTTATTTTTCTTAAAAGAATGTCATAGTACTAACTGTTAAATTCTTGATGCAGGGCCATTCAAAAAAAAGTTAAAGGATTCCCAAGACCCTTATTGGATTTAAGTAAAGAATCATTTGCAAAAGTGGTTGATACTGCATTTGGGGGAAAATTGACGCCACCTTTTGATCCTTATGCCAATGGAATCAACTTCCTTCTTGCATCTTACCTTATTCCTTATGTTGGACTCACTGGCTATGTTGGAACAATTCCAAAACTCAATGCCCCTGATTCCAGAAGGGTAACCAAGATTTAAACTTTATTATAGATCCCTAGCAATGTTCTATCAGATAGTAATAACAATTTATTGCTTCTATGCGCATGTGTGTGTACATATACATAGTTATATACTACCATTATTTTTATAGAATAATCTATAGTTTTTTCCTAAGAAATGGTAAAGGTTGACAAATGGAATTTGTAATTTTTGAAAGTCCAAAATTAAGTTATATTTGGTGTAACTCAACTAATAATTTTTTATTGGATTACTATATTAAAAATCCTACCACTAGATTATATATGTTCTCTATATTTTAAACATACATGCCAATTTGGTATCAATTAGATGAAATTTAATTTTTAATCCACATTCTCATTTTTTCTGCCTAATTTTAAAGTAAAAAAAAGAACTTTAAACATTTTATAGGTGAGATAATAATTAATCTCTAGTCATCTTTATATTATGCATGCATATAAGTTATAAGGAGACAATGCAATCCTATTTATTGATGAATTTGTCAAAATCAACACTTGATATATAGTTATTGACTAGTGTAATGTTGGTAAAAGTTACACCCACTTTAATTTAAACCAAACCCTTTTTTTTTTTTTTAGCTTGTTGCAGGCCTTTTAGGCGTGGAATCAGGTCAGGATGCAGTTATTCGAGCATACCTATACGAGCATGCACATGAGAAAGTGAAACCATATGGACTAACCGTGGCAGAGTTTACACATAGCTTTTCAGATCTAAGGGATAAGCTTGGACGTGCAGGTTACAAAGATGAAGGCCTTGTGGTTCCCCTAAGTAAAGGTGCAGAGGGAGAGGTCACGGGAAACGTGCTTGCTGGAGATGAAGACTCTGTTGCATTTGATAGGACTGCAAAAGAGATATTGAGAATTGTGTATGCCACCGGTAATGAGCACGAACCTGGTGGGTTCTATCCAAAGGGAGGCAATGGTCGCATTGCTAGATCTCTTCTACATTAATTCTATGCCTATAGCTTAATGACAAGTCTTTTTTGTTTTTGGGTTCATTGTTTAAACTATGTACCCTTTATGATAACAAATAAATCTTTTATGATAATATACGTCAGAAAACCGGGGAAGGGATTGTGGAAGTTCTGAAATAAATAGAAAGATAATCTACTTTCATTTTGTGATTTTTTATTGTTAAGCTTTTATCAAGTTTTTTTAAAAGTTCAAGACTTTCTGTGGGTTCTAATTAATCAAACACGGAATGAATGTTATAAGTTTTTGCAAGACATTAGTATGAAATTACCGATTGTCTCACATTTGGCCTAAAACTACCTTTTAATAGGTAAATCCTGATACGAGATAATTTAAATAAGAGGTAGATTAAAAGAAACAGGAATCAAACTCATGACCTCTTACTCTGATATTATGTTAAATTACTGATTATCCCAAAAGTTTGAGTTATTGGGATATGGTAAATTTAATAATTTGACCACATACTTCTAACTATCAGTAATTTAATCATCTAACCATATACTTCTAACAATTAGTGGTTTCTAAAATTACACATCAGAATTCTGATGGATCCTCCTGCATCGTTTCAATTCCCAAACCTTAATATGCTTGGTGTGTTCAGTCTTGCTTATAAATCCGACTCTCTTTTTAGGTTCCTCTCTATCTGCCCGCCTGTTCTCGAAGATTTGTCATTTGAAAGCGATTACTCTGGGTGTTTTCAATCATAAAACAAGTGTAGCTACGCTAAAACGTTTAAGTTTCACTTTTGAATGCTTTAAATATGATAATTTTGATGACAAACTTGAGATAAATGCATCATCTCTTGAATACTTTAGATTTGATGGACATTTTTTTTTTCCTTCAACAACTAGACAACTTAGTCGAGGCAGATGTTAATATTCGTAAATTTGAAGTTGGTGTTAGTGTATTAATTTAAGCTTCTTGCCACACTCTATAACGTCAAATTCCTGTCATATTTTTCAAGTCACGTAGAGGTGAGGTTATTTTTTAAAGAATGTTTTATTCCGGATCAAATCAAAACGCACAATAATGGGATGGAACAAGGGGGGTCATAAATTAAAGGCATAATAGCCGGTTAAAGTCTCACACTCACACCATTCTTTATTGAATTTATATTTTTTTCGATGTTTTCTAGTACAAGCTTTGATGTTGCGATTATAATTTTGCTATGCAGTGTTTCAACTATGGTTCCAGTTTCAAAAATTGGTAAAATTTGGACGTTAAGGTGAATTTGTCGAACTAGCATGTGCTACAAGCCTTACTCAAAAATCGTGTTTTGAAAACTTGATTTCATGAAACAAAATTTCAATTAGGATGTGTACGGCTAAATATTACTCAGTGTATACTACAACAACAATAATAATTAGTGTTCTCTAACTATTTCCTTTAGTCGCCTATGTTGATCCTAGTGATTTCATTCTTGTTGTACCCATGATACCAACAAGGCAACAAGTTGTACTAAGTTTATCATAATTCATATTATTTCATTAATATCGATTCTATCTAAAGATAATGCGAAAATGTTCTCAAGAAAGAAAAAGTGTCAAATAACACATTGTGTAGTTGTGTGGATGTGTAAAATATAGGATTAATTTCTTATCTATATATATATATATAAAACCGAAGCTTTTCAAGCTCTCACAATTTTCCACATCATCACTATTTTCTTTTTCTTTTTATTTTTGATTCTTTTTATTTTAGGTTTTATATCTTATAACAATAATATTGAAAAATGTATACAAATTTGGAGGCCTATTTAAGGGCTCCATAAAACTTAATAGACAAGAAAATATATTCTAAAATAAGCTCTAATTAATACCTAACCATAATAGGAATCAAATTTGACCTAAAAAAACATTAAAAGAGCCTAAAAACAAGGAAATAAATCACCTAGACCTAAAATAACGTTTTTTGCATAAAAATACCAAAATCTCTTCTCTCTTTAAAACCCTAGCAATTACCATCTCAAAACCCTAAACTCAACTTCACTTTAAGATTAAAAAAAATATGAAGGAGAGAGACTCACGTAAAAAAAAAAAAAAAAAAAAAAAAAAAAAAAAAAAAAAAAAAAACGTAGATTTTGTCTTTTTTTATTTGCTTTCATATGTGCCTGAAATTTTCATTCTATCTTATTGTTTTATTATGTTTAGAATTGATTTTCTTATAAGTATTTGGGTTAATCTCTATATTTTGATAGTGTTTTTATAGGTTTGGTTTTTGGGTTGAAATTCTAATAATTATTTTATATTGTATATGGCAGATGAAGCATCTCTATTTTTTGGAGAAAAATCAAAACTGTAATCTATGTCTTCCAGTCCAAGGTGTGGTGAATTTTTATATGTTCTTACTTTATTGAGAATTTTTATTTGGGTTCATGTGATTTTTTGTTTTTTTATTAAAGTTTTGATTTTTGGTTGATTTATTATTTGTTTGGATTAATTTCAATTAATTATTTGTTTGGATTCAACGTAAAAGATAATGGAATTAGGTGTTATAAATTTGATAATATTCCATGTTTTGAATTGTTTATATTATTTAGACTCCTGGTAGGACTCTCTCTTCACTCCTTAAAACCCTAGCAATTACTATCTCAAAACCCTAAACTTAACTTCACTTTAAAATTAAAAAAAATAAGAAGGAGAGAGACTCAACTAAAAAAAAAAAAAAAACGTAGGTTTTGTCTTTTTTATTTGCTTTCATATGTGCTTGAAATTTTTATTCTATCTTATTGTTTTGTTATGTTTAGAATTTATTTTCTTCTAAGTATTTGAGTTAATCTCTATATTTTGATAGTGTTTTTGTGGGTTTGGTTTTTGGTTTGAAATTTCTAATAATTATTTTATATTGTATACAGCAGATGAAACATCTCTATTTTTTGGAGAAAATCAAAACTGCAACCTATGTCTTCCAACCCAAGGTGTGGTAAATTTTTATTTGGTATATTATATATGAATTTTTTGAATTTGAAGGGTTTTGTTTGGTTTTGAAGTAGAATTTGGAGATTCTATAAAATTTGGAAGGTTTAAATTTTGGGGTTTTTGGTATTTGCGTCTTAGTAGGTTGATCTTAATTCTTTACATTATATGTTTTTTCTTTATTGAGAATTTTTATTTTGGGTTCATGTGATTTTTTGTTTTTTTAATTAAAGTTTTGATTTTTGGTTGATTAATTATTTGTTTGGATTAATTTCAATTAATTATTTGTTTGGATTCAACGTAAAAGATAATGGAATTATATGTTATAAATTTGATAATGTTCCATGTTTTGAATTGTTTATATTGTTATTAATACGACTAAATAAGATTTGTTTTTATCTTTGTAGTTTATATCAGTTTTGAGTGTGTGTATATATATAACTTTTGAGAATTTTGCTTTATTAATTTAAGAATTGTAAATTACTTTGTAGGTTTCAGTAACTATATACCTGCAGTGAGACATTGACAATATAAGCATATATATATGGTTTTAGCATTTTATAAAAATCTTTCTTACAATCCAATAACATTCTACGTTAGACAACATTTCTAAACTAATGAAAATCATAGAAGTTAAATATTTATTCCCATTGTATTTTATTTAATTATGAATGATCCATTTTTTTTTTAAACGCTAACTAGCAAAATGTCTATAATATGCATATTATTAACCCAATTTTCTATTTCTAAATTTCTTAGATTTTATTATATCAATCTTTTTTTCTTTTAAATTCTTGGTGGGCAAATCAGTCTCTCACTAATTCTTTTACCTTAACGTGATGTTGGTTAATTGTCATTTTATTTAACTATTCCGTGCATCGCACGGGTTAGCGACTAGTTTTTTATATAAAACCAAAACACTGCCCACGTATTCCATCTATAGTTCCCCATTTTTCAGCATGCATTGAACTACTATGGTTCCTCTGCTTAAACTTATTCCAAATTCTCTAGCAAGTGTGTGCATTCTTCAGCATGCTTCATTTTTTTTTTTTTTTTTTTTTTTTTTGAATGACCTGCAACCAATATTACAAATTTTATACAATCAAAATTTTTAGTGTCTCTCTCTTTTGCATATATTCTTCCAAATTATCTGATTGTTTGGTTCAATTTACTCGAGCATATCTAAATTTTTGGGAAAAAATATTCGATTTTTTTTTTTGGTTATCTTAACTGTGTTGTTTGTCACTGGCTCAATGCCAGGTTCGTGGGTTTCTCCCATAACATAAGGAGGAATAGGTCTCTTATTGAATGAATTCATAGGTTGTGTTTGCATGCTTTACTCAATTGCTTTTGTCCTACCTCTATGTACTACCAGTTGAGAGGAGAACCCAACTTCTCAAGATTTTCACGCAGAGATCCATATTCATTGAATACAGCTTGCTATGAACTTAATTTCAAATCTTATTGTATCTGTCTATAATTAGTAATTTTACACCCAAACCTTGTCCAAAAGTTCTGGTTCAACATCCCACCTCAAATCTCCACCTTTATTGAGCTCTAGCACAAAGTACTGATCACGCGTAAAACCCTAAGTATTGAAATGAAATATTTTGGTACCAATGTGTACTATTGCACTATTTCAAAATTATGCATCCGATATATATATATATTTATATTTGTATTATTATTATTATTAATAAGGTTATTCCATACTATTATTATTATTATATTATTTTTTTATGGGGCTTATTATTATTGTTAAACTAAATTTTAAAATTAATTATCAAATGAAATATTTTATAAGAATTAATAAATTGAAGTAATGGTATTTTTTGTAAATAGAAAGAATGTAATGGCAATTGTAAAATAAGTATCTTCCCAGAAGCTTCCCATCTACCCTCCCATGTTTTGTTATCACCACACCTCCGCCTGTTTAATCTTTTTTTTTTACTTTTGTATTTTTATCTTATCTTTCCTATTCTGAAAGTCCAACTCCAAGTCTGTAACTCCCTCACCAAACCTCTCGTCCTTTTCTTTTTTTCTTTTTCTTACCGTCATTCTCGGCTCTACTTCTTTCTACATCTTTGATTTTTTTTTTTTTTCATCCTTTACCCGTAAAAGTTTAAAGCAGGGACGAACCTAGAGGAGGGCTTAAAGGAGCCTAGGCCGCCCTGGCCTTTTTAAAAAAAAGAAATACATAGTAGGTATATTTTCAGCTTGGCCCCTCTTTCATGTAGTCTGGCCCCTTTTTCCTTCCAAAATCATTAGCCCAATGGCCCTAACCTAGCCCAATCCCAAAACATAACAAATTTTGTTTAAAAACAAAACAAAATTACAAAATAAAAACCAAACTTAAAGGAAACTTTTGGATATGATGGTGGGGGAAAGCCATGGAAGAGATGAACTAAATTAGAAAGTAATTTGTAATTATAAAATCATCAACCTGCATTTAATTAGTTGTTAAATACAATTAAGTTAACAATTTTTTTCTAACCTAAACATATACTTAAACATAAACTTGTTTTTGAACATACGAAAGAAACTAGATTTTTTTGTTTTGTCAAAATATACAATTGGTCCTGAAGAGAGGTAGAGAGAATGAGTAAAGAAACACTTACGTAGATACCTTCCACTGTCATTGCCAAAGTAAAACTAGAGTCTTGAAGAGGGCCTTTTTTTTTTTTTTTTTTTTTTTTTTTTTTTTTTTTAAACAAAGGAGAAAAAAATTGAAACATTTTTTTTTTCCTTTCTTACAAAATTAAAATATTTTAAGAGTCATGCCACTAACACAAAAAAAAAAATTCACAACAAAATCTAGGTGGCAAGTTATTAATGATAGGTAAAAAAAATGATGTCAGTTATACATGTAGATAAAAACCAATTACAACTTGTCACATAACTTTTATTGTGAAAGTAGTACTAAGAGGATCATATTAAAACTTATTTTAGCTGAGTTTAAAAATAAAATTTAGGGTCAAGGTATTCAAATTTTTGTTATAGGATCAAAAAAAAAATAAGTGTTTTAAAATATTATATATTAAACTATAGCCGCGGCCCCGGGGGGGGGGGGGGGGGGGGGATGGGGTGGTTAGATCAAGGGTTTTGAACCCCTTGGGTTGGTTGTGGAGCCGCCCTTGCCTAGCCATTCAAACTAAACTACCTTCTCTCCTCTCAAAGCCTTCACTTTTTTAGCTCCTAACTTTTCTCAAGGTGTGTGCAATCTCTCATTTTACACACATAAACACCAGGTACTTATAGTGAGAAATTTCATAGGAGTTCCCCTTGGTTCAAATCTCTTCCTTTCATTTCTAAATCCGAAATAATGGTGTTAACACACACACACACACACACAAACACGGATTAAAAATTAATTTCAAATAGGCATTAACCATTAGTTTTTTAGGTAGTGTGTGCACATGCACCTTGTAGTAGCTTAGTATATATATGCTTTATCAGAGGCATTTCAAATGAATTTGTTAATAGGTAAGAAATAATGGATTTCTTTCTCCCCATCGATATACGTCGAATAGAGTTGGAATTTGCAAATGTACTTTGCCCTGATCCATATACTCGGAGAAATGATCTCACAAGCACTAGAGGCATGAAAGAAAGGGAGAAAGAGCCCTATTTCTTTTCCATTCTACCACAAGTTGCATTTCATGTAGTTTCTTTTATTTTCCCACTCAATGACTTCAATATTTAATGGCTTGCCTGGTTCAAAGTCACCCTCTCGCTTAGACCCCTCATCCAAGAAGCATGATACATGCAGCGAGCCCCTTGATATATGAGAGTTTAGTTCAAGTATCCGTGTCATTGGGTACTCATTTCGAATATTATTCCAATAGACGTGATAACTAAGAAGAGCAATACAAAAAGTGACACGGCGAGAATCTTGTTGTTTTTGCTATCAAAGGGTCCCATATTCCAAGACTTTACTATAGCCTTATTTTCCAGAGTAAAGAGAACAGGAGGAGTAGATGAAAGTTTTAAAGGAGTAAGCCCATAACCCAGATTTGCTCTCTTTGATTGGGATATGGAAAATGTTGTGAGGATTAAAAAAAAAATGTATTTTACATTATGTGTGCTTACTAGAGATAATTGAACAGTGGAATGATATAGAATAAATTATTATTGTGCCCTTCTTAATAAAAGTACATGATTGAAATTGGAATGATATAAAGTAAATTACTAAATTATTCTTAACGCCATTCTTAGTATGATTATTATTAATGAACACAAATATTACAATAAATGATGTTCAGCTTATATACCAAAGAATTTAAATTTTTACAAGTAGCTTTAAATTATAAAGTCATCTACTTGTATTTAATTAGTTGTTAAATACAATTAAGTCAACATATTTTATTTAAAAAAATTAATTCTTTAATAAGGGTTTAACCAAATTGGATGAAATCGTGTGATTGGGACATCTAATTAGGGTTTGGTGAAACCAAAAACATTATGGATTTGGGATTGATCAAAGAATTCAAATCTTTAATATTAGGACTTAGTCCAAATTTGAGGCTTTTGATATTCTTAATGCTTTTATGTCAAATTGAATGTCCAAGTATCAAATTAAGATGTCTAAGTTAAGAGTATTTAAATTCAGCTTATTTGGTATCAGTGGCGACGCCAAGTGAAGCTCAGGGTATTTCCAGGAACGCCTTGTCCTGAAAAAGAAAATTATATATAATAATTAAAATTTTACATATTTGATAAGTATTAGGAACACCCTCAAATTAAAAATAAATAAATAAATTATTTTTTCTACTTTCAAGCAAAAAAAAAAAAAAACCCAATATAGAGCAATTCCCTAATCAAAAATCACTTCTAAATCAGAAATCACTAAAGGCCTAAAACAAACCTGAAGAGTAAAGACAGAGCAATGCGCCAACGCCTTCGAGGAGTCAGAGCAATGCCTCAGCTCGCTCGTTGTTGAGGATCGGTCCAATCCAGAGCACATTGTCGTCGTCAAAGATCGCTCGATCGTCATTGCTCGTTGTTCACCCTTCATTAGAGATCGCTCGTCACTACCTCAGCGACCTCAGCCTTCAGGCCTCCCTGCTCGGCTGCTTCGTCCCTCAAGGTATTCCCCTCTCTCTCTCTCTCTCTCTCTCTCTCTCTCTCTCTCTCTCTCTCTGAATCCATAAATGAAAACTATGAAATGAAATTAATGAATGAGAGTCTCTCTCTCTCTTTATCCTTTAAGACTCTAACTCTCTCTCTTTTGAATTGTGAGTCTACGATTGGCTAGAGCCTGGTCGAATCTTTATTCTTTAGCTTTATTAATATTTTGCTTTTTGCCTTTTTTTTTTTTTTTTTTTCTTGTCTTTTTAAATTTGGCTTTATCTTATCCGTTAGTGTTGGTGTGTGTTGGTGTTGTGTAACTTGTGTTGGTGAGACATTAATTGTCTTTTAGTGTAATGTGTATTGTGATTTGTAATTGTGAAATTTTCTGATTGGCAGCTGGCTCTTGTGATTGGGGGCATCAGGCACGAGGCATTGAGGCTTGTTCTTGTCTGTTGAGTGGGGTGGGGGGTAGATAGGCACATAGGGCCAAGCAGCACAATAATTAAAGCAGTGTAATGCGTTGCACATTACACTGCTTTAATTATTGAGCTGCACATTGGATGTGTGGTTGGCTCTTTGTATAATGTGCACATGGCCAAGCTAAACAATATAACAATTTTTTTTTTTTTTTGAGAAATAACAATATAACAAATTAAAGCAGTATAATTAATGACAAACAAATTAAAGCAATATAGTTTATTGTTAGGCTAAACAACAATAATTAAAACAATATAATTAACCAATACATTATAAAAGATAAACAAATTAAATTATGTTAAGTTAAACAACAATTAATAATTTTATAATTAATAAAACAACAATATAACAAATTATAATTTATAAAAGACAAACAAATTAATGAATCAACTAAACAACAATACATTTGGAAAAAATTTCTGAAGCCGCCATTGGGAAAAATTATGCTTCTTAAGGAACACTTTGGAAAAAATTCCTGGAACCACCACTATTTGGTATGTACATACATTGAGGTAAGTGTGACTTTACACACTGCTCCCCTTTCGTTCTCCATATTCAATGATGAACCCATTGGATATTCCTTCCATAATTCTTGAGTGGACTCTACTCCCTTATATATTTATATGTTTCAAACCGGGTTGATAGGGTTGCCATTCAAAAATCAACCTCAACAAAGACCATTATTTATCGATATAATTTTGTTTTCTTTTAGATTGTAACTTGGAAGCAAAATGGTGGAATTTTTTTTCCATTTAACAACAAATATCAAAAAATTTAGTTAGTCGTCACGTTTCAAAACAATACTGAAAACTAGCATCTCGAGTGTCTGAAACTCGAGTTTCAAGATAAAAATCGAGTTTTTAAGTCTCAATTTGTAAGCGGATGGGTTTGATGTTGGAAAAAAATCCACGTGGAAATCAAGTTTTAAAGACTTGAGTTCCAAAAACGCTGTTATAGGGCTTAAAAACGTCACTATAGGGCTTAAAAATCAAGTTATAAAAAAATTTTGCAGAAAAACGCCACTATAGGGCTTTAAAACGTCACTATAGGACTTAAAAACGCCATTATAGCGCTCCTTGAACCTGGTATTAAACACTTATAAAAAATTTTGTAGGAAAACGCCGCTATAGGGTTTTAAAACGTCACCATAGAACTTAAAAACGCCATTATAGGGCGATCAAACTAAAAATTTTTTTGCATAGAATTCGAGTTTCTAAAACTCGAGATCCATGTGGCATTTTCAGTCCAAAAATACTCGTAAAGCGAGTCTTTGAGACTCGAGTTTTTATATGGATTTCGAGTTTCTAAATCTCGAGATGCTATTTTTCTTAAAACTTTAAATTGTTGCCTAACTTCCTACATTGTTGCCCCTCTCATTGTTAGTCTGCCCATTTCCCCCAAAATGGTGTATTTTTACTTGTTTCTAGATTGTAACTAAGAGCCAAAATGATGTAATTTTCTCTTTTGGGTTATATATAGAACCAAAACTTAATTTTTCTTCCTTTTGATGTAATTTTCAAAGTTTTTCAATAAAGATGTGTTTTATCTTTATGTAGGTTTTTTTAAGTAACAACTCCATTATGAATCCTTGATCTAGGGGTAAAAATCAGATAAGTTATCACTCCACACCCAAGAGGGCACGAGCTTGAAAAAGGGGGGGTTTTCAATGGGGAAATTTGTAATCCTCAAGCTGAAAATCACTTTTTGTTATTGAGTCTTGAAGGCTACTGACTGTTAGAGATGTTTTGATGAGGTGATGGATTTCTCCAATGACATGGTTGGCAGCTTGGATGGAGGTGTTGACCATTTTGGATTAGGTTGGATAGTGGGTTCAGCGAAGATATGCGAAGAAGAAACTGATGATTGCAACAAAACATTAATTTTACATACATACATACACACACACACACATATATATATATATATAGACACACACACACACTTGCCAGAACAAAGGAAAAAACAAATTTTTTTTTCCTATTGTGATTAAAACAGCACTATTTTTTATGTAATGCTGTTTTGCAAGGTTTTCAGATTCGAACTGTACCGTATGGTTCGACTCAATTAACCGTGAACTTCTCACTGTTGCGGTTTTATTAGAACTAAAAACTTCTCAATGCCAAAAAAAAGCATGAAATCGCTCGAACCGCGGCCGAACCGTACGGTTCTATGAACAGTGGCCGATTTTTGTGGTTTGCACAGTTTCATTTTTTCAGCTCTGGAACTCATTTGTAAGGAAAGGAAACAGAGAAGAAGAAGAAGAAGAAAAGAAAGAAGACGAGGAAGCAGGGGTGGCACCACGAACAGCTTCTTCTCTGTCCGTCTCCACTACTCTGTAATGGAGACTCTTCTTCTCTTGGCTGAACACTCTTCTTCTCTATGCGTCTCCAGTCTCAACTGCTTTGTAATGCCTTAATACCCTCTCCTTTTTTTGCTGAACGTATGTGGTTTCTCACTTTCTCTTTTTTTGCTTTGTATTTCTTTTTTAAGTTTCTTAAGCTCTCCACGTGATTACTAACTAGCAATGGAAATATGGAAAACTTTTAATTTTTGGATAAAAGATGAGCTGAATCCTTACTTCTTTTCAGCTTTGGCCTTTGAGCCCAATGTGATGTGACCTAATGTACATGTATTGCCGGATTGCCATTGAATTACAACACATTTATATTTAGAACAATGCTTTTTTGAGAACTGGTCAGAAAACTTTATTAAACTAAAAAAGAAGTTCACGCGTAAAGAAAACTTGTATAAGTCCAAGGCCAGCTCCATGCAGCTGGCCATAGACTGAGGCTACACTACCATAGCTAAGAAAAGACCCAAACTCAACAATGCTAATATTACAATATTTTAAATAATTTTTGTTATAATTTGTCGGTGTGGGGTTGTGACGGATGAAAATGTGAACCATATACCTTCACAATTTTTTTCACCACTCATAACTTATTGCAGTAAAAGTTGTGTGAAATATTATAATACTAATATTGCAATAATATTTAAAGTTTTTTTTTTGTGGAAATAGATATACTTATAATTATTAATTATTTTAAATTTTAAATTATTAGATAATTTAAATATTTTATTTTATTTAAGGTAAGTTTCATTCTCATTATTATATTATAATAATTATTATATTGTTATTATTATCATTATTATTACTATTTTCACAAGTTTTACTAATTAACATGTAAATAAATAAAGATATAATCTATTTATATTTGCTTAGGATTTAACATTTCTTATTTGTCTTGTGAAAGTTATGATATAAAAAATATTTTAAAGATAGATTTCTATATTAAATTAGACTATTTTAGTTAATTTTTTTATTCTTATTAATTTAATGTTTTTATTTATATTTAAAATAATTATTCAATTAATTATGACCTCATCTTGGTTCGACCTCAAAAACTTTGAATCTCTTTCTCTTACGGTTCAATGAACGGTCTGAGTCTAAAAACTTTGTTATTTTGAGCTTAGTTGAATTTTAAGCTTTACCTTAATTAGCAACTAGCATAGACAAAAGGTTTCGAGTTAAAGCATAATATAACATTTAGGATTCCAAATCTATAACATTTTAAGTTATTATAAATATATACTAGCCTTTGAGTGCTCACGCGCGTGCTTAGACGCTCTTTTATTTTATTTTTGGTAAAAGTTAATAATTTGCATATATTATAATTTAGAAATATATATTTTTATTTTTCAAACAAATAAAAATAATAAACTTTAGAGATAATCAGTAAATACTAACTATAATTTCTTTTTTGGATGTGAAGAAAAAAAAAAGTTCTCTTTTTGAATTCAAATGAAATTTGTTATTTAACATTTATGACCATATTTCTAATTAAATGAAGTTATATTTCATTAATAAGAGTATTTTTGAACTACATAAAATCTAGTTAAAATATGTGAATCCTCTTTTTATATATATATATATATATATATTATGTTCCTAACGGAATTAATCAACTTTTTCTTCCGTAGTAATATTCAAACTCCTATAGTGTAAATTTTTATTTTTATTTTTAAATTGGTTAGAAATAATTGCCACACAAATTGAATCTGTCACCCCCCCCCCCCCTCTCTCTTAACGTGAGGTACTAATCGCAACTGAGATTTTTTATTTTATTTTTTATTTTTATTTTTATAGAGAATATCCTGTCCTGTGAAATTCACTTTAAAATTTATTTTTCAATAGCGATAATGTGATATGTCAAGTATCAACACCAATTTCATGATGTCCTGCTCAAGGGAATGAACAAGGAATTGGCAAATTTGGAATCTCAAGTTGACTTAGTTAATGATACAGAAATTCTCATAAAATTTCCAATAAAGTTTAGGACCTTTAGGTGGTTGTTGATACTCATTTTCGCGACACATTTCGTACAAGTCCGATTCAACTAAGCTCGACTTCCTTATGGACTCGATTCATGTATTATATTTTATTTATTCTTTTAAGCATGGCCCAAGTCCATACGACATATGGGGGAAATTGAGGAAGTGTGGTTTGGAGGGTATGGGTCGGTTCCTTTCAAACCTTTTGCATGAGCCCAACCCATGCGTGCTACCAAGTGGGCAAGGGACACTGGTAGTACCTCAGGCTCATGGATGAGGTCTTGTATCCAAAATTTCCACCTCAAAAGAGCTTTCATTCTCTGGGTGACTGTGCCCCTAATTTTCAGCCCATCTCTATTTTCCACACCAAAACACAGCTAAGTCTAAGAAAAAGGCTGAATAGCCTAGCCCACTCAACCACCCAAATTTAGTTTTCCAAGGCCTCCCAATGGTCTGAAATTTCTGACCAAAGGCAACCAATTCAAACCCACTTTATTTCCAAAATCATGCTAAAAGCATAGGGGATAAAAGCTTTTTCCACTACTCAAAAACCAGTCAAGAGCAACACCCCAAACTCTATATAAAACTCTCTCTTCAGCTCATAAAAAAAGGCAGCCACGTTCTACCTATGAGCTGAAACTTCAGAGCAAAAAACCCACTTAGCTAGTCAACAATCTCACAATTCCGAGGCTTGGGGGTGGAAATATGGGTACAAGGGAGCCTTCCCTCTCTTCCTTACGACCTCCCTCAATTTTCTCTTCTGTGTGACTGCGGGTCAAAGTTTCAGACCTGTTGAACACGTTTTCCCCGTAGAGTTGAAACTTGAGAGCTAAAACCCACTGAACCGGGAAACATTCTCACAATTCCGAAGCTTGGGGGTGGAAATATGGGTACAGAGAAACCTTCCCTCTCTTCCTCATGACCTCCTTCAATTTCCTCTTCTGTGTGACTGTGGGTCGAAGTTTCAAATCTGTTATGTTTTTATGCTTTTTCTGAACTTTTGTCTTTAGCATTTTGATTATCTCTTGTCAAAGCACCATTAGCCTTTGTTTTTTATACATTGTGAATTTTGGGCTTGATTCTCCATAAACAAACACTTCTAAAGAACCCAAGGGGAGATTTGGACCGTTTTCGCATTTTTGGCCCTTGTCGCAAAACGTCCCCGACAGTGGTAAGCTGATATTGCTATTGGTTTTAATTTGGGCCCCCACTAACATACTTTTTCATTCACTAGTAATAGTTTGTTACCTAAAATTTGTTATAAAAATATTGTAAACTGAGAAACTATCTAAGACCAAACCCACCATCGAGTTGGCGTGGTCTAGCAATCTTGGGTGATGTACAAGAGCATGTGTTGAGTGCGTGGTCCTAGGTTCAAGTTCGAATTTGGACGCGCTTTTGTAACCTCTCTCAATAGCTCAAGACTCGTTAGTGTTTCTCGTAAGGCTAGAAAACTATGGCTCACTATGGTCTCCTTGCATCCTAGTAGGGCCTCGAACCTAACGGGTAAAATATTACTATGGTAACGCTTAGGTAGGATTGCTATGTTAGTCGCCCCTACCCTTTTTTTCATAAAAAAAAAAAAAATAATAATAATAATAATAATAATAATCTAGGACCAAACCCACAACCAGCAGGCCCCCACAATCGGTCTCTCCATCCAAGCCCTGTCTTGATGACCCAACCTGTCCAAATGAGCCCATATACTTTCCAAGCCCAATCAACACCTAACACCCCAAACCAAGCTAAACCACAGGACCAAAGTCATGAAAGCCAGACACGAGTCCAGCCCTTCCAAACTCTCTAATGATCCAAAGCCCACACCCACACCCACACCCACCAAGACCAATTCCGCTAACAGTGTCACCAACCTTGGAGCGTAACGGGGTTTAGGGTTTTAGGTTTTATACTTTGTTTGTGCGGCTGAGCAGAGCAGAACCAGAACCAAAGAAAGAGAAAGAGGAAGAGAAGAGCTAAAACCCAAAATGGGAAAACTTCAGTACAAGAAGATGAAGGGGAGCTCGAACCTGAGACAAAGGCTAGTCCTTGCAACTCTCTCATCAACTCCTCTTCTGATCGAAGACATTCGATCCGAACACACGCTCCCAGGTCTCCACCCCCACGAAATCTCCTTCCTCCGATTGCTCGAGAAGCTCTGCGACGATTGCTCCCTCATCATCAACGAAACCGGCACCAAGCTCAAGTACCAGCCGGGAACTATAATGGGTGGGACCCACGATCTTGTCCATGATTGTGCTCTCACTCGCTCCATCTCCTATTACTTGGAGCCTCTGCTTGTGCTCGCCTTGTTCTCCAAGAAACCTCTGACCATAACGCTTAGAGGAATCACCAACGATTCTAAGGACCCTTCTGTGGATACTTTTCGTTCCACTACTTTGCAGCTTTTGAAGCGCTTTGGGGTTCCCTCTGAAGGGTTGGACCTTAGAATAGTGAGCCGTGGCTCTGCTCCTCTTGGTGGTGGTGAAGTTATTTTGTCCATTCCGAGTGTTCATTGTTTAAATGTATGTGTTTCTTTTTGGTGGGTTTGTGTTTATTTTCAATTGGGTGTTCTTATTTTTTTCTAAATTTTTGTGATTTTTTTTTTTTTTTTGGGTGGGTTGGTGTTTATTTTCAATTGGGTATTCGTGGTTTTTCCAAAATTTTGTGTTTTTATTTTTTATTTTTTATTGTTTTGGTTTGATTTGGTATATATGTACTACAGGCAGTGAACTTGACAGATGTGGGAATGGTTAAGAGGATTAGAGGAGTTGCGTATTCAACCAGGGTGTCTTTCCAGTTTGACAATTCCATGATACATTCAGCTCGCGGTATCTTTAATCGATTTATCCCAGATGTTTACATCTTTTCTGATCACAAAAAAGGCCCAGCAGCTGGAAAGTATGTTTCTTTTTCATCTTTTTTTTTTTTTTTTTTTAATAATTATTCTTAGATGGCATTACTTGTTTGAATTCCCAAGTGTAGAAATTCCCTAGTGATTTGTTTGGATAAAGGATTTGAAATTGAAGGATTTGGATTTCTTTCTATGAAATGATAGATTTAGGCAGGGATTTGAGCTTTATTTATATGTGGATATTGACCATGTGTAAGATGTCATTTCATATCCATAATATGATAAGTGCTTTTGCTTGAACAAAATCTCTAAAACTCACTTCATTAAGCAACTTATAATAACAAGTGTCCCTCAAATCCCTTGATTCAACCTAGGCAGAGTTTGGCTCTCAAAATTTAGAGAATGATGATTTGATTTGATTACTTGCAGCTCACCAGGTTATGGAATTTCGCTGGTTGCTGAAACGAATGAAGGTTGCTATATCTCTGCTGATACTGCTATTTCTTATGGACGGACAGAAGAAACTGGTGAAATTGAAGAAGAGAAGAAAGAGTTGACGCCTCCAGAGGAGGTTGGTGAGCAAATTGCTTCTGTTCTACTTGGGGAGATTGAGCAAGGTGGAGTGGTCGATTCGACACACCAGGTTTGTCTTCTAAATAAAGTACCCGCTTTATTCTTCTTATTAGTTGTATCTTAATGTATTAGTAAGTTGTGTCTAGTTCATTGGACAAAGTTTTCCCTTATGTTTTTGCTAGTATAAGTGCGGTTTTGTTTTGTCTTTTGAGGTAAACATTTGGTTAAGATGCCTCTTTTGGGATATTTTTGGCACTAGAGTGCAACATAACTTTCTTTTGGATGCTGGCATAAGAGACCGTGAATGGTGCTACTGCCTTAATGAGATACATATTATTTTTTTTGATAGGTAATCTGAAAATTAATATTAAATGGAACAAAAAGGGAAAGTACAAGTTGTTCATGATGATGAACAACAAGAAATAAACAAACATCACAGCAAACTAGAAATCAGGAAACTAAGCTAAGGGAAGACATAAACTCAGAGAGAGAAGAAGAACCCGTAAAACCCCAACAACAAGACCACTCCAAAAGACTACGTTGGCATAAAACCTTTAACTCATCCAACATCTTCTCAATATCCTCAAAGGAACAACAATTACGTTCCAACCACACATGCACCCAATAAGTCTTGTCTAATTTAATATATTGTGTTTTTTTCTGGTAATTTGCACATTTGCCCAATAAGTCTTGTCTCTTGAACTGATGAACTTAACCTCCAGCCCATTTTCATTGGGGAGGTGCCATTTGAACTGAAGTTCATTGGCATATGCTGGGAGAAGAATAATTGCACTTTTAATGATGTGGAGCTGAAGATTTTGTTCGTGAGAGTGCTGTTTGAGTGGTTTTGTACTAAGAGTGTTCAGTTGTAGATTTTAGAGTCTCTCTTTCTTTTCAAGCCTAACTTTTTGAAATTTTGTCTTCAACTCATGATTTTAGGCTTAGGCAGCAAGGCTGATCTGACTTAGTTTTAACTTAGGTGCCACATTGAAACCATTACTCATGATTTCTGCCGAAAACAGAAACCATGACTCTTCATTTTGAAATCAGCTTGGCTTCAAAACCTGTATAGGCATTCAGAGCTTTAGAATCACAATGCAAAAATGAGAATTTGTTAGCAAAAAGCTGCAAATGCTCATAAACTCTTTCACTTGCTGAACAAAAATTCCACTAATTTTGGGTGGCTTGCTATAGTGTTTGTGTGTGCTTGTAAGCTTAATATTTTAGTTTATGAAGGAAATGTCAAAATCCATGAGAAATTTTATACAAATTTGTACAAGGAGTCTGAGGGGTGTAGGCCTTTGGTGGAGGGTTTGGAATTTGATCGTATTGGGGATATGGAGAGGGTTTGGCTTGAAAGGAAGTTTGAGAGAGAGGAGATTCTTCAAGTTGTAAGAGAATTGGGAGGGGACAAAGCTCCAGGTTCGGATGGGTTTACCATGGCGTTTTATCATCATTGTTGGAAAGTAGTGGAGAAAGACGTCTTAGCGGTCTTTGAAGAGTTTTTTCAACATTGTAAGTTTGAAAAATCCCTTAATGCTACCTTCATTGCATTAATTCCTAAAAAGAATGGTGCCTCTAATATTAGAGATTTCCGACCTATTAGCTTGGTGGGGAGTGTGTATAAAATCTTGTCTAAGGTTTTGGCAAACCGATTGAGAGTGGTTTTAGATCAGTTGATTTTTGAGACTCAAAGTAGCTTTGTGGGTGGGAGACAAATTCTTGACTCAGTTCTCATTGCGAATGAGTGTGTGGATAGTCGAAGGAAAAGTAGGGTTCCTGGAGTCATTTGTAAACTTGATATTGAGAAAGCTTACGATCATGTGAATTGGGAGGCTTTATTGAATTTGTTGAATAGAATGGGCTTTGGAGTGAAGTGGTGTAAGTGGATCCGTACTTGTATCTCCACAATTCAGTTCTCTATTTTGATTAATGGGTCTCCGGCTAATTTTTTTGGTAGCTCGAGGGGTCTAAGACAAAGGGATCCGCTATCTCCTATGCTGTTTTTGATTATGATGGAGGTGTTTAGTAGGATGTTGAGAAGAGTGGAGGAGGTTGGCTTGATCCGTGGCTTTAAAGTTGAGGGTAGGAGGGGTGGTGGAGAATGTGTTACACATCTATTTTTTGCAGACGATACTGACCTTTTTTGTGATGCGGATGTGGAGCAGATTCTTCATATTCGGTTGTTGTTACTTAGTTTTCAGGCGGTAACAGGTTTGAAGGTTAATGTGCATAAGAGTGAAATGGTTCCAATAGGGGAGGTTGTTGATGTGCATGCCCTGGCTGAAATTTTGGGCTGCAGAGTTGGAGAGTTGCCTATGTCTTATCTTGGTATGCCGTTGGGGGCTTCACATAACTCCCCTTCAATTTGGAATCCTATTTTGGAAAAATTTGAGCAAAAACTAGCTGGGTGGAAGAAGTTGTATTTATCTAAGGGAGGTCGGTTGATGTTACTCAAGAGCACACTTTCTAGTCTTCCTACCTATTTTCTTTTGTTATTCACAATTCCTACTCATGTGGCTAATAAAATTGAAAAGTTGCAAAGGGACTTTCTATGGGGTGATAGCAAGACTCATTTGGTAGGATGGGATAAAATTTGTGCGCCTATAGCCAATGGTGGCTTGGGGATTAGGAAACTTACTACTTTCAATAAGGCCTTATTGGGGAAATGGTTGTGGCGGTTTGGGAAGGAAGAGGATAGATTATGGAGGAGGGTGGTAGCTTCAAAATATGAGAAAGAATGGGGGGGTTGGACCTCTAAGCTGGGTAGGGGAGTTTATGGGTGTGGTTTGTGGAGAGGTATTCGCATGGGATGGGAGGATTTTAACAAAAATTGTCAGTTTGTTGTTGGGTTGGGGAATAGAGTGAGGTTTTGGCAAGATAGGTGGTATGGGGATCAACCTTTTCAATTGGCTTTCCCAAGGTTGTATGGTATTGCCATTAATAAGGAGGCTTCTGTGGAAGCTTCTTTGTCAAGGCAAGGGGCGGAGGATAGAAGAATTTGGGATGTTCGTTTTATTCGAGAATTTAATGATTGGGAGATGGTTGAAGGATTGCATTTTCTTCATATATTGAGAGCTAATACTCCTCCGATGGATGTGGGAGACTGAATGAAATGGAAGTTGAAGCCTAATGGGGATTTTGACATCCGGTCATATTATAACAAATTAAGGGACTCTCCCTCAATTGTCTTTCCTTGGAAAACTATATGGAAAGCAAAGGCTCCTAGACGAGTTTCCTTTTTTGTTTGGTGTGTAGTTTGGAATAAGATCCTAACGGGTGATAACTTGAGATTGAGGAAATTGGCTTTTGTGGACTGGTGTATTATGTGCCGTCATTGTGGAGAGATGGTAGACCACTTACTTCTTCATTGTGAAATGGCTTATCGGTTATGGAGCTTTGTCTTTATAACTTTTGGTTTGTCTTGGGTTACACCTAGATCGATCCCAGATTTGCTTTTTGGCTGGTGGAATTGGTTGGGGAAGCACTTGTCTTAGATTTGGAATTTAGTTCCGTTGTGCATCCTTTGGTGTATTTGGAAGGAACGGAATCGGCGGACTTTTGAGGATTTGGATAGTTCTGGTGATCAGATGCTTGATTATTTTAGTGGAACTCTTTTTGATTGGTCTCGGGCTTGGAGATTCACGACTAGTGATTCTCTCCCTTCTTTCCTTAGCTCTCTTTCTCTTTGTAATTAATATGTTGGTTGGTTTTCTTTTTTGTTTTTTCTCTGTTTTCTTATTCTTGTATTTTTTGGGTTTGCACTATGTTCTTCATGCATAGAGTAGCCTTTCTTATATATAACACTCTTACTTATCAAAAAAAAAAAAGAGCATCAAATTCTGGGATAAACAGGCATTGCTTTAGGGACACAAGCTTCTTTTTCTTCTTTGTGTGGATTTTAGACAAACTTTAATAGACCTTCATGGATAATCTTAGATTCAACCTGCGATTTCAATCTAGGATGAATTCTGAATTTCAAGTGGCTGTAAGTTACAGATCATTCTCGGTGGTTATGACTATTCCAAACCACTGTCAAAATGAACAAGAAGTTCCTTAACATATAGAGCTGCACTCAACCATACAATCATGAAGTTCCAGATCTGTTTTTTTTTTTTTTTTTTTTTGGGGGGGGGGGGGGGGGTGGGTGGGGAAGTTGTGACATCCCAGATCTGTTTTGGAAGAGAACACATCAAACAGAGCTATGTACTTCAATTAGAAAACTCTTTACACTTTCAGTAAACAGATGTATGTATAAGCTATAGCAGATGTACAAAGTTTAAAGGCGACCAAGACACAATGAGCAGGGAAAAAGGAATAAAGAGAAAGAATCACTAAGACCCTGTAAAAGTCCATTTAACTCCAATATCAAAGTAAAGTTTCAGAATACAGAATTTCTATATGGACATCCATTTTCTCTCTAAAAATGGTTCTTAGTTAAGCAAGCTTCATGGACTTTCTGGATGAGGAGTTATGTCTTGGATAACTTGTAACCTGTTTTTCCTCATCAGTTTTCTGTTTTCCCTAGATATAGAATCCCTTCCATTTGCCTGCACAGATGTACAGCCTTCAAAGTTCAAAGCCTTCTATGGCAATGGTGTTGAACAGAAATAATCTGTTGATTGTGGCTTCTGTGCTGATCAAAACACTTAGAACTCTGTGCTGTTAGATTCCTTGGTGAAACAGCAAACCCAGTTGTAGAATGCCCATCTTTAAGATCAACTGATTCAAACTTGCTGCTTAAACTTATAATCTGGCTCCGTGGATAATGACTTTGACAAATTCAGTTGGACTTCAGATTTTCGTCATTCAATCCATCTTCACTATTCCAACCATCATAATTCTCCATTAAATTTCTTCCACTTAATATCTCTTGTTCTTCTTCCACAACCATATGACTTTCTGTGATGGGTTGATGGAGACCACCTGATTCACCAGGGCAATTCTTTCTGAAACATTCTTCTTCACATGTAATCAATGTTTTATCGCGGCGTGAACCAGTAATTCCAGAACTCCATCAATGGAAGGTTCTAAAGTTCTCACATGATCAACAACCATTGTGGTTCTACAGCACTTTAAGACTTAATTACTATCTCCCTTTGCAAATTTCTTTGTTTCATGATCCTCACAAGAATCCCTTCTACAGCTTTGATCTGTGAATCATACTGTCACTGTAACTATCATACCTCTTCCAGTCTACACTCATTATCCGGGGTTGTGATGCAAATTTTATCACTGAATCATCTTTTAATCTAACCATATCTCTGCATGACCTCTTCCAGTCTCCATCAAGCAGTGAAGGTGAAGCTATTAAGTCTCCATTAACATCTTGAATTTCCTGCGCTTTCACATTTTCAGTAGTTATAGATGGCTCAATTGGAAGTTTGCGAGTTGCACTGCAAACTATATTTTCTCCCCATATTTCCCTTCTCTGCTGTCCATTGCTAAATTCCCATGAACATCTTCTTGGTTGTGTAAGTGGAACGTTCAGATTCTTTCTAGGAGTATGGGAAGAATATGTACTTTTGCAAGGGGTTGCTTCTGTTCCAGCTGAACCAGAGGAAATAGCTTAGGAGTACCCAAAAACCGTTATTAAGTGTAAGATGATCACAATTTTCTTGTAACAGTTCAATCCCTTCTATAACTGGTTGAAGACATTGAAAATGGTAAACTTAAAAACGGCTTTAGTAAGAGCCCTGAAATACCCCCTTGCAATCTCCTTATACAATTGAGCTATAGGAAACCTAGCTAGAGCCTCTTTCATTAGTGCCTGTGGAAATGTCTTTTGGTAAAGACAATCATTCTACCATTGCAGTAGAAGTTACTCTAATTCTGTATGTCATACAGAAGCTTTCCCTTATGCATTCTATTCAGAAAGGTTGTGCCCAAATGCACAAAGCTCCCACTTTTTATTAGTACCTAAATTCAACAGAATCTTGATTATTTTGTTTGAAAAAAATTTGATCCATCTGAATGTTGTTTCCTATCTTGGAATAATGTGGGTTTTACTTGTTGAAAAATAATAATAATAACGGTGATTTCAAAAGAAATGAATTCCCTTTTTGATGGATGGCTTATTTGTTTTTGTTTTGTAATTTAAATGCTTCATTTTTTTTTTTTTTCATTATTATATGACATTTTAATTACAAAACTAGGCTGAATATAATTCTCAGCAGCCAAAATAATATATCAATGTTTTTCAAATGGACTGTTTCTTTCAAAATGCATTCTATTGCCAAAGTCTGAGCAGAATTGTTAAGGGTCTGAAAGCTTTTGTACAACAGGAGTCAGTTTGCATTTGAATTTGAGGGAAAAAAAAAAAAAAGAAGAAGAAGAAGAAGAAGTAGAAGAAGAGAGAGACCTGAAATGCATTCCATTAAAGATAGGTTCAATTTTGCTATTATTGCAGTTTACCCTCCTCTAATTTTCTATACTTTTATGATTGCTTTGTAGGGTTTGTTATTCATTCTTTGTGCATTATGTCCACAAGATGTTTCAAAGGTTCGAGTAGGAAAGCTCTCACCATATGGAATAGAAACACTCAGACATATCAGAGATTTTCTTGGTGTTAAATTTGTTATTAAGCCAGATCCATCCACAGAGACAGTTATACTTAAGTGTGTTGGTTGCGGCTTGAAGAACCTTTCTAGAAAGGCCTCATGATGACAAAACGTGCAAGTGAGCAATTTCTTATATCAGCGGTAAGTCCCCTGTAAGTCAAAGTGTTATCAAAGGGCCCCATACGCATAGAGTAGGAAAGAATTTGGCACGGCTTCATATGTTGTTTTGACTTGTAAACATAATGGTAACATGAAAACAGCAATATATGGTGAGAGGTTTTGGTGCTGTTCCGTCATGTTCCAAACAAATTACTTCTTATTGGCAATCCACCTTAAATGAATGTCTGAGGCACATGTTATAAATTTCAGTTGTCAAAGGTGATGAGGAATAGCGCCTGTAACCCTAGTAGTACATGGATGGTTAATTATTGGTGTGATTTTTTGGTTTATTAAGTCATTCAGATTCAAACAAGAAAAATGAGTGTGTAACTATTTTTTTTAGATAATACCCAGATGTATCTGAAACTATACTACTTTCTATAATGATTCTAACATGTAATTGGAAGTTCCATACTCGTGCAGTTGTGCTTAAGTAGGAGCAAACTTTTGATATGTTTGGTTTGCATGTAAAAGAAGACACCCTCAATTTTATTTTATATTGATGTGTTGGTTTTCTGTTTTGCAATGTAAAGCCTCTTTTCTTGCGCATTGTCGTTATTGAAAGAAAATGTGTACAGAAATGTTTCTGCGTAGTTTTTTATCAGTGCGGTTTGTGAAGGTATTTTAAGCAGGGTCTATGCGTCTAGCCTCTCACAGCATGTGCAGTAAAATCCGTCGCAAGAAATTTACATGGTTTTTGTTTTGATACTCAAAAGTTGAAAAGTTGCATGGTAGTTTTTTTTTTTTAATCTCGTGGCTGGTAATGCCATATACATATTTTCCTCGATTCATGACCAGAGCTAATTGGTCAGATATTTCTCTAGCTGTTTCTTTTGGTTGCCTATGTTGATCCTCATGATTTTCATTCTTGTTGAACCCATAATACCAACAAGTTGTACTAAGTTTATCACAATTCATATTATTTAATTGATATCAATCCTATCTAAATATCAATTCTACATAATACACAGATATGGCAGGAGGGGTCTTGTATTTGTGATTTACTCCCCAGTCCCCAGGAATGGATTCAAAGGACCTTGTCTTGGTGAGGTTACACGTCATCAAAAAGAAAGAAAGAAATAAGAGTGTAGAATAACACATTGTGTGGATATATACAATATAGGATTTCGTAATTTTTCTATAAAACCGAAAAACTGCTCACATATTCCATCTTTAGTTCCCCATTCTTCATCATGCATAACTACTAAGGCTCCTCCTCTTAAACTTATTCCAAATTCACTAGCGAGGTTGTGCATTTTCGCCTGGATTTAGGCTACTATGCTAAAAGAAAATGTTCACTTGTAGGGTTAACTGACTCTCCTCCACATTCTGGCATTAACAGAGTAATATAGGTCATTGATACGAGTGTTTTTGTTTACTTCCCTATCATTTAGGAGACAAAACCAAACCTACCTGTACTTAAAAGTCTCTCAACCTTCCAATTACCCACCATTTCTCGTTATTTTTTAACAAGTAATTAATATAAAAGGGAAAATGTTCAATTGCATGGAAAACCGATTCTCATTTGTATTCCGGCATTATAACAAATCAAAATAGGTCATTAGCCCAATTTAAGTTTATTTTCTGACATTCAGAACACAAAATCAAACCTCCCATACTTTGGATCAATTTTTTTTTTTCACAGAGCACAGAGGAAATGAAAGCAAGGTGAAGACTACTTTGGATCAAATTGAAACTAATGTTTTCTATTAAAAATTATTTGAGGCGAATATGAGCCAAGAGTTCAATCACATAAAGCCTTATCAATAACTCTTTTACGCAACTTATGTCCACAATCTCTCTCTACATCAAAGAAAATTACAGAAATCATCAAAGCAGCACCCCCTCCCCCCTGCCACAAACCGGTTAGGTGATTAAAATTAGGGGGGCATACCAGAGGAGACTAATTTCCACTCATCCTCACCCTCTGTGAAGCAACACAAATGTATCCTTTGGTAGAACAAGAAGTAATAACTCATATGAAATAGCGGAGAATATAAAACGGAGGTTTAAGTATCTAACTTATCTTTAGAGCTAGCAGCCTCTTGACTAAACGATTCTTTTACTTTTACAAATTTTACACTTTCAAAGTCGTTTAAGAAATTATGGTAATTTTAAAACCACAATTTTTGAACTTGAAACTGTGTCTTCAACTCATAATTTTAGGCTTAGGTAGCAAGGCTGATCTGACTTAGTTTCAACTTAGGTACCACGTTGAAACCATGACTTTCAACTCACAATTTTTGCCGAAAACAGAAACCATGACTCTTTAAGTTTGAAATCAGTTTGGCTTCAAAACCTGCATAGGCATTCAGAGCTTTAGAATCACAATGCAAAAATGAGAATTTGAGTGCAAAAAGCTGGAAATGATCATGAACTCTTTTCACCTGCTGCACAAAACTTCCACTGATTTAGTGTCTTGCTTTTGTGTGCTTCTAAGCTTAATATTTTAGTTTATGAAGGAAATGTCAAAATCCGTGAGAAAAAGAGCCTTAAATTCTGGGATCAACAGGCGTTGTTTTAGGCACATGCACTTCTTTCTCCTTTGTGTGGGTTTTAGACAAACTTTAATGGACCTTCATGGGATGAAATCTTAAATTCAACCTGTGAATTCAATCTGTGATAAATTCTCAAGTTCAACTGGCTCCGAGCTGTAGATCATTCTTGGTGGGTGTGGCCATTTCAAACCACTGACAACAATGAAGCTCCAATAGAGCTAGTTACTTGATTTTTATTTTATTTTATATTTAGAAAAGCTAGTGACTTGAGCAAAATAATAGAACAGTGACTGCGTTCGTTCTCCCTAACCAATTCCTTCTTTTTTAGCCCTCCAGTCTAGTCATCACCCTCCTTGCAACTCTAGATCAAAATTTAGTTCTTGAATCAATTTCTTTTTGGAAAATAGAAAATCTTATCTGCTACATGTTAATTGTAATACTACAATCAATGGTGATGAAAATAGTTCATCACCTTTGAGAGTTCAAGCATATGCGAGAGTTCCAAAAGTTGGTGCCTAATTGCAAGTACAAGCCTCAAGCCAAAACGAGTGTCCAAATAGTGAAAGTATCTGTAAACTTCAATTAGAAACTTTACATTGAAAAGATGAAAATGTAGCAAATATATGAAGCTTAATGAAGACAGATACGTCAAACAGAGCTATATACATCAATTGGAAAACTCTTTACAGTAAACAGATGTATGTATAGACAATAGCAGATATACAAAGATGAACATGTAGCAAATATATGAAGCTTAATGAAGACACACACATCAAACAGAGCTATATACATCAATTGGAAAACTCTTTACAGTAAACAGATGTATGTATAGACTGTAGCAGATATACAAAGCTTGAAGGCAACACAAACACAATGAGCAGGAAAAAAGGAATAAGGAATCACAGAGACCCTCTTTTTAACTCCAACATCAAAGTAAAATTTTCAAAACACAGCAATTTCTATATGGAGATCCACTCTCTCTAAAACTGGTTCTTATTACTGCGAGCTTCATGGACTTTCTGGAAGAGGAGTTATGTCCTGGAAAACCTGTAGCCTGTTTCTCCTTATCATTTTTTTGTTTCCCCTAGATATAGAATCCCTTCCATTTGCCTGCACAGACATACAGCCTTCAAAGTTCAAAGCCTTCTTTGGCAATGGTGATGAACAGAAATAATCTTTTGATTCTGCCTTCTGCTGCTGATCAAAACACAAAGAGCGCCTTGCTGCTAGATTCCTTGATGAAACAGAAACCCCAGATGATTCATCTTTAAGATCAAATGATTCAAACTTGCAGCTTAAACTTTTAATCTGGCTCTGTGGATAAGGACTTTGACCAATTAAGTTGGAATCCAGATTTTCATCATTGAATTCATCTTCACTATTCCAGCCATCATTATACTCCATTAAATTTATTCCACTTAATAATTCTTGTTCTTCTTCCTCAACCATATCTGCCCAACTTTTCTTACAATTTTCATGATCTGACTTTGGATTTTCTGTGGTAGGTTGATGGAGATCATCTGATATACCAGGGCTACTCTTTCTGAAACATTCTTCTTCACAAGTAGTCATTGTTTTCTCGCAGTCTGAAACAGAAGTTCCAGAACTCTGATCCTTCTCTCCATAAATGGAAGGTTCTAATGTTCTTACATGATCAACAACCATTGGTGGTTCTACAGCCACTTGAAGACTTAAATTACTATCTCCCATTGCAAATTTCTTTGTCTCACGATCCTCACAAAAATCCCTTCTCCAGCTTGGATTAACAACACGCTGTGAATCATACTCTGTAGCTGTTTCATCTTTAATACGGGCATAACTATCGAACCTCCTCTGGTCTACACTCATTATGCGGGGTTGTGATGTAAAATTTATCACTGATTCATCTTTCAATTTGGCCAGATCTCTGCATGACCTCCTCCAGTCTCCATTAACAGCGGAAGGTGAAGCTAGTAAGTCTCCATTAACATCTTGAATTGCCTGTGCTTGTACATTTTCAGTGGTTGTATATGGCTCAAATGACAGTTTGCGACTTGCACTGCGAACTGAATTTTCTCCCCAGATTTCCCTTCTCTGCTGTCCATTACTAAATCCCCATGAACATCTTCTCGGCTGTGTAAATGGAACATTCAGATTCTTTCTAGTAGGAGTAGGAGTAGGGGAAGAGTATGTACTTTTGCAAGCAGGGGTTGCTTCTGTTCCAGCTGAACCAACCCAATTTTCCTTCATTCTACAGCCCATGAATGCAGAACCAGAATACTGGCCTCCACCAGCAAAGCTATTAACTTCTTTTGAGTTTCTGTTGACTGGCAATGTGAAAGATACTTGCACTTGTGGCGCGAGTTCAGTCAACATCTGAAGAGCACGTTCATAGGACTTGGCATAAGACTCGTCCATTGGTCTATTTCCAGATGAAGCTCTTACAGCCTGAAGCAGAGATTTTGCTTCTGCAATCCTGTTCATGTGCATCAAGCAGATAGCCAAATTGCACTGCTTGTTCCTATCTGGCTCCAGAGAGAGAGCTTTTCTGAAAAAAAGGAGGTATTCCAACGAATTAAAAGGAATATTTTCTTTGACAAATATAATGTTCTACATGTAGGTATATAATTCAGAGAAGGAAAAACTTACCTGTAATGCTCTTCGGCAGAACTATAATTTTTTTGCTGCAAGTAAGCCCAGGCCAAGTTCCCAAGTATTCTGCGTTGATAAGAGTACCAAAATCATGCAAGTGCCTTGGAATATATAACAAGTATGAAAGAAGAAAAAGAAAATATGCAACATCCACCTTGAAATTTCCTGTTCGACAGTGATTTGAACCTTCTTCCCTTGAGACCTAGCTGTCTTTGCCCTTCTTCCACTAAAAGCTGTACCTTCTTCAATATGCTTCAGTTTGAGCTGAAGCATTTCAATCTCTTCTTCAACCCTTCCAGATCTCTGTAAAATATAAGAAATTCTTACATGCATATTATTTATAATTGTTCAACAAAAGAACAATACATGACAGAAACAGCCTCATAGCAACTAGTTGATTTGTCTTCACGCCAAAATATGTAACCAAAATTCTTGAACATAAAACTTACACAAAAACTCCTGGAATCTTGTTGTCCATATACAAAACTAATTTGATGCATACTAAATTAAATTTCCCGATGTTCTCTTTTTTACTAAAGAATCACCTCAACTATATTGTTTCTTAAGAAATCACTCATTGAAGCAAACATCAGACTTGACTTTATGCATTCTCAAATGCTTGCATAATACCATAATTTGATTCCTACTCTAATATCTGAATAACATAGCTATTTTGGAAATTGAATAGCCACTAGTTAATGAAGTCTTCGCTAGAAGTACAGACACAAACACACACAAAATACTTGACGTTGTGCATGTATGTATGGCTCCAATATTGTAAATTCTTACCATTTCCAGATATACCAACAAATTAAAATTCTTTCAGATGCCACATCGAACATGGTAATATGCATACACCTACATAGGCTGGTCTTGCCTCTGTCACTCTTAACATTTTACCATATGCTAAAACTTACACATGTTATTAAGAGTAAAACATTTTTTTGGACTATATATTTCAGCAAGGTCGTGTTGGGAGTAAACTAAATGAAATAAGACCTTCATATCAAAGTTCACATCTCTACTGCAACAAGATCTAGTATCTTTTTATCCCTAAACCTTTATAGCTGATACAAGCATTTCACCCAACTAAACTTTCTAAGGTGATGAAATATATGTAACTAGCTAAAGTGGAAAATGAAAAAGAATGGCAAGTAAAATATAAGTAACTATTTATTGGAAAAAAGTGGTTTTAGTTTTACCTTGTAGAGTTCAACTAACACATTGTCAAGAGATTCCTGAGAATCATAAGGGCAAAGATGACGAAAAGATTTGATAGCCTCAATTGCCTCATCAGATCGATCCAGTTGTTTCATCACAATTGCCATGTCTTTCAAGGCACTATCAACCCGGTCCCCAGCATTTATGGCAGACCAGAACAGGGAAATTGCCTTGCTTGGATCCTTGTCTATCAACTGTAGTTGGGAAACAAACATTTAATAATATATATACCAATACAGAATGGAAAATAACAACAATTCCAGATGGGTAATCTTCAAACATGAAAACCATTACATTTTGATGGGAGAAAGGTCTGATCTCTAAAATCGATATGATCAGCACACTTCAGAAAGATTTTCCTTGCCCAATCTTAAAATTTTTTGATAAATGTTTCGTTGACTACTACTTCTCTTTTCTCACAATATTTTCAAGATAAGCTTCCATAACAAGATCCAAATAAAGTTTCTTTGTAAACAGAAGGAATCAGTTTGAGCTACAAAGGACAAATTTTTTTTTTTAAGTAGTTATACATGAAAGATCATATTAATCTAATCAATAAACTTCATACGCCAACAAATTCCAGATAAGAAACAAAGAAAATAAATGAAAAATCTTTTAAAACAACAGGAACATGAAAATTAATTCAAGTCCGTACATCTGAAAGGATATTCCACGCCAGTTAGACCAAAAAAAACTAACGGGGTACAGCTAAAACTACCAAGAAAGGCATTCAAAATTTTACAAAAATTGAAAAATCTAGTTAATAAAAATCAATAACATTCAAGAACCAGGAAATTCCAAAAAGCAAGAGACCAAAGAAAATCCAAAAAGTGAAATACAATTCAAAGAAATAAGAACCCATTAGTCTAAACCATATGAAAGCACAAAAAAAATCTCCGACCTGAACATGTTTAGCCCTGACATAGGGAGAATCACCAGCAGGCACTTTATGTATAACATGGAAAGGATCACTTTCATTCGCAGGGGACGACCTC
The DNA here is from genome assembly GCA_023621385.1 of Quercus gilva. Taxonomy (NCBI): domain Eukaryota; kingdom Viridiplantae; phylum Streptophyta; class Magnoliopsida; order Fagales; family Fagaceae; genus Quercus; species Quercus gilva. Next base: position 72,998,703 of record CM042477.1, on the reverse strand, counting down.
TTCCTCTCTGACATAGGCATTGCTGGCCTCGGCTTCCGTGCCAGCGGCGGCGTAGAAAAACCCCTCGCCGGAAAAATCTTCTTGTTGTTCCACATTGCCTTTTCTTAAAATTCAAATCTGGCAGTCACTTTCCCGAGAAAAATCTGCAAACCCTTTTCTTGAATTTCCAAGAAAATTGTTTTTTTTTCAGTTGTTGGAGAACCACTTTCTCTTTAAGGATAACTTAGAGCATTCAGGAAGAGAGAGAGAGAGAGAGAGAGAGGGATCAGATTTTCTGGGGAAAATCTTTGAACCCGTTTCTTGAATTGAATAGTGAAGATTTGAGAGATGGGAAACGAATCTGTCTGTTCTTGTGGTAAGGAAAACCACTTTCTTGAGGGAAAAATTTTCTGCTTTTGAAGATGGGTTTTCTGGGAAAGTGTGAGAAAGTGAGAGAATTTTTTGAGAGAGAAAGTGAAGGAAAGTGTAGAAAGGTGAGGGGAAAGTGAGAGAGAGAAATTGAAAAGACTAGCCGTTTTATAATTTCTAGCCGTTGCCTCTTGGCACGGTTGCACGTGCGAGTTTCTTTGATATAGATGAATGAATTTAAAAAAAAAAAATGACTGATTTTTCTTTCTAAATATCAGTGTTCTGTTTTTTTTCACCGTTTTTTCTTTGTGATTTCAAAATACCAATTGATGGAAGAAGCATTTAAAATTTCTTTTGGTAAGTAATGAAAATAATTCAAATTTCTGTTCTGATTAGAAAAAAAAAAAAATTCAAATTTCTGATCTTACGTTTTAAGAAATAAAAAGGGTTGCTTTATTTATTTATTTATTTTATTTGAGAAGAGGGTTGCTTTATTTGGTTATGTGGTTTTCCTCTCAAACATTTTATTATATAGTTTTTTTTTTTTTTTTTTTGGCCTCAATATCTCATAATTTGTTTTTGTATTGGTATTTTAGTACTACTTTTTCTTTTTATATTTTCCCCTATTTTAAGTTGTACGAGTATAGCTAGTAACTAAGCCATTTTTGTTTGGGATTATAAATTCATTTTATGCTATTATTAAATGTGTAATTTTTTTTTTTTTTGAGGGTGATGTGTAATTTTTTTAAGGAAACATATACGTGTAATATGACTAATCAATTTACAATTATAGAGTCACTTAATTGTAATGCTACAATTACAAACATTGTGTTTAGGTATCTTTAAAAAAAATTATCATTTAAGCAAGACTAAAGTTTCTTCAAATTTTGTGAATTAATTAAGGAATTGCTTATATTTCATGTAACTTGATAGTCTATCACTATAGTGAACTAGGCATATTAACTAAATATTTATTAACTAATTTGTAACTTTTATTTCCTTGTCAATAAAACATGAATGGTCAAAAATGAATTATTATTCAATTAAATAAGTTATTAAATATTAATTCTAAATTTTTTCATAACTTCCCTTAAAGATATTTCTAGTTTTGATATTACAAATTTTAGATTAATATTACAAATTTAAGGCCATTTTATTCAATTTTTTAATTGAAATAATATTTTATACATTATTAAATTCAAAAAATAAAATATAAACAATATGATAGACTGAACCCATTTCAACTAAAATGGATAAGATTTTTTTTTCATCTCAAGAGGCCTTCATTGGGCTACCAAAGTAGGCCACTTATTGCACTTTGATCAAGTAGGCCCTGAGCCTTTCACTTATCCACTTAAGACGGTCTAGCAGATTTTTTTACTTCACCAAATGGGTTTCAATATTAATTGGGCTTAATAGCCCATTTTCCTTCTCTATACCAATCAATAAACCATTATTTGCAAAAAGTGGGCCGATTCATTGAGAAGTACTCAAAGGCCATGACATTTACAAGTTATATAAATATATATCAGGAGTGGTTTGGACAGAATGAAGAAGATGACCCTAATTTTGCATATGATTGATGATTGATTTGTTCGGTCTGCACAACGGCTAAAAATGTACAGTATTCACACCTGATGAAATTTCACAATTGCTTTACTCTACTAATGATGATGAAAATTCTCCTTGATTTCCCATGCTTTTAGTTAGTCAAAGTCCACTTTCGGCACGCTTTGGACAAAGACTTTACTATTTATGTTACTTTTACTTTTACTGTTCATTTCAAATTTTGCCTATATAAAAGGGGTTGTCCCTTAAGTTTAGATTAGAATTCTCTTTTTAGAAAACCTTCTTTCTTTTAAAAGTTTTCCCTTAAATTAGAGAGTTGTTACTACATTGTTTCTACTACTACCTACAAACCTTGTAACTATGATTAGTTCAAGTTTTGTAATTGATAACCTGTATTGTTGAAATTTTGTATTCACTACTACTGTTGCTGTAAGTGTTTATTTTACTTTCATTAAACAAGTATTTTAAGCTTTCTATTTATTATACTACTTGTTGCTACCATCACCTTGGACGGATTACCGTCATTCCGGATGATTCTAAATTGCTTTCATTTACTTTGAATTATTTTGATATATATGGCTTGGCTAGTTCTACCGCCTTATTATTGTTCTAAATTATTTGCTTACATTACTTTCATTATATTATACTGTGCTTCTATCTCTTCTCTTCAGCTATGCGTCACCTTCCCCCGTTTTGGTATATATATATATATATATGACATGACATTTACAAGTTAAACAAGACAATCAGCTAAAAACTACCCAATTTTTAGTTTTCATTTAAAAAGAAAAATTTAAATGTTGGTCTCAAAAGCAACTAAAATTATATTTACTAGATGCTATTATTATTATTATTATTATTATTTGATGACTTAAAGTAACATTAGTCATATAATTATCAAGTTAATTATATGAGCAATTATATAATTATCAAGCCAGTTTCACACTTTCACTTATTTGACCAAGCAGAGACTAAGGGTAGAATTTTTAAAGACTACTTTGTTTTTATGCTTAACTGTACAAGTTGGGCTTATGCCTAAATTTTGATCAAGTGAAATGGGTTATCAAATAAGCTCAATCAATTCAATTTGATCAAGTACGCCTTAAGTCCTTCACTTTATCCACTTAAGACGGATATGGTGGATTACGAAATGGGATTTAACACTCAATATATTCATCTACATAAATTGGGCTCCAAGTATATGTTTATGGTCTATAGACTCTATACAGAACTAATCGAACTCCATAACCAATAATTATTATTTACATAAACTGGGCTGATAAATAAAGAATTGTGCATAGTCCCTCACAGCCCTAAACCTAAAGTCATTAAAAATAAATAATATGATTGTCTCATCTGATAATGAGCCCATTGCAAAATCCCCCTACGACTCTATCCATATTTTTCTCAATTTTAAGAAGCCTTGGCTTTGCAATGACTTTAAAGTTTAACAACTGGGATGCTCTTTTAATTTTATGCGTCTAATATGATATGATCATCTTTCTCAAAAAAAAAAAAAATAATAATAATAATATGACATGATCATATTGATATTACACAACATTTATAATCGAAGCAAATTTTCAAATTATAAGAAGTGATCCATAATTTTGTCACTAATTAATGATGGAAATGAAACTCTCAAAAAGGCGAAATTATTAGGTCTACTAGAAGGATTGTTGACGTGGTCTTCCTTAACATTTCAACCAATAAAATGCTATTATTTATGTAAATGTGACATCACCTAGTAATTTTTATTTTTTATTCCTTATGCTAATTAGGAAGCTCACTCACATTTACGTAGATGGCATTGTCTTATTAGTTGGGAGAACCACGTCAACAATTCTCTCGATGGATCTAATAATTTCTCCAAAAAAAAAGCCAAAATATTTGACTGAATTAAAAGAGAAATTGATAAAATTTCACTAATGCTTTATTTGTTTCAACAATAGTGTTTCTAGAAAATGAGTCATTTTCCAAAAAGTGTCTTCTATAAAACTATCTTATTTTCTTATGTTTGGTGACAATCTTAAATAAGTTAAAAAATAATCTCCTAATTTCCCTTGTTTAGATTGCTGTGAGGTAAAGTTATTTTTCAAAAAATTTAAGTGAAAAACAATCTTTAAAAATAAACCATACTTTTTATATTGACTAAAAATAGTTTTCTTTGACTTATTTTTTCTAATAATATCGAACACTGAAAACAAGAAAGATTATCTTTACACAAGATTTTTCATTAGAGAAAAAAATAAAAAAAAGGGTCAACCCAAAGTTTCACCACCTCAATATACAAAAATCTATACAACTTATCCTTATCTAATTCAGAATCATATAACAATCACCCCATCCATCTAAACAAATTACAATAAGAAACCAAAAAAAAAAAAAAATCATGAAACTTGGTTTTCTTGTTGAATAATCACGTTGATGAGCATCAACTTCTATTGGTGCAGAACCTTTCTTTTTCTCAAGCCGTATGTCCCAAAACCAAACGAACAGCCTCGTCTTGATCAACTACCTGAATCTTTGTGACTTCCACGTCGGCTACCACCACAAATTTGTTGACCCCAAAAGCTTGAGAGGCATCAATGGCAAAGGACTCAATGCATGGCCTCAAACATTCACAAAGATGAGGGTCAAAACAGAAACTTTTGAGCATATCCAAGATGCTGAGTTTCCTAAACTCCGATGAGACCAAGACATGTGGAGGAAAATCAAAATCTTCGACAAAATCAGGCGAGACAATGTCTTCGACCAAAGCCAATGTTGCTGGGTCATTAACATTAGCACTACTGGTCTTAAGTTGAAGTTGGTACCTCTGTCTCATTCGGATTTCAATGACTCCCATTGATTTCCGTAATGGGTCTTCAGATCTGAATCCCTCCAAGTTGAGATTGTAATCTAAAGTGCAAGCCCCCATTGATGGGTTCTGCAATCTTCATCCAAAAACAAGAGAGAGAGGCTTTTTCAGCGAGAAAGAAGGCTCCTCTATAAAAACGTTGTAGTGAGTTTGTTTCTACTTTCTATATTTATAAAGACCGCTCTGTTTCTTGTTTGCTTGGGGTCAAAGCCACCGCCTCTTGCCGCATTTGATTGGTTAATAACGGCTATATCTGGTTGGAAGCTTTGTGCGTGGTAGTGTTACTCTGATTTGGCAACAGATATATGTGGCTATGGCAATTGGCTTTAACACATTTGATCTACGCAATTTCATCAATATTATGAAGCAAGATCTATGATAATGGTATTGTTTTTATTTTATTAAATTTGATGGTTAGTAAGTTAGTAATTCTAAAATTTTTCATATCACTTTGTAATTTCAAAGCCCCTAAAAATATTTTTTGATATTGCCTTATTTAAAAATTAAATTTACGTGACACTCTATACAAAATTAAATTTAAAAGATACCACTGCTCACCTTTGGTATAGTAATCACTCTACAAGTATAAATATTTGTGAGATGTATGGGGCTAAGGTTGGGGTTCATATCTTCAAGAAAGAGCGTCACACATCTATACACTTAGATTAGACTATAATAGAATTTTTATCTTGTATTAAAAAAAAGCTTAAAAGATAAATTATGAATTATAAAACCCTCTTTCTCTATTTCAACTAAAATGGAAAGATAGAGACAAAAAAAAATCAATTAGTGTTTTGATGGTAATAAAGAACCATCATCATAAAAATAAATAAACATGAAAATATGCTATATCAGGAGGCTTTAATTGCATTGCTTATCATAGCAAGGAGAGTAAATATTCACACCTGTTTTTTCTTTACTAGTCACTTGGCAACTTAGCATTGTTCATTGACAACTACTTGAGTCACAGCAGCATAGGACAACACGTTGGGCCAAGCATAAGTTGGACTTTTGCCTACATTGCTATCAGAGAATCCCAATCACTCCATGTTGATCAATTAGGCCTTTAGCCCTTAAGTTATCACTTAAGATGGGTGTGGTGCATTACTTCTACCTCACAAAAAGGCCATCAACATTTGATTCCTTCAACTATATTAATTGGGCTCCATAGCCCATGTTCCTTGTCTACACGTATCTTACTCCACCACCAATTATTATTATCTTTTTTTTTTTATTATTATTACACAAAATGGGCTGATAAATAAAGAATTCCTCATAGTCCATGACATTTATAAGCTAAACAATACATTTGGTCAAAAACTACTCAATTTTAATTTTTTAATCACTTTCCTTGTCAACAGATTCTGTTTCCAAACAACCCTTTTAGCCCGAAGGCCCATTACCAAACGAGCAGCCTCATATATGTGCCTTTAAAAAAACAAAAAGTATTTGTATAAACGTTGTATGAGGATGCTTGCATTTATAAGGTTCTGTTTTTTAAGATTCCCACTTCCCAGTACTTCACTGTATCTTTCCTTATATACCTTCATAGCTTGGTCATTGGTGTTAGGAATATAATATATATATATATATATATACACACATTGATATTAGGTGGTGGGTTTTTTTTTTAACTATGGATGTTTTTATTGATAATTGTCTTTATTTTTTAAAATTTGTTCAAAATAAATTATATTATTGTCCCATATGATAGTGAGCCCATTGCAAAATCCCCTACTCATTTATTTTTTCAATTTAAAGAAAACTCTTTTAATTTGTTGCTTTTTTTTTTTTTTTGAATAATTACAAAATATAATTTGTAAAAATGGCTTTGGATTGGCTTTAAACTTCCTATGACATTTTTTTTTTCATGTTAAACATTAATAATGTTTGATTGGGTTGCTCTTTTGAACGTCTAATTTGACATGATATACTGGTATTGTGCAACATTTTTTGAACTCAAAAGCAAATTCTCAATTTAATAAGTTATCCCACTAATTAATGAAGGAAAAGGCCAAAATATTTGAATGAATTAATAAAGATATTTATAAAATTTCACTAAGAAAAAATAATAAAAAAGAGTTGTCAACACCAAAGTTGTACTGCCTTCTAAGAGCATTAGTATTGGTGGTGCTAAAAAGTTATATTGCTATTTTTATTTTTTAGCACCACCAAATACAACAACAATAAGGCTACATTGGTGGACCCAAAGCCAAATAACTTGGCTCCACAGCTACAGTGTAGCTACTTTTGGCTGTGCACTATAACACAAAGGTATAATGAAATAATAATATTTTACTTGCCTCTTCAATTAAATAATGTTTTTTTTTTCTTTTGTACGTCCTCTGGTTCAATCTTCAACCTCTCCCTTTTTATTTTTGCTTCCACCATTGTGAATGTTCTAAACCAGACCTATGCTGGACTCGATATGCAAATTACAATTCTATCCTAATTCAGAATTGGACCACAGTTACCTCCATCTACGTGAGCAAATTACAAAAACAAACCTAAATACAACCCATGAAAAAATAAAAAATCAAATGAACCCAAAAATAGAAAAACCTTGAAACATTGTTTTCTTGTTCATTAAAATAGAGTCACAACAGCATAGTACAAGACGTTGGGCCAAGCATGTGTTGGGCTCAAACCAAAAGCCCAAACTTAACTACCCGAATTGGGCGAATGCCTACATTTCTATCAATTGAAATGGGCTATCTGAAAGCCCAATGAATCCACTTTGATTAAGTAGACCAGGAGCCCTTCACTTATAGACTTTGGTGGATTACTTCGACTTCACAAAATGGGCTTCAACAGCTAATTTATAGGCTCCATAGCCCATTCTCCTTGTCTACACGGGTTTTTTTTTTTTTTTTTTTTTTTTTGAGAAAGTTGTCTATACGGATCTGACTCCACAACCCATCACTATTTTTACACAAAATGGGCCAATAATTCAAGAATAATTCATAGTCCTGACATTTATATAAGCTTTAGGACATGATGACATTAAGAAGCTAAACAAGACACTCGACCTAAAACTACTACTCAATTTTTAGTTTTCACTAAAAAGGAAAGAGTTTACTATTGGACTTGTTGCTACTGCTACATACTAAATTATTTTTTATTGCAAACTTTAAGCTAATATTAGTCATACAATTAGAAAAAACAATACAACCCCAAGAAACAAATAAAAAAGATGAGCACCTATGATGCACGGACATGGCAAAATGGGCGCTGCACTTGCGTCCGACACAGCGACGCCTCTGCCAGCACGTCGGTGTTGCGTTTGAGGGATTTTTTTTTTTTTTTATATATACTGATTCACACCGACTCGGCTCCAATTCATGCTGATTTGGGCCGATTTTTGCCGAACTAGGCCGATTCAGCCAAAATCATGTTGTATTGACCGAATCGGCTGACGGCTGATTCGACCTTCAATCGGGTCATATTTGTTGCTTCTTTTGTGTTTTTTTGTTTTTTTTGTTTTGTTTTGTGTTTCTTGTCTTATTCTTTCTTTGTTTTGTGAACCAAGAACATATTATGTATTTTTTAAGAATATTTTAATAATAAAAATATATAGAAAATATAAATAAAAATATTTTTAATAATTTTTTAATCGCCGCACTCCATTCTACTTTTTCAAAAATTATTAAGTCCTACACTCACACCCGCGTTCGGAAACACACCAATGAGCACCACCTTTTGTTTATGCAGAACCATTCTTTTTCAAGCCGTAACACCCAAGACCAAACGAATAGCCTTGTCTTTAGCAACCACCTGAATCTTTGTGATTTCCACGTCGGCTACAACCACAAATTCGTTGACCCCAAAAGCTTGAGAAGCATCAATGGCTAACCCCAAACATTCACAAAGAGAAGGGTCAAGGTCGAAACTTTCGAGCATATCTAAGATGTTGAGTTTCTGAAACTCCATTGAGTCCAAGACATGTAGAGGAAAATCGAAAACTTCGACAAAATCAAGAGAGACAACTTCGGAAGTTGGTACCTTTGTCTCATTTCAATGGCTCCCACCAATTTCCCTAATGGGTTTTCAGAGCTGAACCCCTCCATATTGAGATTGTAATCCAAAGTGCACGCAGCCACTGATATGATTTGGGTTTTTCTTCAATCTTAATTCAGCCTAGATTTAGAGTGAATTTCTTTCAAGAATCTTGAGAGAGAGAGAGAGAGAGAGTGAGAGTGAGGGTGTGAGAGTTCTTGAGAGTGAAAGAAGGCTTTTTTGCAATGTAATGTGCTTTTCAAAGTTCTGCATTGTGAGGCGGTTCAATTTATATAAGGCCAGTGACCGCGTGAGTCGCTGTTTCATGTTTTCCTTGGGGCTAAACCGCTAAAGTAAAAGCCACTGTCATACTCATACCAATATCCTTAGAATGTTAATAACGGCTATATTTATTTTTTGTGCCGAACCCCAAATCCATTTTAAGCCTGTTAAAAGTTTTGCATATCTAAAAAAAAAAAAACGAAGTCCCTTTTAAGTTTTGTTATCTATCGCTAGCACATTTTATCTAAGACAAAGAAAAAAATATATTTAGAGAAAAAAAATCTTTTTTGGTTGCTTTAAGTGAACCAATGGCTCCAATTTGATAAAATAGATTATTTCAAGGGACGTGCTAATTTTTTGAGTAAAAATGCTGATATCTTATGTGTATAAATTGACCACTTGTACTAATGTAATTCCACTCTTTTAAGTTTCAAAATTTTCATTCTGGCACTTCTATTTTATTTCTTTTTTATATTAGCTACACAGCCCAATTCGATTAGTAATATAACTATTAAGTGACAAATAATTATCTTCCATTAAGACACGTCGATCAAATAAATTTAGGTGTTACTTGATTACTAACAAAAATAGATAGCAAATCAAATATGAAAAAGGAATCAACAATTTATAAATTTTGAAACATACCGGCCAATATGAAAATAACCCAAACTTTAAGGTCAAACCGATCTTTGGTCTACATATTAACTAGGGAAAAATTTTTCCATGCCCCCTTAATAACTAGAAATAGGTACAAACTACAAAGAAAAAAGAAAATCTGAACAGTCAAAATCTATGGCTACTTGGCGTGGTAACAAAAAAGAAAAAAAAAAAAAAAAAGTTTTGTTGGGTGCAACCAGCTTAGGCGAGGATATCTGAAAAGCCATTAACTTCTGTTTAAACATGTTGGATACAGAAATGTTCAAGTTTCTGCATTAGCCATTAGCACTCAACCCAAATCAAACTAAAAAAGGCATAGAAACAATGATTAATTTCAAAAGTTGAACCACAGCTGCTAGATAGTCCAGCTCAATTTCAAGGTGAGTAATGCCCAGATCAATGGTTAGGGTCCAGCCATCCCACGGTAAAAATTTATACACAAGATGAGTATCGTAGCATTATCACGACAGAGCTCGTTCATCAAATGCAATTTCACTAGTTTGAGAGCTCTTTGGGAACTTCTGTACTATCGTGCTTAATGCCTTGTAAACGCGAAGCTTCTCCTCTGATTCTAGATGACCATCAACAGTTATTTTCAATGTCTTTAATACTCTTTGCCACCTTTAAGATTTGTCTAACAAGTTGCATCTCGTCTTTATCCCCTATAAATCCTTTATAATGACAGGTTGTTAGGTGCGATGACAGACATTCAGGAACATCCAGTGGCTCCTCCCAAGAACTGTCTCTGTCAGGTGTGGGCTGGCCATAGGAATGTTCAGGGCACGATTCAAAGGCAAGTATCTGTAGCTTTGGAGCCCGTCCAAGCAAGAATCGTATTGCATGCACTCAAAATAAAGACATCCATTGAACTTCAAGGAGAACAAATTATGAAACATGGGAACATTGTCACCAAAAGCATGGCAGAGGATCTGCAAGCACCTCAAAACAATCACAAAGTCACAACTCAATCACAACAATACTATTATTATTAAGTACTTTCCCTACGAAAAAGGTAATGTGGCCTTAATTACCTCTGTGGTTTTTGTGGACAAACTCAAGGATTTGACATGAGCGAGTGGTCGAATCAAGTCCCATACCCTCTTTGCATCATCTTCAGTACTAACACCATTAACTATCTCAACTTGAAGGACTAATGCAACCAAGCGAGAGAGGTTTTCCAATACAACGTCCTTGATCAAATGACCCTTGAAAATTAAGTACTCGAGAGCCAGGGTGTTTATGTGGACTTTGAATGATGAAGACTGAAAATTATAATTAAAGCAACATAAATACATTCTTTTGAGTGTGGGTACTTGTATAACGATGTTGAAGTTGCCTTGATCTTCACGCAAAAACACATAGAGGCACAAATCTTGGAGGACAGGGCAGGCATTAAGGATGGCAGACAGAGATTCAGAGTTTGCATAATTTAAAAGTGCAAGATGTAGAATCCTTAGACTTGGGAACCTAGCATCAGAAGGTGGATTGAGAGAAAAGTTGCCTGCCAATTTGAGAGCTACAAATGTTGTAGAAAAGAAGACACTGCGGGGAAACTCTAGCAGAGTGTCATTGCAAATATTTAGACAAAGCTCTTTCAAACCATGTGGAATGGCGGCGCGGACCCATGTGTCGACATAGAAGGGATGACAATGTGTGAGCCAAACGATGCTCAATGTGTGGAGGGGCATGGGATTGGAAATGGCATTGCGAAGAGTCCATATTCTGGACACTATATCCACGAAGCTCAAGTTAAGATTCGGCCGGTTTAAGTCTGTTTCTATTAAGTGAAGTTGTGGAACGAGAGTCCATAGAGTCCTCCACCTGCTCGACAAAATGCTTGTGGCGACAGATTCTCGGATTGAGAGATGGGAGAGGATGTGGTGAGGAGAGAGTCCGGCAGAGTGCTGATAATGTCAGGGTCAGCAATAGAGGCATTTTGTCGAGCAGATGATAGGCAACTCTTGCAAGACTTGGTTCTCTCATTTTTTTTGACTCATTATCTCTCCTTTCTGCTCTTTCAATTCTCTGTCTCTTCCTTTCTACTTTCAATTTGTTTCTGATTCCGAGCTCTGAATCTGATTCAGTATGCGTGTGTGTGTGTGTGTGTGTGTGTTTCGCTTTGAGGAAGTGAGTACCGTGTGGAAATGGGCGAGAAGAAAGAGATTTTATAGAAACAGTGGCAAGCGTTTTGATACGTACACAATTTTTAGGAGGAGAATTTTGGTTGTTTATAATGAAAACAATTGATATATAATCGGAACAAAAGATAACAAAGATTTGACGAAGGAACTCCTGAACCCTGTGAACATTTGGACTTGATCGAGGAAAATCCGACCTTCTGAAAACCAATTAGGATCGAGTTTGATTAAACTTCTTAGATATCTTTATTAAATAATACCTGGGCGGTTTTATACCAATTGTTACAACTTAACAATCGAAAAAATAAGGACCCTACTATGTTTACAATCTAAAAATAAGAAACTGCCCACAACGTGAGCTACAATGACTCAACTACCCAACCTATTAAGACTCTGAAAACAAACTACAACATTACAATAAATAAAAGATAATAACAACATACTGTCCATGCCTAACAACAGATATAATCGTTTTTTCTAACCAGTCAAGATGTATAGTATAAAACTTGCATTATGTAAAAATCATGGTTATCAGTATCTCAATTCGGATCTTAAGATCTTACGATCCTAAGATCCTATATCCCTAAACTGTCTTGAATTTTATTAGGATCTTTATTAAGGTCAAATTTGTGTGGGATCCTGATCCAGATCTTAGGATTTTATAAAATCCTAATCCTTGTGATATAAAGAAAAAAAAAATTAAAAAAAAAAAAATTTGGGCATCCAAATGGAGTCCAAATGCCCCAAAATTGATTTAAAAAAATGTAATAAATAGATTAGCTTAGTGGCCTTAGCCAATTATATATATATATATATATATATATTAAACCCTAAGGCTCATGTCAGTAATAAGCCATCACCTTAACGGCTTAACCTAATAAACAAAATCACAAAAAACATAAGAGAAGAGAAGAGAGTAGACTACTAGAGAGTTGAAGGCAAGTGCAAGAAGCTGAGAAACTTGACAGTGAGGCAACTGTGAGAGAGATCATTGACAACAACAGTAATTATGAAATGGATGATTAGATAATTACATTTAATGGGCACCACCTTTTGCTTCCGCAGAACCTTTCTTTTTTCAAGCCGTATGGCCCAAAACAGCCTTGTCTTGATCAACCACTTGAGTCTCTGATTTTCAAGTCGGCTACAACTACAAATTCATTGACCCCAAAAGCTTGAGAAGCATCAATGGCAAAGGACTCAATGGCTGGCCCCAAACATTCGCAAAGAGAATTGTCAATGAAGAAACTTTCGAGCATAAGAGAATTGTCAATGAAGAAACTTTCGAGCATATCCAAGATGTTGAGTTTTCGAAACTCCGGCGAGGTCAAGACATGTGGAGGAAAATTGAAAACTTCGACAAAATCAGGAGAGAAATTGTCTTCGACCAAAGCCAATGTTGATGGGTCATAACATTAGCACTGGTCTGAATAATTTGAAGTTGGTACAATGGTACCTCTATCTCATTCGGATTTCAATGGCTCCCATTGATTCTCCTAAATGGGTTTTTAGATCTGTACCCTTCCATGTTGAGATTGTAATCCAAAGTGCAAGCGGCCATTGATATGATATGGGTTCTTTCAAGAATCTTGAGAGAGAGAGAGAGAGTTCTAGAGTGAGAAATAAGGATTTTTGTTATGTAATTTGCTATACTTTTTTTTGAGAGAGGTAATTTGCTATACTAACGTTGAATTGGGAGACAGTTCTATTTATAAGGCCAATGACAGCATCACTTGCTGTTTCTTGTCTTCCTCGGGGCTAAAGGAAAAGCCACCGTCATACCAATGTCCATAGAATGTTAATAACGGCTATATTTATTTTTTGTGCTACCCAAATTCTTTTTCAATATCTTACCTTCTTAATATCCCCATGAGAAAAAAAAAAAAAAAAAATGTAAGATATACTATTGTAACTCCTCATTGGTCTATGTGTTTGGTGTTAATGAGCGTTGCATGACTCAAACTCAAGCACCAAAGGTGAGACGGATGAGGTGCTTAACCACTAAACTCTCACATCGAAGTTATGTAATGTCTTATTAATCCATCGTGATTGTAAACCCATTGCAAATTCTATATCCAAATTGTTAATTAAAAGAAATCAATGTGAACTCATATAATTTATTTGAACTTTAGATAAGTCTATTATTAACTTAAAAAAGGAGGAAATTTTATTTATACGGCTTAAATGATATCCCATCATGTGAACTCAAGTTATGTTTGCACTTTATGAATGGTAAGTGATATTTTGTGTTTGGGGCTAAGAAAGATAATTTTAATTTCAACTTTGGGACCAAGCTATGTTACTGACTTTATCATTTGTTAATTGTCAGACAGGATATATAGTTCTTTCAAAGTTTCTAGCTCATATAAAAACAGATTCTCCACACACACACACACACACACACACACACACACAAGAGCTTATATAAAGACCGTACTCATGTAATAATATGGCTAATTTGATAGGCACACAATTTTTGTGAAGAAAGAAGCTATATTAGAGAAAAGAAAATATAATTTTGGTTCTTTAAAAGGAATTTAAATAAAATAGATAGACTGCTTTGAGGGAGTCCAACCTCATATGGGTTCTAATTTTTGAAGAAAAAATGCCAAAATCTTTATTCAATAATACTTGACCAATCTTATAAAAAATAATAATAATAATACTTGACCAATATAAAAAATAAAAACAAAGACTCCACAATGTATACATTCTAAAAACAAGGAAGAAGGAACCAACAACTCCCAAACAAAATACAAATATACAATCAACAACTTCTAGTCATGGGACTCACTTTCACATAATCTTCTACTAAAAACTAGGACACAGCTAAACCAAATTAACTCCTACTACCAAGAATTACAGACGACTCTAATAACAAACTCCTATAATACATTGACAACGACTCAACACAATTAAAGGGAAGCATTATCCCATTTCCTCACGATCTATTATCACTCGTTCTCTTTTCTATCTAAGAGGACATAATTCAATCCTGGCTTCAAAAAGGAAAAAAGACCTAATTTAATCCCATAACATAGAATACCATCTATATGGATAAACCCCTAATTCTACAAATAGTGTAGTTTTACAACAAAAATTAAACTAATTCAGGACCCTTATTTTTCTCACCCTTCTTAATTTTGCTATTTGCATGCAACAGCACTAAGTCACACAAACTCATTACATTTATTGCCAGGGCGAGACTTACCAAAGGTGTAGATTTTGGAATCAACATAGGAAGAAGATTAAAAAATAAATAATTTAATAAATAAACTTCGATCTGCAGTGAGTGAATGGACCTGAGAAAGCATCAGCTGATTTGCCGGCATGATATCCAAAAAAATGGGTCAAAATAAGTCTATATTAAGCAATTGAAAGAAGAGAGCCGACGATAAATTTGCAAGGGACAAGAAATTGCATTAGTTTTGGGGGCACATCTGTATGCATACACATGCATTTTCTTTTTGATCCAAAAAATATTTCCCTACCTAAAAATTGGTTACTCAATCTAGGAGGCCTATAGCTCTAATAAAATTAAACACAAAACCCCAGTTGACACGTTCCAAATGGACTGTATAAGGAAGATGAAGTTGTCAGCTAGAAGATGTTGACCTACTCCACTCCCACATAACTTGGTAATGATGTTCTGTATCTGCATTCTTAAAAAGATCTCCCTGAGGCGGGCAAATTCTTCTGAAGACAGCAATCTGGGAAGCAAACCCTGGTTCCAAGTCAGCAGATCCACCTACCCCACTGAACTCAACGCTGTAATTGTGCTTTGCAGCTAATTCAGTCGCCCAGTGGTTGAACTGCTCTCTAGTCCACTCAAATTTGTGGTCATGGTTGCGAAATTTACAGGATTGTGACTGGGTTTTCTCATCTGGATCCTCTTCTTGGCTTGGTGGACTAGATTTCTGGAGTATCACATTGTATTCATAGTTTGGAGTTGAAACAATAAGAACCTTTGGACAAAAATAACTCAGCACAACATCTCCAAACAGACAAGCCTGATGTTCTTCCATATGCTCAATAACCTGTTATTCCAAAAATTCAGCTGTCAATCAGGACCAGTAAGGAGCCAGTTTATTGATTTGGATGAAAATATATAGCATATAATTTTCCATTGTATTTGCCATTTTAAAGGCAGGAATGGAAACATTTCAACAGCTAAAATAACGTAACAGAAACTATGCATTTTAGGAAAAAATTAAGTGAATTGAGAAGGGTAATAGAATACCTCTAAGCAAGTGCCAATATCAAACCCACATAATCGGGAATCAAAATCTGTAATGGAACCATCATAAAGAATGGCAGAATTGATGCCTGCATTGTTGCTCAGTTTTGAGTAAAGAATCTGCAGTACTAACAAGAATCAAAATCCTCAGATAAAGCATGTGGTTAACTGTAAAGGAATGAAACATCATAGTAGAAAGAAAATACAGAGATAAAATCCACAAACTTTTATATAAGGGAGAACATTTTTTTTTAACAAGGATGAAAAGGTTTTATTCTTAATGTATACACCATGCAAAACAGATGGATGAAATTAAATGCACTCAAACCAAGGAAACAAAGTCAAGTATCCTCTAAAGATCTGCAACCTTTAAATTGGTTATTTTTTCCATCAAAAATAAAAAATAAAAAAGGTTATATTTTAGGCAAAGGAGCAACATTTTCTTTGTAAGGCTCTCAATGATTAGACTGGCCAATTAAACAATGAAACCAGTACCCTTGAACATAATCAAGGTGTTTAGCAGAAAATCTGACATTATGCACTCCACTAGGTAATAAACCTAATATGGAGTGACCATTACTCAAAAGAAAATTTTGGGATTTAACAAGGAAATTATGCAAAACTGAGCAGCTGTAAATTGTTCATACCTTTGCTGCACGGCCTAGACTCTTCTGTGAAATATCAACACCAACAATTTTTTCCAGAGCAGTTGGATAATTTAATAACGAATCCAATAAACTACCAGAGCCACATCCAAAGTCAACCTGAAGATAAAACAGAGATCAACTAAATTTAACATATCAGCACAGAAAATTCACAGATGAGAAATGCTTCCATACCAAAGTAGTGGCACCAGATTCTTTGATGTGTTGCACTGCATATTCCACACGTTGCTTTGAAAGTGGAGGGCTGAAAAGAGCCTGCTCCATTCTGTCTTCCAGAGGTTCTGTTACCTGCAACAATCTTATAGAATACTCCAAGCAGCAGGATTCTGCATGTAAGAGAACAAATAAGACAGTGCACAGTTAGTTAGATCTTGGAATCAATACTCGAAGTAAAAGAAATGAAAGAAAATAGATAGGCCATTACTACAGGTTGGTAATCAGTTACAAATGAAATATGTCAAAAAGTTCACTCATAAGTTGCCACATAACATAGAATTTGTTATATTTCTCAATACATGTTCCATTATCTTAGAGAAAACAGTTTTGAAGTAAAAGAGAAACTGAAAGAAGTTGTTTCCCTTAATTTTAATCATGCATCTCTTGTTGACACTAATAATAAACCAACATTGCTGTATTGCCTCCTTGCAGTAAAATAGGAAATACTTTTCATAATCTCCTACCAACAACAAGGAGCAATGAGAGAACTCTCAGTGTGCAGCTTTTTAAGATTTGACCTTCTTTTTCACCACTCAGTCAAATGATTTCTTTTTTTAACAGATGCAAATGTTTAACAGTGTCAGCCAATCAACAGGGCATGACCAAGCAATTGCATGCCTTCAACATAATGAAACCACCTTGCAATCAACTTTGAAACTGAGACTGAGAACATCAATATAAAAATTCAGATTGTTAAGAATTCATCAACTTCATAATTACGAGTCAGATTCATGTGGCTACAATGAAAGGATAGGGAAACTCACTTGAAGATAACAATGAAAGAGTCCTTGCAGAATTAACAGCTGCAGCTAAAATAAACTCTTTAGGGGGCAACTCCGTTTTAAAACAAGCAGACTGACCAATGGACATCAGAGTCACAACTGCTTCAAGATAGGGAATCACTGCTCCAACCCCTATCTCAAACTCAAATTTGGGATTACTTTCAAGATTTTCTTTCATATGTTCACCTTCTGTTACCAAAAAAACAGAATAACTAATACATAACAAGGACCCATTGGAATGGCAGACACCAGAATCTGGTCCCTCAATGTTTGAAGATTGAACTCCTTGTTCTGGCATAGTATTTAGCATACTCATAGTGTTTGGTTCTAGACATTTGACCCCTTCAGTCTCAGCATGGTGAACAGTATGAATTGATCGAGACAACACAAACTCCTTAAGAAAATTTTCATGAGAAAATTGAACATCAAGGACATTGGCAGTACTATTTAGCTTCTCTGAAGGCAACTTTAGGTCCTTAAAATACATGTTTAACCAGGAGATAATTTTAAAAGAAGTGTTCTGGATGGAATCATTCTGCTTCTTAAACGAATCTTTGGGGGAACATTCTATAATCAAATCCTGACTCTTCGAAAATATTTTTATTTCACATTGATAGCTGACTGCTGATTCAACTGATTCCCTGGCATCAGTAGAAATAGCACCTCCACTTGCACGTTCTGTCTCTTCTTCAGATGAGTCTGTAACCTTCAACTTCTTGCTTGATCCAGGTGACTCAGACACTGCTTTTAAAGGAGTACTTATAGTAGAAAAGACTGGTTCAGATAGCCTATGCTGACGACAGAATGTAAACAGGACATCTCTTGGCAAAGAACCCCTCCAATTTGTTCTTGTAGTGAATGCCAAAGGAAACTCTGCTGCTAGTACTGCTTCTCTGGACAGCTTGTAAATTCCACTTGGTATCTTACTTATGAGCATCCTGAAATCCATCTAATTATGACTAATTTAGGCAAGGGTGCATGGTTACACAATAATTCAGCAAAAGGCACAATAGCTGCACATGTGAAACTTACTCTCCACCTTACTCTTTGACAAAAAGGCTAAAAAAATATGAAAAAATAAAAAATTTGGGAAACCTTCAGAGGTTTCCAAAACAACTCCAACCTCTTGGAAGGCTTCACAAAAATGGTGATCTCACCTATGATTTTGTAATTTGTAATTTTTTATCATTTGCGCAAAAATAAAAGTAATTAAATGGTTAATAGAATTATCATAATGTTAAATATTAGACTCTACCCAACTGAGAGACATTATTAACGAAATAGTACTCCCAAAAAAAAAAGAGCTAATTAATTATAAAGAGTTAAGATATGAAACAAGTTAGAAATGGAGATACAAATAAAACAGAACATGTATCTTAATATACTGAAATGGCATGAGGAAATGAAAAAAGATTCATAAATTTTGTTCAGACAATTCACCAACAAAGTATCCATGAAACATGATTTGTGGAATTTAAACTGATCATAGAGCAAACTGCACAAAAGTACTAAATAAATGCAGATTCTTTATGCTTCTGCATTAATTTGGACAAAACATAACGATCAAGTATCATTTGGAGTTGGCAAGGGAGGTTCTATAAACACGGGTGTAAGAGTTTGGAAGGCATGTTACGGTCAATGTATAATTAAATGACAGTCTAGGCAACATCCACATTGAATCTTTTTAAGATTTCTTAGATTTGTAGAATTTCATATTGTAATTGGTTAGGATTAGTGGGTTACACATCCTGTGTAATCTAGCAGTCCTTCATTTAAGTATAAAATTATCATTTTTGAAATCACTTGAAAAGGATCAATATGGTAAAAAAAATCAATAAAATACACGAAGTCAGAAGAGACCTATAATATGATTGCACGGATACATCTTCATAGAAAAGGTCTTTGGACCTCCAAGTGAATCCAATGGATGCCAAAATTGCGTCACCATATATATCTTGACAGGACAAATAACTTGCCCTTGCATTTAATGATACTTCAGAACGAAGAGCTTCTTTTGCATTAGGATGATCTGATGATGGCTCTATCAGATATGACTGATGAGCAGAAAAGTACAATCTTGTCTCAGAAGAAGCTTTACCAATAGCCCTGTTAAAAAACCAAGTACTGGATTAATACCAAAAGTAGGACTCAGATATAAAAAAGCCACTTTAAGCATTGAAAATTTCCTTCCTCCTAGCCTCTGCTATTAAATGGCTTCACCCTACCTGGAGATCAGAACCTTAGCAGCATCTGCTAAATCAAGTTTTTTGGCAATAACATCCAGGTAATACCCTGTTGAGGAAATTTCAAGAATCACCAGTTCAATGGCCTTTTCCTGTGAACATGGAATACGTATGGCTTCAACTAAAGTGCTTTGTGGGGCACCAGATTGTTGGTCAACCGATGACTCTATAACTTCAGGAGGGTATAAATTTTTCCTCCTAACCGAAAGCTGCCCCTCAGAAGTAGCAACAAGCTCAGACAATCTTGACGCAGCCCTCATAATCAATGGAATAACCAAGAATGGATTTGATTCCACCTTTGGATTAATGCATTTGCAAAGATTGTTAAGCTTTGAATCACAGACAGCCATGACAGACAGTGGAACCAACCCACAAAGATCACCTTCTCTCTCCAAAGCTGCTCTTAAGTGACCACTAAGGGGGTGGGGTGGATCAGATGAGAGGAACTTTACCACGACACAAAAGCCACACAGAGAAGGTCAGAGACAAAAAATATACCCAAGGTAACATAGAATTTTATTTCCAAAAAAGTTTGCAGCAGGATGTGTTTATATTATAACATCAACGAAGGTTTAGAAAACAAAATGAGCCTATAGAAGTCATCCTCTATCTGTATAGTTGCTCTAAAGTGACACCTCACTAGACAGATAAATTAATTATATCAATGCCAACATAGAAAAGCACAAAGCTACATAAAAATCAAATCAAGGTAAGGCTCCATAAAAAATCATATAAATGCTTAATCGTCTAAGTAATTTAATAAGCAATCCATCGGCATGTAAAACTCAGGGAAAAAGAAGAAAAGCAAAGCACAGTAGTCAGGGATTCAGATTGCCCCAAAAAGGCTAAAAAAAGAAATATCATGACAAACTAGTTACATGACAAAGGGCATGTTTGGTACACAAGAATAGATTCAGGAATGGAATAACTATTCCTTTGTGATCACCATTTAGTTGCTTGGTTACGGTTTCATTATAGGGAATAGCTATTCCTTAGCAAAAGGTCCTTAATAATTATTCCTCAAGTCATGTAGCTCAAAAAAATGAAATTCCCCAAAAAATAATTGTTCTCTCTCACTATAGTTGGTAAGAGTAAGATTATTTTCTTCAATGAAAAGGTAACATTTATAATTATTGATTGTTATATTTAATTATTAAGAAAAAAACTGTTGACAAGTATAAGTCTAATCAATTGTATTATGATACGAATTTTAATTAAGAAAAAACAAACAAACAAAATTACAAACTCATTTTTCCATATGTATTAATTTAAATTTCAAATATGTATTAACTTTTTTTTTTAATTGAAAATGTATTATTTTTTCACCCCAAAAAAAATCAAACTTGTTTTGTATATCAACTTTTTCAAGTAAGTGAATTTGCCATTTTTTAGATTTTTTTTTTATAAGTTTCCACATGTGAGCTTATTAGAATTAAATATTTAGGGGAAGTTTTACTTATCAAAAAAAATATCTTTAGGGGAAGTTTTAATCGTTTTAGACATTTATGGAGATAACAACTTTGAACAAAGGACAACCCTCTTTTTTTTGGTAGAAAGGAAATTCAATAAAAATAAAGAAACAAACGAGTTTCAGGACAAAGCCTGTTACAAACACACCATTCAATCCGAAAGATAAAAATCTAACAAGTCCACTGGTGGACCATCATACAACACAAAAACGGAGGTTTGATTGAGTCCCAACCTCGCCAAACTATTAGCACATCTGTTAGTTTATTGATTTTACAATTATTTTATCATACATAAGCAGATGTTAAGTGAGATCAACAAAGAGAAAAATATGATTATATAAGAGTATTTTAGGAAATTTGATTGGGATATGACCCCATTCTATCATCAAATCAAGCTATACCAAACTATGAATTACATATTCAGGATTTTATTCATTTATTATCACCAACACATGCATAGGAATAATTATTCTACTACAGCTTCTTGGATTATGTGTAATACTTACTCTTATTCCTAAGTAATTATCATTACAATATTACCAAACATGCACTGTTCCAACAAACTATATATTAATTAAAATAGAAACAAAGTTAGCTACTCTTAGTTATTTGAATTCCAAAAATAGAAACAAATCCCTGTGTAGTAGGAAAAGAAAGATTGAAAAATATATATATATATATTAAAAAAAAAACTATTCACAATTTATTGCCAATTCAAACCACTAACCTCATTTGAAAATAGATATGTGAGACGTTCAACTAATAAATCTGATGCTTCCTGCGGAGTGGGACTATCAGTTGAAATTTGGATGCCTAGCTGTGGAAGAAGAAATTTAGCCCCCCAAAAAAAGGACAAAAATGGTTATTACCAAGTGTTGTTCCCACAAAAGTAGATATCACAAGTGAGACAATATATGAAGTACTGGCCAGACAATGAATAAGAAAAATAGCAGTGGTAATTAATGGAAAGGGAGATGAACAAAACCTTCTCTATAGCCATCTCTGCAGCTGATTTCTCAGCATCCTTCTTTCTCTTAAATATTCCAGACTCAATTGTAATTTCTGGCAGCTGCAAGATGCAGCGGTAAAGACAGGGCCCTTTCTGTGGGATGGCCAATCCTGGGCATCCCTTTTCAGAAGATTCCTGTACTTCCTCTACCTTATAGCTAGCCTTGCTACCAAACTTTTGGGATATAATAGCTTTAGGTGCAAGGTTTGTCTTCTTAACCGCATCAGCCGGGGATTTTTCATTTTCCATCACTATCATTTGAGCATTTGAATATATAAATTACCAAATTACAAATTTATCACATAAATAAAATAATATCTCAAAGATAGTTGGTTAAATTTCATTAAGGAAAGGGGTGATATATAGTATAAGATTAGCATCTATTTGGCAAGTAGTATAAAGTATTAATGTAGACACTGCATTTTGGATGCGGTTTCTCACAATTAACCAAATTTATTTATAGCAATTAACATAGTATGAAAGGGTTTTCTATTTTTATTATTATTTCTTACTTAAACAATATGGACTTTCTTCTTGCAAGTCAAAAACTAAGGAATGAAGCAATAAAGTCAGAATTTTGATAAATATGAAAATGTGAGAAAATTTCAACAAAACCCCATAATTTATTTACTCTTTTTATATCCCTCAATTTTCTCAGCAAAGTTAGCAGTAGCTAATAAGCTTCAAAAGTCTTCAAATAACTTGCATGGTGATCTTATATAAGAACGACCCAAAAAGATTTGATTTTGAAAACAAAGGACATAGATTTAGGTAATTTTAGCAAACGGGTCTGAAACCAAGCAATGCAGTGAGCAATTGGAACAACATTAGACTGAAAATTGAGCAAGAAAAACTCAATGGGTTTTCGTCCAACAAGTTAAAAACACAGAAACAAAAGAAAAAAGAAAAGCATAGATTAAAGCCATACCTAAACATGGGCAATGGGAAATTGTTCAGCTTTTTGGTTTGAAATGAGTGTGGTGTTTATGTTTGTGTTCTGTGGGGTTTTGGGCTTTTGGGTTTACTTCTTATAGTTCTTCCTTGGGGGTTTTTGGGAAAGCAAGAGTTTTTAAAGAGAGTTAAGACTTAAGACTTAAGAGAGAAGGGGGCACTGTAGTGGAGTGAGAGCGAAAGGTTAGTGAGTCCAATCAGAACTAAACAAAAAAAAAAAAAAAAAAAAGAAAAGTCACGCCTTTCCCACTGGCCTTGAACGTGGCAGTTAAGGAGTTACTCCGTACTTTTTGTTTTTTGTTTTTTCCTTTTTAGGAGGAACGGTAAGAGTAACATTTTAGTCTTTAACGCCATAAACTTAGCCACAATTTTTGTCCGGAGTGATAGGTTGTGATCAGTTGGTTGTCGCTTTTATTTGTAATATCACATTTTCTATACAACTTATAGATTATCACATGGATAATATTGTGGCAAAAGTTGTGGATTAGCTTGTGCCCCTTTCTCTCTCTCTTCTTTTTTTTTTTTTTTGGTAGTTTGGGAAATAATGAAGTGCACGTATGGTACATGCAACACTTAAAAATTGTGCATTCAACATTCAAAATTCTATGTAATTTAAAATGAGAAAATTTTCATAATTTAACTAAAATCATATAATTTGTTTAGTTTAAAATAAGATAATTTAGCTAGTTGAAGGTTGAAACTCATCATTTTTCAATATTTATCAAATTTCTTTTTTTCTTTCTTACGTGACAAACTTTATTTTAATTCATTCTTCCACTACTAGGTCAAGACATCAAATTAGGGTGGGAAAAGGATTTTTATTACCAAAATTTTTAGTTAGTATTATTTAAAACATAAAAGGAACACTTATTTAATTTCTTTCCTATATATTTTGGTAAAATAGGAGAGAAGGCTCAAGAGAGGAGAGGGAAGGAGAAAGTGATCATAATGTATTAATTTTTAATATATTCCAAAAAAAAAAAATCGATACCATAACATTTATACCACTTTTGTCACAACTTGTCACGTAGAGAGTTATGAGTAGTAGAGAAAAAATAAAAGGTCCATATTTCTACCATTCATAATTCACCATGTGACAAGTTGTGTAAAATATTAAACCTTTTCCTCTACTCTTATCATCTCCCACGTCTCCCTCAATTTTGAAACATATTAAACTTCTTAATAAAGTTTTCAAGATACAAACCACTCGAATCTAGAAGCTGGCAAAAAAGAATTTAAAAAAAAAAAAAAAAAAGCAAAAGAACATTATTTGCGATGCCAACTAATTAACAAAGGCTCATATTTCAATACAATAATTATCGAAACAAAGTATAAGAGAAGGGAAGATTAGGAAAAGCAAACCAAGTTCAATGTATTCAAGAGGTGATGGTGTAAAAATTCTATTTCTATTTCCTTTCCTTTTGTAATTTAATCTAAAAGCAGAGTCCTTTTTCTCCAAAAAATTCCTTTCCTTTTCTTTTTCCAAGTGTCCTTTTTTTTTTTCACTCTAAAAAAAAAAAAAGGGTCTTTTTATTTTTACAAAATTATATTTTAGAATTGTGCATGTCCAAGATGTCTTTAACTGGCTAGGCTTGAAAATCGGGCTCACAACTTACTTGCATAGTGGGCTTAGTATTTCCTACCTACTATGGGTAGTCCTTTGCCAGGCGACTCAGCGTCACTCACAGGTTTTCTTGAACCTCACTATCTTTCTCTTTGAGTTGCTCTCCCTCCTGACATTAATGGTACTGTCACTCTTTTACTCTATGTTCTTCTCCCCAGAATTGCCAACCCCTTATTCTCATTCTATTCCCCTATTTATAGTTTGAAATGGATGGGGGTGTTATGATTTCTTTCTAATCTCACTTGTGTGAATAGGGTCCAATTTCATTATTTTCTAATAAGAAGATGCTCCATTTGAAATGGTGGTAATGGCATTGGAACTGGTTCCAACCTCTAATAGATTGCCTGGCAACGATGCTCCCCAAGGCAATATCGAGCTGCCAAAAACATAGGCTGTTCTGAGCAAGTGCATTCCTGATCAAGGTATATTTGCTCGACTCGTGCCTGCTTACGGCACATTCAAGACAAGATGGACCTATTAAGGTACTTGGACTCAGATTAGGCCTTAAAGTGGGTTTGGACCAAGACCCCAGGTCCAATAGGCATGAGATCAGGTTTTATGCGCGTAGAATCATGCATTACGCCATAGGGCCAAGGCCAAGGTCCAATGGGCCTAGGATGTTACCCCGTACAAGAACCTATAATTTAGAGGGTTTTACAAATAAAACCTTCAAATTTAAAAGATACAACAAATTAAACCTCGAGTCCCACAGACACTCACAGTCGCACCATTAGGCATTAACCCTGACATTACATAAAATAACTTGAAATTTTTGACGTTGTACGTGTCTACTAGACTCATGATTTATGTTGTTAGGTTTATGAAATTTCAAGATTCAATCGATCACCTTTGAAACTTTAGGATTCAATTGGTTACGTTTGTGCAATGAAATTATCAAAGCCAATTTATAAAGTTTGTATTATTATGATATTTTCGGAGTGTACTATGAGAGGCTTTTCCCTCAAACCTTTGATGATCTCATTTAGGATTCAATTGGTTAGGTTACATATCTTGAAATGTCCACCCCCCTCTTTATTAAGGTGTGGCTTGATGATAGAAGTTTTCATATCATTTCATTAGGTGAATAGCTCAAGTGATAGTCTCATCAAAATACCAGTAGTACACGTAACGTGTAATATTACCAATTATCGTCATGTGACATGAGTTCGATGAGTCAACACCAAACACCTCTTTTTTCATTTAGCCAAAAAAAAACTTACAAAAAAGTTTTGAAGAACTTATCAAAATTATGTTTAAATTTGAGGACATATATTTGTGTCAAACTGTCAAAATAGATATTAAAACATTACCCCAGTACACTACTTTCATAACAACCCTTCTAAATAGAGATCATTTATGTTATTTTAAGTGTTCCATTTCCTCCTCTCCAATCATGATATGACATGTATGTGATTGATTGATTTATTTATTATTTTAAACCTTGATTATGTTATAAAGGAAGCAAAATTTGTGGAACAAATTATGATTGATAGAGTATAAAGTGAAATATTTAAAATGAGATTGATTAAGATTTTAAAAAGAGAAAAATTAATGTTTAGCTTGATCCATCGAATGAATAAACAATTATGCTCACGGAGATTTCTTTGCACATGTTTACAAAAACTCATGGTACATACAATGGTTACAATGTCATGGTAAAGAGTAGAACTACCAATGGACCTTGACATTGCAAGAGCTCCAAAACCACAATGGCCATTTCATTGTATGACCTTTGCCTCAATTCTTGCATTTTCATCTTCTCTGATTGGCTGGAAAAAATAAAATCAAAGTATGAAAGCAAATCAAATCCTTAACTATAACTTGGCCAAGTAAAATCAGGTCATACATGATCTATAACTAAATCCTGTTTCAGACAGTGAAGCCAGAATGATCTCAATAAACTACATCCAATTGTGCAAACAAAATACACTTTATAACTCAAAGGAGTCAAATACAGAATCCTAAAGGGGAATACATTCTCAAAAACACTCAGGCTGCCTCCTTTGTTGACATTCTTCTGCTATCTTTGAATCTGGCTACTTGCTGCCCTAGTTCACCAAAAGGCACCTATACTTGATTCCACCAAGCCTTAGCAACAATCTGAGCATGACCAATATTTTCAATTCGCACAATATCGGGCAGTCTTATTTCATACTCTACATCCAGAGTTCACAGCTCCCCTCTAATAATCCCACTAGTGTCATGTGCAACAGACAATATTCTGTCTTCCTCACTTCCCTGCATCACAGCATCATTAACAATTGAACTGTTTCCATTCTCTGGCAATATTCCCAACAAAGTGCCATCTGGTGCTGAGTCTGCTGACATGGTTAATGTGTTTAGACAAGTTCACTCTTAACAACATTGCAATTTCCACTTTCCATTTCCATTCTCAACTTGTTTCCCTCAAACGTCAAAACCACGAAAAATATTAGCTGGAACATAAAAGATCGACTTGGAACATGAAAACCTGGACAGTGAAGCCTCTTTCCTAGATTTTTTGTCCACTTTGTTTCTGGGCTTAGAGTAGGCTTCAAAGAGAGAGAGAGAGTTGTATCAACGTGGAAAAGCTTTTCACCATGCACTTTATCTAATAGTATCATTCAAAGCTTTTTCAGGACAGTGTTAGGAGCCATTTTAGGCAGTGAGATTGGGTGTTTGGAATAACAATTTTTAGTATTTAAATAATATTATATGTATTTTTATATATTTATTTTTTAAAAATAAAAGCAACTTTACTAAAATAGCATTACTAAACAGCCCATTTAATTTTACTTCTCCATTTGGAGAATAAAAGTGTGCATTTGAGAAATGCGTTTTGTGCTTCTCAATGTTTACGCTTATGTTTTCAACTTTTTTTTTTCATAAGTTGTTATTGTTGACTTTGGAGTGTGAATAGTGCATATACAATAACTTTTTCAACAACTTTTTAGTCACCATAAATCTTACTTTTTTTTTATTAAAAATAAGCCTTACAATATTATTTACAAATTTTAAAAATTATTTTATTATAATATTTTTTAATTTTCAATTATCAATTTTTAGCTGCAACCAAGCATACCCTAAAACCACAAAACCGCGCTCCAACCGTCTCTCTATTTCACTGAAGTTCTTTTTGAAAAGTTATACAGTGATTATCCACACGAAATTCAAATAAAAATAAAAACCCTTGAATCTTCCCCTTTACACCTCTCTCTCTTTCTCTCTCTCTTCTTTCTCAAACGTTTCTGTATTCCAAAACCCAGCGCCTCTCACTCAGCCTTCTTCGGTCTCCACACCTACTTCTCTCGCATTCATGCTGTCTACATCTGAGAATACATCAAACTCCACACCTCCAGGTTGCTCTCTCTCTCTCTCTCTCTGGTTAGATGGATTAGAACTTGGTTGATCTGGGTTTACTACGTGGGTTCTACTAGATCATGTTTTGTTTAGATTTATCCTGGGTTTGTCTCATATCTTGGTGGTCTGAAACTAATTTTTGTCTACTGATGTTGTTTTATATCCTGGGTTGTTGTTTTAAGATCGCATTTGGTGGTCTGAAATATCTCAGTCTCTCTTTATGATATTATTGTTTAGGAGCAGATGAGGTTATTCGCTGCTCTTTTTAATAAGTGCAAATAATCATGACTTTGCTGTATAGATTTTTCAGAGCTTTCCTAGCATTCTGTTTTTTGTTTTTGATATTCTTGTTCCAATGAACATTTCTATCAAGTCTTCCTTTATTTATCAAAGCTCATGCTCATCCCAATCTGTGTTAAGATTGCTGCCTTAGTCCTGTTATATCATCAGTTTAATGGCTTTGTCATTTTACATTTGGAGTTGGCCAAAGGCTTCAAGTATATTTATTTAGCTCAAAGTTAGATTTCTCTCCCCCCCCTTAGGCTACAAAGGACTTTTTTTATTTGTTTATTGAAGCTTCTATACTGTGCTTATTGTAAGTTTCAAAACTAGTAGAGTAAAAAGCAAAACCTCAGGTTAGATAACATTGTTTCCTTAGAGACATGCATGTACAACCTCTTGGTAAACTGTTAGGCACTGAAATATAGCATATGTATAAGATTCAATTCTATGGTGAATAGAACATTTTGTTACAAATCTGTGGGTGTTTGTCACATATTGGATCAATGCATCAAAGTGGTGTGACTGAGGAAAACAAGGTATGCTTGGGTTAAAAGAGTGTTATCGAGCAGCCCATAATGCAGCAAGATTCTCTTGCTTCCCTCTCGAATGTTTTTGTTTCAATAATCACAGTCAGCCTGCTGACTTAGTGTCTGTTTGTAAAGCTGACTACTGTCCAGTTTAATTCAATGAAGATTGAAGATTATCCAAAAAAAAAAAAAAAAAAAAAAGGAAAGCAAGGTATATCTTTGCAAACTGTGTTAATGTTTCAATTGTTCAACTTCCAACCGTTAATTTTTCAGATTGAAGACTTCTCCATCAACAACTCCATAATTTCCATATTTGAGCATTTTTGGAATGAGGCACACACCAAAAGGATTGGATCTTAATCACAAAGATAGGCCAAAAAGAAGGAAAATTGAGACAACATCTTCCTCTTCTAATCTAGAGTTGACAGATTTAGGGAATGATGATGTGTCACATGCTCCCTTTATAGACTTGGAGAGACTACCAGGTAAGATGGCTGACAAAACACGATTGAACAAACAAAAGAACAAAGAATACAAGTTCAAATGTGGAAGCCATGTTGTATGTCATGATGAAAGAAAGAAGGAAATTGTGTGAAATGGAATTGGAATGTCTTGAGAAGGCGAATTCGTGCTGAGGAAGAAAAAATTGCGTTGGAAAAAATGAAAATGGAACTAGAAGTGGAAATATTGAAAGTAGGGAGGAAACGGATGAAAGAGGAAAGGGAACGGATGAAAGAGGAAAAGGAAATTATGATGATGGATGTAAGTAAGTTGACTCTAGTGCAGCAAGAATATATTTTTCAACGCCAATTAGAAATCCTTGCTAATCGAAAGACTATAAAATAGAAATTATTGCAATAATTTGATCCTTTTGCATGTTTATGTGATTGGTGAGGAAGGTATATTAGAAGAGTTGCAGCTTGCTGGAATTTTCCTCTCTAATTTCTTTCACTGCCTTGGGTATTTTGGGTCTATGGCATGCCTAAAGGATATATGTTGTTATAATGCTAACAATTTCTCTGTTTTAATCTATTTTGTGCTTCTAATGTTATTTTTAGTTGCTATCTGTATATTATCGAGATGAATATGCAAAATAGCAAGGATCAAATTGAGGAATGATGAATTTGCAACATTTGATTTAGAAATTTTAGCCTGAAAGTATCCGGTTCAATACTAATATACGGGGATTTGACCTCCAAAGAAAAATTCAAAGGTTGGCAATTCTAGCAAGCCATATGTGTTAATATAGATTTTATTTGATAATGGATTTTTTTAAGGACTTGGACAAGACTAACATAGAATTGATAAATTTCAAATTACAATAAAGACTAACATAAATAAATAAAAAATACAACCATTAAAAATATATATATATATATATATATGATTGGCTGTCATTATCACGAGTGCTCACCTAGATCCAATTGAAGTCGAGAATGAGTTTATCTATTTCTAATGTTATGATTTGTTTGAATGAAATTCATGAGTTCACTTCGGTGGTATGCTCGTGTGACATTGTTATAGCCTTATAGGGATGCTTTTAGGTACTCTTTCATAATCAATGCATTTTGCTCCCTCAACATCATGTTCATCTTCAATAATCATGTTATGCAGTATCATGTATGTCTTCATAATGTAATTAGGAGTTGAATGACTCCAAAGATGTGCAAGCCCACACATGATTGCAAATTGTGCTTGAAACACTCCAAATGCATGGTCCACATCATTCTTTGTTAACTCTTGAGCTACAACAAAGAGTTGTCTTTTATTGCCTTGTGGATTTGGGATTGTTTTTACAAAAGTTGACTAATACAAATAGGAAAATGCTAATGAATGTCCTTAGGGCATTAGTTAACAATTTATTTAAAGAAAGTTTTTATGAAAAAAAAAAAAATTAATGTTTTGACAATTTTTTTCATTTTTCATAAAAGTGGTGTCAAAACTTTTTCAAAATGAATTGTTAACCAATGCCCTAAGAGCACCTGTTAACATGATCCATACAAGTATACCATCACCAAGATAGTATCACATTGAATAATCATGACCATTGATTGATGACTTCACTAAATGAGCATGCACTTGAGTGAGCTCAGTAATACTAATCTTAGTTTGGTTAGTATTAATTCATCAAAGTATGTATTTAATTTATTAAATTAACATTGGTTTGGTTGGTATTAAATAAATGTATAATAAATATTTAGTTTTCTCTCATATTTGTTTGGTTGGGAGGATGAAAAAGTGGAGAGATAGAAAACTATAAAAAATGAAATTGGTATAAATTTACAATTGTCCCTATTAAATAAAACAAATGGCAATACAATTTTTTATACACATTTATTTATTTAAAAAATTATATATGGACATTTTACTTTATTATTTTTTTTTAATTTCAAAGGCACAGGCTAGATCCAAAAACTAGAGGGAAAAAAACAACAAGAAAGGAAATATGAGATGAAAAAAAAAAAAAAAAACCCCAAAATAATATGAATGTGTGTAGATTAGTAACAGAGAAAGAAAAAAAAAAGGGAGAAAGGAACTATGGAAGAAAGTAATAAAAACAAAAGAAAGAAAAAGAAAAGAAAAGTGAGATAAAACAAAAAATCCAAAACAATGTGAATATGCATAGAATAGTAACAGAGAAGAAACAAAAAATGTTAGCAAAAAAGAATGTGCAAGGGCATTTTGGGCAGCTCATATTAGTGAGCTTCTCTCACTAGTTTTCTTTATATTTTGGGAAGAAAACTTTTTAGTGGGTTGGGGAAGAAAAAACTTATGCTCCATCACATTTTTTTTCCACTCCCCCTTCCAACCAAACACCCATTAAAATTTTTCTCTCCACTTTTTTGTCCTAAATTTTTCATCCTCCCTAAAATTTCTCCAAACAAGCAAACCCTAAGGGCCCATTTGGATGGAGGTGTGGAAAAGTGGGAGGATAGAAAATGGTGAGAGGGTGAAAAAATGAGAGGATAGAAAAGATTTTAATTTTCCTTATTTTTGTTTAGTTGGGAGTGGAAAAATAGAGGGATGGAAAAAGTAAGTTCGTATAAATTTACGCATATACCCTTGTTAAAAAATGATGGCCAATTAAAACAAAAAAAGTGATAAACAACCAAAAAAAAAAAAAAAATCAATCACCTAAATTTATTAAAAAATAAAAATCATGTCCATAAAAAAATCACAGCTAAAAAAAAAGAAAAAAAAAAAACACAAAAGAAAGCAAAAGAAAGAAAGAAAAAAAAAGAATATTGGACAAGCCTGCCCAGTAAATCAAAAAAAAAAAAAAAACAATGAAGAAAAAAAGAAAAAAGAAAAGGGGC
Organism: Quercus gilva; assembly: GCA_023621385.1. Classification (NCBI taxonomy): domain Eukaryota; kingdom Viridiplantae; phylum Streptophyta; class Magnoliopsida; order Fagales; family Fagaceae; genus Quercus; species Quercus gilva. The sequence goes on along the minus strand of CM042477.1, from coordinate 72,966,192 downwards.
AGGCAACATCCAAAGGAGAAAAAAAAAAAAAAAATGGTGAAGAAAAGCAACGTGGATGAAGCCCATGTGCAATTACACATAGACATTTTCGCCCAAAAATGTTGCTCAATATTTTCCTTCATTTTTTTTTTCTCTATTTTGGAGAAAAAACTTTTTGATGGATCCAGGGAGAAAATACCTGAGCTCCAACATTTATTTTCATTCCTTTCCACCCAACTAAACACACTCTAAAAAAATTTTCTTTCCCATTTTTACTTCAAAGTTTTCAATCTACCCTATTTCACCTCCAAACAAATACATCTTAAAAGAGCTTTTGATATCTTCAATGGTTAACTTAATGGACTAATGTAGTGTGATAGAGGAGTTCCGAACAGGAAGAATCACGTTTAAAACATCTCATTCGATAATTACAATTTATGTTCCATTTCGATTGGCTTTCTCAATGCTAGTTGAGTTGCATATGCTTCGGCTTCCATTTAGCATTGCTCTATAATCATTACGGTCCACAAAAAAATGACGTTCCTTTTATCGTTTCTTCCAACAATAAAATTCATTATTTACGTATGTGTTTGGATTGAGAGTCTGCATTTCTCACGTTTCATGTTTCCAACATTTCACATTTCTTTTTTTCCTTTTTTTTTTTGTTTTTGTTTTTAGAGACAAAATCCACCGTTCATAAACAGTATGCGCACTGCAACAGTACTGTTTACGCATTTAAAAATATTAAAAATACAGTATCCGCACTATAACAACACTATTTACGTATTTAAAAATATTAAAAATTGGTCTTACGGCACTATTCACATATTTAAAAATTATTTTGCTATAGTGTTTTCAGTTTCAGCAAAAATGAATTGTATCCAAATGGACCCTACATGTAACAACGTTTGATAACAAAATTAGATATAAAAATGACGTTTGACATAAACTACAAGCACTTCAGAGACACTTGCCATCAGGATATTTGTGGCTAAATTAGAATACAATTAAATGCCAACTTGGATTTTTGGAGAGAGAGAACAAATACAAAATAGTTTTATTTTGGTTTGGCAATGAGTAGTCCTCAATAATTCGAGCGAGGTACTGTTCATTACTAAATTTTCTTGTTACTCTGTCGAGCTTGATGCGAAGCATTTTTTTGCAACTTTTAGCAAATGGTGATGTTGTGCAAATGCTCTAAGGGGGTCTCTCTCTCTCTTCTTCTTCTTCTTTTTTTTTTTTTTTTTTTTTTTTTTTGTTTTTTGAGAGGAAAAACTAGAAATTTTATTAATGTAAGCCTAGTGATACAGAATATATCTATGATAAAACATCCTCCATTCACGTTAAAAAATCTGGAATGCCTATTACATATTTTATACTCACACTGGGGGGGGATCTGTTAGTGTCAGAAATTAGATAATGGAGAACAAAAGACAGAAAATAATAAGTGAAAGAATTGAAGTTATTAAAAATGTGAAGAAGTATAAGAGTGAGATGAAAACCTGTCCATTATGATCCATTAGGATTTAGGAATATACAAGTTGACATGATTTAAATTAATTGTTTTAGTTGCAATCGATGACCTAACAGGTTCTGCATCAACCATCTAACTGTATCACAATAGTAGACATCCAAACCACTTTAACATTTTCGGATCTAGAAGCTTCCTTATCAAAATTCAAACTCATCATTTGAGATCCATGTGTTTAAATACGCAAAAAATGGGTCACTATGAGTACAATAAACCATCCCTAACATGAGTTCTAAATTAAAAATAAATCACCAAGAACTTTTTTCTCCAAGATTAAAAGGTTTTCAATAATAAACAAAGGACTGGCAACACTTGATAAAAACAACTAGAAATAAGGCAGAACCTACCAAGAACATTTACCTTGGGGATATTTGTCATCACTTCGTCTACATCAAGTGCATTTTATCATATCTAGCCCTTATTGGGTACATAGGGTTTCTTACAGTTTCTGCAACTTATCATACAAAGTGAGAAAGAAAGAGAAAAACAAGCTCGAAAAAGGAAGGCAAAAAGTGAGGGGGAAGGGAGCGAGGTTGGCACAGTCATTTCAAGTAATGGAGGTCCCATATCACTAGACTAAAGTTTGCACCTGTTCCACCAAAGAGTTATATGTGAGAGAACATATATTTGTGAAGATTGATTAATAAATTTTTTTTTTTAAAGTATTTCAAAGGTTATAAGTCTTTCTTCCAAGATATAACATGTGAGGTCACAAATTGAACTAAGACATTCAATTATTTTACCATTTCAATTGTCACAATCAAACAAAAAACTTGAGAGAATTATATTTTAACTTTCAGGCATAGAAAGAGGTATCAAAAGTTTACTCATGAACATTCCTTTAGCAATGCTTTAGCCTGATCAAAAGAAGTGACTTTGGATAATTGATTCTCTCTCTCCATCAATTAATTTAGAAAGGGAAAAACATGAAGAAAAAAAAAAAAATCATTAATAAGCCGAAAAGAAGATTCTATTATAAACTTAAATTATTTGCAGCATGCATTCGAAATTAGTTGCTAAGTAGAAGTCAAAGAAGTTCTCCTCATTTTTTAACTGTAAGAAGAGATGTCATTGAGCGCCTTCGGATCATTGATAGTTTCTGAAGAACACCTTTTTTTAGCTTAATATTTCTAACTCTGATTGATGCTGTCTTCAAGACTCCTGCCTCTTTTAGAATATATTTTATAAATTCCACTTCATCCTTCAATCCTCGAAATTCGCTATAATAAAAAGTTGTAAGGTGTGATGACAGAAAATTTGGTTCGTTTGGTGACTTCTTCCTGCATCTGCATAACTTGTGATTACCGGAACCATGCATCTGATGACAAAATACAAAGCATATCATTATTCATAAGTGTAAGTTTTATGGAAGATCAGGTAAAAATACATCACATAAGTAAACTAACCGTATTAATAACATCTAGAACTTCTAGATTAGGAGCATTTCGGAGCAAGGCTTGTAGCACATGCCAGTTCAATGCATTCACCATAAAGTCCAATCTGAGCAAATTTTGGAATCTGAAAGGGTAAATAGAACCATTGCAGAGACACTGCATAAAAAAATTATAATCACAAGAAGTCAACAACATCAAAGATTGTACTAGAAAATATCTATAAAATATAAATTCAATAAAGAATGGAGTGAGACATTAACCTCCGAGTGACCAGAAAATAATGACAGAAATTTGACATTATAGAATGCAGCAAGAAGCTTGAATATCCTATTGGCAGCTTTAAGTGTACAAATATGAATATCTGCCTGAACTAAGTTGCCTAGCTTTTGAAGGAAAACGACTTCACTCAAATGACCATTAAACTTAAAGTATTCAAGCGCTGGGGTGTTTATCTCAATTCTGTAACTGCAATCAGAATCATCGTAGTCTAATAATTTAAGAAAATCATATTCATATACTTCGATAGCCATACTTAAGCGTTTCAGCGTAGGAACACATATTTTATGATTCAAAACACGAACACCCCCCAAGCATGCACTTTCAAATGACAAATCTTCAAGAACAGGACAGCCAGAGAGGAGCCCAGAAAGAGAGTCTGATTTATAATCAACATAGAACAGACCAAGTATCTTTAAGCTTGGGAATTGAAACGATGAAGGAGGATCAATCACAATTCTGCTCCGCAAATTCAGAACCACTAATGTCTTGCAAGAGAAAATTTCATGACTTTGGTACAACCTCAAACGCTCAAAATCCCAATCCTTACCATCATATATCTCGAGATCAAGTTCTTCCACTTTCCGCGCTGCAACGTTGCTAATCCATGAATCTACATCAGAACGGTTATCACAACTGTATGTGAGGCGAAAAGTTCGGAGGTATGGTGTTTTGTGTAGGTGAAAAATTCTGGACACAGAATGCGCGTGCTCGACAGTAGGGTGGAGCTCTTCAGTGTTGATGTCGAGTTTTGGGACCAGAGTCCAAAGTTCTTTCCACCTGCTTGACAAAATACTTGTGGTGATTGCCTTTTGGGTTGGAAGGAACGAAAGTATGTGGATGAGAAGAGATTCTGGTAGATCACTGATCCTGTCCACCACAAGTTTCTGGCGTTTTGAACTTGATTTTGACATCAGTGAGTCCCAAACTCTCAATTGCAATATTGTGATCTTGTTTTTTTCAGAAGAAAATATTATGATCCTGGTACATATAGAATTAATGTTAACATCGATTTATAAAACCGACACAGAGTTTGTGTTTGATAGGGACACAAGACTTTGTGTTTAATAGGGACACAGAGTATGTGTTTGATAGGGACACTGACTCAACATAAGATATATGCCTTAAATTAGGCCTAAGTTCATTACTAGCCAGAGCCCATGGAAAATCATATCTGAACTCATTCCAAGCCCAATGCTCAAGCTGACCCAACAAATCCCAAGATCAAGTTCGTTGATTTTACTCTTTTTTTTATTTTTTATTTTTATTTTTTACAATATAGAAATTTTACTCTAGCCAAAATCTAAATGTATATGTGCGTGAACTTCCCTCCTAAAAACTTGAATATCTTTTTTTTTTATAGATATGATATGAAATATAGAGGACTTAGGAATCCGAGTGAGAGAGAAACTGAATGAATGGACAAAAACAACCGACCTATTAAACTGGACTAGGAAACCGAGTCAGGGTAGAAGATATCAGGACCTAAATAGTGATTATAAATATGGCTCGTGAGTTGTGACACAAAACAAAAATTTGAGAAAATCTAGTAGTGAGTGAAGATCACAAAAAGTGTCGTTTAAATCCGAAATTTCTTCTCTTAGCCTTCGGATTAGTTTCAGTGTATTTCTTTTCTGGTCGTGCTTAATTTCCCAGTACTCAAATCATGTCAAGTTGGACAAAATATCAAGGACAAAGTCTCAAAAATTGGATTTGCAGAGGTACTAATAGTAACCAAGCCCAGGACGGGAAATATAGTGTGCCATCTTGGGAAAAAGAGTTTTGCTTTGAGGTGGGATCGATGCCATGGATCAGGTTGTTGGAGGCCAAAAAGAACATATCCAAATTTGACGATGTGATGAAGTGGGACGATTCAGCAGGAAAGAAGGCCTTCCAAAATGCAAAGAGAAGGTTTTGGGCAAAGTTCAATGGCTTCCCATGTTATATTCCCTTGCCTGATCCAGATATATATATTGATAAAATTGATTGGGACTCCAAGATTGATCCTCAACTTTTATTGGACGTGGAAGTTGCTATTGATTAAAGTGGAATAGAATAATGTGATTGACAATTCTTTTCAATTAATTTTGGACTACAGTGATTTTTTAACCAGCCCAGAGTATTGGCTGGTATGATTGTCGGAGTTTTTTTTTTTTTTGGTAAACCAGGAACTTTCATTAGACAATATGATGTAGGACACAATTTACTATTTAATTATTGTAATTTATTATTTTTAGTATTTTTATGTAAAAAAACGTTATTTTAGGTTTAGGTGATTTATTTCCTTGTTTTTAGGTGCATTTAATGCTTTTTAGGTCAAATTTGATTCCTATTATGGTTAGATATCAATTAGGAGTTATTTTAAATTATATTTTCTTGTCTGTCAAGTTTTAAGGAGCCCTTAAATAGGCCCCTAAGTTTGTAAACGTTTTTCATAGTTTATTATCAATAAAAATTCAAACTTGTGTTTATTGTGTTCTCTGGTGGATTCCAGACCTATCACCTTGTGGATTCAAGGAACCCCTCGTGGATTCGAGGCTTACTACCCAGGAACTAACAGTTTAGTTTCTATCCATCAAAGAGAGCATCGTGTGTGCTTTCTTTAGGCTTCCGCGACATCACAATAAAAATGATTGTTGGAGTTGAGGGGATGGTGATGTCGAATAGAATCTACAATTTTTTTAATTTTTTTTTTTTTTGGTGTTAAATTTGTACTTTTTATATAATTTTTTAAATTTTAGGTGTAGGGTTAGTATTTTCATAATTTTAGGTGCATATAATGTTTTTCTAGTCAAATTAGAGTTTTATGATGTTTTTCTAGCCACTTTAGGAGTGCTTTAGGGTTTTCTAAGCATCTCCTAGCAACCCTAGGACTAATTTTTTTATTTGAATTTATTGTAGCCTTTAAGACAATTCAATTTTCAAATTAATAAAATTTCAAACTTTCATATTTCTATTTTCTTGTAACTCTACGTGTGGATTTAAGGAATCCTTTGGATTCAAGGTTATCTTTCAAAAGAAGTGTATTTTATTTCTCATGACTTTCTGGTTACGTCAGTTGGTATCATAGTCTTGTCTTTACCATGGTCTGATAGCTTATTTATGCGATAATAGTCACTCCAATGATGATGAAGTTAATGGAACAATCCTCGCCAGGGCAAAATTCCTCCACATAATGAAAAAGCATGTGGTTGATTTTTGGTTTCCTTGTAAATATAATGATATGTTACACACTATACAATTGGTGGTTATAGATCATTAATTTCATATGATGAGGACTATATTCAAAATTTTATAAGCCAACCACATATATCAAGATTAGCACCCAAATAATTATATATATATATATATATAACCTAAAAACTGAAAATTAATTTTGATGGAGCGGAGTTTAAGAATGAAGACAGAGCAGGTATTAGCGTGGTTGTTAGAGATAGTCAAGGCATGATCAAGGCTTCTTTATCACAAAATATCCCACTTTCACACTCAGTTGTCAACTTGGAAACTTTGGCAGCATGTAGAGCACTTGAATTCTCCCTAGAGCTAGGCTTCGACAAAGTAATTCTTAAGGGAGACTCAATGATCGTCATGGCTACACTGAGAGACCCTTCTCCTTCATTATCTTCATATGGTCTGTTACTTTAGGATGCCCAATTGATGGCACGTTTAATTACTTGTATTTCTTTCCAACATGTTGCTAGAGTAGGGAATAATGTTGTTCATAATCTAGCTAGACATGCACGTCATGTCACTGATTTTTCAGTTTGGATGGTGGATATTCCTATCCAAATTTTTGCAGCTTATCAGGCGGATTTGCCTATTACTGAATAAAAAAACTTCAAGTTCTTCTTTCTCAAAAAAAAAAAAAAAAAAAAATTGAAGCTTAATATTTATTATTGCTACACTTCTATTGAACCACATCAATGGCCACATCATCTACCTATTTCCAACTAATTCTCTGAACTATTTCCAACCATAATGTGTTTTTTATTTTTCCATCTCTCCACTATTCTCAACCTTAATGTCACTTTTCATCTATCCCTCCCACTTCCTTTTATTTTGGCTCTTCTTGTCCCCATTCTGTTACTATAAATATGTCATTTGTCTCTCCCATTTTATACATATTTTCTCACATGAAAAAGGTTATTATTCTCTTTCTCTTGCATGTTTTATTTTTGTGTGAATTTTTTATTTTTTGTATCCCTACTTTAAATTGATGAATTTATGTGTTAATTAGAATTCTACTTTGAGTTGATGCAATTTGGTTTTGTGTTTTTCGGTTATTATCTTTTTTTCTTTTCTATGATTGTTTAATGTTATCATATTCCACATAAAGCTAGTTTACATTTTACAATAATATAATGTTATTCAATTATATAGCATGGCTTGGATAATTTGGTGTTTGACTCATAACTATATTTTTTATTTTGACGCTCTTTCTTCTCATTTTATTTTCTATTTATCTCCTGAAAAAGGTGATTACTCTCTCTCTCTCTCTCTCTCTCTCTCTCTCTCTCTCTCTCTCTCTATATATATATATATAATTTATTCTTTTTTGCAACTTTACTTTAAGTTGATGAATTATTGTATTTTTTTAAATACTATTTTGGGTTAACAAATTTGATATATATATATATATATATATTTTTTTTTTTTAGTGATAGGCCAAGAATGTATTGACCCCTTGTGATGAATTAACAAATTAATTAGCCAAATTAATTAATTAATTCAATTAGCATGCAATACACGTGGTAGCATAAACAAATCACTAAATAACTAAATGCAGCGAAAATTAAATTGCCATGGTGATTTGTTTATGAATGGAGAAAACCTATGTGGCAAAAACCCCACCGGATGATTTTAAGATCACCACTCTCAAGAATTCACTATTATCATAATAAGCGGTTACAAATAAAGAAATCTCAGTACCTTATACCAACCTACAGTTAAACCCTTACCTCAATATCTAATTGGACTTGTTTTGTAGTGACAATCTCTCATTGTATTGCATGGCTCCTAGTATGTGACTAACCAATTCGATGCGCGAATCACGATATGCGGCCTACTCACCAACTTGAGAAAGATGTTGGCTGCAAAGTTCTTCAATTCATCAACACGATGAAGATCACGAAACTCCTTGGTTACAAAATTCTATGGTGTACAAATACAGTAGCTTCTTCAAGAGAAAGATGAACTAGGATAAATTCTGTCTCCAGTCACAATTTGCATGAACACAATTTTGCTTGAACATAACTTTGCTTCACACTCGCGCAACCTTTGACGGCCCTTAAAACAATCCTTATATCTGTTTAGGGTTGTGAGAAAAGAAAGCCCAAACATGTATTCACGAATTGAATTGAAATCAGCTTTGAAAAATTGAATTTCATAAACCTCGATAGATAGCTTATCTATCTGTAGAGCTAGCTATCGAGCATCGGGCTTCACCAGCTTTTAAAACCTCGATAGATACTAGCTATCGAGATTTAAAATCCAGCACTTCTTCACTTGTTTCTTGGATAAACTTATATGGCTTTAACAATTAATCTTGAAACATTGTTTCTTGAAGCATTAAACGCATCTTAGATCTATCCAATTACAAGTAAAGTGTGTTTTGTCAAAGGATTAGTTAATTCTATGTTAACATATGTTCCTAACATTAAATCACATATGTCCTAACAATATCCCTCTTTGGCAATCCGTGACAAAACCACAACAAACAAATGAACATATGAGAGAAGTCATAAATCACTCAACTCATACTCTTGAAAAACTTTGCAAGAAGAGAGTTTATGGAAAGATGACTTTAACAACTTGTATTTTTGAAACACTTTAAACAAAACTCATCACGACATCTTAGTGTGAAACAGAAATAATAGATTGCACACAATATATAAGAATTATGTGCATAAAGAGAGAAAAGAAACAATACATGTAAAGATAGGTGAATAACATACATCAGTAGATATAAACCAAATACAAGTACAATGTATGTCATGTGGTCAAAGACCAATATACATGAGGTAAATGTAAAAGAAAGAAAAGAAGATACATAAAAATCTCACTATATCCCTTATAAACACTCCCCCTATCACAAATATATCTTATGCTAACTCTTACGCTAACTCTTCCCTTATGTATATGACTACTTTCATATAAAAATTACTCCATTTTTCTGTCATAAGTGACAAAGGGTAAGTACATCAAGTAGAGATCTGATTATCGTTGGGTGAGCTAGCATCCTCATCCTCATCAGCATCATCACTGCCGGAGCCATCATCACTCTCATCTTTGAAGTTGGTGGAGATGGAGAGGTATAAGCAATGAAACCACCCATGACAGCCTATCGTCATGCGATACGACCAACACGGGTGTTCACTTGACACAACTCATCACTGAGTGTGTCAAGGGGAGCATCCATGCCCATAAGTTATGCCATGATGGCCTCGAGAGCCACTCCACTCCCAGAAGACGAAGGAGCAAAGGTGGATGCAGCGGTAGAAGCTGGAGGAGTCGCCGTCTCTGTCTGGGGCAGCCTCGGTTTAAGTTGTGTCTTGCTTCATCGAATGGTAGCAGCGCCTGTGGCATTCATAATTGTGAAATAAGGAGACTCAGGAAAGGAGATAGAAAAATGGCGAAGAAGCCTTGTGATAATGGAAGGAAAAATGAGATTATCACGATTCGTCGTATCCCTATAGACATCTATAAGGGATAGAATAAAGTGAGAAGGGAAGTCAATAGAAATATCCTCTAAGAAGGATAACAAAAATTAAGCACAAGGCTCTGTAATAGAGTTATAGTGAGACAAAGGATGAAGAATGAATGTCATCACCATGTTAAGGAATCTTAGACCTTTTGCAAAGCCCGAGCAAGGGGTGTTTTGACTGTTACCCCAAGAAGAGGGTGTTTTGACGGTTACCCTAGAAAGAGGGTGTCTCACAAAATAGAGACGAGTGTTCATATTTGGACATAGTCCTCAGATGATTGCAGCCAGGGTATTCAGGAATTGCTACCCTAGGAATGTGTAGTACCTCGGATACAATATTCGGAGTAACTACAATGCGCGTACCTCGAACGTAAGAGAAAAAATAAGGTACAGAAGTATTGAATCTGTGCATATTGGAGTAAAACTCTTGTATGATCACAAAGGGACAAGTGACCAGGATATCACATAGTGACCCCTACCCCCTACTGTAGATGACAGTGGGAAGGTCAGTATCGGAAAAATTCGATAGGATGACTTGGCGTTTCGAATGAATGCCTCGTCGAGAAAAGTTCTCTGAAAAGTCTTTTCAGACTTTATCATCACGGAATCGTATGTGAGAAGGAGTAGGGTTGGAAGAAGAAGTGGATGCCCCAAAATGAAAAGGGTTCTGGGAAAGAGTGGATTTGCATTTGGGTGTCATAGAACAAACTAAAGCAAGAAAGAGAGAGAGAGAGAGAGAGAGAGAGAGAGAGAGAGAGAGAGAATTAGAAAAACACCAACAAAACAATATAAAAGAATTGAAGGTATGCATGAATATGTTACATGCAAACTTAAAAGTATCATGGGCTCAGCCCAATCCAAATCTAATAGTACACAATAGTTTAACATAGTAATCATACATCTGAAATGCATGAACATATAGTTAAAATGCAAATGTGATGCAATGCATGAACATTTAGGATCATTTACACAAAACCCATCCCAAAACTTTCACAAAAAATTCATCAATTTTGAAAAACCCTAAAAAATTTTCAAAAACCTAAAAACTTAGGTTTAATGCATGAAATGCATGAAGAATGAAGGATTAAGGACCCTTACCAAAGAAGAAGAACGAGATCTAGGTTGAAGAACATGTGGGAATGAAGCTTAGAGTGAGAGAGAGAGGTTTTGGGAGGTGAAGAGACGAGATCTGTTGAGAGAGATCGGGGAAAATGAGAGAAAAGATCGCGCTGAACGTATATATAGAAAGTCATAAAGCTCAACAGATTGAGACGTGTCAAGAGGTTTCAAGGTTTAAAATGCGTGAATCAACTGTCAAAGAGCTGCCCAGGATCTATTGAGAGGTGTCCACAGCAAAAGGATCTCAATGGATTGAGAAGCTATCAAGAATGCGATGAAAAGAAGATGAAAGGGCTAGATAGATAGCCTAGCTGTCGAGAGGTGTCCAACAGCTGTCGAAATTGCTCAAAAACAATTTTTCAAAGAAGAGAAAAACACAGACATGAATGCAATCAAGCATGCTATACAACCAAAGATCCAAAAAACATTTTAAGCTCTCAAAATCATCTCTCAACTAAAAAAAAAAAAATGTCAAGCACATAGATCCAAAACACACACACACACACACACACACACACACACAAAACCAGTCTAACCAATTTTATATTTCAAAAATAAGTTAAGATAGTTTAGTGAGCATACATTAATACATGTATTCCTTGTGATGGCCAAATCACATTGTACCTGCACATGTATCAAAAGTAGCAAAGAATATTGCGTGTTGTATGTGAAAAGCATTGCAAGATTGCATAAGTGTCTACATGTTATGATGATTTGAGATATGAGAAAATCACTTTAACTCACACAGAATCATAACTGTTTCATGGAGACTATCACCTTCGAGGTACAGCCTATAACTCCCACATCTCCTATAATACACGCTTACAATCATATATAAAGCATTTTGATTCTTTTTGCTTTTTATTATTCTTTGCATATTTTTCTTTTAAGCAAACCATGCATGGGTATATAAGAGATAGAAAAGAAATACCCAATGATGTTAAGCATTTGACATTCCACTTTTGCTATGCCGAAGTATACAAATATCATTTAAGGTACACAAGTACTAATGTATTTCTTAGGATTTTCTAGTCATTCCTGTCAAAAAGAGTGATGCAAGTGTTAAGTATAAGAGATTACTTAATCTTACTCATTACAAACATGAACCACAAAGCTCACTTGCTTAGTTGTGCATAGATATGCTTATCTAGGCTACAAAAGATACAAAATTTAGAAAACATTGTTTCAATAACCATCCAAGGTACACAAGTACCAAAGTACACATACACACAATATTTCTGTGTTTTTCTGACATATGTTCCTAACATTAAATCACATATGTCCTAACATTTAGTTTCCATCACAAGTCTTCTCTCTTCCTCTCATAGCTTTTGTTTGATATATATATATATATATATTTATTGACATAATACTTAGTTATTTTGGAAGTGAGATTTTGAATTTATATCAAAATACAATCTTGGCTATGTATTTGTACATGTATATCAACTATTAAAACTGTCCAAGATGAATATATAGAGACAATATTTTTATTTAATTTTTCATTGATTTATTATTTAGTTATAACATCAAAATCGAAGTAGATGAATTTGAAAAGCCAATATCTTTATATATTTAATATTTTCAAAAAATTAAAAGTAAAAAATAAATAATAAAAAGAATAATAATGTGACCAATGAGTAGTCTGAAGAGAAGGGTAGCAAGAATAAATGCAGTATGAAGGACCAGTTAAAGGCAATTAAATCTTAATAAATTATAGTTTATGTATTTTTTTTTTTTTTTTTGGTTAGATCACGTTCTCTTTACATTGTTATACAAATTATTTTCTTTCATTTCAATAGGTGAAGTGTTCAATTTTAGACATAAAGTTTACTTTTTTCTACATATTATTTTAAATATCAAATTTATAATATGACATAGTCTCTTAGAAATGTTTGAGAAAGATGCAGTTCCAATATCATGTATCTATATTAGTAAACAAACACAATCAATAGTTCGAAACTACTTCTACAATAACAAAAATTATAAATATGATAATCTCTTTTAAGAGAATGAAAATTTTGAATAATATATTTGAAGCTTAAATAGTTTAATTGTACAGGAATAAAATTAGGAAAATATTGCACTCAATAACATTATTTAGCAAAATATAGACCACCTAAAAAATGTAAAATATCAGTCAAACAAATCCAAATAACAAAATGATGGTATAAATATTGAGATAGATATATGAAAAATAGTTTTAGAAATTGTTTAATTTTTTTGGGAAAACAAATAATTTTCCACAAAATTTAGAGAACAAATTATATATTATAGCATAACTACAAAATAATTATCTATTCCCATGGTTCGTGTAGGTTTGCAACTAGTTTAAATAAAATCAAAGTTCAAGCATCAAGAAAAGAAATAGATTTGGGATTGACAAGACAAAGCTAGATAATGAAAGGATTGAAGAAAATCAGGTTTGTTTGATTGTTTGTTTGTTTGTTTTTTTTTTTTTTTTTTTTTTTTTTTTTTTTTTTTTTTTGAGAAACAAAAACACACACAAGGGAAGAAAATCAAGTTTACCATCACAAATTGAAAATTTTTATAATTCACATGAGAATTATCTTGAAGTCAACTGGAAAAAGGTGGATATTCTTGCTATTATTGATGAAGATTACAATGAAGCAAAATATCTTGAGGTAGTAATTGTAATAAAAAATTTCAAAGATCTTAATGATATCAAATAAGATAATTGCCTATCTCAAGCTCCTATTATTTTAATGGGAGATGATACATTATAGATTTTATTTCAATTGAAAGATTTGATTCAATCGATCATTCATTCTTATTTGGTGAATCTTGTCAATCGCATGAAGACCAAGGAAAAAGAATTTCAAGTTGCTTAATTGATGACTTGCAAGTTTGGAAAGAAGACAAATGAATTAAAGTATTCCAAATGTTTGTTTGTTTGGCATTAAAGATTTCAAATCTCGAATATAAATTTGAGGATGAGCTTTTCTCAAGTGGAGGGTTCTAATGTAGGATAAAATCTACAATTCAATTTTTGTTATCTATTATTTTTTATATTTTTAAAGTAATTTTCATAATTTTAGGTGGAGGGTTACTGTTTCCTTGATTTTAAGAGCATCGAATGTCTTTCTAGTCAAATTTGGGTTTTAGAATGTTTTCCTAGCCACACTAGGAGTGCTTTAGGCTTTTCTAAGCCTCTCCTGGGAGGCTTAGAACTACTTTTCTATTTGAATGCATTGTGCCTCTAAGTCAATTCAGTTATCAAATTGAAAAATTTTCAGGAGAATTCTAGTAATGTACTTTTCATGTGGATTCGAGGTTATTTTTTAAAAGCAAACAAGTTAATTCTTGCAAATTTCCATTTGCGTTATATGGTGAGAATAAGAATTGGGAATGAATGTTTAAACAGCGTATAAAACACTATGAACGTTTAGACCCCCAATTACAAAATTATCAATTCAAGCTTAATGTCAAACAGTATATGTGCGGAAAATGAACATAAGCTAATAACAAAATTGATAAACGATCTAAACCAAATAAAATCACATCTACAATAGAATTAAATGGCAAAGATAAAGGGAAGAGAGATGCAAAATTATCAATCTTGTTTTTCTCTAAGGTTTCTCTTTCAAAATTACCTCTGGAAGCTTTTTACATTTCGTGGGTATAAGAGGTATTTATACTAGGGTGAGAAAGGAATGCAAAGAGTCAGATTTTTCAAAACAGAGCTAGCTAGCGACTTGGCCTCGCGACTTGACTGAGTTAAAAGTTCAAGCCGCGAGCTAACTGAATAGCCAGTCTAGACTTTTTGTCTTGTAGTGCTACAGTTGGCATGATGGTTTGGCTTCTCTGCATGCTTCACTTGTGTGCATCTTCTAGCGGCTTGCCAGTCGCGAGTCATTCGCGAGATCCAGTCGCGAGTCCTTGCTTCACTACACAGTCTTGAGCATTTCTTCACAGTCTCTCACACATTACCCTTACATGATTCCCACCTAAATACAGGGTTTTTAAATGTTGAATTACAAGCAAATTTGGCACGGAATAAAGCCGACAAGATGGTTGATTAAATTCAACCTTAAAATCTCCCCCTTTGGCTATTCCATGACAAAACCCTACAACAAACTCTAGACTTAACACGTGAGTTGGGAATAGTTGAACAAAACTCACTCACACCTAACTCTAGAATCTGTGAAGCTCTTGAACCATAAGAATAAGTATCTCCTGAAACATAACAACACAATATGAACATTGTATGCAGAAAACATGTAATGCATATGGAGCAAGCACAATGTGATCAAGCAAAAAGGAATAAAGCAATAGACCATGGCTTGACCAAAAAAGAACAACCACTATAAAAAGTGACCACAATGCTCATTCACACATGGAATGAACATCCGGACATGCAAGCTAATAAGCTTAATTGCAAAGTATCATTTGTATGTCTAACACTCAACCAATACATAAACACTAGGTAAATGTATCAAGGATAAAATTCCAACAAGGGCACAAAAGTGATGTACTTAAAGAAAATGCATGACATTTAATAGCAAATACTTAAGCTACAAAGCATGGGTACAAAACACAAGCTACATAAGCAAAGGTACAAACATGATGTACTAAAGAAAATGCACAATAAAAACTAAAAGTGCTTAAAGTTTCTCCCCCTCAAAATGATGAGAAGTTGTGATGCACTTGGAACATATATTCTTGTAACCTGAAACACTTGCACAAAACACATTAGACCCTCAAGGTAAAGCAAGTAATAAAAGGATAGCTATAATGTAACAAGTAAAATGCGATCAAGTAAACATGTTGTGAAACATATAAGCAACTTGATCAAACACATTATAGTCATATGGAAATGACTACAATGATCATATAGCAAAGAAAATAATCATCCGAACATGCAACCAATAAAGCACAATAGCATAAGGATCTATACGTGTCCAACACATAAACAAAACAAAGTTTTCTTATTAACACAATGTCTTCTCCCCCTTGGTATAATATTTCCCCCCTACAAATATGCACAAGAGTCATATAGAAATGACAAAACTCTCTGATATACTACTCTAGAGTATATTCTCCCCTTTTTTGACACGAATAGACAAAGGGCCAAGGAGAAACGAGGGCAAGAGATGAAGAAATGAACAAGGATAGAGATGCATGAGGGGTGCAAGATGAATGAGAAAATAAAGCTCAATCAAAAGATAACAAAATGTTACAAAGCATAAAGTAAACATGACATGCCAGGATGAAGAAACAAGGTATAGACCAATGCATGACAAGGGTAGAAAAGGTGTGTGCAAGAGGTGGCTATATGCATTACATGACCAATGCAAGGAAAATGCACATGTGGGGCAAGGTGTGTTAAATATACAACCAATGAACCAAACATGTTCCTAATAAGGAAAGATGAGAAACTCCAAAGTTTGATACTCATCGGAGTCCAAACAAGCGAGAAAATGCCTAAGAGACATTTTATCAAACACCTAGTGTGCACACTATGAACAACAACGTGAAACAATGCATGAATATTATGAAAACCACTCTTAATACATGTTCTTTTTGCCACAATAGGCCATCCAAAGCAAATTATCAAAAGAAACCTATCTCATGCAAAAATTTGACAAAAATTAAGTTTTCCCAACCCCTATGATGAAAATCCCAACCAAGAGCACAAAACCCTCCAAAACATAATCTAAAGATCAAAATCAATGAAAAGATTTTATACCTTAGAGATGTTAATGGAATGAAAAATTATTCAAATTGGTTGGGTTTTGATGTAAAAATATTGAAATAGGGGTTTTAGAGAGGATAAGAGAGGTTTAAAACAAGTTTCCCATGAAAAAGCTCTTTAAAAAGCAGATTCTAAGCGTTTCGCGACTAGCGAGTCGCCGAGTTGAGTCGCGAGTGAGTCGCGAAACCATTCTGTGTGAACTCGTGACTGGGCTCGCGACTGGGTAAGTCGCCAAAACAAGTAGCCAAAATTCGCTACTCGTGAGAGTAGCCAAAATGAGTAGCCAAAAATTCTGACACTTGTTTTTTTCAACCCAAAACATGCTTAAACAATGATAAACAAAGTAAGCATAAGACATGAACACAAAGAGTAATAAAAATCACTACCAAATACATATGAAATAATCAAAAATATTATTGGATCGATCCATATATAGTTGAGCACACACACATTACATTTAAACAAGTACAATCAAACAAATGAATAAGGCATTCATTGAACATTAGGCATGTGTGTTGTGTGTGTATCAAATGTGGAATAGTCCTTAGTCTAAAGAGAGGCTTCAATGATCAATTCAATCAAGTCATACACAACTAGTACTAAGATAAGTGGTCTATCTCAATTATAGAAAGGAACATATATGACCTTCCACAAGAAAATGATTACATATCTTTGAAGCTTTTCATTTGGATTCTTTACAATTCCTAACATTTGATCATTTTGAATCAATACATCTCATTTTGAGATTAATGCCTGAAATTTTTGATATTTCAATTTGATGAACAAGTTTTTGGCTTTTTGGGCATCATACATTTTCATAAAAGTCACTTTCCCTTTTTCCTAGTCAAATACTAGTATGTGTGACAGCTTTTGCAGCTCATTATCTCTTTTCGTTTTGAGATTTACATTTGTAGAGCTCTTTAAGCAATAAAAATAAAAGAGTGAGAAGATATATAAGTACAAGTCTACGCATGTATCAAAACTAACATGACTATTAACTAATCATTCATAACAAGCTTGAAAATTGATTTACAATAATCACACAAAGATGTCAAGATTTTTCCCACAAAGGTATAAGTGCATAAAGAACAAGTTAAGCTCGTAAATGCATAAAGCCATTTGTTTAAAGGTACAATGCAAAACTCACAAGTGATATGTGTTCAAACATATATGATCAAACTTTTTGAATTTTTCACTTTTTATGTGGTTTTGGATTTTTTTACACACACAAAACTAAAACATAAAAGTAAGATTAAAAAAAAAAAAAAAGCAATGCATACAAATAAATGCAAAATGCACAAATGCATGAAGATATGACTTTCAATGCATGAAGGATCCAACAAAGATCGAAAGAATTAGATCAAGGACCAAAAGAGCAAAAGCTCAACCATAGGAACCCTTCCTCATCCAAATGGAACAATTGTTTGGAATGAGTTTCTCAAGAGAAGTGAGACGAGGGTTGGAAGAATTAGAATCGGAGATGCACATAGTCAAGGAGTTAAGAGCATTAAACACTTTCTTTAACAACATGCTATTTTCACTCAAATCTGGTTTAGCTTTCATAGCATAACTTCCAAGAAGCTCAAGTTTCCCTTTTCTTTTAATTCTTTTAAGAGCATGAAACTCAAAGCAATGAGGTCTTAGATGACCAAAAGTACCACAACGGTGATAAACAATGTGTTTAGGTCCACTAGGCTTTTTGGAAAGGGATCTAGCAACATGATTTTGTTCTCTCTTCAACTTATAACATTGAAATCTTATATGACCAATCACACCACAATGGTGCCAAGTTGGAACAAACTTAGATCCATCCAAAGCCATAGGTTGAGATCTAAATGGAGGCTTTGACTTAACAGCCTTTTTCTCCACATTTTGATTTCTTTTATGTGAAGGAATGTACACCGATTTGTCCTTTGAGGTAGAACACACAATAGGCACAAAATCGGGTACCACAACATGATTGCAACAAATATTTTTATCATTTTTAACAATAGGTTCAGCAATCAAACACTTGACATGCATCTTAAGATATTCATTTTCACATTTTAGCTCATTAACAAGTTTGTTAGACAAAACAATTTTAGCAGCCAAGTCCATATTCAAACATTCAAACTCTTTCAGCATTTCAACAAAATTTTCAACAAGTTTCTTATATTTTTCAACCAATTTATTGGATTCATTGAGCTTAGCAATCAAATCATTCTTTTTACAAAATAACTTGCTTAATTCCTTATTAAACTTCTTAGCCTTTTTCTTTAAGAGTTTGATGTTAGAAATATCAACAACATCCAAAGATTCATGGAACATAGCATCACAATCATGAGGATTATCACTCATAGAGGCATTTTCACAAACACATGGCATGTTACATTCATCATTAACCAAATCATACAAAGAGGCATACAAAACATTATCGATGGAAAATAAACACAAGGGATCAATAATCACACTTAGGTATTTAAATCACAACAAGTGTACCCGCTCTGATACCAAGTGAATGTTCAAACAACGTATAAAACACTATGAACGTTTAGACCCCCAATTACAAAATTATCAATTCAAGCTTAATTTCAAACAGTATATGTGTGGAAAATGAACATAAGCTAATAACAGAATTGATAAACAATCTAAACCAAAATAAAATCACATCCACAGTAGAAATTAAATGGAAAAGATAAAGGGAAGAGAGATGCAAACACAAGGATAACACAATGATATGTTATAGAGAGGAAACTGAAGCCCTCGGCGTAAAACCTCTTCGCTGCCTTCCAAGCGGTCAATAATCCACTAGAAAATGAAGTTAGGATACATGAATAGCAGAAAATCTTCCAAGCCTAATCTACCCAGTGTACCTAAGCCCTCCAAGCTTCTTGCTCCAACGAGGTTGCATCGAACCTTTGTCTTCTTTAGCTTACCGGATTCTGCTATAGCCCATAGCATCAATCAATATGAATTGGTCCCATTCTAACTACTTCCCAAAGCACCAAAAAGCCTTCTCATAGATGTGGGTATGGTGAGAAAAGGATTTGGCCAAGAACCTCTCAAGGATGTAACAATGGAAAGGGTGAGAGTAAAGGAATTTGAAGAGTCTCTATGTAAAGATTATGGATAAGTCAATCTTATTTTTCTCTAGGGTTTCTCTCTCAAAATTCTCTCTGGAAGCTTTCTACATTTTGCGGGTATAAGGGGTATTTACACTAGGGTGAGAAAGGAATGCAAAGAGTTAGTTTTTTCAAAACAGAGCTGGTTGGCGACTTGACCTCGCGACTTGACTGAGTCGCGAGTTCAAGCCACGAGCTAACTGAATGGCCAGTTTGGACTTTTTGTCCTGTAGTACTACAACTGGCATGACGATTCAGCTTCTCTGCGTGCTTCACTCGTGTGCATCTTCTAGTGGCTTACCAGACGCGAGCCACTCGCGAGATCCAGTCGCGAGTCCCTGCTTCGCTACACAGTCTTGAGCATTTCTTTACACTCTCTCACACACTACTCTTACATGATTCCCACCTAAATATAAGGTTTCTAAATGCTGAATTACAAACAAATTTGACACGGAATAAAGCTAATAAGATGGTTGATTAAATTCAACCTTACAGGGAATGTAACAATTTTCTTGATGATGAAAATTTAAGGAATGGAAATGGTGAAAGTAGTTAGTAAAATAATAATATTAATGACAATTATAGGAAAGGTGTGTAAGGAAAAAATGAGAATCATAGCAGAAGAGAAGAGTACTACATGGCAATGGATGTAAGTCTCCTAGGTGCATAAATCCAAGGTTTCAAGCAGATAGGTATCAAAGAAACATGGGTGGGAGAGTGAAAGAGTATTCGTGCATGCCGACCAAATAGGGTCATGATGGAGCTTGTTATTTAAAAAAAAAACAAAAACAAAAAGGGTTGTGGTGGACCTGTTAGAAAAACTAGTTGCTACTAGCTCATATCTTTTGAATTTTTGGCACTT
This sequence comes from Quercus gilva, assembly GCA_023621385.1. NCBI lineage: Eukaryota > Viridiplantae > Streptophyta > Magnoliopsida > Fagales > Fagaceae > Quercus > Quercus gilva. Next base: position 72,945,511 of record CM042477.1, on the reverse strand, counting down.
TCTATTCTGATATTCTTTTGTTTTTACTTTCAACACTAAAAGAAATATTTTAAAAATATTCTTCTCTCCCTTTGTTTAGGAGTTTTAACGGAGGGAATGGAAGGTCTATTTCCTTATTTAGGAGTTTAAGTGGGAGGGAATGAAATGGTTAGGAGGGAATGCTCATTCCTCCCTTTTCCCTCAAAATCTCAAATTTTTGTTCCCCTTAAATTTGGGAGGAATGGGAGGGAATGAATTTAGGTTTAATGAAATTTCTGTTAAACCCCTAAAATACCCCTTTAATATTAGCCATTCTTTTTTCAATCAGTCATAAGAAAAAAAACATAGCTACACGTTATTGCCTATTTGCTACAAAGTGAAGCTACTACTGTTTCGTGAGACACCATTGAAGCTACTGCTGTTCATCAACATAGCTACACGTTATTCTTTGACTGTTGCAAGTTTTGGTTATTGCTCACAAGTAAGTCTTTCTTTTTCTTTGTCCTCTCAAGTCTTATAAATAAAAGCTATGGGGTCCACGGATGAAAGAGTGACATATAAATGATAGTTGTTGCTGTATGGCTAGATTCTTTGGTTTGCTTACATCTTTCTGTAGTAATGTTTTGTTATAAAATGATAGTTGTTTGAGAAAAGAATTGCTGTTTGAAAAAAGATGGTTTGCTTAAATCTTTCTTTGTTGTGTAGCAAAATATAGTATATCACTTTCTGTGGTATAAACGTGGTGGTGTAGGTTACAAAAATTACACTAAATTGAAGCAAAACTTTGTTCTTATGGATAATTTCATAATTATATTGGTTATTCATCATACAAAGTCATCACCAATGCTTTTTTTTTTTTTTTTTTTTTTTTAAATTAAAAGTAGGATATTACTATTTTTGATTTGATATAAGGAATAGGACATGGCAGTCTATCTGTTATTAAATTCTGAAAATAAGATTTTGAACCATGAAATTGACCTAATGGACCAATTTTGAAATGGAAAAACAAAATTCAGTATTGTGAGTTTTACTTGAATGGTTTCCTTTGGCTTTGTTTCATTTAAAATGAATATATTTAAAATATATTCATTTCAATGTATTCAAGTCTTATATTGTTTCTTGTTCATATATTTAATTATAAGTTAAAATATAAAATATATTTAATTTACAGTTTAAAAGCTATCAAAAGCATATTGTGAATAGAACATGTGCCTATAATTTCTTTAACCAAGACTCTGACTAATAACATAACTATTTTTTTTTACCTAGATGGATTTGAATAATGAGATACTTAAGACCATAATTTTTTAGCCTTGGTTCATGCTTCATGCCGTTATTTGTGCTACATTATTCATCAAAGGCAACATTTGCAAAGATGTGTTCCCCACATTCCTACCCAATCAACCATAGAAAGACAATTGGTTCGTGATGAAATAATGCATCGACTTAGATCTAGTGAAAAATGCTATGATGTAATATGTGTGGGTCCACAAGCTTTTCAAGGTTTGTGTGACATTTTGCAAAGAGACAGTGATCTTCAAGACACACAACGTGCCACAGTTGAAGAACAAGTTGCCAAGTTTCTTCACACTCTATCACATAATGTGAAGATTCGTACAATGTCCTTCCTTTTTTGTCATTCCAGTGAGATCATTAGTCGCCATTTTCATAATGTGTTAAGATCAATAATTATGTTAGAGGATCAGTTCCTTCGACAACCTGATGGAACCTAAGTGCTAGTTGAAATATTACAGGGTAGTAGGTTCAATCCATATTTTAAGGTACATATATCATGTATATAATATATATTTGATAGTAGTTTAGTACAAGTATATTTTAAGGTAAATGTCTTTGAGATATATTTTTAATTTGAGGATTGTATTGGGGCACTTGATGGAACACATATTCGTGTTAAAGTGTCTAATGAGGATGCACCAAGATATCGGGGTAGGAAGGCTTACCCAACACAAAATGTGTTGGCGACATGCTCATTTGATTTGAAATTTACATATGCATTACTGGGTTGGGATGGAACTACTTCAGATTCAAGAATAATAAAGAGTGCTTTAACTAAAAACGATAATTTGAAAATCTCACAAGGTAAATTGAATTCAAATAAATATTAGGATGTATTCTTTATAATTAAAACATTTATAGTATATAATTAAAAATTGTTATTGTTTATTAGGTACATATTATCTTGTTGATGCAGGATACATGAATAGAAGTCATCTGATTGCACCTTATAGGGGAGAGCATTATCATTTAAAAGAGTACTCTATTCGTCCCCCTGAAAATGTTAAAGAATTATTTAATTTGCAACATGCGTCATTGCACAATGCTATTGAAAGAGCATTTTGTGTACTTAAAAAGAGATTTCCTATCATAGCAAGTACTACAGAGCCTAGTTATTGTGTTGACACACAAAATGAAATCATTTTATCATGTTGTATACTTCATAATTATTTAATGAGTGTCAATCTTAATGAAAGTCTTATTGCTGAAGTTGATGAAAAGGTTTTACATTCTCATTGTGAATGTGTGGCCCCTACTCCAAGAGAAGATGATAAGGATGCTAGGCAAGAAGATATTATAAGAGATTCTATAGCATTAGCCATGTGGCAAAACTATGTCCAAATTTGATAGCTATTGTGTTTATTGTTGTCATGTCGTTTAAGACTATGTTATGTTTCAATTATTTAGACCTAAATGTTATCCAAATTTTTCTTTTCATTTTGATATTGGTCTCTATCTTTTGATAATTAATATTAATATTCACACAATATTTTATATGTGTTTTTTGTCCTATTAATTATAGCATAGGTAAAATATCAAAGAAGAATGGTGGAGATCCAAGCAAAGAAGTACAATGGAGTAGTGTTATGGATGATGCTTTAGTGGATGTCTTTTTACATTAGGTGATCATAGGTGGTAAAGTTAATGGAACTTTTACCTCTAAGGCATATGATGACATAGTGAAAGAGTTGGTTGAAAAATTTCACATGGAGATTATCAAGGATAAGGTGAAAAATCGACAAAAGACACTAAAGAAGAATTTTCATGAATGCTATGACATATTTAAAGATGGATTGACTCAATTGAGTGGTTTTGGATGGAATGATTCTTTAAATATATGAACAGTAGAATTAAAAGTTTGGGAGCCACTTATAGCAGTAAATTACCATTTTTTGTGAGTTTAATTTTGTATTACATAATTATATATGTTGTTTAACCACTTGTCTTGGTTTGTAACAGTCTAAACCTGCAGCCAAGAAGTGGATGACAATACCTATGCCCAATTACTCTAAGATGCAACTTTGGGCTAAAGATAGAGCAAAAGGTGATCATGCTAAAACTGCAAAGGAGAAACGTGCTAGGTATGCTGCATCGACCAGTATTGATGAGATTGATAATTTGATATCTTAAAATGAAGTTTCTTTGGAGAATTCTGAAGTGGAAGATGATCAGAGTTCACCAAAAATTAATGTTGCACGTTCTCAAGTGTCATCACAAGATGTAATGTCTTTTAAAAGTAAGAAAAGATGACTGGTAGAAGATGATGAACTTGGAAATGTAATTTCCCAATCATTTGATAATGTATCAATGACAATTGATAGGGTGACTGAGGTTATGGCAAAATGCTTTTCAAAGTCATATGGAGCAGAAGTTCACGCAACTTTGGGTGTATTGGACTTAGATCCAATATCAAAGACTGAGGCCTACATATTTTTGATGGAAAATCCAACATATAAGGAGATGTTCTTTGGTTGCCCAGATCATGAGTGCAAATGTGTCCTATTGACACTGATATCTAGGCCTAAAACTTAATAAGTGTGGGATTTTTTGGCCAACCTTAGTTTTGGAATGGATCATGTTATTTTGTTTTGTTTTGGCAAGACTCATTACCAGAGTTTTTTTTTTTTTTTTTTTTTAATTTATTTTTTTAAAGATATTTGTTTGCATTTTTAGACAACATTTATTTTGTTGAGAATGAATATGTGATGCGTGAATTGCTTTACAACATAGAAATATACATAGCTTGTTTTTTAGCTACAATAAAATTTTCTTTTTCCTTAAACTAGAATTATTTTAGTTTTATATCAGGAAATTGATATGTTAATAGTTCTATCACCTCTGGTCTTAGAGGGATGTTGTTTAGTATAAGAAATTGGGAGATGGAGATGTATTAAATTATCAAATCCATTGTAAAACCCACCAGCCAAAAAAGATCCAATCTAAAACTAGAAGCCCCTAAAAAAAATTTGTAAATTGAAATAAAAAAATTGTGCTATTGTCAATTTTTCATGCTATTATCTTCATTTGTTAAATTATTGATTGGCGTGATGCAATCTATTCACCTTGACAAAATTATATTGTAATTCAATAATCTAACACAAACCCAATTGTGGCTAATTAGTTTCACATCATCCACTAAATACTAAATATTTCAAAGCAATTATAAGTTCTCATTGATTATTTTTTATGTTCTTTAAAATGAGGGGTATAATAGTAATATTATTATAAAATGATTCATTTCCATTCTCTCAAATGTCACTTCCAAATGATGTTACTTATATTCCATTCCATTTCAGTCATTTCCATTTCTTTATTTTATAACCTCCAAATAAGATTTTTAAATTCTATTCCATTCCTTTCCTTACTAAATCCATTCTATTCCATTCAATTTCATTCCATTCCATTTCTTTATAAACTCCCAAACAGACCCTAATGTAGTTTCTCTTATTCTAATTGGAAGACATTGTAAGATGTTATATATATATATATATATTTGAGAAGAAGATTTTATTCACTTTTTGATTAGTAAACATACGTTTTTTTAATAATTAAAAAAAAAAAAAAAAAAAAAACTTGAAGCTAAAGAGGCAATGTGATCTTTGATCATAAATAAATTTAAAAACTGACATATTTTAACTCCTTTAGATGACTGTAATCTATATACAACAAGAATCAAGGCTCAAATATGTGTTATGTTGTTGAGAAGAGTTTAATAGGATAAATTGATGCATTTACGTTCACTAGTACCTTTAAAATTTAGGTTTTGTTTTATGTTTGGCCATAATCTAGATCTCATTATCCTAAAAAGGCCAAAGTCCTTCAAGGATAATATGATCCATGGGATGGCAAATTAATATATATATATATATATATATATTTTAATTTATCATTTTTTTATAGTATTTTTCATGCTATGGTTTTGTCTCCTTTATCTCAACTTTATTTTACTTTAAATTAACCCAGACCATAAAAATCACAACATCCCAAGTAGGGCTGGCATTGGGGTGCGGTACGGCCGAAGGATGGGGTCTTTGACCTTGCCTCGCATGGTTTTGTCTCACTCCATTCTCATCCCTTCCCACATTACAAAGAAAATTTTATTGCCCCGTCCCTTAGGGCCCCGCAAAGCCCCTTCCTATCCCATAAAACTCTATTTTTTGTTAATTTGCTCCAAAACTAATTACAATTAAAAAATTTGTTTCATTAATAAAATTATACTTGAAATTACAATTAAATTTATCCCATCAAATTAAACTAATTTTTAGCAAAAACTGAATAATATTATCCAAAAAAAAAAAAAAAAATTCTCATAATATAACAAATAACAAAATAGAGGCATGAATGTCATGTTGGGTAGAATAAAACAAGTTAATATTCATATGTTTATTTAAATAGTAGGGTTTTAGGGTATCAAGAATTTACAATTATAACTTTTATCAACGTGGGGCGGGGTGGATGTAAAAAGTCTAAACTCATTCTCGCCCTGCCTTGTGGGTCCTGTGGTGCGAGGCTAAAATCTCGCCTTATTCCCGCTCCACCACCTTTGCGGGGCTGGAAAAACCAGTGTAAGGCGAAATGGGGAGGGACAAGTCAAGTGGGGTGGGGCAAAATTGTCATCCTCTCCCAAGAGCAATTTTTATTTTTTATTTTATTTTATTTTATTTTTTTAAATTCCATGCTCTTCACTTCAATTGCACGGTAGAATTTTTAGTTAAAATGTGATTATGCCTCGGTCAAACTTGATCAACTCCAAGATTTTACTATAAATTGATTAAGTTCACCGATATGCCAACATCCAATCTGCCAACACAAATCACTTCACCAATAGCAAATTCACTCCCAAAACCAATAACATAAAACCATACTGTAGTCCGTATACTCTTCTTATGGATTCATGGTTAACTTTCAAAAGCAAATATGTTTATTCCTTGCGACCTTCCATTTGCGTCATATGATTAGAACAAAAATTGAGAATATAAAAAAAACTGAAAATCAAAACATACATAAAAGAGTTCCAAAATTAAGGATATAAAAAATAAATAAAAACTTACATAAGAGAACAAAGAATTTAAATGGGCGTCCATTGTTTTACTTATTTATTGTAAACTTCCTTTGGCATAATATCATGCACACAAATTCAGAAGCAAAGATAAATAAGTAAGATGAATTTCTTAAAGTAAAACATAAGCATAAGTCGCATTTTGGAAACAAAAAAAAAAAAAAAAAACAACATGAGGTGTATTGTGTGAGATTTAATTATAGAGATGAATTATTGGTTAAGAGAGATTGTATCGAAAAGCCATAGCTGAATATATATAAGTTCTGAAAATTTTGATAATAGACTTTAGTTGGAGTAGAATTTAAATTTCTAAAACTTAAATGATAAATCTTTATCTAAATTAAATTTTTGCTAAATCTTATTCCATGGTCAAGGGCTTTGTAGCATAATATTCTAATAAAAAATGAATTTAATAAGATGCAATTTGAGGAAAACAAATGTGGGTTGTCTAAGATTCAAATTTAGAAAAAATTTTAATAGACTTTTAGTTTGAATGAAATAATTTTTTTTTTAAATTATAGTTAAATCATGCAACTTGAGGGGCAAAAAGAAAAAGAAAAAGAAAAAAAAGCATAGGTTGTGTGTGGGATTTAAGATTAGAAATTTTTTATAATAGACTTCTAGTTTGAATAGAATTTAAATTTGTTTTAAATTTTTGTTAAATTAAGCAACTTGAAGAGAAAAACAAAAGCAAAAACCTGAATTTGAATAGAATTTAAATATTGAATTGATCCAATATTTGAATATCATAATATATCAAAATATTGATAGAATAATTTTCATATTTTCTAATGTTTTTATTTTTAAATTTCACTTGTCAACCAAATTAAGCAGTTAAACATGATACTATGCATGATTTTAGCACAACTATTATATTTATTTTTGAGTCAAGTAGGCATAATAAAAATAAATCTCATAGAAGTGGTCAAAGACATGTTAGTTTCCCTATAGGAAAAGTTTAAATTCATTGATTCATTCATTCTTTTTAAAACGTATAGTGGATTAAAATGTAGTTCTATGTAAAATGAATAAATAAAACTTTAAAATTTTTAAGTATACTAACTTTAAAATAAATTAGTTTACGAAAATTAACAAATCGAGTTTTAATTTAGAATGCTCGTCTTCTAATGTTAACGAGAGACCATTCAATGGTGATATTGTTTGTTAGTGCTCTAAATGGGAGAGTTAAAAAATAAAGCTTATGAGTAAAAATTATTCTCTTGTTTGTACATATGTTCATTTATATGTTTATGTTTATTTTAGTTTATTTAAATGACTATTTTTGGTTACACGTGCCTTGCACATGTGTTTTGTTATATTAAACCAATAACATAATTTTTAATGTTATATTTAACATTGAAATCTAAATACAAAATATTACAAATATTCATAATCTAAATTCAATAATAATGTTGATCATAATAACTTCATCAACTGTTGGGGCCAGGTGGGAGAGAAACTTCAGGCCCAATATGCTCGAGCTTGTCTGTACCAATAACAAAGCAGCTATAGGGAGGTAATGTTCTCTAATCATCGTTAATAGCCTATGATAACGTGGATTATTAAACGCTTATTGGGTGAAGCTAAACATGAGTATAATCAATAGTGGGATCACCAGCTAGATAATGTTGATTATAATCACTCGCCAATTGGTAGAAGATATAATTGTTGAAATAAGCTATCCGCGTTGGTAGGTGAATTCTACTGCAATGATTGCTGTGAAATTGGTTGGTCAAATGCGATTAACAAGTAGAGGAGAGTAAATCACGCTGAGATTCATTCCAATACAACGTATATTTGAGTTGCTGAAGATGCTTTCATCATTATTGCTGCTATAGTGATGCTGTAGTTAGCGATGATGAGGAAAAATAATAGTTGTTTTCTCATCTTGGTCGTTACGAATACTAGTGCATCAATATAAACTCCTATTGAATAGGAAAATAACAAGTTCCTAATGGATGCATCTTTATCCTTACCATACTTTGAAAAACTATATATAAGACGAGGCAATGTTTGTATTTTCTAATGTTTGTATTTTTAAATTTCACTTGTCAACCAAATTAAACAGTTAAACATGATACTACTAACTTTAAAATAAATTAGTTTACAAAATTTACAAATTGAATTTTCATTTAGAATGTTTGTCTTCTAATGTCAACAAGACACTATTCAATGGTGATATTGTTTGTTAGTGCTTTAAATGAGAGAGTTAAAGAAAAAAGTTTATAAGTACAAAATTATTCTCTTGTTTTTATATATGTTTATGTTTATGTTTACTTTTATTTTAATTTATTTAAATGACTAGGTTTGGTTACACGTGCCTTGCATGTTTGTTTTGTTATATTAAACAAATAACATAATTTGTTATGTTATATTTAATATTGAAATCTAACTAAAAAATATTACAAATATTGATAATCTAAATTCAATAATAATGTTCATCATAATATATTTTATATTGAAAAAAGAGTGACAAGCTTATAAAGTTGAGTATATGATATGATATGATATGATGATATATGATATTATTTTCTATTTGATTAGTAAACCTATGATTTTTTTTAAAATCATTTTAAACTAAAAAAGAGAGGCAATGCAATATTTGATTAACAATTGTTGACACCCCATTTTGCAACCCATATTTAACCTCACGTGGAAGGCAAAAAAGTAATGTCACCTTGGAAATAGGCATTTTAAATGTGGCCACTAGATCTTTAATTTCATTTCATCAAAGTGATCTTGATATTGTAACGATCAAATTGACTGGTTATAAGCCTGAATTGGATCATCAGATTGAAAGTTATCATCAGATTAAGGTTTAATGACCGAGATGCACTATCACAAATTGAATCCGACTATATGTGATTATGGACTATTGATTCCAATTGGTTATAATTATAATCAATTTGAAATTAGTGACGTATCATAATTTGATTGGTTAGGACTACAGATTACGGTAAAGTTACACAAACTTGATTAATTAGATAATTAAACATTAATTATTTAATGAGTAATTTGTGTAATTATATTTTTAATTGGGATAGATTTGGGACTGATTAATTCTGAAATGGAAGTAATTTGGAGCCTATTAATGTTAAATGGAAACTAATTTAGGCCCATTAATGTTAATTATTCTGAAACTATTTTCCAATAAATGATTTTTGCTTACCATTTCGTTAATATCTCTTGATGAAGCGTAAGCTCGTTAGTAATGTTCGTCAGATGGAAGTGATTCTTCAGCTTTCAAGGGTGGTCACTGGTGTGGTACCTGCCACAATGCCTCCGATGCCAAAGTCAGTATATGAATGTAAAATGAATAGAATGAAAGAAATCTCTTTGCGCTTGTATATGTGTATATACCTTGTTCTTGGCAATGTGTGGGCTTTATATATGTTCTCCTGGTCTCTAGCCATTAGAGCAGTTATGGAGGTCTTAATGCTCCTCTTGGTAACGTTTGGGGCTATATAATGTGGCATTAATGTCCTCCAACGGTTCGCACAGTTGGCCCTGTAACTGTTTCTGGGCTTGATTGGTTACATTGAATGTCCTGGATATCTTCGTCAGTGATGTGGGTCGTTAATTCGTCTGGCCTGAAGGTATATTCGTCTAGGTTGATGGGATCGTCCATGTGAGATGGACTTATCAGTCTCGTCATCTCTCAAAGTATTTTGAACCTGTGAGTGAGGTTAATGTTTCCAGAAGCTAGACATCTGGGACTTCAATTTAAGTATAAGAATGAGGCAATTTCAATTAAAATTGAGAAAGATATGATTTTTTGAAGTTAGCTTTGAGAGCTGTTATGAGAGCTATAGGAAAAACTGAGGTTTTCATCACTCTCACCAACCTTCAAATTTAATACACTAGTTTTCTCTAAATACTGAAATAGGGTTCAGGTTCATGATTCTTTTTGATCCTTTGTCAACCCTCATTAAATGCACTTCATATTTTCTCCAGCACTACTATATAAACCCCACTTTCATTCATTCCAAGACACATAGAAACACCCTCACTTCTTCCTTCTTGAGTTTTAGTGAAATAGAGTAGTCTTATCATATCTTGATTTTCTTGAGACTCAAGATATTGATTAAGATTCATTCTCCCTTTCCTAGTTCTTCTTTTCTAATCCACATTTAAGACCTCTACCAAGGGCATCCTCCTCCATCATATGGATCTTGCATGCAAGTATAATTGCTTTCCCTAATTTGTTTTTTATGTTGCTATGATGAGAATTTAAGATTAAGGCATGCCAGTTATTGTTTAAATTCCTTTGAATTTGTTTGAATGTTTTAGATAATCTTCTATGTTTATATGCGTTCTTCACATATTCTTCGTTGTTCATCACATGTTTATGCATGATACTAGCTTTGATCTTAAATCCATATCCAAAATATGAAAAAAAATGTTATCCAAAATATGAAAAAAATGTTAGTTTTATAATTATCTCAAATCCTTGAATTTAGGATATCACCATTCACAGATATTCTGTAGAATTTATTTTTCAATCAAAATGTAATGATTAACAAATGAAATTAGAGTTTATCACATGCGCACACATTAAAATGAACATGCAATTGATTGATAATGTATTGGATGATATGATATGAATATTTACCACTATAGTCTAGAAGATCAGTGTCACCGGGCAAGGTGGGTCTCTAACACCTTCCCTATCTTGTAATGTAGTTTCCAAATTTAGATCAAGGGTTAGTAAATCAAATGCTTAATATCTAGATTGTAATTAGAAAACAAAGCCATGTAGTATCTAGGACCAAAGCCATGTAATTACCTATAATTAATGTACATTAATTCTCAAATCAATAGAATGAAGAATTTTTCAATTATAATTTTTTTTTAATAATTAAATAAGTGATGACTCCATTATAAAACACTTACTCTAAAGGGGAAAATGTAATCAATCAAACCTCCATTTTGAGAGATAATAATATGACTTCATCCATTCATATGGGTTTGGTCCAAATCAAATCAATTCCAAAAAATGCCGAGGGCATGGTCTCTCACAACAGTTGACATGTTTTAACTCCTTTTGGTGACACACACACGTGTGTGTGTGTATATATAGGACAAGACGGATTTTTTCTTATGAGATAGAAGTGTGTTTTTTAGTTAAATAACCACAAGATTGAATCTTAAGAGAAGAATCTAAGGAATTACACCTAATATATATTCACTAGTGATATCTAAGGTTTTGGTCTCTGCCATAAATTGTTTAAGTTCGCCTATAAGCCAACATCCAATCTGCCAATACACATCACTTCAACAATATTCATAGATATCTAATAAAAAAAATCCAATTAAAAACCAGTAAAATAACATAAACCATACCATAATCCATAAACCAATCCATCACAAGTAAACGTAAAAACAAAGATGAAAAACAATCAGAACCAAGAAAAACAAGAAAAGAAAAACGTGCCCAAAAACTCTTAACAAAGTAATACTAACATTAAAGAACTCTAACAAGATAGAATAAGATTATTAATCAACTAATCCTCATCGACTCCCTCGAAAGCCCAAGCATACTCTTCGCGATACTTCTCCTCCTCGTGGGGCTCGTAATCGCCCTTGATACCAAATAACTTCCGAACATACTCAACGCTCTTGTTCTGGATGTGATCAGCCAATGCCTGGTTGAAGAACTCCAGCCCTTCCTTGAAGTCCAAATAGTTAGCAGCAGATATTAGGTCTACGAGTTCCCCAGGCGTCAGGTTCTTTATCAACTCTTGCTCGTATTGCTTCCTCTCTTTCTTCTTCGTCTCTTCCTCCTCATGGTTGTCTGCGATGGCATTGCTCAGGGGAAGTTTCTTGCCGTAGTTGATGAGAATGGCGAGGACGGCACTGTGAACGTTCGGGAGAGGGATGACGGTGGTGGAGCCACGCGCGGCCACCTCGTTGTCTTTCTCGTCCTCAAAGTATTGCTTGACGGTGCAGAATTTCATAGCCACGGCTTCTTCAACCTCGAATAGTTCGTTGTCTGAGGTTTTTAGGGTTATTTTGGCTAAAGATGAACTGGGGTTCGGGTTTTCGCTAGTGTTCGACATTGTTGAAGAGAGAGGGATTGGTTTGTGGAGAGAGAAAACGTAGCTGTAGCAAAAGACTAATAAAAAAAGTTGGAGTGAAGCAGGGTTCTTTGGCCTTATATAGAGTAGATTTTCCAAACCGAACTAAAATAGAATAAATATATATAACTTTTATATTTTTTAATTATTATTTTTTATTTTATGAGAGAAAGAAGCCGAGTTTGTTACGTTATGTTTGTGGATGCCGAGTTGGAGAAGGTTATTTATTTTACCCTTTTATTTATTTTTTATTTTTCAATAATGTTACCATCACAAGTTATTTTATAATATTTTTATAAACTGCTTATGTAGTCAATTCTTACCGGTTCTCATCAGATCTCATTGTTATTATCATTTTTTCATTTATTAATAATACTTACGATATTAGCAATGGTGACTCTAAGAATTTTTTCTAGGAGGTCATTAAGAAACTTAAATTAAATAAAAATCTAATTTAAAAAAAAAAAAACTTGAATATATTGAATTATCGGAAAAAAAAAACACATAAATACATGAAATTTTACAATTTCCTTCTATGAGTTTTCATATTTTAAAATCGTCTCATTATAGTTTATTATCAATTTTCATTATCTATTGTCAATATGAGTATGACCATTTTATTTTGTTAAGTTTATATAATATTTTTGTTTTTATGCAATTGTGGTTATATATTTTTCTTTTTTTAAAAAAATATTTTAAACTAAATGAAAAAACTCAACTCCACTTGCATTGTATAATTATTAACTCACACAACCACACTCATCCATCTATAAATAATACAATAAGTTGTTGTTTGATTGTGAAATAAGCTAATATGTGATTAGAGTGTGCAAGATTTAAAACAAAGTGTGCAAAAATATTTTTAAAAGTATTAAATTAGTAAAGCAATATTATATATATATATATATATATTTTTTCAAGTTAGGGGGTTCATTTGAACCCCTTGAAATGTATGTGCAACCGCCCCTAGACATTAGCTATTTATAAAAAAATGTTGTAAAATAATTTGTAACTTTAGAACTTTCCTTTTGTTTTATTGTTAAAATTTAGGGTAAACTACGGAATTGGTCCCTATCCTATATACTATATTTCAATTTGATCCTTAACATTTTAATTGTGTCAATTTGGTCCCTAACTTTTTAGTATTGTGTGAATTTAGTCCCTATTGTTATCTTTTAGATGAAAATTTATGATGTGTCTAATGGTCAAAACAAAAAATTAGCTTCCGTTTATGAGACAATAAACTTAAATTTTATTTTGGTCATTTGTCATGCTAGTAATTTTTATCTAAGATATAACATCAGGGACTAAATTGATGCAACATTGAAAAGTTAGGGATCAAATTGACACAATTGAAAGGATAGGGACTAAATTGAAATATGATGTAAAGGTTAAGGACTAAATATGTAGTTTACCCTAAAATTTATTAAGTAATGCTACAACAACAAACTATTTTGCAAATTATTGATATATGCAAATTCTTATTAATTTTTATCTAGAACCATCATTAATATTACTTGTTTACATACCAATAAAAAAATAATAATAATAATAATAATTCACGACGTTAGAATTTTGTAAAAAAAAAAAAAAAAAAAAAAAAACTTGATAAATAGTTTGTGACTTCAGCATTTTTCAAATTTATTTACCTATATATTAGGCTTCATTATGTGGTGATCTTAGTAGTAATTGGCTTTCAATCTAAAAAAAAAAAAAAAAGTCATTCTCATTATTTTGGTTAGTTAACACTTATGCAAATAGAAATGTCAAAATGGAATTTGTAAAATGCTAAACTGTACTAAAATTTTCACTACATAAAACTTGCAAATTAATGTGATAATGTGATTGGTGGAATTTAACCACCTTATAACTGAATATTTAAATTTCTTTTTTTTTTTTAATTTTTTTGAGAATCAAATTTTGTCTTTATAATTGGTGACACATTAGTTTATATGTTTATTATAATAAAACTTGTAGTACTTGTAATACCAAAGGAGGCGTTAGGCAGTTTCCATGGGCTCAAATGAACTCCCTAAGTTGCCCCCAAAAAAATTATATTTAATTTTTTAAAATTTTTTCTTATTTGCCCTCCTAAAATAAAAATTTGAACACTCTAAATCTAAATTTTTTTGAAGCTCAAATAAAATAAGCTTGAATATAATTCTCTTAACAATATCTTGGTCTTATTCAACAAACCAATTTGATCTAAAATTAGGGGGGAAAAAAGGTAAATCCAACAACAAAAGTAAAAATTTGTTCATCTTAAACCTCAAGAAAAAGCCCATTTAGATCTTAACAAATTTGAAATAAACTAATAGATAAAAGTTTACTGTATTTAGATTTCGCTTGCAATTCAATTAACAACACTAATTAATATATTTATTGTATTTAGAAATAATAGATGATTTTCAAGATTTAATCTTAGTAACAATAATTAGTATGTTCATTGTATTAAGAAACAGTGTACCACCACGCACCCTCGATGCGATGGTCACTCCATAAGCATAAGTGCTTGTGAGGTGTGGGGGATAAAGACCGAAATTCAAGTCTTCAAGAAAGAACTTCACACACATATGCACTTAGATTAGGCTAGAGTAAAATTTTTATTTTGTATATATATATAAAAAGAAACAATGTGCCAAATGAACTTAGAATTTATCTTTTATGAAAATTGTTATGTCTCTAACATTTTCACAATAAGTCTTAAGTGATAGATTTGCTAGTTACTTGGAATCAGGAACCAAACAATTTTTCAGTGTTTACTCGCTGTTAATGATGGGCAAAACATAGCACTTCTCATCTTTTATTTTATTGCTAGTATGTATTACAGACAAATTTGTAAAAAGGAAACCACGTAGTCCATGAAATTCATCTTCTTACTTACTGAGTCCCCTAAAAAAATCCTAGAGCCGCCTCCTTGTAATACTAGTCTTTATAAATGTTTCTCTTCCACTTCATTGAATTAATGCTTCACAAGTGCTACTGGATTCAATTTTGGATTCTCCTCCTACCATTTAAGATTTCAATTTTGTTCTTTTAAATTTTCTACAATTCATTTTTTTTTTTTTTATTGCAATTCATTTTTGTTTTTATGATTTTTTTTTTCTTTTGACAATTTCAAAGTTGTTAATGATATATCGCCTTTGGCTAATGTTTAAGGACAAGAAAATAAATATTTTCATTTTCTACTTGTGAATTTCAAACTGTTATTGCCAATTATGTTCATATTGAATGCTGTTAAATGCTTTGGGCTTTAATCCTTTATTTTGTTCCCTTCTTTCTCTCCGTCCCTCCCAAGCCTGTGAAATAACAGAGTTGGATGCAACAAAAAGAAGCTGAGCTTCTTCTACTAGCAATTCCTTTTTCTTTGGCTTAATACACGCAATTTATTTACTGGTTGAACTATAGTTCATCCACGCCAGAGTAGTAATGATAGAAAACACAAGAGAAGTCTCTAGTTTCATGGCCCTCCTTGCAAAGTTCTATATATCTGCAGGAAAGAAATGGTTTATCAGCTTATGATGATTCAACGTAACATGAAGGCTATGAAGCATTAGTAATTCAAGCTTCACCCTCTTGTTCTTGTTATACAATTGCTTAGCTTTCATCAGATTCTGTAGAGCAGAAAATTGATGTGGCACTGTGAAGTTATCAATTTGACAAGATGTTAACACCAGCCTATATAAAATTTTGTAATAGCTTCAGAGTATAATTAAAATACTAATTGCTTAAGTTAGAAACATATTTTTGTAACCATCCAGATTGCTGCAAATGAAACTTGGATATGCAACTGGTACCTCAATTCCTACAAAATAGCCTTGTAATAGCAATGCTGAAGATAACTATAATAAGATTTCTAATGATGATAAATTCAAGCCAAAACAAGTTCGTCCAGTTCCAAAAATTCAAGTACGAGAGAAGACTGCCCCCACATATGAGGAAAAGGGAAAATGAATTTTGAAATTTTTTGAGGATAATATTGGGTGGATAGGTAATTGTTACTAGCCATGGCGGCAAGATAAAAGGATTATGTAGTTCAAAAATCACTTGGACTGATTTTTGAGGAAGGACCTTTGTTCAGATAGAAAAGGTTTTGATGCCTATTTGTTGTGAATGTATCTAATACTAATAGGTTTATGGAAAATGCAAACAGAACAAAAACAATTACACAAAAGGAAGACATAGTTTAAGTGATTCGGCTTCTAGCCTATGTCCACAGGCTATGTCGAA
The DNA here is from genome assembly GCA_023621385.1 of Quercus gilva. Taxonomy (NCBI): domain Eukaryota; kingdom Viridiplantae; phylum Streptophyta; class Magnoliopsida; order Fagales; family Fagaceae; genus Quercus; species Quercus gilva. Next base: position 72,928,870 of record CM042477.1, on the reverse strand, counting down.
GAGATCTCTCTGACCACAACTAGCTAAACCTGATGTGTAAAGGATCAAAGTTGTGTGTGAAAGTGAAACTAAAGTCTGGCCGGATATATACAGTTGACTGCTGTTGGTTTGGCTGGGACTTTGTGCTTTGTGCACTTCCACATCCACTGACTTAACAACCTTAAACTGTATAGTTTTGTACTCCACACAGAACCACATCTGAAAATGAGGAAGAAAAAATAGAAGCGAACAGGCTAAACCACTTGCCATAAGTTAGGATGCAAATCCACAATCATAATTACTTGAAGAAGGTGCTCCTTCCATCACTCTGGGAACAGGATTATAGCTGTTACTGTCATTTGCATGCCCTTAGTATATAATTATATAAATCTTGATTAACCCAGGTGAAATGCAGAATTTACTTAAATTTGATCCACAACCTGATAATATGGTCCACTGATAGAAGCATTTTATTATAGTCACCTTCTATATCTCTCCAGACCACTATTGAACTACTAATATCGCATGACCTAGAAAAGCCTTATTCCTGATTTGTTTCTGTTTGTGGTGGTGATTGCTTGATATATATATATATATATACACACACACACACACACATTGTTCTCACACTTCTTAACAGCTTAACCTTTGGAATATATGGTAGGGAAAAGTTTCTACAACAAATGAATGGACATATTTATCCAGACTACTCTTTTGACGAGGGTTTGTTCCTAAGCCATAAAAGGAGACAAGTCTGGGAAACTATGTTATGTTTCTCCAAGGTACCTCAAAAATAAAAGGTTTGTCTTAAGCACATTCCAGCACAACAAAGTTTTACTTTAAGGAAGAGGTTCCAACCTTAATTCTTATTTCTTTTACAGATTCATAACTTTTAGTCACGTTGAGATCATCTTTCAGCACGAACATCAGCACCAATTTCTTCAGTAGGATTAGTTATTAGTGGTTAGATAATTCACATAAGACTAATTTATGACCCAAAAATATGTCAGAAGTGTTTTATCAGAGTTGCAGATGGAAAATTTTGGTGTGTAAAGAGGGGTCAAATGAGTTAGATGTGGAGTAGTGTTTATTATACACTGTTTTACATAATTTTACACACACCCCAACTATTTGATCCCTTGGTTAATTTTCCAATGCCTACTTCATCATGCACCGGCAACAATTTTCTTAGACCCAACAAGCCTTGGCCCTCCCTTGCTTCTTATTCCCCATTATGACCCCAACACCAAAAATTTTCCATTGCCAATGTTATTGATTGTTCGAGGTGGGGAGGCTATCCAGAACTAGATTGTAAATGTTATGAACTTGGAAAGATTATGTAGGTATCTAGAAAGATGTAGTTGGGGTTGAATAGTTTTCTGTGATTGGATAGGAATAATGAGGAGTTGATGAACACCTGGTATAACTGGGAATAAGTAAAAGATATGGTGAAGAGGTATTAATAATCGTGAGGTTAGGTAGGTTCAATAACTTAGCTATTTTAGAAATTAGAACTTTTGCATAGTTAGCTACCACTTGGCGTAACATTAATCACTCTTAAGGTTTTTAGTTTTAGCTTTCTGTCAGATTTCACTTTTATTTATTAAACTAGAACATTAGTTCAATGTGCAGAAGTATAGAAGCACCATTTGAAATTGTAGTTCTTTTCAAATATTGAAAATGACTGAGGAGGGAGCACATTTCAGTAGAAATTAACTTGAAAGTTCGTATTTCAAATACTCCTAGCATCATCAAGGCTAGTTCTGCAATTGGAAAAAGTGAAACCAGAAAAAGGCAACCAAACCTGTTTTGTTTTATACATGGAGGCAACTAATTTTCAATCTAAGAGTGAGAGAATTCGTCTCTCCAGAAATGGAAAAGCATAAAAACTTTAATTAGTGAACATTATCAAGGAAAGCGAGAAAAGAGTCAACATGCTCATCAACCTTCAATAACCAAATAATGATAGAATAGGTCATTGTTTAAATCCTATGATTAACTCAAGCATAACATAGTTGTGGAACACTCCAAATTATTTTTCTCACTCCTTACAACATGGCAATCAAAGAAAGAGCAACTCTTGGGAACACAAGTGCTGCACGGTGAAGAAAAAGAAATGAAATCTTGATTATCAGTAAAGATGAACACAGTTTGTGTCAACCATTTTTATTTTTTGGATCTAGAAGCTTTCTCATCAAAATCCAAACTAACTTAAGATATAGGTGTGTGTAAACAGCCTCAAATGGGTCCTCATGACTAGGTGGAGGCCTCATACCACCTGTGAATTGCCAACTAAGCTTAAATTCACATCTTGAACTCACAATTTCAACTTGAAATCGTGACTTGAAGATTCAATTTTATGATCTACATTATTTTCATAAATTGTTTCAAGATTGCAGTATTTTTCTAATTTGATATTAAATTTACAATTTTGATCAAAATCACTTTGAGTGGATATGTTGTTATCAATTGGAAGATCTTGATCATAAAATGTGCTAGAGAAGAAACATTAAGGCATACAAGTATATCTTGATCCAAATTATTCGGTTGCACAGCAAGGGAAAGTAAAACCAATCAATGCAATATGCAAGCCATCTTCTATGATGTGAGTTTGATGCAGAACTAAATAGGATTTTTTAAAATTTATGTATGAGTAATAAAATTTACTGAAATAAGAAGAAACTTGAGTACAAAATGAATGAGTATACAGGAGAATCACCTAAAAAACTAAGAAAGAAGAAGTGGAAACAGAGAGAAGCATTAGTGCAGGTGCATATGGTACATCCTGATCCAAAAAAATCACAAATTTTTATTTTTCCTGTAGTTGTAGGAAAGTAAGTAATATTTCAAGTTTTCCATAGTGCAAAAGGAGGACAAAAGACAAAGAGAACAATACCAAAAGCATTAATCAAAGTTATAAAAAATAATGAAGTATAGGAGTAAGATGAATAGGAAGCCTCTCCATTATGGTTCCACGTTAGAATATACATATTGACATGATTTGAATTCCCTGTTTCAGTTACAATGGGTGACCTAACAGGTTCTGCATCATGTATCTAACCTTATCACAATAGCAAAAACATTTCATATACTTCATTTTTCTGGCTCTAGAAGTTCCTTATTAAAATCCAACCTCGTTTAAGATACATAAATTCATAAACTAAACATGGATCACCAAGAACTTTTCCTCCAAGATTGAAGAAGTTCAAAAGTAAACAAAGGACTTGCTATACTTGACGAATACAACAAATAATAAGGCAGAACTGCCCAAAAACATTTACCTGAAAAATATTTGTCATTTCGTCTACATCAAGAAGTGCATTATACTATATCTAACCCCTATTGTGGTACATAGGGTTTCTTACTGTCTATACAACTAAAATACATAATGAAAAAGAGAAAAACCAGTTCCTAAAAAGGAAGGCAAAAGGGAAAGGGCGTGAGGTTGGCACATAGTCATGTGGCTCATGTTAAGTAATGGACAGTCATGTCACTAGAGTGAAGAAGTTTGCACCTGTTACACCAAAGAGTTATTTGTGAGAATGCATAAATTTGTGAAGATAGATTAAAAGTAAATTTTTATAATAATAATAATAAAAAATAAAAGTATTTCAAAGGTTCTAAGGCTTTCTTCCAAAATATCATTTCTGAGGTTACAAATGTGGCTGAGACATTCAATTATTTTACCATTTCAATTATACAATCAAACAAAAATTGAGTGAACCAAAATCTAAAAGTGAAGCATGTAAAGAGGATTCAAAAGTTTATTCATGAGCATTTCTTTATCAAAGCTGTAGCCTGATTAAAAAATCAACTATACTTATCTTATGATTGTCGAATGGATGTTTTGTATATCGACTATAGAAAGCCAAGAAACAATTTTTATCACAAGGTACTTTGGATGGATAATTTAGAAGGGTGAAAACATGGAAAAAAAAAAACTTTAATAACCAGAAAAGAGTTATGTAACTCTGCAGCCATGCAAAGAGTGTGTTATAAATTTGTTAAGTACTAGTCAAAGAAGTATACCTCATTTGACTGTAAGAAGACATGTCATTGAGCGTCTTGGGATCTTTGATAGCTTCTCACGAACAATGTCCTTTAGCTTAATATTTCCAACTCTAATTTTTGCTGACTTCAAGACTCCTGCCTCCTTTAGAATGTATTTTACAAATTCCATTTCATGTTCCAATCCTTTAACTTCGCGAAGATAAAAAGTTGTGAGGTGTGATGATAGAAAAAGATTATCATGTGGTGACTTCTTCCAGCCTAAAAGGGAACCGGTAGTCTGATGACAACATACATAGCAGTTCATTAGTGTAAGTTTTACCGAAGAACAGCTAAAAATACATCGCATCAAGTAAACTAACCGTATTAGTGACATCAAGAACTTCTAGATTAGGAGAATTTTTTAACAAATCTTGCAGCACGTGCCAGTTCCACGTATTTGCCTTAAAGTCCAATCTGAGCAAATTTTGGAATTGGGAAGGATAAGTAGAACCATTGCTGAGACACTGCATGAAAAAATTATAATCACACTGACATCAAAGCTTGTATTAGAAAATGGCTATAAATTTAATTAGAGTGGAGTGAGACTATAACTGACTATTGAGCCTTTAATTTATGACCTCACCTCTGAGTGACCAGTAAAAAAAGATAGGAATTTGACATTATAGAGTGCTGCAAGAAGTTTGAATACCCTATCTACATAACATTCCTCCTCCTCATGGTCTTTAGGTTCAAATGTACAAATGTTAACCTTTGCCCGAACTAAGTTGTCTAGTTTTTCAAGGAAAACGAAGTCGCTCAAATGACCATCAAACGTAAAGTACTCAAGAGCTGGGGCGTTGATCTCCACTACGTAATGAACTTCAGAATCTTCTAATCCCCCCATATCGGCATAATCATCAAAAGGAATTTCATGGTGAAATATACTTAAACGTTTGAGAGTAGGTACACAGATTTTATAAATGGAAATACTATCAGAAAAATCTCTATCAAATGACAAATCTTCAAGAACTTGGCAACCAGAGAGAAGTCTAACAAAAGGGTCAGATTCATAAAAAACTTGGTATAGATCAAGTTTCTTTAGGCATGGCAGTTGAAACGATGAAGGAGGATCAATCCTGACTCCGCTTAATCTCAGAAAAACTAATGTACTGCAAGAGAAAACTCGATGAGGCAACTCCAAATAACTTTTGTAACTTTTGCAGCCATCAGTATGCATCTCGAGATTGAGTTGCTCGACTTTACGCGAAGCGAGGTTGTTTATCCATCTCTGAACAAGTCTATAACAGCAACTACAGAATTTGAATGTGAGGGAACAACACTGGAGGTACGGTGCTTTGTGTTGATCGAAGACACTTTGAACGGAGTCAAGATTTTCACTTTCGATGACGAGTATTGGGATGTGAGTCCAAACATGCTTCCATCTCTTCGACAAAATACTAGTGGCCATTGCTGTTTGGGTTGGAAGGAAAGAAAGGATGTGGATGAGAAGACATTCCGGTAGATCACTGATCCTGTCGTTTTTATTATTATTTTCCAGAGAAAGTTTATGGCGTTTCGATTTTGACTTTGATTTTGGCATCAGAGAGAGTACGAGGTTTTGTTAAGATTGGAGAAAGATGTAAACGAGAGAGAATGATTTATAGTCACTTTTATATGCAGCCCAACCAACTTATTTTAGGATTCAGACTCAGTTTCGGAGTGTACTTTGGAGTTCTTTAAATTTTCACGATTCTTTTAAAAATAAATGGTTAAGATTCTATATCAGTCTTTCCAAAGATAAAAAAAAATATTACTCCTATCCGCGTTAGAATACTAAACATCGTCTCATCACACCTCTTCAATTTTTCTCTCAAAAAAAAAAAAAAAGTCCTCGTCAATTTATTTTTATTTTTTAAAATTCATCAACGCAAAAACAGTTATCCAGATTCATCAAAGTTAATCTAAAATAAAATCATTAATAGGAGTTTTTTTTTTTTTTAAACGAATTTAGAGATTTATTAGTGGTGCTTGTGACACGTACACACCACTACTTCGTGTTTATATATCAGGTTCAAGTCGGTTAAGTCACCAACTTTGATGTTTCTAGCCCATATTTTCACACATTTTTTTTGCTATCAATAAATAGTTTTGGTTCTATAGGTTTCTAGATTCTAGTTTATATTATTTCTTGTCCAAAAAAACTTCTAGAACAATAGTCAAATTGTGGCTAAAGTTTAAGCTGTTGAGGCCTCTATAAAAATGTCTTGCATAGAATTCCGAAGAGAAATAGATTGAGAGAAAATTTAGAAATTTTTAAAGAAATTGAATGTTCAAATAGTGTGTAAAACACATATGAACAATTTACAAAATACCAACACTAGCTTATTATCAAACAATATATGTGCGGAATATGAAAATAAGCTAAAACAGAATTGATAAAACAATCTAAACCATAATTAATCACAACCACAACAGTAATTAAATGGAAAAGATTAAGGGAAGAGAGATGCAAACACCAAGACAACACAACGATGTGTTATCAAAGAGGAAACCGAAGTCCTTGGCGAAAAACCTCTCCACCGCCCTCCAAACGGTCAGTAATTCACTAGAGTATAAAGTTGGGATACATGAATAGCAAAAGACCCTCCAAGCCTAATCTACTGAGTTCACCTAAGCTCTCCAAGCTTCTTGCTCCAATAAGGTTACGCCGAACCTTGTCTTTTCTAGCTTACCGGATCCCGTAATTGCCCATTGCATCAACCAAAATTAATTGGTCCCTTCTGAATTGCTTCCTAAGCACCAAAAAGCCTTCTCACAGATATGGGTATGGTGAGATAAGGATTTGGCTAATGTACCTCTCAAGGATATATAAATGGAGAGGGTGAGAGTAGAGGAATTTGGAGAATCAAAAGATGAAGATTGTGGATGAGTCAATCTTGTTTTTCTCTAGGGTTTCTCTCTCAAAATTCCCTCTGCAAGTTCTCTACAATACGTGGGTATAAGGGTATCGATAGTAGGGTGTGTATGGAATGCGAAGACTCAGTTTTGTAACAAACAGGGTGTTTTGGCGACTTGAGCTCGCGACTGGAACGAGTCACGAGTTTGAGTGGCAAGCTAATGACTTGGCCAGATTGGAAGTTTTGTCCTGTAGTTCAACAGTTGGCGTGACTCTTTAGGTCCCTTGTGTACTTCACATGTGTGCCACCTTTGGCGACTCGCTAGTCGCGAGATCCAGTCGCGAGGCCCTTTTTGAGTGTACACTCTTGAGCTTTTCTTCACACTCTCTCACACACTACCCTTACATGATTCCCACCTAAATACAGGGTTTCTAAATGCTGAATTACAAGCAAATTTGGCACAGAATAAAGCCAACAAAATGATTGAATAAATTCAACCTTATAGAAATGCAGTGCTTGATTTTTAACACAACATTACAACATCTTTCAAGAGAAGGTGCAGCAGCAGGTAGAAGAAGATACTGATGAAGGCTAATGAAGATGCAAATGGTGTTGTATTTAGCTGTATGAGTGATACACACTGTACAGTGGCAGCTTCAAGAATTTTGTTTATGGGGTTAGTAAAAAATTTTCATAAAAAGGGAATTTGAATATATCGAGTTATCGACAGAAAAAAAAATTAATAATAATACGTGAAGTTTTACAATTTTATTTTACAAGTTTTCAAATTTTGAATGTTACATGATAGTTCATTATGAGTTTCTATTGCCATTATATGTAGCTATGAGCCTATGATTATTTTATTTTGTTAAGTTTGTCTAACATTTTTATCTTTATACAGTTGTTATTATCTATTTGACTTTTTTTAATAAAAATATTTTAGACTAAATGACTAATCTTAACTTATTGGCTCCGCATTAATTATTAATGCACACAGTCACACTCATTCATACATAAAATTATACACTATGTGTCTACTTAACCAATCAAATGCTTGAACAATCACTAACTTTAGAATTTTTTTCTTGAATTTATCAACTTTATAACAAAAAGTTATTATAATATGATAACAATACACACATATGTAAAAAAAAAAAAAAAAAAAAAAAAAAAAAAAAAAAAAAAACCCTCTATCTTTCCTAATTATTAAATTATATAAAGTTATATTATATTTATATTTGAAAGCTCGGATTTGTGTGAATGCACAAGAGCTTGTTTAGATCGACCCCCAATAAAATTATGGTTAGATTGCTTTTACTCTTACTAAATCAAAGTGCGGAAACAAGAGTAAATGTGCGCAATGAACCGACACTACTCTAGTACATAAACATGAACAACAAACAATAAAACTAAAGCATAAGAGTAAGGGAAGAGAGATGCAACCACAAGATAACACCAAGACATGTGATCGAAGAGGAAATCGAAGAACTCGGCGAAAAACCTCTCCACTGCCATCCAGGTGGTAAATCGATCCACTAGAGAATAAAGTTGGAGTACACGAATAAAAAAAGACCTCAAAGCCTAATCTACCCAATGTACTTAAGTCCTCCAAGCACCTTCTACCTATGGACTTCTTGGAGTCATGTCTTCCCTAGCTTTCCGGATCCTGCAATATGCCCAATTGCATCCACCAAGCCTCACCTGCTTCTTTTAGCAAATCCCTAAAACTTCCCAAGCTCCAAAACACTTTCTACACTCTGAAAATGTGTGAGTTATATTTGAGTACAAATCTCCTCTCAAGGTATGACAATGGGAGAGGGAAGGAGAAGAGGCTAGAATGATTTCTCACTAAGGATGAGTAGCTCTCTCTCTAAAAGATGGGTGTGTGTGTTGTAGAAAACGTATCTAGGGTTTTTTTCTCTGAATGGCCTCCTTAATACTTTTGTGGGTGTTTGATCAAGTTGCTCATATGTTTCACAACATATTTACTTGATTGCTTTTTACTTGTTACATTATACTTGTCCTTTATCACTTGATTTACCTTGAAAGTTTAATGTATTTTGTGTAAGTGTTTAAGGTTACAGGTATTTTGTTCCAAGTTCATCACAGGTTTTAGATTTAGGTGTGAGTGAGTTTTGCCATTGTTCCCAAAACTCACATTTAAGTCTAAAGTCTGTTATAGGGTGTTTTGTCATGAAATAGCCAAAGAGGGAGATTTTAAAATTGTGATTTACAACTATGTTTTATGTTGGCTTTATTCCATGACAAAAAGTGTTGTAATTGCATTAATTTTTTTCCTTATATTTTGTGGGATTTTATTGTATTGGGTTTAGTATTAAGTTGGTGAAAAATCGAGCATGAAATTAAGAATCAGTGAAATTTCGCGACTAGTTTGCGAGAAAGGTTCCCGCGAGAAGGGTAAGTGAGAAGCACATGTTGGAAACTGAAGAGTCATGCCAGGTTGTCGTTTCGTGAGTGTCTTGTAGGTAAGGCCTTTTCGTGAAATACTCGCAAAACGTTCTGCTTGAAGGATTTTTAAAAGTGACTTTCTTACCCTTCACCCATACTATATATACCCTCATAGTCATATGGAAATGACTACAATAATCATATAGCAAAGCAAATGATCATCCGAACATGCAACCAATAAAGCACAATAACATAAGGATGTATGCATGTCCAGCACACAAACACGATGCAATGAGAGCAACAAAGCATAGATACTAAACATAACTCAAAGTACCATAAAGCAACAAGAAAACAAGTAAAAGGTAAAACAAGACAAAACAAGGTTTTCTAAAAAAGAATGTCTTCTCCCCTTATGAGTATGACTACTCTCATCTCAAAACTATTCCCCCTTTTTAATAGGAGTGACAAAGGGGTAAGTACATCAAGTAAACATCTCATCATCACTAGGTCAGCCATCATCATCATCATCCTTATCAGCATCAGCACTGTTGGAGCCATCATCACTCTCATCCTCAGAAGCTGGCAAATATGGAAAGGAAGCGACAATGAAACCACTCATGACAGCTTGTCATTGTGCGATACGACTAACACGGGTGTTCACCTAATACAACTCATCGCTGAGAGTGTCAAGGCGAGTATCCATGTGCACAAGTTGTGCCATGATGGCCTCAAGAGTCACTCCAACCACTGAAAACGAAGGAGCAGAGATGGATGGAGCGGTAGAAGCTGGAAGAGCTGTTGTCTCGGTCTGAGGCTGCCTCGAGCAAAGCTGTGCAAGACTTTGCTTCACGGTAATTGCGTCAATGGCACACATAAAAGAGATGTGGGGAGACTTGGAATAGGAGACAGAAAAATGGCGAAAGAGCTGAGTGATAGCCGAAGGAAAAATGAGCTTATCATGGGTTGCTGTATCCTTAGAGACTTCTATAAGGGAGAGTATGAAGTGAGAAGGGAAGTCAATGAAGATATCCTCAATGCGGGATAATAAAAGCCGAGCACAAGGCTCTGTGATAGTGTTATAGTGAGATAATGGATAGAGAACGAATGTCATCACCATGTTTAGGAATCTCAGACCTTTAGCAAAGGCCGAGCAAGGGGTGTTTTGACGATCACCCCAAGATGATGGTGTCTCACAAATTGAAAAACATGGGTGATACAAATCAATTCCAAAAGTAAACAAAAAGAACAAAAATCTTTTTGGTTTGATCCATATATGGTTGAGCACACACACATCACATTTGAACATGTACAAACACATAAATGAAATAGGCATTCATTGAACATTAAACTTGTGTGTTGTGTGTATGAATCAAGTATGAACTAGTCTATAGTCTAGTATGAAGTTTCAATGATCAATTCAATCAAGTCATACATGACAAATATAAAGTCAAGTGACCTATCTCACTTGTAGAAATGAACATATATGACCCTTCACCAATGTAATTACAATTGATTGAAAGCTTTTTATTTTGCTTTCATTTTTCATACTTTTGAACAAAAACAACTCAATTTTTGAGAAGCGATGCCATAAACATTTTGAGATAACTTTGACAATTGAGCCTTTGGTTTTGACACCATACATTTTAGCACAAATCGCTTTCCCTTTTTCCTAGTCAAATACTAGTATGTGCAATGGCTTTTTCAGCTCAAAATTCTCTTTTTGAGATTAACATTTGTAGAGCTCTTGAAAAGGAAAAAAAGTGAGGAGATATAAAGGCACAAGTTTACGCATGTATCAAGATCAAGCAAGTCTATTGACCAATCATTCATGACAAGCTTGAAGACCTATTTACAACAATTAAAACATAGATTTCTAGATGTCGCTCACATTTAGAATATGTGCATACATAACAAGCTAATCTCGTAAATGCACTATGCCATTAGTACGAAAGTACTAGGCCAAACTTACATGTGATATGTGCTCAAACATATATGATCAAACTTTTTAAATTTTTTACTTTTTATGTGGTTTTGAATTTTTACACACAAAACAAAGACATAAAAGTTAGATAAAAAACAAAAGCAATGCATACAAATAAAAACAAGATGCACAAATGCATGAATATATAGCATCTAATACATGAAGAGTCCTACAAAGATCAAAAGAATTGGATCAAGGACCATAAGAGCATAAGCTCAACCATAGGAACCCTTCCTCATCCAAACAGAACGATTTTTTGGAATGAGTGTCTCATGAGAAGTGAGACGAGGGTTGGAAGAATTAGAATCGGAGATGCACATCGACAAGGAGGTAAGAACATTAAAAACTTTTTTCAACAACTTACGATTTTCCCCCAAAATCAGTTTCGCTTTCATGGCACAACTTCCAAAAAGCTCAAGTTTCTCTTTTCTTTTGATTCTTTTAAGAGCTTGAAACTTAGAGCAATGAGGTCTTAGATGACCAAAGGCACCATAATGGTGACAAGCAATATGTTTAGGTCCACTAGGCTTTTTGGGAAGGGATCTAGTAACATGGTTTTGTTCTCTCTTCAACTTTGGACATTGAGGTCTTATATGACCAATCACCCCACAATGGTGGCAAGTTGGAACAAACTTAGATTCATCCAAAAACTTAGATTGAGACCTAAACGGAGGCTTTTGCTTAAGAGTCTTTCTCTCCACCTTTTGATTTCTTTTGTGTGGAGGAATGTAGACCGATTTGTCCTTTGAGTTAGAATACACAATAGGCACAAAATCGGGTACCACAACATGATTATAACAAATATTTTCATCCTTTTTAGCAATAGGTTCAACAATCAAACTCTTGGCATGCATCTTAAGAGATTCTATTTGTTTTTAGACCCCTTAAAACACAATCGGATTAACTTGGTTAATTAGTCAAGTTATTACTTTGTCCAAATTCCAGATCTATGTTAACACAATCATATAATCATATCAATATAAAGTGCGAAAAATAAAGAACACAAATATATGATGACCCAGGAAAACCAAACCGGTAAAAAACCTAGGAAGGATTTAACTAAGCTATCCTAAAGGTAAAACTGAATCCACTATGAAAGAATTGAAGTTTACACAATAGTGACTTAAACCACTAACAAATTTTTGTGAAACACACAAGGGGTCAAGGATCACACTTAGGTAATGAAACCAAAACAAGTATACCCACTCTGATACCAATTGAAAGCTTGGATTTTTGTGAATACACAAGAGCTTGTTTAGACCCCCAATAAAATTACGGCTAGATTGCTTTTACTCTTACTTAATAAAAGTGCAGAAACAAGAGTAAATATGCACAATGAACCGATACTACTCTAGTGGATAAACATGAATAACAAACAATAAAACTAAAGCACAAAAGTAAGGGAAGAGAGATGCAACCACAAGATAACATCAAGATGTGTTATTGAAGAGGAAACCGAAGAACTTGGCAAAAAACCTCTCTGTCGCCGTCCAAGCAGTAAATCTATCCACTAGAGATTAAAGTTGGAGTACATGAATAAAAAAAGACCCCCCAAGCCTAGTCTACCCAATGTACTTAAGTCCTCCAAGCTCCTACTACCAACAGACTTCTCAGAGTCATGTTTTCTCTAGCTTTCTGGATCTTGCAATACGCTTGATTGCATCCACCAAGCCTCACCGGCTTCTTTTGGCAAATCCCTAAAGCTTCCGAGCTCCAAAACACTCTCTACACTCTGAAAAGGTGTGGGTTGTGTTTGTGTATAAATCTCCTCTCAAGGTATGACAATGGGAGAGGGAAGGAGAAGAGGCTAGAATGATTTCTCACTAAGGATGAGTAGCTCTCTCTTTAAAAGATGGGTGTGTGTGTTGTAGAAAACCTATCTAGGGTTTTTCTCTCTGAATGGCCTCCTTAATACTTTTGTGGGTAATGAAGGTATATATAGTATGGGTGATGGGTAAGAAAGTCACTCTTAAAAATCCTTCAAGCAGAACGTTTCGCAAGTATTTTGCGAGAAGGCCTTACCCGCAAGACACTCGCGAAAACGACAGCCTGGCATGACTCTTCAACTTCCAGCATGTGCTTCTCATGTGCCCTTTTCGAGGAAACCCTTCTCGTGAGCTTCTCACGAACTAGTCGTGAAATTGCACTAATTCTTCATTTCATGCTCAATTCTTCATCAACTTAATACTAAACCCACTGCAATAAAATCCCAAAAAATACAAGGAAATAAATTAATGCAATTACAATACTTTTTGTCATAGAATACAGCCAACATAAAACATAGTTGTAAATCACAAATTTACAATATTGTACACATAAACATCCACACACATCATAATTTACACAAATAATATTATAACAAAAAGTAATGTACACAATCAATATTAGACACACTCATACACATATAATATAAATTATAAAAAAGAATTACACTTACAATTCACAAACACGTCAAAAATACTTGTAATAAGGTTGTGCAAGAGTTAAGTCAGGGTGTGCAAAAAAATATTTTTGAGAATAAATTAAAGTATTAAAATAACAAAAAAATATTTTATATATACACTTTTTTTTTGTTTTTTTTTTTTTTTTTTGAATTAGGGGGCTCATTTGAAGCCCCTGAATAGGCTATAGTGCAGCCCCTAGCACAACATCATTTTAATAAACTGCACTGTGTCACTTAGAATTATAAGCTTGTAATTGAGGCTAGAAAACGCAGCGTTTCATTATTCTACTAGTCATTTAACCCATGCGATGCATGGGTTAAATTACTAAATGAGTTTGGAAGGAAAAAAAAATTATATTTGAGGTTAAATGGTTATTATTAAGACTTTAAAAAGAAAAATAGTTAGCAACGTAGCATAGCTGCATGAAATACTTGTGAAGAGATGGGTAGATGGCTATATCTATCCATTAGAATCATTTAAAAAAAAAATGTAATCATAAATATATGTAATACATAACACTGTATAACTAAAAGAAAATAAAAGGACATAAAAAAATGACTTAATATTTTAAATATATATTCATAGTTGATTGGAAATTTTTTTTTATAGAATGTAATTAATTGATATCAAGAACATAATAAATTTAGTACTAATAAAAAACTAACTGAATAAATAAATCTTTAAATTATCATTTTTTTTTTAAAAAATGTGATTAATGAATCAGCAATGTATAAAAATCTATACAGTATACACGTCTAAGCATTACTCTAGTCTTTTTAGTATATTATATGCCCATAACAATTTAAAAGGAAACTGTGTAGATCTAACTGATAGAGTCACGTAACACAAATATTCTAATAACACTATTGGGGGATAGTTGGAAACCAAAACCCAAGTGAAAGATGAAATAAATATATGAAAATTTTAGTATTTTTTTGGTGAAAACACCATTTTGGTCCTTACGTTTTGGGGTCACAGTCAATTTGGTCCCTGTATTTTAATAGCAATCAATTTAGTCCCTGTTATTTTTAAGTTGGAGTCAATTTGGTCCCTACCGTTAACTTACTAATGAAAAATGCCTACGTGGCAAATAGTTTGTCTTATTGGTGCACATGTGGCTAAGTAATAATATATAATTATATATTTAAATATTTAAAAAGCCACCTAAGTATTTTAATTTTTAAAAAATCCACCTAAGTATATTTGAATAATCTGGGTATATTTGAATTCTATAATTCTGATTTTGTAATGGGCTTGATGAGCTGATTGTTACTCTTTTTTTTTGTTTGACTTGTGGGGTTCTAATGGTAATTTGGTTAGTTTTAGATTGTTGAGTTGCTGGGAATAGTGTTTGGAAGCAAAGAAAAGTTTTTAAGAATACAAAAGAAAATAAAAGAAATTGAGGATTGTTATAAAAAATATTTTTTTTTCAATTAATCTTTTCATTTTTTTTTTGTTTGACATGGATTTTTTAAAAATTAAAATGCTTAGGGTGGCTTTTTAAATATTTAAATATATAATTATATATTATTATATTAGCCACGTGTGCGCCAACAAGACAAACCATTTGCCACGTAGGCATTTTCCGTGAGTAAGTTAACGGTAGGAACCAAATTGACTCCAACTTAAAAATAACAGGGGCCAAATTGATTGCTACTAAAATGTAGGGACCAAGTTGACCGTGGCCTCAAAATATAGGGACTAAAATGGTGTTTTCGCCTATTTTTTTTTTTTTTTGGTATTTTACGTGCACCTTCCAAGAAGTTGTCTTTTTGCTTAAAAGTTGCTAAAGTAGCAAAACTCGACTCTCCCACATGACTATCATCTCCTCTTCTAAAACACCACTTTTTTTTTTTTTTTTTTTTTTTCTTTTTTCAATTCTTTCCCTTTCTTAATTCTCTTCATTCTTATCTTTTCTATGACTGATGATGCCAAAAAAACACCAGTGAGCCACACACCAGATGAGGGTTCCCTTTCTCGAAATAATACCTGCACAACAAAAAGAAAGGACCTAACAGAGAGCGTCGGTGTAGCGCCGGTCAAATACCCTCCGAAGGTCAAGTTAGAACTTTTCTCAACTCTAGAGTGCCAGAGTTGGGGTCAGATATATGTACCTTTTGTTGAGGGTCTTTGGGTTTTTATAGTAGTGTAGAATTAAAACTCCCTTGAATTACGCCCCAAATATTTTCCTTATGGAGAAGATCTCTATTGATGCGCGTATCTTCTAGAATCCCCTTTATGGTAGACTTCTATTCATATTAGGACTCCATGGGCTAGGGTTAATCTTGAGATGCAAGTTGTTTCCATTTATGGTTTCTTGGGGGTCACATAATGACCAGTTGAGTGCCACGTGGACTTTGGATCCGTCCACCATGTGTCCGTTCACCATTAGTCCATTTGTCTCACACCGTCAAGTCTACATAAATGGATCCGTCATCTCTAATTTTCTTCCTCTCAATGACATTCCTTTGTCTCCTTTTTTTGATCTTGTTTTCTCTCATAGTGACTCTGTAACTCTCTCCTATGTTTTCAATTTTTTATTTTATTTATGTTTCTTTTCCCCCACAATATGATCATCCACTGCTTTCATTCTCATCTTCTTCTTCCTCTTCTTCTGTCAAATGCTATAGAAGTTGAAAAATGGGAAACTGTTAGGTTTGGTGGAGTTTGGACCTGTAAAGTTGAAAAGTAGAGAGACGCATTAGATCATGAAATTAACATTTTATTATTTTGCCCTTCCTTTTTTTTTTCTTTTGTGTTTTCTGTGTCTTTGTTTTACAATTGTATGGTACTTGTATCCAGTGAAACAATATGGTTTTTTAAAGAGAAGTCAACTTCTGTTAGTGTTAGACAATTTGAGGTTAATAAATACAAATAGTGTGGTGTACCATCATTGCTACCATTGGTAATTATTCCGTTTTCTTCAACAATGATTCAAGAGTACCCCTTGAAAAACAACATAATCAATAGCCAAAATATAAAAGAATTAGTAGAAAAACAAAGGCAATTATAATGAAGTGATAAATAAGGATGAAAATGGCAGGCCACAAAAATGCACCTCTAGTTTACTTAGTGGTAATGACTTGGAAGCGTCGGTGATTTTCATGAACATGTTGATCGCTTGCTGTATTGGCGTTGAGATTGTCAGTGATTTTTTTCATAGACAGGTGTGCGATTGGAAAAGAGAAACTGCCTGCGAATTGCAGTATTTTTTTTTTTTGGCAGTCTGGTTATATTTATATGTACCGAGGGGAAAACAACTGTATGATATAATGTAACAACTTATTTCTTTTGGTTGTGGTTAGTTATTTAAAATCTCAAAAGACATAATTGTTTAGTGTCTAATTCTACAAAATGAAAAGACATAATTGTTCAGTTTTTAAATGTAGGAGTGTGGCATAAATTTATGTAGCCACGTGGCATAATGAGATGCAGTCAACAGAAAGTCAAACGTTTCGACTATTAGTTATTATATAGATATAAATTATTTACTCTTAATATCTGTTTTGCACATGTAAATGGTTGTTAGTCGGTTAAATCTGTTATAACAGATTTCCACCTTTATAGCTAGTCTTTTCTCTCCTCTGCGTGGGTATATAAACATAGTTGGATTCTCATATGTATTTGGTTAGCCATTTTATGCAATAAAAGAATATCTTCTATTTAGAATTGTTCATGGTATTAGAGCTTAGCTTCCATGGCATCTGTAAATCCAAATTCATCTTCAACCTCATCTCCTACCATCACTACTGTACATACAATGGCTAATTCCATCACACACATCAATCCCTCACTGCTACTACTCTCAAATATGTCATCCATGATGATTGTTAAGCTTGATTACT
This sequence comes from Quercus gilva, assembly GCA_023621385.1. Lineage (NCBI taxonomy): Eukaryota > Viridiplantae > Streptophyta > Magnoliopsida > Fagales > Fagaceae > Quercus > Quercus gilva. Next base: position 72,911,325 of record CM042477.1, on the reverse strand, counting down.
CCAATTACACCGTTTAGAAGCATCAAATTGAAGTAATTTTGGAGACTTACTCTATGATCGATGTTGGGTTAAGATAGATTGACCCGGTTAATTAATTCAATTACCCAAGTTAATTAATTAGGTCAAATTACATGCAAATGACAGAGGCACCAATAAATCACCAAATAAACTAAATGTAGCGGAAATTAAATTAACATGGTAATTTATTAATGTTAGGACATATATGTTTCACTTGTTAGGAACATATGTCATTCTTTGATGTAATTGGCTAATCCTTTGACAAAACACACTTTACTTGTAATTGGGTAGATATAATATGTGTTTAATACTTTAAGAAACATGTTGTTTAAGTCTAGTATCAAAGCCATGAAGATTGGACCTAGAAACAAGTGAAGAAAATGTGTTCAATATAGCTGGACAGATAGCTTGACAGCTTCTCAACACCTCCTCGACACTTAGTTATTTATCGAGGTTTAAAGCTCGACACCTGCTCGACACCTCGTATCTATCGAGGTTATGGAAATCAGAATTTTCATATCTGATTTTTGGGCCAGGCTTATGTATTTTTGTAGGGTTTATTTTCTCACAACCCTAGACCTATATAAGGCTTATTTTAGAGGTCGTCACATAAGAGAATACAAGGAGAACGAATGCAAAAAGTGACCGATGCCTTATTCTCTCCAAAAGGAAGCTACTGCGTCTTTGCGCCTTAGGGTTTTGTAACCAAGTGCTTCTTGATCTTCATTCTTAATGAAGTGAAGAACTTTGCAGCCAACATCTTCTTCTAGTTGGTGATTGGAGTTGCGTACTAGGATCCGCGCAATTGGTTAGTCACGTACTGGGATTTGTGCATCAACAAAAAGGGTGGCGTTCATATATTGAAGAGTTCAGAGGTTCTGAAGCGGTAGAAGGTTTTTGCTGTGAGTTCATTTACGGGGATTGTAGAGTCTAGGAACAAAGATTTTGTACTAGATCTGAAACTTCTCTTTACTATAGTGGATTGCTTTTCGGGAAAGTTTTCCCCCAGGTTTTTTACTGTGAAATTGGTTGGTTTCATTGGTTTTCCTGGGTCATTATATCTTGTCTTATTTACTTTTCCGCTGCATTCATTATTGACATGATATTGATGTTTGTTTGTTTTAACAAGTTTTATTCATAATAAATATAATTAACAACTTGGGTTTAAAACTTGTTAATTCTATTAACCAGGGTCTAAATTTCCCAACAAGTGGTATCAGAGCGGGTTCACTTTGATTGGTTTAATTTCTTGAGTGTGATCCATTGACTCCTGTTGTCATGGATAGAGGACAATCTTTATTTATACCTCCTTTATTTGATGGAACTAATTATGTGTACTGGAAAGTTCGTATGAAAGTTTTTTTGCAGGCTCTAGGTGAACAAGTATGGCAAGCTGTTGAAGTTGGCTGGATTAAGCCAAAGGAAGTACCGGTGGATTAGGATGATGCAACAATCATAGCGGCAAATTTCAACAGTAGGGCCTTGAATGCTTTGTTTTGTGGGGTGACCAATGAGGAATTCAAGAAAATATCTTCCACAGAAGTTGTCAAGGAAGCATGGACCATTCTTGAGACCACCTATGAAGGTACCAAGGCAGTAAAGACTATGAAGCTTCAAAGACTTACTAGTAGTTTTGAAGAAATAAGGATGGAGAAGGATGAGACCTTCGATGAGTTCTATGCTAAACTCATGGATATTGTGAATTCTGCCTTCAATCTTGGACAATCTATTGTGGAACCCAAAATTGTATGGAAAATCCTTAGGTCCTTACCTGAAAGATTCCATGCCAAGATCACTGCCATTGAAGAAGCAAAGGACATTGATCAAATTCCTCTGACTAAGTTTGTAGGGAACCTTCAAACCTACGAGATGGGATTAGGCTCAATGGGAAAAGGTGGAAAGAGTAAAAACTTGGCTCTTACGGGTATAGAGGAAGGGACTGAGGACTCTAAAGATGAAGATGAAAGTAAAGATGATGATGAGGATGAAGATCTAACCTTCATAACTGATGAGATTATCAAGCTTCTTCATTTCAGGAAAAAGGATAAGGGAAAACCTCCTAGGAAATCTAAATCCTCTAGGAAGAGCAAGAATGAGAAACCCTTCATCCAATGCCATGAGTGCAAAGGTTTTGGTCATATGAGAATAGAGTGCCCAAACTACCTTATGAAGGAAAAGACCAAGGAGCCAAAAGTTAAAGGGTTGGTTGCTACTTGGAGTGATACTGAGAATGATTCTTCTGATGAGTATGCAGATGAATGTAGTCACATTATGGCCTTTGCTGCCTTAACCGATAAGGTGATTGTGGAGAGTGCTAGTAATAGTGAGGATTCTTCTGATGATGAAGTACCCAAGAAGATGACCCTTCGGGAAGCCTATGATAAGCTATGCACTGAATTTATAAAATCTGAAAAGACTTCTCATCTTTGTAGAAAAGAGCTTAATGAGGTAAAAAATGAGAAGGCTGATCTGTTAGTCAAACTAGATGAGACTACAAGGTTAGTTGAGACTCTTATTATGGAGAATACCTCATTAGAAGAGAAGGTCAAGAATCTTGAGGCTGAGCTTAGTCAAGCTAGAACTCAAATAGAGAGGATGTCTAGTGCAAAGCTTGATGAGGTATTGAGTGCTCAAAAGCCTAGTTTTGATAAAACTGGCTTAGGATATGCTGTTTCCTCCGGCCCTTCCTCTTCCACGGCTTCTGGATCAAGGACTGTTCTTGTGCCCCAATCTGAGAAAGGTAATAAAGATATGAAATCCAAAATTGATCTGGCTAATTCTAAATCCTTTATTAGACCTCATGTTTGTCACCATTGTGGTGTTTCTAGACACATTTGTCCTAATTGCTTTAAGTTGTATCCTCATAAGCAATTGTCCAAACAGTCACAAGTTTCCCCTCAAGGACCTACACCTTTGTTTGGAGAGTTATTAAAAGCTTTGAGCTTTTTAACTCAATTTCAGGAGAATTTTACTTCTTCTATGTCCTTTAGTAAACATACTAGGACACGTGTCTTTTCATCTTCACGGCCAAAGACTCGTGCTGTGTGGGTGAGAAAGGAGCCTAAGACTTAATTGTCTTTTCTGTTTGTCCTCTGCTTTAATTCTTTCTATCTAAAGTAGGAATTTCTTTGCTTGATTTCTTATCTGCTTTTAGAATCATGCTTTCATGCATCTGCATTTTCCTATCATGCCTTCATGCATCTGCATTTTTCTTTCATGCTTTCATGTTGTTTGTCTATTTTTGTTTGGTTGTTTAGCTTTTATTTTGTTTTGTTTTCAAAAAAAAAAAAAAATGAAAAATCAGAAAAATACAAAAACAGTGTGTGTTTTGTGTACATTGGTACTTGTGTACCTTGGATGGCTATTGAAACAAAATTTTCTAAACTTTGTATCTTTTGTAGCTTAGATGAGCATCTCTATGCACAACTAAGCAAGTGAGATTTATGGCTTATGTTTGTGATTAGTAAGGTTAAGTGATCTCTTGTACTTAATACTCATATCACTCTTTTTGACGGGTAGGACTAGAAAATCCTAAGAGAAAGGCATAAATAACCATCTCACTACTGTTGCCCGCCAATCATGAATGACATCTGTATGCTTTGGCATAGCAAAAGTGTGATGTCTATGACATTTGTGTGCTTCAGCATAGCAAAATTGGGATGTCAAAAATCATTGGGTATTTCTTTTCTATCTCTTATATGACCATGCATGATATGCTTAAAAAAAAAACATGCAAAGAAAAATAAAAAGCAAAAAGATAAAAAATGCTTTAAATATGATTGCAAGTGAAAGGCCACAAACTGAATGACCCCTTGTGATTAATTAACCAATTAATTAGCCAAGTGAATTAATTAGGTTCAATTAACATGCAAATGCGTGGCAGCACAAACAAATCACCGAATAACTAAATATGCAGCGGAAAATAAATAACACGGTGATTTGTTCACGAATGGGGAAAACCCTAACGGCAAAAACCCCACCGGGTGATTTTCAGGTCACCACTCCCGAAACTCCACTATTATCAAATCAAGCGGTTACAAATAAGGAATCCCAAGTACCTTACCAACCTACAGTTGAACCCTTACCCCAATACCCAATCGGACTTGATCTGTAGTGACAGTTCCCCCTTTTGATGCACGGCTCCCAAGTACGTGACTAACCAGATGCGCGGATCCCAGTACGTGACTTCAAACACCAACTTTAGGAAGAGAGGTTGGTTGCAAAGTTCTTCAGATCATCCTATGCGATGAAGATCAGGAAGATGCTTGGTCACAAAACCCTACGGTGCAAAATACACAGCAACTTCTTGAAGAAGATGAACTAGGTTAAGAACTTCGTCTTAGATCACAATTTGCTTGAACAAGGATTGCTCAATGCTTCTGCAACTTGTGTCTATGTTGACGGCTCTTAAAACACTCCTTAAATATGTTTAGGGTTAGAAGAAAAGAAGGTCCAAAAACACATTCACGGATCCCAAGAAAATCAAAACAGAAATCTGACTTTTTAATTCTCGACAGATAGCAGGTGTCGAGATAGCTATCGAGAAGGTGTCGAGATTTAAAAACTGTGCACTCCAACTTGCTTTTTCTTGGACAGACTTGATGACTTCAATACTTGATCTTGAAACCTTGTTTCTTGAAGTATTAAAAACACCTAGAACTACCCAATTACAAGTATAGTGCGTTTTGTCAAAGGATTAGCCAATTTACATAAAATATGACATATGTTCTTAACATGTGAACACATATGTCCTAACAGCAAGCGTGTATTCTAGGAGAAGTGGGAGTTATAGGACATACCTCGAAGGTGATAGTCCCCATCAAACAGTTATGATTGTGTGTGAGTTAAAGTGATTTTCTCATATCTCAAATCGTCATAATATGTATACACTTATGCAATCTTGCGAGGTTTTTCACACACAACATGCAATATTCTTTGCTACTCTTGATACATGTACAAGTACAATGTGATTTGGCCATCACTAGGTTTACTTGTGTTAATGTATGCTCACTAAACTGTCTTGACTTGTTTTTGAAATATAAAATTGGTTAGACTTGTTTTGTGTGTGTGTGTGTGTGTTTAGGGATCTATGTGCTTAACATTTTTCTTGTTGAGAGATTTGTCTTTCACAGTTTTGCATCTTTCTTTTATATTGTCATCCATAGCATCTTATTTCATTACATTCATGCATTTATATGGATTTCTTGTACTCCCCTTGATCATCCTTGATCATTTTTATGTTTCTCAGGTAAACCTTTCTAGCTTCTTGTACCCTTTGTCAATCATGACAAAAAGGTGGAGAAATTATGGAGAATATGTGGTTTCTTTTTAAGATTCTACATGTTAGGGGGAGAAATACATGCCTTTGTAAGGGGGAGATGTGTTTCATCTTGTTAGGGGGAGTGTTTACTTCCTTCTTCTTGTACCTTGGGTCTTATGACCATGTTTACATACATTGTGCTTATCTTTGATATTTATATGCTGATGTATGTTTTCTTCACCTACCTTTACATATGTTGTTTATTTTCTTTCTTTATACACATGCTTCTTATATTTGTATGCAATCTATTATTTTTGTTTCACACTAAGATGTCTTGATGAGTTTTGTTTAAAGTGTTTCAGAAAAACCGGTTGTCAAAGTCTACTTGTCATAAACTCTCTTCTTGCAAAGTTTTTAAAGAGTTTGTGTTAGAATAGATTTTATTGTATTCAACAAGTAAATATGAGTTGACTGATTTATGACTTCTCACATATGTTCATTTGTTTGTTGTGGTTTTGTCACGAATTGCCAAAGAGGGAGATTGTTAGGATATATCTGTTTCACTTGTTAAGAACATATGTCATTCTTTGATGTAATTGGTTAATCCTTTGACAAAACGCACTTTACTTGTAATTAGGTAGATCTAATGTCACGCCCCGAACCCAACTATAAAAATAAGCACATGACAACTACCACACGCTTATAAAGTAAGCACCCTACAAGTGTGCAAGGCATTCTTAGCAACTAAAATTTATCCTCAAAAATTAAATCAAATAAACCCAAAATAACTCAACAAATTCTTTATGAATAGATCTCCAATAATTTAATAGGAACAAATCTAAACCTCATGTACATAATGCCAATTGGCTAATAAATATAAAACTATTAAAAGACCATCCAATCCCAATATCACAAAGCTTCTTTTTCTGCTTACAACACAACATCAAAATTCCCAAAACTTGCTATTCTTCACAATCTGAAACTAGAGGGGAAAAAGGGGGGGTGAGTTGATAACTCAATAAGTAACCAAAATCATAATAAGTGCTATCAAGCAATAGATTTGTAAAGGAAAAGATGTAATATGTGTTTTCAAAGTTATAATATACTATGTGTGTTTCAAAATAACTGAAGCAGTTTCATAGTCTTAAAATAATAAATTCCAAATAGATCACATACTTTAATCTGACAAATATATCATTAAAGGTTTAGAAAATAGTCAGTTTTCCATATATCAAAGCTATAACTTACAATATGTTCCAAAAAGATACATAAGCAGTTTTGATGACCCAAAATAGTTCAAATACTTAAACATTTCCAAATTCACAAATGCAGTTTTAAGGACTCAAAATAGTTCAAATATTCAAACGTAATTCATATTCTTAACAATCTTGTGACTATGATCACGCTATATCCCCGTGACTGGGCATCAGAGTACCAATGAATAACCCCATTGGCTTGATATCAGAGTACCAATAAGCAACCCCCATTGGCTGGGTATCAGTGTACCAATGAATAACCCTTATTGGTTTGGGTATCAGAATACTAATGAATAACCCCCATTGGCTGGGTATCAGAATAAATTCATAGTCAGATTGTTCATAATCATATATATGAAATCATAGTTTCTAACAAAAATATATCTTATTCAAATATATATATATAATCATATATTCAATATTCAAATCTAGTTGTGATATTTCTATAATTCTTTACTTTGAATCAATATAGCTAGAAAAACAATTAAAAAAAAATAATTCCTATATTCAATGCTCATGTATATTTGTGAAAGTTCTTTATTCTTTACTTTGAATCGGTATAGCTAAAAACAATTAAATAAAATACATTATATATTCAGTAATCAGATATATTTGTGGTAATTCTTTACTTGAAATCAGTAATACAATAGAAATAAAATTGTAACAATTGTAAACAATTTTCAATAGTTAAAATACGCAAGATAAAACCAATTAGGATAAGGTTATTTACCTCCAAAAGCCATACCAAAAGGAACTTCTCCCTAACACTTCTTCTAAAATCCTTAGATATTACCTAAAACAGTTTTCAAGTACTATGCTTAATAATCAAATAATTCAAGAAAAAATTATAACAATACCTGGGCAGAAGAGAGACTATTAAAAATAACCAATAATTGCCCACTATCCACTCACACCAAAATCCCACGTAATTACAATATTTTTGCTCTCTTTATTTTCTGCCACTAATGAAGTCTATAGCTACATCATACCTATAGGCATAAAGGGTCAAAAGTACATCGCCTATTATTATATTCGTGAGTTGATATATATATATATATATTTAATCACTTATGTCAGACTTACTGACTTCTCCTGTATTCCTCAACCAATCAAATAAACAAATATAATAATAACAATAATAACAATAAAGGAGAGGTGCAGGCGTTGATTTGTCAAGGTAGTGATTCCATTTATCATATATACATATATATTTTTTTCTCTCCTGCCACTTTCGCCGACCCTAGTTCTCTTTCGGCATGAGGACAAAACTAAGAAAAGCACTATATCAAACCAGAATCAAGCTCCTGACATGCTTTTACGGAAAAATACTATTTGACATATATATTTTACCTCTGTAATTTATCACATTGATATAAGGTTTTCATAGAACCTCTATCTTAACCGTAAATTATCTTCTCAAATAAGCAACATTTATTCACCTTTAATCTCCCAATGATACTTGAGCTGGAACTCATATCTCTAAGTATACATCGGCTAGAAGGGAAATAGTCCATGAAGTATCTCAACCCTTTTTTTTTTCCTACCTTGCAAATAATATTGTCCCAACAGCCTAGAACTTACAGTACAATGCAACTTTGTAATTTTTAACCACTTGTCAATATAAAACAAATGTACCACAATTGACTATAATTCAAATTGTAATAGTCTTTTAAAATAAACTCTCTTGTCATCCCAAAACCTTCAATATCCAATCAAAATTATGGTTCACTTGTCCAATTCAATACTACCACGTTCCTGTGTTGTATCCACCTTATTTTTAATTGAGCCAATCCATTAACTCTTATCAGTTAAAATTCAAAGAATTACATTTCTGGCATCAAAACTTATTCCCCAGGATATTAAACAATCCTCCAAGTCCATAGAAAGAAAATTAGGACCTCAAATTTTTAAGTAACAGAACATGTCTCAAAAACATTTAGAGACTACCTCACACATAAATAAAGCTATGGTAATACATGTAGGTCAACCTTAACAAGAACAATGATCCAAAGAAAGTCGGTCCTTAACATTAGAATCCAAGGAAGTCCACCAATATATTACTGAATTCTTTAAACACCTTCAGAATTTATATAATAACAAATAATATAATGTGAACTACAATAACCACAAATTGATTTCCTTCATACTACAAACTTTCCGTTAATTTCCTTACTCCATATAAACTAAAATCAAGGAATCATAGTTCTAACATCAAACCTTAACCCCTAAATAAAGTTATGAAATTTCCAATTCCCTAAAAGCACTCTAAATTCTGAATAGGGCAAATTCTGAATAGGGCATATAGTAAACTATCATTCAATAATTAAACTTATAAGAATCTCTTGCAGATCAAACTAACCTTAGGTAGGTCGACTATATTAGGCAAAACTATCAAATGAGTTTTCAAAAGATCAGTCACAAAACAGCAGGAAGATTTCCTTTGCTTGTTCTTTTCTCACTCTTTTTTTTTTTTTTTTTTTTTTTTTCTTTTTCTTTTAATAAGAAGAAGTTTAATAGCCAATCTGATCAATTACAAAATTTTCAAGAATACAATACACCCACTTAATACTAGTATAAGATCATAGAAGTATATCAATTAAAATCCTCCCTTTTGTATTTATAAGTCACGTATGCATAACCACATAGACATAAATATCAAATCTTTCAAATATGACCAAACAAATCATCATATGATGGAACCTCACTTACACTTCTCATCAAGTCATCAAAAGAACACTATCTATGACCTAATAACCTTCATAAACAATGATTATAACCATAATCCCTACTGCACAAGCGTTATTCCAAATCAAATCCTAGTATAGAGTCTGCAAGATCATAACCTAAGCTCTAATACCATTAAAATTGTCACGCCCTGAACCCAACTATAAAAATAAGCACGTGATAACTGCCGCACACTTATAAAGTAAGCACCCTACAAGTGTGCAAGGCATTCTTAGCAACTAAAATTTATCCTCAAAAATTAAATCAAATAAATCCAAAATAACTCAACAAATTCTTTATGAATAGATCTCCAATAATTTCATAGGAACAAATCCAAACCTTATGTACATAATGCCAATTGGCCAATAAATATAAAACTATTAGAAGACCATCCAATCCCAATATCACAAAGCTTCTTTTTCTGCTTACAACACAACATCAAAATTCCCAAAACTTGTTATTCTTCACAATCTGAAACTAGAGGGGAAAAGGGGGGGGGGGGGGGTGAGTTGATAACTCAATAAGTAACCAAAATCATAATAAGTTCTATCAAGCAATAGATCTGTAAAGGAAAAGATGTAATATGTGTATTCAAAGTTATAATATACTATGTGTGTTTCAAAATAACTGAAGTAGTTTCGTAGTCTTAAAATAATAAATTGCAAATAGATCACATACTTTAATCTGACAAATATATCATTGAAGGTTTAGAAAATAGTCAGTTTTCCATATATCAAAACTATAACTTACAATATGTTCCAAAAAGATACATAAGCAGTTTTGATGACCCAATATTGTTCAAATACTCAAACATTTGCAAATTCACAAATGCAGTTTTAAGGACTCAAAATAGTTCAAATATTCAAACGTAATTCATATTCTTAACAATCTTGTGACTATGATCACGCTACATCCTCGTGACTGGGCATCAGAGTATCAATGAATAACCCCCATTGGCTGGGTATCAGAATAAATTCATAGTCAGATTGTTCATAATCATATATATGAAATCATAGTTTCTAACAAAAATATATCTTATTCAAATATATATATATATATATATAATTATATATTCAATATTCAAATCTATTTGTGATATTTCTATAATTCTTTACTTTAAATCAATATAGCTAGAAAAACAATTAAAAAAATAATTCCTATATTCAATGCTCATGTATATTTGTGAAAGTTCTTTATTCTTTACTTTGAATCGGTATAGCTAAAAACAATTAAATAAAATACATTATATATTTAGTAATCAAATATATTTGTGGTAATTCTTTACTTGAAACCAGTAATACAATAGAAATAAAATTATAACAACTGTAAACAATTTTCAATAGTTAAAATACGCAAGATAAAACTAATTAGGATAAGGTTACTTACCTCCGAAAGCCATACCAAAAGGAACTTCTCCCTAACACTTCTTCTAAAATCCTTAGATATTACCTAAAACAGTTTTCAAGTACTATGCTCAATAATCAAATAATTCAAGAAAAAATTATAACAGTACCCAGCCAGAAGAGAGACTATTAAAAATAAATAATAGTTGCCCACTATCCACTCACACCAAATCCCACGTAATTACAATATTTTTGCTCTCTTTATTTTCTGCCACTAATGAACTCTATAGCTACATCATACCTATAGTCATAAAGGGTAAAAAGTACATCACCTATTATTATATTCATGAGTTGATATATATATATATATATATATTTAATCACTTATGTCAGACCCACTGACTTCTCCTATACGCCTCAACCAATCAAATAAACAAATATAATAATAACAATAAAGGAAAGGTGCAGGCGTTGATTTGTCAAGGTAGTGATTCCATTTATCATATATACATATATTTTTTTTCTTTCCTTCCACTTCCGCCGACCCTAGTTCTCTTTCGGCATGGGGACAAAACTAAGAAAAGCACTATATCAAACTAGAATCAAGATCCTGACATGCTTTTACGGAAAAATACTATTTGACATATATATTTTGGCCAAAAGGGCCAAATACCACAATTTTTTGAAATTTTTAGCAAAAAACCATTGTTTCGGAAATAAATGGGAATCTACCACTTTTTCTAGTACTCGAGTTTGATGAACTCGAGTACCCTATTTTATAGTTCCACCATGGCTGCGGAGCTAGAAATTGGTGATTAAAAAAAATAAAGTGGTACTTGAGCTTGGTAAACTCGACTACCATGCAACACAATACTCGAGTATACCAGTCTCGAGTACCTTTTATAAAAAAAGATACAAAAATTTTTTTTTCTACAGTACTCGAGTTTACCAAACTCGAGTACTGTGTAAATTTTTTGTTTTTTTTTTTGGCTTGAGGATAATTGACAAATAAACATAAAGATAAAAATAAATAGCTTTTCTATGTTTTTATTTATTTAAATAGAAGCATTGTAAGATATAGAGATTTTAATTTCGAAATATGAATTTAATTTCTACATTGATTAAAATTGTTCATTATTTTTTGTATAAACTATTTCTACGATTTTACATAAAATTATTTTCTGTTCAGCATTATTTAAGAAATTGTTCGCTCTCTTTTTTGCATAAATTATTTTCTGTTCACTATTTAAAAAATTGTTCATTGTTTTCTCATAAAACACTTAGTGAAATCGTGTTTTCTAAATTTAAATGCCAAATCTGAGTGCTTTTTCATGTTTGAATTTCACAATAATCAAATATATTTTTCTGCATTGATAAAATTTGTTTCTACATTTATGAAATTTTCTCTCTGCACATCATATTTACTGTATATTCAAATTTGCTTACTGCATTCATAAAATCTATTTTTTGCATTAATTAAAACTATTCACTGTTTTGTCATAAAAATTGTTCACTGTTTTTGCATTAACTATTTCTAGCATTGGCGCAGTTATTGCACTTAAATGGTTTTTGTGTTTTTCTAAATTTGTAACCATATGAATAATGGACAAACTCCATGAAAGAAAAATGAATGATTCGTATAAATCACCTAATGGTAAATGCCACGAAAAATTTGAATTAGTTGAATGTAGAAATTCGAGAAAAATCAATGGAAAATCAATGAACGTAGCAAATTGTGAATGTGTACATAAGGTGTACAGATAGTCTATACTTGTTGACAAATTTGATTTTGTTGAAAGTACAAAATAATGAAAATTCAAAGGAAAATTATGTACGTTAGATGTATAGATCGTATGAATTTGTTTAAAAATTTGAATTCATTGAATGTACAAAACTGTGAAAACTCAAAGAAAAATTGTGTGCATTAGAGGTACAGATAATACGAATATGTTGAAAAATTTGAATTCGTTAAGTGTGTAAAATCGTGAAAATTCAAATGAAAATTGAAGAGCATACCAAATTGAGTAAACTTAATGGAAAATTAATTACATTAGATGTACAGATCATCTATTTTTTTGCATTGATAAAATCAGTTTCTACATTAATAAAATTTGCTCTCTGCACACCATCTTCACTGTTTTCTCATAAAAATTGTTCACTGTTTTCTACATAAACTATTTCTAGCATTCTGCATAAAATTATTTTCTGTTCAGCATTATTTAAAAAATTATTCACTCTCTTTTCTGCATAAATTATTTTCTGTTCACTATTTAAAAAAATTGTTCACTGTTTCCTCTTAAAACACTTAGTGAAATCGTGTTTTCTAAATTTAAACGTCAAATCTGAATGCTTTTTCATGTTTAAATTTCACAATAATTGAATTTGTTTTTCTGCATTGATAAAATTTGTTTCTATGTTAATAAAATTTGCTCTATGCACATCATGTTTACTCTACATTCGAATCTGATTACTACATTCATAAAATTTGTTTTCTGCATTAATTAAAACTGTTCATTGTTTTCTCATAAAAATTGTTCACTATTTTCTGCATAAACTATTTCTACGATTTTGCATAAAATTATTTTCTGTTCAGCATTATTTAAAAACTTGTTCACTCTCTTTTCTGTGAAATTATTTTCTGTTCACTATTTAAAAAAATTGTTCGCTGTTTCCTCTTAAAACACCTAGTGAAATTGTGTTTTCTAAATTTAAACATCAAATCTGAGTGCTTTTTCATGTTTGAATTTCACAATAATCAAATATATTTTTCTGCATTGATAAAATTTGTTTCTACATTTATGAAATTTTCTCTTTGCACATCATATTTACTGTATATTCAAATCTACTTACTGCATTCATAAAATCTATTTTCTGCATTAATTAAAACTGTTCACTGTTTTCTCATAAAAATTGTTCACTGTTTTCTGCATAAACTATTTCTATGATTTTGCATAAAATTATTTTCTATTCAGCATTTTTTTAAAAATTGTTCACTCTCTTTTCTGCGTAAATTATTTTCTGTTCACTATTTAAAAAATTGTTCGTTGTTTTCTCATAAAACACCTTGTGAAGTTATGTTTTCTAAATTGAAAATCCAAATCTGTATGTTTTTTCATGTTCAAATTTCACAATAATCGAATATGTTTTTCTGCATTGATAAAATCTATTTTGATACACACTTTGTCAAAATTATCCAACAACGATAGTTTGTGATTGGTTGTTTATCACTTTCTAATAAACTCACTATTTTTTCTACTTCACGTACAGTCTACCATGTAGAAGTATAGAACAAATGTGACAAAATGAGTAGAAATTAGAGATGATTTGAATACAATGAATCGTAATGTATTGAAAATTTCCCTTTATTACATTTTATTATTATTATTATTACTCCTTATTTAGTTTATCTAAAAAGTTAAACATTTTTGGGTTTATCCAAAAATCTATGCCACGAAATACATTGCGGGAAATCATGACCAAAGAACTGCCAAAATAAAAAATTGAGCGGCATTGTTGTTGTACTTAAATAAGTTGTCATAAGTAGCATAAATTACCAACCAACCAAAAAAAAAAAAAAAAAAAGCAGAAACTACATTCACCTGATCAAATAAAGGTGGTAGGTTGGGTTTTCAGTTTTCACATACAACTTTGAAGCAGATTGTCTGTTTTCACATACAAATAATTTGCTATTAAAGTGGAATTGGTTTAGAAACTTACAGTAGTAGATTGTCTATCTTTATTTTTATTGTTCTGGATATATTGTGTGGAGCCTTTTAAAGTGGAATTGGTTTGAAACTTTGAATGGTCAGTTGCTAAAATTTAATAAAATTAGTTTATTATAGTGTGAATTGTAGTGCTGACCTGCGTGCATAGTGTGTATTTTTTTTGTATTTGGCTCTTTTTGTTTGTACAATTATTTGTTTATTTGTGATTTGTCTTTACCTATGGAAAATGAGTTAGTACAAATTTAATATTGATGATTTCTGTCATTTAAAAGACGGTCGTTTTCTCTTTTAATAGATAAATTGTACTTTAATATATTAAGAAACAATTATTTTGTATTTTTTTATTTGTTGATAGTTTCTTAATACTAAATAGATGATACACATTTTTTGTTTATATTTTAATCCCCTAAATCAAACTTACATCTCCGTCTCTGAATCCAAAATGGCCGAAACACATCGGAATGACCTGAAATTATTCCCGGGGTAAAACATGGGGTGTTACTACCGAAACAAAATGGTAATATAATAGCTATTTCTAAGATTCTACTATTTTTAAGCTTAGTGTCCGTTTATAGTTTATTTAGCTGTTTGCTAAACTTTCTGCCAAAAGTGTGCTAAATTATATTTGTACTTTGAAAAAATTTGAAAAGGTGAAAAATAATGCAGGAAAAAATGAGGTTTTAAAAAGCTGTACACAAAAACTAAAAGCTAAAAGTTGAAATTGATGCCAAACAATGTGTTCTTCGCTTGCAATACTCTGATATTTATGCTCTCAAAGATCAGAGTATTGTCGAGCTGTTGAGCAGCACGTGTGAAATCGTGCCGAGCTGTTCATACAATCTGTTTTCTGCATTAATTCAAATTTTTTTTTTGCATGTGGTTCGTATGACTACAGTTGGTGTTTGCGTAAATTATTTTCTGTTTACTATTTAAAAAATTGTTTGTAGTTTTCTCATAAAACACCTAGTGAAATCATGTTTTCAAAATTTAAAAGCTAGATCTTAATGCTTTTTCATGTTTAAATTTCACAATAATCGAATTGGTTTTTCTACATTAATAAAATTTGCTCTCTGGACATCATGTTTACTGTATATTTAAATCTGTTTACTGCATTCATAAAATCTGTTTTTTGCATTAAGAAAAACTGTCTAGACAAATCAAGATAGTCCAAACAAATACAAACAGATGTTCAAAAGTTACTATTGTTTACTAGCATGCGTAAAAAGAGATCTGATAGATTCCTGAGATTTGAAAGATTCCCAGACAGACGCAGATAAACTATTACTCATCAGTACTAATTTCCATACCACCGACAGATTAACTTGAGTTAAATTTACCTACTCAGGTTACTTTACCATGGTTCATTTCACCTATAAAAGAGACGGACTACGAAGATAGAAGACAAGTTTCTAAGTTTCTAAGATTCTAAGCTTTTACGTTCAAAGTTTTAGAAAGCCTTTTGTAATAGCCTTCCCTCTTCCTCAGAAAGACTTTTGTACTCTCTCCCCTCTTGTAATCTTGTAACTTTTCTCTTTAGATAGCTTTATTTTCAGGCTTATATCAAAGACAATAGTTTGTTTTCAAGTTTATCAAAGACTGAAGTTTTTATTCAAGTAAGATTTTACTAGTTTCTATTTTCATATTCCATACTCCATTTTAACCTTATTTTGAATATATCTATTTTGCTATTTACTTCTTTATTATCTATTTTATCATTGTTTATGCTTCCATATTACTGTTGTGCTTTCTCCTGGGTAGTCATTGGTATTAGAGCATCCGGATCATAAAACACCTAATGAACATTGAATAATTTATGCAGAAAAAACAGTGAACAATTTTTCAAATAATGCTAAAGAGAAAATACTTTTATGCAGAATGCTAAAAATAGTTTATGCAGAAAACAGTAAAAAAATTTTATGAGAAAATAGTGAACAGTTTTAATTAATGCAGAAAATAGATTTTATGAATGCAGTAAGCAGATTTGAATATACAGTAAACATGATGTACAGAGAGCAAATTTTATTAATGCAAAAAAACCAATTCGATTATTGTGAAATTTAAACATGAAAAAGCATTCAGATTTGGCTTTTAAATTTTGAAAACACGATTTCACTAGGTGTTTTATGAGAAAACATCGAACAGTTTTTTAAATAGTGAACAGAAAATAATTTAGGCAGATGCCAACTGTAGTCATATGAACCACATGCTAAAAATAGTTTGAATTAATGCAGAAAATAGATTTTATGAATGCAGTAAGCAGATTTGAATATACAATAAACATGATGTAGCACCAATTGTGGCATTAGTAGTTTTTTGAAGACACCTCACCAGCCTGCTGCTATAGCACCAACTGTAGTCATACGAACCACATGCGCCAACAGACGCCACTGTTTCACACGTGCTACTCAACAGCTCGACATGATTTCACACACTGTCCAGTCATATCATCCGTATTCACATGAATACTTAAATATATGAATAATTGTACCCTGGTGCCAGGGACATAGCACTGTGTCAATTAAATACGATACTCTGTTCAAGAACACTGCAACTACTACCGACATCTTCAAATCTCACTGTGACATTGGGAACATTTAAAATCCTGTTCATGTAGTGTTTTTCCAGCCTATATTGACATGACAAGCCCTAATAACTAAAATTATAATGCTTGGAACATGAATTGAGGTTATAAATGCACCCCAATAATAATCTTATTTCTACCCCACTAACTTCGTAGATTGACTAAGCTATGAGTCGCAATGCCTCAACATCAAATCGTACAATGTGAACCAAGTTTGGATCTACTTCAACAAATGGATTATCTTAAGTTTCAATAGATCAACAACTATAGACATACACAGACCACTATGGAGAGAAATGGGTTGGAAAGAAGAGAGATTTCCTTAATATGCCAACATACACGTACGAGAGTCTTGGAAGCGTCGGGCACATCATGGTCGGCAAACCTACAAAACTAAGTATAGATACCACCGCAATAGAGTTCACCGTAGTAGAACCACCATGGTGAACCCTATACAAGTAGAGGTGTGAGTTAGGTGTATTGTCGATGGCATAAGTTACGAGTTCCTAAGGCACGCTCAGAGTTACCTAGAGATGAACTTGCCAACATACTTGCTCGTCTTGAACAAGAGAACAATCAAATGCAAAGGCGATTAGACCGTTTTCATGCAATCCAAAAGGCTAAGAAGCATCTAAAGGGGAAGGCACAAGAGCGAGCCATCAAGTCTATTAATGAAGTTACTGCATTAGATGATGAAAGAGATATTTCAGACTTCTCAGATTCAAGTAATGATGATTTCCAAAAATTTCTACCTACGAACATTAGACGCTGTTGTTAATGTCTACATGTTCTGTGCAATGCAAAATGTTGTTAATGTCTGACAACTAATGATTATGTACATTCAACTTTTGCAAATCTAAAGATTAACTATTCATTAATTATTGATTTTACACGATCTTGTTCATTCAATGATTTAGAATTTTTCAACAAATTCGGATGATCAATTCATTAGTACATAGTTTTCCAATTAATTTTCACGATTTTGTACATTTAACGAATTCAAACTTTTCAACAAATTCAGACTATCTGTACATCTAATTTACACAATTTTATATTGTACTTTCAAGATTTTATACAATCAAAAAATTCGAATGATCTGTACATCTAAATTTTGATTTTTACAAATTTGAATGATCTGTACATCTAATGTACACAATTTTCTCTTGAATTTTCATGATTTTGTACTTTTAACGAAATCAAATTTCTCAACAAGTCCAAAATATTTGTACATCTAATGTACACAAATTTCCATTGAATTTTCACGATTTGGTACTAGAAATAGTTTATGCAGAAATTAGTGAACTGTATATCATGTCCTACTTGAGCCAAAATCCATCTTACAAACAGTTTTGAGTGTTATGGATCATAACATCAACATTCAGTACTTTTAACAGGCACAAATACTTTCAAACACCAAAAAAAAAAAAAAAAAAACACAGAAACAAGTTCAAAATCACACACATAAACGGACACTCAAAACATGCTCTAAGGTAAAAGTCATAATAGAAAATTGATTATTAAGCTACATTTTATTTTATTTTTCAGGCACGATTGCAGCCATTAAACCAACATAGATTCTATTACAAACATTTTTTTTTTCCAGACATATAGATTCTATTCTCTCTCAGCCCCTAGACAGAGGGAAAGTATATAACAAATCTGATATTGAAAGGCTTTAAAGAAACAAAATATTTGGTCAAGAACCTACTTCGAAGTTGTATGTGAAAACTGAAAACCCAACCTACCACCTTTATTTGATCAGGTGGATGTAGTTTCTGTTTTATTTTTTATTTTTTATTTTTTTTGGTTGGTTGGTAATTTATGTTGCTTATGACAACTTATTTAAGTACAGCAACAATGCCGCTCAATTTTTTATTTTGGCAGTTCTTTGGTCTAGATTTCTCGCAATGTATTTTGTGGTATAGATTTTTGGATAAACCCAAAAATGTTTAACTTTTTAGATAAACTAAATAAGGAGTAATAATAATAATAATAAAATGTAATAAAGGGAAATTTTCAATACATTACGATTCATTGTATTCAAATCATCTCTAATTTCTACTCATTTTGTCGCACTTGTTCTATACTTCTACATGGTAGAATGTAGGTGAAGTAGAAAAAATAGTGAGTTTATTAGAAAGTGATAAACAACCAATCACAATCTATCATTGTTGGATAATTTTGAAAAAGTGTGTATCAAAATAGATTTTATCAATGCAGAAAAACAGATTCGATTATTGTGAAATTCGAACATGAAAAAACATACAGATTTGACGTTTAAATTTAGAAAACATGATTTCACTAGGTGTTTTACGAGAAAACAGTGAACAATTTTTTTAAATAGTGAACAGAAAACAATTTACGCAGAAAAGAGAGTGAACAATTTTTTAAATAATGCTGAACAGAAAATAATTTTATGCAGAATGCTAGAAATAGTTTATGCAGAAAATAGTGAACAATTTTTATTTGAAAACAGTGAAGATGGTTTGCAGAGAGCAAATTTTATTAATGTAGAAACAGATTTTATCAATGCAAAAAAATAGATGATTTGTACATCTAATGTAATTAATTTTCCATTAAGTTTACTCAATTTGGTATGCTCTTCAATTTTCATTTGAATTTTTACGATTTTACACACTCAACGAATTCAAATTTTTCAACATATTCGTACTATCTGTACGTCTAATGTACACAATTTTTCCTTGAGTTTTCACAGTTTTGTACATTCAATGAATTCAAATTTTTAAACAAATTCATACGATCTATACATCTAACGTACATACTTTTCCTTTGAATTTTCCTTATTTTGTACTTTCAACGAAATCAAATTTTTCAACAAATCTAGACTATCTGTACATCTTATGTACACATTCACGATTTGCTACGTTCGGTGATTTTCCATTGATTTTTCTCGAATTTCTACATTCAACTAATTCGAATTTTTTGAGGCATTTACCATTAGGTGATTTATACGAATCATTCATTTTTCTTTCATAGAGTTTGTCCATTATTCATATGGTTACAAATTTAGAAAAACACAAAAACCATTTAAGTGCAATAACTGCGCCAATGCTAGAAATAGTTAATACAGAAAACAGTGAACAATTTTTCTGACAAAATAGTGAACAACTTTAATTAATGCAAAAAACAGATTTTATGAATGCAGTAAGCAGATTTGAATATACAGTAAATAAGATGTGCAGAGAGAAAATTTCATAAATGTAGAAACAGATTTTATCAATGCAGAAAAATATATTCGATTATTGTGAAATTCAAACATTAAAAAACATTCAGATTTGGCGTTTAAATTTAGAAAACACGATTTCACTAGGTGTTTTATGAGAAAACAGTAAACAATTTTTTAAATAGTGAACAAAAAATTATTTATGCAAAAAAGAAAGCGAACAATTTCTTAAATAATGCTGAACAGAAACTAATTTTATGCAAAATCGTAGAAATAGTTTATGCAGAAAACAGTGAACAATTTTTATGAGAAAAAAATGAACAATTTTAATCAATGTAGAAATTAAATTCATATTTCGAAATTAAAATCTCTATATCTTACAATGCTTCTATTTAAATAAATAAAAACATAGAAAAGCTACTTATTTTTATCTTTATGTTTATTTGTCAATTATCCTCAAGCAAAAAAAAAAAAAAAAAAAAAAAAGTTACGCAGTACTCGAGTTTGGTAAACTCGAGTACTGTAGAAAAAAAATTTCTGTATTTTTTTTATAAAAGGTACTCGAGTCTGGTATACTCGGGTATTGTGGTGCATGGTACTCGAGTTTACCACGCTCGAGTACTAGTTAATTTTTTTTAATCGCCAATTTCCAGCTCAGCAGCCACGGTGGAACTATAAACTAGGATGCTCGAGTTCTCCAAACTCGAGTACTTGAAAAAGTGGTAGATTCCTGTTTATTTCTGAAACAGTGTTTTTTTGCCAAATATTTCAAAAATTGATGGTAAAAGGCCATTTTGGCCTATATATTTTACCTCTATAATTTATCACACTACCAGCCTCCACCATAACTTTTTGTTATTCACCAAAACTCAATTCGATAAACCTGTGCAGCACTTACAGTTAACGCAACACCGGCACAGGGAAAAAAGGATCTAATTCCTTCTTCATTTGCATCATCATACTCATTGGATTTTTTAAATAGTCTCACTATTGGCCAAAATACTCATATAAAAAGATACTTTAATTCTAAATAAAACTTAGATTTGACAAGAAAAAAATTCTTAGGCTCTTACTTCAATTGTGCAGTCAAACATCTACTTGAGTTATTTGGATAGTCACTTCTCTCAAAACTTAATAAGCTTATATATAGATAGGGTTTCAACCTTATTTTCTAAAAATCGCTTAGAAATATTAATTATAAAATTAACCCTATGAACCAATTTACTTAAATAACCTTCCTTTTAATCTTTCTTTTTTTTCTTTTTTTTTTGGGTATTACATCTAATATGTGTTTAATACTTCATGAAACATGTTGTTCAAGTCTAGTATTAAAGCCATGAAGATTGGACCAAGAAACAAGTGAAGAAAAGGTGTTCAATAAAGCTGGACAGATAGCTCGACACCTGCAGACAGATAGCTCGACAGCTTCTCAACACCTCCTCAACACCTAGCTATCTATCGAGGTTTAAAGCTCAACACCTAGACCTATATAAGGCTTACTTTAGAGGCCGTCACATAAGAGAATACAAGGAGAACGATTGCAAAAGGTGACCGATGCCTTATTCTCTCCAAAAATAAGCTTCTGCGTCTTTGCACCTTAGGGTTTTGTAACCAAGATTAGGAAGCACTTGGTTACAAAACCCTAAGGCGTACAAACACAATAGTTTCACACAAAGTATATGAGTTCTAGATCTTTGTTTCCGTACTTGATTACTTTTAAAATAAGCCTTATATATGACTAGGATTGTGAGGAAAGAAACCCCAATCAAACAAGTCATCATGGGCTGAATTTCAAATTTGGAAATTCTAAAATCGTAGATCTCAATATATCGAGCTTGTGTCGAGCTTCTCCATTAATCCTCAATAGCAGTATCTGTCAAGCTAATGTCGAGACTTAATGAAAAGGCTTTTCTTCAATTGTTTCTTGGATCAACCTTCATGTCTTTAATGAAAATTGATGTGATTAAACATCATACTTCTTTATACATTAAATCCAACTTAGATCTACCCAATTAAAAGCAAAGTGCATTTTGTCAAAGGATTAGCTAATTTCATATAAAATATGACCCTAACAATCGATGCCATTGATGAATTTGCTATGGCACTAGATCAGTTTTTGAAGGATTCCTCTGGTAATTTTACTACTGAGCTTAATCTTGCCTTTCTTAGTTGGAAGAATCGTGAACAGGCACTGTCACCTTCCTTAATTCCACACTTTCTCCTTCTATTCTTGCTCTCCTTATGGGACGGAAATCTGGTAGAGGTGTTTGGAAGGTTTTGGAGAAGCGTTTTGCTTCAGTTTCTAGGTCTAGTGTGATGAGTCTTAGAAATGAATTGAATGCTGTGAAGAAAGGTACTGATTCTATTGATATGTATTTTCAGGAAATTAAGCAAATCAGAGATAAATTGACTACTGTATCAATGATTGTTGCTGATGAAGAACGGCTTCATGTTGCCCTTGACAGTTTGCCATCAAAATATGATTCATTTAGTTCTGCTATAAGGACTTATAGTTGTTAGGACATATGTGTTTCACTTGTTAGGAATATATGTCATTCTTTGATGTTATTAGCTAATCCTTAGACAAAACATACTTTACTTGTAATTGGGTAGATCTAGGACGTGTTCAATGCTTCAAAAAACTGTGTTTCAAGATCAAGTGTTGAAATCATCATGTCTGTCTAAGAAACAAGTTGAGAAGTGCAAAATCATTAAAGCTCAACAGTTGGCTCAACAACTGCATCTATCAAGCTTAAGTAAGTTGTTCAGCCCCGTGTGCTCGACACCTACTCGACAGCTGCTCGACACCTCCTATTTATCAAGGTTTAAGAATTTCAGAATTCTGATATGATTTTTTTGGGATCCGTGTTTATGTGTTTGGGCTTTCTTTTCTCCTAACCCTAGACATATAAAAGGATTGTTTTAAGGGCCGTAAAAGAGTTCATAAGTTGCACAAGCATTGAGCAAAGTCTGTTCAAGCAAATTGTGACCGAAGACAAAGTTTCGCCCTAGTTCATCTCTTTTGAAGAAGTTGCTATGTATTTGCACCTTTGGGTTTTGTGACCTACTTGATCTTCATCGTGTGGATGAACTAAAGAACTTTGCAGCCAACCATCTTCTCTAGTTGGTGATTGAAGTTGCGTACTGGGATCCGTGCAACTGGTTAGTCACGTACTTGGGAGTCGTGCATCAAAAGGGAAAACTGTCACTACATAACAAGTCCAATTGGGTATTGAGGTAAGGGTTCAACTGTAGGTTGGTAGAAGGTACTGGAATTCCTTTACTTGTAACCGCTTGTTATGATAATAGTGGAGTTTCGAGAGTGTTGACCTAAAAATTACCCCGTGGGGTTTTTGCCGTTAAGTTTTCCCCATTCATAAACAAATCATCGTGTCATTTATTTTTCGCTGCATAATTAGTTTATTGGTGATTTGTTTGTGCTACCACACGTTTGCATATTAATTAACTTAATTAATTCACTTGGCTAAATTAATTGCTTAGTTTATCACAAGGGATTAATAAATTTTTGGCCTATCAAGTGATATTAGAGCAGACACACTTGGATTAGGTTCATCTCTGTTGTGTTGATCCATTGACCCCTGTTTGTCATGGATAGATGACAGTCATTAATTATACCTCCTTTATTTGATGGCACTAACTATGCATACTGGAAAGTATGCATGAGAGCTTTCTTACAGTCCTTAGATGAGAAGGTGTGGCAAGCTGTAGAGATTGGCTGGACTAAGCCAAAGGAAGCGCCGGCCGATTGGGATGAAGGCAAGATCAAGGTGGCAAACTTCAACAGCAGGGCATTGAACACTTTATTCAATGTGGTCACCAATGAGGAGTTCAAGAAGATATCCTCTACTGAAACTGCCAAGGAAGCATGGACCATCCTCTAGACAACCTATGAAGGTACAAAGGCTGTCAAGGATTCAAAGTTTCAGAGGCTTACTACAAGCTTTGAAGAGATAAATATGGAGGAGGATGAGTCATTTGATGAGTTCTATACCAAGCTCAAAGACATAGTGAACTCAGCCTTCAATCTTAGGAAAACTATTCCTGAACCCAAAATTGTGAGGAAAGTGCTTAGATCTCTACCCAAGAGATTCCATGCTAGGATTACAGTGATAGAGGAATCAAAGGATATCGACAAGATTCCTTTGACTGAGCTGGTTGGAAACTTATAGACCTACGAGCTAGGGTTAACCAGAATTGGCAAGTCGGGTAAAGGAAAGAATTTGCACTGAAGGCTAAGAGCAGTGACACAGATAAGTCTTCTGACGATGAAGATACCAAGATGAAGTCCCACATCACTAGGCAATCCAGTTCTTCTCAATTCAAGAGACAAGACAAAGGGAAGAAGGATGCAAAGGATGACGGTCAGTACACTGTTCTCGCAGGACCTAAGTGCTTTGGGTGTCATGGTTTTGGACATATGAAATAGGAGTGTCCTACATATCTTAAGAGCATTAGGAAGAGCAAGGCACTTGCTGTAACCTTGAGTGACACTGAGCGTGCAGATGATTCCGATAGTGAGGATGACAGAATCTTAAATGCCTTCACTGCCACAGTCAATCCTATTGAAGGGATTGTTGAAGACGTGGACGAAGAAGAAGAATTGGTGGATTCTAAGTGTAAGAAGATGGATGATCAAGATGATATCCATTCAACCTATGAGAAACTATACAAGCTGTCTGAGAAACACGAGAAACTCTATAGGCTGACCACCAAGAACAAAGTGACGTGGAACTTGACCATGAAGAGTTGTCCATAAAGTTTGATAAGGCTAATCAGACTATTGGAGCACTGAGATTTCAAAACAATTTCTTGGCTGAGAAGACTAAGAAGCTTGAAGCGAAGTTGTTTCAAGTTAGAGCTCAATTGGAGAGGACTTCAAGTGCAAAGCTTGATGAGATGCTCAGCATTCAGAAATCTACTTCAGATTAAATAGGCTTAGGGTATGGTCTTTCTTTCTCTAATATTGCTTCAACTAGTAATACTGTTTTTGTTCCTCCTACTAATAATGCTGAAATTGAGAACAATGATGTTAAAATTGAATTAGTTAGTGAGAACTTGGACAAGGGTAAATCTATCTTAGGAGCACCCCCTAAGCAAGATAAGAAAAATTTTAAAAACCATAGGGCTAAGAAGGCTAACTCTCAAAAGCTTAAACAGAAGAAGCAACATCTCTGTCATCATTGTGGTGTTGTCGATCATACTTGACCAAATTACTATAAGTGGTTAGCCACTCAACAGAGTAACAGCAAGATAGCATTTGGAAGCCAAAATCAGCTTCAATCCTCTCCTACTCCTCTTAGAGATCTTCTCAAAGCCCTCATGTTCCTTTTGAACTTGAATGGTTTCAATTCTTCCCCCTTACCGCTGGTTTAAGGGTTTAATCAAAGGAAAAGCTCTTCCAAGGTGTGGAAGGAAAAAGGTTCCAAGTGATTCTATCTCTTCTTGTTTTTGTTTGTTGCATTACTTGTGTGTTTTGTTTTTATTTTAAGTCAATCTAGTTTTATGCTTTGCTTTGCTTAACATGTTATTGTTTGTTTATTTTCAGTTTTGCTTATTTTTGTTTTCAAATAAAAAAAATAAAAAATAAAAAATCAGAAAAATACAAAAACAATGTGTTTTGTGTACATTGGTACTTGTGTACCTTGGATGGCCATTGAAACAAAGTTTTCTAAACTTTGTATCTCTTGTAGCTTAGATGAGCATCTTTATGTACAACTAAGCAAGTGAGCTTTGTGGCTCGTGTCTGTGATGAGTAAGGTTAAGTGATCTTTTGTACTTAACACTCATATCACTCTTTTTGACGAGTAGGACTAGAAAATCCTAAGAGAAATGCATAAATAACCATCTCACCACTGTTGCTTGCCAATCATGAATGACATCTATATGCTTCAGCATAGCAAAAGTGTGATGTCTATGACATTTGTGTGCTTCGGCATAGAAAAATTAGAATGTCAAATATCATTGGGTATTTCTTCTCTATCTCTTATATGCCCATGCATGATATGTTTAAAAAGAAAAATATGCAAAGAAAAAATAAAAAGCAAAAAGATTAAAAATGCTTTAAATATGATTGCAAGTGTGTGTTCTAGGTGATGTGGGAGTTATAAGATGTACCTCGAAGGTGATAGTCCTCATCAAACAGTTATGATTGTGTGTGAGTTAAAGTGATTTTCTCATATCTTAAATCGTCATAACATGTATACATTTATGCAATCTTGCGATGTTTTTCACACACAACATGCAATATTCTTTGCTACTCTTGATACATGTGCAGGAACAATGTGATTTGGCCATCACAAGGTTTTACCTGTGTTAATGTATGCTCACTAAACTATCTTGACTTATTTTTGAAATATAAAATTGGTTAGACTTGTTGTGTGTGTGTTTTTGGGATTCATGTGCTTAAAATTTTTGTTGAGAGATGATTTTGAGAGTTTAATATGTTGATTGGATCATTGGTTGAGTTGCATGTCTGATTGCATTTATGTCTGTGTTTTTCACTTCTCAAAAAACTAGTTTCAAAAGTTGGCTCGACAACTCCTCGATACCTCCTCGATACCTAGCTATCTATCTAGCTTTTTAAACTTTTTCTTATCGCAATCTCAATAGCTCCTTGATACCTGGTGGATCGATCGAGATTTCTCCTACCTCCTCGATAGCTTCTCGACAGCTGGGTCGATCGATCAAGCTTATGTTCTTGTGTCTTTGGTTTGATCCTTGATACCTTCTCGACACCTACATCTGTCGACGGCCATTTTCTTGACACCTATCTCGACAAAAGTCTCGACACCTCTCGATACGTTCATCTGTCGAGATTTACTGAGGTTCTATTTAAGCTTCCTTGTGCGATCCAGTTCTCATTTCCTCGACATCTCTCAATCTATCCGCACCTGTTCACCTCCCAAACCATCTTTTCTCACTCAAAACCTTCAACTCACGTGATTTTCAACCTTTCCTTGCTTCAAATCACTTGGTATGCTATCTTATCTCATCATTCTTCATGCATTTCATGTTTTGAAACCTAGGTTTTGGGGATTTTGAAAATTTTGGGGTTTTTCAAAACTGATGAGTACTTGTTGAAATTTTGGGATTGGTTTTCATTTAAATGAGTTTAAAATCTCATGCATTGCATCACATATGCATTATAATAGTATTATCATGCATTTAGATGTGTGCAAATTGATTGTGTGCTGGTTGGATTGGATTGGGCTAAGCCCATGATAAATTTATTTTGCATGTCACATGTTCATGCATTTTCCATGTATATGTATTCTCTTTTCAATATACTTGTTATATTTGAATTACTTTGGGACTTTTCTGATTGTCCCCTCCCTCTCATTCTATTTACATTAGTCGTGTCTATGGCACCTAAGCGTAAATTTGCTATGTCTCAGAACCCTCTTCATTCCGGGGCATTATCTTCTAATCCTACTCTTTCTAACATTCGGTTTCGTGATGAGGATGCTCGAAAGGCTTTCTTGGAGAACTTTGCTAGATGAGGCATTCATTTGGAACGCCAAGTCATTCTGGTGGACTTCACCGACACTGACCTTCCCGATGTCATTCACAATCGGGGATGGGAGTCACTATGTGACGTCTCGGTCACTTGTCCTCTCATGCTTATCTAGGAGTTTTACTCTAACATGCACGGGATTGATCGTTCAGTACCTCTTTTCTTCACTCGCGTTCGAGGTACGTGCATTCCTATCACACCGCAGCTTGTTGCGGATGTGCTTCAGGTTCCTAGGATAGAGTTTCCTGACTATCCTAGTTGTGAGCGTTTAAGGATTGTATCCAAGGATGAGCTCATATCTGCTTTTTGTGAGCGCCCTTCTAAGTGGGGTAAGCATTAATTTACATCATGTTGACCTTTTGCTAAAGGTCCTAGATTCTTGAACATGGTGATGACCTTTGTACTCCATCCTTTCCCTCATTATAACTCCATTACAGAGTCTCGTGCTTGATTTTTGTTATCACTCCTTGAGCATCTTACTATAGACTTCCCTTCTCATTTCATTCTGTCTATTATAGATGTTCATTTAGATTCGGCGACCTGTGATAAGCTTATCTTTCCATCTGCTATCACGAGGATTTTACACCATTTTTTCGTCCCTTTTCCTGTGTCCGACCATTTCACTTTCATGTGCGCCATAAACGCCGCTACTATAAAACATAGTGAGGCACAGTTTTGGTCGCGATAGGAGTCAGCAGCTCCTCACTCTCATTTGGCTCCTTCATCTAGATCAACTCCATCCATATCCGCCCCTTCCTCTTCCGTGGGTGATGTTACCTTAGGAGACATCATGGCGCAGCTTCAGCGCATGGATGCTCGCCTTGGTACACTCTCTACTGAGTTTTATCAGGTGACTGTTCGTGTTGGCTGTATTACTAGGTGACAGGCGACCATAGGTGGTTATGCTTCTGAGGCTTCTCCTCCACCTCCTCTAGTAGCTTTTGATTCTGTCACTGGTGATGATGATGATGATGGTGATGACGATGATGCTTCTGATGATGATGATGGAGATGCTAGCTCTATTGATGAGATGTCTACTTGACACTTTACCCTTTGTCACTCGTGACAAAAAGGGGAGTAGTTTTGGATATGAGAGTAGTCACTCTTAGGGGGAGAGTTAGTATAGGACATTTTTGTTAGGGGGAGTGTTGTTGTTGATATGAGGGATGTAGTGAGGATTATCATGTATCTTTTCTTTTCTCTCTTTTATAGATACATTGTTCATGTACATTGGGTCTTGTGACCATTTATTGACATACATTATACTTATTCTTTTCTGTATATGGATGTATGTTTTTTCTTTCACCTACCTCTTACATGTGTTGTTTCTTTTCTCTTTTTATACACATGCTTCTTATTACTTGTATGCAATCTATTTATTTCTGTTTCACACTAAGATGCCTTAATGAGTTTTGTTTAAAGTGTTTCAGAAATACAGGTTGTCAAAGTCTACTTGTCATGAACTCTCTTCTTGCAAAGTTTTTCAAGAGTTTGTGTTAGGATGAATTTTATTGTATTCAACAAGTGAGTATTAGTTGAGTAATTTATGACTTCATATGTTAATTTGTTTGTTGTGGTTTTGTCACGGATTGCCAAAGGGGGAGATTGTTAGGACATATGTGTTTCACTTGTTAGGAATATATGTCATTTTTTGATGTAATTGGCTAATCCTTAGACAAAACGCACTTTACTTGTAATTGGGTAGATCTAGGATGTGTTTAATGCTTCAAGAAACTGTGTTTCAAGATCCAGTGTTGAAGTCATCAAGTCTGTCCAAGAAACAAGCTGAAAAGTGCAAAATCATTAAAGCTCGATAGTTGCATCTATTGAGCTTAAGAAAGCTGTTCAGCCCCGTGTGCTCGACACCTACTCGACAGCTACTCGACACCTCCTATCTGTCGAGGTTTAAGAATTTCAGAATTCTAACATGATTTTCTTAGGATCCGTGTTTATGTGTTTGGGTTTTCTTTTCTCCTAACCCTAAACATATAAAAGGATTGTTTTAAGGGCCATAAAAGAGTTCATAAGTTACACAAGCATTGAGCAAAGTCTGTTCAAGTAATTTGTGATCGAAGAGTTTTGCCCTAGTTCATCTCTTTTGAAGAAGTTGCTGTGTATGTGCACCTTTGGGTTTTATGACCAAGCATCTTCTTGATCTTCATCGTGTGGATGAACTGAAGAACTTTGCAGCCAACCATCTTCTCTAGTTAGTGATTGAAGTCACGTACTGGGATCCGCGCAACTGGTTAGTCACATACTTAGGAGCCGTGCATCAAAAGGGGAAACAGTCACTACAGAACAAGTCCAATTGGGTATTGGGGTAAGGGTCCAACTGTAGGTTGGTAGAAGGTACTAGGATTCCTTTACTTGTAACCGCTTGTTGTGACAATAGTGGAGTTTTGGGTGTGGTGACCAGAAAATCACTCGGTGGGGTTTTTGCTATTAGGTTTTCCCCATTCGTAAACAAATCACCATGTCATTTATTTTCCGCTGCATAATTAGTTTATTGGTGATTTGTTTGTGCTACCATGTGTTTGCATGTTAATTAACTTAATTAATTCACTTGGCTAAATTAATTGGTTAATTTATCACAATGGGTCAATACATTTTTGGCCTATCAATAGTGATGCTCTCTCTATAGAGGAGCTCAATACTCTTCTCAATGCTAAAGAAAGAGCTACAAAGAAGAGATCTAGTGTGATTGATGCCTCATCCATGGCAATGGTTGCTAATTACCAATCTTAAGGATTTGGTAGAGGAAGAGGTAGAAACAATAATCAGAGAGGTTATGGAGGATATGGAGATAGAGGCAATTTCACTAGTAGTTATAATACCAATCCAAATGGCAACTTTAACAAAAATCTCTCTTAGTCTAATCAGTCTCAATCTGGTCAATCAAGGTCTCTAGGATTTCAGGGTTAGACTCAATGACCACAATGTTAGATCTATGGAAAGAATAGACATATGGCTTTAAACTGATATCACAAGATGGATTTTACTTTTCAAGGCAAGCATGCTCAATCAAACTTGCAACAATAGTAGCCAATTCATCTCAGGTTCATGTTGCTAATGGTTGGCTCACAAACACTAGTTGTTCTAATCATGTGACACTTAACTTGGCTAATCTTTCATTGCAACAACAACCTACTTTAGGATTTGAAACAATGACTGTTAGCAATGGTTAAGAGCTACCTATTACTCATATTGGCACTGGTGAGTTGTGTACTTCATCTTATAACTTTAAGCTTAAGAGTATACTTAGTGTAACACCCCAAATATATATATATATATATATATATATATATTTGAAATTTTCTTTTGAAAGGGAATAATATCTAAATTGGAGTTTTTTTTTTTTTTTTTTTTTTTTTTTTTTTTTTTTTTAAATTTGTGCGTTAACTATTTTATGGAGGACTTATGAATACTTAAGTGATTTATGGGCTAGATGAAATATGGGAGGAACCTTAAGGGTGAAGTAGTAATTTACCACAAGATATTTTTGGGGCAAACTTGTAATTAAGCCCCCTCCTATAAGTGTCCCCCGCCCCCGCCCCCGCCCCCCAAGCCTACATGTTCTCTCCCTCTTCCTTGTTTCTTTTTTGTATTTTTCTCTCTTCTTGTTTCTCCCTGCCCTCAATGGCCGAACCATTGAAGGTCCTATATCCTTACCACCACTTCAAATAACCTCCTCAATAACTTAAATCCAACAAGTATAATCTTCCATGAGTTTTGGCTATCCAAAATATGATTTTAAGGCGAGTTTTCCATTGACCCACTTCCTTGATGATTTCATTTATGGCTCAATGCTCGTGTGGGGTTGATCCAATGGTTGGGGATAACACTTTGGTAGTGTTAACTACGATTTTTGGGGGTGGTTTTGAGGTGTGGGCATGTGATAGTTGGTATTAGGGTATTCAACCATGGAGGTTTTGGGCACTTGGTTAATTGTAGGAAGGAGGAGCTGACTTTTGTGTGTTTTATGATGATTTTTCTGTTTTGAGTTGTGTTGTTGGAATGATTTTTTTCATATGTAAGAAGTTGATGAAATGTTAAATATTACTTGCTGTAGTGGTTTGAGAATGTGCTTGTGCATGCCAAGTGTTTGGTATATTGCCTCTATGAGTTTTGGGGTTGGATTGCTTGAATTGTTTTCATGATAATTGTTATATGAGGTTGTGAGTTATAATCCTAGTAGCTTTAAGGTTAATAAAGTCTTAAAGCTTTTGGCGTAGTCTTAAAATTTTAGTATTTTTCTTTTGAGTCAAATGCACTGCGTGATTTTTAATAAATCATAGAAAAAATATTTTAAGCTGAATTTTTTACAGTACATACTACACATATAAGAGCTTATCCGTATTTAATTTCAAGATAATTAGATAACTTTTCATAGACCAAATGAGTTTTACAAAGGGCTTACCTATAGTGTAGTAAATCTAAAAGTATGACGAGTACATTGGGATTTTGTGGAATTTACTTGAAACCTTTGTTGAGTGGGTTGGCTTGTAAATTCTTGCATTTGTTCAACATGTTTTTTACTTAGTTAATTTTAACAATGTTTTGGTTTAATCACTTGGTACCCAAAAGAAAACTCATGAGATATGCTACCTCCATTTTGAATTGATGTGTTTTATGTTAGCTAATAAATACACATTGTTTGTGTTAGGTTCTAAGTACTTAGGAAATAATGTATTAGAACTCTAATTTGTATTGTTGGCAAACCATGATCAAAACAGGTTGTTAGTCTTGTTTTAGACTTGCTTAAAGTGTGTCTTTTATGTAAAGTTGGAATTGAGTTAACTGCAGAATTGAGTGTGCAATTCTGACTGGCTCGATCGATCAAAAGTTGAGCAGAATGTTTTTTTTGCAGAATTTCCAACTCAGCCCTAAGCCCATATGACGTGTATGGTTTTATGTTTTGCCCTAAGTATAAAAGGGAAATCATAATTTTGAGGTTGCTCTATTTGCTGTGTGTGTGAATCTCTTGTGAGATCTGAGAGTTGGTTGCCTTCACACATGCTTAGGATTATCAAGAAGGAGATTTGATTGAGAGCTTGATGATCATTCAGTTGCTACACTAAAGAGCTTAAAGATACACAAGCGGGTGTGCTTGTACTTGCTGGAGAATCCAAGAAAGAAGGAGTCCGTGGTCTCGGAGCTTGCACGTGGTTGTGTCAGTAAGTTTTCTATTGGTGGGTAGCAATAGGATGTTAGTGGTCTAAGTCACTATTGTAAAACTTCGATTCTTTCATTAGTGGATTCAGTTTTACCTTAAAGATAGCTAGGTTAAATCCTCCCTAGGTTTTTTACCGGTTTGTTTTCCTGGGTCATCATACCTTTGTGTTCTTTATTTTCCGCACTTTACATTGATATGGTATATTTGTGTTAACCTAGATCTGGAATTTGGACTAAGTAATAACTTAGCTTGTTAACTAGGTTAATCCAAATGTGTTTTTAAGGGGTCTAAAAACAAACAATTTGCGGTAGTGTATTAAAATGCGTTGGTTGTGTTATGGTCCTTTGGGTCACTTGTATGCTTGTTTGACACCCTTTGGGAATTGATGCCTTGGGATAGTTAGGCTAGGCTTTAGACCCTCGATTTGATTTTAGGGGACCATTTTTTATCTATAAAGACAGGTTTATGGTACTTTGTGAAAGGCCTTATTATTGATAGGCTTGATCATTGTGTTTCTAGGTTTTGAGATTCTTGGTGATGGACTTAGTGATTGGATGGCTTGCTTTGGGTGATGTCTGATGGAGGTAAAATTGGTTGGTCTTCCAAGGTAAGTAACTTTTTGGTGGGATTTTTGGAAAATAACAATGTTGCATAAACATTGTTTTTGGGTCAAACACATTTTGGGAAAAATTATTTGTGGGATTATGTTTTCTTAAAGAGTATTTTGTTGTGACCCTATTATATATGACTATTTATGAAAAGTGCATCATATTTGGTAATGCATATGGGGAAATGCATGATTTGTTTGCATGGAAAATATAAGCATCTTTTATAAAATTCTTAGGAATGGATTTTATGGATTTATTGCATTATTGGCAAATTCTAAAGATGCTTTATCTTAGCTTGTATTATTTGGGAAATTTATGCAAAATATTTATGACAAGAGAAATGGTTTTGAGGACCTTGAGAATATTACGGATATTTGGTTATTGAAATATTTTATGAAACTACTTGGAAGTGAACTTTATATTTCAAATACATTAACTTGTTAGCTTTTGATGTGGATTTGTCATTGTGCCATGATATTGGTGATTACCCCGTCTATATGACGACCTTGTCATGTGGCCTTGGGCGAGGCTTTTGGTTTTGAAATGGTGTTGGATATATTTATGGCTCACATTGACTACTATGTAGTTTCATAGTTATTTTGGGAAGCTTGGTGCTACATTATTCCTATCATTCTTGTCATGTTGTAAAGGAAATTGATTTTGCATAAGTTAAATGGAAATTCCCATTTTGTAGCATGTTTGGTAAAAGGTGCATTATCATGAAACTTGCATTTCCCCCACCCCCATTAATTATGCTACTTACTGGGCTTTAGCACCTCTCACTCTCCAATAGTTTTTCAGATAAATTAGCTACACGTTGGGTATGAAGCTTAATTTATTGGTGCTGATTGGAGTGCTATATTAAATTGGGAGACTTGGGCCACAAATGGTTGGTGACTCAATCTTACAAAATGTAATGAGGTCATAATCAATTCTATTGGAGGTTGGGCACTTGAGGTTTGTTTGCCTTAGGCATAGTAGGCCTAGAATCAATGTTGAGGTTGCGTATTCTAGAAAGGATATGGCTTTGTGTAATTCAATTGAAGTTTTGTAATATATTCATGTATTATGTGGAGTCACATGATTTTTAGTTATTTTTTGTAAATGTGTTATAGAGTTTTGGCTTGAAATGTGGAGATTTCAGTATGGTTATATTCGTATCCTGTGGAAAAGAAAAGAAAAGAAAAAACTCCTATAGTCTCTCTCCTGATGGTTCTTTTCTCATGCTTTGGACCTTCTGGATTTAGGATGTGACACTTAGAGTTCCTAATCTTGCATCCAATTTACTATCTATTCATAAGCTTTGTTTGCAAAACAATGCTTTCTGTTATTTTAATGCTTACAGATTCTCTATTCAAGGTTTACCTTCAGGGAAGATCATTTACGAAGGATTCAGTAAAGATGGTGTTCATCTCATTCTTGCATCATCTTCTTTATACTCATCCTCATCCAATTCCACTACTTATTCTACCTCTTCAATTCATCAAACTTCACAAGTTGCTGCTTTGTCGTCTATCAAATCTGCTTAAATCTCACTTTGGCATAAAAGACTTTGACATCCAGGTGCAAAACTTCTCCATTCTACCATTCAATCTGTAAATCATGATTTTCCATTCAATAAGATTGATGAATGTTGTTCTTCTTGTAAATTTTGTATAAGTGCAAAGATGCTTCCTTGTTTCATTCGTGTTTTCTTTAAGATTTGAGAAAATAAATTCATTTGTGTTTTACAAAAATTATTTACTTATCTATTCATTATTCACATGTTTGATTAGATTATGATAGTATTTACAAAACAAATTTCAAAATTTTTTCCCTACCTATTATTTATTATTTTTTAAGGAAAAAGAGTTACAATTGTACAAGCAACACTTCTGCCTGGGATCAACCATCGATTTCTATTGTGTAATCTTATTAAAAATTTTGAACTTAATTATGCAGTCTTGCAATTTTGCGCGTAACATAAATTATATTTCCAAATTTAGTTTTATTTGTTGTTTATAGATGATATATTCTCAATGAGAAAAAGCATAAGGATCCTAACATGCCTGATTATGGGTCAGACCATTAAATGAGTGTTCGAATGGACCAACTTGTGAACAGATTTGCATCCTTGATTTGCAGCAATGGAGAATGGGAGTTTTGAACGTGGAAGATGCGAAAATCTTTTCAGTAATCTTTTATTAGATCTTTTGAATGTGGATTGGACTAACATTTATAAGTTTCATCTATTATTTTTATTTTTCACTTAAAAAAAAAAAAAAAAAAAACAAATCGTTAAATTTTTTCGCCCATCATGCAAATTTGCACCTAGTAACAGATAGTACTTGGAACCTTATAGAGGCACATGGTGAAGTCCTTACATCGGAAGAAAATGACAATTTAGATGCAGACCCTTTCCTAAAGGAGATGCATTTCTAAAAGGCATGGTCTTTTGCATTCCATGTTCATTGAAAGACTTACATGAATTAATACACCTAACTCAGAGTTGAAATAAAAAGGTGTCCTAAACATTGACGCCAAATGGAAGGTGTAAGTTTGAGTGATCCACACAAAAACAAAAAAAAAAAAAACAAAAAACAATTATTGCAACAGAAGCCTTGGAGAAGGAGACCCAAACAAATACGATAGACTTCAATTCCACTCTTTTCATGGAAAAGTGTATTCCACGTGTTTAGGTCCTCAACGATAAAAATATAGAATCAGTAAAGATAAAGGCATAATTATAATTAGTCGCACACCCACATAATGTGTGGAAATATATGATTACTTTGTAATTGTGATATGATGTATAATTTGTTCTCTCTAAAAATCAAAAAATTTCTAAAATTATTTTTCATCTATCTATCTTCTATATATATATATATATATATATATATCATTTTCGTATTTTAGGTGTGTTTAATTGAAATTATTTCTTTTTGAAGTAGTCCATATTTTTCTAAATTATATTATGGTACGTTGTGTTTTCCCTTTTTTTCTTACAACTAAACTCTTTATATTAGTCAAATTTCTCATTTCTTAAATGGGATATCATAATAATCAAAACTCATCACAAAATTACACTTGATATTACTTAAATAGTTGAGAAACATGTTCAAACATATAGCAAGATTGTATTTTGAAATAAATTCTAATTTTCGATTTCAAAATAACTAAGTATTATGTCAAACAAAAATCAAACAAAAGCTATAAGATGAAGAGAAAAGGCTTGTGATGGAAAACTCAAAAGCACCACAAAATCGTATATTAACCCAAAATAGTGTTATAAAAAAGATACAATGATTCATCAACCTAAAGTTAAGTTGCAGAAAGAATAAATAATTGAGAAAAAGAATAATCACCTTTTTTGGGAGAGACCTGAATTAGATAAATTTATGGAAAATAAGATGAGAAGAAGAATAGTCAAAATAAAAGATATAGTCACACCAAATTATCCAAGTCATGTTATGTAATTGAATAACATTATATTCTTCTATACCTTTTTATAATACAATACTATAGCATTTTACAATCAAAGAAAAGAAAAGAAAAACAACAACTTAAAAACACAAAACCAAAAAGTTTGGAGCGTGAAATACAATTTAATCCTATTTATTTTTTGTAGGGATATGCATCAACCTAAAATAGAGTTCTAAAGAACACACAAATTCATCAACCTAAAGTAAAGATATAAAACATAATAAACAATCCACACAAAAAAGGAAAAAAATTGAGAGAGAAAGGGAGAATAATAGTAAAGTTCTATATAACATTGAAATTCATCAACATAAAGTAAAGATACCAAAAAAAAAAAAAAAAAAACCACAAAAATGAAAAGAAAAACATGAGAAAGAGAAAGAAATAAGCTTTTTATGTGATAAAATATGTATAGAGTGAGAGAGAATAGCAAATTTATAGTAATAGGATGGGGATAAGAATAGTCAAAATGAAAGGAAGATGTAGGGATTAGGGGTGACCATGGGTTGGTCCAGGTCGGGTTTGTGCCTAACTTGAGACCGACCCGACCAAGTCGGGTTAAAAATTTTCAAACTCGCCACCGACCAGTCAGAGAGTTGGGTCGAATCTGATGTGTTAGGACATATATGATTCATTTGTTAAGAACATATGTCACTATTTTATATAATTGGCTAATCCTTTGACAAAACGCACTTGTATTTGGGTAGATCTAGGATGTGTTTAATACTTCAAGAAACTCTATTTCAAGATCAAGTGTTGAAGCCATGCAAGTTTGTCCAACATTCAAGTCTAAAAAGTGCCTATCATTAAAGCTCAACAGCTAGCCATCTATCGAGCTTGAAGAGCTGTTCTAGCCCCGTGGCTCGACAGCAGCTTGACAGATAGTTATCTGTCAAGGTTTAAGAAAAACAGATTTTTTTGTTCTGTTTTCTTCTAATCCATGATTATGTGTTTGGGTTTTCTTTTCTCACAACCCTAGACATATAAAAGGATTATTTTAAGGGCCGTCAAAGTGGACACAAGCTACACAAGTGTTAAGCAAAGTTTGTTCAAGCAAATTGTGACTGGAGACAGAATTTGCACTAGTTCATCTTTCTTGTGAAGAAGTTGCTGTGTTTGTACATTGTAGGGTTTTGTGACTAAGCATCTTCTCGATCTTTGTCGTGTGATGAACTGAAGAACTTTGCAGCTGAAAGCTCGAAAATGTGTTGAAAACACAAGAGCTGTTTAGACCCCCAAATTAAAATTACGGCTCGATAGATTTTACACAACTTTAATACAAAGTGCGGAATAGTGTAAAAGCGAGCGGATGAACAAGTAAGCTACTCTAATCCATAAACTAAGCAACACAGCAGTATAATGGAATTAAACAAGAGTAGTGAAGAAGGATGCAAACACAGAAAACACCGAGACGTATTCTCGAAGAGGAAACCGAAGAACTCGGCAAAAAACCTCTCCGCCGCCCTCCAAGCGGAAATCGATCCACTAGACAATCAGTTGGGATACATGGGTTAGCAAAAGACCCTCCAAGCCTAGTCTACCCGCTGTACCTAAGCCCTCCAAGCTCCTACTCCAACAAGGCTTCTCGGAACCGTGTCTTGTCCTAGTTATCCGGATCCCGCAACAAGCTCCATGTTGCATCTGCCATTCAAGGCTTCTTCCAATGCTTCCCAGCAGCACCAAAACGTCACATAGCACTCACAAGGTGTGGTAAGTGTTTGGGCTATCAACCTCTCAAAGATATGGATAATGGAGAGGGAAGGGTTGAGGAAATACCACAAGCAAATATATAGAGAAAGATGGGGAAGACAATCTCTAATTACCAATGTGTTTGGCTAGGGTTTTCTCTCTGAAGCATTCCTCAACAATTGTGGGTAATGATGGTATATATAGGATAGGTGCAAAAGGTGTGACTCAAAAAGTACAGGCTGGCAGAACAGCTAGTCTCGCGGGTGTCTCACGGGAAGGCCTTACCCGCGAGATACTCGCGAGACACAGTTGTCTCCACCTGGCCTGACTCTTCGCATTCCAGCATGTGACTGGCACATGGTTCACTTCGCGGGATGCTAGGTCGCGAGACACCTGCGAGAATCCTTCAATCTTCAAATGCTTGAGTCTTCAAACACTTTCTCTATCACACAACCCTTACAACAAGTCCCACAACAAATACAGGGTTTTAAACGATTGAACATAATTACAATCAAATTTGGCACGGAATAAAAGCCAACAAAAACACAGTTGTAAATTACAACTTTACAGCAGCTAACAACCTTCTCTACTTGTAATCGCTTGTTGTGATAATAGTGGATTCTCAGGATTGGTGACCTTAAAATCACCCGATGGGGTTTTTGTCGTGTAGGTTTTCCCCATTCGTAGACAAATCACCATGTCAATTTATTTTCCACTGCATACTTAGTTTAATTGGTGATTTGTTTGTGTTAACACGCGTTTGCATGTTAATTTGATTAATTAATAAACTTGGCTAATTAATTAATTAATCAATCACAAGGGGTCAATTCATTTTTGGTCTATCAAGATGGTTCTTTGCCAGAACGTGGTTGAGTCTTAGTCAGGGTCAGATCTGGACGAAACTCACCGGATATGGCTGAAAACTGGGCTGATTTGGCTGAAAATTGTGTAGATCTGGCCGAAATTTGGCGAATTTGGCTGAAAATTGGTCTTGTATGGCAAGATCTCAACGAGATCTTGTCGGATCTCAATGAGATCTCGCTGGATCTCAAAGAGATCTCGTCAGATCTCAATGAGATTACACTGGATCTCAGTGAGATCTCATCGGATCTAGCGAGATCCAACTGAGAAATTGTATAGACGGTGGAGATCGGCGGCCTTTTTGGTGGTAGAATCGGTCAAGTTGGTTGAAATCGGGTTTAGATGCAAGGACCCGCTAATTGACTTGCCAGAATTAGGTTAGGTACCTTAGAAACCGTCGCCGACCTGTCATGAGAGTTGAATCAGGCGGTTTCCGAAATGGGTCAATCGGAATTTTAGGTGGGTCGGGTACACGGTTTGTCTTGGACAAGCCTAGTAAGGATAAAGGAAGAGTGATATTAATGTTGATAGTAGTGGGGAGATAAAAAAAAGTAAAAAGGAAGGGGAAAAGTTGGAGAAAATGTAACAATAAACTAAAAAATTAATAAATAAATAAAAAGAGTCTAAAAAATAAGAGAGAAGTATTGAAAATAAGTAGGTGATATGGCCACTAACGTGGCTCAACTTGAGCGTAGCATTAATAAGTGCTATGCTTTAGCTTTTAAACCAAAAAGTTTAGAGCATGAAATGCAATTTAATCCTATTAATTTTTTTAGGGGAATGCATCAACCTAAAATAGAGTTCTAAAGAACACACAAATTCATCAACCTGAAGATATAATACATTAAAAAAATCCACACAAAAAGGGAGAAAAATTGAGAGAGAGAGAGAGAGAGAGAGAGAGAGAGAGGGAGGGATAATAATGGTAGAGTTCTAAATAACATTAAAATTCATTAACATAAAATAAAGATACCAAAAAAAAAAAAAAAAGAGAAAGAGAGAGAGTAATAACCTTTTTATGTGATAATATATGTATAGAGTGAGAGAGAATAGCAAATTTATAGTAAGTGTGAGTTTAGATACAGCTGAAATCCAACCACTTCTGCGTTTTCATTTTAAACAGTGGGTCCCATGCACTATTCACGGGACCTGCAAGTACGAAATTTGGCAAAATCAACTTTAAAACTGGGTCTCACGGCACTATTCACACATTTAAAAATTATTTTGCTACAATGTTTCTAGTTTTCAGTTTTCAGCAATAAGCGGTATCCAAACAGACCCTAAGAGGATGGGGATAAGAATAATCAAAATGAAAGGAAGATGAAGGGATAAAGGAAGAGTGATTTTAATGTTGATAGTAATGGGGAGATGAAAAATAAAAAAGAAAGGGGAAAAGTTAGAGAAAATGTAACAGTAAACTACAAAATTAATAAATAAATAAAAAGAGTCAAAAAATAAGAGAGAAATGATTGAAAATAAGTACGTGATATGGCCGCTGATGTGGCTCAACTAGAGCGTAGCAACAATAAGTGCTACACTTCAGTTTTTAAATATATATAGATATAGATTACAAGCAAAACGATTTGTTGATAAAATGTCAATAGAAGAAAAAGATGAGTAAATAATATAGTTTGATTCAGATAGAAATGAGTAAATATATGTGTAAAATCGAGGACCATATGTTTGAGATATGCAAATCTAAACATTTTCCAATATTAGCCTTGTTCCCACGGTATTCATTGTGAATCAATAGATTGGCCTATGCCCGCTGTGATGTTGGAAGAGGCCCATTATCTGTGTACCATGTTTCATCATTAGAAAAATCTCCAAAATGCAGCAACCATGGCTGCAAATTTCTTTGTTGGTACTCTCCCTTTATATATGCATTGTCCATGCGCAATTGATGGCACACAACGTGGCCAGGTCTATGACAAAATTTGCAAGGTGACCTAGGCCTATTAGGATCACCAATATTACCAATTTGTGGAGTTCTTGGTGTGGAGTCACATTAAATCCCTCAATCTAAACGTTCATCAACTAGCTTTCTTGCTAATACAAAGTTGTCAGCAATGGAGTCGATCTGTTTTGTCAACAAATTCGGTAATAAAGAGATGTCCTCTATAGGTGGTTTGAAGTTGTAAAGTTGTAATTTACAACTATGTGTTTTGTTGGCTTTAATTCCATGCCAAATTTGATTGTAATTATGTTCAATCTTTTGTACCCTGTATTTAATGTGGGATTTCATTGTAAGGGTTGTGTGTGAGAGAGAGAGAGTGAAGACTCAAGGCAAATTAAAGACTGAAGTGTTTTCGTGCGTAGCTCGTGAGTAAGCATCTCGCGAAGTGATGCATGTGCCTTGCACATGATTGGAATGTGAAGAGTCAGGACAAGATGGCGACAGCTAGTTTTCGTGAGTATCTCGCGGGTAAGGCCTACCCGCGATACACTCGTAAAACATTCTATTTTGTCAGATTGTCATTTCTGATACACACTATCTATGCCCACTATATATATACCCACATTACCCATAGATGTTAAGGAGTGCTTCTGAGAGAAAACCTTAGCCACAAACCTTGAGAGTTAGAGATTGTTATACCCATAATTCTCTACACAATT
This sequence comes from Quercus gilva, assembly GCA_023621385.1. NCBI lineage: Eukaryota > Viridiplantae > Streptophyta > Magnoliopsida > Fagales > Fagaceae > Quercus > Quercus gilva. The sequence continues at coordinate 72,869,294 of CM042477.1, read as the reverse complement.
GCTTGTAGATTTTTCTTAACTCCTACCTCTCCATTTCCATACCATTGAGAGATTGATAGCCCAAACACTTACCACACCCTTTCAAAGTGTCAAGTGAGGTTTTGGTGCTACTGGGAAGCATTGGAAGAAGCCAGGCTTTGGCAGATGCAATCGGGAGTATTGTGGGATCTGGAGAGCTAAATAAGACACAGTTCCGAGAAGCCTTGTTGGAGTAGGAGCTTGGAGGGCTTAGGTGCATCGAGTAGATTAGGCTTGGAGGGTCTCTTGCTAACCCATGTATCCCAACTGACTGTCTAGTGGATCGATTACCACTTGGAGGGTGGCGAAGAGGTTTTTCGCCAAGTTCTTTGGTTTCCTCTTCGATAACACGTCGGCGTGTTATCTTGTGTTTGCATTCTTCTTCCCTACTCTCTTACCTTTCATTTTACTACTGTGTTATAATGATTATGGGTTAGAGTAGCTTGTTTGTTTATCCACTCACATTTACTCTATTCCGCAATTAGTATTAAGTTAGAGTAAAATCAATCGAGCCGTAATTTTAATTTGAGGGTCTAAATAGCTCTTGTGTTTTCACACATTTTCGAGATTTTAGAAGTTGATTCTTTAGTTGTAGAATTCAAGAATGAGATTGAGACGCATTGCATTTTTTCTAGCTATAGCCACAGTGTATATCATTTGTATAAAATGACCCTTCACTTTTTTTTTTTTTTTTTTTTTTTTTTTTTTTTTTTTTTGTTTTTTGAGAAGAACCCTTCACTTAAATTATGTAGGAAATAAAATTCCCCTAAATTCTTTAGCTTCTCTTATCATAAAAATAATGTGTATATTATTTGTAGGTGGAAACCCCATTTTAGTCTTTACATTTTGAGGTCACATTCAATTTAATCTCTATATTTTGATAGCAGTTAATTTGATCCCTGTTATTTTCAACTTGCAGTTAATTTAGTCCCTACCGTTGACTCACTAAGGGAAAATGTCTATTTGGCATATGGTTTATATTGTTGGCATACAAGTGGCTAACATAATAATATAAAATAAAATAATTAAACAATAAAAAAGCCATGTGAGTATTTTAATGAAAAATAACGATCCCTGTCATCAGTAGTTGTCACTAAACTTTGTTGTCTCAGATTTTTTGTATCATATTCTATGTGGCTATGGAGGTGGAACCTTATGAAAATGGAGGTGGAAGAGCAATGGAGTAGAGAGAAACGCGTAGTGGATGAGAAAGACAGAGCAAAGAGAAAAATATACCTATTTTTGGGATTAGAGATAGGTATGAAATATTATAAATAAGGATAATAAATGAGATCCTTATCAAAATATCAGCATTAATGAGTGCATTTTTTTGACCGTTGGATCTACTTAAATCAAATTAGAAAATGTGTAAATTGAACCCATCTCATATAATATATTGGTATTTAAGCCTGATCCAATGCGGTGGTACATATAGACCCTTGTTATTGTTAAGAAATGGAAATGAGTGGTGAATTCCTTTCTAGTTGGGAGCATTTGATTTCTTCAATCTTGAAGATATTTAAATTTGGGGAGATGAACCCACGTCTTGTCTGCATTAGAAGCTACTAATCAACCAAACTTAGAGATCAAGGCTTTATTTAGATATTCAGTTCTTCTGAGGCCAAGACCTTCAACTACTCTCGAGCAATGATATGAATACCGTTTTGGTGCCCGTTCCAGTTTGTTTATTGGAACGAAATATTTCGGTACCGGCCTATTTTGGCCCGTTTTAGACCATTTCAAAATTACCACTTTATATATATATTAGTAATTAATAAAAAAATGTTATTACTCATTGCCATTCTTAAGCCAAATTTTATAAATGTAATATCATCATTTAATGAATGAAAAATAATGTTTTAAAAGAAATATTACTATAATAATAGTGGTTAGGTTGATTATTTTAAAATTCAAAACTGGGTATTTTAGTAAATAAATATGTTAATATTTATAAACCAGGAAGCTTCTAGGAAGCCCCCTTTCACCTTTTCACCTAATCCCACTCCATCACCCACGTGCAATGACTTACACTTTCTCCTCCACTCTTTCTTCTTCATTTCATATTCCCTTCAGTTACATACATTTACAGAAGTACTTCTTGGAAAGTTTCAGAGACCCAGACAAGAAGTTTAAGTGCAAGACTGATGAAGAAAGTTTCAAACGCAACTAAAATTTGAGCTTCCTCCACATTTGCTTTAAATTTTTGTTCTCTTCTTCTTCCTTTTTTTTTTTTTTTTTCAAATCATTTGGTAGCTTCATAGCAGATATGATTTGAACTTCTTCAGGCAATCAGTGCTAGGTGGAAACATGTTGTGTTGATGGGTTTGTTAGTTTAAGTTTTATTTTTTTTGGCTAAAAACTGCTACCGACCGAAATTTACATTTCGGTTGAAATTGATCGAAATCAGCTAGAATGGCGGGAATGACCCGAAACTGGCCGGAATTGGACCTGAGGTGGAACAGGTGGCATTACCGTTTCAGATTGCATCCCGGTACAAAATATTCTGGCCATTCCAGCCGGAACGGAACATATTTAATAACATTACTCTCGGGTATAGGTGCCTATCTGAATAGCTAAAACCCCATGAATGGCTAAAACCCCTGAAAAGTATGCTGTCTATTTTGTGGCAGATGCTCTTTCAAATTAATAAGAATGTTCACTTGTTATTGGTAGGTGCCTGAGAAATTGCTATTGATACTCTTAGCAAATAATTAAACCCCTACTAACCAATTTTAAGTCACAATCACTTTTACCCTAAATTAACAATTAATGCTTAATATAAGTGATTAACCAATTTTCATTGCATTGCATGCATATCCAAATAGCAATAAATGAATATAAAGCAATATAAAGTGCGGAATAAAGTAAGGGAAGGAAGCCAAAAATAACACTTGATGTGTTATCGAAGAGAAAATTAGATTTCCTGATGACAATCCTCTTCTAAGCACTACCATTGAATCTCCACTAGTGAATAGTTGCAATGCTGGTTTCCTAAAGACCATCCAAGCCTAAAGTTCCCTTGGTACTTGAACCCTCCAATTTCCAACTATAACCAAACTTATCAAAGTCCTTCTTCACCTAGTATTGGAGTCTGTTAGGTTCTAAAGACTTAGGAACTTATGTATTTAAAACTCTAATTTGCAATGTTGGCAAACCATGATCAAAACAAGTTGTTTAGTCTTGTTTAGGCTTGCTCAAAGTTGTGTCTTTTATGTAAAGCTGGAATCCAGCTGATGTAGAAATTACTATGCATTTCGGCCTGGCTTGATCGATCGAAGCTTAGGCTCGATCAATCAAATATCGGGCAGAATGCATTTTTCTGTAGAATTCCAACTCAGCCCTATCTCATTTAAAATGTTTAGGGTTTTATGTTTTGCCCTAGGTATATAAGGCAAACCCTAGCCACGTTTTAGATGTTGCTCATATTGCAATTTGTGTAAATTTCTTGTGAGATCTTTGGGGAGCTTTCCTTTACACAAGCTTAGGATTATCAAGGAGGAGATTTCTTCAAGAACTTGATGATTATTCAGTTGCTGCCATAAGAGCTTAAAAATACGCAAGCGAGAGTGCTTGTACTTGCTGGAGAATCCAAGAAAAAAGGAGTCTGTGGTCTTGGAGCTTGCACGTGGTCGTGTTAGTAAGTTTCTACTGGTGGGTAGCAATAGGATGTTAGTGGTCTAAGTCGCTATTGTAAAACTTCAATTCTTTCTATAGTGGATTCAGGTTTACCTTGAGGATAGCTAAGTTAAATCCTCCCCAGGTTTTTACTGGTGTGGTTTCTTGGGTCATCATATCTTTGTGTTATTTATATTTTCGCTGCTATACATGATATGATTGCTTAATTGTGATAACCTAGATCTGGAATTTGGACAAAGTAATAAATTGGCTTGTTAACTAGGTTAATATAATTGTGTTTTAAGGGGTCTAAAAACATACAGGTGGTATCAGAGCAAGTTGCTCTCTTGTTGTAGATCTTTTGATCTCTGAGCTGATCCTTGACCCCTATTGTCATGGAACATGGACACTCTCTAGTTATTCCTCCTCACTTTGATGGGAATAATTATGCTAATTGGAAAATAAGGATGAAAGCATTCTTGAAATCTATTAATGAGAGAGTCTGGAACTCCGTTGAGTATGGATGGGAGAAGCCCACTACTCCTGTGAGTGAGTGGCAAACTTCTCAAAAAGAAGCAGCTGCGTTCAATAGCAAAGCTATGAATGCTATCTTTAACGCTGTTTCTATGGAGGAATTTAAGAGAATCTCTAATGTTGAGGTTGCTCACACTGCTTGGAATATCCTTCAGACTGTGCACGAAGGCACACAGGCTGTCAAGATTAATAAGTTGCAGCAATTAACATCTAGATTTAAGAGCATTAGGATGTTTGATGATGAATCTTTTGATGAATTCTATGCTAAACTTAATGATATTGTTAATTCTGCATACAACTTGGGTGAAATCTATGATCAACCTAAAATTGTTAGGAAGATTCTTAGATCTTTAACTAAAGATTTTAGACCCAAAATGACTGCCATCACAGAAAGCAAGGATGTGGACTCCATCCCTGTTGATGAACTTGTAGGATCTCTTCAGAGTTAGACCTACCCAAAACTAGCAAATCCAAATCAATGGCTCTTAAGTCAGTTGATGATGTTGAGGTTGGTGGATTTGATGATGAGCTCTCTGCTACAGAGATTGCTTACCTTGCTAAGAACTTTAGAAACTTTCTTAGGAATAGTAACAAAAGGGCAAGAGGTATGAACACTACTAACCCTATAAACTTTAGGAAGAATGATCTCACTAAGGTTAGTAACACTGAAAAACCTAGAGAAAAAGTAGGTTAATTTCCTAATAATTCTATGGGTCCTCAATGTTTTGGATATCAAGGGTATGGTCACGTAAAATCTGAATGCCTTACATACTTGAGGTCTAAGGGTAAGGCTATGACTGTAACCCTTAGTGATAATGAAGTTTCTGATGATAAGTCTAGGTGTGACGAGGATGGAAACTTTATTGCTTTCACTGCTACTACTGTAGTAAATGAAAGTGTGTTTGTTGAAGAGAGCCCTTATGATAGGGAACTCTTTGAGGATGCAGATCTTCAAGAAGCCTACAATAAACTTTGCAAAATTGCTGCAAAGGATGCCATGAATGTTGAATTAGGTTTGAAGAAAATTGCATCTCTTGAGCTTGATAAGAAAAATTTGCTTGTTAAATTGTTTGATGCTAATGAACTTTTGAACAATGTGAAAATTGAGAATACGCTTTTGCTTGATAAAGTTAAGAAATTGGAACTTGATTTATTTGTTGCTAGATCTGCTAGTTCTAAACTTAATCATATGCTGTGTGTTCAAAAGTCTCATTCTGACAAATCTAGATTAGGTTTTGTTGAAAGCATCTCTGTGTCTACACCCAATTCCATTATCTTTGCTCCTTCATCTTCTTCTGAACCTTCAGTGAGTGAGGTTGTGAGTGAAACTGTCAAACCCCCTGTGAGTGAGGTTGTCAAACCCATAGAAGTTTCACCACCTAGGAAGATTAGGCTTGAACTGAAAAAGTCTAAACCTAAGGAGTCCACCCTTTCTAAGGACAAGATGCATGGTAAGCTTGCTTGGGTTTGTCATTTTTGTGGAAAGTCTAGACACATTCATCCAAACTGTTACAAGCTGCAAGCTGCTAAGCGAGCAAATAAGCCGAAAGTGCCTGTGCCACAAGCACACGATCCTATGGTACTTATTGGTGAATTGGTAAAGGCTCTAAACCTTTATTCCAATCCTGGAGTTGGAAATCATTCCCATGTGAATAAGAACTCCAATGCTTGTGTTGCATCTAAAAAGTTTTGGATGCAAAAGGCTCAATCTAATTGAGTCTTTCTGATATGGTCCTTGTGCTTCATTGCTATACCCTTTGTGACCTTTGTTCTTTTGGTTTTTGTTTTTGTTTCTAGGATTTGCATTGCATAACATTCATGCATTTCATTCTAGGACTGTTTTTTTTTTTTTTTTTTTTAAAAAGGGAATCAAATTGTGTTTTGTATTTATTTTCTTGGTTTTGAAAACAAGATTGGTCAATCTATTTTTACATAACATGTCTTTGTACCTTGTTTAGTTTTGATAAGCTTATTTCTTGCACTTTACTAGTTTGAGTTTTGTAGTGCATGTTGTGTGGGAAAGATGTTTATGGATTTTGATCACTTTGTCTTGATCCTAAAGTCACATGTCTTTGACTGTTGGACTTTAACCTTTTGAGAAAGGCATAAATAACCATCTCACCACTATTCATTGCCAATCATGAACACCTTAGTGCATATCGTAAGATTTTGTGCTCGAGAAAGTGTTGCACATGCATAAAAAGAATATAAGGTGTAGCCTCAGTTTAAATGCTTAAAATTGGTGTGTACATTATTGGACTTACTACTAAATCAAATAATTAAAATTGGTGTGTACATTATCCCGGATATTTTAATAAGTTTCTGAATAACTAAAATTGGTGTGTACAATATGAGACAAATCAAGAAACTTACATGATTGCAAGCTTGTGATCTAGGAGATGTGAGAGTTATATGATGTAACTCTTTTGGTGATAGTCTCTTTCAAATTCTATGTGATGAATTTTGTATACTTTGTGTTTAATTTCTATTCATATATCACCTCATATGTATCTCAAGTTTTTGCTAGTTGCACACACTACACAAGTTACTCTTTGCTAAACTTTGTACATGTTATTGTGTGTGTTTTTGGTTTGACCAGTCAAGTTTAAAAATACCTTGAGTTTTTATGCAAAACATATTTGATGCTTGAGAATTCAAAAGGAAAATGTGTGAAAATCTTAATTTTGGGAAAACTGGGTTTAAAACTATTGTTTTTGAAAAACATCTCATCTCATACTCATGCATTTTACTCATAAAATTCAATGCTTTAAGTGTTTTTGCTCAAAATTTGCTGAGTTTTTCAAAAATGTGTTTTTTTTTTTTTTTTTTTTTTTTTTTTTTTTTTTTTTTTTTTTTTTTCCAGAATTTCGATCGATCGAGGCTATTTATCGATCAATTGAAATTGTGATTAAAAATTGAAGTGAGCCTCTGTCTGTTTCGATCGATCGAACCTAAAATTTCAATCAATCGAAAATCGTGAATAAGGTTTTTAAAAATAAGATCTTGACTTATTCGAACCTCACTTTTCAAAAGTTTTCAAACTTTTCTCTCTCTCTCCGATTTGGACTTGGCTCCACCTCAAATTTTTGCAAGGTTTTCCTCTTTCCAAGCCAGTAAGTCCATTTTACCATTCCTTTTGCATTTTATTTCATGTTTTCATGCATAAATTCATGCATTTTATTTGGGATTTTCAGACCTATTCAAAATTGGGTTTTTGATGAATCAACCCTTATTTTATGAAATTGATCATTGGGTTTTGTTCCTATGATGTTTTAAACATGTTCTTAATAGTTTAATTTAATCAATTTTGTGATTTATGAGAAATTGGAAATTCTAGGGCTTGTATTAACCCAAATTGGGGATTTTGTTCAAATTGGGTTTAATTAATGAAATTGGCTTGTTGGATTGATCTTTTTGATCATTCTAAACTGTATTCTATCTTGTGTGATAATCAATTGGTCAAATTTTTTTATAAAAACGAACAAGTGGTTTTTCGAATTTTGGGGTTTTTTATTAGAAACTCTATGCTCAAGCCAATTTTGTGAATTTGAACTTAAATTGAACTTAGTTTCATTGCATTAGAGCATGCATTATGACATTTAACTGTTCATGCATCATATAGATTTTTATTCTATATTTTTTTGTCTGCTAACTTGCAATTTGCCCTTGGTTTTTCTTTTTTGTTCTTTTTGGTTTTGCTTTGTGTCTTTGTCCTTTCCTTAGCACCATGCCTAGGAAGACCAGAGCCCATAGGACTCCCTCCACTTCTTCTGAGTCTCCTTCTAGGAGTGAGCTGTTTAAGAATGACAAAAGCAGAGAGTTATATGGTAAGTTGAACAGTAAAAGAAAGATATGGGCTGAACAATCTATTGTGTTAGATGAGCTAGATCCTGCCATTAGGGCAAACTTTGAGAGTAGAGGCTGGTTGACTCTGTTGGAGGTAGATCATCCAACCCCGACCACCCTGATTAGAAAGTTCTACTCGAACCTTTCTTGCCACATCTATGATTCCAACACCTTTGTTTGGAGTTGGATAAGAGGTGTTGAGTTCACCATTACCCTTAGGGTGGTGGCTGAGGCTCTTGGAGTTTCAGTCATTAGGTAGCCCGTCTATCCTTATGAGGAGTTTCCACCCCTTGATTACGTCATGTCATACATCACTGGGTCTTCTATCCAGTGGGGTTCTGATCCTCGGATCACTTCCGCTGAGCTTACTGAGACTACCTATCTTTTTCTTAGGATAGCCTGTCATTCCTTGTGGCCTATTTCTCATCTCTACACCATCCCGATTGAGAGATGTGTGTTTCTATATGCCCTTGTTTCTGGTGCTTCTATTTCTTTCCCTCATCTGTTTCTTCGTTCTTTGAACAAAATTCATAGAAGGCGCTGTTGGTCACGCTCTTGTTTATCCTATTTTCATTCATAAGATTTTGTTGTTTTTAGGTTTAGATGGTTTCCTCGCGTCTGAGCCCGTACACATTACTGGTCCTATAGGTGCCACTTTCCTTCAACAGAAGGTTGCTAATTTGAGAGCTAGAGTTGAGCCTTCTGGTGCTGTACCCCCTCCTCTCTCTTCTACAGGTGATGCACAAGCTGAGGTGTCTGGTGTTGCTGCTGCTGCTAATGCTGATTTTCCTCCACTGACTACTTCAGATGATTCTGACATTCTTCATATGTTGGATCATGTCTTAACCGTTCAGGCAGCTTACAGATAGATTTTGGTGGACTTGCTCGATGAGGTTCGTGCTTTGCGTGCAGAGTTGGCGCATTTTAGACAATCTCCTCCGCCACCTCCTTTTGATGATGGATTTTGATTGCCCTTTGGCATTTCGTCACAAAAAGAGGGAGTAGGCATTTGTGTAGTAGCATTTGTGTAGCTTGTAGAGGTTTTTTGTTTTTGTTCATAGGGGGAGTAGTTTTTGAGTGTTTTGGAGCCTGTGGTGATTAGATTGTATCTAGGAGCTGCATTTTGTCTTTACATTTTTTGGCTCTTGATGTACTTTGTGGGGCTATTCATGTTAGGGGGAGATACTTTTATTGTTTTACATGTTTCTTATTTCACTGCTTATTGATTTATATTTATGAGTTATTTATTGATATATGTCTTTTATTTTGTGTTGTGTGAAATCAAGAATTTGTTTTGTTTACTTGTATTTTTTCCACACATGTGTTTATGCGTTTTGTTTATATTTCAGGAAATATACAGGTTGATTCAATTGAGTTGCTATCTACACTTGCAACTGATGGATAGTAGTTAGGATTGGATTTGTTGTAATGAGCATTTTTTTTGTAAAGGGCTTTTATTTGTAAACTTTGAGCTTTTAGTTTGTGTTTTGTCATGGATTGTCAAAGGGGGAGTTTGTTAGGTTCTAAAGACCTAGGAACTTATGTATTTAGAACTCTAATGTGTAATGTTGGCAAACCATGATCAAAACAGGTTGTTTAGTCTTGTTTAGGCTTGCTCAAAATTGTGTCTTTTATGTAAAGTTGGAATCGAGCTGATGCAGAAGTTACTATGCATTTCGGCCTGGCTCGATTGATCAAAGCTTAGGCTCGATCAATTGAATATCAGGTAGAATGCATTTTTCTGCAAAATTCCAACTTAGCCCTATCTCATTTAAAACGTCTAGGGTTTTATGTTTTGCCCTAGGTATATAAGGCAAACCCTAGCCACGTTTTAGATGTTGCTCATATTGCAGTTTGTGTAAATCTCTTGTGAGATCTTTGGGGAGCTTTCCTTTACACAAGCTTAGGATTATTAAGGAGGAGATTTCTTCAAGAACTTGATGATCATTCAGTTGCTGCCATAAGAGCTTAAAGATATGCAAGCGAGAGTGCTTGTACTTGCTGGAGAATCCAAGAAAGAAGGAGTCCGTGGTCTTGGAGCTGGTCGTGTCAGTAAGTTTCTACTGGTGGGTAGCAATAGGATGTTAGTGGTCTAAGTCGCTATTATAAAACTTCAATTCTTTCTATAGTGGATTTGGGTTTACCTTGAGGATAGCTAGGTTAAATCCTCCCCAGGTTTTTACCAATGTGGTTTCTTGGGTCATCATATCTTTGTGTTATTTATATTTCCGCTGCTATACATGATATTATTGCTTGATTGTGATAACCTAGATCTAGAATTTGGACAAAGTAATAACTTGGCTTGTTAACTAGGTTAATCCAATTGTGTTTTAAAGGGTCTAAAAACATACAGAGTCCATGCATTGGGCGGCCATAGTAAGCCATGAAGACCTCTTGGATATGTGGTGTAGCTTCTCTAATAATTTTTAGCATCAATCACTCAAGGAATATCACTCAAAGGTAACATGGAGTGTTTGGAAAATCACCTCTCAAGATATGGAAATGGTGAAAGGGAAAGAGAAGAAAAAGGGCTATGGATTCACTCAAGGAATATGGGTTTTCTCTCTCTTAAAGGATGAGCACAATAAACTCTCACAAAGGTTCACAATCTGCTCTATAAGGTTTTCTTTCTAGCTCTCTTGCAGATTGGAATGAGTTGTTTTTTGGATAAGAATGATACGGCTGCAAATAAGAATGGAGTACTGAAATTCTATCCTCAAGCAAGTTGTAACTTGAATAAATACAAATGCTTCCTTTTTCTGCCACATGTCCAACTTACAACCTAGGATGCAACTCGCAAGGGCAACTTGAACTACTCAACAACAGCAGCAAGGGCTAAACTGCTAAAATAATCTACCCCAATAAATTGCAATACCCAATCAAAATTAAGAATATTTACAAGTAAATTTGATATGAAATAAAACCAACAAAACATGGACTTTATAGGTGCCATAAAGTTAGCATTTTAAGTGTACCAGGAAAAGAATATGGTTTACTTGTTTTTTTCTTCTTAGATTGGACTAACAATGGACATTGAAGAGGTAATAGAGAAGGCAGTATTTACACCATATGAGATTCTTGGGAAATTGTTCAAAATGAATATGAAATCCTAAGATTATGATGTCAATAACAAATGCTGCCTATCGACCTTCAATCATTGTAATGGTAACATTGTTAACCGAGCATTTTCTTTGGCTAACTTTAGAGAACTCTGTATCTGACCCATTTTGCTTTTCAACAAATGTTGGTTTCTTTGGATGAGGAAGATCAACAATCTCACTTTTAAGCATGGAAATTACAGTAGATGCAGTTGGCCTATCTTTGGCAAATTCTTGCACACACAACAAGCCAACATGTATGCATCTCAAAATCTCCATTTCATAGCATGGTTTAGATATCATTGGGTCTATTAAGGCCACAATGTTGTTTGCTTTCCACAATTTCCATGCCTGGAAACATAAAAAGAGGATTGAAATTCTTAGCATCAATAATAAAACTTAAAAGAAACAAGCATTGGAGATTGTAAAAAGTAAGGGAATGAGATAAGGATGACTTACATGTCCTAAAAGGCTCATGGATTGCTCATCATGATAAAAGCTAGAGTTTTTTCTTCCACTAACTATCTCTAGTAACAACACTCCAAAGCTGAAGATGTCCGATTTCTCTGAAAATCGTCCTTCCATTGCATATTCAGGAGACATGTAGCCACTAAATTTCAACAAAACACAACCAAATCTTGTAATCTCTAATATTAGTATTAGTATCTAATTGAATTGGCAAATCCGAAAGGTACTTACTAAGTTCCAACGACCCTATTAGTATTGGCCTGGTCTTCATTACTTCTAAAAATCCGGGCCATACCAAAATCTGATATTTTTGGATTTAGATCTTTATCCAACAAGATGTTACTTGCCTTTAGATCTCTATAAATAATTCTTAATCTAGAATCCCGATGAAGATATAGCAAACCTCTACCAATTCCTTCTATAATGTTGAAGCGTTTTCTCCAATCTAGCAATATTTCTTTGTGTGAATCTATTGAATTTGAACAAAAGAAACAAAAGAAAGAAAGTGAGAGTTAAAGTTACACGGTGAATGAACATGAAGAAGTTCATTTGGTTGAAATCATCAAAAAACTATTTCAAGTGAAGTACCGCAACAAAGAATATTGTTTGATTGTCTCAAAATACACTACTTTTGTCCACAGTTTTTTTTTTTTTTTTTTTAAATAATGTAAAATATTTTTGTAATAAGATATGATATCAAAATTAACTAACCAAAGAGAAAGGCATCCAAACTTTTGTTCAGCATGTATTCATAGATTAACATCCTCTCTTCTCCTTCAACACAACAGCCTAGGAGCCTAACAAGATTCCGATGTTGAAGCTTAGAAATTACTACCACCTCATTCATAAACTCTTCCAACCCTTGTCCAGAAGTTCTGGAAAGTCTTTTTATTTCAATTTCTTGCACATCTGACAATTTTCCCTACAAACAAACATCAAATCGTTAAGTACATATTCACTATTAGACAAGAAACTCTATAAGAGCAACCATTACTCTGTATACGGGACCAAATCCACCCTGCCCAAGCTTGTTAGATTCATGGAAGTTGTTTGTTGCACTCGCTAGCTTCACAAAATCGAATAGTGGTAGTTCCTGGACTTTCACTTGGTTCAGATTGTCTCCAAGCATGTCTTCACTTGGAAATTTTTTATGTGCTTCTCTATTGAACATTAACATCTCCTTCTCTTTCTTTCTCCTTGCTGATTTCCACTAACATTTGTGAGTATAATATATACCAACATTTCCAAGTACATTGTTTCAGCTCTAGTCTGAATATTACCTTTGTGTTTAGCAATCCACCTCCACAATAAGTACGTGAAGATTGAAATGAAAATTGTTCCTATGATAACTGTAATAGTGACAATTTTCCTCACATCTCCATTTGTATCTGTAAATCATAAAATCGTATTACACTAATTAAAAAAAAAAAAAAATAGATAACTAATTATATTTTCTTTTCCATTTGGGGGTCAAATAAATTGTATTTTACAAGGATTTCATTAGGCTTTTTTTTTTTTTGGGGGGGGGGGGGGGTGGGGGGGTTCGTTATGGGTGCATGATTTGAAGCATAAGATAAAATTTTGACAGAGAGCAAAACAACTCACCAAGTTCGGAATGGGCAACACGAATATAAAGATCAACTCCGCTACCGTTAGAGAATTTCTGTGTGTCAATTAAGGTTTGAGTCGATGTCATACAACCTGTACCTGAATCAATAGCATAAGCTATACAAGAACAATTCTGCAGACACTGCTGCCTGCAATCATCTTCCTGAGCAGCTGACCATTCTACAGAGTCTGGCACCTTCATCATGTTCAGTTTCAAAAAGCCATCCATTTTGCCAGCTTCACCACTGGTGTTCACCCTCCCACACTGCAACGGTGTCCTCCTCACACATCCACTAGTCCAATTTTGTCTATTCCATTCTTCTGTGTTCTTTGGCTCAAACCCCTCTAAACAACTGCAAATTGGGGAACTCATTGAATTACAGCTTCCAAATGCACCACACTTACCATAAACATCGCACTCACTGAGCAAAGCTTTCCACTCAACCTCCCAAACCTCCTTCTCACTATCCCAATATCTTGCCACTGTATCTCCTTCCATAGTCAGGACAACGTGTGAAGAATGAGAGATAAAAGATGAAACTAAATAAGTAGTTCCATCTTGGTTTTGCACCATATTAAATTTGTCACGAAATAGAACATATCTTGGTGCTCCAATGAACTCCGGACCATTCCATGGACCAAAGCGGAAATATGGTCTATCATCTTTCCAAATGAATGCCTGAGTAAGACTTTGACTAGAAATTCCGGCAGAGAAGCTTCCAATGGATGGATCAGAAGGGCTTTTCCATGACGTCAACTTCACTTTCTCACCTGTTCTTTCATTAGTACTAAGTTTCATCTCGGGTAACATTATATGAGAAGGATTGTTAAAACTCTCCCATAGGATTGTCCCTGTAGTGTTTTCTTTTAAGACAAGGTTCCCCAAATCTAAAAGCTGGGCGCTTGAATTGGCTACAGAGTTGTTAATATTCGATGACCAAAGAATCTCCTTTTGTCCATTTAATACTACAAGGTTGCCCTCCTTAGATATAGTAAGAACTCCAGAAGAATCGTTGAGGGGTTTCTGTCTGTTCGCTACCCATACGGCTGTGAATGCAGAAATGTTGTTATACCATATCCCTAGGTAGCGGTTGGTAGAATTCACTGGGCTGAAGAATCCCAGTTTGAAAACACTTCCATTGGAGATTATGTAGTCAGAGTCTTTGTCTTTGATTAATTGAGAAGATCTGATGGTGTCTACAGCAACAACGCCTAAGTTTAAACAAAGGCAACAAAGGACAGACAAGAAGTTACTCTTGCTAAGACGTCCCATAACTTCGTTTGAACCTACTTTGTGTGAGAATTCAGTAAAGGGATCTGGGAGGCCCTGTTTATCTAACTACTAGTTATAGACCCATGAGTTACACGGTTTTATGAAAAAAATTATAAAATAAATATATAAATAATTATATATTTTAATAAATTCAATAAAGATAAAAGAAAAAAATTATTGAGTGTAAATAATTATCTCACTAAAATAAGGGGTAAGATTTCTTCCTAAAACTAAATTAAATTGATAATTCCAAATTGAATTTTAAATTGATAATTATTTTTAAAAAAAACGTACTAAACAATTGATAAATCTAAAATTAATATAATCTTGATACTATTATAAATTAAAATTAAAGTTGATAATTCATGAATACAAGTGTAGAACATCTTGATAATTTGATGTAACATAAAAATCAAATAAGAAAATTGTTAAAATTAATCTATTAATTCTAACCATATTAATTCATTAATTCTAAGGCCCTAACCCTAAGCATATAAATTAGATCAAAGCTAAGAAAATTAGTTTAAACAAAAGGCAACCAATATACAAAACCTAATCACTTTAATAAAAGCAAAATACAAAAAAAGAAGAAGGAGCCTTTAGAAACTTGACAATGTTTTCGAATGTTTTGAATTCATTAATTAAAATCACATGAAGACAAAAAACCAATAATAACACTAAAGAAAATAAACAAAATGAAAATAATAATAAAAAAAGAAAGAGTGCATACCTACATTGTCATGAGATTTAGGCATTCACATATTGAAATAAGCTTCACACCAAAAAGGATATATAGGGTTATATATATTGGTAGGATTCCATTTGAAATATAATTCAATTAAGTGTGCGTCGCGCTTCCCAGATGCATGTTTGCGTTTTCAACCTTTTTTTTTTTTTTTTTTTTCCCAGTCGTGAATGTTGACTTGGTGAGGTGAACAGTGTGCACACAGTATACACACAGTGCACAAACAGTACCTTTTTCAGCCACTTTTTTAGTGATGGGACCCACAAATTTCACTTTTCAACAATTTTGTCGTTAAAAATGGGTCTCACGATACTATTTACACATTTAAAAATTATTTTGCTACAGTGTTTTTCAGTTTTCAGTTTTCAGTTGTATCCAAACGGACCCTAAATCTTACTGAAATTAAAGATATCTAATCAATGTGTTTGTTTTCATCCCATAAAAATTGGAATTAAAAAAATAAAAAAAATAAATAAATAAACGTCATATGAATAGAATGCAAAAAAAAAAAAAATGATCAACATAACGTAACATATAAAAAATTAAAATTAAAAAAAAATTAAAAAGAGAGAGAAAGAGAACGTAACCTATAAGGAATTTTGATATATATATATATATATATTAAATGTCATCAACGTAGAAATTATCAAATTAATAGAGATATATACTGTTTTTTGAGATAGATAGAGATTATCAAATTATTGGAGATATATATAGTTTCTCGGGATAGATTTATATTAATCACCTCTTGAAGAATTTGGATTGTGCTTATCACTTAATAATCAAGTTTTATAGCTTGATATTATGATAAAATAATATTAAAATTTTGAAAATTTAGATGATAAATATTATCTAAATTAAATTTTTGTATGTTAAATATTATCCCCTAATTTAAGAAATATATCCTAACAAATAAAAAAATAATGTTAATCTAATATTATTTAATGATAAGAATATATTAGAGTCCCGGTAGTATAATATTCTTTTCTAGTTCCTTAAAAATCTAAAAATTTAATAAAATTTCTGCAATTTGGTAAAGCCACGTGGCGCAACCACGATGTCTAAGCCTAACTTTTATAATTTAGCAAATATTTAATTTGTTTTGATTTGATTTAATATTTAGCTCCACGTAATCCAACTGTTGCTGGGTCTTTTTAGCACCGAGTATATACTTTTATATCCTTAAAACTAAGATGCCACATATGTCAAAGAGGAAAAGTATATGCCTTGTAACACTATCTTTGAGAGCTACATGTCGTTTGCATCTCTTTTCCTCTCTTGAATTTTAAAGTTTCAACCTCACCAGGGTCTTATTGGCCAAGGAAGCATGACACTGTTTTTTATATGTAACCTTCATCTTTAGATTAAGTGACCATTTGGATAGTGACATGTCATTTGCATCTCTTTTCCTCTCATGAATTTTAAAGTTTCAACCTCACCGGGGTCTTATTGGCCAAGGAACCACGACACTGTTTTTTATACGTAACCTTAAGTGGCCGTTTGGATAGTGATTAATAGCGTTTGCGTTTTTTTTTTTTTTTTTTTTTTTTTTTAAGCACATTTTTGTGGTTGGTGGTTTTTCTAGTGGGTCCCATGCACTATTCACGGGACCCAGAAACCTCTTTTTTTAACAAAATTTTCATTAAAAATTATTCTCACAGTACTATTCCCACATTTAAAAATTATTTTGCTATGGTGAAAGACGAATTGCTTTAATTGCTTTAACCTGGTGCACGACTTTTAATGTTATGATTTTTTCTTTTATCCACTTCGAAATATAGCAAGTGTAATTCAATTTTAATCAAATCAATATTTTTATCCACTTAGAAATTATAGTTGAAGAAAAATTATATCCACTTAGAAATTATAGTTAAAGAAAACTTATATATATTTTTCCTTAAAATCTAAAAATTTAAGAAAATTTATGCAATTTGGTGCCACCACTTGGTGCAATCACGGCGTCTAAGCCTAAGTTTCATTTTGATTGATTTAATATTTAGCTCCACGTGACCCAACTGTTGTTAGGTCTTTTTAGCACCAAGTGGAGTATATACTTTTATATCCTTAAAACTAAAGATGTCACATATGTCAGAGAGGAAAAGTATATGCCTTGTAACTCTATCTTTGAGAGCTACATGTCGTTTGCATCTCTTTTCCTCTCTTGAATTTTAAAGTTTCAACCTCACCGGGGTCTTATTGGCCAAGGAAGCACGACACTATTTTTTATACGTAGCCTTCATCTTCAAATTAAGTGACCATTTGGATAGTGACATGTCATTTGCATCTCTTTTCATCTCTTGAATTTTAAAGTTTCAACCTCACCGTGGTCTTATTGGCCAAGGAAGCATGACACCATTTTTTATACATAACCTTAAGTGACAGTTTGGATAGTGATTATTAGCGTCTGTGTCTGCGTCCGTATTTTTTTTTTTTTTTTTTTAAGCACGTTTTTGTGGCTGGTGGTTTTTCCAGTGGGTCTCGTGCACTATTCACGGGACCTACAAACCTCCTTTTTCAAAAAAAATTTCATTAAAAATGGGTCTCATGGCACTATTCCCACATTTAAAAATTATTTTGCTACAGTGAAAGACGAATTGCTTTAATTGCTTTAACCTGATGCACGACTTTTAATTGTTATGATTTTTGTTTTTATCCACTTCGAAATATAGCAAGTGTAATTCAATTTTAATCAAATCAAGATTTTTATCCACTTAGAAATTATAGTCAAAGAAAAATTATATCCAATTAGAAATTATAGTTAAAGAAAACTTATATATATTTTTTCTTAAAATCTAAAAATTTAAGAAAATTTCTGCAATTTGGTTCCGCCACTTGGCGCAATCACGGCGTCTAAGCCCAACTTTTATTTTGATTTGATTTAATATTTAACTCCACGTGATCCAACTGTTGCTAGGTCTTTTTAGCACCAAGTGAAGTATATACTTTTATATCCTTAAAACTAAGATGCCACATATGTCAAAGAGGAAAAGTATATGCCTTGTAACTCTATCTTTGAGAGCTACGTGTCATTTGCATCTCTTTTGTCCTCTTGAATTTTAAAGTTTCAACCTCACCAGGGTCTTATTGGCCAAGGAAGCACGACACTGTTTTTTATACGTAACCTTCATCTTCAAATTAAGTAACCGTTTGGATAGTGACATGTCATTCACATCTCTTTTCCTCTCTTGAATTTTAAAGTTTCAACCTCATCAAGGTCTTATTGGCCAAGGAAGCACAACACTGTTTTTTATACGTAACCTTAAGTGACCGTTTGGATCAAGGGAGTTAATACCGTACCGGAGGCTGTACCGGTTTGGTCAGCGGTACAATATATTTCGGATACCGGTCAATACCGGTGTACCGTTTCGGGTTTACCGCTATTTTATATATTTAATATATATATATATATATATATTCACATACCCACATATAACATACCCATTCTCAGCAAAAAAATAAAAAATAAAATAATATATTTACTCTGAATCACAAACCCATGAGGCACGTCACAACAAAACAAACATACCCATTCTCAAAAAAAATAAAATACCCATTCTTTGGTCTCTGAGTCATAGATCCACAACAAACAAGGGCCCAAGGCCCCAAAACCCAAAACGAAAAAACAGAGAGAAGGGAAAGGGAAAGCGAAAAGGGAAAAGGGAAAGAAAAAAAAAAAGAATCCTCTGCGATGCCAATTTTCGATTCAGAATAGAGGCAAGCGAGGGGCCGAGAGTGAGAAGCCGAGACCCGAGACAGGGAATGAGAAGTCGAGACAAAGCAGAGTGAGAAGCCGAGACAGAGCAGCTAAAGACTTTGAGACAGAGAAGTCGAGAGATGAGAGACACGGAGCAGTTGAGAGAGAGCGTGAGAGAAAGAAAGAAAGAGGACAGGTATCTCTTGAAAACTTGCCCTTGAAAACTTGTCAAAATCACAAAAAATTTGTGGCTTGGATGTGTTTCGGTCCGGTATCTCTTTACCGGCTGAAACGGCCGGATTTCGCCGGTACGGCCGGTACTCGTCTGGTAAGGCAGGTATTTTTTCCGGTACGAAACAGAGGGGGTAGTCATACCGTTGCACTGGCCGGCACGGTATATACCGGCCGTACCGGCCAGTACGGTACGGTATCGTCTTCCCTGGTTTGGATAGTGATTATTAGAATTTGCCTTTTTTTTTTTTTTTTTTTTTTTTTTAAGCGCGTTTTTGTGGCTGGTGGTTTTTCCAATGGGTCCCATGCACTATTCATAGGACCCACAAACCTCTTTTTTCAACAAAATTTTCATTAAAAATGAGTCTCACGGCATTATTCTCACATTTAAAAATTATTTTGCTACAGTGAAAGACAAATTGCTTTAATTGTTTTAACCTTATGCATAACTTTTAATTGTTATGATTTTTGCTTTTATCCACTTCGAAATATAGCAAGTGTGTCGGGAAATTTAGACCCCGGTTGATAGAATTAACAAGTTTTAAATCCAAGTTGTTAATTAGATTTATTATCAATAAAACTTGTTAAAACAAACAAACATCAATATCATGTCAAAATAATATGCAGCGGAAAAAATAAATAAGACAAGATATGATGACCCAGGAAAACCAATGAAACCAACCAGTTTCACAGTAAAAAACCTAGGGGGAAACCTTCCCGAAAAGCAATCCACTATAGAAAAGAGAAGTTTCAGATCTAGTACAAAACCTTTGTCCTTAGACTCTACAATCCCCGTAGATGAACTCACAGCAGAAACCTTCTACCGCTTCAGAACCTCTGAACTCTTTAATATATGAACGCCACCCTTTGATGCACGAATCCCAAGTACGTGACTAACCAATTGCGCGGATCCCAGTACGCGACTTCAATCACCAACTAGAAGAAGATGTTGGCTGCAAAGTTCTTCACTTCATCAAGAATGAAGATCAAGAAGCACTTGGTTACAAAACCCTAAGGCGCAAAAGACGCAATAGCTTCTTTTTGGAGAGAATAACCCTTTTTCATATGTTCTCCTTGTATTCTCTTATTCTCTTATGTGACGGCCTCTAAAATAAGCCTTATATAGGTCTAGGATTGTGAGAAAAGAAACCCTACACAAATACATAAGCCTGGCCCAAAAATCAAAAAGCTGAATTTTCGTAACCTCGACAGATAGCAACTATCGAGGAGGTATCGAGGAGGTGTCGAGGTTTAATTAATCTCAACAGATACAGCTATCGAGGAGGTGTCGAGAAGGTGTCGAGGGGACAAAAACTTTCTCGATCGATCGACCAGCTATTGAGAAGCTATCGAGATTGCGATAAGAATCAGCTGAAGATCTCGACAGATAGCCAGGTGTCGAGAAGGTGTCGAGAAGCTATCGAGCTATCTATCCGCAGGTGTCGAGCTATCTGTCCAGCTTTATTGAACACCTTTTCTTCACTTGTTTCTTGGTCCAATCTTCATGGCTTTAATACTAGACTTGAACAACATGTTTCTTCAAGTATTAAACACAACTTAGATCTACCCAAATACAAGTAAAGTGCGTTTTGTCAAAGGATTAGCTAACTACATAAAATATGTCCTTAACAAAGTGTAATTCATTTTTAATCAAATCAAGATTTTTATCCACTTAGAAATTATAATTGAAGAAAAACTATATCCACTTAGAAATTATAGTTGAAGAAAACTTATATATATTTTTTCTTAAAATCTAAAAATTTAAGAAAATTTTTGCAATTTGGTGCCGCCACTTGGCGCAATCACAGCGTCTAAGCCTAACTTTTATTTTGATTTGATTTAATATTTAGCTCCACGTGACCCAACTGTTGCTGGGTCTTTTTAGCACCAAGTGAAGTATATACTTTTATATCCTTAAAACTAAGATGCCACATATGTCAGAAAGGAAAAGTATATGCCTTGTAACTCTATCTTTGAGAGCTACATGTCGTTTGCATCTCTTTTCCTCTCTTGAATTTTAAAGTTTCAACCTCACCGGGGTCTTATTGGCCAAGGAAGCACGACACTGTTTATTATACGTAACCTTCATCTTCAGATTAAGTAACCATTTGGATAGTGACATATCATTTGCATCTCTTTTCCTTTCTTGAAATTTAAAGTTTCAACCTCACTGGGGTCTTATTGGCCAAGGAAGCACGGCACTGTTTTTTATACGTAACTTTAAGTGACCATTTGGATAGTGATTATTAGCGTCTGCGTCTGCGTTTTTTTTTTTTTTTTTTTTTTTTTTTTTTTTTTTTTTTTTTTTTTTTTAAGCTCGTTTTTGTGGCTGGTGGTTTTTCTAGTGGGTCCCGTGAATATGCACTATTCACGGGACCCACAAATCTCTTTTTTCAACAAAATTTTCATTAAAAATGAGTCTCACGGTGCTATTCTTACATTTAAAAATTATTTTACTACAGTGAAAGACGAATTGCTTTAATTGCTTTAACCTTATGCATGACTTTTAATTGTTATGATTTTTGTTTTTATCCACTTTGAAATATAGCAAGTGTAATTCAATTTTAATCAAATCAAGATTTTTATCCACTTAGAAATTATAGTCGAAGAAAACTTATATATATTTTTTCTTAAAATGTAAAAATTTAAGAAAATTTCTGCAATTTGGTGCCGCCACTTGGTGCAATTACAGCATCTAAACCCAACTTTTATTATATATAATATGATTTATGCAAAGTGTGCTACTCCAGACTTTCGTTAGTCCCTAGTGTAGACTAAAATTTGCTTATATCTGATTCTCTTCTCTTGCCCAAAAAATGCGGTTGAATATATACTTAGGGAGTACCTAATAATTTTTCCTTAAGGGAGCAAGGACTATGGCTGAAATTAAGGAGAGATTTTCATTTTTATTTTCCTAAAATGTATAGGAGGATGATTTAATTTAAAATTGAAATATTTATGTAACAAAAACAAATTAGTTATATTGAACTAGAAAGCTTTTGACTAAGGCCCTTTTGGATATACACCACTTTAAGTTTATTTAAAAACCTTCTTTCTTCTCTCCGTGTGTGTTAAAAATATTTAGTATTCTCAAAAAAAAAAAAAAAAAAAAAAAAAAAAAAAAAAAAAAAAAAAAAAACCTCTTGACTAAATTGAAAAAAGAATACCGCTCACTATTTGTACTAGTTAACATAGTTGGTAAATACACGTAAGGTACCCGTATAGATTGCGTACGTCCGTAGTATTGAAATAAACTCCTACGCGTTTATTGCATACTAAAAGTAATATATGTCCATTCTCAAAAAAAAAAAAAAAAAAAAAAAAAAAAAAAAGTAATATATGTCGATTGTTACGGAAAAGGAAGAATCGGCTAGTAAAAGAAGAATCGGAAGAGGAAGACACAGCTTCTTAAAAGATAAATCTTGATGAAACAGGCCAATTGGCTATTGGCGTCAAAGTATCTCAATTCTCAAACACTCAAAATATTAAAGAATAAATGAGAGGTATTCTTATCAAACACAACGTATCTGGTAATAAAAACATAAGCTGCCAAATGTCATATTTACCTTTTAGTTTTTAGTATTTATTTTATTAAAATTGTAACGTGTCTAGTAATAAAAACATAAGCCTGCCAAATGTCATATTTACTTTTTAGCATCTATTTATTAAAATTGCTAACCCAAAAATAAAAACAAAAGCGGCCAAAACAAAACAAAAATCATTCAATATCAAAAAAAAAAAATATATATATATATATATATATTAAAAGGATTCCAAAAGTTAGTTATGGTGTCAAAAAATGTCAAAAATACTCATAATCTAATTAAATAATCCTTATTATTAAAAAATAAAAATATGGTTAAAATTGTAAATCAACAAAATTTAAAAAAGAAATACCAGAAAAACTTTTTTTCCTAAAAATTAGCACACTTTCTATCTAAACATATCTCGCCATTTGATACAATTTTTTCCTAAAAACTAGCACACACTAAACCCAATAGTTTATTCCATTTCAAATCTTAAATTTTAGTTTTATAAAAATCATTTCCTATGTAACCTCACTAACAATAGATAAATTCAAATTAAAAAATTATATTAAACTCAAAATAAAAAAAGAGCCCCATTAGAGATGAGGCTAGTCATATCATATACTATATATAATAGCAGAAGTTGAGAGTTTTTTTTTTTTTTTTTTTTTTTTTTTTTTTTTTTTTGAGGAACTGGCTGAGAGAAAGTTGATTCCTGCAATTAAGGAGGTACTACCATGTAGGAAAAATGGCCATCTAAAATTCAGCCACGTATAAGTTAAAAAGCAATAAATTAAATTGTTTGATAACGCTACAACACCGTTTAAAAGCAATAAATTATAATGTTTCACTACATAAAAACACTGTTTGAGAGACCTCTTGGTATAAAAGGAAACTAACCGCTTAGGGAAAAAAAGAAAAAAAAAAGACTTCTACACGGAGAAAGGAGAAAGAGAGATCAAGAGAAAAGAGAGACAGAGATAGAGAAAAGGGCGCCACCCAACTCTTCTGCCATCATCGTAAGCAAAAGATTTATTTTTATTGTTTATAATTTAAGTTTTATGATGTGAATAACTCTCCCAAATTTATTGTTTATAATTCAAGGTTATTTTTTGTTTTTCATGAAGAGTTTGCTAATGACCATATTTATGAGACAGATTCTTTAAGTGATATGCATGGTTTATGTGAAGGGAGCATTTTCTTGCAATTGCATTCTTCATATCTGTTTGGTTCTTTAACCTGCTTCTTCAACTTTTTTACTTTTATTATATATATATATATATATTTAGGGATTCTAATCGTAGTGTACTTTTGACAGTTGGTACATTGTTATAAACTTCAGTATGTGTGTAACTAACTTGATTCTATTTTTTGGATCCTAAGTTATTTGGTTTCATTTTTATTTTTCTTTTTAAAAATTTAAATATGAAGTGTAGCCCCTGTCCAACTTTTTTACATTTATTTTCCTCAACTTTCTGTTTCAAAATTCTATAATCAAATATTTTGTTTTATCCTCCTCTGAGTCTAAATGGCCTTTTGTACTAAAAAAAAAAGGCAGATTCCGGTGTCTGGGGCTTGATTTAATTTTTATTTGATTTAAAGTTTGGTTGGATGGGCTGTTAGGATATGAGTTGCATTACAACATAATGCTTACCAATTTAAATTCTGCTCTTGCAATATATGTACTTTGATTCCTTATACTCATCTAATCTTATCTTCTTTTGTTTCTATTTAGCTTAAAGGTTATATACCACATTTGGATGCTAAGATACATTAAGAAAATAACCCAATGTTTCTTTATGTTTCTCTCTCACGTTAATTTTCAACTAATCAAGTAATTGATCAACATCCTAGGGAAAATAGGATTTGGGTGTATGCTTTTAGGAAAGTAGACGAACAACCAGGCATGGAAATTGTGGAATGCAAACAACATCATAGCCTTAATTGACCCAATCATATATGAACCATACTTTGAAATAGAGATGTTGAGATGCATACATGTCGGCTTGTTATGTGTGCAAGAATTTGCCAAAGATACGCCTATCATATCTGTTGTTATTTCAATGCTTAAAAGTGAGATTGTTGATCTTTCTCGTCCAAAGCAGCCGGCATTTACTGAAAGGCCGATTGCCTTAGATACAGATTCATCTCAAAACTGCCAACAAAAATTTTCTGTCAATGATGTTACTGTTACAATGCTTCAAGGTCGGTAGCTAGCGTGTGTTCTTGACAATTGACTTTATTGGTTATATATTTCTG
Organism: Quercus gilva; assembly: GCA_023621385.1. Taxonomy (NCBI): domain Eukaryota; kingdom Viridiplantae; phylum Streptophyta; class Magnoliopsida; order Fagales; family Fagaceae; genus Quercus; species Quercus gilva. Next base: position 72,844,378 of record CM042477.1, on the reverse strand, counting down.
ACTTTATGTCGGGATCTTTACATTGTTTACAATTATGTAGGTTACAGAATAGATATTATAATATTTTAGATAAGGAATGTCTATTATCCAAAATAGCAATTCTATGTAAAGAAAACACAACCAAATAACAGAACAACTATTCCTAAAGAAAATCTCTTATTAAAAAAAAAAAAAAAAAATCTTAAAGAATAGCTACATTACAATTTTTATTTCAAACCTATCCTAAACCGTTTTCTAAATGGTTTATTTCAAAAAGTTTTATCTATAAAAAGTGAGGCTTAAAAAGTTAAGACTTTGAAAAGGCACAATTTCAAAATGGGATATCAAATGCCTTCCAAATTGGAGAACCCATTGTTCCTATTGAAAGCAAATTAGAACTCTTACCTCGGGTTCGAATTTTGCTCGTTAGAGAAGCCTGGCTTCAGTTGCAGATTTGTATTTGAATGCTAAGGGTGCTTAAGAAGGAGAATTGGAACAGAAGACTCTAAAGTCTGAATGGGCAAGGTGATGGAGCAAGTGAGAAGAGAAAGGAGTCACATAAAAGGAGTCCCGCAATAGGCATTTGAAAGAAATAAATTAGTTTTAAAAAGTATAAATAGAAAATGCTAATGTGAAAAATAGTGGAGCTAGCAAATCTAATGTGGCAAAATATGGAGAAGTCAACCAAAAATCAGAGACTTTGGTTTTATAGTATATATAAATAATGTCTCATTGTTGTTCTCAAGGGCAGAGCTACATAAAATTTTTGAAAATATTTTTATACTATATGGAAATATTTAATATTTTAAAAATTAGCTCCCAAAAATTGGACTTGGCCTCCCAAATATTTGAGTTAGCCCAATAATTTTCTTAAGAAAAATTGTCCAATTAGTCATTGTAGTTGTAGAGGATGTATTATTCCTCAAATTCATTTATTGTTGTAAAATGTGTTCTTGTATCTCTTAAAGTTTTGGATCATTTATGTCTAAACACTTTATTAGTTCAATTGAAAATTTTTTTACTCGCAGTGGTAGACAATTTAGTAACTCATATTGAAAATGAAAATTTTAAGAATTTCACTATAGAAGATGGTGAAAGATGAATTTAACTCTTTGAAACATTTAATTTTAAGGATTTCACTATGAAAGATACTAAATTTTGTGTGTGTGTGTGTAGATGTATGTGTTTGTGTATATGTATGGAAGTTTGTATAGACAACAAATTAGTAACACAAATTGGCCTTCAAAATAAAAATTTCTAACTCTGCCCCTGGCTATTCTAGAGCATTGGGTTTTTTTTTTTTTTTTTTTTTTTTTTTTTCCTCTTGTGACCATTGGATTTGTTCAACCTGGCAGCTTTTGAAGTCAATTTATCCTAGGCCACGGATTCAACTGGTTCCAATTCAAGAGAAAGTTTCATCAAAAAATAAAAATAAAAAGTAAAAATTCAAGACCGAGCTCAATAGTATGGATGAAACTCGCTCTTGAATTGGAACTGGTGGAATCCGTGGCCTATGATTAATTGACTTCCAAAGCTGGCAGGTTGAACAAATCCAATGGTCTCAAGAAATAAGAGGATAAAAAAAATAAAAAAAATAAAAAAATAAAAAACCCATTGTTCCTATTGAGTATTGAGCTCGGTCTTGAATTTTTTATCTTGTTTTTATTTTTTGATGAAACTCGCTCTTGAGTTGGAACCAGTTGAATCCGTGGCCTAGGATAAATTGTCTTCCAAAGCTGCCAAGTTGAATAAATCCAATGGTCCCAAGAAAGAAGAAGAAGAAAAAATAATAATAATAAAAACACCCAATGCTCTAGAACGACAATGAGACATTATTTTATTGAATGATTGAACGCTTCATTGTTTTTTTTTTTTTTTTTTTTTAAATGTCTCTATTTGGCCGTTTTGAGTAAGCAAATTGATTGATGGGCATGTGGGTATTTTAATTTTATTCATTTGAAAAGAAGATTGAGTAAATTTCTTTTTAATCCTTACAAATTTGGAAATGTTTCATTTAAACCTTAAAACTTTCAAATTGTTCCATTCAAACCTCAAACTTTCTGAGAATATCTCATTTTAACTGTATAGTTTCATATACTTTTATCGAAACCTTAGAGTTACTCGGTAAATTTCATTTCCTCCTAAAGATTTGAACCACGGTCCTTACCCTCAGGACAAACTCGCAATGGTAGACAATTTTATTAGTTCAATTGAAATTTTTTTACTCGCAGTGGTAAACAATTTGGTAAATTATATTGAAAATGAAAATTTTAAGAATTTCGCTGTAGAAGATGGTGAAAGATGAATTTAACTCTTTGAAACATTTAATTTTAAGGATTTCACTATAAAAGATACTAAATTTTGTGTGTGTGTGTGTAGATGTGTATGTTTGTGTATATGTATGGAAGTTTGTATAGACAATAAATTAGTAACACAAATCAGCCCTCAAAATAAAAATTTCTTGCTCCGCCCCTGGCTATTCTAGAGCATTGGGTTTTTTTTTTTTTTTTCTTTTTTCATCTTCTTTTTTGTGACCATTGGATTTGTTCGACCTGGCAGCTTTGGAAGTCAATTTATCCTAGGCCACGGATTCAACTGGTTCCAATTCAAGAGAAAGTTTCATCAAAAAATAAAAATAAAAAATTCAAGACCGACAGGTGGAACTGGTGGAATCCGTGGCCTATGATTAATTGACTTCCAAAGCTGCCAGGTTGAACAAATCCAATGGTCTCAAGAAATAAGAGGAAAAAAAAAAAAAAAAAAACCCATTGTTCCTATTGAGTATTGAGCTCGGTCTTGAATTTTTTATCTTGCTTTTATTTTTTGATGAAACTCGCTCTTGAGTTGGAACCGGTTGAATCCGTGGCCTAGGATAAATTGTCTTCCAAAGCTGCCAAGTTGAATAAATCCAATGGTCCCAAGAAAGAAGAATAAGAAAAAAACAATAATAATAAAAACACCCAATGCTCTAGAACGACAATGAGACATTATTTTATTGAATGATTGAACGCTTCATTTTTTTTTTTTTTTTAAATGTCTCTATTTGGCCGTTTGGAGTAAGCAAATTGATTGATGGGCATGTGGGTAGTTTAATTTTATTCATTTGAAAAGAAGATTGAGTAAATTTCTTTTTAATCCTTAAAAATTTGGAAATGTTTCATTTAAACCTTAAAACTTTCAAATTGTTCCATTCAAACCTCAAAATTTCTGAGAATATCTCCTTTTAACAGTATAGTTTCATATACTTTTATCTAAACCTTAGAGTTATTGGGTAAATTTCATTTCCTCCTAAAGATTTGAACATCGGCCCTTACTCTCCATACCTCACAAGTATTTATATTTGTGGAGTGATCACCACACCAAACCAAAGGTGTGCGGTGATGTGGTTAAAACTTTATGAAACACATTCAAACTTTGAGGTTTTTGTTTTTTTTTTTTTTTTTTTTTTTTTTTTTTTTTTAAGAGCAAAAACGATAGTAGACTTTATTTATGAAAAATCACGATGTAAAATGGGAAAGGGGAAGAAGGGATATTCTTCTAACCATAAAATGACCTCTTCCTCTTTTGCAGCACTAACCAAAACTAAGACAGCATGATTACATTGTAAAGGTGTACTACGAAAAGAAATAAAAGTAAAACTATCCTTAAAAAGATTGATGTCTTCGAGTATCCAAGCAACCTCAAGAGAACAAATTCTATCTGAAATCAGTAGGTACATCAATTTAACAAAATTGCATTCAACATACAACTTGAAGAAATTGATGCTTTGACAAAACAGCAAAGCCATTCTCATCACTAAAGCTGCTGTGCAAAGGGGATTCAAGTTCTTTTGTTGTTGACAACATGTTGTTGCTAAGACTTCTCCCTTGCAGTTCCGAATAAGCAGTCCAACCCCAATAGATGAGTTGTTCCTTGAATGTGAAATGGCCAGGTTCAATTTATGAATTGAATCCGAGGGAGGTGGCTGCTATTTTGGGAAAAGACGAGTTGGAGCTTTGGTGTTTCTCTGCTGAACTTCCACATACTCTAGCCTATATAATTCAGCCCATGACCACAGATCCACGGAGGATGGACTTTTATTCTCGAAAATTAACTTGTTTTTGCAATTCCATATCAGCAAACATGCTGTGCAGAGGGTGTCAAACTCTGGTTGAGATAACTTCTTGAGAGCAACCTCTAAAGCATCAATGAAGCTAATGTGTTGTGGTAACTTGGAGCAGTAGGTTTCTAGCTGGAGCTTGGAGGTCTCAAGTATATGTAGGCTTTTGGGCATGGAGGGTTCATAGTGTCCTAATGTATTGCAACTATCTTGCCCATTGAAGATTTTTGACAAATGGTCAGGGGAGAGGTTTTTACTCACGAGGCTTGGGTTTTCCTATTCCTAAACAGCTCTTGGTGTTTAGTGTGGTTTGATTGCTTTCCTCTTTATTTCCTTTGCTTTACTATATTACCATGCTTTGTGTAGTGTAGTTTAGTTTTGTGCAAGTGTTTCAGGTCACAGGTATATATGTTCCAAGTTCATCACAGCTTTTAGATTTAGGTGTGAGTGAGTTTTATCATTGTTCCCAAACTCACATTTAAGTCTAGAGTCTGTTTTAGGGTGTTTTGTCACAGAATAGCCAAAAGGAGAGATTGTAAAGTTGTGATTTACAACTATGTTTTATATTGGCTTATTCCATGATAAAAAGTGTTGTAATTGCATAAATTTGTTTCAATGTATTTTTGTGGGATTTTATTGTATTGGGTTTTGTATTAAGTTATTGAAGACTCAAGCTTAATTGAAGATCAAGTGGATTTCGCGAGAAGCTAACCCGCGAAGTAGCCACGTGAGAAGCACATGTTAGAAGCTAAAGAGCCATGCTAACCTAGAGGATTTCGGGAGTGTCTCGCGGGTATGGCCTTCTCACGAGATACCTACGAAACATTCTGCCTGGAGGATTTTTAAGTGTGACTTTCTTACCTTTTACCCATACTACTCTCATTATCTACAAAAGTAAAGGAGGTCATTCAAAGAGAAAAACCCTAGATAAGTTTTCTACAACACACACACCCATCTTTTATAGAGAAAGCTACTCATCCTTAGTGAGAAATCATTCTAGCCTCTTCTCATTCCCTCTCCCATTGTCATGCCTTGAGAGGAGATTTATACCCAAACATATCCCACACCTTTTCAGAGTGTAGAGAGTGTTTTGGAGCTTAGGAAGCTTTGGAAAGTTGCCAAAAGAAGCCAGTGAGGTTTGGCGAGCTTGAGTACATAGGGTAGACTAGGATTGGAGGGTCTTTTGTTATTCGTGTACTCCAATTTATTCTCTAATGGATCGATTTACCACTTAGAGGGCGGTGGAGATGTTTTTCACTGAGTTCTTCGATTCCTTCTTCGATAACACATCAGCGTGTTATCTTGTGTTTGCATTCTTCTTCCCTACTCTTTTAGCTTTCATTTTACTATTGTGATTTGATGAATATGGCTTGGAGTAGTTCTATTGTTTGTTCGCTCACATTTACTCTATTTCGCACTTAGTTCAAGTTAGAGTAAAATCAATCGACCCGTAAGTTTCATTTGGGGGTCTAAACAACTCTTATGTTTTTCATACAATTTCGAGCTTTCAATCTGCATTTATTTTCTATAGAGGTGGATGGCAAAACAAAAAGGTAATATTCCCACTTAAATTAGGTCAGTGGACTAGTAAAATATTGTTACATATTACATTTCTCACATGTATAATGGACATTAGCAAGGAAAAAGAAAGTGACCGAGATCTTATTGTTCAACAAAGAAGATGCACAATCAAATCATAGTGACAACCTGGACCAATATAAAGTCCAGGAGCTACCTCTATTTAATTTTGAGAAGCTGGCAAGTGTAACGAACAACTTCCATCTATTTAACAAGCTTGGGCAAGGTGGATTTGGTCCTGTATATTGGGTAATGCTTGTTGTACTAGAGGTTTAATGTCTAATAATAATTTGAATGACTTGTTAACTATTTGATGTTTGTTTATGTAAAGTTGTGATTTACAACTATGTTTTATGTTGGCTTTATTCCATTACAAAAAATGTTGTAATTGCTTTAATTTTGTTCCTTGTATTTTATAGGATTTTATTGTATTGGGTTTAGCATTAAGTTGGTGAAGACTCAACCTTAATTGAAGAATCAGTGCATTTCGCGACTAGCTCGCAAGAAGTTCGTGAGAAAAGTTCCCGCGAAAAGGGCATGTGAGAAGCACATGACTGGAAGCTGAAGAGTCATGCCAGGCTGTCAATTTCGCGAGTATCTCGCAAGTAAGGCCTTCCCACGAGGTAGTCGCGAGACATTTTGCCTAGAGGATTTTTAGAAGTGACTTTCTTACCCTTCACCCATGCTATATATACCCTCATTATCCACAAAGTGCAAAGAGACTATTCAGAGAGAAAAACCCTAAGAGAGGTTTCTACAACACCCACCTTTTAAAGAGAGCTACCTATTCTTAGAGAGATATCTTTGTAGTCTTTTCTCATTCCCTCTCCCATTATTATACCTATTGAAAGAAGATTTCTAACTAAACAATACCCATACACATTCAAAGTGTTGAGAGTGTTTTTGTTGCTGCTAGGAAGCATTGGAAGATGCCAAGGATGGCAGATGCAACATAGAGCTTGTTGCGAGATCCGAAAAGCTAAACAAGACACTATTCCAAGAAGCCTTGTTGGAGTAGGAGCTTGGAGGGCTTAGGTACATCGGGTAGATTAGGCTTGGAGGGTCTCTTGCTAACCCATGTATCCCAACTGATTGTCTAGTGGATCGATTACCACTTGGAGGGTGGCAGAGAGATTTTTCGCTCAATTCTTCAGTTTCCTCTTCGATAACACATCGCAGTGTTATCTTGTGGTTTCATCTTTCTTCCCTACTCTTTTACCTTGCATTTACTGCCGTATTATAACATTTATGGGTTAGAGTAGTTTTTTTGTTTATCTGCTTGCATTTACACTATTCTGCATTTAGTATTAAATTTGTGTAAAATCTATCGAGCCGTAACTTTAATTTGAGGGTCTAAACAGCTCTTGTATTTTCAACACACTTTTCAGCTTTCAATTGATATCAGAGCAGGTACACTTATTGTGGTTTAAATACCTAAGTGTGATCCTTGACCCCTTGTGTTATTTGCCATGGATAGTGCTTTGTATGCTTCTATGGATATTGTTGATTGTAGCATGTCACGTGTTTGTGAAAATGCCTCTGTGATAATCCTCATGATTGTGATGCTTTGTTACATGAATCCTTGGGTGTTGTTGATATTCCTAACATTAAACTCTTGAAGAAAAATGCTAAAAAGTTTCATAAGGGTTTGAGCAAGTTATTTTGTGAAAATGATGACTTGATTGCTAAGCTCAATGAATCCAATAAATTAGTTGAAAAGTACAAGAAACTTGCTGAACAGTATCTTGAAAAGCTAAAAGGGTTTGAATGTGGACTTGGATGCTAAACTTGTTTTGTCTAACAAACGTGTTGATGATCTTAAAAGTGAAAATGAATCTCTTAAGATGCATGCCAAGTGTTTGATTGCTGAACCTACTGCTAAAAAGAGTAAAAATATTTGTTGCAATCATGTTGTGGTACCTGATTTTGTGCCTATTATGTGTTCTACCTCAAAGGACAAATCGATGTACATTCCTCCATATAAAAGAAATCAAAAGGTGGAGAGAAAAGTTGTTAAGTCAAAGCCTCTGCTTAGGTCTCATCCTAAGGAATTGAGTGAATCTAAGTTTGTTCCTAATTGCCACCATTGTGGTGTGATTAGCTACATAAGACCTCAGTGCTTCAAGTTAAAGAGAGAACAAACTCATGTTGCTAGATCCCTTCCCAAAAGGCCTAGTGGACCTAAACACATTGTTTGTCACCATTATGGTGCCCTTGGTCATCTTAGACCTCATTGCTCTAAGTTTCAAGCTTTTAAAAGAATCAAAAGAAAAGAAAAACTTGAGTGTCTTAGTAGTTGTGCTAAAAAGGGTAAACCGGATTTGAGTGAAAATAGCATGTTGTTAAAGAAAGTGTTTAATGCTCTTAACTCCTTGTCTATGTGCATTTTTGGTTCTCATTCTTCCAACTCTCGTCTCACTTCTCATGAGACACTCATTCCAAACAATCATTCTGTTTGGATGTTTAAGGGTTCCTATGGTTGAGCTTTTACTCTTTTGATCCTTGATCTAATTCTTTCGATCTTTGTAGGACCCTTTATGCATTATATGTCATATCTTCATACATTTTGTGCATCTTGCATTTCTTTATATGCATTCTTCTATTTTGATCTTACTTTTACGTTTTAGTTTTGTGTGAGTAAAAAATTCAAAACCACATAAAAAGTGAAAAATTCAAAAAGTTTGATCATATATATTTGAGTACATATCTCATGTGAGTTTAGACTAGTACCTTCGTACTAATGGCATAGTACATTTACAAGCCTAACTTGTTCTGTTTGCACATATATCTGTGTGGGAGAAATCTTGAAAACTATGTGTGATTGTTGTAAATAAATCTTCAAGCTTGTCATAAATGATTGGTCAATAGTCTTGATGGTCTTGATACTTGCATAGACTTGTTCCTCTATATCTTCCCCCATTTTTCTTTTATGTTTTTGCAATAGAGCTCACCAAATGTAAATCTTCAAATGAAAAGAGATATTGAGCTACAAAAGCTTGTCGCACATACTAGTATTTGACTACGAAAAAGGGAAAACGACTTTTCTAATGAAATGTAGAGGCTTAAAAAGCCAAAGGCTAACTCTCAATATTGAAATATCAAAAATTTCAAGCACCGATCTCAAAAAGAGATGTGTTATCCAAAAAGGAAAAAATGTTATGATTTATGCAGAAGCCAAATGAAAAGCTTCTAAGTTGTGTAATCAATTTGTGGGAGGTCAAATATGTTCATTTCTATAATTGAGATAGACCACTTGATTTAGTACCAGTTGTGTATGACTTAATTGAATTGATCATTGAAACTTCACTCTGGTCTAAGGACAATTCCACATTTGATATACACACACAACACACAAGGCTAATGTTCAATGAATGTCTATTTCATTTGTGTGATTGTACATGTTCAAATGTGATGTATGTGTGCTCAACCATATGTGGATCAAATCAAAAAGATTTTTGTTCTTTTTCTTTGTTTTTGGAAGTGTTTTGTATCACCCATGTTTTTCAAGTTGTTTTTGTGTGAAAAACATGTTTTCTAGGTGTTTTCATGACCCATTTCATGTGTAAGCTCAATTGGGAGTTAAATGGTCCATTTCTCAGGTTTTTCAACTTTGGATAGAGACTTTCACGACTATTTCACGACTGTTTCGCAAGTAAGGCTTACCCACGAAAAATTTCGCGAGCAAGCTTCCCTCGAAAATTCCCAGATTAGCTTTTTAAAGGGCATTTCGTGGGACATTTGTTTTAAACTTCTTCCATCTTTTCCCAAACCCCTATTTTCATGTTTCTACATCAAAACCCAACTAAATTCAAGTGTTTTTTATTCCATTAACATCTCTAAGGTAATCTTTAACTCTTTTCATTGGTTTTGATCCTTAGATTATGTTTTTGGGGGTTTTATGCTCATAGTTGGGATTTTCTCAAATGGGAGTTGGAAAACTTATTTTGTGTCAATCTTTTTGATTGGGTTTTGTTTTAAATGATAATTTTCTTGGGATATTGGCCCCTTGTGGCAAAAATAACATGTATTTAGGCAAGATTTTCATATGTTCTTGCATTGTTTTTTCATACATGTGTAGTGTGTGCACTCTAAGTGTTTGATAAAATGCCCAAATGTCATTTTCTCGTTGTTTTGGACTCCGATGAGTACCAAATTTTGGGGATCACCATAATTATTCATGTTTTGATTATTGGTAGTGTGTTTTATACACTTTGCTCCGTGAGTACTTATTCATGCATTGGTCATGCATCTCACATGCACACTAGAAGCACCTTTGCTGCACATACTCTAACGCTTGACATGTTTTTGCATTCACTCTTGCTAGTTAAGTCCTTTTAGACCTTTTAGCACATATAACATGTTCTTGTGTCTTTGTCATGCCTAGGTCTATATCATGTTCCATCATCCTTAGCATGTCATGTTTACTTTATGCTTTGTAGTATTTTTTAAGATGTCTTATTTTTTGTTTAAGCTTCATTTTCTCATTCATCTTGCACCCCTCATGCATCATCTTTTACCCCTATTCATATATTCTTTTCTTACCTCCTTCCTCTTGATTGATGTGTCTATTCTTGACAAAAAGGGGGAGAGTATACTAGAGAGTATACCGGAGTGTTTTGTCATTTCTATATGACTCATATGCTCATGTGCACATTCCTAGGGAGAGAAATTCTACCTTGTGCACATTTGTAGAGGGAGAAAACCATAGGGGAGATGCATATACCAAGGGGGAGAAGACATTTTTTTACTTTATGCTTGTTATCTCGTTGTTTTATGGTGCTTTGAGTTATGTCTCATCGCATCGTGCTTATGTGTTGGACATGCATTTATCCTTATGCTATTATGCTTTATTGGTTTCATGTTCGGATGATCATTTGCATTGCTATTTGATTATTGTAGTCATGTCCATATGACTGTTTTTGTGTTTGATCAAGTTGCTCATATGTTTCACAACATGTTTACTTGATTGTATTTTACTTGTCACATTATACTTGTCCTTTTATCATTTGATTTACCATGAGGGTCTACTACGTTTTGTGCAAGTGTTTCAGGTTACAGGTATTTTGTTCCAAGTGCATCACAGCTTCTAGATTTAGGTGTGAGTGAGTTTTGCCATTACTCCCAAACTCACGTTTAAGTCTAAAGTCTGTTATAGGGCGTTTTGTCACAGAATAGCCAAAGGGGGAGATTGTAAAGTTGTGATTTACAACTATATTTTATGTTGGCTTTATTCCATGACAAAAAGTTTTGTAATTGCTTTAATTTTGTTCCTTGTATTTTGTGGGATTTTATTGTATTGGGTTTAGCATTAAGTTGGTGAAGACTCAAGCTTAGTTGAAGAATCAGTGCATTTCGAGACTAGCTCGCAAGAAGTTCGCGAGAAGAGTTATCGCGAAAAGGGCATGTGAGAAGCACATGATTAGAAGCTGAAGAGTCGTGCCAGGCTATCAATTTCGCGAGTGTCTCGCAGGTAAGGCTTCCCGCGAGGTAGTCGCGAGACATTCTATTTGGAGAATTTTTAGGAGTGACTTTCTTACCCTTCACCCATGCTATATATACCCTCATTACCCACAAAGTACAAGGAGGCTATTCAGAGAGAAAAACGCTAAGAGATGTTTCTACAACACACCCACCATTTAGAGAGAGCTACCCATTCTTAGAGAGATACCTTTGTAGTCTCTTCTCATTCCCTCTCCCATTGTTATGCCTATTGAGAGGAGTTTTCTACCTAAACACTACCCACACACATTCAAAGTGTTGAGAGTGTTTTTGGTACTACTGGGAAGCATTGGAAGCTGCCAAGGAAAAACAATGTTCAACATAGATTTAAAAATGTTCTCTTTTGTCTAAATTTATTAGATCCTCACAAGGAAAAACTGTTGGATTGGAGAAAATGTTTCAACATTATTGAAGGAATTGGTCGAGGTCTACTTTACCTTCATAGAGATTCTAGATTAAAGATTATTCACATAGATTTAAAAGCAAGTAACATCTTGTTGGATAAAGACCTAAATCCAAAAATATTATATTTTGGAATGGCCAAGATTTTTGGAAATAATGAAGACCAAGCCAATACTAACAGGGTTGTCGGAACATAGTAAGTACCTTTTGTTTTGGTTAATTCATTTAGATACTAGAAATAATATTTGATGACAAGATTTTGATGTGTTTTATTGTTAAAAATTTAGTGGCTATATGTCTCCTGAATTTGCAATGGAAGGGCGATTTTCAGAAAAATTGAATGTTTTCAGCTTTGGGGTGTTGTTACTAGAGATACTAAGTGGAAGAAGAAACTCTAGCTTTTATCATGATGAGCAGTCCATGAGCCTTTTAGGATTTGTAAGTCATCCTTATCTCATTGCATTATTTTTTTTAAACCTCCAATAGTATTGATGCTAAGAATTTCAATCTTGTTTTCATGTTTCTAGGCATGGAAATTGTGGAATGCCAACAACATTATAGCCTTAATAGACCCAATGATATATGAACCATGCTTTGAAATGGAGATGTTGAGATGCATACATGTCGGCCTGTTATGTGTGCAAGAATTTGACAAAGATAGGCCAATTGTATCTATTGTTATTTCCATGCTTAAAAAGTGAGATTGTTGATCTTTCTCATCCAAAGCAGCCGACGCTTACTGAAAGGTAGATTGCGTCAGATACATATTCATCTCAAGGCGGCTGAGTTTTTTTTTTTTTTTAATTATTATTATTATTAACGATGTTACTGTTACAATGGTTCAAGGTGATAGCTAGCTTGTGTTCTTGAAAATTGACATAATTGGTTATATATTTATGACCTTATGTTGGGATCTTTACACTTTTTACATTTTTTTATTTATTTAATTGAATCATTGCTAAGGAATTTTTTATTAATTTTTATTTTTATTTTGTCCACCAATCTACCCTCTTAAATCCTGCCACCACCCTGTGTTTACCTAAGCCGAGCTTGTTTGTTCGAATTGGTTTCAAAGCTATTCTCTGTGTGATCAAATCTCACCTCAGGTTTTGTTTTCTTTCTCCATGTATTTTTGTGTTTATTTTGTAGTTGAATTTTGGACTGAGATTTTCTGTATTTTTGGGGATTTTCCTTGTTAATTAATTAATTTATTTTTCAAGTTCTTAAAATACTAATAACGTAGACATGTTTTGGAAAAAAATTTTAAAAATGAAAAAAAGACTAGAGTATTGAGATATTAATCGAGATGGGTTGGAATTTAAGATGAGATAAAATAGAGGAGTTATTTGTACTGGTTAACAAACCAAAATGGAATTTTCTAACTGTTCCGAGCAGAACATAATGGAATTGATAATATTGATCCTAACCCCAAATGCCTATCTTGAACTCCAATATCCCATGGACTTTGTTCGTGGGTCTAATATGGTAGAATCAGTGGCAAAAATAGGCACAACAATCAACACTAAAGTGTTCTTTCTGGGTCTAATATGGCAGAAAGCACTACAAAAACAGAGAGAGAGAGAGAGAGAGAGAGAGAGAGAGAGAGAGAGAGAGAGAGAGAGAGAGAGAGAGAGAGAGAGAGCCTATAGACTCACAATAAAAATAAAAAATAAAAATAAAAAAATCTGGGGACGGGGAGCAACAGCTATTGGGTGTTTAAGAGTTTATTGGAAGGGGTATTATCAATTATGTAGGTTATAGAATAGTTATTATAAGATTTTGATAAGGAATATCTATTATTCAAAATAGCAATTCTATGTAAAGAAGACAACCAAATAATAGAACAACAATTCCTAAAGAAAATTTCTTAAAAAAAAATAATAAAAAAAAAAATCTTAAAGAATAGCTATTATATTACAATTATTGAATGATTGAATGCTTTTCTGTTTTTTTAAATGTCTCTATTTGGCCGTTTTGAGCAAGCAAATTAACGTTCGTAATGCTTTTGAAAGAACACCTACCACAAAATGCACACTTCCTCTCTTATGATGCTCTCCCCCTTACTATATGCTATTGTCCAATCTATATGGTGAGTTGCTCTCCCCCCTTTTGGCACAAATAGCTAAAGGCTCTCCTCTAGTTAGAATTAAATCGTATCTAACTATGTCTCAATGGTTGTGAGACGCATTTGAACCTGGCTATTGGTGGAGTAGATGACATTTGCAAGTCTTGAAATACGCTCACGCAAACCCTCGACCAAAATAATCAACCTGTCAGCATGAGAGCTAGATTGTCCTGGTTGAGTGCTAGTAGTTTGAGCTCAGGAATGTGAGGAGATGCAGTCTCGGTATGTTCAGGGGGAGTGTGAGCAACTGAGCCATGACCAGAAGGAGTGACATGTGGAACAGAATCACTCTTCGGTGTTTTGGATGGATTTGGTTTTCCCGTTCAGTAGAAGAGTGACTTTTGCTCATTTGAAGGGACACCATGGATATTGAGCTTTGACGAACTAGGATTGTTCCATTTCTTGGTGGACAAACACCTTTAAGTACCATGATTTTCATGATAAGACTGTAGAAAGAAAGACACATCTATGCTACTGTTCGTGTTGCTATTTTCCCTATAATCTAGAAGATGTGAGCACAAATATCAATTGGAGCTCCTATGATGAGATCACACAATAACTGTGGTCTTCCAAATTGATGAACCTCGTGTTAGACAGTGGATAGAGATTGGAGAACATGATCAATGTGAGTGTCTTTAGTTCAGGTTCAAACTTTGCAGTTCCAATGGATGTTTTTTTGGCTGAAACCTCATAATCAGCTCCAAGAATTTGAAGAATATCTATCACTGGAGGAAGTCTATCATCATATGGAGAGATGTCCACATTTGCTAGCCAAGTGATGCGAAGGATCTTTGCAAGGTAGTCCAGAGTGATGATGAATTCTTTTCCTTGCACCCAGCACTTCAGTTCAACTCTAGTGAATCTAGCATTCGAGTAGAACTCCTTAACTAATTCATCAATCGAATCCTCAAAGTTTCCAAATAGATTAGCCCAATCTTTATCCGCAAAAATCCTATGGATAAAAGTGGATCCCAGGGTGTCAAACCAGACAATATGTTCCACCACAGTGGGGGCATCCTTAAAAGTGCTGAAGAAAGTCTGAGAATCTAGGGGAGTCTTGAATCTCTCGCTATTGGAGACTTCAGACAAATGCCAAGTTCTCTTTGATACAGAGGATGACGTAAGGTTAATCACGGGTTCTTTACCACGAGAGGAGTGGCAATACATCCGCACAAACAGACACAAAAACAGAGAAACAAGTGCAACAACACAAAATAGGAACACAAACTTGATTAGTACCAAGTTAGGCCATAAAATAAGCACAAAGTCCTGAAAAGGAACAAAAACAATGTCACACAATCATGTTATAAGTGCTAAAAGATGTAATATAAATGAAATGCAAGACAATTGACAATTGTGTAATTGTGTGCTTCAAGTGTGCATGTGGTGTGCATATGTGATGCATGTGCAAGGCATGACTAAGCACATTCATGTCAAAGTGTGTAAAACACACAACCAATGATCAAAACATGATAAACAAGTCCAATCATGGTAATCCCCATAGTTTAGAACTCATTGGAGTCCAAAACAACACCAAAATGCCATTTGGGTATTTTATCAAACTCTTGATATACACCTATAAAACTAACATGTGGGCAATGCATGAACATGGGTGAATCTTGCCTAAATACATGTTAAAATGCCACAATTGGCCAATACAAACACAAACAAACCAAATGGGACAAAGTCCAATCAAGAAATTGAAAATTTTTTGACAAAATTTAAAGTTCCCAACCATAAAAATACCCAAACCAAGTAAAACCTAACATATTTGCATAATCTAAGGAAATAAATAGAAAAGACTGTATGAACATACCTTAGAACAGATTTGAAGAGGTTTCCTTTTGAGATTTGGTTGGGTTTTTGAGTGAAAATAGGTTTTGGGTAGATAAAGGCACAAGGGAGGCAAAAAAAAAGGGAAATAGAATGTGTTTGAAAAACTGTCTACATCAGCCCTCTAAAACTGAAAACATGGGTTTTTCACGGGTTAGCTTCTCGCGATAAATGCCTCTGAAGCACAAAACATTTTGCAGGTGAGCATTACTTGCAAGATAGTCGAGAGCCAGTCACGAAAGTTTTTGTTTGAAATTCTGTGTTTTCACATTTTGCCTTAACCCATGTTCACGAGAAGTGCTTAGTCGCGAGCTTCTCGCAACAATCCCTCTGAAGAAGTTTTTGATGAAAAACATGAAAAATGAAATTTAAACAAAAATTCAAAACACAAAAACATAAAAACACTTTAAAAAAACATAAAAAATACTCAAAAATCTTTTTGGGTTTGATCGACAAGCAATTAAGTATACACATCACATTTGATCTTGTACAATCACACAAATGAAATAAGCATTCATTGAACAAAACTCTTGTGTGTTGTGTGTGAGTATCAAATGCGGAATAGTCCTTAGTCCGAAGTGAAGTTTCAATGATCAATTCAATCAAGTCATACACAACTAGTACTAAGTCAAGTGGTCTATCTCAATTATAGAAATGAACATATATGACCTCCCACAGGAAAATGATTACATATATTTGAAGCTTTTCATTTGGCTTCTTTACAAATCAAAACATTTGATCATTTTTGAACAAGACATCTCATTTTGAGATCAGTGCCTAAAATTTTTGATATTTCAATATTAAGAATAAGCCTTTGGCTTTTTGGTCACCATACATTTCAATACAAGTCGCTTTCCCTTTTTCCTAGTCAAATACTAGTATGTGCGATGGCTTTTGCAGCTCATTATCTCTTTTCGAGATTTGACATTTACTGAGTTATAAATCAAAAACATAAAAAGTGTGGGAAGATATATAGGCACAAGTCTATGCATGTATCAAAACCATCAAGACTATTGACCAATCATTCATGACAAGCTTGAATATCGATTTACAACAGTCACACATAGATTTCAAGATTTTTCCCACAAAGATAGATGTGCATACATAACAAGTTAAGCACGTAAATGCATTACGCCATTAGTACGAAGGTACTAGGACAAACTCACATGTGTTATACACAACACAAGCGATCAAACTTTTTGGAGATTTTTCAATTTTTATGGGTTTTTGAATTTTTCAACACACTCAAAAACAGAACATGTAAAATAAGATCAACAAAAACAACAGGCACAAAACAAACTTGAATAGAAACATGATCTAACTAAACAAGTGAGACCTATAAAGCAAGTATGCAACAATGAGCATAGTAAGGTCACACATGAGATATAAGTCAAAGGATGATACCGACACCAATAGTCTTACGCAGAGACTCAAACCGTGCACCATCAAGAGGTTTGGTAAATATGTCTACCTTCTGGTTGTTGGTGTTTATAAACTCTAAACACACAATCTTCTCCTCCACCAGGTCTCGAATGATTTCAAGTGTTGAACTGGATTTTTTGACAGGTTTATGGCGCTCGTGTTATCACAAAATATACACATAGTGTCTTGAGTGATTCCATAGTCATGTAAGAGCTTCTTCATCCATAATAGTTGTGCACATCTCCCTATTGCAATGTATTCAGTTTTAGCCGTTGATAGAGAGACCGAATTTTGCTTTTT
Organism: Quercus gilva; assembly: GCA_023621385.1. Taxonomy (NCBI): domain Eukaryota; kingdom Viridiplantae; phylum Streptophyta; class Magnoliopsida; order Fagales; family Fagaceae; genus Quercus; species Quercus gilva. The sequence goes on along the minus strand of CM042477.1, from coordinate 72,827,141 downwards.
GCTCATCCATGACACAAAGTTATTTTTGAGGTAAAAACAACCACCTGAGGTGCTCTTCCTATCATCAACACACCCGACCCAGTCAGCATCCGAATATCCAGCTAAGCACTCATTCGAGTCTCTTGAATACCAAATTCCATAGTCAGGTGTGTCATTGATATAACAGATAATTCGTTTGACTACTGTCAAGTGGGACTTTTTGGGTGCTGCCTGAAATTGTGCACATACCCCTACACTAAAGGCGATGTCCGGTCTACCCGCAGTAAGGTAGAGAAGACTGCCGATCATGCTTCGATAGAGTGTTGGATCTACTTCTACATCAACTGCATCAAGGCTTAGTTTTACCGAGGAACTCATAGGAGTGGAAGTATGTTTCTTGGAGTCTAGGCCGAATCTCTTGACAAGATTTTTGGCATATTTCTCTTGAGATATAAATATCCCATCTTTCCGTTGTTTCACTTGAAGTCCTAGGAAATAGTTTAGCTCCCCTACCATATTTATCTCAAACTCCTTTTTCATTTCTTCCAAAAATTCTTGAGCAAGGTGATCGATTCTTGAGCAACTTGTTGGTTGTATCATAGGTGGTAGGTTTGTGGTGGTTGTGGAATAGGTGGTGGGTTGAGAAAGAGAGAGAGAGACAAAGGGAGAGAGAGGAAGAATAAAAAATAATAAAGAAAGAATATTTAAATGAAGTGGTAAAAAAATAAAAGTTTTGATGTTGAGTGTATTGTAAAGTGACGTGTTAAATGTCATAAAGTAGGTTTTTAAAATGCTAAAATTTTTAAAATCTTTGATGTGAATGCTCTAATAGTGCAAAGATTTGAAACAACACCTGGGATAGGAAGCATGAAGAGAAGCTCTTAGAATCAGTTAGTCAATATTATTGGCTTACTAATTTGATATATATGTGCTCATAAAGATTAACATATGTTATTAATGTGATGTGTGTGTTTTAAAATACTTAGTATTTTCAAAAGAAGAAACAGCAGGTTAATCCCGCATTAGAAAATGAGTGGGAGTTAAAGAGGTTTAATAATTAGGCTCTTTTAGATATACATTATTGTCAGTTTCTTTAAGATCTTCTCTCTTCTCTCTATATGTGTGTTTTAAAATACTTAGTATTCTTAAAAGAAAAAAAAAAAAAAAAATGGAAGAAGAAGTTAGTCTGTCTCTTAAACACCTAGCTCTTGTAATCACGTCCACATGAGCTCTAGCCTGATTGGATTTTTTTTTTTTTTTTTGGTACGTTCCTAATAGATATGTTCCATCTACATCATGGGAACGTTAAATGCAACAATTTCTCATGTGTAACTTCTTAGAAATTAAAAAAAAAAAAATATATATATATATATATATGAACTTTTATGCCGCATTAGCCAATTTCTTCACAAGCAGACTTTTTGAAATTTTAATTAAAAATTTATTATTTTATAAGGAAAAAAAATTGAAAGGCCCTATTCTATGACATGTGGATGATATCTAAGAATGAAACTATATTTTCAAAAAATTTCTACAGAATGCACTTTATTCACATTTTGAGCAAATACCCAAGAAAGCCTCTCAAATAAATTGAGATAAAAAACTATATATCTTGACATCTGTTAGGTCCAATTTAGTCTTATGTGAATTTAAAAAAAAAAAATTTAATAGTTTTAATCAATCTATACATGGTTCATGATTAAAGAAAATCTCTTCTTTTCTTTGCACTCATATAGACACTGCACCATATATATACACACACATATATATATATATATATATATATATATATTTTTTTTTTTTAATTTTTAAATTTATCCTACCTCTTATGGGCTTATCATTGCCTTCTCCTAATTCTATTTGAAACAAGAGACCAAAACCACGCTAACAGTGACTCGGCCGAACAACTGGGCCTTTACCATGTGGACGGGACCCATAGTGCCAGTTCAATGTGCATGGTGCACCCAACAACATCAAATTCTGTCCATTTAGTGTGCATTTGACAAAAATTATTTTTGTCAATTTATTTTACTATTCAGCTTATTCTTTATATTATTTTTGGACCTCGCTGTACTTTTTGATGCTATTCATAGATCTCACTATACTATTTTAACTAACTTTTTATCTTTATTTACAGTACTATCAACAAAAAAGTTTTCAGTTTCAGCAAAATAAACGAATCTCAAAAAGGACATTTAATAGTTCATAACTTTTAAGGCTTTTATTTTTTTGATTTCACTATTTTATATCTATTTTGCACATCCACTTTTATATTTTAAATATGAACCTTTTTTTTTTCTGCTTTTTAAAATGGGTATATTAATTTTAGCATTAATTGTGGAAATGTGTATGAAATGGTGGATATAAAGGAGTGTGAAAAAATATTTAGTCTAACTTTTGTGAAATTGTGGATATAAATGATACTTATTATGGAAAATCTAATAAGAAAAATAATGTCAAAATAAGAAGAAAATAATTCAACTACCTTCCTAGAGATGGATCGTGGAAGCTTCCGTGGAGCCATTGTGTGGTTTGATGCTGAAATGATTGTTGAGAAGAAAGTTTGTGAGTTTTTTCACAAGCCTTTATAGTGTGTGAATGCAATCCATTGGGTATCTAATTTCAAAATATTTTGCTACAAACACGAACAAGTTGACAATGAATATTATTTCACATTTGAGTCAATATGGGCTGCTTTGACTTAGTAATAGAAAATTCAACTATGCAGCTGGTTAAGAAAAGAATGAAAAGAAGCAATGACTGGATGATGCTCCTGGCATCTAAAATCTTCATTCTCAGCATTGAACAAGTTATGGGACGTGTTCGAAATACAAGTATGTCCGTTTTTATAGTCTTGCTATGTTGCGTTTGTTTAGAATTTGGTTCTGCAATTGTGTGGTTTGATGCTGAAATGATTGTTGAGAAGAAAGTTTGTGAGTTTTTTCACAAGCCTTTATAGTGTGTGAATACAATCCGTTGGGTACAAAATATTTTGCTACAAACACGAGCAAGTTGACAATGAATATTGTTTCACATTTGAGTCAATATGGGCTGCTTTGACTTAGTAATAGAAAATTCAACCATGCAGCTGATTAAGAAAAGAATGAAAAGAAGCAATGACTGGATGACGCTCCTGGCATCTAAAATCTTCATTCTCAGCATTGAACAAGTTATGGGACGTGTTCGAAATACAAGTATGTCCGTTTTTATAGTCTTGCTATGTTGCGTTTGTTTAGAATTTGGTTCTGCCACAGACACCATCACAGCTTCTCAGCCCATCAAAGACCCTGACTATATAACCTCCAATGGGAGTGCTTTCAACCTGGGATTCTTCAGCCCAGAAAATTCTACCAATCGATATGTTGGAATATGGCATAAAAGCATTTCTGCATTTACAGTTGTTTGGGTAGCTAACAGACAGCAACCTCTTAGGGATTCTTCTGGGGTTCTTACTATATCTGAGGACGGAGTTCTTGTGGTACTAAATGGACAAAAGGAGGTAATTTGGTCAGCGAATGTTACAAACTCTGCTCCCAATTCAAGTGCCCAGCTTTTGGATTCAGGGAACCTTGTCTTGCAAGAAAACACTACAGGGACAATCATATGGGAAAGTTTCGAATATCCTTCGGATACAATCTTGCCAAATATGAAGCTTAGTGCTAATGTAAGAACAGGTAAGAAAGTGCAGATTACATCTTGGAAAAGCCCTTCTGATCCATCCATTGGAATCTTCTCTCTCAGTATTCAACCTCTTGGTCTTCCTCAATTATTCATTTGGAACGACGGTAGCCCATATTGGCGCAGTGGTCCATGGAACAGTCGGATCTTCATTGGAATACCGGATATGAATTCTGTATATCTTTACGGATTCAGTTTTGTAGATGAACAAGATGGAAATTTTTATTTAACTTCTGATTTTGCAGACAAGACTATCCTATCTATTTATGCCTTGAATTCACAAGGGAATCTAGTGCAAAAAGATTGGTATAATGGGAGTGAGGAAACTGGGTGGTCAGCTTTGCAGACTGAGTGTGATGTTTACGGCAAGTGTGGGGCATTTGGAACCTGTAATCCAAAGAATTCACCAATTTGCAGCTGCTTCCAGGGGTTCGAGCCAAATAATACAGAAGAATGGAATCGAGGAAATTGGACTAGTGGATGTGTTAGGAGGACACCGTTGCAGTGTGAGAGAGTGAACACTGGTGTTGAAGAAGGCAAAAAAGATGGCTTTTTGAAATTGAATATGATGAAAGTGCCAGACATTGCAGTTTGGTCAATTGCTTTTGAAAACAACTGCAGGGAGCAATGCTTGGAGAATTGTTCTTGTATAGCGTATGCATATGACACTGGTATTGGCTGTATGTCTTGGACAAATAAACTAATTGATACACAGCAATTCTCCAGTTCTGGAGTCGATCTTTACATTCGTGTGGCCTACTCAGAACTTGGTAAGTTGTTTTTGTTTTATATTTTTATGTGAAAATTAGGCTTCAAATTATCCACAAATGTTACAGTTGCTAGGTTACTTCGTCTTTTAACTTCAACCAAGTAATCAGTAAAAAGACTCTTTATTTAACACTGTTTTGCAGTCTTTTTTTTTTTTTTTTTTTTTTTTTTGAACTAGTATTATACTTTTTCCCCCCTGATTTACAGGTAAAGTAGGAGATGTGAAAAAAATTGTCACAATCACAGTGATCACAGGAACAATTTTCCTTTCCATCTGCTCTTATTTATTATGGAGGTGGATGGCAAAACAAAAAGGTAATATTCCCACTTAAATTAGCTCAGTGGACTAGTAAATGTTGCTTTATATTTCATTACTGACTAATATAGTGGACATTAGCGAGGAAAAAGAAAGCAACGGAGATCTTATTATTCAACAGAGAAGAAACACAACCAAAATTTCATAGTGACAACCTGGAGCTACCGCTATTCAATTTTGAGGAACTGGCTAGTGCAACAAACAACTTCCATCTATCTAACAAGCTTGGGGAGGGTGGATTTGGACCCGTATACAGGGTAATGGTTACTCTACTAGAGGTTTCTTGTCTAATAATTTGAATGTCTAGTCAACTTTTTGATATTTGTTTATAGGGGAAATTGTCAAATGGACAAGAGATTGCAGTAAAAAGACTTTCTATAGCCTCTGGACAAGGGTCACAAGAATTTATGAATGAGGTGGTGGTAATTTCTAAGCTTCAACATCGGAATCTTGTTAGGCTCCTTGGTAGCTGTGTTGAAGGAGAAGAAAAAATTCTGATCTATGAATACATGCCAAACAAAAGTCTGGATGCATTCCTCTTTGGTTAGTTAGTTTTGATGCCCATTAGTATAATACAAATGCATTGCAACGTTAAATTTTCTACATATAAATGCCAGTGTATTATACTATAAGTAACCAAAGTTTTTTGCATATGAATTACCGTTGTACTATATTGAAACATTTGAACAATTTTCACTGTTGTGATACTTCAATTAAACAGACTTTTGTAGTTCTCTTATAACTTTACCACTAGAACTTCTATTATCATATTTCATGTCCTTTCATCTTGTTAGTTTCTCTTAATGCTTTTGTTTAAATTCATTAGGTCTTCACAAGGAAAAACTATTGGATTGGAGAAAACGTTTCAACATTATTGAAGGAATTGGTCGAGCTCTACTTTACCTTCATAGAGATTCTAGATTAAGGATTATTCATAGAGATCTAAAGGCAAGTAACATTTTGTTGGATAAAGAGCTAAATCCAAAAATATCAGATTTTGGAATGGCCAGGATTTTTGGAAATAATGAAGACCAGGCCAAGACTAATAGGGTTGTTGGAACATAGTAAGTACCTTTCGTTTTGGTCAATTCATTTAGATACTAGTAATAATATTTGATGACAAGATTTTGATGTGTTTTATTGTTAAAAATTTAGTGGCTATATGTCTCCTGAATATGCAATGGAAGGGCGATTTTCAGAAAAATCGGATGTTTTTTGCTTTGGGGTGTTGTTACTAGAGATACTAAGTGGGAGAAGAAACTCTAGCTTTTATAATGATGAGCAGTCCATGAGCCTTTTAGGATTTGTAAGTCATCCTTATCTCATAGCCATATTTTTCAATTCCTCAAATAGTTTTCACTATTGATACTAAGAATTTCAATCTTGTTTTCATGTTTCTAGGCATGGAAATTGTGGAATGCAAACAACATTATAGCCTTAATTGACCCAATGATATATGAACCATACTTTGAAATAGAGATGTTGAGATGCATACATGTCGGCTTGTTATGTGTGCAAGAATTTGCCAAGGATAGGCCTATTATATCTGTTGTTATTTCTATGCTTAAAAGTGAGATTGTTGATCTTCCTCGTCCAAAGCAGCCGGCATTTACTGAAAGGCAGATTGCCTTAGATACAGATTCATCTCAAAGCTGCAAAAAAAAAATTTCTGTCAACGATGTTACTGTTACAATGCTTCAAGGTCGGTAGCTAGCATGTGTTCTTGACAATTGACATTATTGGTTATATATTTTTGACTTTATGTCGGGATCTTTACACTGTTTACAATTATGTAGGTTACAGAATAGATATTATAATATTTTAGATAAGGAATGTGTATTATCCAAAATAGCAATTCTATGTAAAGAAAACACAACCAAATAATTGAACAACTATTCCTAAAGAAAATCTCTTATCAAAAAAAAAATCTTAAAGAATAGCTACATTACAATTTTTATTTCAAACCTATCCTAAACCGTTTTCTAAATGGTTTATTTCAAAAAGTTTTATCTATAAAAAGTGAGGTTTAAACGTTAGACTTTGAAAAGGCACAATTTCAAAATGGGATATCAAATTCCTTCCAAATTGGAGAACCCATTGTTCCTATTGAAAGCAAATTAGAATTCTTACCTCCGGTTTGAATTTTGCTCATTAGAGAAGCCTGGCTTCAGTTGCAAATTTGTATTTGAATGTTGAGGGTGCTTAAGAAGGAGAATTAGAACAGAAGACTCTAAAGTTTGAATGGGCAAGGTGATGGAGCAAGTGAGAAGAGAAAGGAGTCACATAAAAGGAGTCCCACGATAGGCATTTGAACGAAATAAATTAGTTTAAAAAAATATAAATAGAAAATGCTAATGTGAAAAATTGTGGAGCTAGTAAATCTAATGTGGTAGAATATGGAGAAGTCAACCAAAAATCAGAGACTTTGGTTTTATAGTATATATAAATAATGTCTCATTGTTGTTCTCAGGGGCAGAGCTACATAAAAATTTTGAAAATATTTTTATACTATATGGAAATATTTAATATTTTAAAAATTAGCTCCCAAAAATAGGACTTGGCCTCCCAAATATTTGAGTTAGTCCAATAATTTTCTTAAGAAAAATTGTCCAATTGGTCATTGTAGTTATAGAGAATGTATTATTCCTCAAATTCATTTATTGTTGTAAAATGTATTCTTGTATCTCTTAAAGTTTTGGATCGTTCATGTCTAAACACTTTATTAGTTCAATTGAAATTTTTTTTACTCGCATTGGTAGACAATTTGGTAACTTATATTGAAAATGAAAATTTTAAGAATTTCACTATAGAAGATGGTGAAAGATGAATTTAACTCTTTAAAACATTTAATTTTAAGGGTTTCACTATGAAAGATACTAAATTGTGTGTGTGTGTAGATGTATGGAAGTTTGTATAGACAACAAATTAGTAACACAAATCGGCCCTCAAAATAAAAATTTCTAGCTCCGCCCCTAGCTATTCTAGAGCATTGGGTGTTTTTTTTTTCCTCTTCTTTCTTGAGACCATTGGATTTGTTCAACCTGGCAGCTTTGGAAGTCAATTAATCCTAGGCCACGGATTCAACTGGTTCCAATTCAAGAGAAAGTTTCATCAAAAAATAAAAATAAAAAATTCAAGACCGAGCTCAATAGTATGGATGAAACTCGCTCTTGAATTGGAACTGGTTGAATCCGTGGCCTATGATTAATTGACTTCCAAAGCTGCCAGGTTGAACAAATTCCATGGTCTCAAGAAATAAGAGGAAAAAAAAAACCCATTGTTCCTACTGAGTATTGAGCTCGGTCTTGAATTTTTTATCTTGTTTTTATTTTTTGATGAAACTCGCTCTTGAGTTGGAACCGGTTGAATCCGTGGCCTAGGATAAATTGTCTTCCAAAGCTGCCAACTCGGTCTTGAATGATTGAACGCTTCATTGTTTTTTTTTTTTTTTTAATTGTCTCTATTTGGCCGTTTTGAGTAAGCAAATTGATTGATGGGCATATGGGTATTTTAATTTTATTCATTTGAAAAGAAGATAGAGTAAATTTCTTTTTAATCCTTAAAAATTTGGAAATGTTTCATTTAAACCTTAAAACTTTCAAATTGTTCCATTCAAACCTCAATTTCATTTAAGGCTGTGTTTGTTTCGGGTGAAAACCACTTCCAGAAAATATTTATTTTCCGGAAATGCTATTTTCGGGAAAAGAAAATATTTTCAAGTGTTTAGCTGTATTATTCAAATTTTTCTAGAAAATGTTTTCATGTGTTTGATTGCATTCTAAAAATGCTATTTTCCTACTACTTTCTCACATTTTCTCACCCATTTTCTCAGTTACCGAACAAATTTTATAATCGAAAATTTCAACATATAAACTTAAAAAAAAAAAAAATTCACAACAACACCATTCGATCAAATCCACTATTCGGTCAAACTGAGAGAGCAAGGAAGAGAGTGATCAAAAATGGAAGGAAAGGGAGAGATCGGTCATGGGTCATGGGCAACGAGATCGGTCATGGGTAACAACGAGAGGGTGACGAGATCGGTCATAGGTAACAACGGCGCCGATGAGATCGGTGGTGATGCGATCTTGGTGGGGTGCGATCGGTCTAGGGTGATGCGATCTTCGGTGGATCGGTCTAGGTGCAATCGGTCTCTCTCACCGTCGCGTGGAGGGGACGAGGACGGCAGTCTGGGTGTGCGTCTGAGTCCTTTCTCTCTCTCTTTCTCCCTGTTGCGCATCTGGTCCTTTCTCTCTCTCTTTTTCTCTTTCCGGAAGTGAATTGAAGGTAAAATAGAAATGGAAATGGTTTTCCGTAATCAGAAGGCATTTTTACGGTCAACGGAAATGATTTTCCGTTTGACCCAATTTTCCTTGCGCACCCAAACAGCCTATTTTACGGAAAATGATTTCTTGAAACCATTTGAAGCCAAAACAAACGGAGCCTAAAACTCAAAGTCATTGAATACAATTAGTAACGTAATGTTTATCAGTGTTAAGTGTTAACTGAATAAATGTGATAGAAACCTTCTTCTTCTTTTTTCTTTTTCTTTTTTTACAAGATAGAAATTTTACTCTAAAATAATCTAAGCGTATATGTGTGTAAAGTTTCCTCCTAAAATTTGAACTCCGATCCTTATCCTCCACACTCCACAAGTATTTATATTTGTAGAGTGACCATCGCACCAAACCAAAGGTGCGTGGTGGTGTGGTTAAAACATTATGAAACACGTTAAAAACTTTGAGGGTTTTTCTTTTCTTCTTCTTCTTTTTTTTTTTTTTTTTTTTTTTTTTTTTTTAAGAGCAAAAATGATAGTAGACTTTATTTATGAAAAATCACGATGTAAGATAGGAAAGGGGAAGAAGGGATATTCTTCTAACCATAAAATGACCTCCTCCACTTTTGCAGCACTAACCAAAGCTAAGGCAGGACGATTACATCGTAAAGGTATACTACAAAAAGAAATAAAAGTAAAATTATCCTTCAAAAGATTGATGTCTTCGAGTATCCAAGCAACCTCAAGAGAACAAATTCTATTCGAAAGCAGTAGGTACATCAATTTAGCAAAATTACATTCAACATACAACTTGAAGAAATAGATGCTTTGACAAAACAGTAGAGCCATTCTCATCACTAAAGCCGCTGTGCAAAGAGGATTCAAGTTCTTTTGTTGTTGACAACATGTTGTTGCTAAGACTTCTCCCTTGTAGTTCCGAATAAGCAGTCCAACCCCAATACATGAGCTGTTCCTTGATTGTGAAATGGCCAGGTTCAATTTATGAATTGAATCCGAGGGAGGTGGCTGCCATTTTGGGAAAAGACGAGTTGGAGCTTCGGTGTTTCTTTGCTGAACTTCCACATACTCTAGCCTATAATTCAGCCCATGACCACAGATCCACGGAGGATGGTCTTTTATTCTTGAAAATTAACTTGTTTTTGCAATTCCATATCAGCCAACATGCTGTGTAGAAGGTGTCAAAATCTGGTTAAGATAACTTCTTGAGAGCAACCTCTAAAGCATCAATGAAGCTAATGTGTTGTGGTAACTTGGAGCAGTAGGTTTCTAGCTAGAGCTTGGAGGTCTCAAGTAGATGTAGGCTTTTGGGCATGGAGGGTTCATAGTGTCCTAATGTATTGCAACTATCTTGCTCGCCCATTGAAGATTTTTGACAAATGGTCGGGGAGAGGTTTTTACTCACAAGGCTTGGGTTTTCCTATTCCTAAATAGTTCTTGGTGTTTAGTGTGGTTTGATTGCTTTCCTCTTTATTTCCTTTGCTTTACTATATTACCATGCTTTGTGTAGTGCAGTTTAGTTTTGTGCAAGTGTTTCAGGTCACAGGTATATATGTTCCAAGTTCATCACAGCTTCTAGATTCAGGTGTGAGTGAGTTTTGTCATTGTTCCCAAACTCACATTTAAGTCTAGAGTCTGTTTTAGGGTGTTTTGTCACGGAATAGCCAAAGGGAGAGATTGTAAAGTTGTAATTTACAACTATGTATTATATTGGCTTATTCCATGACAAAAAGTTTTGTAATTGCATAAATTTGTTTCATTGTATTTTTGTGGGATTTTATTGTATTGGGTTTTGTATTAAGTTGGTGAAAACTCAAGCTTAATTGAAGATCAAGTGGATTTCGCAAGAAGCTCACAAGCAACTAACCTACGAAGTAGCCACGTGAGAAGCACATGTTAGAAGCTGAAGAGTCATGCCAGCTTGGAGGATTTCACGAGTGTCTCGTGGGTAAGGCCTTCTTGCGAAATACCCGCGAAACATTCTGCCTGAAGGATTTTTAAGTGTAACTTTCTTACCTTTCACCCATACTACCCTCATTACCTACAAAAGTAAAGGAGGCTATTTAGAGAGAAAAACCCTAGATAGGTTTTCTACAACACACACACCTATCTTTTAGAGAGAGAGCTACTCATCTTAAGTGAGAAATCATTCTAGCCTCTTCCCTTCCCTCTCCCATTGTCATACCTTGAAAGGAGATTTGTACCCAAACATATCCCATACCTTTTCAGAGTATAGATAGTGTTTTGGAGCTTAGGAAGCTTTGGGAATTTGCCAAAGGAAGCCGGTGAGGCTTGGCGGGTTTGAGTACATGGGGTAGACTAGGCTTGGAGGGTCCTTTTTGTTATTCGTGTACTCCAACTTATTCTTTAGTGGATTGATTTACCGCTTGGAAGGCGGCGGAGAGGGTTTTCGCCGAGTTCTTCAATTTCCTCTTCGATAACACATTGGCGTGTTATCTTATGTTCACATTCTTCTTCCTTACTATTTTAGCTTTCATTTTACTGTTGTGATTTGATGAATATAGCTTAGAGTAGTTCTATTGTTTATTCGCTCACATTTACTCTATTCCGTACTTAGTTCAAGTTAGAGTAAAATCAATCGACTCATAAGTTTCATTTGGGGGTCTAAACAACTCTTATGTTTTTCACACAATTTTGAGCTTTCAATCTGCCTTTATATACTATGGAGGTGGATGGCAAAACAAAAAGGTAATATTCCCATTTAAATTAGGTCAGTGGACTAGTAAAATCTTGTTACATATTACACTTCTCACATTTATAGTGGACATTAGCAAGGAAAAAGAAAGCGACCGAGATCTTATTGTTCAACAGAGAAGAAGCACAATCAAATCATAGTGACAACCTAGACCAATATAAAGTCCAGGAGCTACCTCTATTTAATTTTGAGAAGCTGGCAAGTGCAACGGACAACTTCCATCTATCTAACAAGCTTGGGCAGGGTGGATTTGGTCTTGTATACTGGGTAATGATTGCTATACTAGAGGTTTCTTGTCTAATAATAATTTGAATGACTTGTTAACTATTTGATGTTTCTTTATAGGGAAAACTTTTAGATGGGCAAGAGATTGCAGTAAAAAGACTTTCTAAAGCCTCTAGACAAGGGTTACAAGAATTTATGAATGAAGTGATGGTAATTTCTAACCTTCAACATCGGAATCTTGTTAGGATCTTTGGTTGCTGTGTAGAAGGAGAAGAAAAGATGCTGATATATGAATACATGCCAAACAAAAGTCTGGATGCATTCCTCTTTGCTTAGTTAATTTTGATGCCCTTTCTTATAATACAAATGTGAGAACTCATTTTATTATTGGCTTTATTCAGTGACAAAATTGTTTGTAATGCATTTTATGTTTGATGTAATTTTTCTGGTGTTTTAATGTTATTTGGGGTAGACTACTTGAGCCTCTCTTTCAAGTTTGGAAGCTACATCAACTAGGGATCTCGTGGCCTAAGTGCTACCAGGAGGCAACCTAGCTTGCCATGAAGTCCACGTGGCAGGTGGTTTGGATGAGAGTGCAATCGTGTACCTTATGACCTTCGGGCACGACCAGGTTGTGAGTTGTACGATCTTTGTATTCTACATTCTGGACTGCACCTATCCAATGTATATTTGCCAATACACACACTTAACTGTGAGGCATGGCATGGGGCTTCGGATAAAGGTTATACAAACCATAGAATTCATAAGTGAGATATCCAAGAGAAGCCTGTCAAGTGTATGAAAAGAGAGCTTTTTCCTTTGTGAAAACCAATCAAACCTCTCTTTTCTACCTCCTTCATTGTATTGATTAAGATATTGTAATCACCTTCCTCACCCATTAACACAAACATTGTGAGTGAGAGAATGGCTATGGAAACTCGAGAAGCCACATTCAAATCCAATTTTCATCGATGGTGTTTCCATTGGTGCTTTAATGGAGGGTCTCAGATAAGCTAGGAAGAGAAGGGATTTGGAGTAGCAGATGCCAGCTGGAGCTTGGAGGGCTCAAGTAGATGTAAGATTTTGGGCTTTGAGGGTTCATAGTGTCCTAATGTACTGCAACTATCTTGCCCAGTGGAGATTTCCAACGGGTCGTCAAGGGAGAGGTTTTTACTCTCAAGGATTGGGTTTTCCTCTTCCTAAACACTTCTTGGTGTTTTGTGTGGTTTAATTGCTTTCCTCTTTATTTCCTTTGCTTTACTATATTGCCATGCTTTGTGTAGTGTAGTTTAGTTTGTTTGGAAAGTCATTTACACTTGGAATATATTGTTTAGTTTAGTGTTAAAATCAACCTAGTCATAAAAGCTTGCTTTATGGGTTCTAAATACTTTCTAGGAGTAATTTAGAATATTTCAAAATGCGTTATAATGTTAAAGTTTTTACAGATAAATGTCAGTGTATTGTACCATGAGTAGTGATAATCTTCTGCATAGGAATTATCATTATACTATTTTTGAGACATTTTAACAATGTTGTGATACTTCAACTAAAACAGACTTTTCCAATTCTCTTATAACTTCACCACTTCAACAATGTTCTATTTTGTTTAAATTCATAAGATCCTCACAAGGAAAAACTATTGGATTGGAGAAAACGTTTCAACATTATTGAAGGAATTGGTCGAGCTCTACTTTACCTTCATAGAGATTCTAGATTAAGGATTAAAAGCAAGTAACATCTTGTTGGGTAAAGAGCTAAATACAAAAATATCAGATTTTGGAATGGCCAAGATTTTTGAAATAATGAAGACCAAGCCAATACTAATAGGGTTGTCGGAACATAGTAAGTACCTTTTGTTTGGTTAATTCTGTAGACGACTAATTTTCTTAATTCGAAATAAATCAAACAAGTAAAATAGTTTCACAAATGAGAATTTGTATTGATGATTGTGTGGTACACTTCTCTGTGATTACAAAAGAGTGATCCTCTGATTCGATCTCCTTGCAAGACTTATTGATTTGGATTTATGGTAATGTGATTTTGACTTGAACATGAAATGTCCTTCAATTTGGTTGAGGGATGGATCGAAGATCGCTGAAACAGAATTACAATGAATCTCTGGCTATGAGCTTGTTAGAAATCCTTTGTTCTTCACGTTCTTCGTGTTCTTTGTGTATTCTTCGTTTTCGAAGGTTTGTGATGGAAGTTCTTCGGGGCTTTAGAAGCTTGGATCCGTAGAGCTTCACTGATTTGTGATTTGTTGATGTTTTCAGACACTTTAGGCTTAATTCCCGCAAACTTTTGGATCTAGGTAGATGGTTTGGATGATTCTGCTTCGAATGTTCTTCGATTTTGAGGTTGAAGTTCTTGAAGTTCTTGGAGGCTTCGAGGCTTGATTCCTGCAGAGCTTCTCTACTTCTGTGCTTCAGATGGCTTGGTGTCCTCCTAAATGTCTCAGGAAGGCTTCTATTTATAGAAGTTTTGAGGTGGATGAGCGACACGTGGCGAAGTCTGACTGGTGACACATGTCACAATCTGATTGGTCCGCTTGTGTCATCGCTTACACGTGCGAGGTTGCTTGGGTCATCGCTTACACGTGCGCTGATGTATGATTGGTTTTTTTGCATGACACTTGGCAAATTTCCATTGGCTTCTGAGTAGTAATAGTAAACCCTAGCAGCAATACGTGGCACTTTGTAATTGACTGTATTTTGTAGACTTGGTAGTGTGTCGTGTCAACTTGTGATAGGTCAGGAATTTTCCCTCTCTACAAATGCCCCCTCGAGACTCGTTCATGCACATAGTTTCAGAATGTGATGTAAGAATGAGTTTCGAAAACAGACTTTTGCACTTGACTCTTCAAATGAAGTAATTGAAGGTGGTGGAGCTTTCAACAGGATGAGATAATTTCCGAGGAGTAGACCCACCCATATGAACGGTTTTGATGAGACCGAAAAGGGGTCTGCCAGTATTTGAATGTACTCGCATGACCGAGCCTTCTCAGCAGAGGTTAAGTTGAAGTAACTTCAGAAGAATATTTTGGATCGTTGGCGGCGATCACAGGGTGTAGAAGATGGGGAGGATGCGAGGATGGTGGCTGGGTACAGCATGCAGAGTCATGGGGCTAGCCTCGTGTTTTTAAGAACTTCTAGTGAAGTTATCTCAGAAGAGTATACTTCGGATTACAGCGAGGACATGTGGGAAAGTGATTGAATGCGCATGTGTTATTGCATCATTCAATTTAAGTTGAGGTAATTTCAGAAGCTTAGGGATTCTGGGGATCTTGATGGTTTGTGAGAAGAAGACGATGGAGATAATGTGGAGATGGTGACTGTGTGAAGAAGATGGGGATGAAGCAAAGTGAATGGGTGAAACACACGCCACCATGGCGCTGGCCCTGTACGTTGGGGATCCTCTGGTGTAGATGTTTATGGGAAGTACAAGTTGGGATCTGGGACTGATTGCATGCTGGATGAGGTCTAGCGGCAAGTCATTGAATGTGCGTGTGTGATGGGACCATGCCGACGGACGTTAAGTTGAAGTAATTTCAGAAGAGTATTTTCTGAAATACTTCAAGTTGAATTTAAGTTGGAGTAATTCCAAAAAGTGTGTTTTAAGGTACCAGCAACGATGACCTTTGGATCCCACTGTGGTTGGGACATGGAATAAGGCTCTGGTGACCATTTACCGGCTCCAAAGGCTGAATTCTGATGAGCTGATGCCTTGGAGGTTGTTTCAAGTGTTGGATGAAAAACAATTTGTAGGATACCCCAACACTTTTTACCATCTTCATTCACTGTTTCTTGTTGGAAAGGCACAAAAGAATGAAAGATGGAGCTAACTTGTGATTCTGGTCTTAGAAACCAGCCAAGTTGCTGTTTGTTCCGAACCGTTACCTCTGCTGGAAGACCAAGCAATTGGAAAGAGACTACAGGAGACCTGAGGTTAGGAACAGGTGCTTCTGCTGGACTTGGATTTCCTGGCCAACCAAGTCCGAGGAAGCATGGAACCACAATGCAGACCGTGTTATGAGTAATTTTATGAACAAATATGGTCGTTAAGTGAAGAAACAAAATTTGTTTGGATCTCAAAACCACAATGATGTTGTGAAGAGGGTTTCTACCGAACCATGAGAGGGTAGATTTCAAACGGATTATGAAGCAATATTGGTTGCTAAGTGTTGAGAATGATGAGGCCATAGTGAGAAATGGCTGTGAAAAGGAGGACTTGAAAATCTGAAAGAAGTAAATCTTCATTTCATGATTCAGTATGTTTTTTTTTTTTTTTTTTTTTTTTTTTTTTTTTTTTTTTTTCTGTTTTCTGTTTTGATGAGTTTTTTTTTTTTTAATGAACCCGGCCCTTCTATTTATAGTGGAGAAACGAAGAATGGTAGGCGGGTAGTTGAGAATAGCGGTTGAGAATTTTTGGTGAGAATGGTAGATTTTTGACTAGTAGGTATCAAACGGTAGGTGGGAATGGTAGGCATCGAACGAGAATGGTAGGTTGGAGACTGGTAGGCACCGAACGGGAATGGTAGGTTGAACTAGTGACCCAGTGTAATTTCAAGTTCAAGACATACTTGTGAGAGTTCATTTGTACTTTGGAAGGGAAGTTTTGTTGAAGTCTGTAAAATAACCCTGAGGGAATTTAGACCAAGTGGATGAATCTAAAATTTTGATTTTGGGAGCTTAATTTTTGGATATTGCTAGTACTTCGGTGAAGTGGGTCCAATAGGTAGTTTCCAAGTCCATAACAAATAAGCAGATTTCAAAATCAGAATCTATGTGAAAATCTGAATAGAACAAGCTTTGCTTGGACATCTTGATTCTTGGTCAAAGTTCACATTAAAGCCAACAACTGTAGAATCACACGATTTGAGCAATTTCAAATTCTCAAATGAAGAAATAGACCCCAAAATCGAAATCTACGTGAAAAATTAGGCAAGATAGGTCATTCTTCAAAATTTTGACTTTTGGTTAGAATTTGTACAAAAGTCAACTTTCTGGAAATTGGACAGTTTGCACAATTTTTGAATCTCAGAAAAAGAAACGGATTCCAAAATTGGAATGTACGCAAAAAATCGAGTGGGACAGGCCCCTTTTGAAAATTTCGACTTTTTGGTCAAAGTCAAAAGTCAAACTTGGTCAAAGCATTTTTTTTTTTTTTTTTTTTTTTTAGTTTCTGCCGGTTCGGATCGGGTCAGGACGAACGGGTCAAACCAGGCCGGCCTGGACAAATGGGTCAATTAGTGGAGGATGACGTCATTGGTGACGTCATGGAGTTGAGACGCGTGTACGCGTAAGCGCGTGACGCGTGTGAGCGCGTGATTTGGTGGGGCGGCGTGTGTAGTCGCGTGAAACTGACGCATTGAACGCCGGACCTTCTGGTGGCGCGTGGCAGCGCGTGCTGGCGTTTTTGGGCCTGAATTTTTGGGGTTTTTCCGATATAAGGCCGTAGAAGACCCCTGTAGGATAAGTTTTCTAAAATCACGGGCAGATTTAGACAGATTTGAAGGATTAGGCCGCGGATCATCGCGAGCTTATGGTAGCGCGTGGTAGCGCGTGGGGACTCCATTCTTGATGATCATTCTGGGTTTTGTACATCGATGGCTGATGGATCTAGTGGTGTCACCGGTTTTGTAAAAATTTTCTCGGATTTGTGCAGATTTGAATGAGAAACCCGCGGGACGTTGGGATTTTTGGCCGCGCGTGGCGGAGCGTTACAGTCCTACTGTGCACGTCCTTTTCTGGTTTTGCTGCTCGAAGTCCTTAGAAGATTTCTGTGGTTTGAATTTTGTGAACCCCTATCAGAAGTTTTAGAAATCTGGACAGCAGATATTGTTGATTTTGCTGGCATTTTGGTCTTCTTTGGCGTTGGCTATTCTGACAACATTGACAACCCAGGCTAGGAGTAGTTCCAGGCTATCCACTGAGTGTCTCTACTGTTCTCAATAGTTGGTGACACAGTGAAACAAGCTACTCCTCTTTGCAGGCCTATAGCTTCATCCAAAGTCAATGCCATGGTTATTCTTAGAAGACATGTTATCCTCTGTAGACCGGTTCTTTCTGAAGTATAGTGTGACAATTTCTTTGAGCATTTACTCTCTTCACTTTTTTTCAAGGTTCGGTGCAGTATCCTTTGAAAATATGGCGCCGTAACCATTCATGCACATCTTTCCTTTTGTCCACAAGCTTTTCAAGCATCCCTATATAAAGCTGTCCAGAGCATGCATGAGTTTGTACAAGCATTGCCTTCAGTGGAGTGGGTAGTGTACTATTCTTCAGTGCAGAGAACTCTGCCCCCTTTTTTTTTACATTCTTTTTTTTTTTTTTTTTTGTTTTAGCAATGCTTTGTATGTACTAACTTCTCCTTTTTTTTTTCACAGGCTAGAGATTACAATTGAAGTTCTCTCTTTCTCTGATTTTTTTTTCTTCTTTCTTTTTTTTTTGTTTAGATGTGCCCTGAGATTTTCTTCTGACAAGTTCTTTGTTATTGCTCATTTTTGTTATGCAGCAGGCTTTCCTTTTCCTTTTTGTTTTAACATCGAGCTTTACACCAACGTTCTTATAGCAACAGTCATCTAGGCAACAATGTTATCAAAGGTGTTCATGATTCAATGATGCTATTTCTAGTACTTGACCTTGGAGTTGTACTGGCCTTTGTCTTGGCAATTAAGCTGTACCAACACTTGTCTTTTCAACGTAGCCATCTCAACGGTCCTTGCAACGTAGCCACATCAAATGTCTTTACCATGAAGCCGTGCTAGCATTTGTCCTTATACGGAAGCCATATTAACATTCGCCTTCACAATGAAGCTGCATCCATATCTTTCTTCGCCATGAAGCCATGTCAACACTTCATTTTGCATTGAAGTTGCACCAATGTTCATCTTTGCCGTGAAGCCATGTCAACACTTCACATTGCATTGAAGTTGCACCAACGTTCATCTTTGCCGTGAAGCCATGTCAACACTCCTCATTAGCACTGAAGTCACATTGAAGTTGCATCAATATTTTCACTGAAGTTGTGCCAACATTCATCTTTATCATGAAGCCACGTTGACACTTCATTCGCACCAAAGCTATGTCGACATCCATTTTTGCCATGAAGCCATGACAACACTCCACATTAGCACTGAAGTCATGCCAACATCCATCTTTGCCATGAAGCCTTGACAACACTCCACATTAGCACTTGCACTCGCATTGAAGTTGCACCAATATTGACCATTATAATAAAGTTACAACAACACCAATTTTCAGAGGCAACATAGCTTAGACATCGAAGGTGCATAGCACTGTAGCCAGACATAAAGATTTCAGAGATGCCAACAAGACGTTGAAGATGCAAGGAGATCCTATCAAGACTTTGAAAATGCAAGGAAATGCCAACAAAACCTTAAAGATGCGGGAAAAAATGACGCCAAAACTTTGAAGACGCCATAGTATGCTGTTAAGACTTTGAAGATGTGAGAACATGCTACCAAGAATTCGACATTGCACGAACATGCCCATAGAAGCAAGGTGATGCAACACCGACTTCAAATACATGATCTATTATCATTCTAGAGGAAGTTGATGTTGTCTAGATTTCAGAAACATGATGTGAAACGACACCACTCAGAAGGGAGATGATGTGGTTCAAATTTCAGAAATATGAAGTGACACCACCAAGAAGAGAGACGATGTAGTATAGACTTGCAAGGTACAAGAAGATGCCCCCAGGAGATAAATGATGCAAAGCATACTCCAGAAACATGGGAGAATGTCCATAGAATATGGGCAATGCCATGCAGACTTCATTTCTTGCAAAAGAGGTTGAAGATTTCATTCTGCTCCACAACCAAGAATCAACTTATGTTTGTCATCATTTCAAGGAAAGCTAAGCAACGTTAACTCCTTACAGTCTTTATCTTCAACTACAATGATCTTCGATCATTCCATTGAGCAGTTGACTGTCTTTAAGCAGTGTCTTGCCATCCAAAGGAACCTTAAAAGAATATTGATGACCGTCAGAAAATTCTTCAAGCTACACTGGCAATCCTTTTTCTTTTCATGTGACTGAACTTAGTGACAAGTACTAAGCTGCCTACGTACCCCAAAGAGGGATCAAGTCATCACGTAGTTCAACAGATTTTTTTTTTGAATTCTTTTTTTGATAATTTCTTTTCATTTGAACGATTTCTTTGTTTTGTTTTGTTTTTTTTTTTTTTTTTTTTTGTTCTTTCTTTTTTTTTTTTTTCATAATTTGACAATAAAATTTTTTTTTTAGTGCGTGACTGAACTTAGCAAAAGATACTAAGTTGCCTACGTACCCTTGAGAAGGATCAAGTCATTACGTAGTTCAAAAGATTTTTTTTTCTTTTTTTTTTTATATATTTTTTTTAAAGTTTTTTTTTGTTGTTGTTGTTTTTTTTTTTTTTTTTTTTTTTTGCAAAAAAGGGGGCTCAGTGTGTAACAGTGGGTATCACCACTAATTGAACCCGAGACCCCTCAAGGGTGACATGGGCATCCAACCACTACGCCACACTAGCAATTGGTGACATAGAGTGGGATTAATTTCTCCTTATTGGTACGCAGTCAAAGGTACTGGGAAGACATCATATACTCTTGCAGCGCTACAGTGGGCAGTTTAAACTCTTACCAAGGAGCCATCCTCGACTTTCAAGCATAGAAGCGTTTGAGGAACTTCCCATTGATGGGGCCGATCCTTACACCATCGTTATCAATCAACTTGTAAGCTCCATTGGTGTAGACTTCTTGCACAACATAAGGTCCATCCCATTTTGAAGTGAACTTATTGCCTGTACGATGAGTTGTGATGATAGGTCTTCGAATGGCAATGACTAAGTCACCAACTTGGAATGATCGTGGTTTAACTCTTTTATTGAATGCGCTTGAAAGACGAGCTTGATAGCACTCAAGGCGTTGTTGGGCCTTAAGTCTTTTCTCATCAAGTGCCTCTAATTCTTGCAGTCTGAGCTTGGCATTTTCTTCTCCAGTTAATCCTTCTTGAATGGCAATCCGTAATGATGGGATTTGACGTTCCAAAGGAAGGACGGCTTCCACTCCATAGACAAGAGAATATGGCGTTGCTTGAGTAGGGGTTCGAAACGTTGTTCGATATGCCCATAATGCTTCTCCGATTCTTTCATGCCAGTCTCGCTTTGTCTTGGATACCACCTTTTTCAACAAACTGCCAAGTGTTTTGTTAAACGCTTCAGCTAGTCCATTTGCCAGGGCATTGTACATGGAGGAGTTGTATTGTTTAAATTCAAACTTCTCACATAGTTCTCTCATCAGCTTGTTGTAAAATGGTTTGCCGTTATTAGTTATGATATACTGAGGGACACCATACCGATAGATCAAATGAGTTCGAATGAAATTGACTACCGTCTCTTTTTTCACTTCCCTAAGGGGCACAGCTTCCGCCCACTTTGAGAAATAATCAGTTGCGGCCAAGATGTACAAATGGCCACCGGATGACTTTGGTAATGGTCCTATTGCGTCAAGCCCCCATGCATCAAAAGGCCAAGAAGCTACAGTTGGGTGTAGAGGTTCTGGCGGCTGGTGGATGAAGTTTGCATGATATTGACAAGCTTCGCATTTCTTAGCGCACTCCATGGAATCTTGCACCATTGTAGGCCAATAGTAACCCATTCATTTGATCCTGTAATGTAACTTAGGACCCGACTGATGTGCGCCACATATTCCAGAGTGAGCCTCTTCTAGGGCTTGTTTAGCTTCCTCCTCTCCTAAGCAACGAAGAAACAACCCATCAAATGAATGACGGAAGAGAGTGTCCTTATAGTAAATGAATCGAGCAGCCCTCGCCGAACTTCGGTCTTGTGGCGTTTATCATCTGGGAGTCTTCCATGTTGAAGATATTCAATAATCACCTGTCGCCAATCTTCTTTTTCAACAACGCATACAGAGATAATGTTGGCTTGCTCTTTTTCTTCTTCTTCTTCAACCATGAGAGGTACCACCCACCTTTGGGAAATAGCAACTTTGGTTGTCTCTTCTTGCGATAATGCTAAGGCGGTAGCCAAATTAACTAAAGCATCAGCTTGTCTATTCTCATTCCTTGGTATATGCTCCAATGTGATGGCCTTAAAATTTGCTAGCAGCTTTTTCGCATATTTGCAATAGGGGATGAGGTCTTCCTTCTTGACGTCATACTGCTCCAAGATTTGGTTGATAACCAATTTGGAATCCCCAGCAATCTCAAGCTGCGATATGCCCATCTCAATGGCCATTTGTAGCCCAATAATCAATGCTTGATATTCGGCTACATTGTTAGAGCAAAGTTTGCTTAATGAGAACGAGTATAGAAGTATTTGCCGCTGTGGAGAAACAAACACTACACCTGCCCCTGCTCCTTCTCGACATGTAGCTCCATCGAAAAACATCATCCATGGTGGCATTACTTCAATGTAAAACACATCTTCATCTGGGAAATCATCGGAGAACTCCCAATCAAATGGAACTGGGTGATCGGCTAAGAAATCTGCCAATGCTTGTCCTTTGACAGCATTTTGTGGAACGTATGCAAGGTCATATTGTTGTAGCAGGACTGCCCATCGAGCTATACGACCTGAAACCACTGGCCTGGAGAGGACATATTTAATTGGGTCCGCCTTTGCTATTAAACGAACTGTATATGCTTGCATGTAGTGCTCCAGTTTGTCTATGGCAAAGAAAAGAGCGAGACACATCTTTTCAATAGGAGAATAATTTAATTCAGCCCCATTGAGAGTTCGACTTAGATAATAAAGGGCTCTTTCTTTCCCCTCTTTATTTTCTTGTGCCATAAGAGCACCTAGAGACTTTTCTTGTGCCGCGATGTACAGCACCAAAGGCTTTCCTGGGATAGGAGCACCTAAGACTGGCGGATTAAGCAGGTATTTTTTGATGCGTGCAAAAGCATTGCTACAAGCCTCATCCCATTCAAAGTGCACATCTTTCTTCATCAATCTATTGAAAGGTTGACATCGACCAGCGAAGTTTGAAATAAATCGTCGTATGTAGGCTAGTTTTCCCTGCAAGCCTCTAAGTTCTCGCAGATTCTTGGGCTCCGACATTTTCTGGATAGCTTCAATTTTGGACTGGTCAATTTCAATGCCACGGTGCCTTACAATGAAACCAAGAAACTTCCCGGATGTTACGCCGAAAGCACATTTGCGGGGGTTCATTTTAAGCTGATACTTTCTTAGGCGGTTGAACACGGATCGCAGCTCTACCAAATGGTTTTCCCTCTTTTTTGTTTTAACCACCAGATCATCGACATAACACTCCACGTATTTATGAAGTACATTATCAAAGATCTTTTGCATGGCCCGTTGATAAGTAGCACCAGCGTTCTTTAGTCCAAAAGGCATCACTTTGTAACAATAAATGCCCTTAGGGGTACGGAAAGCTGTAAGCTCTTCATCCTTAGGATTCATTCAAATTTGGTTATAGCCTAAAAAACCATCCATGAAAGATAAAGCTTCATGACCAGTAGTGGTATCAACCATGACCTCAGTGATGGGTAATGGAAAATCATCCTTGGGACATGCATTGTTCAAATCATGGAAGTCAACGCACACTCGGATTTGTCCATTCTTCTTTTTGACAGGGACGATGTTAGCAATCCATTTTGGGTACTGTACTTCACGAATGAAGCCTGCCTCGATTAGCTTATTAACCTCAGTTTCTATTTGAGGGATAAGCTCCGGCCAAAAGCGTCTTTGGGCTTGTTTAACTGGGCGCACGCCCTTCTTTACTGCCAAATGGTGTAAGGCAATACTTGGATTGAGCCCAAGCATTTCCTTGTAAGTCCATACAAACACATCTTTGTATTCTACTAGGAGCTTGAGGTACCCTTCTTCTTCTTCTTCAAGGGTAAGAAGCGCACTGATGAAAGTTGGTCGGGGTTCTTCAGCAGTTCCTAAATTGATCTCTGTAAGTTCATCAACTGTAGCTTGTCCTCCATCTTCCAAGGCTGGAGGAGCTTCATCTACCTCTTCATTGGCTATTTCAGCATCTGAAAGTGTATCTTCTTCTATTGTAATGTGAAACGAGGATGATACCTCTTCAATTTGCTCATTGTGGATGAGTGACTGACTTGTGTGCACAATCGTTCGTCTTTTGACTTTGAGCGATCCTTCAGTGCTGATATCTAGGGTAGAGTTACGTTTCATGTGTGAAGGAATGCTACTGCGGATCTCATCATTAGCTTTCTCTTCCTTTCGAACCTCAAAGTTTACTGAGTTTTGAGAGCAACCATCAACGGGCCTTTTTGTTGCCCCAAATCGATCAAAGACTGATCTACTAGCAAGAGTGTCACGATTTTTTGTTAAGCAAGTTGTATTTAACCTGTCGAACACTGTGATTCGTGACGATGAGGCCTCAATGCGATCAAACACCGAAACGTGCGACGAAGAGCGATCATTTCTTTGATTCGAGCTTTCGCCGACCTCCACTGTTATGTATTGGGAACTTGAAGCACTACTTCTCCTCTTAATCCATATTTGAGCTGGTTGTTCTGGCGTATAACCTAATCCAGTCTTTGGGATAGGAATTTTATGCCCTTCAAGCCGCATTTTGCTTTGTGTTTTGCTAAGGCCATGCATCTTTTCTCCGGTGGCTTCTGGAATTAATTTCCCTAAAGCGCCTTGTTTTGAGAAGTCGTAGCCTGCTTTGGCTAACAGTTTATATGCCTTTGGGTCAAACCATTCTTTCATACGCTCACTTGGTGGAATACCATGCTCTGTCAGACTTTGTGAAGACCTCACAAATCCATTTAGTGGCTTCGAGGGCAAAGGATTTGTGGATGAAGTTAAAGGCATGACATGATTTTCTTTCAATATGACCACATCCTCCATTATGAGTTTTGAAGGAGGCCTTCCCATGTCTTCCGTAGATTGAAGGCACTCCGCGAATGGCGTTTGTCCATTCTTGCGGCGTGATAATGGTACATACCGAAGAAATGGCGGATTATTGGAAGGCGATGCAACTTTCGCTCTTATTGAATTAGTGGTAGATTCACTAGAATGATCGTTCCCGTATTCAGGCTCTTTCTTTGGGAGAGGAACATCCTTTCTAGTGATGAATTCATCACGCTTCTTTTCACCCTGCTTGCCTTCTACAAACAGGATCTCAACTGGGAGAACTTCACTAGGAATGTCACCTTCCACATAAAATTTTGCATCAGCAAAGTGAGCTTCAGTCTCAGCAAAAGGCTTTAAGTCGGCATTGACTTTCTTTATTCCATTTTGAAGGTACTTGAAACACTGATGCAAAGTTGACGGCACTATTCTGTTTCCATGGATCCATAGACGTCCTAACAACATGTTGTAAGTTGTCTTGGCATCAATGACATGGAACAAAACGTTGCTTGTTAATTCTCCAATAATTAATTCCAAGTGTATCATGCCGATTGCGCGTTGTCCTCCTTGGTTAAAACCTTGAATGACCAAACGACTGTACGATAATTCCTCCATAGTAAAACCAAGTCGTCTCATTGTCATTTTTGGTAGTATATTAACAGCTGAACCTCCGTCAATGAGAATACGATCGATCTTTTGTTCATGAGCATATCCAGAGACATAAAGTGGATGATTGTGGGGCTTTGAACCTAACAATAGATCCTCATCAGTGAAAGTTAAGTTTGGAGAGCACGCGTAACATTCTGGGGTTTGTTGAAGCGTGTTGGTAGAAGGAATGTATATCTCTGGCTTTTCAAGACCTTGGGTGAGCACTTCTTTTGGTGAGATGGAGGATTGCAAGGGTTTAACTTCATTGACCCGAGATTGGAGTTCCTCCAAAGATGACAAAGTCTCACTTGGACCACCATGGTCAACATCCTCCTTTTTATCTTGAATTTCGCAACGAGAGACCGTGTGAACAGCCTCGGCTGAGTCATTTTGAAAAAAATCTCTGGGGAAGAATTCTTCCAATGTCATGAGATTTCGACGTTTTTGGTTTTGTGTCGAATCATCATACATTTTTGTCCCTAGTCTTTCTTGCTTTTTATCACTCTTTCTTCTTGACAGAGCCTAAATCTGGTTTTGTGCTCTTTTAGACTCTTGGGTGACTAAATGAAGAGGGAATGCTCATCTCTTTTTCCATCTCCTACGACTAACCATCGTCCAACCTTCTTCCTCATCCATTGTTGACCTTTTATCATCATTTGAATTATGATCAGGTACTTTTGGTGAGAGTTGAACTTGAATAGGTTCCAGAGAACCAAACTGGACGAGAGTGGTATTTGCCCCCTGCTTAGTAGTTGGAGACATGCAACTAGGTAACCCACAAGCAAATGTTGCAATGTTTGCTTGAGCAACATCATTAAAATCCAAGTCGATTTTCCTTTCCTTGGCTAGCTTCATGATGAGTTCTTTAAGAACAAAGCATTTTTGGATTGGATGGCTTATGATGTGATGATATTTACAATAGTTTGGGTTATCAACTTTTCCCATCTCTTCCGGTCGTTTGCATTCTGGCAATTCAATTAATTTCAACTTGAGCAGTTGTTCTAGCATTTCTGGCATATCAGCATCTAGGAAAGGATACACCTTTTGTTCCCATTCCTTAAGTGATGAGCGACGTGTCTCACGCTGTTGGCCTACCTTAGGCCTCTTCTCATTAGCCTTCACATTTCTTGTTGAAATTTTGACTGCGGCAGGGTTGACATTCATTAAGTCTTTGATATTACTTTTCACATTTCTATCATTTTTCCTTATTTCCCATCTTTCTTTCCTTTCCTCAGGTGCGGGAGGTTTCGTATTTCCATGGCTAGAAATACTTAATTCCATGTCATGCGCACGAGTTGCCAACTCTTCAAATGTTCGGGGCTTTATCCCTTGGAGGATGTAAAGAAGTCCCCAATGCATGCCTTGGATGTACATTTCTACAGCAGATATTTCAGAAAGTCTATCCTTGCAATCTAGACTCAAAGAACGCCACCAATTGATATAATCAACAATGGGCTCATCTTTCCATTGTTTGGTATTGGTAAGCTCCATCATGCCTACCATGCGCCGTGTGCTGTAGAATCAGTTGAGGAACTCCCTTTCAAGTTGTTCCCAACTATCAATTGACTTGGGTTCTAAGTCTGTATACCAATCAAAGGCATTCCCCTTCAATGAACGAACAAACTGCTTTACAAAAAGGCCTCCTTGAGTCCCTGCATTCTCACAAGTTTCTACAAAGTGAGCAATGTGTTGCTTAGGGTTTCCTTTGCCATCAAATTGCAAGAACTTGGGGAGCTGATACCCATTTGGCATCCTCATATTATCAATGCGCTTTGTATAGGGCTTCGAATATATGAGAGAACTTGTAGAAGAACCTCTGTATTGTGCTCGAATAGTATTCGTTATCATGTCTTGCAATTGTTGGACAGATATCGAGGCCATAGAGGTGGAATGTCCGTGTTGAAAAATGCCTTCACCTCCTTTTCCTTTATCACCCTTGGGATTTTCTCCTTTGAAGGTAAAGCCAGGTGCGTGCTCAGGGCCATGACTTGATTCGCCCGAATCTTGTACCTCCAGTTTGTTCATTAGGGTAGCAATTTTGACGTCCTTTTCTTCAAGTGCTTTGGTGAGAAGGATGACCCTTTGTTCCATTTCAGCCATCTTTTCTTCCATGGTAGAGGTGTTAGTCATCATCACTGGCATGACCTCTAGATATGATGGAGAAAGTGATGAAACAGTTGGTACTTCTTTCCTTAAGTTTCTCATTACAGGTGAAGAGTTGATGGAAAAGGTCTTTGTCGGGGATGATTCATTACCGATCTCCAAATCTTTTGAGATAGATGAATCCTTAGTGGTAGCTTTCCTATTGGCAAGGAAGTCCAAAGAGATGGTAGTATAAAGCTCGCCCTCTTTGGTTGGTTGGGGTTGAAGTCGATCAAGAGCTTTGGATCGACTGCGAGTGGTTGGGCCAACATATTCATCAGCACTGGAAGCATCAACTATTGATTTTCGAACATTCTTGCTAGAGGCCATTGAAGCTGGTAGCAAAATGATGTCGAATTTCTTTTCTTTTGAAGGAGAAAGAGATGAGAGGCAGAGATGTCCCACCGGGCGTGCCAGAATATGTAGACGACTAATTTTCTTAATTCGAAATAAATCAAACAAGTAAAATAGTTTCACAAATGAGAATTTATATTGATGATTGTGTGGTACACTTCTCTGTGATTACAAAAGAGTGATTCTCTGATTCGATCTCCTTGCAAGACTTATTGATTTGGATTTATGGTAATGTGATTTTGACTTGAACACGAAATATCCTTCAATTTGGTTGAGGGATGGATCAAAGATCGTTGAAACAGAATTACAATGAATCTCTGGCAATGAGCTTGTTAGAAATCCTTTGTTCTTCACGTTCTTCGTGTGTTCTTCGTCTTCGAAGGTTTGTGACGGAAGTTCTTCGGGGCTTTAGAAGCTTGGATCCGTAGAGCTTCACTGATTTGTGATTTGTTGATGTTTTCGGACACTTTAGGCTTGATTCCCGCAAACTTTTGGATCTAGGCAGATGGTTTGGATGATTCTGCTTCGAATGTTCTTCGATTTTGAGGTTGAAGTTCTTGAAGTTCTTGGAGGCTTCGAGGCTTGATTCCTGCAGAGCTTCTCTACTTCTGTGCTTCAGATGGCTTGGTGTCCTCCTAAATGTCTCAGGAAGGCTTCTATTTATATGAGTTTTGAGGTGGATGAGCGACACGTGGCGGAGTCTGACTGGTGACACATGTCACAATCTGATTGGTCCGCTTGTGTCATGACTTACACGTGCGAGGTTGCTTGGGTCATCGCTTACACGTGCGCTGATGCATGATTGGTTTTTTTGCATGACACTTGGCAAATTTCCATTGACTTCTGAGTAGTAATAGTAAACCCTAGCAGCAATACGTGGCACTTTGTAATTGACTGTATTTTGTGGACTTGGTAGTGTGACGTGTCAGCTTGTGATAGGTCGGGAATTTTCCCTCTCTACAAATTCATTTAGATACTAGTAATAATATCTTATGACAAGATTTTGATGTGTTTTTTTGTTAAAAATTTAGTGGCTATATGTCTCCTGAATATGCAATGGAATGGCGATTTTCAGAAAAATTGGATGTTTTCAGCTTTGGGGTGTTGTTTCTAGAGATACTAAGTGGAAGAAGAAACTCTAGCTTTTATTATGATGAGCAGTCCATGAGCCTTTTAGGATTTGTAAGTCATCCTTATCTCATTGCATTATTTTTTTTAAACCTCCAATAGTTTTCAGTATTGATGCTAAGAATTTCAATCCTGTTTTCATGTTTCCAGGCATGGAAATTAATTGTGGAATGCCACCAACATTATAGCCTTAATAGACCCAATGATATATGAACCATGCTTTGAAATGGAGATGTTGAGATGCATGCATGTCGGCCTATTATATGTACAAGAATTTGCCAAAGATAGGCCAATTGTATCTATTGTTATTTCCATGCTTACAAAGTGAGATTGTTGATCTTTCTCATCCAAAGCAGCTGGCATTTACTGAAAGGCAGATTGCGTCAGATACAAATTCATCTCAAGGTGGCCAACACTACAAGAAAAACGAGCTATTGCGACGGGTTAGAAGCACTGCTAAAGCCCAAAAAGCGCCGCTAAAGGTACATTTGACCTATAGCGGCAGGTGCTATTGCAGCGGGCCATCTCATCAGTGCTGCAGAGCCACTATAGGTCGATTGCGGCGATTGCGAAAAGTGCTGCAATAGATCTGCCATTTAGTGGAGCTTTTGGTCTATTGCGGCGGGCTAAAAACCACCACCATATGAGGTTTCCATTCAGGTCAAGTGGCCTTTTAACAGCGGGATAGGCCCGCCACTATAGTAGTCACCTATAGCAACGGTCAATAAGCGCCGCTATAGGGCTTCATGTAGAACATACCCTATGTGTCTTTTAGTGGCGGTTTCGCCCACCACTATATGTTTGAAAACCAACCAATAACTTATTATTGAATTCAAATTTTGAAAATCTAATTGTTGGATTACATATTCCATATGTTCTTAACATGCATGCCAATTTTCATGCCAATCGGATGTAATTTTCCATTTGATCTTTAAACTCATCTTTTATGCATTATTTTAAACTACAAAAACTTAAATTTAAACAATTGACTAATGACATGGCTATTAATCTTTGATTACCTTGAAATTTTGTAAGTATGAAAAATATATGAAGATAATGTAATCTAAAGGTAGATTTGTCAAAATTCACATTGAATTAAGAAATATAGGGTTGGGTTCAAGTTACACTTAGTGTAACTCTAAAAAATGTTACACCAACCAATAACTTATTATTGAATTCATATTTTGAAAATTCAACCGTTGAATTACATGTTCTATATGTTCTTAACATGCATGACAATTTTCATAGCAATCAGATGTAATTTACCATTTGATCTTTAAACTCAGCTTTTATGCGTTATTTTAAATTACAAAACCTTAAATTTAAATAATTGATTGATGACGTGCCTACTCATCTTTGATCACCTTAAAATTTTGTAAGCATGAAAAATATGTGAGGATAATGTAATCTAAAGGTAGATTTGTCAAAATTCACATTGAATTAAGAAATATAGGGTTAGGTTCAAGTTACACCTAATGTAACTTTAAAAAATGTTACACTAACAAATAACTTATTATTGAATTCATATTTTGAAAATCCAACCGTTGGCTTACATGTTCTATATGTTCTTAACATGCATGCCAATTTTCATGCCAATCGGATATAATTTACTATTTGATCTTTAAACTCATCTTTTATGCATTATTTTAAACTACAAAAACTTAAATTTAAACAATTGACTGATGACGTGGCTATTAATCTTTGATCACCTTGAAATTTTGTAAGCATAACAAATATATGAAAATAATGTAATCTAACGGTAGATTTGTCAAAATTCACATTGAATTAAGAAATATAGGGTTGGGTTCAAGTTACACTTAATGTAACTCTAAAAAATGTTACACCAACCAATAACTTATTATTTAATTCATATTTTGAAAATTCAACCGTTGGATTACATGTTATATATGTTCTTAACATGCATGCCAATTTTCATACCAATCGGATGTAATTTACCATTTGATCGTTAAACTCATCTTTTATGCGTTATTTTAAACTACAAAAACTTAAATTTAAACAATTGATTGATGACGTGCCTATTAATCTTTGATCACCTTGAAATTTTGTAAGCATGAAAAATATATGAAGATGATGTAATCTAATGGTAGATTTGTCAAAATTCACTTTGAATTAAGAAATATAGAGTTGGGTTCAAGTTACACTTAATGTAACTCTAAAAATGTTACACCAACCAATAACTTATTATTGAATTCATATTTTAAAAATCCAACCGTTGGATTACATGTTCTATATGTTCTTAACATGCATGCCAATTTTCATGCCAATCAGATGTAATTTACCATTTGATCTTTAAACTCATCTTTTATGCGTTATTTTAAATTACAAAACCTTAAATTTAAACAATTGATTGATGACGTGCCTATTAATCTTTGATCACTTTAAAATTTTGTAAGCATTAAAAATATGTGAAGATAATGTAATCTAAAGGTAGATTTGTCAAAATTCACATTGAATTAAGAAATATATGGTTAGGTTCAAATTACACCTAATGTAACTTTAAAAAATGTTACACCAACAAATAACTTATTATTGAATTCATATTTTGGAAATCCAACTGATGGATTACATGTTCTATATGTTTTGAACATGCATGCCAATTTCCATACCAATCGGATGTAATTTACCATTTGATCTTTAAACTCATCTTTTATGCGTTATTTTAAACTACAAAAACTTAAATTTAAACAATTGACTGATGACATGGCTATTAATCTTTGATCACCTTGAAATTTTGTAAGCATGAAAACTATATGAAGATAATATAATCTAACGGTAGATTTGTCAAAATTCACATTGAATTAAGAAATATAGGGTTGGGTTCAAGTTACACTTAATGTAACTCTAAAAAATGTTACACCAACCAATAACTTATTATTGAATTCATATTTTGAAAATCCAACCGTTGGATTACATGTTCTATATGTTCTTAATATGCATACCATTTTTCATGCCAATCGGATGTAATTTACCATTTAATCTTTAAACTCATCTTTTATGTGTTATTTTAAATTACAAAACCTTAAATTTAAACAATTGATTAATGACATGCCTATTAATCTTTGATCACCTTAAAATTTTGTAAGCATTAAAAATATGTGAAGATAATGTAATCTAAAGGTAGATTTGTCAAAATTCACATTGAATTAAGAAATATAGGGTTAGGTTCAAGTTACACCTAATGTAACTCTAGAAAATGTTACACCAACAAATAACTTATTATTGAATTCATATTTTGGAAATCCAACTGTTGGATTACATGTTCTATATGTTCTAAACATGCATGCCAATTTCATGCCAATCGGGTGTAATTTACCATTTGATCTTTTAGTTGGAAGGCAAAAAAAATAGAGCAAAATTTTGGGGCTGAGAAATTTATAGGTCTATTGCGGCAGTCCATCCCGCCGCAAAAAGGAGTACATATTGCGGCGGGTCAATATATCTAAGCTTAGCGCCGCTAAAACAGGTCTATTACTGCGGGTCATTGGCCCGCTGCTGTAGTACGCCACAAAATACTAAAACTATTGCGGCGGGCATATAGAATGCCGCAATAGATCTTATGTAAAGTGGCAGGCCAAAAACGCGCCACAGCCCACAGTAGGCGACATATAGCGGCAGTTTTCGCTCCCACCGCAATAGGCCCGCCGCAATAGCTCGTTTTTCTTGTAGTGCAAGTTTTTTTTTTTTTTTTTTTTTTTTTTTTTTTTTTTTTAACGATGTTACTATTACAATAGTTCAAGGTGGGAGCTAGCTTGTGTTCTTGAAAATTGACATAATTGGTTATATATTTATGACTTTATGTTGGGATCTTTACACTTTTTACATTTTTTATTTATTTAATTGAATCATTGCTAAGGAATTTTTTATTTTTTTTTATTTTTATTTTTGGCCATCAATCTACCCTCTTAAATCCTGCCACCACCCTATGTTTACCTAAGCCGAGCTTATTTGTTCGAATTGGTTTCAAAGCTATTCTCTGTGTTATCCAATCTCACCTCAGGCTTTGTTCTCTTTCCCCCACGTATTTTTGTGTTTATTTTGTAGTTGAATTTTGGATTGAGATTTTCTGTATTTTTGGGGATTTTCCTTGTTAATTAATTAATTTATTTTTCAAGTTCTTAAAATACTAATAAAGTAGACATGTTTTGGAAAAAAAATTTAAAAATGAAAAAAAGACTAAAGTATTGAGATATTAATCGAGATGGGTTGGAATTTAAGATGAGATTAAATAGAGGAGTTATTTGTATTGGTTAACAAACCAAAATGGAATTTTCTGACTGTTCCGAGTAGAACATAATGGAATTGATAACATTGATCCTAACCCCAAATGCCTATCTTCAACTCCAATATCCCATGGACTTTGTTTGTGGGTCTAATATGGTAGAATCAGTGGCAAAAATAGGCACGACAGTCTACACTAAAGTGTTCTTTCTGGGTCTAATATGGCAGAAAGCACTACAAAAACACAGAGAGAGAGAGAGAGAGAGAGAGAGAGAGAGAGAGAGAGAGAGAGAGAGAGAGAGAGAGAGAGAGAGAGAGAGAGAGAGTCACAATCAAAAAAAAAAAAAAAAAATCGAGGGATGGGGAGCAACAACCATTGGGTGTTTAAGAATTTATTGGGTATTATCAATTATGTTGGTTACAAAATAGATATTATAAGATTTTGATAAGGAATATCTATTATTCAAAATAGCAATTCTATGTAAAGAAGACAACCAAATAATAGAACAACAATTCCTAAAGAAAATTTCTTAAAAAAAAATAATAATAAAAAATTCTTAAAGAATAGCTATTATATTACAATTATTGAATGATTGAGTGCTTTTCTGTTTTTTTAAATGTCTCTATTTGGCCGTTTTGAGCAAGCAAATTAACGTTCGTAATGCTTTTGAAAGAACACCTGCCACAAAATGGACAGCATAATTCGTGATTTTTTATTTTTTATTTATTGGGTTTCAGCTATTCACTTTATAAACCTAAATCAACTGTAGGTCTAGGCCTCGGAAGAACTGATGATCTAAATAAAGCTTTGATCTCTAAGTTGGGTTCATCAGTCGCTTCTAATGCTGATAAGACATGGGTTCATCTCCTCGAAACCAAAAATGTTCAAGATTGAAGAAAAAAACTGCTCCAATCTGGAAAGGAACTTACACCTCTAAACTTCACTCCACAACTATCTCCATTCTCCACCCTCCCAACCAATCCCAGAAAATCAACCAAGTAGGCTACTAGCAGCCCCCATTCTCCCTGCTTCATAGTAATGGAACAGTGATCTTTTCTCCAAAATTTGACTCCAATATAGCCATCATCTGGATTTCTAATAAAAGAGTTGCAGAAACGATTCTCGCAACCTCTTGTTCCGGCCAAGGATGAGTTCTTATACATCACGAAATAAATAGTATACTGGTATCAATCAGTACTGAATATTTCATTATCCTAATTAAATCGAAATTGCTTTGGGTATTAAATTGAGTCCTTTGCTTATAGTTCAATAAAATTACTTTGTTCCCATAAAAAATAAAAAATAAAATAAAGCTACTTTAACTAGATTCAAATCGTCCCCCGCGTGTGTTGTTAGAATAAAGAAAAAGGAAAAATAAAAAAATTAAAACAAAATCTTCTTAATTTCAGCCGTAGTCCTCACTTACTCCTTATATTAGTCTTTATTCAACTGCGTTTTTTGGCCAACACAACATAATGAAATATAAAACAAAGATTCACGAAGGTCTGGAGTGGCAATTTTCCTAGAAAACAATCATAAATTGTTTGAAATACTGCTTTATGTTAATTTATATATTTTAGATCAGGGCGTTCATCAGGGTTTCACACGGACACCCTAACTAACATGTAGCGCCGCCTTTGCAGACTCGCCATAAATTGTTAAATAAACATGGCGTCCCAGACCAGACAAGGAGGCTGTTTTGACTTGTGTAATGGTCCCCCTGCTTTAGAGATGTTATCAGGGACGAGGCTTTAGTTTTCTTTGTTGGGTCTCGAATAATATTACCACCAACATTATCAACCCAAAATAACAATCACATACAAGAATACAAAATTTTCATTAAAAACCGTTTCTCTTTAAAGAGAAAAATCACAGGACAAACTTCGAATAATTTTACTATTATCAAATCAATTACAATAATTCTTGTATATGTCTCATTGCTAAAAATCACAATAATCAATTGAAAATAACAATTCGATGTTCTCCAGTTGTTCTCTTCTCGCGAGGTTCAACAATCTCTAGTGAAGGATATTACTCCCCTTGTTCAAGACCTCTAGGATTTTTCACTTCATTATCATTCCATGTAGCCTTAGCATCTTCGTTTTCTTCATCACCTACCACTTCCTCTTTTGAAGCACTTTAGGGAATGAGAATTTCACCCTCTTGACATCATCATCGTCAATCCCAACTTTTATTTGTAGAGTCTTTTCAAAATCTTTAATCTCATTGAACTTTTTCTTACAGGTTTTCACATGAGTCTTGTACATACAGCAACAAACATATCCTCTTGCAACAACCAATAACCCCTTAGTAAGTTTTCATCTTCCATTACCAAGGTAGTTAACAATAACCCACTCAAACTATAGCCAATGTATAAAACACATTCTTCTTACAGGTTTTCAATCTTATGGTGCTATCAACATTGGTTTCAATGCATACATTACCAATTTCCGCAATTTTTGAATAACTAGAATTACCCATCTTCATGGTACCAAAGTCCCCCGCTTTGTACGTGGTAAACAATCACTTCCTAGGGATAACATGGTGGGAGGTTGCAGAATCAACAGCCCACTCAATATCATTATTAGCAACATGCTCACACTTTTGCTCTTCAATAGAGAGCACCATAACATCTTCTGCAATCATAGCAGTTGTTGTATGTTTGTCAATATCATTCTTATCGTCTTTACCTTCAGTTTGTTCTTTATTCCAATGCTAGTAGTCTTTTCCTATGTGGCCCTTTTCCCCACAATAGTAGCATTCTCTAGTTTCTTTAAACTGAGATCTATCTCTTGATTGTGACCTACTATTGAATTTTTGATCATTAGGTCCTTTACTTCTATCTCTGCTCTTGTTCTCCGTGACAAAAGCTTGATCATGTGCATTGTCTATATTTGCATCTCTCCTGCAAACCTCTTCACTTAAAATCAAATCTTATATATCATCATATTTGAGTTTGCTTTTCCCTATAGAATTACTTATTGCCATTCTCATGGCTTTCCAATTGTTTGGTAAAGAAACCAAAAAAAAAAAAAAAAAATCAATGCATGAACCTCATCATCAAATTCAATTTCTACCGAGGATAATTGATTTGTGATCGTATTGAACTCATTCAGATGTTGTGCTACAAGAGTGCCTTATGCCTTCTTTAGATTAAGCAACTTCTTCATCAAATGCACTCTATTGTTAGCTGACAGTTTTTAATACATGCAAGACAAAGCCTTCATCAAATCCACTGTGGTCTTTTTTTTTTTTTTTTTACAACATTGTGCGCAACTGATCTTGATAGAGTTAATTGAATAACTCTCAATATTTTTCTATCAAGAAGGTTTCAGTCTTCATCCTTCATAGTTTCAGTTTTCTTCCCCAAAAGAGGCAAATGCAATTTCTTTCCATGGAGATAATCTTTGCATCCTCCAATACCCAAAGTTTGTTCCATCAAACTTCTCAATTCTTGAATTTTTTATCTTGGCAGCTAAATTTTTTTTTTTTTTTTCTTTCATCTTGGCAGCTTGAACTATATCATCCCTTCTCCTAATTCTATTTGAAATATGAGACCAAATCTAACCTAAAAATGACACGCCCAAACAATTGGGCCTTCACCATGTGGGCTGGACCAATGGTGTCAGTGCAATGTGCAATGACACGCCCAACAACATCAAATTTTGTCCATTTAATGATTCATAACTTTTACGGCTTTTATTCTTTTGCATCCACTTTTTTGTATCTATATTTTCACATCCATTTTTATAATTTAAATGTGGATATTTTTTCCCTGTTTTTTGAAATGTGTACATTTTTGCATCAATTGTGGATATGTGTATGAAATAATGGATATGAAGGAGTGTGATAGAATATTTGGCCTAACTTTTATGATTTATTTTCATTTAAGCTAAATGATACTTATTATGGAAAATCTATTAATAAAAATAGTGTAAAAATAACAGGAAAATAATTCAACTAAATTTCTAGAGATGGAATTCATTACCGGCATGTACGGTTCCAGCTTCCTCATGACTTTCATGGAGCCATTGTGTTGTTTGATGCTGAAAAGTTTAGAAGTATGTGAGTTTTTCCACAAGCCCATTATAGTGATCTTGTGTGTGAATGCACTCCGTTGGGTATCTAATTTCAAAATATCTTGCTACCGACAGGAGCAAGCTGGCAAATAAATGAATGGCCCAAAATTTGCAGATCTAAATATTTCAGATTTTAGTCAATGTGGGCTGCGTTGAGTAATGGAAATTCCAAGTATGCAGCTATTAAAGGGATATTTCCGTGCAAGAAAAGTATGAAAAGAAGCAATGACTTAATTATGCTCCTGGCATCTAATATCTTCATTCATAGCATTGAACAAGCTATGGCACGTGTTCGAAATACAAGCATGTCAGTTCTTCTAGTCTTACTATGTTGCATTTGTTTAGAATTTGGGTCTGCCACAAACACCATCACAGCTTCTAGACCCATCAAAGACCCTGACTTTATAATCTCCAATAATGGGAGTGCTTTCAAACTGGGATTCTTCAACCCAAAAAATTCTACCAATCGATACGTCGGAATATGGGATAATAACATTTCTGCAGTCACAGTTGTATGAGTAGCTAACAGAGAGAAACCTCTTAGGGTGTAAGAAAACAGAGTGTAACAAACACAATGGAGAGAGAGAGAGAGAGAGAGAGAGAGAGAGAGAGAGAGAGAGAGAGAGAGAGAGAGAGAGAGAGAGAGAGAGAGAGAGAGAATCAAAAATCGAAGCTCTGTGAAATTTCTGAAATTATTAATCAAAAACAGTTACAAAAAGATTATATAGCCTAAAGAACAAAGAGAATAATCTAACCACCTCTAAACCAATTCCAAATTAGACAGATCAACTTCCCACCATCTGATCATTACAAGATACAACTGATCATCATTGAAAAGCACTCTTCAACACATGCGGGTAATGTGGGTATATATAGTGTGGGTAGAGACCTGGTGTATCAAATATGACAAATTGGCAAAATATAATGTTTCGTGGGTATCTCATGAGAAAGCCTTACTTGCGAGACACCTGCGAAAACCAGCTGTCACCATCTGTCATGACTCTTCGCATTTCAGTCATGTGCTAAGCACGTGCTTCACTTCGCGGGAAGGCTTCTCGCGAGCTACTCATGGAAACTTCTTTAGTCTTCGATTCGCCTTGAGTTTTCACACTCTCTCTCACACACAACCCTTACAATGATATCCCACATAAAATTTAGGGTACAAAAGTTTGAACAAACTTACAATCAAATTTGGCATGAAATTAAAGCCAACATAAATTAGTTGTAAATCACAACTTTATAATCTCCCCCTTTGGCTATTCTGTGACAAAACCCCTAAAATAAACTCTAGACTAAAATGTGAGTTTGGGAACAATGGTAAAACTCACTCACACCTAATCTAGAAGCTGTGAAGCACTTGCATGTATATACCTGTAACCTGAAACACTCGCACATAAATAAAACTTTCATTAAGCTTATGACAAGTTGAATACACGGTACGTATATGAGCAAGTAAAATGCAATCAAGGTAATAAACACTAAATAAACAGTTAATCATATCTTGATCATGTTGGAAAATCTGGTTTTGCATCTCATACAAAACACACAGCGGAAGCAACAAACACGGATCTACTTCATTCATGAAAGATAACACGTAACCTTGAATTCTAGAACAAAGAATAGGAAGCATACCTTGGTGCGGCGAAATTCAAAACCAAAACTTGAGAACTACTTGGGAACACTTTTAATCTTCACTCCAATTCCACTTGATGCCCAAGAAGTGTGGTTTCTCAATCAGTTTCCAAGAAGAGAATAAGAGAGTGTCCAACACTCACATATATCATTGCATTCCTTATGTGATCTAAATGAAAACCACTTAAAAAAAAAATTATATATGTTTCACTCCTTATATATAACTGATTATCTAATTGGGCTAGCCTTTTGGGCCATTCCAATTAGGCTCTTATATGTGGCTTAGAGTAGGACCAAAATGGACTAATAAGACACTAGCTCCAATGGGCCTTGGGCTTTTCTGTCAACTCTTGACAAGTCCAAAGTTATCATTAACTATATTTAATACCACTATATAAATATAGTTGCACTCTAGGCCTTATCTATAAATTATATCCCAAGACTTCATTATACATACAACTCCTTCATTAAAATATTCGTAGCAATACAAAGTCACGAATGTAGACTGCCACTTTGAAAATTATTACATCTTAATCCTTAAGTACCTAGTTTAATCCTTTATGTTATTCATCATATATTTATGAAATCAAATTCCATAAATATATACTTTAGTAACTCCTTACTAAAGTGGTTGGGCCCAACACTCTGAATGACCAAACTCATTAAACTTATCTTAAGGGAATATTTTATATCTCCATTAAGAGATTATGAATTCCATCTTAAGAATATATGTTCCATCAACACTAAATGCGGCTGCCCAACATACTAAGGTTTTGATCGTGTCTTATAGATCTCACTCCTGATATATCAAAGAAACCTACACCTCATGATCAGGTCCATTATTCTCTCAGGATTTAGAGTTGATGTAAATAGAAGTCATGAGATTTATTATTCATTTGACAGTCGTTAAGAGAATAATAAATCTCACAGCAGTCTAGTTCAATATGTTTTAACTCTTAAAACATATCAATATATCAACTAGAAGTCTCCACTT
Source organism: Quercus gilva (assembly GCA_023621385.1). NCBI lineage: Eukaryota > Viridiplantae > Streptophyta > Magnoliopsida > Fagales > Fagaceae > Quercus > Quercus gilva. The sequence goes on along the minus strand of CM042477.1, from coordinate 72,787,077 downwards.
CCATAATCAAGACAAATCATCTTAGTTGATATGTTATAGTCTTTGCGGATGAAATGCCCAATGTCATCACCGACTACGAACTAAAATTCTGAGTTTACAAAGAACTTGTGATTTATATCTTCTGTGACTAAATCACATACTTTGCATCTCATTGACTAAGATAATGTCTCATTAGTTCATTTATAGATAGTCTCATATAATTAAACAATTTAATTATTTATGACATGCTAATAAATTAGATTTTAGGGCATAAACCCCAACAGATCAAACAGGAATAGCCATTAAAGAATGACTACAATGAGCATTTAGCTAGTAAATGATCATCTTGACATGCAATGCAATTAAGAGCAATGCAGAAATCAATTGCATGTCCAATACACAACCAATGCAAAATACAAGAAGTATTTGCCTCAAGGATAAAAGATCCAACAGGGCACAAGTGTGTAGTACTCAAGATAATGCAACAAAGTCTTAAAGTACTAAAAAAAAAAAAATGCTACAAAGCAAGGATATAAAAACAAAGTACTGAAAATAAACTAAAAGTTTTTAAACCAAAGTACTTAAGGCTTTAAAAGAGAGCAATGTAAATATCCAAGAGTTATAAAAACTATAAACGTAAAAAAATTGTAAACTCGACTAGCCAGAAAACTAATAAGTTGTAAACTAGACTAGCCAAACAATGGTTAGACTATCCAAAAGTATGTGTCAGCTTTCTCCTTTAGAGCTCTCAAAACTCCCCCTTTCAATATGCATACTTCCTCTATTGTGATGCTCTCCCCCTTACTATATGCTATCGTCCAATCTATACAGTGAGTTGCTCTCCCCCCTTTTGGCACAAATAGCTAAAGGCTCTCCTCTAGTTTGCGTTGAATCGTATCTAACTATGTCTCAATGGTTGTGAGACGCATTTGAACCTGCCTACTGGTGGAGTAGATGACATTTGCAAGTCTTGAAATACGCTCATGCAAACCCTCAACCAAAATAATCAACCTGTCAGCATGAAAGCTAGATTGTCCTGGCTGAGTGCTAGTAGTTTGAGCTCAGGAATGTGAGGAGATGCAGTCTCGGTATGTCCAAGGGGAGTGTGAGCAACTAAGCCATGACCGGAAGGAGTGACGTGTGGAACAGAATCACTCTTCGGTGTTTTGGATGGATTTTGTTTTTCCCGTTCAGCAGAAGAGTGACTTTTGCTCATTTGAAGGGACACCATGGATATTGAGCTTTGACGAACTAGGATTGTTCCATTTCTTGGTGGATGAACACCTTTAAGTACCATGATTTTCATGATAAGACTGTAGAAAGGAAGACACATCTATGCTGCTATTCGTGTTGCTGTTTCCCCTATAGTCTAGAAGATGTGAGCACAAATATCAATCGGAGCTCCTATGATGAGATCACACAAGAACTGTGCTCTTCCAAAATGATGAACCCCGTGTTAGATAGTGGATAGAGATTGGAGAACATGATCAATGTAATTGTCTTTAGTGTAGGTTCAAACTTTGCAATTCCAATGGATGTTTTTTTGGCTGAAACCTTATAATCAGCTCCAAGAATTTGAAGAATATCTGTCACTGGAGGAAGTCTATCATCATATGGAGAGATGTCCACATTTACTAGTCGAGTAATGCGAAGGATCTTTGTAAGGTAGTCCAGAGTGATGATGAATTCTTTTCCTCGCACCCAGCACTTTAGTTCAACTCTAGTGAATCTAGCATTCAAGTAGAACTCCTTAACTAATTCATCAATCGAATCCTCAAAGTTTCCAAATAGATTAGCCCAATCTTTATCCGCAAAAATCCTATGGATAAAAATGGATCCCAGGGTGTCAAACCAGACAATACGTTCCACCATAGTGGGGGCATCCTTAAAAGTGCTGAAGAAAGTTTGAGAATCTAGGGGAGTCTTGAATCTCTCGCTGTTGGAGACTTCAGACGAATGCCAAGTTCTCTTTGATACAAGGGATGACGTAAGGTTAATCACGGATTCTTTACCGCGAGAGGAGCGGCGATACATCTGCACAAACAGACACAAAAACAGAGAAACAAGTGCAAAAACACAAAATAGGAACACAAACTTGATTAGTACCAAGTTAGTCCATAAAATAAGCACAAAGTCCTAAAAAGGAACAAAAACAATGTCACACAATCATGTTATAAGTGCTAAAAGATGTAATATAAATGAAATGCAAGACAATTGACAATTGTGCAAGTGTGTGCTTCAAGTGTGCATGTGGTGTGCATATGTGATGCATGTGCAAGGCATGACTAAGCACATTCGTGTCAAAGTGTGTAAAACACACAACCAATGATCAAAACATGATAAACAAGTCCAATCATGGTAATCCCCATAGTTTGGATATCATTGGAGTCCAAAACAACACCAAAATGCCATTTAGGCATTTTATCAAACACTTGATATGCACCTATAAAACTAACATGTGGGCAATGCATGAACATGGGTGAATCTTGCCTAAATACATGTTAAAATGCCACAATTGGCCAATACAAACACAAACAAACCGAATGGGACAAAGCCCAATCAAGAAATTGAAATTTTTTTGACAAAATTTAAAGTTCCCAACCCTTTTTATAAAAATACCCAAACCAAGTAAAACCTAACATTTTTGCATAATCTAAGGAAATAAATAGAAAAGACTGTATGAACATACCTTAGAACAGATTTGAAGAGGTTTCCTTTTGAGATTTGGTTGGGTTTTTAAGTGAAAATAGGTTTTGGGTAGATAGAGGCACGAGGGAGGCAAAAAAAGGGAAATAGGATGTGTTTGAAAAACTGTCTACATCAGCCCTTTAAAATTGAAAACACGCGTTTTTCATAGGTTAGCTTCTCACGAAGTTACTCGAGAAAAATGCCTCTGAAGCACAAAACATTTGCAGGTGAGCATTACTCGCAAGACAGTCGAAAGCCAGTCACGAAAGTTTCTATTTGAAATTCTGTGTTTTCACATTTTGCCTTAACCCACGTTCACCAGAAGTGCTTAGTCGCGAGCTTCTCGCAAAAATCCCTCTAAAGAAGTTTTTGATGAAAAGCATGAAAAATGAAATTTAAACAAAATCTCAAAACACAAAAACATAAAAACACTTTAAAAAACATATAAAATACTCAAAAATCTTTTTGGGTTTGATCAACAAGCAATTGAGTATACACATCACATTTGATCATGTACAATCACACAAATGAAATAAGCATTCATTGAACAAAAATCTTGTGTGTTGTGTGTGAGTATCAAATGTGAAATAGTCCTTAGTCCGGAGTGAAGTTTCAATGATCAATTTAATTAAGTAATACACAACTAGTACTAAGTCAAGTGATCTATCTCAATTATAGAAATGAACATATATGACCTCCCACAAGAAAATGATTACATATCTTTAAAACTTTTCATTTGGCTTCTTTACAAATCGTAACATATATGACCTCCCATAAGACCGAATTTTGCTTTTTGCTCATCCATGACACCAAATTATTTCTAAGGTAAAAACAACCACCTGAGGTGCTCTTCCTATCATCAACACACCCGACCCAGTCAGCATCCAAATATCCAGCTAAGCACTCATTCGAGTCTCTTGAATACCAAATTCCATAGTCAGATGTGCCATTGATATAACGGATAATTCGTTTGACTACTGTCAAGTGGGACTCTTTGGGTGCTGCCTGAAATTGTGCACATACCCCTACACTAAAGGCAATGTCCGGTCTACTCGCAGTAAGGTAGAGAAGACTGCCGATCACGCTTTGATAGAGTGTTGGATCTACTTCCACATCGACTGCATCAAGGCTTAGTTTTACCGAGGAACTCATAGGAGTGGAAGTATGTTTCTTGGAGTCTAGGCCGAATCTCTTGACAAGATTTTTGGCATATTTCTCTTAAGATATAAATATCCCATCTTTCCATTGTTTCACTTGAAGTCCTAGGAAATAGTTTAGCTCCCCTACCATGTTTATCTCAAACTCCTTTTTCATCTCTTCTGAAAGTTCTTGAGCAAGGTGATCGATTCTTGAGCAACTTGTTGGTTGTGGCATGGGTGGTATGTTTGTGGTGGTTGTGGCATAGGTGGTGGGTTGAGAAAGAGAGAGAGACAAAGGGAGAGAGAGGAAGAATAAAAAATAATAAAGAAAGAATATTTAAATGAAGTGGTAAAAAAATAGAAGTTTTGATGTTGAGTGTATTGTAAAGTGATGTGTTAAATGTCATAAAGTAGGTTTTTAAAATGCAAAAATTTTTAAAATCTTTGATGTGAATGCTCTAATAATGCAAAGATTTTAAACAACACCTGGGATAGGAAGCATGAAAAGAAGCTCTTAGAATCAGTTAGTCAATATTATTGGCTTACTAATTTGATATATATGTGCTCATAAAGATTAACAGATGTTATTAATGTGATGTGTGTGTTATAAAATACTTAGTATTCTCAAAAGAAGAAGCAGTAGGTCAATCTCGCATTAGAAAATGCGTGGGAGTTAAAGAGGTTTAAAACTCATATTGTGTATCCAAGAGTTAAGTTTTTTTAGATATACATTACTGTCAGTTTCATTAAGATCTTCTCCCTTCACTCTATATGTGTGTTTTAAAATACTTAGTATTCTTAAAAAAAAAAAAAAAAAAAAAAATGGAAGAAGAAGAAGAAGAAGAAGAAGAAGAAGAAGTTAGTCTGTCTCCTAAACACCTAGCTCTTGTAATCACGTCCACATGAGCTCTAGCCTGATTGGGTTTTTTTTTTTTTTTGGTACGTTCCTAATAGATACGTTCCATCTACATCATGGGAACGTTAAATGCAACAATTTCTCATGTGTAACTTCTTAGAAATTAATATATATATATATATATATGAACTTTTATGTCACATTAGCCAATTTCTTCACAAGCAGACTTTTTGAAATTTTAATTAAAAATTTATTATTTTATAAGGAAAAAAAAATTGAAAGGACCTATTCTATGACATGTGGATGATATCTAAGAATGAAACTATATTTTCAAAAAATTTCTACAGAATGCACTTTATTCACATTTTGAACAAATACCCAAGAAAGCCTCTCAAATAAATTGAGATAAAAAACTAACTATCTTGACATCTGTTCGGTCCCAATTTAGTCTTATGTGAAATTTTTTTAAAAAAATTAATAGTTTCAATCAATCTATACATGGTTCATGATTAAAGAAAATCTCTTCTTTTCTTTGCCCTCATATAGATACTGCACTATATATATATATATATATATACACACACACACACATATATATATATATATATTATTTTTTTAATTTTAAATTTACCCTTCCTCTTATGGGCTTATCATTGCCTTCTCCTAATTCTATTTGAAACAAGAGACCAAAACGACGCTAACAGTGACACGGCCAAACAACTGGGCCTTTACCATGTGGACTGGACCGATAGTGCCAGTTCAATGTGCACGGTGCTACCAACAACATCAAATTCTGTCCATTTAGTGTGTATTTGACAAAAATTATTTTTGTCAATTTATTTTACTATTCAGTTTATTTTTTTTATTATTTATGAGTTCTGCTATACTTTTTGATGTTATTCATAGATCTCACTATACTATTTCAACAAACTTTTATCTTTATTTACAGTACTTTCAATAAAAAAGTTTTTAATTTCAATAAAATAAGCGAATCTCAAAAAGGACATTTAATAGTTCATAACTTTTAAGGCTTTTATTTTTTTGATTTCACTATTTTATATCTATTTTGCACATCCACTTTTATATTTTAAATATGAACTTTTTTTTTTCTGCTTTTTAAAATGGGTATATTAATTTTAGCACTAATTGTGGAAACGTGTATGAAATGGTGGATATAAAGGAGTGTGAAAAAATATTTAGTCTAACTTTTGTGAAATTGTGGATATAAATGATACTTATTATGGCAAATCTAATAAGAAAAATAATGTCAAAATAAGAAGAAAATAATTCAACTACCTACCTAGAGATGGATCATGGAAGCTTCCGTGGAGCCATTGTGTGGTTTGATGCTGAAATGATTGTTGAGAAGAAAGTTTGTTAGTTTTTTCACAAGCCTTTATAGTGTGTGAATGCAATCCATTGGGTATCTAATTTCAAAATATTTTTCTACAAACACGAGCAAGTTGACAGTGAATATTGTTTCACATTTGAGTCAATATGGGCTGCTTTGACTTAGTAATAGAAAATTCAACTATGCAGCTGATTAAGAAAAGAATGAAAAGAAGCAATGACTGGATGATGCTCCTGGCATCTAAAATCTTCATTCTCAGCATTGAACAAGTAATGGGACGTGTTCGAAATACAAGTATGTCCGTTTTTATAGTCTTGCTATGTTGCGTTTGTTTAGAATTTGGTTCTGCCACAGACACCATCACAGCTTCTCAGCCCATCAAAGACCCTGACTATATAACCTCCAATGGGAGTGCTTTCAACCTGGGATTCTTCAGCCCAGAAAATTCTACCAATCGATATGTTGGAATATGGCATAAAAGCATTTCTGTATTTACAGTTGTATGGGTAGCTAACAGACAGCAACCTCTTAGGGATTCTTCTGGGGTTCTTACTATATCTGAGGACGGAGTTCTTGTGGTACTAAATGGACAAAAGGAGGTAATTTGGTCAGCGAATGTTACAAACTCTGCTCCCAATTCAAGTGCCCAGCTTTTGGATTCAGGGAACCTTGTCTTGCAAGAAAACACTACAGGGACAATCATATGGGAAAGTTTCGAATATCCTTCGGATACACTCTTGCCAAAGATGAAGCTTAGTGCTAATGTAAGAACAGGTAAGAAAGTGCAGATTACATCTTGGAAAAGCCCTTCTGATCCATCCATTGGAATCTTCTCTCTCAGTATTCAACCTCTTGGTCTTCCTCAAGTATTCATTTGGAACGACGGTAGCCCATATTGGCGCAGTGGTCCATGGAACAGTCGGATCTTCATTGGAATACCGAATATGAATTCTGTATATCTTTACGGATTCAGTTTTGTAGATGAACAAGATGGAAATTTTTATTTAACTTTTGATTTTGCAGACAAGACTATCCCATCTATTTATGCCTTGAATTCACAAGGGAATCTAGTGCAAAAAGATTGGTATAATGGGAGTGAGGATATTGGGTGGTCAGCTTTGCAGACTGAGTGTGATGTTTACGGCAAGTGTGGGGCATTTGGAACCTGTAATCCAAAGAATTCACCAATTTGCAGCTGCTTCCAGGGGTTCGAGCCAAATAATACAGAAGAATGGAATCGAGGAAATTGGACTAGTGGATGTGTTAGGAGGACACCGTTGCAGTGTGAGAGAGTGAACACTGGTGTTGAAGAAGGCAAAAAAGATGGCTTTTTGAAATTGAATATGATGAAAGTGCCAGACATTGCAGTTTGGTCAATTGCTTTTGAAAACAACTGCAGGGAGCAATGCTTGGAGAATTGTTCTTGTATAGCATATGCATATGACACTGGTATTGGCTGTATGTCTTGGACAAATAAACTAATTGATACACAGCAATTCTCCAATTCTGGAGTCGATCTTTACATTCGTGTGGCCTACTCAGAACTTGGTAAGTTGTTTTTGTTTTATATTTTTATGTGAAAATTAGGATTCAAATTATCCACAAATGTTGCAGTTGCTAGGTTACTTCGTCTTTTAACTTCAACCAAGTAATCAGTAAAAAGATTCTTTATTTAACACCGTTTTGCAGTCTTTTTTTTTTTTTTTTTTTTGAACTAGTATTATACTTTTCCCCCCCTGATTTACAGGTAAAGTAGGAGATGTGAAAAAAATTGTCACAATCACAGTGATCACAGGAACAATTTTCCTTTCCATCTGCTCTTATTTATTGTGGAGGTGGATGGCAAAACAAAAAGGTAATATTCCCACTTAAATTAGCTCAGTGGACTAGTAAATGTTGCTATATATTTCATTACTGACTACTATAGTGGACATTAGCGAGGAAAAAGAAAGCAACAGAGATCTTATTATTCAACAGAGAAGAAGCACAACCAAAATTTCATAGTGACAACCTGGAGCTACCGCTATTCAATTTTAAGGAACTGGCTAGTGCAACAAACAACTTCCATCTATCTAACAAGCTTGGGGAGGGTGGATTTGGACCCGTATATAGGGTAATGGTTACTCTACTAGAGGTTTCTTGTCTAATAATTTGAATGTCTAGTCAACTTTTTGATGTTTGTTTATAGGGGAAATTGTCGGATGGACAAGAGATTGCAGTAAAAAGACTTTCTATAGCCTCTGGACAAGGGTCACAAGAATTTATGAATGAGGTGGTGGTAATTTCTAAGCTTCAACATCGGAATCTTGTTAGGCTCCTTGGTAGCTGTGTTGAAGGAGAAGAAAAAATGCTGATTTATGAATACATGCCAAACAAAAGTCTGGATGCATTCCTCTTTGGTTAGTTAGTTTTGAAGCCCACTAGTATAATACAAATGCATTTCAATGTTAAATTTTCTATATATAAATGCCAGTGTATTATACTATAAGTAATCAAAGTTTTTTGCATATGAATTACCGTTATACTATATTGAAACATTTGAACAATTTTCACTGTTGTGATACTTCAATTAAACAGACTTTTGCAGTTCTCTTATAACTTTACCACTAGAACTTCTATTATCATATTTCATGTCCTTTCATCTTGTTAGTTTCTCTTAATGCTTTTGTTTAAATTCATTAGGTCCTCACAAGGAAAAACTGTTGGATTGGAGAAAACGTTTCAACATTATTGAAGGAATTGGTCGAGCTCTACTTTACCTTCATAGAGATTCTAGATTAAGGATTATTCACAGAGATCTAAAGGCAAGTAACATTTTGTTGGATAAAGAGCTAAATCCAAAAGTATCAGATTTTGGAATGGCCAAGATTTTTGGAAATAATGAAGACCAGGCCAAGACTAATAGGGTTGTCGGAACATAGTAAGTACCTTTCATTTTGGTCAATTCATTTAGATACTAGTAACAATATTTGATGACAAGATTTTGATGTGTTTTATTGTTAAAAATTTAGTGGCTATATGTCTCCTGAATATGCAATGCAAGGGCGATTTTCAGAAAAATCGGATGTTTTTAGCTTTGGGGTGTTGTTACTAGAGATACTAAGTGGGAGAAGAAACTCTAACTTTTATAATGATGAGCAGTCCATGAGCCTTTTAGGATTTGTAAGTCATCCTTATCTCATTGCCATATTTTTCAAATCCTCAAATAGTTTTCACTACTGATGCTAAGAATTTAAATCCTGTTTTCATGTTTCCAGGCATGGAAATTGTGGAATGCAAACAACATTATAGCCTTAATTGACCCAATGATATATGAACCATACTTTGAAATAGAGATGTTGAGATGCATACATGTCGGCTTGTTATGTGTGCAAGAATTTGCCAAAGATAGGCCTATCATATCTGTTGTTATTTCTATGCTTAAAAGTGAGATTGTTGATCTTCCTCGTCCAAACCAGCCGGCATTTACTGAAGGGAAGATTGCCTTAGATACAGATTCATCTCAAAGCTGCCAAAAAAAATTTTCTGTCAACGATGTTACTGTTACAATGCTTCAAGGTCGGTAGCTAGCGTGTGTTCTTGACAATTGACATTATTGGTTATATATTTCTGACTTTATGTCGGGATCTTTACACTGTTTACAATTATGTATGTTACAGAATAGATATTATAATATTTTAGATAAGGAATGTGTATTATCCAAAATAGCAATGCTATGTAAAGAAAACACAACCAGATAACAGAACAACTATTCCTAAAGAAAATCTCTTATAAAAAAAAAAATCTTAAAGAATAGCTACATAACAATTTTTATTTCAAACCTATCCTAAACCGTTTTGTAAATGGTTTATTTCAAAAAGTTTTATCTATAAAAAGTGAGGTTTAAAACGTTAGACTTTGAAAAGGCACAATTTCAAAATGGGATATCAAATGCCTTTCAAATTGGAGAACCCATTGTTCCTATTGAAAGCAAACTAGAATTCTTACCTCCGGTTCGAATTTTGCTCATTAGAGAAGCCTGGCTTCAGTTGCAGATTTGTATTTGAATGTTGAGGGTGCTTAAGAAGGAGAATTAGAACAGAAGACTCTAAAGTTTGAATGGGCAAGGTGATGGAGCAAGTGAGAAGAGAAAGAAGTCACATAAAAGGAGTCCTGCGATAGGCATTTGAAAGAAATAAATTAGTTTAAAAAAATATAAATAGAAAATGCTAATGAGAAAAATTGTGGAGCTAGCAAATCTAATGTGGTAGAATATGGAGAAGTCAACCAAAAATTAGGGACCTTGGTTTTATAGTATATATAAATAATGTCTCATTGTTGTTCTCAGGGGTAGAGCTACACAAAATTTTTGAAAATATTTTTATACTATATGGAAATATTTAATATTTTAAAAATTAGCTCCCAAAAATAGGACTTGGCCTCCCAAATATTTGAGTTAGTCTAATAATTTTCTTAAGAAAAATTGTCCAATTGGTCATTGTAGTTATAGAGAATGTATTATTCCTCAAATTCATTTATTGTTGTAAAATGTGTTCTAATATCTCTTAAAGTTTTGGATCATTCATGTCTAAATACTTCATTAGTTCAATTGAAATTTTTTTTACTCGCAGTGGTAGACAATTTGGTAACTTATATTGAAAATGAAAATTTTAAGAATTTCACTATAGAAGATGGTGAAAGATGAATTTAACTCTTTAAAACATTTAATTTTAAGAATTTCACTATGAAAGATACTAAATTGTGTGTGTGTGTGTGTGTGTAGATGTATGTGTTTGTGTATATGTATGTGTAAGGTTGAATTTAATCAACCATCTAATTGGCTTTATTCCGTAACCAATTTGCTTGTAATTTAGCACTTAGTAACCCTGTATTTAGGTGGGAAAATTTTAAGGGTAGTGTGTGAGAAGATGTGAAGAAAAGCTTAAGAGTGTGCAAGAAAAATAGAGCTTCGCGGCTAGGACTCGCAGGTGGATCGTGACTGGCAAGCCGCCAAACGCAGGCACGTGAGCTGCACACTGGGAAGCTGAAGGGTCGCGCCAGCTGTCACGCTACAGGACAAAAGTCCCAGGCTGGCCAGGCCGTTACGTCGCGACTAGAACTCGCGACTTGGACAAGCCGCGAGACCAAGCCGCCAATTTGCCCTGTTTGGCAAAAACTGACGTTTTGCATTCCCTTCTCACCCTACTATAAATACACCCTTATACCCACCAGATTGATAGAGCTTCCAGAGAGAATTTTGTGAGAGAAACCCTAAAGAAATGCAAGATTGATTCATCCCCAATCTTTACCTTAGAGACTCTACAAATTCCTTTTCTCTTTTCCTCTCCATTGTTATACCCTTGAGAGGCATTTAGCCAAATCCTTATCTCACCACACCCACATCTGTGAGAAGGCTTATTTGGTACTGTTGGGAAGCAGTTAAGAAGGAACCAATCTATATTGGTTGATACTATGGTCTAGTAGAAAAATCTGGTAAGCTAAAGAAGAAATAGATTCGGCGCAACCTCGTTGAAGCAAGAAGCTTGGAGGGCTTAGGTACTTGGGTATATTAGGCTTGGAGGGTTTTCTGCTGTTCTTGTATCCCAACTATATTCTTTAGTGGATTATTTGACCGCTTGGAGGGCGGCGGAGAGGTTTTACGCCGAGGGCTTCGGTTTCCTCTTCGATAACACATCGTGTGTTGTCTGAGTGTTTGCATCTTCCTTCCTTTATCTTTGCCTTATATTTACTGCTATGGATGTGTTTATATTTGGCTTAGATTTGTTATCAATTCTATTATAAGCTTGTTATATTTTCCACACATTAATTGTTTGATATAAAGTTTGAATTGGTATTTTTGTATTTGGGGTCCAAACGTTCAAAGGTATTATATACCCATTTTGAACTTTCAATTGGTATCAGAGTAGGTACACTTGTTGTGGTTTAATTACCTAAGTGTGATCCTTGACTCCTTGGTGTTGTTTGAAAAGTGTCTTTGTTAAAATCAACATGAAGGAAAGCAAAGATGTTTGTGAAAAAGACTCTATGAGTATTTTTGAAGATTGTTCTAGTAATGTGTTTTTAGAGCTATTTAAGTCAAAGAAACATGCTAGAATTTTCTGTCACATGCTGAAATCTCTAGTTCAAAGAAATCATGATATTCATAACAACTTATGTGAGTCAAAGTCCTTAGTCTATGAGTATGAGAGGAAGAATAGACATTTATGTGATAAACTTGACCGTCTAAAAAGAAAATTTCACTCATCCTTGAATGAAACAAAGGAAAATGAGTCCTGCTACGAGGGTAAAGAATGTCTCTCTCATGCATGTCTGTTTGTTCATACTGCTTTGAAAGTATTTAATTCATGTTTGTGGTACCTTGATAGCGGTTGCTCAAAGCATATGACTGGAGATAAGTCTCTGTTCAAAACTCTTAAAGAAAAGGAAGATGGCTTTGTGACATTTGGAGATGGCAGTCATTCACAAGTTCTTGGAAGGGGAACTGTGGATATTCCGGACTGCCACTGTTGACAGACATGCTGTATATTAAGGGATTGAAAGTGAACTTGCTGAGTATTACTCAGATTTGTGATGACGACTTCTTAGTTTAATTCTCAAAGAAAGGGTGTTTAATCTTGAATGAAGAAGGTGTTCAAGTTCTGAAGGGACTTAGGACCACCGATAATTGTTATGGGGTCATTCCTAAACCAAGCATAGTATGTCGGAGTGCCTGGGTAGATCTCTTGGAGTTGTGGCATCAACGACTTGGACATGCCAATTATAAACAAATGGCCAAAGTCTCGAAACTTGAAGCAGTGGTTGGTTTACCAAAATTTGGGAAAATTGAGAAGAATGTTTGTGGCTCATGTCAATTAGGAAAACAGACGAAGTCAAGCCATCCGAAAGTGAATGTGGTTGCAACTTCTCGCCCCTTAAAGTTACTGCATGTGGATCTCGTGGGTCCAACAAGAACAGAAAGCATGGGTGGAAAACGTTATATCATGGTGGTGGTTGATGACTTCTCAAGGTATTCTTGGGTGGATTTTCTTAGAGAGAAATCAGAGGCATGTGACAAGATGGAGAAATTGTGCAAGAGACTGATTAATGAAAAAGGAGTACCTATTGTCAAGATCAAAAGTGACCACGGGAAGGAGTTTGAAAATGTGAAGTTTGAAGCATTTTGCGATGATCACGGCATCAAGAAAGAATTCTCAGCCCCAAAGACCCCACAACAAAATGGAGTAGTAGAAAGGAAGAACCGGGTAATTCAAGAAATGGCTCGAGTAATGTTACTCAACAAAAACCTTCCACAGAAGTTTTGGGCTGAAGTGGTGAACACGTCATGTCATATTGGGAATAGGATTTACTTACGAGAAGGAACAAAGAAGACATCTTATGAGATTTGGAGAGAAAAGAAACCGAAGGTAAAATATTTCCGAATATTTGGAAGCAAATGCTATATTCTTAATGACAGAGAGAATCCTGGAAAATTTGATGCTAAAAGTGATGAAGGGATATTTCTAGGCTATTCATTAAATAGTCGAGCGTATAGGGTGTTCAATAAGCGCACTAAGACCGTAATGGAGTCTATAAATGTGGTGATTGATGACACAATATCTGAAAAAGAAAGTGATGACGATTATGGCTCGAACCTGAAGAAGGGGGAGGTTGAGGACGACATGTCACAAGATGAGGATATTGAGAAAGAATCACCGGAAAAAGAGTCCACACCCCCTATACCAAGAAGGGAGACTAGATCGACATAAGGAACTTCTAGCCCACTTACTCCTCCAGAAGTTCATCCTCCCATTTCTCGGAATGATAAAGTCTCCACATCAAAGAAGCCATCATCAAGAGTGATTAAGAACCATCCGGATAGTAAGATCATTGGATCATTAGATAAAGGTCTTCGACTCAGAAAAGGAAACGTACTCCTGGCTAATCATGTCACATACCACTGCTACCTTGCCCAATTCGAGCCAAAAAGGGTAGAAGAAGCTCTCCAGGATGAAAATTGGTAGAGTCAATGCATGAAGAGCTAAACCAATTTGTGAGAAATGATGTATGGGAACTTGCACCAAGACCTGAAAATGTTCATGTCATCGGTACCAAATGGATATTCAAAAACAAGACAGATGAAGATGGAGAAATTATCAGGAATAAGTCTCGGTTAGTGGCTCAAGGATACACTCAAGTAGAAGGAGTAGACTTTGATGAATCTTTTGCACCTGTTACTAGACTTGAGTCCATTCAAATTCTCATGTCCATTGCTTGCAGTATGAACTTCAAACTCTATCAAATGGATGTTAAATGTGTGTTTCTAAATGGATATCTGAATAAGGAAGTGTTTGTTGAACAACCTAAAGGCTTTGAGGATCCTCACTTCCCTAACCATGTGTTGAGATTGAAGAAAGCCCTTTATGGTTTAAAACAAGCTCCTAGAGCTTGGTATGATCAGCTCACCCATTACCTCCTAGAAAGAGGTTTCAAAAGAGGTTATGCTGATCGAACTCTATTTGTTAAGAATGATGAAGACTACCTTCTGGTGGCTCAGGTGTATGTTGACGACATAGTATTCAGTGCTACTGTTGATGAACGAGCCATAGAGTTTTCTGAAGAGATGAAGAAAGAATTTGAGATGAGTATGGTGGGAGAACTTACCTTCTTCTTAGGCCTTCAAGTCAAACAAAAGAAGGAAGGCATATTCGTTTCACAAGAGAAATATGCCAGAAACATTGTCAAAAAGTTCGGACTAGACTCCAAGAAGCATGCCTCCACTCCTATGAGTTCGTCCACAAAATTGAATGTTGATTCTTCCGGGGAGGAAGTGAGTCCAACCTTGTATAGAAGTATTATCGGGAGCTTACTCTATCTTACTGCAAGTAGACCGGATATTGCATTCAGCGTCGGTGTTTGTGCTAGATGTCAAGCCGCTCCCAAGCAATCTCACCTGACAGCGGTAAAAAGAATTTTACGCTACATCAATGGCACTCCTGATTATGGGTTGCGGTATTCCAAGGACTCAAATGCTTGTCTTGTCGGATATTCAGATACAGACTGGGCTGGGAGTATAGATGATTGAAAGAGTACTTCAGGAGGTTGCTTCTACCTTGGTAACAATCTTGTCTCTTGGATGAGCAAGAAACAAAACTCAGTGTCTCTTTCTACAGTTGAAGCAGAGTACATTGCAGTTGGAAGTTGCTGCACACAACTTCTTTGGATGAAGAAACTTCTTCATGATTACGGGATTCCTCAAGATACTATGTGTGTTTTCTGTGACAACACCAGCGCCATAAATCTCTCAAAGAATCCTGTTCAGCATTCGAAGTCAAAACACATAGCGATACGCTATCATTTCATTCGTGATTTGGTGGAAGAAAAAGTTGTCTATCTTGAATTTATACACACTGAAAATCAAAAGGCAGATATCTTCACCAAGCCTCTTGATGGTCCTCAGTTTGAATCTCTCCGTAAGACCATTGGTGTTGGTACAATCCCTTGAAACTCATGTGTGCTGTGTGCTTTACCTCTTTATATTGAGCTATCATATTTGTAGGGCACACATTCTCTTGTGGTCTTTTATGCATTGCATTCATTGGTTTGAAATGTCTTTACATTTTTTTTGTTATGTTTTTGATCAATTTTTTTGTCAAAAGTTCAAAAACACATAAAAAGTAGAAAATCCAAAAAGTTTGATCAAATTTGTTGAGCTTTTGTCTCAAATCATATTTTGCCTTGTACCTTTGTACTAATGCCTTTGTGCATCTACGAGCTTAGCTTGTCTTCTATGCACTCGTATCATTGTGGGAAATATTCTGAAATATATGTGACTTTTGTAAATAGATCTTCAACCTTGTCATGAATAATTAGTGAATATTTTTGTTGATCTTGAGACATGCATAGACTCATGCCTATATATCTTCCCACTCTTTATTTTTTGTTTTTGCTTAAAAGAGCTCTCAAAATGTAAATCTCCAAATGAAAAGAGATATAGAGCTGCAAAAGCCTGTCGCACATACTAGTATTTGACTAGGAAAGAGGGAAAGCGACCAAAATAAAATGTTTGATGCCCAAAAAGCCCAAGGCTAACTCATTAATTGAAATATCAAAAATTTCAGGCATCTATCTCACAGTGAGATTTTCTTTGCTCCAAAATTGCAAATGTTATGTTGAATATGGAGCCAAATGAAAAGGTTCAAAGTATGTAATCAAGTTCTTGTGGAAGGTCATATATGCATGTTTCTATAATTGAGATAGGTCACATTATCTAGTGCTAATTATGTATGCCTTGATTGAATTGATCATTGAAGCTTCACATTGGACTAAGGACTATCTTATTTTTGATATCCACACACAACACACAAGTCTATGTTCAATGAATGCCATATTCATTTGTGTGATTGTACTTGATTAAATGTGTTTTCACATGCTCAATCTTTGTTTGATCAAACACAAAAAGATTTTTGAGTGTTTTTAGTTGTTTTTGGAAAGTACTTTGTTTTTACAAAAATGTCAAAAATTTCAAAAACAGTGTTGCCCTGTTTTGGCGACTAAGTCGCGGGTTGGCCCAGTCGCAAGCCCTAGTCGAGAGCTCACTCAGAGATTTTTCGCGGCTTACTGGCGAGTCAGTACTCTAGTCGCGAAAAGGACTTAGAAATTTTTCAAAATTTGAGTTTTGCAGTTTTTTGCGGCTCTTTTTGGCGGCTTGTTCGCGGGTGGAAGGTTCAATCGCGAGGGTTACTCAGAGATTTTCGCGGCTCATCTCGTGACTCCTTCGCGAGTAGACCTTCCAGTCGCGAAAAACACTTAGAAGATTTTTCTTGAATCTCAGCTTCACAGTGTTTCGCGGCTCACCCTAGCGATTTACTGGCGACTTAATCTAGTCTCGAAAAACGCGTGTTTTGCGTTTTAGAGTCTGATTTCAAAAACTTTTTAGTTTTTCCCTCGTCCTTTGTGACTATTCATTGTCTTCCCCATTTCTCTCTCTGAAACTCACCAAGATACTTTTTGAAAACCTCCATTTCTGCATCAATCTCACATCATTCTTCAAGAGAAAGGTATGGGTCTCCATGTTTTCACCCACTTATTCATGATTTGAACTCTATTTTCTCGAATCTGTGTGTGTGGTCCTCGTTTTTTTTTTTTTTTTTTTTGGATCTGTGTTTTTGGGATAAATATTTTAAATATGAGTGCCTGATTCTGTGATGATACTTTTAGGCCTCTTTGGGTGTGTTCCTTTGTCATCTGATATGAGAGTTCCTTTGTTTATTGTTCACACACCCACCCATTATCATGTTTGGACCCTAAATCCCAAATTTTTAGGGTTCTTCTTCTAAATGCTCATATTTGATTTTAACCCTATGCTAATTTTCGGTGACATTGTTTCTATTGGGTGTTGTTTTGTTTATAATCCCTAATGCAGAGTGGATATGTCACCATTCAAGACTTCAGCTGTGAAAGGTGGCAGTAGCAAAGGGAAAGAGCCAATCATTGATGTTGATGAAGATTCCCCCACACCAAAGAGAACTCGTTTCTCAACAAGACTGTTTGATCCCAACTTGTTTAGGTCTTATGCTACTTTTGAATCTTTTCAGAACCACTTTCAAGATGCTACTTTGTTGGCTGAAAAAGCCGTTGATCAGTCATCTCTGTTAGATACCCAGATTCCTACCTGGTTTGCCACAAAAGACTGGAATTTTCTTCTCTCCGATCTTGAAGATGCATATGAGAACATGGTGAAAGAGTTCTATGCCAATGCTGTTGTTGAAGGAGAAGTGATCAAGTGCTGGGTTAGAGGAAAGCGATTCTCGGTTACTCCGGTTTATCTCTCTGAAATTCTTCACATCAACCGGCCCATACTCCCTATCCCACCTGTCTATGATGACTTGGTTCCAACTGAGGGCACGCTTCGGAGAGCATTAGGAGCTGATTTGGAATTTTCTTCCAGTGGATCATCAATCAATGTGGCATCGCTTTCTCCAAAATTAAGGCTTCTGTCAATGATCATGTGTAACAATCTCTATCCTTTGTCAAGCACGGGTTACATTAACCTTGGACGAGCACTATTTCTTCATGATCTGGTATCTGATGTGGAAATTGATGTGTGCTCCCACATCGTTCACATTTTGGCTAAGATAGTGAACCGAACTACTTCAAGGAATTGTATTCCGTTTCCTCGTCTCATATCTCAGATTTTGAGGCTCAAGGGCGTTCGTCCCTCTGCTAATGAGTACCCTCACTCCAGATCGAGTCCAATTAATGGTCGTACTCTTCAAGCAAGTATAAGTCACACCAAGAAGACTATCAAGCAAGAACATCATCCTCCTCAAGGAAGCTCCAGTTCTACCTCTCCTTCAAATGATGAAAAGTTCAACATCATCATGGTTGCACTTCAAGACCTTAATACCAAGATTTCAGGACTCACTCAGATCATGTACAGCCAACACTCCCGCCTTGATAAACAGCTAACATCTCTTCAGACTCAAATGGATGAAATTCATTGGAAGCTAGAAAAGAATGACAACTAGCTATTGCATGACAAAAAGTGGGAGATGATGTCATTAGCAGGGGGAGTGCAGTGATAGGAGGAGAAGTACCAAGAAGTTTATGTTCTAGTTTTTATAACTACTTATCTATGTTTATTGCTTTCGGTTTAAAGCTTTGATACTCTGAGATTATTCAGTTTTTCAGCATTGTCTTTATATGTGGTCTGTACCCATTGTTGCTTTTGTAAGCTTTGAGGGTTGTTTCATGCACTTATGCACATTTGTAGGCTTTTATGGTTTGTGCCATGTATTTGCAATACTTTGCTTATGCAGCCTTTGTGCTTTGTGCTTTGATACTTGTTAATGCCTTGCATTATCATAAGTACAACACTCTTGTGCCTTTGTAGGATTGTTCCTAGATGCATATATGTTTGTATGCATTGGTTGAGTGTTGGACTTGCAAATGATACTCTTCAATTGAGCTTATCACTTTGTATGTCCGGATGTTCATTCCTTGTGTGAATGAACATAGTAATCACTTTTGCTTAAGTGAATAATGTTTTTGATCTTGCCATGAATTACTGCTTTAATGCTTATGTTCATTTTTGCTTGATCATTATTATTTTGCTCCATATGCATATTAAGTTTTCTGCATACAATGATGTTGCTATGTTATTGTGTTTCAGGAGTTACTTAGTCATATGTTCAAGAGCTTTACAGAATCTAGAGTTAGGTGTGAGTGAGTTTTGTTCAACTGTTCCCAACTCACGTTTTAAGTCTAGAGTCTGTTTTAGGGTTTTGTCACGGAATAGCCAAAGGGGGAGATTGTAAGGTTGAATTTAATCAACCATCTAATTGGCTTTATTCTGTGACCAATTTGCTTGTAATTTAGCACTTAGTAGCCCTGTATTTAGGTGGAAAAATTGTAAGGGTAGTGTGTGAGAAGATGTGAAGAAAAGCTCAAGAGTGTGCAAGAAAAACAGAGCTTCGCGGCTAGGACTCGCGGGTGGATCGCGACTGGTAAACCGCCAAACGCAAACACGTGAGCTGCACACTGGGAAGCTGAAGGTTCGCGCCAGCTGTCACGCTACAGGACAAAAGTCCCAGGCTGGCCAGGCCGTTACGTCGCGACTGGAACTCGCGACTTGGACAAGCCGCGAGACCAAGCCGCCAATTTGCCCAGTTTGGCAACAACTGACGTTTTGCATTCCCTTCTCACCCTACTATAAATACACCCTTATACCCACCATATTGATAGAGCTTCTAGAGAGAATTTTGTGAGAGAAACCCTAAAGAAATACAAGATTGATTCATCCCCAATCTTTACCTTAGAGACTCTACAAATTCCTCTTCTCTCTTCCTCTCCATTGTTATACCCTTGAGAGGCATTTAGCCAAATCCTTATCTCACCACACCCACGTTTGTGAGAAGGCTTATTTGATACTGTTGGGAAGCAGTTAAGAAGGAACCAATCTACATTGGTTGATGCTATGGTCTAGTAGCGGAATCCGGTAAGCTAAAGAAAAAATAGGTTCAGCGCAACCTCGTTGGAGCAAGAAGCTTGGAGGGATTAGGTACTTGGGTAGATTAGGCTTGGAGGGTCTTCTACTGTTCTTGTA
Source organism: Quercus gilva (assembly GCA_023621385.1). NCBI lineage: Eukaryota > Viridiplantae > Streptophyta > Magnoliopsida > Fagales > Fagaceae > Quercus > Quercus gilva. The sequence continues at coordinate 72,766,981 of CM042477.1, read as the reverse complement.
TCCCAACTATATTCTTTAGTGGATTATTTGACCGCTTGGAGGGCGGCAGAGAGGTTCTACGCCGAGGGCTTCGGTTTCCTCTTCGATAACACATCGTGTGTTGTCCGAGCGTTTGCATCTTCCTTCCTTTATCTTTGCCTTATATTTACTGTTGTGGATGTGTTTATATTTGGCTTAGATTTGTTATCAATTCTGTTATAAGCTTGTTATCTTTTCTGCACATTAATTGTTTGATATAAAGCTTGAATTGGTATTTTTGTATTTTGGGTCCAAACGTTCAAAGGTATTATATACCCATTTTGAACTTTCAGTATGGAAGTTTGTATAGACAACAAATTAGTAACACAAATCGACCCTCAAAATAAAAATTTCTAGCTCCGCCCCTAGCTATTCTAGAGCATTGGGTGTTTTTTTTTTTTTTTTTCCTCTTCTTTCCTGAGACCATTGGATTTGTTCAACCTGGCAGCTTTGGAAGTCAATTTATCCTAGGCCACGGATTCAACTGGTTCCAATTCAAGAGAAAGTTTCATCAGAAAATAAAAATAAAAAATAAAAAATTCAAGACCGAGCTCAATAGTATGGATGAAACTCGCTCTTGAATTGGAACTGGTTGAATCCGTGGCCTATGATTAATTGACTTCCAAAGCTGCCAGGTTGAACAAATCCAATGGTCTCAAGAAATAAGAGGAAAAAAAAAAAAAACCCATTGTTCCTACTGAGTATTGAGCTCGGTCTTGGATTTTTTATCTTGTTTTTATTTTTTGATGAAACTCGCTCTTGAGTTGGAACCGGTTGAATCCGTGGCCTAGGATAAATTGTCTTCCAAAGCTGCCAACTCGGTCTCGAATGATTGAACGCTTCATTGTTTTTTTTTTGTTTTTTTTGTTTTTTAATTGTCTCTATTTGGCCGTTTTAAGTAAGCAAATTGATTGATGGGCATATGGGTATTTTAATTTTATTCATTTGAAAAGAAGATAGAGTAAATTTCTTTTTAATCCTTAAAAATTTGGAAATGTTTCATTTAAACCTTAAAACTTTCAAATTGTTCCATTCAAACCTCAATTTCATTTAAACTCAAAGTCATTGAATACAATTAGTAACGTAATGTTTATTAATGTTAAGTGTTAACTGAATAAATGTGATAGAAACCTTCTTCTGTTTTTTTTTTTACAAGATAGAAATTTTACTCTAAAATAATCTAAGCGTATATGTGGGTAAAGTTTCCTCCTAAAATTTGAACCCCGATCCTTACCCTCCACATTCCACAAGTATTTATATTTGTGGAATGACCACCGCACCAAACCAAAGGTGCATGGTGGTGTGGTTAAAACTTTACGAAACACGTTAAAAACTTTGAGGTTTTTTCTTTTCTTCTTCTTTTTGCATTTTTTTTTTTTTTTTTTAGAGAGTAAAAACGATAGTAGACTTTATTTATGAAAAATCACGATGTAAGATAGGAAAGGGGAAGAAGGGATATTCTTCTAACCATAAAATGACCTCCTCCACTTTTGCAGCACTAACCAAAGCTAAGGCAGCACGATTACATTGTAAAGGTATACTACAAAAAGAAATAAAAGTAAAACTATCCTTCAAAAGATTGATGTCTTTGAGTATCCAAGCAACCTCAAGAGAACAAATTCTATCCGAAAGCAGTAGGTACATCAATTTAGCAAAATTACATTCAACATACAACTTGAAGAAATAGATGCTTTGAGAAAACAAAAGAGCCATTCTCATCACTAAAGTCGCTGTGCAAAGAGGATTCTAGTTCTTTTGTTGTTGACAACATGTTGTTGCTAAGACTTCTCCCTTGCAGTTCCGAATAAGCAGTCCAACCCCAATAGATGAGCTGTTCCTTGATTGTAAAATGGCCAGGTTCAATTTATGAATTGAATCTGAGGGAGGTGGCTGCCATTTTGGGAAAAGATGAGTTGGAGCTTCGGTGTTTCTTTGCTGAACTTCCACATACTCTAGCCTATAATTCAGCCCATGACCACAGATCCACGGAGGATGGTCTTTTATTCTCGAAAATTAACTTGTTTCTGCAATTCCATATCAGCCAACATGCTGTGCAAAGGGTCTCAAAATCTGGTTAAGATAACTTCTTGAGAGCAACCTCTAAAGCATCAATGAAGCTAATGTGTTGTGGTAACTTGGAGCAGTAGGTTTCTAGCTGAAGCTTGGAGGTCTCAAGTAGATGTAGGCTTTTGGGCATGAAGGGTTGATAGTGTCCTAATGCATTGCAACTATCTTGCTCGCCCATTGAAGATTTTTGACAAATGGTCGGGGAGAGGTTTTTACTCACGAGGCTTGGGTTTTCCTATTCCTAAACAGTTCTTGGTGTTTAGTGTGGTTTGATTGCTTTCCTCTTTATTTCCTTTGCTTTGCTATATTACCTTGCTTTGTGTAGTGTAGTTTAGTTTTGTGCAAGTGTTTCAGGTCACAAGTATATAAGTTCCAAGTTCATCACAGCTTCTAGATTCAGGTGTGAGTGAGTTTTGTCATTGTTTCCAAACTCACATTTAAGTCTAGAGTCTGTTTTAGGGTGTTTTGTCATGGAATAGCCAAAGGGAGAGATTGTAAAGTTGTGATTTACAACTATGTATTATATTGGCTTATTCCATGACAAAAAGTGTTGTAATTGCATAAATTTGTTTCATTGTATTTTTGTGGGATTTTATTGTATTGGGTTTTGTATTAAGTTGGTAAAGACTAAAGCTTAATTGAAGATCAAGTGGATTTTGCAAGAAGCTCACGAGAAGTTAACTCGCGAAGTAGCCACGTGAGAAGCACATGTTAAAAGCTAAAGAGTCATGCCAGCTTGGAGGATTTCACGAGTGTCTCACGGGTAAGGCCTTCTCGTGAGATACCCGTGAAACATTCTGCCTGAAGGATTTTTAAGTGTAACTTTCTTACCTTTCACCTATACTACCCTCATTACCCACAAAAGTAAAGGAGGCTATTTAGAGAGAAAACCCGAGATAGGTTTTCTACAACACACACACCCATCTTTTAGAGAGAGAGCTACTCATCCTTAGTGAGAAATCATTCTAGCCTCTTCTCCTTCCCTCTCCCATTGTCATACCTTGAAAGGAGATTTATACCCAAACATATCTCATACCTTTTCAGAGTGTAGAGAGTGTTTTGGAGCTTGGAAAGCTTTAGGAATTTGCCAAAAGAAGCCGGTGAGGCTTAGCGGGCTTGAGTACATGGGGTAGCCTAGGCTTGGAGGGTCTTTTTTGTTATTCATGTACTCCAACTTATTCTCTAGTGGATTAATTTACCGCTTGGAAGGCGGCGGAGAGGTTTTTCGCCAAGTTCTTCGGTTTCCTCTTCGATAACAAATCGGCGTGTTATCTAATGTTTGCATTCTTCTTCCCTACTATTTTAGCTTTCATTTTACTGTTGTGATTTGATGAATATAGCTTAGAATTGTTCTATTGTTTATTCGCTCACGCTTACTCTATTCCATACTTAGTTCAAGTTAGAGTAAAATCAATCGACCCGTAAGTTTCATTTGAGGGTCTAAACAGCTCTTATGTTTTTCACACAATTTTGAGCTTTCAATCTGCCCTTATATACTATGGAGGTGGATGGCAAAACAAAAAGGTAATATTCCCATTTAGATTAGGTCAGTGGACTAGTAAAATCTTGTTACATATTACATTACTCACATGTATAGTGGACATTAGCAAGGAAAAAGAAAGTGACCGAGATCTTATTGTTCAACAGAGAAGAAGCACAATCAAATCATAGTGACAACCTGGACCAATATAAAGTCCAGGAGCTACCTCTATTTAATTTTGAGAAGCTGGCAAGTGCAACGAACAACTTCCATCTATCTAACAAGCTTGGGCAGGGTGGATTTGGTCCTGTATACTGGGTAATGATTGCTATACTAGAGGTTTCTTGTCTAATAATAATTTGAATGACTTGTTAACTATTTGATGTTTGTTTATAGGGAAAACTTTTAGATGGGCAAGAGATTGCAGTAAAAAGACTTTCTAAAGCCTCTAGACAAGGGTTACAAGAATTTATGAATGAGGTGATGGTAATTTCTAACCTTCAACATCGGAATCTTGTTAGGATCTTTGGTTGCTGTGTAGAATGAGAAGAAAAGATGCTGATATATGAATACATGCCAAACAAAAGTCTGGATGCATTCCTCTTTGCTTAGTTAATTTTGATGCCCTTCCTTATAATACAAATGTGAGAACTCATTTTATTATTGGCTTTATTCAGTGACAAAATTGTTTGTAATGCATTTTATGTTTGATGTAATTTTTCTGGTGTTTTAATGTTATTTGGGGTAGAGTACTTGAGCCTCTTTTTCAAGTTTGGAAGCTACATCAACTAGGGATCTCGTGGCCTAAATGCTACTAGGAGGTGACCTAGCTTGCCATGAAGTCCACGTGGCAGGTGGTTTGGATGAGAGTGCAGTCGTGTACCTTATGACCTTCGGGCACGACCAGGTTGTGAGTTGTACGATCTTTGTATTCTACATTCTAGACTGCACCTATCCAATGTATATTTGCCAATACACACACTCAATTGTGAGGCATGGCAAGGGGCTTCGGATAAAGGTTATACAAACCATAGAATTCATAAGAGAGATATCCAGGAGAAGCCTGTCAAGTGTATGAAAAGAGAGAGCTTTTTCCTTTGAGAAAACCAATCAAACCTCTCTTTTCCACCTCCTTCATTGTATTGATTAAGATATTGTAATCACCTTCCTCACCCATTAACACAGACATTGTGAGTGAGAGAATGGCTATGGAAACTCGAGAAGCCACATTCAAATCCAATTTTCATCGATGGTGTTTCCATTGGTGCTTTAATGGAGGGTCTCCGATAAGCTAGGAAGAGAAGGGATTTGGAGTAGCGGATGCTAGCTGGAGCTTGGAGGGCTCAAGTAGATGTAAGATTTTAGGCTTGGAGGGTTCATAGTGTCCTAATGTACTGCAATTATCTTGCCCAGTGGAGATTTCCAACGGGTGGTCAGGGGAGAGGTTTTTACTCTCAAGGATTGGGTTTTCCTCTTCCTAAACACTTCTTGGTGTTTAGTGTGGTTTGATTGCTTTCCTTTTTATTTCCTTTGCTTTACTATATTGCCATGCTTTGTGTAGTGTAGTTTAGTTTGTTTGGAAAGTCATTTACACTTGGAATATATTGTTTAGTTTAGTGTTAAACTCAACCTAGTCATAAAAGCTTGCTTTATGGGTTCTAAATACTTTCTAGGAGTAATTTAGAATATTTCAAAATGCGTTATAATGTTAAAGTTTTTACAGATAAATGTCTATGTATTGTACCATGAGTAGTGATAATTTTCTGCATAGGAATTATCATTATACTATTTTTGAGACATTTTAACAATGTTGTGATACTTCAACTAAAACAGACTTTTCCAATTCTCTTATAACTTCACCACTTTAACAATGTTCTATTTTGTTTAAATTCATTAGATCCTCACAAGGAAAAATTGTTGGATTGGAGAAAACGTTTCAACATTATTGAAGGAATTGGTCGAGCTCTACTTTACCTTCATAGAGATTCTAGATTAAGGATTAAAAGCAAGTAACATCTTGTTGGGTAAAGAGCTAAATCCAAAAATATCAGATTTTGGAAATAATGAAGACCAGGCCAATACTAATAGGGTCGTCGGAACATAGTAAGTACCTTTTGTTTGGTTAATTCATTTAGATACTAGTAATAATATTTGATGACAAGATTTTGATGTGTTTTGTTGTTAAAAATTTAGTGGCTATATGTCTCCTGAATATGCAATGGAAGGGCGATTTTCAAAAAAATCAGATGTTTTTAGCTTTGGGGTGTTGTTACTAGAGATACTAAGTGGAAGAAGAAACTCTAGCTTTTATTATGATGAACAGTCCATGAGCCTTTTAGGATTTGTAAGTCATCCTTATCTCATTGCATTATTTTTTTAAAACCTCCAATAGTTTTCAGTATTGATGCTAAGAATTTCAATCCTATTTTCATGTTTCCAGGCATGGAAATTGTGGAATGCCACCAACATTATAGCCTTAATAGACCCAATAATATATGAACCATGCTTTGAAATGGAGATGTTAAGATGCATGCACGTTGGCCTATTATGTGTACAAGAATTTGCCAAAGATAGGCCAATTGTATCTGTTGTTATTTCCATGCTTACAAAGTGAGATTGTTGATCTTTCTCATCCAAAGCAGCCGGCATTTACTGAAAGGCAAATTGCGTCAGATACAAATTCATCTCAAGGCGGCCAACACTATAAGAAAAACGGGCTATTGCGGCGGGCTAGAAGCGCTGCTAAAGCCCAAAAAAGTGCCGCAAAAGGTACATTTGACCTATAGCGGTAGGTGCTATTGCGGCGGGCCATCCCGTCAGTGCTGCAGTGCCACTATAGGTAAATTGCGGCGGTCACGAAAACCGCTACAATAGATTTGCCATTTAGCAGCGCTTTTGATCTATTGCGGAAGGCTAAAAACCGCCGCCATATGAGGTTTCCATTCGGGTTAAGTGGCCTTTTAGCGGCGGGATAGGCCAGCCGCTATAGTTGTCACCTATAGCGGCGGGATAGGCCAGCCGCTATAGTTGTCACCTATAGCGGCGGTCAATAAGTGCCGTTATAGGGCTTCACGTAGAACATACCCTATGTGTCTTTTAGCGGCGGTTTTGCCCGCCACTATATGTTTGAAAACCAACCAATAACTTATTATTGAATTCATATTTTAAAAATCCAACCGTTGAATTACATATTCAATATGTTCTTAACATGCATGCCAATTTTCATGCCAATCAGATGTAATTTGTCATTTGATCTTTAAACTCATCTTTTATAAGTTATTTTAAACTACAAAAACTTAAATTTAAACAATTGACTGATGACGTGGCTATTAATCTTTGATTACCTTGAAATTTTGTAAGAATGAAAAATATATGAAGATAATGTAATCTAACAGTAGATTTGTCAAAATTCACATTGAATTAAGGAATATAGGGCTGAGTTCAAGTTACAGTTAATGTAACTCTAAAAAATGTTACACCAACCAATAACTTATTATTGAATTCATATTTTGAAAATCCAACCGTTGGATTACATGTTCTATATGTTCTTAACATGCATGCCAGTTTTCATACCAATCGGATGTAATTTACCATTTGATCTTTAAACTCATCTTTTATGCGTTGTTTTAAACTACAAAAACTTAAATTTAAACAATTGATTGATGACGTGGCTATTAATCTTTGATCACCTTAAAATTTTGTAAGCATTAAAAATATGTGAAGATAATGTAATCTAAAGGTAGATTTGTCAAAATTCACATTGAATTAAGAAATATAGGGTTAGGTTCAAGTTACACATAATGTAACTCTAAAAAATGTTACACCAACAAATAACTTATTATTGAATTCATATTTTGGAAATCCAACCGTTGGATTACATGTTCTATATGTTCTAAACATGCATGCCTATTTTCATGCCAATCGGATGTAATTTACCATTTAATCTTTAAACTCATCTTTTATGCGTTATTTTAAACTACAAAAACTTAAATTTAAACAATTGACTGATGACATGGCTATTAATCTTTGATCACCTTGAAATTTTGTAAGCATAAAAAATATATGAAGATAATGTAATCTAACGGTAGATTTGTCAAAATTCACCTTGAATTAAGAAATATAGGGCTGGGTTCAAGTTACACTTAATGTAACTCTAAAGAATGTTACACCAACCAATAACTTATTATTAAATTCATATTTTGAAAATCCTACTGTTGGATTACATGTACTATATTTTCTGAACATGCATGCCAATTTTCATGCCAATCGGATGTAATTTACCATTTAATCTTTAAACTCATCTTTTATGCGTTATTTTAAACTACAAAAACTTAAATTTAAACAATTGACTAATGACATGGCTATTAATCTTTGATCACCTTGAAATTTTGTAAGCATAAAAAATATATGAATATAATGTAATCTAACGGTAAATTTGTCAAAATTCACATTGAATTAAGAAATATAGGGCTGTGTTCAAGTTACACTTAATGTAACTCTAAAGAATGTTACACCAACCAATAACTTATTATTGAATTCATATTTTAAAAATCCAACCGTTGGATTACATGTTCTATATGTTCTTAACATGCATGCCAATTTTCATTCCAATCGGATGTAATTTACCATTTGATCTTTGAACTCATCTTTTATGCGTTATTTTAAATTACAAAACCTTAAATTTAAACAATTGATTGATGACGTGCCTATTAATCTTTGATCACCTTAAAATTTTGTAAGCATTAAAAATATGTGAAGATAATGTAATCTAAAGATAGATTTGTCAAAATTCACATTGAATTAAGAAATATAGGGTTAGGTTCAAGTTACACCTAATGTAACTCTAAAAAATGTTACACCAACAAATAACTTATTATTGAATTCATATTTTGGAAATCCAACCGTTGGATTACATGTTCTATATGTTCTGAACATGCATGCTAATTTTCATGTCAATCGGGTGTAATTTACGATTTGATCTTTTAGTTGGAAGGCAACAAAAATAGAGCAAAATTTTGGGGCTGGGAAATTTATAAGTCTATTGCGGCGGTCCATCCCGCCGCAAAAAGGAGTACATATTGCGGCGGGTTAATATATCTAAGCTTAGCGCCGCTAAAACAGGTCTATTACGGTGGGTCATTGGCCCGCCGCTGTAGTACGCCACAAAATACTAAAACTATTGCGGTGGGCATATAGAATGCCGCAATAGATCTTATGTACAGTGGCGGGCCAAAAACGCGCCACAATAGGCGACATATAGCGGCACTTTTCGCTCCCACCTCAATAGGCCCGCCGCAATAGCTCGTTTTTCTTGTAGTGCAAGTTTTTTTTTTTTTTTTTTAACGATGTTACTATTACAATAGTTCAAGGTGGGAGCTAGCTTGTGTTCTTGAAAATTGACATAATTGGTTATATATTTATGACTTTATGTTGGGATCTTTACACTTTTTACATTTTTTATTTATTTAATTGAATCATTGCTAAGGAATTTTTTATTTTTTTTTTATTTTTTATTTTGGCCATCAATCTACCCTCTTAAATCCTGCCACCACCCTATGTTTACCTAAGCCGAGCTTGTTTGTTCGAATTGGTTTCAAAGCTATTCTCTGTGTTATCCAATCTCACCTCAGGCTTTGTTCTCTTTCCCCACGTATTTTTGTGTTTATTTTGTAGTTGAATTTTGGACTGAAATTTTCTGTATTTTTGGGGATTTTCCTTGTTAATTAATTTATTTATTTTTCAAGTTCTTAAATTACTAATAAAGTAGACATGTTTTGGAAAAAAAATTTAAAAATGAAAAAAAGACTAAAGTATTGAGATATTAATCGAGATGGGTTGGAATTTAAGATGAGATAAAATAGAAGAGTTATTTGTACTGGTTAACAAACCAAAATGGAATTTTCTGACTGTTCCGAGCAGAACATAATGGAATTGATAACATTGATCCTAACCCCAAATGCCTATCTTGAACTCCAATATCCCATGGACTTTGTTCGTGGGTCTAATATGGTAGAATCAGTGGGAAAAATAAGCATGACAGTTAACACTAAAGTGTTCTTTCTGGGTCTAATATGGCAGAAAGCACTACAAAAACAGAGAGAGAGAGAGCCTATAGACTCACAACCAAAAAAAAAAAAATCGGGGGATGGGGAGCAACAACTTATGGGTGTTTAAGAGTTTATTGTAAGGGGTATTATCAGTTATATAGGTTACAGAATAGATATTACAAGATTTTGATCAAGAATATCTATTATTCAAAATAGCAATTCTATGTAAAGAAGACAACCAAATAATAGAACAACAATTCCTACAGAAAATTTCTTAAAAAAAAATAATAATAATAAATTCTTATTAAAGAATAGCTATTATATTACAATTATTGAATGATTGAGTGCTTTTCTGTTTTTTTAAATGTCTCTATTTGGCCGTTTTGAGCAAGCAAATAAACGTTCGTAATGCTTTTGAAAGAACACCTGCCACAAAATGGACAGCATAATTCGTGATTTTTTATTTTTTATTTTTTGGGTTTCGGCCATTTACTTTATAAACCTAAATCAGCTGTAGGTCTTGGCCTCGGAAGAACTGATGATCTAAATAAAGCTTTGATCTCTAAGTTGGGCTCATCAGTAGCTTCTAATGCTGATAAGACATGGGTTCATCTCCTCAAAACCAAATATGTTCAAGATTGAAGAAAAAAACTGCTTCCATCTGGAAAGGAACTTACACCTCTAAACTTCACTCCACAACTATCTCCTTTCTCCACCCCCCAACCAATCCTAGAAAATCAACCAAGTAGGCTACTAGCAGCCCCCATTCTCCCTGCTTCATAGTAATGGAACAATGATCTTTTCTCCAAAATTTGACTCCAATATAGCCATCATCTGGATTTCTAATAAAAGAGTTGCAGAAACGATTTTCGCAACCTCACCTATTCCGGCAAAAGATGAGTTCTTATACATCACGAAATAAATAGTATACTGGTATCAACCAGTACTGAATATTTCATTATCCTAATTAAATCGAAATTGCTTTGGGTATTAAATTGAGTCCTTTGATTATAGTTCAATAAAATTACTTTGTTCCCATAAAAAAATAAAAAAATAAAATAAAGCTACTTTAACTAGATTCAAATCGTCCCCCGCGTGTGTAGTTAGAAAAAAGAAAAAGGAAAAATAAAATAATAAAAAAATCTTCTTAATTTCAGCCGTAGTCCTTACTTACTCGAGGGTCCGTTTGGATACAGCTTATTGTTGCTGAAAGTTGCTGAAAACTGATTGTTGCTCAAAACACTGTAGCAAAATAATTTTTAAATGTATGAATAGTATCGTGGGACCTATTTTTAATATTTTTAATGTATAAACAGTACATATACAGTGCATAAACAGTATATACACAGTACATGCACAGTATTTTTTTCTCCCAAAAGTCAATAAGTCCGGCTGCTAAAAAAAAAAAAAAAAAAAAAAACTGAAAACGCAACTTTACTTTGAGTGAAAAGTAGGGCTATCCAAACGCTCACCTTATATTATTCTTTATTCAACTGCGTTTTTTGGCCAACACAACATAATGAAATATAAAACAAAGACTCACGAAGGTCTGGAGTGGCAATTTTCCTAGAAAACAATCATAAATTGTTTGAAATACTGCTTCATGTTAATTTATATATTTCAGATCAGGGCGTTCGTCAACACCCTGACTAACATGTAGCGTCGCCTTTGCAGACTCGCCATAAATTGTTAAATAAACATGGCGTCCCTGACCAGACAAGGAGGCTGTTTTGACTTGTGTAGTGGTCCCCCTGCTTTAGAGATGTTATCAGGGAGGAGGCTTTAGTTTTCTTTGTTGGGCCTTGAATAATATTACCACCAACATTATCAACCCAAAATAACAATCACACACAAGAATACAAAATTTTCATTGAAAACCATTTCTCTTTGAAAAGAAACACCATGGGATAAACTTCGAAAAATTTTACTATTATCAAATCAATTACAATAATTCTTGTGTATGTTTCACTGCTAAAAAAAACCTCTCTTGTTTTTCTTTGCTCTCACATTCACTAATTATTTCTCTCAAAAGCAGCACCACTTTGCTCTCTCCTCTCTATATTCTTCTTCACGCACAGCTCTCTCTCTCTCTCTCTTGGCTGTCCTTTTTCTCTAAGCGGCTCCCTCTAGGCTGCTCTCTTAATTCTCTTGTGCGGCAGTTCTTGTTATTGCTCTCTCTTCAATATGTGGCACTCCTTTACACCCTTAATTCAATTAGGAGTAGGAACCTTGGTACACCACGTACAGTACTTTGCAAGGAATTAGGACTCCTTGCTATTCAAGCCTATCACAAACTCATTAAAGAGTATTGATTAGATGCGGCTCGACTCCTAGGAACACACAAAGTACATCCTAATCATGTTCTCCTATTTGAACTTGATATATGAGTCTTCATCACTTGGGCTTTTATTGCTTTTATTCTTCATGGGCTGGACTATGGTACATGTGCACCCAACAATCTCCCCCTCCGGCCCACCAATGGGAGGAGTTCTTCATTCTAACTCCTTAATTCAATTCTATGCCAGTCAAGCCAACATGAGGCTTGACCTTCTTTATTATCTTCACTAGCACTAAGAACACCTCAATAATGTCAATTCCTTTCATTCTCAAATAATTAATCTCATCTTGGATATCTTTAATCCAATCCCTTGGCTCCCCCTCATCAGAAGCCCAATTATTCTTGAAAATAACAACTCGATGTTCTCCAGTAGTTCTCTTCTCACAAGGTTCAACAATCTCTAGTGGAGGATATTACTCCCCTTGTTCAAGACCTCTAGGATTTTTTACTTCATTATCATCTCATGTAGCCTTAGCATCTTCATTTTCTTCATCATCTACCACTTCCTCTTTTGAAGCACTTTAGGGAATGAGAATTTCACCCTCTTGACATCATCACCGTCAATCCCAACTTTTATCTATAGAGTCTTTTCAAAATCTTTAATCTCATTGAACTTCTTCTTACAAGTTTTCACATGAGTCTTGTACATACCGCAACAAACATATCCTCTTGCAACAACCAATAACCCCTTAGTAAGTTTCCATCTTCCATTACCAAGGTAGTTAACAATAACCCACTCAATCCATAGCCAATGTATAAAACACATTCTTCTTATAGGTTTTCAATCTTATGGTGCTATCAACATTGGTTTCAATGCATACATTACCAATTCCTGCAATTTTTGAATAACTAGAATTACCCATCTTCACGGTACCAAAGTCCCCCGCTTTGTACGTGGTAAACAATCATTTCCTAGAGATAACATGGTGGGAGGTTGCAAAATCAACAGCCCACTCAACATTATTAGTAGCAACATGCTCACACTTTTTGCTCTTCAATAAAGAGCACCATAACATCCCCAACAATCATAGCAGCTGTTGTATTTTTCTCAATATCTTTCTTATCATCTTTACCTTCAGTCTGTTCTTTATTCCAATGCTAGTAGTCTTTTCCTATGTGGCCCTTTTCCCCACAATAAAAGCATTCTCTAGTTTCTTTAAACTGAGATCTATCTCTTGATTGTGACCCACTATTGAATTTTTGATCATTAGGTCCTCTACTTCTATCTTTGCTCTTGTTCTCCATGACAAAAGCTTGATCTTGTGCATTATCTATATTTGCATATCTCCTGTGACCCTCTTCACTTAAAATCAAATCTTATATATCATCATATTTGAACTTTTCCCTTTAGAATTACTTATTGCCATTCTCATGGCTTTCCAATTGTTTAGTAAAGAAATTAAAAAAAAAAAAAAAAAAATCAATGCATGAACCTCATCATCAAATTCAATTTCCACCGAGGATAATTGATTTGTGATCGTATTGAACTCATTCAGATGTTGTGCTACAAGAGTGCCTTCTGCCTTCTTTAGATTAAGCAACTTCTTCATCAGATGCACTCTATTGTTAGTTGACGGTTTTTCATACATGTAAGACAAAGCCTTCATCAAATCCACTGGGTCTTTTTTTTTTCACAACATTGTGCGCAACTGATCTTGGATTCTTGATAGAGTTAATTGAATAACTCCCAATATTTGTCTATCAAGAAGGTTTCAGTCTTCATCCTTCATAGTTTCAGTTTTCTTCCCCAAAAGAGGCAAATGCAATTTCTTTCCATGGAGATAATCTTTCTTCTCTAGCCATTGCTTCTACTGAAACCTTATCTTTGATACCACTTGTTGGGTCCCAAATAATATTACCACCAATATTATTAATCCAAAATAACAATCACATACAAGAATACAAAATTTACATTAAAAACCTTTTTTTCTTTAAAGGGAAAAACCACGGGACAAATTCCAAATAATTTCACTATTATTAAATCAATTACAATAATTTTTGTGCATATCTCACACATAACTCTCTCTCTCTCTCTCTTGGCTATCTTCTTTTTCTAAGCAGCTCCCTCTTGGTTGCTCTCTCAATTCTCTTGTGTGGCAATCCTTGATGCTACTCTCTCGTCAATATGCGGCACTCCTTTTTCTCTTGTATGTGTTCTTTTTTTTAGCACTACACGCATGCCTTTTATATAAAAGCATGCCCTCACACTCTTAATTCAATTAGGAGTAAGAATCTTGGTACACCACATACAGAACTTTGCAAGGAATCAGGACTCCTGGCTATTCAAGCCTATCACAAACTCATTAAAGAGTATTGATTAGATGCGGCTCGACTCTTAGGAACACACAAAGTACATCCTGATCATGTTCTCCTATTTTAACTTGATATAGAAGTCTTCATCACTTGGACTTTTATTCTTCATGGGCTGGACTATGGTGCATGTGCACCCAACGTTCTTTTGTTTTGGTGGTTAATTGGAATAAAATTTTCAGTTCATTGAAAAAAACAGATAAACATGGCTTCCCTAAGCCCTGTTCTGCATTCTCACTCCAAGTAGGTTCGAACAAGTTATGGGACTTCTTAACAAGAGTAACTTCTTGTCTGTTCTTTGTTGCCTTTGTTTAAGCTTAGGCATTGCCGTAGACACCATTACATCTTCTCAATCCATCAAATACAAAGACTTTGACTACATAATCTCCAATGGGAGTGTATTCAAGCTGGAATTCTTCAGCCCTGTAAATTCTACCAGTCGATACCTCGGAATATGGTATAATAACGTATCTGTATTCACAGTCATATGGGTAGCTAACACACAGAAACCCCTCAAGAATTCTTCTGGGGTTCTTACTATATCTGACGACGGCAATCTTATAATATTAAATGGACAAAAGGTGATTCTTTCGGCCATCGAATGTAACAAGCCCTGTTGTTAATTCTAGTGCCCAGCTTTTAGATTCGTGGAACCTCATCTTGCAAGCAGGGCTGGCTCAATGTATTTTGGGCCTAAGAGGCTAAGACAATAAAATAAAATAAAATAAATTGAAATATTATTATTATTATTATTTTTTCTGTTGGTATATATTTTTTTCACTAAATTAGATTTTTGTTAACAAATAACAACTAGTGTTAACGTGGACCCATACGAGAGTATACAAGTAAATTATTTTTATATAGAATTAACGAAATTCTCCTCAAAAAAAAAAAAAAAAAAAAAAGGTGAAATTTATATTAAAAAATTTAAACCCTAAGAGCGTAAGTAGAAATGTAGTTCCATGATTACTAAAAGTAATAAAATAAAATAAATTGTATGGTCCTATGCTACTCCACGTCCCAAACAATTCGTTGAATGAATGAATGAAAATGAGTTTACCTTTGTGCTGTGTCACAATGTTAAATTAATTACAAAAAATAAAATAATGAGAAATTAAAACAAAATAGCTTGAATTATGAGAAAGTTCAAGAGAGAAAAAAAGGTTCTAGAGAAGTAACAAACCTAAGGATCAGACTTGAATGAGGAGAAGAAGGCTTGAAGCGCAGCAGCTACCAAAAAAAAAAAAAAAAAAATCCATTTTTATGCTTTAAATTAAATAGAGAGTGGGGCAAAATTTCCAGCAAATCATAATAGAAAATTTGAGGTTTTTAATTGAATATGTATATATTTTTTGTTTTTAGACTTCAGTTGTTTAGTAGAGAGAAAGAGAGAGAGAGAGTGCATGTTTTTTTTTCAACTTCTCTATGTGGGAGTTAATGAATTCTACACTGAAAAACACCCAAGGAGAAGATGAAAGGTTACACATCAAACTAAAAATTTATTTGTTCTAGTTTTTTCTTTGATAAAAAAATTACTTTTTATTTATTGGTTAAATTTTGGGGCTTAATTAATACTTTTGGGACATAGATATCCTATTGGGTAGAATTAATGTTACAGAATATAATATTTTTCACAACAATTGAGTTAGTAGATTTTCGTTTTTATTAATTTTTATTGGGGTCACTATTGACATTATTTAGTCATCTAATATTTTGGGACTTAAAATTTTTGATTGGTTAAAATTTGTGGCCTTTTTTGCATGGGGGGCCTTAGGCAATTGTCTCACTTGCTTAGTATATTGAGCCGGCACTGCTTGCAAGAAGATACAATAGGTGGAATCATATGGGAGAGTTTCCAACTTCCTACTAATACATTCTTGCCCAACATGAAAATCAGTGCTAATGCAAGAACAAGTAGGAAAGTTGAGTTAACATCATTTAAAAGCCCTTCTGACCCATTTGTTGAAAGCTTCTCTGCCGGTATTAATCCCGTTGGTCTTCCTCAATCATGCATTTGGAAAGACTGTAGCCCATGTTGGCGTAGTAGTCCATGGAACACTCGGATCTTCATTGGGATACCAAACATAGCTTCTGTATTTCAAGATGCATTTAGTCTGATATGTGATAAGGAAGGAACTTATCATTTATCTTTTTCTTATGGAAATTATACTTTACCACTCTAAATTATATACCAAATTATAATTTGTACCTTAAACTATCCAAAGTCACACTTTGCACGATAAACTATAAACTTTTCACCCTGGAGTTACTTAGGCTGTTATGTTTGACTGAATCCTACTGCACATGACAAGCACATGCTTTTTGCTTAGATAGAACAAACTTAAAAGATCGAAACATCCTTTTTCAAAATCACTTAAAACAAAACCCAATTTTTTCCACATTTCTCTCTGTCTCATGTGCATGCCAGCCTCTCCCTAAATGCAAATTCTTGTAAAACCTAAATCTCCAAATCGAAAATTGCTTCTACTCCACCACCGCTTCACCGTCCCTCCACCACCGGGGCAACCTAAACGGTATGCATGAAGAACACAATTTAACATGAAATTTTCAAAATATTTCTACAAAATGCACTTTATTCACATTTTGAACAAAAGATTTGGCTTACTTCTAGTACTTTTTAAAAATGAATATTTTTTTGTTCTAATGAGAGACTGCCAAATCACCCACTAAGTAAATAAAAGGTGGTGATTAAAATTCATTACCATTTGTCATTGTATATTTAAAACAAAAGGACATGTTTAGTGAAAAAAGTACTGAAAATAAGCCAAAATCTTGAACAAATACCCAAGAATTCTCTGAAATAAATTGAGATAGAAACCTAATCCATCATGACATTTGATGGTCCAAATCTAGTCTCATATGAATTAAAAAAATCGATAAACAATTTTTGATCAATATGTATATGTCTCACGATTAAAGAAATTTTACTATTTTTTTTTTTTTGCTCTCACATAAACACTGCACTTACTTTTTTTTTTTCTTTCTTTCATCTTGGGAGCTTGAACTATATCATTCCCTTCTCCTAATTCTATTTGAAATATGAGACCAAATCTATGCTAAAAATGACACGCCCAAACAATTGGGCCTTCACCATGTGGGCTGGACCAACGGTGTCAGTGCAATGTGCAATGACACGACCAACAATATCAAATTTTGTCCATTTAATGATTCATAACTTTTACGGCTTTTATTCTTTTGCATCCACTTTTTAATATCTATATTTTCACATCCATTTTTATAATTTAAATGTGGATTTTTTTTTTCCTGTTTTTTGAAATGTGTACATTTTTGCATCAATTGTGGATATGTGTATGAAATAATGAAAAATCTAGCGTGATAGAATATTTAGCCTAACTTTTATGATTTATTTTCATTTAAGCTAAATGATACTTATTATGGAAAATCTATTAATAAAAATAATGTAAAAATAACAGGAAAATAATTCAACTAAATTCCTAGAGATGGAATTCATTACCTGCATGTACGGTTCCAGCTTCCTCATGACTTTCATGGAGCCATTGGTTGCCATTGTGTTGTTTGATGCTGAAAAGTTTAGAAGCATGTGAGTTTTCCACAAGCCCATGATAGTGATCTTAGTTGCCATTGTGTTGTTTGATGCTGAAAAGTTTAGAAGTCACAAGCCCCGCTGAAAAGTTTAGAAGTATGTGAGCTTTCCACAAGCCCATGATAGTGATCTTAGCCATTGTATAAGTATGTGAGTTTTCCGTGTGTGAATGCACTCCATTGGGTATCTAATTTCAAAATATCTTGCTACCGACAGGAGCAAGCTGGCAAATAAATGAATGGCCCAAAATTTGCAGATCTAAATATTTCAGATTTTAGTCAATGTGGGCTGCGTTGAGTAATGGAAATTCCAAGTATGCAGCTATTAAAGAGATATTTCTGTGCAAGAAAAGTACGAAAAGAAGCAATGACTTAATTATGCTCCTGGCATCTAAAATCTTCATTCATAGCATTGAACAAGCTATGGGACGTGTTCGAAATACAAGCATGTCAGTTCTTCTAGTCTTGCTATGTTGTATTTGTTTAGAATTTGGGTCTGCCACAAACACCATCACAGCTTCTAGACCCATCAAAGACCCTGACTTTATAATCTCCAATAATGGGAGTGCTTTCAAACTGGGATTCTTCAACCAAAAAAATTCTACCAATTGATACGTCGGAATATGGTATAATAATAACACTTCTGCATCCACAGTTGTATGGGTAGCTAACAGAGAGAAACCTCTTAGGGATTCTAATGGGGTTCTTACTATATCTGAGGACGGAGTTCTTGTGGTACTAAATGGAGAAAAGGAGGTAATTTGGTCAGCGATTGTTAAAAACTCTGCTCCCAATTCAAGTGCCCAGCTTTTGGATTCAGGGAACCTTGTCTTGCAAGAAAATGCTACAGGGACAGTCATATGGGAGAGTTTCCAATATCCTTCTGATACGGTCTTGCCAACGATGAAGCTTAGTGCCAATGTAAAAACAAGTAAGAAAGTCCAGATTACATCTTGGAAAAGCCCTTCTGATCCATCTATTGGAAGCTTCTCTTGTGGTATTCAACTTCCTAGTTCTCCTCAAGTATTCATATGGAAAAACGGTAGCCCATATTGGCGCAGTGGTCCATGGAACAATCGGATCTTCATTGGAATACCGGATATGAACTCTGTATATCTTAACGGATTCAGATCTGGAGTTGATCCAGATGGAAGTTTTTATATAACTTTTGATTATGTAGACAAGTCTGTCTTGTCAAATTTTGCCTTTACTCCACAAGGGAATATAGTGCATAAATATAATGGGGTAGAGGATATCGGGTGGTCAGCTATGAACACTGAGTGTGATGTTTATGGCAAGTGTGGGGCATTCGGAACCTGTAATCCACAGAATACACCAATTTGCAGCTGCTTGCAGGGGTTTAAGGCAAATAATACAGAAGAATGGAATCGAGGCAATTGGACTAGTGGATGTGTTAGGAGGACACCGTTGCAGTGTGAGAGAGTGAACGCTGGTGGTGATGAAGGTAAAAAAGATGGGTTTTTGAAATTGAAGATGATGAAAGTGCCAGACATTGCAGCTTGGTCAAGTGCTTCTGAAAACAAATGCAGAGAGTAATGTTTGGAAAATTGTTCTTGTATAGGATATGCATATGACATTAGCTTTGGTTGTATGTCTTGGACTGATAAACTAATTGATACACAGCAATTCTCCGGTTCGGGAGTTGATCTTTACATCCGTGTGGCCTACTCAGAACTTGGTAAGTTGTTTTTGTTTTATACTTTTACTGGATAATTTTGTGCGGACACTTTGCAAATTCATTTGAAATAATTTTTATGTTCTTTAAGACCTATTTATAAGTCTCATTTTGCTTTATAATGTTTATGTTTTACCAAAATATTTCTGAATGTTTTGAAACTCAATTTTTTTTAATTCATATCTTATATAAAAAATAAATAAAAATAAAAAAATTGTCATTAATTGGTTAATTTCCAAATATTGAGTGAAATTACTCCACTATTCTAAATTTTTGTGATTGGAATAGTCAAGTTTTTTGACATTTGTAGGAGATAACATACTACGTACATTATTTGTAGACTTTATTTTTTAAATTGACTAAATGATTTTGAAAGTTGAAATTTATAAATTTAAATTCAAAGCATAAAATACTTTAATATCCTAAAATTACAAAAATTCAAGCAATCTCTCAAATACTTCCTCAACTACTCAATTTTCACAACCACATACTGAGCTCCTAATCTCAAACACCCATTTCATTATCTCAACAAAATGAAATTATTTGTAAGTATCAGCATATAGAGAATGTGATAAAATAAAGAAAAAATGGTTAAAAACAATTCAATTTGTCATAATTTAATTTCCTTTAGGAAGACTTCCATGTTAAAAAAAATAAAAATGAAGCACAGAAACACTCTAAAATCATCATTGACTTTTACTTTTATCATCGTGGCTCATATTGATTTTGCACAAAATAGCAGTAAAAAACTACAAAGGAACTTATAAATTATGAATTCTAAAACATAATTAAAAAAATAATTAATTTCATCAATAATCAATTAGAAGGTTAATTATTATTTCTCTTTAGTTCTAAAACAAAATACATGTATGGCTTTCTCACACTAAACACCCAAAGACCAAAAGAAATCACGGGTTTTATAGAACCCACAACATTTGACCTGAACATCAAAATCATATATAATCCTTCATCACTCAATAAAAAAAGCAAGTCCTCCTCTATGGTTAGAGCCAACTCATACGAGTTAAGATTAGATGGGACGACGAGGTCGGAGGTGTTAGGAAATTGCCCCAAATTCCAATTATGACTTGGAAAGTCAATTAGCTAGGTTTCCTAGTTGAAGAATGAAAAATTAATTTGAGTTTCCTTGTTGTAGAATGAAAGACTATTCCTTTGTGTGGAAGGAAAGTCTATTCCTTGTTAAAGAGGTAATGTATTCCTAGTTCAAAAGGGAATAGGAAGAGTCTTATAAATAGACAACACTACAAAAAATTTGTTGGCTTTGGCCCAAGGGTCCTCCCTCTGGGGAGAAGAAAAATAGAGCATGAAACCAAGAGAGAATAAAAAGGATTTTTGTTTGGGAGGAACGCCAAAGAAAGGAGCAAGCAAAGGGCTGCCGCCTTCAAGAAGACACAAAGAGAGTATGTGCAAGAGCAAAGAAAGAGGAAGCCACATAAGAAAAACGAGAGAGAGCAACCAAGAGTGAGCCGCTTAGATAAAAGAAGACAACCAAGAGAGAGTTGTGCATGAAGAAAATAGAAAGGAGAGAGCAAAGTGTTGCCGTTTTTAAGAGAAAATTAGTGTGTGTGAAAGCAAAGAAAAACAAGAGAGATTTTTCTTTAGTCGTGAGACATACACAATAATTATTGTAATTGATTTGATAAATAGTAAATTGATTCGAAATTTGTCCCGTGATTTTTCCCTTCAAAGAAAAAGGGGGTTTTATGTAAATATTTGTGCTCTTGTGTGTGATTGCTATTTTGAATTAATAGCTTTTGTGATAATATTATTTGGGACCCAACAGGAGGTAGGTAGGTGTCATTGAAAGGTCGAAGATAAATGACATAATTTTTTGTTGGAATGTATTTGAGATGAGATGGCATGAAGGTCGTAGACTATATATAAAAGAGTAGAAGTGTAAGAGGTTTATCTTGAAACATTAAACCAAAGAAAATAAAGTCTTACGAAGAATCTTCTTTAATAGGAAAAGTTTTGAAACATTGAATCGAATATATATATAAAGGAGTAGAAGTGTAAGAGGTTTATCTTGAAATGTTGAACCAAAGAAACAAAAAGTCTATATATATATATATATATATTGTGCTTATCTTGTAGCTAAAGAGTATTTCAGTTTTCTTTTCAAAGAGTGCGCTACATGGCAGAACCTTATGCTCTCCCACATGAGGTTTCTGCTTTTATACATATATTGATTGATGTGAAAATTAGGCTTCAAATTATCCACAAATGTTCCAGTTGCTATGTTACTTAGTCTTTAAACTTCAACCAAGTAAATCAGTGTAAAAAAAACTCTTTATTTAACACCGTTATGTAGTCTAATTTGTTCGAACAAGAATTATGCCTTTTTTCCCCCTGATTTACAGACAAAGTGGTAGATGTGAAAAAAATTGTCACAATCACAGTGATCATAGGAACAATTTTCATTTTCATCTGTACTTATTTATTGTGGAGGTGGATGGCAAAACAAAAAGGTAATATTCCCATTTAAATTAGCTCATTGGACCAGTAAATCTTGGTATATATTACATTACTTATGAGTATAGTGGACAGTAGCAAGGAAAAAGAAAGCGACAAAGATTTCATTGTTCAACAGAGAAGAAGCATCATCAAAATTTCATAGTTGCATCCTGGACCAAGTTAAAGTCTAGGAGCTACCTTTATTCAATTTTAAGAAGCTGGCAAGTGCAACAAACAACTTCCATCTATCTAACAAGCTTAGGCAGGGTGGATTTGGTCCTGTATACTGGGTAATGATTGATGTAGTAGAAGTTTCTTATCTAATAATAATTTGAATGTCCAGTTAACTATTTGATGTTTGTTTATAGGGAAAATTGTCAAATGGGATAGAGATTGCAGTAAAAAGACTTTCCAAAGCCTCTGGACAAGGGTTATAAGAATTTATGAATGAGGTGGTGGTCAAGGGCGGAGCCACATAGTGGCTTGGGGGGGGGGGGGGGGCGGCCCCTGCAAAAAAAAAAAAAAAAATCCATTAGAGTAGGTAGAAAAAAAAATTGGGCCCCCCCAATATTGGACAGCTGGCCTCTCCCATGCCCAATTCTCAACTATTCTCCCAAGCCCAGCTCAAATATTGTCTCAAGTCCAGCTTTAGTTTTAGGCCTTATCACCTTATGTACTCCAAATAAAACAAGCTGGCCTGCTCAAGTCCAAACACTAAAAACAAAACTTCACTTTCTCTTCATCTCAAAAAATCCACCCACTAACCCATGGAATCCCTTTCTTTACTTCTTATTCTTTTGTTTTGTCTTCTTTGATACACTTTCATTTGCACTGGTATCGTTGCCTACCTACCAGCCCTTAAAACTCCAGTCCTCTGTACTCACAGTCTGGGAAAAAAAAAAAAAAAAATCCTGACCAATTTTTTCTTTCTTCATCAGCTTTAGATTTGGAACTTGGTGACTGGTGAGTTTTCTTCTTTTTCTGAAGCATTAGACATTTATCTCTTTTTAGTGTCTTTTTTTTTTTTTTTCTCAACTATTCACATGCTCTTTATATTTTCATAGATTTTTAAAGAAATACATGATTGAAGGCATGGGGAGATTGTTTGTGACGAGTCTTGAAGGGAAGATCTAAAGTTTGAGGTAGTCAGGCAAAGGGAGTAGGTATTGCCACACGGGTGACCCATCTTTGCACTTTGTGAAGACAAAATTTCTAAGGTAAAATTGTTTTGATTTATTACCTATTTTTGATTAGTTAGATATCATGTGGCTGTGGGTGTTGTTAAATTGTTTGGTTTATGTTGTGTACCAATACTTGTGTGTTTAATTTTTGTTTTTGTTTGAGGGATTATTATTAATTAAATTCGTATTAAAAATGGGTTATATGTTTAAATTATAGTAGAAATTTTGTTTTTTCTTGAGTATGAATAACATCCATATAACTAAGTAAAAATTTCTAATTAAAATTTTATTTTTTAAACTTCTTTTCAGGTTAATTTTTGAGTCATATTTTTAAAGTTAAAAGAATTATGAGCTAACGAAAAACAATTAATGCATTCTTTAAGAAAAAAGATGTTAGCAATTAAGAAATTAGGACACCTGTGGCTATAGAAACAAATGTTGATACTTCAATGCCTGATGAACACCCTGACCCCTCCAAATATTCAAGAATTCAATTTGAAGAGATAGATCGTGATCCAGGATCACGTAAACAAATATGTGAATTCCCTATCAACAAGCAAGATGAAATCCGACGAGCTTATCTTAAAGAATGTCTATATCAACCTAAAAATATAGACTATCCATACAACGATGATACTCATCGTCGTCGATTTTAACCTTCATGGTTCGAATCGGCCCCCCCATGTAAAAATTTCTGGCTACGCCCCTGGTGGTGGTAATTTCTAAACTTCAACATCGGAATCTTGTTAGGATCTTTGGTTGCTGTGTTGAAGGAGAAGAAAAGATGTTGATCTATGAATACATGCCAAACAAAAGTCTGGATGCATTCCTCTTTGGTTAGTCCTTTCTTATCATAGAAATGTGTTACAATGTCAAGCTTTCTGCATATAAATGTTAGTGTATTATATTACGAGTAGTGATAATTTTTAGCATAGGAATTAGCTTAATACTATTTTGAGACATTTGAACAACGTTCTCTGTTGTGATACTTCAATTGAAACAAACCATTCCAATTCTCTTCTAACTTCACCACTAGAACTTCTTTCGTTGTACTTTATGTTCTTTCATCTTCTGAGTTACTCTTAATGCTTTTGTTTAAATTTATTAGACCCTCACAAGGAAAAACTGTTGGATTGGAGAAAACGTTTTAACATTATTGAAGGAATTGGTCGAGGTCTACTTTACCTTCATAGAGATTCTAGATTAAGGATTATTCATAGAGATCTAAAGGCAAGTAACATCTTGTTGGATAAAGAGCTAAACCCAAAAATATCAGATTTTGGAATGGCCAAGATTTTTGGAAATAATGAAGAGCAAGCCAATACTAACAGGGTTGTAGGAACATAGTAAGTACCTTTCGTTTTCATCAATTCAATTAGATACTAGTAATAATATTTGATGACAAGATTTTGATGTGTTTTATTGTTAAAAATTTAGTGGCTATATGTCTCTTGAATATGCAATGAAAGGACGATTTTCAGAAAAATCGGATGTCTTCAGCTTTAGGGTGTTGTTACTAGAAATACTAAGTGGTAAAAGAAATTCTAGCTTTTATCATGATGAGCAGTCCATGAGCCTTTTAGGATTTGTAAGTCATCCTTATCTCATTGCCCTATTTTTGAAAACCTCTAATAGTTTTTAGTATTGTTGCTAAGAATTTTAATTCTGTTTTCATGTTTCCAGGCATGGAAATTGTGGAAAGCAGACAACATTATAGCCTTAATAAACCCAATGATATATGAACCATACTTTGAAATGGAGATGTTGAGATGCATACATGTCAGCATGTTATGTGTGCAAGAATTTGCCAAAGATAGGCCTATTGTATCTGTTGTTATTTCCATGCTTAAAAGTGAGATTGTTGATCTTCCTCATCCAAAGCAGCCGGCATTTACTGAAAGACAGATTCTCTCAGATACAGATTCATCCATAGGTGGCAAAAAGAAAATTTCTGTTAACGATGTTACTATTACAATGGTTCAAGGTCGATAGCTAGCATGTGTTCTTGACAATTGACATAACTAGATAATGTCCCGCACGATGCGTGAACACTTTGCAATTTCATTTGGAAATAATTTTTATGTTTTATATTGTATATATTATTTATGTTTTCCCAAAATATTGTCGAATGCTTTAGCTCCCTTTTCTTAATTCATATTTATAATTTTTCTTATTCTAGAAGTAGTTCCAAACTATTGATTGGCTTTTGTTTACTAATATTGATATATGAGATTGCAATTTTATAGTTCTTAGGCATTCCTAGAGATCATATCATATTATAAATTTAATATGAAAAATAATATGTAGAAAAACTAGTACTAAATTGCAGTTACATTATACAAAATAAGGTATAACAAAAGAATAATACTAGAAATACAAACTGTAGGGACTGGTCTTTTTCCCACGCGACGCGGGGGTTCAGGATTTTCACCCTACCAAGGGCTTGCCTTGTAGTGTAAGGCTTGACATCTTAATCCCACATCGGCGAGTGAAGCGCCCCGATACAATAAATTTGTAGAGAGTGGGTAGAAGGACTAGGAATTAACGAAAGATAAAACAGTCGATGCGGGTTTACAGGATCAACAACTGAGATTCGGCTAAGTGTTCCAAGGGAAAGCTCGTCCTCGGCCCAGTCCAAGGAGCTCTTCCCTTAGAACTAATGAATACAAGGGTTGTCCTTAAACACCCCGCAAAAACCCTTAACCTCCCGACCCCCCGGCCCCGTAACCCTTGGGGGTTCACTCTATTACATAGTCTTGTTTAGTTGATCTCAGCCGTTCACTTGTCGGTCATCTGAACCTGTGTCTGAGGGCTTGTCCCATCAGCCGCCTTTGCAGGCTTTCTGTTAGTTGAAGTAACCAAGGCATCACTATTCGCTGGTCAATTCACCATTAATGCAGCCAGAGTGTTAGTTGTGTATATTTAATGGGTGGATGACAGCTCCCTTTCTTTAATGTCGGCCTGTCAAGGACGTGGTCATCTTCGGCAAAGTTCCTTGATGACTTGGGCCTCTCCCACTTATCCTCAGATTCTGTACTCTCTTCGGCATGGGCCTTGGGCCCGATATGGAGTGGGCCGGGGTGGCCAAATCTTTGGGCTCCACAATAGCCCTTCAAAATTCTGCTGCCCGGCTCCTCAGGCGGGGAGGAGGATTTTGATGTCCTCGAGTCCTTGCCCTGGCCTGGCGAACCTTGTCTTTCTGTCAGTGTCAAAATCCTTTCAACTGCCCAGGAGACGTTCCTGGCGTTTCGGTATTTGGGGTGCGCCTTCATTAAATTTTGGCGGCTCTGTGTCCTCCACGTTCAACGTGTGATGATGAATGGATGGTAGTGATGCTTCTGACTCATTGGGTGGGAAAGCCTATGTGGTTACTTTTAATTGGGAGTGTATATACCCAATCGAACTGATTTGTCCCTTCACTTTTGCATTCAAGAGCCCTTGCGCACATATGCTGAACTCAATCAAGTCTCCAATCGTCCTTATGCCTTCTTTCAACATAAAAGGCCTGTCCGAGGAGCATTTCCTCGTTTCTGTAAGTTTTCTTCTCTTTCTAGTTCATACTTTTTCGCCCGAGTTCCTTGTCCTCTCATTCTTCTTTCTCTTTCCTTCATTTTCACTGAGCCCCTTATTAGCTCTTTAGGATGGGTAGGTTTAAGAAGTTAGTCGAGTCTGAGGAGGCAATGGACAAATTCGTTGCTAACTACAAGATCCTCGACACAGTGGGTTTGAGGTACTGTGGAGAAAGGGAGTGGAGCACTAGGAGAAAAGAGGGTGAGGTGGCAATTCCTATAATCGCCTTTCTAGAGGGTGGTATGAGGATCCCTATGGGGCCGGTGATAAGGGATTACCTTAGGCACTTTGGCTTATCTCCCACCTAGTGTGCGATTAATGTATTTAGGATCTTAGCTGTGTGGATGCCCTGAGTGAGAAGATGGGGCTGGGGTTAACCCACCACGATGTAAACTGGTGCTACAATCTCCAATGCTATAAGGGGAAGTCTTATTACATGAAGATGAGGGACGATAGGGTCCGGCTCATCCAGTGCCTCCCTGAGTCCAGTAAGGGTTTGAATAAAAACTTCCTTATTGTGTCCGAAGAGTGGCACGAGGGCCTTCCTTGCCCAATGGTGGAGGGCATGCCAGGTGGGACATTCAGACTGGGAAAGGGTTTAATTTCTTGTGCCTTCACTTTTTGTTTTGCTTGACTGTTAACAGGAATTTGTCTTCTTTTATGCAGATCCGCACACTTTTGAGTGTGACTTCGGCTTGGTTAACCAGGAAGATTTACAGACCGTATTGAGGTCGGAGATTTTTGTGAACGAGGCCGACGACCAGGTTAGGGCTGCTCATAAGATTCTGGGGTACGGTCCGATTCAAACTTCGTTATTGGCTCCGAAGTACGTGATCCGAGCTAAAGATCCTCAGCTGCAGAAGATAACGGTAGTCGTGCGCGGGTTTCTGATCCCCAAAGGATCTCCTGTTCCGGAGGGCATACCGTTGGTGGGTACCTCTTCATCGTCTCAAGTTGTAGAGGCTGAAGGAGGAAAGCTAGGAGAAGAGGAAATTGCTGACTCAGGTCCGTCCAAGGACGAGTTTGACGTGTTTGACCAATTCCATTCGCCTGAGAACCCTCCTAGCAATTTAGGTGATCCCAGCTTGACTGAAGCAGACCTTTTATCTGAAGAAGCCTCTTCTAGGTCGAAGATGAGTTTCAGGAAACGACCCCAAACAAGCCTGCTGGCTCTGATTGAGGGGCAGCCGGGGAAGGATACGCCGGCAAAGTCTCCTCCCAAACTTCCTCCTCCCCCGCCCCAACAGAGTACACCATCTGGGTCCAAGCCCACTAGCCCCTTGCAGAAGAAGGACAAAGGCAAGAGGCCTAAGGGGAGCGAAGAGTCTGATCCTTCCCGAGGTGATGGCGATGCTCGGTAGCCATCGAAGCAGCTGAGGATAGGGCTTTGAGGTCAGGAAAAGCAAGCCGTCATCCAGCCCGGGGCCCAGGCTTGGCTTCCTGCCCCTATGCTCCATGGGAAGCCTTTGACGGACGATGCCTCCCTCAAGGACCCTCAAGGGGGCGAGGGTGCGCTCGTGGCTGATGCATTGGGGAGGTCCTTGCTACTCCCTGCGGACATGGCCCAGTTGGAGGCTCTGAGGAGCAAGGAGGTCTTCCTCGGCCTTAAACAATACTTGGGCATGGTGAGTTTTCTGATCGTTTGTAATTCTCTTTACTTCCTGTTTCTTGGCTCCTTATCTGTTGTGCATTGGTTTCAATTGGCAGGCTATCCAGGCTACCTTTAGGTTAAAGGATATGACCAGTAGCCAAAGCAAGGCTGCAAGCTCGGAGCATACCAAGCTGTTGGACGCTGTGCGGACCCTCAGCCCCGCCAAGGCTGATCTTTCAAAGGCGATGAACCAGTTGGAGGAGATGAAGAGGGCTCAAGACACCGCCGAGTCGGCCCTTGCGAAAGGTTGGCCCTAGACTAAATTGAGGGCCTGTTTAAGGTGGAGCATCAGCTGAGGGTCTCCAAAGAGGGGATCGCGACCCTGGAGAAGAGGGTGCTTGAGGCAGAAGGGGCTAGAGGTGATGCGGAGTCTGCCAGGGACGAGGCTTTGAAAGCCAAGGAAGAGGCTGAGTCTACCAGGATCGAAGCTGAGGCTTCCAAAGGCAAGGCTGCACAGGAGGCCTATGAGGCAGGGGTAGCTGAAATAGAAGACGTCCTTAGGGCCTAAGTGCTCGGGGTGTGCAGACTTTACTACTCTCAGGTTTGGAGTGAGGCCCTTAAACAAGCTGGGGTTGAGGCTTCGTCCGACCTGTGGAAGGTGGAGAATGTATATTATCCCCCTGCCATCCGTGAGACTGCCCCTTTAAGTTTTGAGGCTGAGGTGGCTACCGAGGGAGTGGGGGTTGTTCTTGAGGAAGGCGTCCCAACTGCTATTACTTCGGGCGAGCCCACCAAGGAAGCCGATCCTGTTGGGGCTGTTGAGACGAGCAAGGGTCCCATTGTTGATGTGCCTTGGGAGGCTGCGGACCCCTTAGCTGATGTCCAAGCCCCTCTCGTTGGGGAGATATCTCATTCGGCTGACCCTCCCCAGGCTGCAGTCCCAAGCGAGGGTTATCAAGACCCAGAGACTTCTTCTGCCCAGCCTTCTGAGGAAGGAGTTGAGATAGAGTCGAAGGAATGATCTTCTGCACCTTCGTTTTTTTTTTTTTTTTTTAGTATTGTAATGGCATATTTTCCTTATATAACTTTTTGAAGATTCAATGAAGTGCATATTTTGTTTTCTCTTGCTCGTCCTGTTTGTATTATTATTATTTTTTTTGCTTGCACAATCCTATCTTTAATTGCGGTCCGACCGGTCACACACTTATCTTCTTGAGTGACTAGTTTCACCATAGGTTTGGGTCTGAGGACCATGCAAGATCTTGGTTCTATTTAGTACCTAGTTCTTGAAGTAATTGGTTTTCACATAGGCTTGAGTCCGAGGACCATGCAAGGCCTTGGTTTTGTCAAACACTTGATTCCTCTGAAGTAGCTAGTTTCTCCATAGGTTTGAGTCCGAGGACCATGCAATATCTTGGTTCTGTCTAGTACCCAGTTCTTAAGGTAATTGGTTTCCCCATAGGCTTGAGTCCGAGGACCATGCAAGGCCTTGGTTTTATCCAACACTTGGTTCTTCTGAAGTAGCTAGTTTTCCCAGAGGTTTGAGTCCAAGGACCATACAATACCTTGGTTCTGTCTAGTACCTAGTTCTTGAAGTAATTGGTTTCCCCAGAGGCTTGAGTCCGAGGACCATGCAAAGCCTTGGTTCTGTCCAACACTTGGTTCTTCTGAAGTAGCTAGTTTCCCCATAGGTTTGAGTCCGAGGACCATGCAATACCCTGGTTCTGTCTAGTACCTAGTTCTTGAAGTAATTGGTTTCCCCATAGGCTTGAGTCCAAGGACCATGCAAGGCCTTGGTTCTGTCCAACACTTGGTTCTTCTAAAGTAGCTAATTTCCCCATAGGTTTGAGTCCGAAGACCATGCAATACCTTGATTCTGTCAAGTACCGAGTTCTTAAAGTAATTGATTTTCCCATAGGCTTGAGGCCGAGGACCATACAAGGCCTTGGTTCTGTCCAACACTTGGTTTTTCTGAAGTAGCTAGTTTCCCCACAAGTTTGAGTCGAGGACCATGCAATACCCTGGTTCTGTCTAGTATTTAGTTCTTGAAGTAATTGGTTTCCCCATAGGCTTGAGTTTGAGGACCATGCAAGGCCTTAGTTCTGTCCAACACTTGGTTCTTTTGAAGTAGCTAGTTTCCTCATAGGTTTGAGTCCGAAGACTATGCAATACCTTGGTTCTGTCTAGTACCTAGTTCTTGAAGTAATTGGTTTCCCCATAGGCTTGAATCCGAGGACCATGCAAGGCCTTGGTTCTGTCCAACACTTGGTTCTTTTGAAGTAGCTAGTTTCCCCATAGGTTTGAGTCCGAAGACCATGCAATACCTTGGTTCTGTCTAGTACCCAGTTCTTGAAGTAATTGGTTTCTCCATAAGCTTGAGTCCGAGGACCATGCAAGGCCTTGGTTCTGTCCAACACTTGGTTCTTTTGAAGTAGCTAGTTTTTCCATAGGTTTGAGTCCGAGGACCATGCAATACCTTGGTTCTGTCTAGTACCTAGTTCTTGAAGTAATTAGTTTCCCCATAGGCTTGAGTCCGAGGACCATGCAATGCCTTGGTTCTGTCCAACACTTGGTTTTTCTGAAGTAGCTGGTTTCCCCATAGGTTTGAGTCCGAGGACCATGCAATACCTTGGTTCTGTCTAGTAACTAGTTCTTGAAGTAATTGGTTTCCCCATAGGCTTGAGTTCGAGGACCATGCAAGGTTATGGTTCTGTCCAACACTTAGTTCTTCTGAAGTAGCTAGTTTCCCCGTAGGTTTGAGTCCGAGGACCATGCAATATCTTGGTTCTGTCTAGTACCTAGTTCTTGAAGTAATTGGTTTCCCCAAAGGCTTGAGTCCGAGGACCATGCAAGGCCTTGGTTCTGTCCAACACTTGGTTCTTTTGAAGTAGCTAGTTTCCTCATAGGTTTGAGTCCGAGGACTATGCAATACCTTGGTTCTGTCTAGTACCTAGTTCTTGAAGTAATTGGTTTCCCCCATAGGCTTGAGTCCGAGGACCATGCAAGGCCTTGGTTCTGTCCAACACTTGGTTCTTTTGAAGTAGCTAGTTTCCCCATAGGTTTGAGTCTAAAGACCATGCAATACCTTGGTTCTGTCTAGTACCTAGTTCTTGAAGTAATTGGTTTCTCCATAGGCTTAAGTTCGAGGACTATGCAAGACCTTGGTTCTGTCAACACTTGGTTCTTTTGAAGTAGCTAGTTTCCCCATAGGTTTGAGTCCGAGGACCATGCAATACCTTGGTTCTGTCTAGTACCTAGTTCTTGAAGTAATTAGTTTCCCCTAGGCTTGAGTCCGGGGATCATGCAATGCCTTGGTTCTGTCCAACACTTGGTTTTTCTGAAGTAGCTAGTTTCCCCATAGGTTTGAGTCCGAGGACCATGCAATACCTTGGTTCTATCTAGTACCTAGTTCTTGAAGTAATTGGTTTCCCCATAGGCTTGAGTTCGAGGACCATGCAAGGCCTTGGTTCTGTCCAACACTTAGTTCTTCTGAAGTAGCTAGTTTCCCCGTAGGTTTGAGTTCGAGGACCATGCAATACCTTGGTTTTGTCTAGTACCTTGTTCTTGAAGTAATTGGTTTCCCCATAGGCTTGAGTCCGAGGACCATGCAAGGTCTTGGTTCTGTCCAACACTTGGTTCTTTTGAAGTAGCTAGTTTCCCCATAGGTTTGAGTCCGAGAACCATGAAATACCTTGGTTCTGTCTAGTACCTAGTTCTTGAAGTAATTAGTTTCCCCATAGGCTTGAGTCCGAGGACCATGCAATGCCTTGGTTCTGTCCAACACTTGGTTTTTCTGAAGTAGCTAGTTTCCCCATAGGTTTGAGTCTGAGGACCATGCAATACCTTGGTTCTGTCTAGTACCTAGTTCTTGAAGTAATTGGTTTCCCCATAGGCTTAAGTTCGAGGACCATGCAAGGCCTTGGTTCTGTCCAACACTTAGTTCTTCTGAAGTAGCTAGTTTTCCCGTTGGTTTGAGTTCGAGGACCATGCAATACCTTGGTTCTGTCTAGTACCTAGTTCTTGAAGTAATTGGTTTCCCCATAGGCTTGAGTCCGAGGACCATGCAAGGCCTTGGTTCTGTCCAACACTTGGTTCTTCTGAAGTAGCTAGTTTCCCCATAGGTTTGAGTCCGAGGACCATGCAATACCTTGGTTCTGTCTAATACCGAGTTCTTGAAGTAATTGGTTTCCCCATAGGCTTAAGTCCGCGGACCATACAAGGCCTTAGTTCTGTCCAACACTTAGTTTTTCTGAAGTAGCTAGTTTCCCCATAGGTTTGAGTTCGAGGACCATGCAATACCTTGGTTCTGTCTAGTACCTAGTTCTCCTAGACTGCTTGGAGCTAGAGAGCTCATCCCCAGCGCTAGGGAGTTTGCCCGTAGAGTGATGGCGACCTTGAGCTTGCTTCGCCGAGGGGGGACCCTTCTTTGGTCTAGCCCCTTCGTCCAGCACGCCTCTTCTGAATTCGAGGCGTCTTTTAGGCTATTCGAGTAACGCACTTAACGCTTCAGTGCGCGAGGCGCGTCCTCATTAATATCCTTGCGGATTTACGAGGGCTAGGCAGTTGGTGAGCTCTTTGGAAATTGGGCGGAGTTAATATCTCCAGTAATTCCTCCTTAGGACTCTGTGCAGGCTGGCTTTCACCAGCTCTTGCCTTCTATGTAAGGCATTTTGGGGTAGTCTTTTCTTTAAACTTTACAAACTCTTGGGTTCAAATCTCACAAACACACCGTTTTCTGGGCATTACAAGGGTTTTGCTAGAACAATAACTTGTGCCTGAGGAGATAAAGTGGCCTTGGGAAGGGGCGGTGACAAGGAAGCCGAGCCCCCTTCAGGAGTCGAGGATGCCACTCCGATCTTGGACGACACAACGGAGGTGGGATGGGCAGAGGCCGAAGGTCCTCCTTCTTTTCAACCTAGCCAGAGATGGGACTCCCCTTGCTGTTTTGAGGGGGATCTGAAAGGAACGTAACGTCTCTCCTCCGCGTGCAGATCTACTAGCCCTCCAAGCTGGTAGTGATTCGCCAGCTCCCGGTCGTCATGGGACTGGGAGGGAAACCAAGAGAAACCTTGAGGTGGAACTGTCAGGCACCACGGCCTTTTTTTCCTTCTCCTTCAAATCGCCGTCCATGTTGGTTGGGGAGCTGTGGATGGTCTTAGCATAGATCTGTCTCCACCTCTCCCTCCATGCATGGTTTGGCTTTAAAACAAGCCTGCCTAGGCATTTACCTTTGTAATTAGTTTTAGAACAAGCCTGCCTAAGCATTTACCTTTGTAATTAGCTTTAGAACAAGCCTGCCTAAGCATTTGTTGTACGATGTAACTTTTCCTTGATTAAGAAAGAAGTAGTCATATTTTGTTTACTTGGCTTCTCGCATCTTTCATTTCTTTGTGATGGTTGCTTTCTGAATGAGTATGTTGCCATTGTTTGTATTTTTTTTTTTTTTTTGGAACTTGAAAGAAGTGTTGTACACCAATTGTTGTACTTGTTAATTCTCAAGTCCTCCCCACAAATGGCTCCAATTGTAGGGACTGGCCTTTTTCCCACGCGACTCGGGGGTTCAAGATTTTCACCCCACCAAGGGCTAGCCTTGTAGTGTAAGGCTTGACACCTTAATCCCACGTCGGCGAATGAAGCGCCCTGATACAATAAATTTGTAGAGAGTGGGTAGAAGGATTAGGAATTAACGAAAGATACAACAGTCAGTGTGGATTTACAGGATCAACAACTGAGATTCGGCTAAGTGTTCCAAGGGAAAGCTCGTCCTCGGCCCAGTCTGAGGAGCTCTTCCCTTAGAACTAATGAATACAAGGGTTGTCCTTAACACCTCGCAAAAACCCTTAACCTCCCAACCCCCCAGCCCGTAACCCTTGGAGGTTCACTCTATTATATAGTTTTGTTTAGTTGATCTCGGTCGTCCACTTGTCGGTCATTTGAACCTGTGTCTGAGGGCTTGTCCCATCAGCCGCCTTTGCAGGCTTTCTGTTAGTTGAAGTAACCAAGGCATCACTGTTCGCTGGTCAATTCACCATTAATGCGGCCAGAGTGTTAGTTGCGTACATTTAATGGGTGGATGACAGCTCCCTTTCTTTAATGTTGGCCTGCCGAGGACGTGGTCATCCTCGGTGAAGTTCCTTGATGACTTGGGCCTCTCCCACTTACTGTCTTTTTGTTTGATTGGGAAATTTTGATCAGATTGCATTAGTTAAAACAACAAAAAGCTTGATGTTAAGGGGTATGAATGAATCAAATAAAAGAAAAGGAAAATGCATTACTGCTCCATTGGCGTTGTTGGTATTTTCTATGTTAACCATGTCAAGCTCCTCGTACTCCTTCATCTTTGCCTCCCTCTCTCTCTCAAATATATATATATATATATATGTACATAGAGATAGCTTAAAAGGGGTGACAGCACAGAGAATACTTGCAAGGTTATTCTTTAATCTTATACAAATCAAAACCTAATGTAGGCTAAATACCTAAATATAAATCAATCCAACCAAATTACCCAAAACTATGTCATATTTCATTCCCATATCTAAGAAATAAGGGGGGGGGGGGTGGGGGGGAAAAACCTTTACCGGTGGTAGTTCCGATGATCTAATGTTAATGGTGCACCTTGCAGATTGCATCTCTGTGTCCTTGCAATTTCAGTGGTCTGAGTATGGCGAGGAAACAATTGGAGGCGAGAAAACTGATGGTGCTCGCAAGCCTTGGTGTGGCTTGCGAACTCTGTCTCTCCTTCTCTACATCTGAATCTCAAGGCTTTTCATTTTTTAAGTTTTTAACCGGTTGGTTTTTTGATCTCTGTTCTCTATTCTCTTTCTCCATATAGCAAGTCTTTATTTATTTAATTTTTTTTTTTTTGAGAAGAGTAACCAAGTTTGTCATTCTGGTGGTCTAAGTCTAGTGGTAGAAAAGTGACAGGGTAGAGAACAAACAAAGCAGTGAAAAAGGGAATGAGAAGGAAGGGAAATTGGTAGGAGAAGTTAGAATGAACATCCAAAACAATGGAGTGAGGGGTTCTGTATTTGTATGCGTGCGTTTGGCCGAATGACTGCACTGCTTGATGTTTTTAAGTCTTCACACAATCGCACCGGTTGAATGGTGCACCGCTTGAATGGTATTTATAAGTTTTCAGGGTTTTTTTTTTGCACTTTCCTTTTCTGGAAGCGTGGCAGGTTTTTAAGGGAGCTTTTTTGCTAACATGGCAACACAACCTTAATTGCAGGAAAAGGCTTCTGCTTTTCCTATCAGAGGCATGCTAATGGAAGCCTAACCCAAGACCAAAACTAACTATAACTAAATCTAAACCAATCCAATCAAGAAATTCAAACCTAAATCATATTCAATCCCCAAATTTGAAAACGAAAAGAAAAAAAAAAAAAAAAAAAAAAACAATAACTTTACCGGTTACGGTATACGCTTATCTCTGTATGCCTTACGGACTCTATCTGGTGCATGCTGTTCCGGCAAGAAAAGCCTAAAATAAGATTGAAGATGGAAAATAAATGTTAGAAATGGAAATACCCAATGATTTCAATCTCACACTAATTTAATGTCAATGATTTAGTGATTTCTGCAATCTTAAAAAAAAACAAAAAACAAAAAACCAAAAAAACAAAACAAAACAAAACAAAAGCAAATGTCTAAAATTGAGGAAACAAACATTTTGATAAAAAACCCAAAAACAAAAAACAAAAACAAATCAAATCTAAATCCATTCAACCAAAAAAAAAAAAAAAATTAAAGTTTTGAGATGCGTACGAAACTACCTTTCACAATTTAATTAGCAATGTGGATTAAGAATTCTAGAATAAAACGAAAGACTGATCAGTAATTTTATCAAACAAATTTCATATTAAGTTGTTCGCCTAATACATTCAGATTTTAAATAATCCAAGATGAATTTTGACTTTTAATCACAGTAAATCAACGGCGAAATCCCTAATGTTACCACCAAAAAAAATATAGAGGGATAATTTGAAACCAAAGCATCCAAAGAAAGAGAATTAACCCATCTTTTTTTTTTTAAGGGGTAAGAGAAGAACCCTAGAAAATTAAGTAATGGGAACTGCCGGTTTTGAATTCAAAAACATAGAAATATTGAAGATTTAAGATTCTAATTCGAATAGAAAAAGCAATGGTGAGGAGTTTCAATCTTTCAAACTACAAAACAGTATTTGAAAAGGAAGGGAGTACGTTGACCTTCGGTACAAAAAAAAGAGACCATACCGATGGAGGGCACGGTGGTCTGATGGTGGTAAAGCCTGACTTTCTTCTCAGATTTTTCTCTCTCCATTATGACAGACCGAAGTTCTTTCTCCATCATTCTCTTTCTCGGTTCTCCTTTTCTCTCTGCGGCATATGTTTTTTTTTTTTTTTTTTTTTTTTTTTAAAGCAGGTTGTGTTTTTAACTTTTTATAAGACTCCCCCAAAACGGTGCACCGTGTGGGTCTCTCAAACGCATCGTGCTATTTTTTAAAGGGAAAATGGTATATGTGTCAGCATTTTAAGAGGCCTTTTTTCCTAACGTGGCAGCACCTCATAAAGGCTTCTGCTATTATATATAGTATTAGATTAGAGATTAGATATGATTCCATAATATTGTTTAGAAACTTTAGTGTTTGATTCAGCAAAGTAGATACCCTTCCACTAATTATTAGGTCTTTTTTCTTGCTTCAACTGTGACACTCCACACGTTGAAATGCAAAGAGTGGGATAGTCTAATAGTAATACAAATAGTAGTTTGATAAGATTTAACAACAATATTTCATTACAAACTGTAGAATAGTAGTTTGAATTGAATTTATGTGGAAAAGAGCATCAAATTTTAGTCTTCATATTATTCCATAATACCGTTTAGAAACTTTAGTGTTTGAGTCAGCAAAGTAGATACCCTTCCACTAATTATCAAGTCTTTTTTCTTACTTCGACTGTGTCGCTCCACACGTTGAAATGAAAAGAGTGGGACAGTCTAATAGTAATACAAATAGCCTAAGATTCGTTTATTTATTTTTTTATAATTACTTTTTTTTTATAATTTGAAAGTTGAGGGTGAAGAGTATTGAGATGCCAATTTAGCTATAAGTCTCTTGACAATAGTTAGTTAAAAATTGAGTTGCTTTTTAGTTTACAAAACATATTCTTTGCCCTAATTTATAGGGTGTGGCTCATTTTTTCGGTGATAGAAATAAGAGAAAAGAAAAAGTCATTATTAAATAGTACTTACAAAAAAAAAAAAAAATTAGAATTAACATTTTAAATTTTGAAAAATGTTAACAAGCACCATGCGGTGTTTGTTAAGATTTTCTTATATGGGTCTCGCGTAAAAAAAAAAAAAAAAAGTTGTCAAAAAAACTTCCCAAAGAGATTAAAAAAAACTGCCAAAGGTTTGTTATTGCCAAAAGCTACTAATGAGCACCTTATGGTACCCGTTAACACAACTATTAAAGTTTTTATTCAGTAATAAGTTTTTATTTTTTTTTTCATGAGACCGTCCTTCGTTAGTTAGACTCAAGTATCAAGATTGGCTTCCTCAAAAAAAAAAAAAAAAAAAAAAAAAAAAAAAAAAAAAAAGAAGAAGAAAGTATCAAGATTAGGATTTGCGGGAGATATGGAGAGCAAAGAAACTTACCCGTACATTCAATCCCTTTTAAAATAAAAATGCTATTTAAATAGTCTTACACTTTTAATTAGCCACAATATATATTTCGTTTAAAAATGTACACTAGCATAATTATTATTATTTTTAAAATCTTTATTTTCTGTCAAGGTGTATGGATTTTAATAAATTTTTTTTTTAATGTAAGATAAAAATTTTACTCTAGTCTAATATAAGTATATATATGTGTAAAGCTCACTTTTAAATACTTAAACTCTGGCTCTTGCCCCCCACACTTTACAAGTACTTATATTTATGAAGTGACCTCGCATCAAAGGCATGCGGTGATGGATCTTAATAATTCTAACTTCTAAGTTGTGTCATTAATTTGAAAGTCATTGATTACTTGTGCCATTTTTGCCTATTTAACAGATTTTACTAATGACAACTCCAACCTTGCGACATGAAGGGCCTCTTGTGATGCTCCAAAATAGACTTCATTAATTCTTCATTATGCAATTAGCCTTCAAGCGGAAGTGTACATAATTAATTAATGAGAGATGCTACGTCTACAACATATTTACAATATTTTCACAACAAATCATAGGTAGTTAGTTGTTATTGATTCAAATTTGAACCTAAGATAACTTTTTTCTCCCAACAATAACAATCAGTAACAACCTGCCACTTAAAATTTATTGTAAAAATGTTGTGAAAATGTTGACATATCATTTTTCTTAATTAATAGTGTAAACGAGAGTCATGAGAGAATCAGACATGACTTCATCCACACTAAAGAAATGTTTTGTACCTTTCAAACAAAGATTCATGACAGTCTTCTATTACAAAAATCGGAAAAGAAATGCAAGTGTAAAAGAGCATCGAATTTAGTATTTATACCATACTAATAGTGTTTGCGAACTTTACCGTTAAACCGAGCAATAATAGCCAAAAAGTATATTCCCCTTCCACTCCTTTAGAAGCACGTACATGATATGATAGTCATGATCTATAAAACAAAAAGGCAGTCACAATGATGGTATGAGACACAGCTAATCCATTCTGCAAATTAAGAGAGAGATGGGGACAGATTTGGAGGAAGGGAAACAGAAAAATTGGGAAACCATTTCAAGGCTAAGGAAGCCTTATCTGGCAGCCTTGGGCAGATACCGCCTAACAAATTTGGAGGCTTAAGGCGATATATTTAAATTGGATTTTTTTGTTATCATTTAAATAATATTTAACTAGTATTTAATGTCATAATTTTTTATAACAAAATCTATCCCTTTTATTTTGTAATAATATTCTTTTTTTTTTTTGGGGGGAAAAATGTTAAAGATATAACAAATTTTACTAAATAAAATTTTCAAATGATGTAGAAAATGAATGCGATTAGTGACACTTCAAGAAGATAATAAACAAGTATTTGAATGAATGATGTTAGGAATATTATAAATTTTACAACATGAGACTTACAAAGATGTATCATTAATCACAAAAAATAATTCAAAAATACATTTAATATGTTAACGTCCACATATCATATTAATTGTCATATCAATTTGTAAAATTTTCAAGTAAAATTAATGATATTTCTAGCATTTTCCTATCTGAATTATTTTTTGCGATTAGTGACATATATATTTGTAAGGGAAAATGCTAGAGATGCAAATTCTTTTACAAAAACTTTTATAAATTGATGATGTGAAAAATGATTATAGATAAATAAAAAAGTGATGTTATCGGTGGGTCTAGATGAAAACCAATAAAAAGTTGACTACATCAACAATTTGTAAAAATATTATAAAATAGTTTATAAAACTATAGCATTACTCTATTTGTAAGACCCATATATTTAAGGTTGTATTATCTCTAGTATTACTCAATACTTTGGGACTTCTTGAAAATAGAGAAAAAAATTATAATTTTTTTCCTATATCTCCAAATTATTATTATTATTTTTTAAATATATCAATTTTTGTCCCAAAATTTGGGACCTTCCTCTAATAGGAGCCCTAGGCGGTGGCCTAAGTGGCCTAGGCCTAGGGCCGGCCTGCCTTGGGCAGACAGTGGGACGTCATGAAAAGCTTCTTCGAAGAATATCGCGCCCAACTCTGTTCTCCGATGACAGTAGAAGAGGACACTGCGTTTCATATTGCAGCATACAGCGAAAAAGAGGAACGGCTTCAACGTTTCATTGATCTCGTAGAATCACCCTCTAATTTATTCAATGCCTTAAACAAGAAGAACAAACATGGTAATAATACTTTTCACGAGGTGGCCATCACTGACAGTTAAAACAACAGAATTCTTGGTTAAGAAACTCCAAGAGGTTTATAGACCAGACGAAGGCAAACTGCAAAAGCTTCTCACGGATGAAAACAATCTGGGTGAAACCCCGATATATAAGGCTGTTGCCCTCGGTTAGACATTTATGGCCAAATATTTGGCGACTAAAGTTAGGGATTTAAGTTCTCACTTTCGAAGAAGGAAAGACGATATGTCGATTCTCCATATTGCTGTCATAGGCCAACACTTTGGTCTCTCTGATCTCTCTTACTGTCTGTCTTTCGAATTGTTTAACATTTAAATAACAAACTTTAGTACACATAATTTTTCTACATATATAAATAGCATGCTTCAACATGCTCAATCTTTCAAATGCGGACATCGCTATATGGCTACTGAGAAAGGACAAGGAACTTGCAGAAGAAGGGAAAGTAAATGAACTCGCAAAAAAGAAGTAACAACATGGCCTGACATGTCTTCACCTGCTAGCGAAAATGCCACATGTTCTCAGTAGTTATTCGGAATTTTCCCACATGGGCAAACTGAAGAAATTCCTCTATTATTGTATGTCTCTATGGTTCTATGTGTTGTTCCATTTACTTTGAGCGCCCGAAGCATTCTTAATATTATGGTTTATGTTAGAGATATATTAGCTCATTAGCATAGGCCCAAGCCTAATTCTACTTTATGTGCAAGCCAAGTCTCTTACTTGTACTAGAAGTCTATTAGTCTAGGGTTTAGTCTACTATATATATATACATGTTATGGTTCATTGTAACACAGGATTTGTAAACACTATAATAATATATTATTGATGTAGCACTTTAGGATTTCCTCTGTGGATGTAGGCCGTTAGGCTGAACCACGTAATTCTCGTGTGTTATTGTATTCTATACTTTATGCTTTCGCTTCCGCATCCATACTAGTATATTCAACATGGTATATCAATGCTAATATTTAACATGGTATTAGAGCCATCTTCTTGTGTCCATGGTTTTCTGTCCTTGCGGTATATTTAAGAGCAATCTTTGTCTTTCTCGGTATTTTTTTTGCTGCGTTCATCTTCTTTGGCTTCCTACTGCTGCCGTCAAAACTCTCCGGTATAGTCATGCCACCGTTAGAAATCGCATCAACACTGCAAGACCATTGCCTTCCTCAAACTACCGTCACAGAGCCAAACTTCATTCAAGGGATCTTCTCAACCTTATCAAATCTCAAGATTTCATCAAGCTTCCATCTTGAGTTTGAGAGGGGGTGTTAGAGATATATTAGCTCATTAGCATAGGCCTAAGCCTAATTCTACTTTGTGTGCAAGCCAAGTCTCCTACTTGTACTAGAAGTCTATTAGTCTAGGGTTTAGTCTACTATATATATACATGTTATGGTTCATTGTAACACAGGATTTGTAATACACTATAATAATATATTATTGATGTAGCACTTTAGGGTTTCCTCTGTGGATGTAGGCCGTTAGGCTGAACCACGTAATCATCGTGTGTTATTGTGTTCTATACGTTATGCTTTCACTTCCGCATCCATACTAGCATATTTAACATGGTATATCGATGCTAATATTTAACAGTTTAGAACTAACATAATAACATAATTAATTTAATCATATATATGTTCTTTAGTACAGGCCTTCCTTGTCAGTTCGAGCAAGATGACGTTTCTGATGAAGGTGATGAAGCTCAAATACCGTCAAGCGAACAAATAAACACTTTCTTTGTATTCCATTATTTGTATGCTATTATGCTTCTAACCAAGTATTTTATAAAAAGTGCAGCAATTTTAATTAAAAGGTACAGAGCTATGTGGAGGGCCATAGCTAAAGGTGCGACCTTAATTATTTTACTTTGTGGGTATATATACAGTTCACCGGGCACATATTCTGCTTACACTTTAATTTACTTCATAAGTCCTTTTTAATTTTTTAAGCTTTAGAATAAAAATCTTCTGTCTTAATCCCGCATCGAATGAAACAAAAAAATTAAGATAGAAAATATTTATTCGCACATACTTACAAATACAAATCCACTGTATCATTTTTTGTGTATCACTCTATATTCCACCAATAATATACTTGTTATGTATTAATGTTACTTTCCTTATAAAATAACCAGAGTTGAAATCCACCAAATCCAACGAGATCTTGGCCATTTTCGGCAAGATCTTGGCTAGATTTAGTGAAATCTTGCCAGATCTAGCTTAAATCTTCCCAAAGAAAACTCAAAACTCGCTGGATCTACCCAAAAAATCTCAAAACTCACCGGGAAAATGATGGGTCAGTCAGATCGGGTTTCTCGGATTTGAGTGTAGGAGATCCGATCTCCGACCCGTTGATCTCAGGTTTTGGAGAATGAAATCCATCGCCGACCGCCGAAGCAATCGGTTCGGTCGGCGGCGGGTCGGGTTTGGTCAGCGGCAGCGAGTGGGTCGGTTCCGGGGGGTCCTTGGATAGCCCTACATAGCAATGTGTAATTAATGGAATATAGAGTGGTACAAAAAAAAAAAAAAAAAAATGGTACAGATAATTTGTATTTCATACTTACACGACTATACCTATAACCAATAGAGACTATTCTCATTAAAACATGAAAGGAAGAGAAATCTAGTTTTTTGCTATAAAGTGCATTGATTGGATTTAGGCCCCTTCAGGGAAAATATTCGCTACAATGGGATAAACTTTTTTTATTTTTATTTTTTAAAGTATAAAAGTAGAACTTGAGAGGAATAATAATAGTTAACAGAATCCATCTTAGGACATATGTGATTCAATGTTATGAACATATGTCAATATTTTAAGTAATTGGCTAATCCTTTGACAAAACGCACTTTACTTGTAATTTGGTAGATTTAGGATGTGTTTAATACTTCATGGAACAATGTTTCAAGATTCAAGTGTTAAAGCCATGCAAGTTTATCCAAGAAACAAGTGAAGAATTGTTGATTTTTTAAAACTCGACAGCTAGCATCTATCAAGGTTTAAAAGCTAGCATCTATCAAGGTTTAAAAGCTGCTTCTGCCCGTGGCTCGACAGCTTGCTCGATAGATGGTTATCTATTGAGGTTTATGAAATTCAGTTTTTCAGAGTTAATTTCACTCCAATCCGTGAGTATGTGTTTAGGCTTTCTTTACTCACAACCCTAAACATATATAAGGATTATTTTAAGAGCCATCAAAGGCAGCATAGTTGCACAAGTG
Source organism: Quercus gilva (assembly GCA_023621385.1). Classification (NCBI taxonomy): domain Eukaryota; kingdom Viridiplantae; phylum Streptophyta; class Magnoliopsida; order Fagales; family Fagaceae; genus Quercus; species Quercus gilva. The sequence goes on along the minus strand of CM042477.1, from coordinate 72,723,526 downwards.
TAAAGCAAAGTTATGTTCATGCAAATTATGACCGGAGACAGAATTTGCCCTAGTTCATCTTTCTCTTGAAGAAGCTGCTATATTTGTAAACTTTAGGGTTTCATGACCAAGGAACTTCCTGATCTTCATTGTGTGATGAACTGAAGAACTTTACAGCCAACATCTTTCTCAAGTTGGTGATCAAGTCACGTACTGGGATCCGCACATCTACTGGTGAGTCACGTACTGAGAGTCGTGCATTGAAAATGAGAGATTGTCATTACAGAACAAGTCCAATTGGGTATTGGGGTAAGGATTCAATTGTAGGTTGGTATAAGGTACTGGAATTTTTTTTCTTGTAACTGCTTGTTTTGATAATAGTGGATTATCAGAAATGGTGACCTTAAAATAACCCGGTGGAATTTTTGCCGTGTAGGTTTTTCCCATTCGTAAACAAATCACCGTGTCAATTTATTTTCTATTGCATTTAGTTATTTGGTGATTTGTTTGTACTTCCACATATATTGCATGCAAATTGAATTAACTTATTAACTTGATTAAATCAATTGGTTAGTTTATCACAATGGGTCAATACATTCTTGGCCTATCAATCCACAAATACAATTCATATTTTTTGTGGGTGAATATTTTGTTGAAATGGATTTTGGGTGAAGAGTAAGCAAGCCACTTTAATACACTTAATATATATGTTAATTTTTTGTTGATCTATGTTAGGTACTATATATGTGTATAGATTTATCGGCAAACATGTGAACCTAAACCTATCTAGATATATATCATAGTGTCTATAGAAATAATTATATAATACTCAAGATACTGCCAAGACAGAGTACAAGAACATGAAGCTGCAGATTCAAGGAATCAGAATTTAATAGTTTTGACCTATCAAAAGTCGATTTCTAGAATTTATATTTCAACTTATTAAGCCCAATAAATGATTTGGGTTTCAATCCAAATATGCTTAGTATTTAAGTTAAAACCTAATGTATGTTTTCTTTGACTTGGGAGCCACTTTTTTGAGAACTAAGAGGTTTTGTACCTTCTACTCTTTCAAGCCATTACAAAAGATCACACACATACTCATTGAATTGGTGGAATCAAGTTGTTAACTTTCAGCTATCAAGTGTACTAGAGATCTAAAGCTTCAATAGGATTTTGAAGTGTGTGGATTGGGGGTTCACGTTGAAGTAGTTCATTATAAAGGAAGTTTGTGGGATATAGAGCACAGTTCGATAATTAATGTTAGATTTACTATGAATTTTTATTCTTGATTGTAAATCTCTAGCTTATAGTGAAACTGTTACCCTGGGATTGATTAGTCCAAGTCTCCCTAGGTTTTTTCCTTTGAAATAAGTTGATTCGTAAGGTTTCCTAGGTCATCATATTGTGTCTTATTTAATTTTCAACAATTGCATGATATGTATATTTGTTTCTTTAACCTAAGGCTTCATAATTGATCTAATAAACAACTTGACCTTAAAACTAGTTAAACACTATTTATTCAGGGTTCTAAATCTAAAACTCAACTTTATCGCAATAACCAAAAAATGATCTAATTCATTATTCATGTCAATATGGGTTAAACTGTTTTGACATGAAGTCATTTAACTCAATAAATATTTTTTTTATCCAACATAAATTTGAATTGTAAATATTGAAGCAAATGGTTAAGAATATTAATGAATAATTTGTTAAAACTCTAAAGTCTCTAACGTTTTTACTCAAAACAAAGAAAATCTCCTATTTAATTTTATCTTTCTTAAATTCTTTATAACTAAATTTGAGTGGAATTTCATTGAGTTGAAATAAAAAAATTTAGGTCATATTGTACAAGTACTTTAATTGATGTTATTATGAAAAAGATATTGTGTAAAATATATTTATTTATAATTATTATAATTTATATGCTTACAAAATATAAAAACATATTAACTGTTTTGTGTCACATTCTTGGGTAAATTACACTTTATCACACAAAATTGTACCATAAATTACACTTTGTATTATAAACTTTCAGAATGCACAGTTTACACCCTAAATTATAACTTATATTACACTTTGCATCTTGCCGTCAATTATGCTGTTATCTTGGATGGCATCATGTATAAAGACCAAATTATCCCTATTCTCAATCTCTTAAAAACAAATACAAAATTACATTTTGTTACCCTAAACTATACTTTCAATTACACTTTGCACCTTAACTTTGGTTTTACATTCAAGATAATGGTAGAATTGATGGCCGGGTGTAAGTGTAACATGATTTATAGTTTAAAGTGCTAATCGTGGTTTTCAGAAGTTTATGGTGCAAAGTTTAATTTGAGGTATAGTTTAGAGTGGCAAAGTGTAATTAGCCCCATATTCTTTAAATGGGTTGAAACGAGTCATTCACTAATATAATATATTTGTTAAACAGGTTGGGACGTTGTATTAGTTTCGAACACATAGTGTTTATAAACACGAGGGTCATGCCGTGTCAACCCACATACTATAAAAGGGTCATGTGAGTAGTGAAGAGTTTTGATACAATTATCAAATGAGTCAAATTAGGGTAGATTCATGTAGTAAAATATCCCTACTTTGACACAACATTTCGATATGATATGAACACAATCGGCCAACAGAAATTGTCTTCCCTCCTTTAGAGTATTGATTAGGACTTATCCTTTAATTATGTAGGTGAAAATAAAATTATTATTTCTATAAAATAATGGGCCCAATATTATGATAGGAATCTAGTGATTTTAATTTTTATTACTCTCAATTCTAGTAGTTCTTCGAGGGAACTAGGCCTCCTTGTTTCTTCGAGGGAATCAACCTCCAAGTATTATTCATCAATGATCCCTGTTACAATCTGAATTGATCCTTATATACTACTTACTAACTAACAAAGTACAATACAACACAACGTTAACTAACTATATACAACACATAAATGCAGCAGGAATTATGAAACTACTTGTAACTAACTCTATACAAGCCTCCCTTGCCTCTCTCCCTATCTGCATGTACAAGCCCTTCACTACCCTGCCCATACAGCACACAGCAGCACCCTTCCCTGCACCCCCAAGAACCTTACCCTACACTACCAAGCACCCTTCACTGCACTCACTACACTATCTCTAAACAGAGTCCTAACATTGCCCCCTCCTTTAAAGCACCTTACCCATAAGGTGAGGGTACTGAACCTGCAATTTATGAAGAAGTTCCCAAGTGGCATCAGTTAGAGAAGACCCTCCCAATAAACCAAAACCTCAGTAGCATTCTTGAACCTTCTGAGCTGACATTGCCTTTGCTAAAAAATAGCTTTTGGTGCAGGAGTGATACGATTGTGAGCATCAACTGATGGAAATGTTGGAATTGGAGTGACTGCCTGTCCAAGCTTAGCCTTCAAACAAGAAACATGGAACACAATATGGACTCATGAAGTGGAAGGCAAATCTAGTTTATATGCTACCGACCCTATCTTCTGCAGAATCAGAAAAGGTCCAAAGAACTTAGGTGTTAACTTTCCCACCTTAGACCAACAAAGGGAGTGCTGTTTGAAGGATTGTAGCCGAAGGAAAACCTAATCGCCCACCTCAAAACTCCTCTCTTGCCTATGTTTGTCAGCTTGCAATCTCATTCTATCTTAAGCAGCTATTAAGTTGCTCTTAAGAAAGCCCAAAATCTGCTGCCTAGTTAATAAAAAATCTTCCACAGCAGCCGCCTTAGTGAGGGCAGGGATGTAGTCTAGCAAATTAAGGGGTTGAAAACCATAAAAGGCTTCAAAGGGAGTCACTTTAGTGGCAGTATGGTCGTTAGTATTAAACCAAAACTCAGCCAAGGGTAACCACTCCACCCACTGCTTTGGCTTGTCCCCTACAAAGGCCCTGAGATATTACTCAAGACTTCTGTTAAACACCTTAGTCTGACAATTAGATTGAGGATGATAGGCAAAAGACATAGCTAAGTCCACTCCTTGCAATCTAAACAGCTCCTCCCAAAATCTTGAAGTAAACACAGGGTCCCTATCACTAACTATAGAAGTGGGCAACCCATGTAGCTTGAAGATGTGAGCCATGAACAAGGAAGCCACCTTGACTGCAGTATAAGGGTGAGACAGTGGGATAAAATGGACATATTTAGTGAGTCTGTCCACTACCACCATCATCACATCTTGCTTCAAGGACTTAGGTAAACCTTCCACAAAATCCATACTTATAGAAGTCCAAGGTGTATGAGGAATTTCTAAGGGCTACAACAGGCCAGCTAGTTTGCTGGTTTCATGTTTGATCCTTTGACACATCTCACAACCCTTAATATAATCCTTCAAGTCCTTCTTCATTCCCTTTCAAAACTAGTCCCTTTCAGCTCTGTGAAAGGTCTTCAAATAATCAGAATGTCCACCCAATGGACTGTCATGCACTAAACTCATCACTTTAGGCTTTAGACCACAATTAGAGCCCAAGTAAATTTCGCCTTTATATAACAAAAGTCCATTCTGTAGAATAAACTTGCCTGTAGTAGCAGGATTATTATGGAGTGTTTATAGGATTCCTTGCACCTCAGCATCAGTGGCATAACTAGATTTCAATTCCTCAAGCCAAGTTGGATGAGGGAAAGAAATGAGAAATAAGCTGCTAAGACTATTCAAGCAGAACAAACTGAAGTTTGAATGATCACAAAGAACCATCTCAGGAATTGGATAGGCATCAGAATCAACCAACTCCACCTGATTAAGCAAAACAGTTTCTGAATCAGATTGACCCTTCTCACCTTGCCTGGACAAGGCATTAGCTACTACATTTTTGTTAGGACATATGTGGTTCACTTGTTATGTAATTGGATAATCCTTTGACAAAACGCACTTTACTTGTATATGGGTAGATTTAGAATGTATTTAATACTTCAAGGAACAACAGTTCAAGTTTAGTATTGAAGCCATGCAAATCTGTCTAAGAAACAAGTGAAGAAGTGATGAGTTTTTAAAGCTTGATAGTTGCTTGACACCTCTCGATAGCTAGGCTATCTATCGAGATCTTCAGGTGTTTCTTATCGCAATCTCGACACCTCTCGATAGCTAGGTCTATCGATCGAGAAACTTTCTGTCCCCTCGATAGCTCCTCGATAGCTGTATATGTCGAAGTTTAAAGCTCGACACCTCCTCTACACCTGGCTATCTGTCGAGGTTACGGGAATTCAGATTTTAAGATCTGATTTTTGGCCCATGCTGATATGTATGTGTAGGGTTTCTTTTCTCATGACCCTAGACCTATATAAGACTTATTTTAGAGGTCGTCATATAAGAGAAAAAAAGGAGATGCAAAAGGTGACCGATGCCTTATTCTCTTTGAAAGAAGCTACTGCGTCTTTATGCCTTAGGGTTTTGTAACCAAGTGTTCTTAATCTTCATTGTTGATGAAGTGAAGAACTTTGCAACTAACAATCCTCTTCTAGTTGGTGATTAAGTCGTGTATTGGGATTAGTGCAATTGGTTAGTGACGTACTGAATCTTCTTCTAGTTTGTTTCATTGGTTTTCCTGGGTCAACATATATTGTCTTATTTACTTTTCCACTGCATTCATTATTGACATGATATTGATGTTTGTTTTTTTTAACAAGTTTTATTCATAATTAATCTAATTAACAACTTAGATTTAAAACTTGTTAATTCTATCAACCAATGTCTAAATTTCCCAACAATTTTTCTTCCCTTTCTTATAGTTAATGATAAATGAGGATCCAAGGAGCTTAGTTATCCATCTCTACTGCCAATTCTTTGCTCTAGCAGGTACTTTAGGCTTTGATGGTCAGTTTTGATCACAAAGGGCTTCCCAAACAAATAAGGTCTCCACTTTTACCCTTCAAAGGTTAACTATGAAAAGCAATGGGTCTTCCTTGCTACATCAACACAGCCCCAATTCCAAAACCAGAAGCATCACACTCAACCACAAAGGCTGAGAAAAATCAGGTAAGCCAAGTACAAGAGGTTGAGAAACAGCTTGCTTTAGGTTCTGAAATGCTTGGTCAGTTTGATCAGTTCACTCAAAGGCATCCTTCTTAAGAAGATCAGTCAATGGGGCAGTAATAGACCTATACCTTTTTTTTAATTTCCTGTAGTAGCCTGTTAACCCTAGGAATCCCCTCAAAGCTTTCATAGTTTTGGGAGTAAACCAGTCCAGCATAGCTTGAGTCTTCTTAGGATAAGTCTTTACTCTATGGCCTGATATGATATGCCCCAAATACTCAACTTCAGAGCAAGCAAAAGTGCATTTACTTCTCTTGGAAAATAATTTATGATTAAGCAGCACTTGGAAGACTGATCTGAGATGCAAAACATGAGTAACCATGTCTCTACTATAGACAAGAATATCATCAAAAAAATACAAGTACAAACTTCGTAAGGAAAGGCTTGAACACATCATTCATAAGAGATTGAAATGTAGAAGGGGCATTAGTTAACCCAAAGGGCATTACCAAGAACTCATAATGACCCTCATGAGTCCTAAAAGCTATTTTCTTAACATGTTCCTCCTTCATTCTAATCTGATGATAGCCATACCTCAAATCCAACTTTGAAAACACCTAAGCACCACTTAATTCATCAAGGAGCTCATCCACCACAGAAATAGGGAACTTATCATTGACAGTGTCATTGTTAAGAGCCTTATAATCCACACACATCCTCCAACTACCATCTGCCTTCCTAACTAACAATACTAGTGAAGCAAAAGGACTTTGGCTATTCCTAATTGAACCAAACCCAAGCAAATCCTTAACAATATTTTCAATTTCAGTCTTTTGACAAGTTGGTTAGGTACCTGGTTTAAGGATGATCTGATGTTCAAGCCCTCTACAAGGAGGTAAACCCTTTGGTTCCTCAAAAACAACAACATACTCCTTAATTAAAGACAACACTTCTGTGGGGACCTCTGAAGCCTTGGATCTGTTAGCCAATTCAGTGGACACAATCTGCAATAACAATCCCTTAGTGATTGGTTGTTTAAGGAATTCACTTGCAGCCTAAATCAAGGAACCAGTAGGTTTAATGCCCTGCAACCATATTTGTTTGTCCTGGTACATGAACCCCATTATTAAGTGCTTGAAATCCCAGCTGATAAGGCCTAAAGTACAAAGCCATTAGGTTCCTAACACCACATCACAGCCCCTTAGAGACAACACATGTACATTTACTATGAAGTCATTGCCTTGCATTTTGAGCAGTAAGTCGTTACAATCTCCTTTTGTTCTAATTAAATCTCCATTAGCTACCTTCACCTCTAAAATTTTAGTAGCTAGAATCCATTGCCAATTTAAGAGTCTTAACTAGGACAGCATCAAGAAAATTGTGAGAGCTACTCATATCCAAAAGAACCACCACCCAATGCCCTTTAATCTAACCCAACACCCTCATTGTACCTGGAGAAGGGCTGCCCAACAATGTATACAAGGTAATATCAGCTTGATCCAACTGAATATCTGTAGTAACATCCACTTCCACAGATTCCCCTTGATTAACTTCTTGTGCTTCATCAATCATGAATAATTTGAGACCTTTGCACTTGTGTTTGGGTTGCCATTTCTCATCACAATAATAACAAAGGCATTTCTTCCTTCTCTCTTCCATCTGAGTTGATGTAATCTTTTGTATAAGCACTTTGGTTGAAGATTCAGCTTTACTGTCATGCTTGTGCATTAGGGATTCCTGTCAATTAACCTTGCTAAACTCATGAAATGTCTTATAAACCTTCTTGCAAGTGAACAAATACTCCTCTTGAATCTTGGCTAAACCAAAAGCAACACTCAATTTTCTTGGATTCTGCATCCTCACAGCCAACCTTATCTTATCCCTTAACCCACTTAAGAAGCAACTACGCTTATGGGACTCAAGTAAATTTCTGATTCTATTACTCAACAACTCAAATTGACTCTTATAAGCAGCCACAGTGGTAGTTTGCTTCAACTTAGTTAAGGTTTCCATAGGATCATCATATGATGAAGGTCCAAACCTGACTTGGATGGCCCTAACAAATGTTTCCCAAGAATCCAATGACCTTTCCCAATCTTGGAACCAAATTAATGCCTCATCATCAAGATGATAAGAAGCATTCAAAATGCTCTCTTCTTTAGGAATTTCATAATACTTAAAGAATTGGTCAGCCCTAAAGATCCAAGAAGAAGGATCACCTCCACTAAACCTAGGAAACTCCAGCCTAATAGGCTTAGGGATTAGAGCACCTACCTCAGGTCTTGGATGAGTTTGGTGTGGCAGCATCTCTACTTTAGTATGGCTTGCTGGTTGAGGCGTAGAACCTTCTTGTTGTTACACTACTGGAAGTCTCTCTTTAAATATAGCTTACAAGCCCTTGAAGTTGTTGTCTAAAGCTTCCAACCTTCGTGTAATCATCTCCATGGTAGAGGCATGATCATCTAATCTCAGCTGAACCAATGAAACAATATCACTTAAAAGGGAGTATCTAGTTTCTTCCATCATGATTGAACCGGCTCTGATACCAAAATAATAGGTATCGTCATTTTTATATGACTCATGTGCACACTCTTAGGGGGAGAAATTCTACCTTATGCACATTCGTAGGGGGAGAAAGCCATAGGGGAGATGCATATACCAAGGGGGAGAAGACATTGTTTTGAGAAAACCTTGATTTACTTTATGCTTGTTTTCTTGTTGCTTTATGATGCTTTGATATGCTTTGTTGCTTTCATTGCATCTTGTTTATGTGTTGGACATGCTTTTATCCTTATGCTATTGTGCGTTATTGGTTGCATGTTCGGATGATCATTTGCTTTGCTATATGATCATTGTAGTCATTTCCATATGACTACTTTGTGTATGATCAAGTTGCTCATATGTTTCACAACATGTTTACTTGATCGCATTTTACTTGTTACACTATACTTGTCCTTTTATTACTTGCTTTATCGTGAGGGTCTAATGTGTTTTATGCAAGTGTTTCAGGTTACAAGTATATATGTTCCAAGTACATCACAGCTTCTCATTATTTTGAAGGGGAGAAACTTTAAACTCTTTTCATTGATTTTGTGCCTTAGATTACGTTTTTGGGGGTTCTATGTTCATAGTTGGGATTTTTCTCAAATGGGAGTTAGAAAACTTAATTTTTGTCAATCCTTTTGATTGGGCTTTGTTTTAAATGATAATTTGGTTTGGTTGTTGGCCCTTTGTGGCAAAAATAACATGTATTTAGGCAAGATTTTCATATGTTCTTGCATTGTTCATCATACATGTGTAGTGTGTGCACTCTAGGTGTTTGATAAAATGCCCAAATGACATTTTCTCGTTGTTTTGGACTCCGATGAGTACCAAACTTTGGGGATCACCATAATTATTCATGTTTATCATGTTTTGATCATTGGTGGTGTGTTTTGTACACTTTTCCCCTTGAGTGCCTTGCTCATGCATTAGTCATGCATCACACATGCACACTAGATGCATTTTGCTGCACACACTCTAACACTTGATATGTTTTTGCATTCACTCATGCTAGTTAAGTCTTTTTAGACCTTTTAGCACATATAACATGTTCTTGTGTCCATGTCATGCCTAGGTCCATATCATGTTCCATCATCCTTAGCATGTCATGTTCTTTATGCTTTGTAGCATTTTTTTAATGTTTGTATTATGTTTGAGCTTCATTTTCTCATTCATCTTGCACTCCTCATGCATCATCTTCATATCTTCTTTTCTTTCCCTCCTTCCTCTTGATTAATTTGTCTATTCGTGACAAAAAGGGGGAGAGTATCGTTATTTTTATATGACTCATGTGCACACTCTTAGGGGGAGAAATTCTACCTTATGCACATTCATAGGGGGAGAAAGCCATAGGGGAGATGCATATACCAAGGGGGAGAAGACATTGTTTTGAGAAAACCTTGATTTACTTTATGCTTGTTTTCTCGTTGCTTTATGATGCTTTGATATGCTTTGTTGCTCTCATTGCATCTTGTTTATGTGTTGGACATGCTTTTATCCTTATGCTATTGTGCGTTATTGGTTGCATGTTCGGATGATCATTTGCTTTGCTATATGATCATTGTAGTCATTTCCATATGACTGCTTTGTGTATGATCAAGTTGCTCATATGTTTCACAACATGTTTACTTGATCGCATTTTACTTGTTACACTATACTTGTCCTTTTATTACTTGCTTTACCGTGAGGGTCTAATGTGTTTTGTGCAAGTGTTTCAGGTTACAAGTATATATGTTCCAAGTGCATCACAGCTTCTCATTATTTTGAAGGGGAGAAACTTTAAGCACTTTTAGTTTATTTTGTGCATTTTCTTTAGTACATCATTTGTATGGTACACTTGTACCCATGTTGCTTATGTAAGCTTTAAGGGTTTGTGTCCATGCATATTTGTAGGCTTTTATGGTTTGTACCATGTATTTGCAATTCTTTGCTTATGCAGCCTTTATGCATTGTGCTTTTGTACTTGTTAATGCTTTGCATTATCTTAAGTACATCACTTTTGTGCCCTAGTAGGATTGTTCCTAGATGCAAATACTTCGTGTATTTTGCATTGGTTAAGTGTTGGATATACAAATGATACTCTTCAAATGAGCTTATCATCTTTGCATATCCGGATGTTCATTCCCTATGTGAATGAGCATTGTGATCACTATTATATAGTGATTGCTTGTTTTGGTCAAGCCATGGTTTATTGCTTTATTGCTTAAGTCCGATTTTGCTTGATCATATTATGCTTGCTCCATATGCATTTCAAGTTTTTTTGCATACAATGATATTGCTATGTTGTTGTGTTTCAGGAGATACTTGTTCATATGTTTCAAGAGCGTTTCAGAATCTAGAATTAGGTGTGAGTGAGTTTTGCCTGTGTTCCCAAACTCACGTTTAAGTCTAGAGTCTGTTTTAGGGGTTTTGTCACGGAATAGCCAAAGGGGGAGATTGTAAAGTTATTATTTATAACTATGTATTTTGTTGGCTTTTATTCCGTGCCAAATTTGATTGTAATTTTATTCAATCTTTTGTACCCTGTATTTATTGTGGGATTGGTTGTAAGGATTGTGTGATAGAGAAAGGGTGTGAAGACTCAAGCATTTGAAGGCTGAAGAATTCTTGCGGGTATGTTACGACCTAGCTTCCCGCGAAGTGAACCATGTGAGAAGCACGTGCTGGAAGCTGAAAAGTCATGCCAGGCTGTCGTTTTCGCGAGTATCTCGTTGGTAAGGTCTTCCCGCGAGACAGACGCGAAACATTCTGCCTGGTGGATTTTTATGAGTGACTTTCTTACCCTTCACCCATACTATATATACCCTTATTACCCACATATGTTGGTGTGGCCATTCAGAGAGAAAAACCCTAGATAGGTTTTCTACAACTCACCTACCCATCTTTTGAGAGAGAGCTACTCCTCCTTAGTGAGAAATCATTGTAGTTTCTTCTCCATCCCTCTCCCATTATCATACCTTGAGAGGAGATTTGTACCCAAATACAACCCACACCTATTCAGAGTGTAGAGAGTGTTTTGGAACTATTGGGAAGCATTGGAAGAAGCCAAGGATGGCAGATGCAACATGGAGCTTGTTGCGGGATCCGGAGAGCTAGACAAGACACGGTTCCGAGAAGCCTTGTTGGAGTAGGAGCTTGGAGGGCTTAGGTACATCGGGTAGATTAGGCTTGGAGGGTCTCTTGCTAACCCATGTATCCCAACTGATTGTCTAGTGGATCGATTTCCGCTTGGAGGGCGGCGGAGAGGTTTTTCGCCGAGTTCTTCGGTTTTCTCTTCGATAACACATCGGCGTGTTATCTTGTGTTTGCATCCTTCTTCCCTACTCTTTTACATTATGCTATACTGCTGTGTTGCTTAGATTATGTATTAGAGTAGCTTGTTTGGTTGTCCACTCGCTTTTACCCTATTCCGCACTTAGTATTAAGTAGGTGTAAAATCTATCGAGCCGTAATTTTAATTTGGGGGTCTAAACAGTTCTTGTGTTTTCAACACATTTTCGAGCTTTCAATTGGTATTAAAAGCTCGAAAATATGTTGAAAACACAAGAGCAATTTAGACCCCTAATTTAAATTACGGCTTGGTTAATTTTACACTAACTTAGTAATAAGTGCGGAATAGTGTAAACACAAGCGTATAAGCAATACAATTACTCTAATCCATATTTAAAGCAACACAGCAGTAAAAATGAAATGAACAAGAGTTAAAGATTACCTTAGAGATGTTTATGGAATGTAAGTCACTTGAAATTAGTTGGGTTTAGATGTTGAAACCTTAAAACAAGGGTTCGGGAGAAGATGAGAGAAGTTTAAAACAAAAGACCCACGAAAAGCTCTTTAAAAAGCTGATTTGGAAATTTTCACGGGAAGCTGACTCGCGAAAGTACTTGCGAAACTCTCTGTCCAAAGGTGAAAAAGCTTTAAAATTGGACCATTTAACTCCCAGTTGAGCCTATACATGAAATAAGTCACAAAAACACCCAGAAAACATTTTTTTCACACAAAAACACTTTAAAAACTTTGAAAGACATGGGAGATACAAATCACTTCCAAAAGTAAACAAAAAGAACAAAAATCTTTTTGGTTTGAACCACATATGGTTGAGCACACACACATCACATTTGAACATGTATAATCACACAAATGAAATAGACATTCATTGAACAAAAGTCTTGTGTGTTGTGTGTGAGGATCAAGTGTGGAATAGTCCTTAGACTAGAGTGAAGCTTCAATGATCAATTCAATCGAGTCATACACAACTAATACGAAATCAAGTGGACTATCTCTATTATATAAATGAGTATATATGACCTCCCACACATTGAGTACATAACTTAGAAGCTTTTCATTTGGCTTCTACATAAAGCATAACAATTGGTCCATTTTATTTTGTATGGACAAAACATCTCATTTTGAGATAGGTGCTTGAAATTTATGATATTTCAACATTGATGATTAGCTTTTGGCTTTTTGAGCACCATAAAATTTACATTAAAAGAGTCGCTTTCCCTTTTTCCTAGTCAAATACTAATATGTGCGACAGGTTTTTGCAACTCAATATCTCTTTTCATTTTGAGATTTACATTTAGTGAGCTCTTTTTGCAAAAACATAAAAATACAGTGGGAAGAGATATATACACAAGTCTATGCAAGTATCAAGACCAACAAGACTATTGACCAATCATTCATGACAAGCTTGAAGATCTATTTACAACAATCACACATAGTTTTCAAGATTTCTTCCACACAGATAAAAGTGCATACAAAACAAGCTAAGCTCGTAAATGCACTACACCATTAGTACGAAAGTACTAGGCCAAACTCACATGAGATATGTGCTCAAACATATATGATAAAACTTTTTGAATTTTTCACCTTTTATGTGGTTTTGGATTTTTACACACATAAAACAAAGACATAAAAGTAAGATTAAAACAAAAGCAACGCATACAAATAAATGCAAGATGCACAAATGCATGAAGATATGACATCTAATGCAGGAAGGGTCCTACAAAGATCGAAAGAATTAGATCAAGGACCAAAAGAGCAAAAAACTCAACCATAGGGACCCTTCCTCATCCAAACAGAATGATTGTTTAGAATGAGTGTCTCAAGAGAAGTGAGACGAGGGTTGGGAGAATGAGAACTGGAGATGCACATAGACAAGGAGTTAAGAGCATTAAACACTTTCTTTAACAACATGCTATTTTCAATCAAATCCGGTTTATCATTTTTAGCACAACTTCCAAGAAGCTCAAGTTTCTCTTTTCTTTTGATTCTTTTAAAAGCTTGAAACTTAGAGCAATGAGGTCTAAGATGACCAAGGGCACCACAATGGTGACAAACAATGTGTTTAGGTCCACTAGGCCTTTTAGGAAGGGATCTAGCAACATGAGTTTGTTCTCTTTTTAACTTGGGGCATTGAGGTCTTATGTGACCGATCACACCACAATGATGGCAATTAGGAACAAACTTAGATCCACTCAAATCCTTAGGATGGGACCTAAACAGAGGCTTAGGCTTAAGAGCCTTTCTCTCCACTTTTTGGTTTCTTTTGTGTGGAGGAATGTACACCGATTTGTCTTTAGAGGTAGAACTCACAATAGGGACAAAATCGGGTACCACAACATGATTGCAACATATATTATCATCCTTTTTAACAATGGGTTCAGCAATCAAACACTTGGTATGCATCTTAAGAGATTCATTTTCAGATTTAAGATTATCAACAAGTTTGTTAGACAAAACAAGTTTAGCATCCAAGTCCATATTCAAACATTCAAACTCTTTCAGCTTTTCAAGAGAATTTTCAGCAAGTTTCTTATATTTCTCAACCAATTTGTTGGATTCATTGAGCTTAGCAATCAAATCATCATTTTCATAAAATAACTTGCTCAAACTCTTTTGAAACTTCTTAGCCTTTTTCTTCAAGAGTTTGTCATTTGGAATATCAACAACACCCAATGATTCAAGTAACATGTCATCACAATCATGAGGAAAAACACTCATAGAGGCATTTTCACAAACACATGGCATGTTACAATCAACAACATCCATAGAGGCATACAAAGCATTATCCATGGCAAAATACACAAGAGGTCAAGGATCACACTTAGGTATTAAAACCACAGCAAGTGTACCCGCTCTGATACCAATTAAAAGCTCGAAAATGTGTTAAAAACACAAGAGCTGTTTAGACCCCCAAATTAAAATTACAGCTCGATAGATTTTACACCTACTTAATACTAAGTGCAGAATAGGGTAAAAGGGAGCGGACAACCAAACAAGCTACTCTAATACATAATTTAAGCAACACAGCAGTATAGCATAATGTAAAAGAGTAGGGAAGAAGGATGCAAACACAAGATAACACGCCGATGTGTTATCGAAGAGGAAACCGAAGAACTCGGCGAAAAACCTTTCCGCCGCCCTCCAAGCGGAAATCGATCCACTAGACAATCAGTTGGGATACATGGGTTAGCAAGAGACCCTTCAAGCCTAATCTACCCGATGTACCTAAGCCCTCTAAGCTCCTACTCCAACAAGGCTTCTCAGAACCGTGTCTTGTCTAGCTTTCCGGATCCCGCAACAAGCTCCATGTTGCATCTGCCATCCTTGGCTTCTTCCAATGCTTCCCAATAGCTCCAAAACACTCTCTACACTCTGAATAGGTGTGGGTTGTGTTTGGGTACAAATCTCCTCTCAAGGTATGATAATGGGAGAGGGATGGAGAAGAGACTACAATGATTTCTCACTAAGGAGGAGTAGCTCTCTCTCAAAAGATGGGTGGGTGAGTTGTAGAAAACCTATCTAGAGTTTTTCTCTCTGAATGGCCACACCAACATATGTGGGTAATAATGGTATATATAGTATGGGTGAAAGGTAAGAAAGTCACTCATAAAAATCTTCCAGGCAGAATGTTTCGCTACTGCCATGCGGAAAGACCTTACCAGCGAGACACTCGCAAAAACGACAGCCTGGCATGACTCTTCAGCTTCCAGCACGTGCTTCTCACATGGTTCACTTCGCGGGATGCTAGGTCGCAACATACCCGCGAGAATTCTTCAGCCTTCAAATGCTTGAGTCTTCACACCCTCTCTCTATCACACAACCCTTACAACCAATCCCACAATAAATACAGGGTACAAAAGATTGAATAAAATTACAATCAAATTTGGCACGGAATAAAAGCCAACAAAATACAAAGTTGTAAATAATAACTTTACAATAGGAATCTAATGATTTTAATTTCTATTACTCTCAATTCTAGTAGTTCTTTAAGGGAACTAGGCCCCCTTGATTCTTCGAGGGAATCAACCTCCAATAGCAATTCAAGAAAATTGGCTATTCAAGTATTATTCATCAATGATCCCTGTTACAATCTGAATTGATCCTTATATACTATGTACTAACTAACAAAGTACAATACAACACAGCCTTAACTAACTAAGTACAACACTTAAATGCAGCAGCAATTATTGAAACTACTTGTAACTAACTCTGTACAAGCCTCCCTTGCCTCTCTCCCTATCTGCATGTACAAGCCCTTCACTGCCTTGCCCACACAGCACACAGCAGCACCCTTCCCTGCACCCCCGAGCACCTTACCCTGCACTACCAAGCACCCTTCACTGCACTCACTGCACTATCTCTAAACAGAGTCCTAACATATTACATGACTCCTGATCATTTATTGAAGGAATATACTACATTCTAAATATGGATGGGATGTTCATTATACAAAATTTTGATATTCTGTAGTCATTTATGTGATCTTCAATTTAAAACTATAAAGAGAGAAAGAGGATTAAAATTTACAACTTATCGGAGTTAATATTATATCAGTTGATGTGAACAGGTATAAATTGAGATAATTCTTGACAATTAAATTTTAATTTGGGATAAACCATATTATTCGTTTCTTAAATATAATCAGTTTCATTTTTATCCTCAAAATTTTTTTTTTTTTTTTCTGTGTTAATTCAGACCTTATAATTTAAGAAAAGAAAGAATTTAGCTTCTTTTTTTTTTCTTTTCTTTTTCGCTGATCTAGTTCTTCCATCTATTTTTTTTGTCCATTTATTGCTTAGTTGGTTTAATTTATCTAATGTGCTAAGGAATTCATTTACATCTGGTTTTGTGTTCTTTGACTAAATCACGGTTCATAAAGTCAATATTTTCTGCTTTTTCTTTTTTGAGAAATCATATTTTCTGCTTTAGTCATCCACTTTTGTGATACAATATTAGTTTTTCATTTTTTTGAAACATTTAATTATATGTATTCACCACACTCCCCCAATTTTTTATTTCTTTGCCTCTCCTACCCAGTAATGCCAATTAGCCACCCCAAGACCTGCTCATTTCTCAAAGCTTCTTCTCCCTCTATTTCCAAGATATTTGTTGCTGCTCCTTATCAATTACTAATTAATCTCTCAGTTTCTCCAATGCAATTCAATCCCTTCGATATGCTCATTCCCTTGCAGTTGTAGGAACCATAGTGCTGATTGGTACTCTTCGTGAGCATTAGCATTGGGGGTGTAAAGCTCCCAAGTTGCTATTTTAGTAACCTACTCGCTCAAATTAGGCTTCATCCAAGGGTGGGTCGCTAAAACCTACCATTTTTAGCAACCATGAATGGTAAGGTTGTATATATACAAGTATAAAACCTACCATTCATAGTTGCTAAACATAAAAATAAATATAAAAGTAGAGGAAAGTACAAAAAAGAAGAAAGAGATAGAATTAGTTGACAGGATAGTTTATATTATTTTATTAGGTTATATATAAAAATAAAAATTGAGATGTTGAGTGTAATGTTAAATGAGTTGGTAAAATAGATAAAATAGTATTTGAAAATGTAAAATAGGTAGTTTTTTACATTCCCATTGCCAGTGCTCTTAATCTCTACTCTCACATGAGGGTCGTAGCTCCTGTCATTGAACGTTTCCATGGTTACAGTAGCATCTATTTAGAAAAAGCTGAGGAGAGTGAAGGAAAATGAATAGTTATCAAAATTTCATTATTGTTTGTTATCACTTTTTTTTTTTTTTTTTTAGAATAGTCATCACACTTTTTTGAAGGAAAAGAAAAGAAAATATGTATGAAATTAAGCATATCAAATCAATCACGTAACAACTCAATAAGTTTACGGTATATAATTCAATTTTATACTCCCATATCAAAACAAAATTAATCTCATCAATCTTTCACGTGGTGATATCTACATGTTGAATTATTATATGGATACTTTGGTCTACAAGAGATACTATCTAAAAATTAAAAAAAATTAAGTTGATGTTATTTTGGTCAAGATACATAGTGGCCTCTCTCTCATGCATATATGTTACATCATGTATATTGTATAGGATGGCCGGCTATCGATAAACTCTGGAAGATGAAGAGAATGCATTCATCAGCTTCAGAACTCATCGAGTCGCTAGTAGAGGCAGATTATACGTGGAAGGATTTTCCTTGTGAAGTAAATGATGACAAGACGATTTCCTTAGTGAAAGTAGACACCTCAGTTGACAATGATAGAGGCGAACAAGGTCAAACATCTGGCACAAAGGAAGTGGGAGAAGAAGGCACATCCAAGGGACAACCCAGTGAAAGAAATCATCAGAAATCTTACCACCCATTGCTTGAAGCAGCCAGCAATGGCACAGTAGAAATATTTGACAAGATGATTGAATCGTATCCACAGGTAATTGAGTACATCAGTAACGATGAGAAAAACATATTGCATGTGGCCATTGGCCACCGTCAGAGGGATATATTTCGTCGGGTAAAGAAGATGGAAGTGATAATGTAGTGTAGATTGGTTTCACAGATTGATAAGAATGGCAACACCCTATTGCATCATGTTGCAGAAGGGAAGACATATCATGGAAGAGAGTCAAGAGAACAAGCTGCAGGTCCTGCTTTCCAATTGCAAGAGGAATTGAGTTGGCTTAAGGTAAGCTAGCTCTATCGAGTATTAATTTTGGATAATTGGAAAAGACGTGATTTGAACCTTTGATGTATCATTTGGAAACACGAAGAGGTGAAATCAATTTTTCTACAAGGCTCTTAGTAATATGTGTTTTATTATATAAAATATAAAATAATAGAAATGTAATAATAACAATGCTAAGTGAAAAACTTTTCTTTTCCCCATAGGACATATCCTAAATTATAAAAATTATAGTATCTTTTTAAGACAAATATATATATATATATATATACTCAATGTTAAGTCGAGAAACACATCTTTAATTACCTTTTCTTTTATTAAATATATTTGATGATGTTGTGATCATCAATCAAAGTGATCGTCCAGAAGGAGAGTGACCAAGACCGTCCAGAAACCTGCAATAATATGAGATAAAAGAACACTGGCGTGGCGTCGACCACAGAACCTCCGATGATAAAGTCAGGTAATTGAGAAGGGAAAAGAAATACTCAGTGTCAAAATATCAGAGATTCTGGGTCAGATTTTCGTACATTCTTTAGTTTGAGGCTCTAGTATATATACCTGTTTTTCTCCTCGCCGTTGGAGGTGTATTGATGGTGGTTTTCAATGTGGTACCTGTAACGCTTGGGTGAGGTGTTAATGGTAAGATCTTGGTCCTTCCAACAGTAAAGAGGCTCATTATTGTTGGGTAACACTTCACCATTGATTGTGTATGGACGCCCTTTCTCTCGTCAGACAAAAGCCATATTGGACGAAGACTGAGATTATCCTTGTTTACTGTCTTTTTCTCTGGACGAGGATTATTCTTGAACCCATCAATATTTACAATTTTAGGGTTAAGATTTTCAAAAGTATCACCTAATTTCCTCAGAAAAATTAAATTGACCCAAGTACATCTAAAAAATGAAAATGAGTTGTTAGCCCATGTTTATGGCCCCTTTCTTTAATTTTTTTTTTAAAGTTAAAAAATACCTAAATAGGTTAAATTCTAGTGATTCATCCATGTTTAAGACGTTAACCACTTCAAAAAAATGATGTCAATTTGTGGACAAACTACTAGCAATTTGAAATTTTTGGATGATGGTGGGGTAACAATTAAAAAACGGGTCTCCAAATTTTATATATATGAAAAATTGGTACCAAAAATAAAAAAATTGGTCCAAGGAACACTATAGAAACAAATTGGTCACTTAATCTATTCATGTGATTACGGATTATACAGTGAATCCTTGTGTGCATTTGTCTTAATGATGAATTTTGACTTTTTGTGAACATCAAACATGTTAAACTTGAGATTTGGGTCCCATGATGCTATCTGGTTACAAAAAAAATGACTTGGTTGTGTATTTTTTTTACTTAGAAAACTATTTGAAATTTTTGGAATATGAAATTAGATAATAAACATAAATTTTATTTGGCTTGTAAATAATGGAAAAGTCAGTAACTTGATTTTTTTTTCGAAAAGAGAAAAATGAATAATTTGGATAAAATTATTATAATTATTTTTTTTGAAAATAGATTAGTACCAAATAAATTCGAGTCGTTTTGATTTTCATTATTAAAATTTTATTAGAGTTGTATATGTACGATGCTAGCTTGGTAGTGTAGAATGAAGCTCATTTTTGTTAACTAATTGTCTCCACGCAGCATGTGCGGAATATAATTCCCTCCCATTACATCATGCACTGCAACAATAAAGGTAAGACTGCAGACGAGTTATTTCAAGATACACATGCTGGCCTTCTCGAGCTGGCGCAAAAGTGGATAAAGGAGACCTCTCAATCGTGCTCTGCAACTTCTGTCCGTGTTGCCACTGTAGTTTTCGCTGCTGCCTACACCGTCCCTTGAGGTAACGATTCTTCGTCCTCTTCACCATCATGGATGTTATTTCCCTTGCGGGCTCCTTGACTTCTGTTGTCATGTTCCTCTCCATCGTCTCATCTCCATTTGAGTATGAAAATTTCCGCACATCTCTCCCTCGGAAGCTTATAATAGGCTTCACATTGCTCTTCTTCTCCGTGACAATGACCATGCTTTCTTTTGCAGCAACTATTTTTCTCCTCCTTCATTTTCAAAAGAAAGCTTGGACTAAAACTCTGATTTATGCTGCTGCATTCCTTCCTGTCACTATGTTTGCGCTTATTGTAAGGTTGAATTTAATCAACCATTTTGTTGACTTTATTCCGTGCCAAATTTGCTTGTAATTCAGCATTTAGAAATCCTGTATTTAGGTGAAAATCATGTAAGGGTAGTGTATGAGAGAGTGTGAAGATATGTTCTAGTTTGTGCAAAGAAACAGAGACTCGTGACTAGAACTTGCAGATGGCTCGCGACTGGCAAGCCGCCAGAAGATGGTCACGTGCCAAGCATGTAAAGAAGCTGAAGCGTCATGCCAGCTGTTGCACTACAGGAAAGAAAGTACATACTGGCCATTCAGTTACTTCGCAGCTGGAACTCGCAGCTCAGTCAAGTCGCGAGGTCAAGCCGCCAGCCAACTCTGTTTTGGAAAAACTGACTCTTCGCACTTCAAACATACACCACTATATATAGACTCTTATACCCATAAAATGTAGAGAGCTTCCATAGAGAATTTTGAGAAAGAAACCCTAGAGAAAAACAAGATTGATTCATCCACAATTTTCACATAAGAAACTCTTCAAATTCCTCTACTCTCACCCTCTTCATTGTCACATCCTTGAGAGGTTCTTAGCCAAATCTTTTTCTCACCATACCCATATATGTGAGAAAGCCTTTTGGTGCTTTAGGAAACAGTTAGGAAGGGACCAATTCATATTGGTTAATGCTATGAACTATAGCGGAATCCAGTAAGCTAGAAAAGACAAAGGTTCGGCATAACCTCATTAGAGCAAGAAGCTTGGAGGGCTTAGGTACACTGGGTAGATTAGGCATGGAGGGTCTATTGTTATTCATGTATTCCAACTACATTTTCTAATGGATTATTGACTGCTTAGAGGGCGGCGAAGAGGTTTTACACTGAGAGTTTCGGTTTCCTCTTCGATAACACATCGAGTGTTGTCTATGTGTTTGCATCTCTCTTCCATTTATCTTTGCCATTTAATTACTGTTATGGTTTTGATTATTTATGGTTTAGATTGTTTATCAAATCTGTTTTAGCTTATGTTCATGTTCCGCACATTTATTATTTGATAATAAGTTTGAATTGATAATTTGTAATTTGGGGTCTAAACGTTCAAGAGTGTTTTATACACATATTGAACTTTCAATTGGTATCAGAGCAGGTGCACTTGCTGTGGTTTAATTATCTAAGTGCGATCCTAGACCCCTTTGCTATGGATGCAGATATGGAAAAGACCATGCTGGATTGTGGTTTAAATGTTCGTGGTAACGACTCTATGAGTATGTTTGAAGGGTGTCCTAACAATGAACTCTTAGAGTTATTAAAAACAAAGAAACATGCTAGGATGTTTGTTCACATGCTGAAATACTTTGAAAATATGAATCACATCTTACACAATAGTCTATGTGAGTCTAAGTCTTTGATTAAGAAGTACAAAAGAAGAAATAGAATATTATGTGAGAAGGTTGATAATCTGAAAAAGAAAATTCAATCTAACAGAAGCATGGAAAATGAAGATAAATTTCTGTTTGATAGTCAAGAATGCTTATCTCATGCTTGTCTATTTGTGCACACCTCATTGAAGGTATTTAACTCATGCTTATGGTATCTTGATAGCAGCTATTCTCATCATATGACAGGAGATAAATCACTGTTTAAGACACTCAAAGAGAAGGTTGGTGACTATGTGACATTTGGTGATGGGAGTCATGCTTAAGTTCTCGGCAAAGGGACTGTTGAGATACCGAGATTACCTCTATTGAAAGATGTGCTATACATCAAAGGGTTGAAGGCAAACCTCTTAAGCATCACTCAAATATGTGATGAGGATTTCCTTGTCCAATTCTTAAAGAAGGAGTGCATAATCATTAATGAAGAAGGGATTCAAGTCTTTGAGGGAAATAGGACTACCGATAATTGCTATGAAGTAGTTCCTACGACACCCATTTCGTGTAGAAGTGCTCGTGTTGACATGTTGGAACTTTGGCATCACAGATTTGGGCATGCAAATTTCAAACAAGTAGCTAAAGTGTCTAAACTTGAAGCAGTTGAAGGCCTTTCAAAGTTTGGAAAGGTGGAGAAGACTATTTGTGGTGCATGCCAAATGGGAAAGCAAACAATGGCAAGTCATCACGAGGTGAATGTGATTGCTACCTCACGGTGTTTAGAGCTTCTTCACGTTGATTTAATGGGGCCTACAAGAACTGAAAGTCTAGGAGGAAAGAGGTACATTATGGTCATTGTTGATGATTTCTCGAGATACACTTAGGTTGAATTTCTTAGAGAAAAAACAAAAGTATGTGAGAAATTGGAAATTCTTTGCAAGAGATTACAAAATGAGAAAGGGATTCCCATTGTCAAGATAAGGAGTAATCATGGCAAGGAGTTTGAGAATACAAGATTTGAGTCGTGTTGTGAAAAGAACGGAATCAAAAAGGAATTTTCAGCCCTCAAAACTCCTTAGCAAAATGGAGTGGTTGAGAGGAAGAATCGAGTGATTCAAGAAATGGCAAGAGTTATGTTACTCAACAAGCAAATTCCTCAAAAGTTTTGGGGAGAAACTGTGAACACTTCATGCCACATTGGTAATAGAATATTCTTTTGAGTGGGAACAAAGAAAACCGCTTATGAGATTTGGAATGGAAAGAAGCCAAGAGTAAAGTACTTCCGGGTATTTGGAAGCAAGTGCTACATTCTAAATGATCGGGAGAATCTAGGGAAATTTGATGCAAAAAGTGATGAAGGCATTTTCCTTGGGTATTCTACTACTAGCCGGGCATATAGGGTTTTCAACAAGAGAACTAAAATGGTAATGGAGTCCATTAATGTAAAAATTGATGATGCCATAACAAAGATAGAGATGGTAGATGATGGAGAAGGACCTTGCACCAAAGAACCCACTGTTGAGGCCGAAGCTCTTTATATAGAAGTTGAAGAAACTACACCAGAAAAGGAATTAACTCCCATGAACATAAGAATGGAAACAAGATCAATGTTTAGAACATCAAGTCCTCTCATTCCTCTAGAAGTTCATCCTCCCATCTCCCAGAATGATGAAGTCTCCACATCTAAGAAGCCATCATCAAGAGTGATCAAGAACCATCTTAATAGCAACATCATTCGATCTTTAGATGAAGGTCTTCATCTTAGAAAAGGAAACATACTTCTGGACAATCATGTAACATATCATTGCTACCTTACCCAATTTGAGCCAAAAAGGGTAGAAGAAGCTCTCCAAGATGAAAATTTGGTGGAGTCAATGCATGAAAAGCTGAATCAATTTGTGAGAAATTATGTATGGGAACTTGCTCCAAGGCCTAAAAATGTTCATGTCATCGGCACTAAATGGATATTCAAAAACAAGACCAATGAAGATGTAGAGATAATCCGGAATAAATCTCGGTTAGTTGCTCAAGGATACACTTAAGTAGAAGGAGTATATTTTGATGAATCCTTTGCTCCTGTGGCAAGACTTGAGTCTATTCGAATTCTTATGTCCATCACATGCACTATGAACTTCAAACTTTACCAAATGGATGTAAAATGTGCATTTCTAAATGGATATCTGATTGAAGAAGTGTATGTTGAACAACCTAAAGGCTTTGAGGATCGTCACTTCCCTGATCATATGTTGAGATTGAAGAAAGCTCTTTATGGTTTAAAACAAGCTCCTAGAGCTTGGTATGATCGACTAACCCATTACCTCCTGGATAGAGGTTTCAAAAGAGGATATGCCGACCAGACTTTATTTGTCAAGAATGATGAAGATTACCTTCTCGTGGCTCAAGTATATGTTGATGACATAGTATTTAGAGCTATCATTGACGATTGAGCTATAGAATTCTCTGAAGAGATGAAGAAAGAATTTGAGATGAGTATGGTGGGGGAGCTAACATTTTTCTTGGGCCTTCAAGTCAAACAAAAGAAGGAAGGCATATTCATTTCACAAGAAAAGTATGCTAGAAACATTGTCAAGAAGTTTTGACTAGACTCCAAAAAACATGCCTCCATTCCCACGAGTTCGTCTACGAAGTTGAATGTTGACTTTTCTGGGATAGAAGTAAGTCCAACCTTGTATAGGAGTATTATTGGGACTTTACTCTATCTTACTGCAAGTAGACCTGATATTGCATTCAGTGTTGGTGTTTGTGCTAGATATCAAGCCTCTCCAAAGGAATCACACACGACTGCAGTGAAGCGAATTATACGCTATATCAATGGTACTCCAGATTATGGGTTGTGGTATTCAAAGGATTCAAATGCTTGCCTTACCGGTTATTCAGATGCAGACTGGGCTGGTAGTGTGGATGATCGAAAGAGTACTTCAGGAGGTTGCTTCTAC
Source organism: Quercus gilva (assembly GCA_023621385.1). NCBI lineage: Eukaryota > Viridiplantae > Streptophyta > Magnoliopsida > Fagales > Fagaceae > Quercus > Quercus gilva. The sequence goes on along the minus strand of CM042477.1, from coordinate 72,698,646 downwards.
CTTAGTAACAATCTTGTCTCTTGGATGAGCAAGAAACAAAACTCCGTGTCTCTCTCTATGGCTGAAGCAAACTACATAGCCGCTGGAAGTTGCTGCACACAACTCCTTTGGATGAAGAAGCTACTTCATGATTACGGGATTCCTCAAGATACAATGTGTGTCTTCTATGATAGCACCAGTGCCATAAATCTCTCTAAGAACCCAGTTCAGCATTCAAAGTCAAAACACGTAGAAATATGTTACCATTTCATTCGGGATTTGGTGGAAGAAAAAGTTGTGTGTCTTGAATTCATACACATAGACAATCAAAAGGTGGACATCTTCACCAAGCCTCTCGATGGTCCACAATTTGAATCTCTCCATAAGACCACTGGTGTTGGTACAATCCCTTGAATCTCATGTGTGTTGTGTGCTTTACCTCTTTATATTGAGTTAACGTGTTTGTAGAGCACACACTACTTTGTTGGCTATCTGTATAACATGATCTTTTTTATTGTTAATTGCTTTAGTTGTTCTAAATGCTTTTTCATTGTTATTCTTGATCAATCTTTTCCTGCATATGTGTCAAAAATCCAAAAACCACATAAAAATAGAAAATCCAAAAAGTTTGATCGACTTTGTTGAGTTTTGTCTCAAAGCATGTTTTGCCTTGTACCTTTGTACTAATGGCTTCATGCATCTACGAGCTTAGCTTGTTTCCAATGCACTCATATCATTGTGGGAAAAATTTTGAAATCTATGTGACTGTTGTAAATAGATCTTCAACCTTGTCATGAATGATTAGTGAATAGTTTTGTTGATCTTGAGACATGCGTAGACTTATGCCTATATATCTTCCCACTCTTTATTTTATTGTTTTGCTTAAAAAGCTCACCAAATGTAAATCTCCAAATGAAAAGAGATATTGAGCTGCAAAAGCCTGTCGCACATACTAGTATTTGACTAGGAAAAAGGGAAAGCAACAAAAAATAAAATGTCTGATGCCCACAAAGTCAAAGGCTAACTCATCAATTTGAAATATCAAAAATTTCAGGCTTCGATCTCACAATGAGATGTATGAATTCAAAAAGATCAAATGATATGATGTATATGAAGCCAAATGAAAAGCTTCAAAGTTATATGTTATCAAGTTTTGTGGGATGTCATATATGCATGTTTCTATAATTGAGATGGATCACATTATCTAGTGCTAATTGTGTATGTCTTGGTTGAATTAATCATTGAAGCTTCACATTAGACTAAGAACTATCTCATTTTTGATACCCACACACATCACACAAGTCTATGATCAATGAATGCCATATTTATTTGTGTGATTGTACTTGATTAAATATGTTTTCACATGCTCAATCTTTGTTGATCAAACACAAAAATATTTTTGAGTGTTTTAGTTATTTTTGAAAAGTATTTTGTTTTTACCAAAAAAAAAAAAATTGTCAAAATTTCAAAAACAGTGTTGCCTTATTCTGTTGACTTAGTTGCGAGTTGGTCCAGTCGCAAGCCCTAGTTGCGAGCATTACTCAGAAGGTTTTCGCGACTCACTGGCGGGTCAATGTCCCAATCGCGTAAAATACTTAGAATATTTTTCAAAATTTGGTTTTTATGTTTCTTGTAGCTTAGTGTGGCGACTTCTTGGCGGGTGGAAGGTCTAGTCGCGAGAGGTACACAGAGATTTTCGCGGCTTAGTTCGCAACTCTCTCATGGGTAGACTTTCTAGTCGCGAAAAACACTTAGAAAATTTTTTAAAAATTTTTTGGTCTTAAGTGTTCTGGCAGCTGGCCCTGGCGACTTGCACGCAACTTGACTCAATCACGAAAATTGCGTGTTTTGCGCAATAAGTGTCTTTTTCAAGACAGATTTCGAAACTTTTCACTTTTCCCTCACACCCCGTGGCTGTTCATCTTCTGATCTTCCCTTCACTATTTCAAAACCACCGTGTTCACACACAAAACCCTCAACTTTCTTTGTCACCACTTCATCAATCTTTAAGGAAAGGTATGGGTTTTCGTCTCTTGCAGATTTTATCTTATCCTTTTGCATCTATCTCTTGGATTATGTGTTTAGTTGATAGTTGTGTATCTTTTGATTGAATATGGGTATCGAATTTTCTGGTGAAATTTGAAAGGGTTTAGACCCCTTAAACCACAACCAGATTGCGTAACCTAGATTAATTAGCCAAGTTTTTACTTAGTCAAATTAAGCAATTCTAGGTTAAAACAATCAAATAATCATATCATGCATATAAAACATATAAAGCAGCGGAATAATAAATAACACAGTGATATGATCACCCAGGAAACCACACGGAAAAACCTAGGGAGGATTTTACCCACCGATCCTCAAGGCAAAACGGAATCCACTAAGAAAGAATTGAAGTTCTTACAAAAGGACTTACAAGCTCCCCGCTTGACTTCCTAATGCTACCCACCAGTAAAACTTCCTGACACGACCACGCGCAGGCTCCGAGTCCACGGACTACTTCTTTCTTTGTATTCCTTCAATCAGCTACAAGCTCCCCGCTTGTTTATCTTTAAGCTTCAAAGGCAGCAACCAAGTTGATCGTCAAGATGTTGAAGAATCTCAATCTTGAAAACCCTAAGCTTTGTGTAAAGGAAAGTTCCTCTAGATCTCACAAGAGATTTACACAAAACCGCAATGTATGAGCAACAATACAACTTGTGCAACTCTAAAAACGTGGCTAGGGTTTTGCCTTATATACATAGGGCAAAAACATAAAACCCTAAACGTTTTAAAAGAGTTAGGGCAGAGCTGGAATTTCTGCAGAATCGCATCTGGGCCGATTTTCGATCGATCGAGAATTACATTCGATCGATTGAGCCAGGCCGAGAAGCCCCAATGCTTCTGCAGTCACTCGATTCCAACTTTACAATATTTAACCAACTTTGAGCAAGCCTAAACTAGACTAAATACATTGTTTTGATCATGGTTTGCCAACATTACAAATTAGAGTTCTAAATACACAAAATCCTAAGACCTTAGAACCTAACAAACTCCCCCTTTGGCAATCCGTGACAAAACACAAATTAAAAGCTCAAAGTTTACAATTGAAAAGCCCTTTGCATAAATAATGCTCATAAACTCAAATTCAATCCTAACTACTATCCATCGGTTGCAAGTGTAGACAGTAGCTCAATTGAAACAACCTGTATATTCCTGAAATACTCAACAAACGCATAAACGCATGTGTGACAGAAAATAGTATATAAACAGGTATAATATTCTTGTAAGATTCACACAACACAAAATAAAGAAATATATCAATGAACAACTCATAAATATAAATCAATAAGCAGTGAATCATGAGACAACAAGAATCAAATAAAAACATGTATATCAATATATCAATGTTACTCCCCCTAACATGAATATCCCCAAAAATGATATACAAAGTGAAGCACCTAGATACAATCTAATAAACTCCACAAAACAATATCTCATGCTAAAAAAAATATCTCCCCCTAACTACAAAATCTCCTCAAAAAGTCAAAACTCCTCTACAGTCAATATATCAACTCCTCCTTTTTGTGACGGAATGCCAAAGGGCAATCAAGAGTCGCCATCAAAAGGTGGTGGTGAAGGTGAATGAAGACGTGCAAGGTCGGCTCGCAGAGCACGCATCTCATCCAGCAGGTCCACCAAAATCTGACCATGAGCCGCCTGAACGGTCATGACAGTCTCCAAAGTACGACGAACATCGAAGTCGGCCGAAGGAGGTGAAGGAACATCAACAGCAGCAGCATCATCACCAACTGGATCAGGAATATCATCACCAGCATGACCTGTAAAAGACGAAGGAGGAGGAGGAGCGCTAGAAGAAGGCTCAGACCTAGGGTGTTTAGAACCAGCTCGAAGATGAGCGGCCCTCTGTCTAAGAAAAGACGCACCTATAGGACCTATAATATGAACGGGCTCAGAGGAAGGAAAGCCACTAAGATCAAGATAAAGCAAAATCCTATGAATGAAAATAGGATGAACAAGGGCATGAGAAGCAGATGAACTCCTATAAACTTCGTTCAAAGAACGAAGAAAAAGATGGGGAAAACTAATAGGAGCATCGGTGACAAAAGCGTACAAAAATACACACCTCTCAAGAGGAATGGTGTGAACATGAGAGATGGGCCAGAGGGAATGACAGGCTATCCTAAAGAAAATATAATGTAACCCGGAGAGCTCAGCAGAAGTGATCCTAGGATCAGAACCCCACTGGACAGTAGTCCAAGTGATGTAAGACAAAACGTCGCTCAGCTCGGGAGACTCAGTATAAGGATAGACAGGCTCACGAACCAACGGTACCCCTAGAGCATCTGCCACTACCTGAGGAGTAATGGAGTACTCTACGCCTCGTATCCAACTCCTAACTAGAGTGTTGGAATCATAGACGCGGATAGAGATGTTCGAAAAGAACTCTCTAATCAAGGTAGCCAGAGGAGGAGGGTCAGACACATCTAACAAAGGCAACCACCCTCGACGCTCAAAGTTTGCCCTAATGGCAAGATCTAGCTCATCTAGAATGACAGAACGCTCAGCCCAAATCTTCCTCTGAAGATTGAGCTTCTCATAGGTCTCTTGGTTTTTCTCACTCGAAAACCTCTCTCGGTTAAAGGAAGGGGGGGAAGGAGAACGAGAGGGAATAGTCCTACGAGCTCTAGTCTTCCTAGGCATGGTGCTAGGGAAAGGACAAGGACACAAGGACAAAACCAAAAGAACAAAAAACAAAACCAAGGGCAGACTGCAAGTTAGGACAAAAACAATAGAATGAAAAATCTATATGATGTATGAACAATATCAATGCCATGATGCATGTACTAAATGCGGTAACAAGTTCAAATTAAGTTCAATTTCACAAAATTGGCTTGAATATAGAGTTTCTTAACAAAAACCCTAAAAATTTGAAAACCACTTGAAAAATTTTGCAACAAATTGATGAATTAATCATTACACACCGTTGAAAATAGATTATAATAACTAATTGCATCAATTACACAAGCCAATTTCATCAATTAAACTCAATTTCACAAAAAGCCCCAATTCAAATCAAATAGGAACCCTAGAATTTTCAATTTTTCATCAAACACAAAATTGATCAAATTAATCATCAAGGAACTAGTATATGATGTGTCCCCATCAAAACCCATTGATCAATGACATAAAATAAAGCTTGAATCAATAGAAATTTCTATTTATGCAAAGTCCGAAAATCACCCCTAAAATGCATGAAAAATGCATGAAATCATGAAAATAAAAGCAAAACAAAGGGCAAAAAGGTCTTACCGGCTTGAGGAGAGAGATTTCTTGCAAAAAATTTCAGAGAATACGACAAAAAATTGACTGGAAGCCTGCCTCGTCGGAGAGAGAAAAAAAAGTTTGAAAAAGTTTGAATAGTTCTTTTGAAAAAGTCAGATTTCTTCTTTTAAAAAAGCTTCTCCATGATCTTCGATCGATCGAAAAATACATTCGATCGATTGAATGTTCCAGTCATTTTAGAACATTCTGGGACACTTTTTTGATTGATCGAAAAACACACTGGATCGATCGAAATGGGCAGAGGCTCACTAAATTTTGAGAAAAAACCTTGTTTTGAAAAAATGCATACCCAATTTTGAAAACAACTCCTCAAAGCATTTGATCAATGAAAAACAAAATGCATAAGTATGAAGTGAAATGCTTTTCCAAAAACCCTAATTTTCAAACCCAATTTCGTCAAAAACAAGTTCCAATCATCCTCCATTCAATTTTCTCAAGCAACAAAATATGTTGTGCACAAATCTCAAGATATTTTCAAACTTGGTTGGTCAGACCAAAAACACACACACTAGCATGTACAAGTTTAACAAAGAGTAACTTGTGAAGTGTGTGAAACTAGCAAAAACTTGAGATACATGTGAGGTGATATGTGAATAGCAATCAAACACAAAGTCTACACAATTCATCACATAGAATTTAAAAGAGACTATCACCTAAAGAGTTACATCCTATAACTCCCACATCTCCTAGAACAAAAGCTTGCAATCATGTAAATTTCTTGCATTATTGCCTCTTATTTATATGTGAATTGGCATTCAGCCTAATAGTACACACCGGTTTGAATTAAGTGAATTGGCATCAAGCCTAATAGTACACACCAGTTTTAATTTTAAATGAGGCTACACCTTATGTTCTTTTTGTGCATGTGCTACACTTTCTCGAGCACAAAATCTTATGATATGCACTAAGGTGTTCATGATTGGCTAGTGAACAGTGGTGAGATGGTTATTTATGCCTTTCTCAAAAGGATCAAGTCCGACAGTCAAAGAACATGTGACTTCATGATTAAGGCAAAGTGATTAAAAACCACACACATCTTTCCCACACAACATGCACTACAAAGTTTCAACTAGTAAAGTGCAATAAATAAGCTCATCCAAGTTAAACAAGGTACACAAGACATGACATGTGTAAAAAGATTGACCAACCTTGTTTTCAAAAATCAAGAAAAATTGTGTCAAACATAGTTTTTGCTTTCTCCTTTTTTTTTTTTTTTTATTTATTTATTAAAAGAGAAAACAAATAAATCCTAGAATGAAATGCATGAATGTAATGCAATGCAAGTCCTAGAACAAAAAGACACAAAAAAAACAAAGAACAATAGCCACAAAGGATAGAGCAATGAAGCACAGGGACCATGTCAGAAAGACTCAGTTATTTCGAGTCTTTTGCATCCAAAACGTTTTAGATGCACCACGAGCATTGGAGTTCTTATTCACTTTAGAGTAATTCCCAACTCCAGGATTGGAATAAAGGTTTAACGCCTTTACCAATTCACCAATTAGTGCCATAGGATCTTGTGCTTGAGGCACAGGCACTTTTGGTTCCTTTGCTCTTTTATCAGCTTGAAACTTGTAACAGTTAGGACGGATATGTCCAGACTTACCACAATAATGACACACCCAAGCAGGTTTACCATGCATCTTGTCCTTGGATTTGGTAGGCTCCTTAGGTTTAGATTCCCTTAAGTCTACCCTAATCTTCTTAGGTGGTGAAACTTCTACAGGTTTGACAACCTCACTCACAGGGGGTTTAACAGTTTCACTCACAACCTCACTCACAGAAGGTACAGAAGAAGAAGCAAGAACAAAGACAGTGGAATGGGGTGCAGAATCAAAGATGCTTTCAACATATCCTATTCCAGATTTATCAGAAGAAAACTTTTGAACATTCAGCATGTGATCAAGTTTAGAACTAGCAGATCTAGCAACAGATAAATCAAGTTCCAAAGTTCTAACTTTATCAAGCAATAGCATGTTTTCAGATTTAACATTATTCAAAAGCTCATTTGCATCAAACAATTTAACAAGCAAGCTCTTCTTTTCAAGCTCAAGAGCATCAATTTTCTTCAAGCCTAGATCAACTTTCATAGCATCCTTTGCAGCAATTTTGCAAAGTTTGTTGTAGGCCTCTTGAAGATCTGCATCTTCAGAGAGTTCCCCATCAGCAGGGTTCTCCTCAGTAGATATGCTTTCATTGACTACAGCAGTAGCAGTGAAAGCAATGAAGTTTCTATCCTCGTCACAACCGGACTCATCATCAGAAACCTCATTATCACTAAGGGTTACAGCCATAGCTTTACCCTTATTTCTCAAGAAAGTAGGACATTCAGATTTGACATGACCATACCCTTGACAACCAAAACACTGAGTACCCAAAGAGTTATTTGAAGATTGACCTACTTGTTCTCTAGGTTTTTCAAAATTATTAACCTTAGTGGGATCATTCTTCCTAAAGTTTCTAGGTTCAACAGTGTTGGTATTCCTTGCCTTCCTATTAGTGTTTCTAAGGAAATTTCTAAAATTCTTGGCAAGGTAAGCTATCTTAGTAGGAGAAAGCTCATCATCAAATCCACTAGTTTCAACATCATCAACAGACTTTAGAGCCAATGATTTGGATTTGGTAGTCTTGGGTAGGTCAGATTCATAGGACTGAAGCGATCCTACAAGCTCATCCACAGGGATGGTGTCAACATCCTTACTTTCAGTAATGACTGTCACTTTGGGTCTAAAGTTTTCAGTTAAGGATCTAAGTATCTTCTTAACAATCTTAGGTTGATCATAGACTTCACCCAAATTATAAGCAGAATTAACAATATCATTAAGTTTAGCATAAAACTCATCAAAGGTTTCATCATTAGACATTCTAATGCTTTCAAACCTAGAAGTTAATTGCTGCAATTTGTTTATCTTAACAGCCTTTGTGCCTTCATGCACAGTTTGGAGGATTTTCCAAGCAGTATGAGCAACCTCAACATTAGAGATCCTCTTAAATTCCTCCATTGAAACAGCATTAAAAATGGCATTCATAGCTTTGCTATTAAATGCAGCTGCTTCTTTCTGAGAAGTTTGCCACTCACTCACAGGAGTAGTGGGCTTCTCCCAACCATATTCAATAGAGTTCCAAACTCTCTCATCAATGGATTTCAGGAATGCTTTCATCCTTACTTTCTAGTAAGCATAGTTGTTCCCATCAAAGTGAGGAGGAACAAATAGAGAGTGTCCATGCTCCATGACAACCGGGGTCAAGGATCAGCTCAGAGATGAAAATCTCAAACACAAGAGCAACCCGCTCTGATACCACTTGAAAGGGTTTAGACCCCTTAAACCACAACCAAATTGCGTAGCCTAGATTAATTAGCCAAGTTTTTACTTAGTCAAATTAAGCAATTCTAGGTTAAAACAATCAAATAATCATATCATGCATATAAAACATATAAAGCAGCGGAATAATAAATAACACAGTGATATGGTCACCCAGGAAACCACACGGAAAAACCTGGGGAGGATTTTACCCACCGATCCTCAAGGCAAAACAGAATCCACTAAGAAAGAATTGAAGTTCTTACAAAAGGACTTACAAGCTCCCCGCTTGACTTTCTAATGCTACCCACCAGTAAAACTTCCTGACACGACCACGCGTAGGCTCCGAGTCCATGGACTACTTCTTTCTTTGTATTCCTTCAATCAGCTACAAGCTCCTCGCTTGTTTATCTTTAAGCTTCAAAGGCAGCAACCAAGTTGATCATCAAGATGTTGAAGAATCTCAATCTTGAAAACCCTAAGCTTTGTGTAAAGAAAAGCTCCTCTAGATCTCACAAGAGATTTACACAAAACCGCAATGTATGAGCAACAATACAACTTGTGCAACTCTAAAAACATGGCTAGGGTTTTGCCTTATATACCTAGGGCAAAAACATAAAACCCTAAACGTTTTAAAAGAGTTAGGGCTGAGCTGGAATTTTTGCAGAATCGCATCTGGGCCGATTTTCGATCAATCGAGAATTACATTCGATCGATCGAGCCAGGCCGAGAAGCCCCAATGCTTCTGCAGTCACTCGATTCCAACTTTACAATATTTAACCAACTTTGAGCAAGCCTAAACTAGACTAAATACATTGTTTTGATCATGGTTTGCCAACATTACAAATTAGAGTTCTAAATACACAAAATCCTAAGACCTTAGAACCTAACAAAATTGATTTGTGATTTTTAGTGGTTATGTACTAATCTACTCTATCTTGAGTAAGCATTGTGTTATTGGTGACACCCACACACTCATTGTCATGATTGGGACCAAAATCCCAAATGTTTAGGGTTTTCCTCATTATCCATGTTTTGAAACTAACCAAATGCTAATAATGTTTGGTGTTTTTTGTGGTTTATCTTGTTTTTGGTAAAACATGATGCAGAGTCGATATGTCTCCATTCAAGAGAGCAGATGTGAAAAGGGGCAGCAGCAAAGGTAAGGAGCTTGGCATTGATGTTGATGATCTTTCACCTCGAACAAAAAGGACCATTTCACCATCAAGAGTGTTTGATCCAAACAAGTTCAAATCTTATGCTGCCTTTCAGACTCATGAGAATTATTTCAGAGATGCTACACCGTTGGTTGAAAGGGTTGATCAACCTTCTCTGTTTGACACCAACATACCTAAATGGTTTGCTCACAAGGATTGGAATTACCTTCTCTTTGACCTTGATGACGCATATGAAAATTTGGTAAAGGAATTTTATGCCAATGCAATTGTTGAAGGAGAAGAATTCAAGTGCTGGGTCAGAAGAAGTTTCTCCGTCTCTCCCGCATATCTGGCAAAGATTCTTCACATCAACCGGCCAATGTTTAAAAACTCACCGGTTTATGATGATCTGTGTCTAAATGAGGACCTACTTCGGGATGCTCTTGGAAAAGACTTAAAATTCTCAGCAAATGGAAACTCAGTCAGTGTTTCCTTTCTTCCTCTGAAATTGAGAGTGTTTACAATCATGATGTTTCACAACCTGTACCCCTTATCTAGCATCGGGTATATGAACCTCGGTCGTGCCTTGTTTCTTTATAATCTGATCTCTAATGTAGGGATTGACATTTGTGCACATATCTTTCACGTTCTGCGCAAAACGGTTCAACGAATTGAATCACGGATATGCATTCCGTTTTACTGCCTCATTTCTAGGATTTTGAAGCTCAAAGGAATCCATCCTTCAGATGATGAGTCTCCCTACATAAAACTGAATCCAATCAACATGTGTACGTTCAACGCTAGCATTGATCATAGTCAAAAGGGAATTAAAACGGAAACTTCAGCCTCTCACAGTGGTTCGCACTCTAGCTTATCCTCTTTTGACGAGAAGCTAGACAACATTGTGGTCTCTGTCTACGAATTGAGCACCAAGATGTCTGGACTCACATCTATTTGAACCACCACAACATTCGATGGGATATGAAGTTCACCTCTCTCCAAACTCAATTGGATCAGATTCAAAGAATGCTAGATGAAGATGAGGACTAGCTATTCCATAACAAAAAGGGGGAGAAGATGCTGAGTACAATGATAGGGGGAGAAAGAGCTTAATCAAAGAGGGAGATTTCAACAAGCAGGCTTATGTTTAATATTTTGCTTCATATTAGCCTATTTCGATGTTTATGTTATTAGCCTATTTCGATGTTTATGTTATGATGTTAAGTTTATGTTGTGTGTATGGTACTTTTATAACCGTTTGCTTTTGTAAGCTTTTAAGTTTTTGTACCCATGCTTTGTAGCCTTCGTACTTGTTGTTATGCTATGCACTACTTTAAGTACATCACTCTTGTGCCCTTTGTTGGATTTTTATCCTTAATGCAATTACCTTATGTTGTTGCATTGGTTGAGTGTTGGACATGCAAATGATACTTTGCAAATGAGCTTATTAGCTTGCATGTCCGGATGTTCATTCCATGTGTGAATGAGCATTGTGATCAATATTTATAATGATTGTTCGTTTTTGGTCAAGCCATGCTTTATTACTTAAGCCCATTTTTTCTTGATCACATTGTGCTTGCTCCATATGCATTACAAGTTTTCTGCATACAATGATCTTATTATGTTGTTGTGTTTCAGGAGATACTTGTACTTATGGTTCAAGAGCTTCACAGATTCTAGAGTTAGGTGTGAGTGAGTTTTGCTCAACTGTTTCCAACTCACGCGTTAAGTCTAGACTTTGTTATAGGGTTTTGCCACGGAATAGCCAAAGGGGGAGATTGTAATGTTGAATTTAATCAACCATTTTGTTGGCTTTATTTCGTGCCAAATTTGCTTGTAATTCAGCATTTATAAACCCTGTATTTAGGTGAGAATCATGTAAGGGTAGCGTGTGAAAGAGTGTGAAGATATGTTCTAGTTTGTGCAAAGAAGCAGAGACTCGCGATAGGAACTCGCAGGTGGCTCGCGACTGGCAAGCCGCCAGAAGATGGTCACATGCCAAGCATGTGGAGAAGCTGAAACGTCATGCCAGCTGTTGCACTATAGGACAAAAAGTACAGACTGGCCATTCAGTTACCTCGTGGCTGAAACTCACGGCTCAGTCAAGTCACGAGGCCAAGCCGCTAGCCAGCTCTGTTTTGGAAAAATTGACTCTTCGCATTCCAAACACACACCACTATAGAAAGACCCTTTTACCCACGAAATATAGAGAGCTTCCAGAGAGAATTTTGAGAAAGAAACCCTAGAGAAAAACAAGATTGATTCATCCACAATCTTCACATAACAAACTCTTTAAATTCCTCTACTATCACCCTCTCCATTGTCACATCCTTGAGAGGTTCTTAGCCAAATCATTTTCTCACCATACCCATATCTATGAGAAGGCCTTTTGGTGTTTTGAGAAGCAGTTAGGAAGGGACCAATTCATATTGGTTAATGCTATGGGCTATAGCGAAATTAGGTAAGCTAGAAAAGACAAAAGTTCGACTTGTTGGAGCAAGAAGTTTGGAGGGCTTAGGTACACTGGGTAGATTAGGCTTGGAGGGTCTATTGCTGTTCATGTATCCCAACTATATTTTCTAGTGGATTATTAACCACTTAGAGGGCGGCGAAGGGGTTTTATGCTGAGAGCTTCGGTTTTCTCTTCGATAACACATCGAGTGTTGTCCTTGTGTTTGCATCTCTCTTCCCTTTATCTTTGCCATTTAATTACTGCTGTGGTTGTGATTATTTATGGTTTAGATTGTTTATCAATTCTGTTTTAACTTATGTTCATGTTTCTCACATTTATTGTTTAATAAGAAGCTTGAATTGGTAATTGAAATTTGAGATCTAAACGTTTAAGGGTGTTTTATACACATATTAAACTTTCACTTATGCAGTTCCCGTTGTATGCTGCATTCAATAAATTATCACACACCCTTATCAAGAAAATAGAGAAGAAGGTACATCCCCAATAATTCCTTCATCCTTACTTGAGGACCAAGAAGCTCAATAAACTCTCATGAGAATAGGCTTTTGGATTTTGACTATATAGCGGTGTTCATTTTGTTCCCATCATGCACCAAATGTCAAAGACCTGTTATCATAATTCTTTACCACTGTATTGACATTAATCTATTTGTAATAAGACATCAAGAAGTTAGATATTTCTCTTCACAGTGTGTGCTTTGACTAGCGATAAAGAAACTTCATTTATGGTCGCGAAACCAAGAAAAAAAGAAACCCAAATTATCATTTTGGTTTCTATATTTTGGTAGTGATCAATTTAGTTCTTATTATTTTTTGTAGTTGATTTTGTTCCTACTATTAATTTGTTGTTTTATTTATGGATAACAAAGTAGAACGTATTTAAAACTTTTAACCATAAAAATCTTTGTATACTTTCTTTTGAGTGGTGTGTATTTCACACATGTTTGCACACAAAGTACATATATTTGCTTTTTTTGTATTAAAGTGGTGACTTGAAGGACTTGAAATCATGACTTTTAAGTGGAAATTGTGATTTCAAGTCACGAGGTCAATGCTAAAAAAGTGAATGTGTATACTTTGTGAATACAAATCCTCTATACTACTTTTTGTGTACCACTCTATATTCCACCAAGTAATACTTGCCATGTTTTAATTTTACTTTCCTTATAAAATAACTAAAGTTTAAAATAAAAAGCAATTATACATATGGTAAGTAGTAATTGGTAGAACATAGAGTGGTACAGAAGATTTATATTCGCATTTATACTTTGTATACAACATTGGGTGTGCACTAGTTATTATATTCGTTTTTTTAGGTTCGAAAAAAATCAATTCATTCCTATACCCCAGACTCATGGATGTATATCATGTACATTGTATAGAATGTCCGACTATCGATGAACTCTAGAAGATGAAGACAAATCAAATATCTGCTTTAGAACCCACTGAGTTGCTAGTAAAGGCAAATTCTACAAGAGCATCCAGTCTTAAAGTAGAAGACAATGTGATTTCCCTATGACCAGCGAAAAGGCAGAGGTAGAGACAGTGAAATTTCAAAGACCGAAACGTAGTAGCACATGAAAAAGGCAATTTGGCAACACTGCACCAAATCTGCCTCTAACAACTTGGAAAAAAAAATTAAAAGAAGAAGAAGAAGAAGAGAGAATGAGATTAAGGGTGTGCAACCAATCCACCAACCCGCTAAAACCAACTTGATCCAACCCAAGTTTAATATTTGTTTTGGGTCATGAATTCTTTTACTTAAGAATTTTGTTAGGTTTAACTTGTACCCCTTCAAACAATTCTATCTCCGCCTGCAAGCATCACCATAACATCAATCACCTCATCTCTCGTGGGGTTCTCTAATTCACCAATCCATCCCCACAATAAGATTTAACAAGTATTCCATTACCAACCGAAGAGCAAAAGTTTGAATTGAATTTATGTGGAAAAGAGAATCAAATTTTAGTCTTTATATTATTCCCTAATGCTGTTTAGAAACTTTACTGTTTAACTCAGCAAAGTTATCCCCTTGCACTCTCCATTATCAGATCTTTTTTCTTGTTTCGACTGTGATGCTCCACAAGTTGAAATGCAAAGAGTGGGATAGTCTAATACAAATAGCCTAGCTAAGATTTATTTATTATTAGTATTTTTGATAACTGAAAGTTGAGGGTGGAGAGATGAACCTTAGACATCCCCGATTCCCCGTCGATGCCAATTTAGCTATAATTCAGTTGACAATAGTTAGCTAATAACTTAGTTTCTTTTTAGTTTATAAAAACATATTCTTTGCCTTAATTTATAGGGTATGGCTTATTTTTTCAGTGATAGAAATGAGAAAAAAAAAAAAAAAAAAAGAAAAAAAAAAAAAAAGAGTCATTATTAAATAGTACTTATAACATAAAATATTATTAACATTTTAAAGTTTTTATCATGTAAGGTTTTTTTTTTTTTTTTTTTTTTTTTTTTTTTTTTTTTTTTCATTCATAGACCCTTGTCCTTCGTTAGTTAGACTCAAGATTAGAATTTGCGTTAATTAGCCACAATATATATTTTGTTTAAAAATGTACATGATCATAATTATTATAATAAAAAAAAATCTTTATTTTATGTCGAGCAGTATGGATCCTATTCATTCTAATTTGTGTCATTTGAAAGTATTTGACTTTGTTAGGTCCAACAAACTAGGTGTTGGCAACTGATGACAAAAAGATTTGAGTCTTGTTGAAGTTTTAATGTTAATTAATAATGTTAGGTTTTGAGTTTGTAATGTTGGCAAACAATGACAAAAACTAAGTTTCATTGGTTTAGAATGATCTATATTGAAGTCCAAGACAAAAAACTCAAGTTCGGGATGAAAAAAAATGAGTTACAATCTGTTTTGTTTTTATTGGTACTCGATTGGTATTCGATCGATTGAAAGTCATTTGATTGGTACTCGATTGGTACTTGATCGATTGAAAGTCGCGATCCGTTTTTTCCAGTATTTAAAGGACATCATAAGCTAACCCTAGAAAGGGTTTTTAGAGTTTTTTAGAGAGATTAGAGTGCATCTTATGCCTATTTTATTGATCTTGGGTTTTGTATCCAAAAACTCTCTAAGGTCTTTGTTAAGTTGTGTATTGAATCTTTTGTGAGATCTGAGAGGTGTTTACCTTCATACACACACATAGAGCTATGAAAATCAAGATTTGCATCAAGAACTTGATGGTGGTTTCAATTGCTGCATAAAAAACTTTCAAGAAGATCCAAAACTTTTGAGTGGAGGCTCAAAGTCACAAGTAGGAGAACTTATGGTTGCTGCAGATCAAGGAAAGAAGTAGTCCATAGACTCGAAACTATCATAGGGTCATGGTAGTAAGTTTTCTATTCGAGGCAGGAATAGTATGTTAGTGGTAGTAAGTTTCCTAGGTTATCATATCGTTGTGTTCTTTATTTTTCACATTGTTTACATGATATGATTTACTTGTGTTAACCTAGATTTGAATTATTTACCTAAGTAATCACTTGGCTAAATAACTAAGTTAATCAACTTGTGTCTTTAAGGGGTCTAAAAATGTACAAATAAGTCTAAGATGAAAGCTCTAGATTATCTGACGAAAACCAAGAATTTGTCAATTTGACTGCTGGCTTAACACCTTCCTCAATCAATTGAGAAAAGTTCAACTGCTGTTCGATTCCTAGTTCGACTGATCAAGAATCGTAGATTTTTTTTTTCTTTAGATCTGACATGATTTATTAAGTCAGCTATATACGAGTTTTGTAACCTTAATAGAGAGTCTATATAAAGGCCAATTAAGCACAACTTATTAAGAAGTTAGAGAGGTGGAAACCCTAAACTTTTTAGAGAATAGATCTAAGTCTCCACCTATTTAACCTATGAGAGTTCTAAAACACATATAGCCAATGTCATAAACAGGGAAGTTTGTGTGCAACCAGTTAACCATAGTTGCTAATCAAAATTTTGAGTGGAGATCTTAGAGTCACAAATAGAGGAGCTGGTATTCAATAGTCCAACATAGAAGAGTTTATGGATTCAAAACTGTGTGATCATGCTAGTAAGTACTATATGAGGTGACAATATATTTAAGGTTAAATCTATTATATAAACTTTGATTCTATTAATCAATATGTTGCCATGAAGATTGTTTATATTAAATCATCTCTAGGGTTTTTATTTTTTTATTTTTTATTTACTATGAAACCACAGTTTCACAAGTTTTCCTGGGTCATCGTATTGTTTTCTTCTATTATTTCCACTGGATTTACTGCTTTATTGTTTTATTAGCGATATATTTAATCAGTAACAATTAACCTAGAAATCAATCTGAATTCATAATTGGTTAATTTATTTGAAGTTGATTATTTCCGCTATAAAATCAACCAAGGGGGTCTAAAAAACCGAACAGACTTGTTATGCTGTTTTGCCTTATTTGCAGATTTTTGAAACGACAAAGATGACTGATCCTCATGAAGGGCCTTCCTCACGATGCTCCAATCCAAGAAATTTATTTTTCTGGATTAGTTAAGCAAAATAGGCTCCATTCTTCATTATGCAATTAGCCTTCAAGCGGAAGAGTACATAATTATTAATTAATACTTAATACAAAACAATGAGACATGACTTCATCCACACTAGTTCTGTAACTGAAGAAAAGTTATGTACCTTTCGTACAAAGATTCATAACAGTCTTCTATTACAAAAATCGTAAAAGAAACGCAAGTGCAAAAGAGCATTTAATTTAGTATTTATACCATATGTTTGCGAACTTTACTGTTAAACCGAACAATAATAACGAAAAAGTAGATACCCTTCCACTCTCTTAGTAGCACTTGATGATATGATAGCCATCTATAAAACCAAAGCGCAGTCATAAAGATGATATGTGACACAACTAATCCACGCTGCAAATTAAGAGAGATGGCGAGAGATTTGGAGAGAGGAAAATTAGAGGAAGAGAGAGAGAGGGACTCTTTCCAAAGGCTAAGGAAGCCCTATCTGGCAGTCTTGAACGGAGAATGGGACACAATGAAAGACTACTTCAAAAATAATCCCAAGGACCTCTTTTCTCGTTTGTCAATCGAAGATGACACTGCGTTTCATATTGCAGCATACAGCGAAGGAAAGGAACTGCTTCAATGTTTGGTTGATCTCGTAGAACCACCCTCTAGTTTATTCGAAGCCTTACAGATGAAGAACATACACGGTAATAATACTTTTCACGAGGTGGCAATAACTGAAAGAGTTGAAACAGCAGAATTCTTGGTTAAGAAACTCCAGCGGGTGTATGGACTAAACGATGGCAAACTAGAAGAGCTTCTCAAGGAAAAAAACAATCTGGGTGAAACCCCGATATATAGGGCCGTTGCCCTCGGTCAGACAAAAATGGCCAAATATTTGGCTACTAAAGTTGGGGATTTAAGTTATCACTTTGGAAGAAATGACCACATGTCCATTCTCCATATTGCTGTCATTGGCCAACACTTCGGTCTTTCTGATCTCTCTTATTGTCTTACTTTCAAAATGTTGAAATAAGAAACTTTATTACTCATAATTTTGATACATATATAAATAGCATGCTTTAACATGCTCTATCTTTCAAATGCAGACACCGCTCTATGGGTACTGAGAAAGGGAAAGGACCTTGCAAAAGAAGGGGAATTTGAAAATAAAGAGGAAGCAAGTGGCCTGACATGTCTTCACCTGCTAGCGAAAATGCCACATGTTTTCAGAAGTTATCCCGAATCATCCCACATGGGCGAACTGAAGAAATTCCTCTATTATTGTATGTCTCTGCGGCTATATATCATGTTCTTTCTCAACAAAAATATTTCTGTTTGACTCAACTTACTTCGAGCCCGAAACATTCTTGATATTATGGATTAGAACAAACATAATAACATAATAAATTTAATTATATGTTCTTAGTACAGGCCTTCCTAGTGAGTTCGAGGATGATGTTTGTGATGATGGTGATCAAGCTCAAATACCATCAAGTAAACCACTTTTTTCACTATGTACACTAATAATTGTTCCTGATATTCACTCTTCTTGCAATTCCTAGGCTATAGCTTTTCTTCGTATACACTGACTTTCTAATTATAGCATTCCCTCGAAAAACTTATTTTTGTGCTCATATTCTTCGTTCGTATCCTATCATGCTTCTAACAAAGTATTTTGTTCAATACTGCAGCGACTTTCAAAAAAGAAATTTTCAGTAAATACAGGGCTACGTGGAAGTGCCTGGCTAAAGGTGGGATATAATTTGTCTATGGTATATAACCGTTTCTTGGGGCACAATTTTTACACGCACTTTTCATTTCACTTAATAAATCCATTTTTATTTGAAGTAATAATATCTATTTCATACCCTCACTTACACATAAAGTATACATGCTCACCATCTCTGCACAAAAGTCATGACTTAAAGTCATGATTTTCAACTTTGATTAAAAAATTAAGGGTCTATTTGGATACCGCTTATTTTGCTGAAACTGAAAAATTATTGTTGAAAGTACAGTAGATAAAGGTAAAAGTTAATTAAAATAATATAGTATGACTCATGGATAGTGCCAAAAAGTACAGTGGGACTCATGAATAGTAGCAAAAATAAGCTGAATAGTGAAATAATTTTCATTTTTCATTTTAACCCAAACACACACTATGTATTATTAGTGCAAGTGAGAGTGTGCGATAGAAATTTCCCTTTTATCTTTTTAGCTTCAAAATAAAAATCTTTTGTTTTGCATAAAGTAAAATACACACGCACACAACAACAACAAAATAGAGAAAATATTTATTTGTACCTACACCAAAAACCCATAAAGATTTCTCTACAATGGGCTTAAAACTTTTTTCTCAAATATAAAATTAGATCTTGAGAGAGTTAGAAATATTTGACACAATCCACAAATATGATCCGCATATTTTCTGGGTCAAAATTTTTCTATAAATGGACTTGGGTTAAAGCAAGTCAATCCATCCAAACATGATTAATTAATGAATAGGCAATTTCCTTTTTAAGCTGCTTTACCCGCAATCAACATGAAATGACATGATTCATTATTCATGTCAAGATGAGCTAACCTATTTTAACATGAATTTATTTAAATCATAAATAAATATTGTTTTTATCCAACATAAATTTAAATTAATTTTAAATATAGAACTGAGTACTTAAAAGAATTTAAATAAATTCTTATTAAAACTCTAAAGTCTCTTGTTAGGTTCTAAAAGTTTTAAACAATTGGCAAACCATGGGTACGAACTTGTGTAAATATAATTTCCTAAGTCTATAGGTATAATTAGACAATATTCAAGGTACTACAAGTTAGAATACAAGAATAAGAAAGTTGCAGGTTTAGGAAATTCGAAACATACTAGGTTCAACCAGTCAAGACTATGATTCGACTGATCGAGATGCATTTCTACAGAATTTAATTAAAATCCAACAGCTCATTAAGTTGATTAAGTGATTAGGGTTTTAGATATAATTCTCTTGATATTTAAAGGAAACTCTAAGGCACGTTTTAAAAGTGGTTTTTAGAGAGAGAAGAGTGCTTCTTGTACCTCCTATTGTAGATATAAGGTTTATGTACCCAAAGCTCTTTCAAATCTTCTACCGGTGTTATTCTTTGATGAAACTCAAGATCCAGTGTTGTAGAAGTTGTTGCTATCACTAATCATCAAAGGTTCTAGAGATTTAAACCATCAAGGGTGGTCTTGGAGTCACAAACTAGAGTGTTTATGTGCAACAGATTAATAATAAAAGAGTCCATGAATTCGGAGCTGTGTGTGGTCATGTAAATAAGTACTACAGAAGGTAGCAGTAGATTTATGATTAAGTCTATTGTAAAAACTTCCATTCTATTAGTGAATTGCTGCCTTGTGGATTGTTTAGGTTAAATCCTCCTCAGGTTTTTTACCTTGAAACTGGACGATTTCATTGGTTTTCCTGAGTCATCATGTAGCTTGTGTTCTTTACTTTTCTGCTATTTGTAATATGATTGATGTTTGTTTAACCTAGATTTTGTTAATAGAACTAAGTAATAACTTGACTTTAAATTAGGTTAAACAATCTATATTTTTAGGGGTCTAATTAACTAACATCTCTAACTTTTTTATCCAAAACAAAGAAAAATCTCTAATTTAATTCTATCTTTCTTAATATGTTTATAATTAAATTTGAGTGAAACTTCATTTTGTTTGAAAAAAAAAATGCTTTTACTTCGCATTCTACTAGTTCTTTAATAGTTTAATTGATGTTATTAAGAAATAGAATTGGCGTAGAACATATTTATTTATATTTATAATAATTTATATGCATACAAAATATAAAAACATATTAACCATTTTGTGTAATATTCTTTAAATGGGTTGAAATAGGTCATTGACTAATAGAATATGTTTATTAAACAGGTTCACATGGGTCATTTTTGTGCCTAACAGGTACCATTTATTAAATCTATTACACAAATCATGTCATGTCAACCTCCATACTAAAAGGGCCATATTAGAGTTGAAGGATTTTGATACTGTTATTAAATGAGTCAAAGTTATAGTAGAACATACTTTAAGACGATTCGCCGATATGATATGAAGACGAAACATTAACATAAAAGAATGGCCCCATCAATTATGTAGGAGAAAAAGTATTATTTCTCTAAAAGAATGGCCCCAGTATTCTAAATATACAAGGGATGTTCATTATACAAAGATGTGATACATTGTAGTCACTTATGTGATGTTCAATTTAAGCTATAAATAGAGAAAGGGTTAAAATTTACAAGTTATCTAGTTATATTATATTATATATATCGGTTTGATGCGAACAGGTATAGAAGTACCCTCAAAATTTGAGATTTTTATTTTTATCGGTTTGGCGCGAACAGGTATAGAAGTAGCCCCAAATTTTGAGATTTTTATTTTTTATTTTTAATTGTTGACAATTAAATTTTAATTTAGAATGATAAACTGTATATTTCGTTTTTTAAATATGGGATCAGTTTAATTTTGGTACACAAATTTTTTTATTTAAAAAAAAATGTGTTTATTCAAACCTTTTAATTTTTTTAAAAAAATAAAAGAATTTAGTTCTTCCATCAATTTTTTTTTTTCCTTTTATTTCTTAAATAACAGCATGCTGAGTTGGTATTATATAATTTATCTAATTTGCTAATTCATTTAGTTGGTGAAAGAGTGTTTACATTCAATTTTGCTTCTTTTGTCTTAGACTCCATTTATTTTAAAGTAAAATTTTTTTCTTAAAATTTTTTCTCATATTTAGGTGTTTGTCTAAATGTAAAATGTGGTAAAAATTATAAATTTTTTATGTTGGCCGTAAAATACTTTATAAAAAGTTGTAAAATATTTTAATTTTAAAATTTTGGTAAAATTTATAAAAACACATGATGGCCCTCCCTACCCAATTTTACATTCAATTTTGCTTCTTAAAATTAATTTGTAGATATAAAATATTTTATATTTAAAAATATTTTACTTCGAAACAAATAGGACGTAAATTATGGCTTCAAAATGGAATCTTTTCTACATTAATTATCTACTTTGCAATACACTCAACATTTTACTCATTAATTTTTAAAACATTCTATTAAATATTCTTATTATTTTGTATTCACCACACTCCTCCAATTTTCATCCCTTCCCATCCTATCGCCATCTCTTTTAGACCTGCCCCTACCCGATCCATGCCAATCCCCGATCCATGCCAATCAGCCACCCTACGGCTTGCTCAATGCTCAAAGCTTCTTCCTCTTGTTCTCTTATGTCCAGGCTCTTCGCTTCATCCTCTCTTTCCAAGAAATTCATTGCTGCCCCTTTGATCAATTACTAATCTCTCAATTTCTAGTCTGCAATTCAATCCATTCGATGCTTGGTCCCTTGCAGTTGTAGGAGCCATGGTGTTGATTGGTACTCTTTGATTGGTCTCTACTCTCAGATGAGGGTCATCGCTCCCGTCACTGAACCTTTCCAGAGGAAGACCGCCACTATGCCTATAGTAGTCTCTATTTAATTACCGAGAAAGCTGAGCAAATTTGAAGGAAAAAGAACAATTACCAAAACTTGTTTATTGTTTGTCAATCACTATTTTAATTTTTAATTTTTTAAAGTATATTTTAGGTATATAAATCACTCATGTAACAACTCAATGAATGGATGTTATGTAATTTAATTTTATATTCCTTTATCAAAATTAATCTTATCAAACCTTCACATGATATTTACTTGTTGAATTATTATATATGATACGGTGTAATTGTAACAAGAGATACTATTAAAATAAATGATTAAAAATAGGAAAAAAATTATTAGTTTATATTGTATTATCAATGTAATATTTACATTGTAGATTAAATGAAAGTGTATAATATTGTACACATTTTCATAAAATGGTACAATTTACAATATTGAATGTACAATTTTTTGCAAGTGTATACAATATTGTACATATTTGTTTAGCGTATAATGTTATATTGCTAGTACAATGTAAATCATTAATAGTCCTAAAAATATATATTTAAGTTGAAAATATTTTTGTCAAGATACTTAGAAGTCTCTTTAACTCTCTCTCTCTCATGCATATATAATATATCATGTATATAGGATGGCCGGCTATCGATACACTCTGGAAGATGAAGAGAAAGCATAAATCAGCTTCCAAACTCACGGATTTGCTAGCAAAGGCAGATTTTACGTGGAAAAAGAGTTGTGAAGTAGGTAATGAAAGGACGATTTCCTTAGGGAAAGAGAAAGAAAGAGGCTTACAAGGTCAGCAAGGGGAAGAGAAACCATCTGGCCCAACGGAAGTGGGAGGACAAGGCACAACCGAGAGAAAGCATTACAAATCTTACAGTACCCCATTGCTTGAAGCAATTTGCAATGGCATAGTTGAAATATTTGACGTTATAATTGAAAAGCATCCACAGGCAATTGAGTACATCAGTGACGATGAGGAAAACATATTGCATGTGAGCATTGGCCACCGTCAGAGGGATATATTTCGTCGAGTAAAGAAGATGGAAGTGATAATGAAATATAGATTGGTTCCGAGGATTGACAAGAATGGCTACACCCTATTGCATCATGTTGCAGACATGAAATATTATGAAGGAAGAGAACAAGCTGGTCCTGCTTTCCAATTACAAGAGGAGTTGAAATGGCTTCAGGTAAGAGCTAGCTTTATTGAGTTTTGACACCCCTCTTATAATTAGCTTTATGGTCTTTGTTAACCTTAAATTGGTTAATAAAATCAATTGGTCCATAAGAGAAAATATTTTTCACAATTGTTGATAAATCTTTGTTGTGACTGATACATAATAAAAGTTGAATAATTAATCAACCTGAGTTAAAGTGATCATAGCTTGTAAACTTATCCATATACATGGCTACTTTTAAAAATATAAAATTAGAAACATTGTTTTTTTTTTTCATTAAAAAAAAAAATCATAGTTTAATTCATACATAAGTTAAAGACTATTAATGGCCATTCTTATATTTTCTTGACTCTTAAAAAAACTTTGTAAATACTTTAATATAAGTTTAACAAACTTCTCGATTAATATTGCAATGATTAGTAAATACCTTCACCAAAATTAAGAAAGTGCTATAAAATCCTTATATTTAAAAAAGGACTTGGTTTATCCTTTAAAAAATAAATAATTATCCTTGAATGTGGTGTTATCTTCAATATAAAAATTAACAAACTTCTCAATTTTTGACCCAAATAACTTCCTCTCAAGAATTAAATTGACCCAAATAATCCTAAAATATAAAAATGAGAAGTTGACAGTGTCAACTTAATTGATACCTGTTGCCCCTTCTAAAAACTAAAAAATGAAGAAAAAATAACACTATTTAATAAATACCTAAATATGCTAAAGTCAGGTGTTACTTCATTAATTACTTCCATATTGAAGATGTCAAATACTTCAAGAAATGTTGTCAACTAGTGGACAAACTATTAGAAGCTCGAAATTCTTAGTCAACGGTGGGACTAACAATAGAAAAATGAGACCTTCAAATTTTAAATATATTAAAAATTGGTTTCAAAATAGTTATACATGGCTATCTCAAAATAAACAAATTGGTCACTTGTAGTAATGTGATTACAGATTATGCATAGTAAATCCTTGTATGCATGTGTGGTATGACTTAATTTAAATGTTTGGAACTTCGACATTTGGTTGCCATGATATTATCTGGCAACACATAAATGACTTATTTGTGTATTTTTTTAATTTATTTTCTAACCCTTTTTTTTTTTTTTTTTTAATTTGAAGATTGTAGAACATGGAATTAGGTAATAAATATTATTTTTATTTTATTGGTAAATTATGGAAAAACCATTTGCAATATTTGATTTTTTTTTTTAAAAAAAAAAAAAGGAAAATAGTGTGAATAATTTAGTTGTGTTTGCTTTTTTTTTTTTTTTTTTTTTTTTTTTGACATTTCAAATTTCTTTTTATTTTATAAAAAAATTAAAGAAAATATATGACAAGTTGTAATAATTAATGAAGCATAAAGTGAAATATAAAAAGTGAGATAAGTGATATTTTTTCTAACAATCACAGCTTACAAGTATCCCTGGTGAGTATAAATAATGGGAACACAAATTAAAAAGTTTCTTATGACATGTACGTTTTCCCTATGTTTGGTAGTGTAGACTGAAGAAGAACTCATTCTTGTTCACTGATTGCGTCTACGCAGCGTGTGCGAAAGATAATTCCCTCCCATTATGAAATACACCGCAACAATGATAATATGACTGCAGACGAGTTATTCCAAGAGACACATAGTAAACAACTCAAGAATGCGCAAAAGTGGATAAAGGAGACCTCTCAATCCTGCTCTGCAGTTGCTGTCCTTGTCGCCACTGTAGTTTTCGCTGCTGCCTACACCGTCCCAGGAGGTAACGATCCTTCAGGCCGTCCAAATTTCATCGACTCTCCGTTCTTCATGCTCTTCACAGTCATGGACATTGTCTCCCTTGCATGCTCCTTGACTTCTGTCGTCATGTTCCTCTCGATCCTCTCATCTCCGTTTGAGTATGAAAATTTCCGCACAGCTCTCCCTCGGAAGCTGTTAATAGGCTTCACGTTGCTCTTCTTCTCCGTGACAACGACCATGCTTTCTTTTGCAGCAACTATTTTTCTCCTCCTTCATTTTCAGAAGAAAGCTTGGACTAATACGGTGATTTACACGGCTGCGTTCCTTCCTGTATCTATGTTTGCGCTTATGCAGTTCCCGTTGTATGCTGCATTCAGCAAATGCTTGCACACCCTTATCAAGAAAATAATGAAGAAAGCAATTCCCCAGAAATTCATTCCTCATTACTTGAGGACCAAAAAGCGCAAGATTTATTAAGAATTAATGTGAGAGGGTCTCTATAACCTACCAGTTAGCCTGCTGCAAGAAATAAACTCTCCTGAGGATGGGCATGTTTTCTTTATGTGATGGTGTACATTTTGTTCCCATCATAAACTAAATGTCAGAAATCTGGATATCATTGTATTGGCATTATTAATATATATGTAATAAGACAACAAAATTGGATATTTCTCATGATTGTGTGAACTTGATTTGTGATAATAGGAACTTCTTTCTAGTTCTAGTATAAGTGGTGCGGAGCTATAAAATTTTATTAGGGAGTCAAGCTAACTATATTATTAATTTTTAAACTCCACAAATAACACACATACGAATGTATAACTTAGTTTCTCAAAAAAAAAAAAAAAAGTGTAATTTACACTTAAAACATGTCTTTTCACATGGTTTATTATATTTATTATTTTTTCATATATAAGAAAATTTTATCGAGTATGTTTTATATATTTCAAGATAAATATAATAATAAGAATACTAAATGAAAAAAACTATTCTTTCGTTTATATATGACAAAGTAGAGATTGTACAAACTTTTTGGTCAAAAGTTCCATTTACACTTGTTAATTTTGCGCAAAAGTCATTTTAGTCATTTTACTTTGAAGTTAGTCATTTTAATTCAATAACTTTGCCCAAAAATCATTTTAGTCCTTTAAATTTGAAGTTAGTCATTTAAGTCCTATAACTTTACCTAAAAATCATCTTAATCCTTTAAAAACTCAGATATTCTATTCAATTTGTCCAAAAATACTCAAAACAACCAATTTGAATGATTAAAATGATTTTTATATATAGTTATTAAACTAAAATGACAATTTTCAAACTTAAAAGACTAAAATAATTTTGAGATAAAGTTACAGGACTAAAATGAATAGGTAAGACTTAGGTACAGTACTTAAGTGTTGTCCCTTAGATTCTACTTTTAAAATTTTGTTATATGGATTTTTTCTTATTATATGGAAGTGTATTTTTTAGTTAAGTAATCAAATGGTTGAATTTTAAGATGAGAACTTATAGAACAACACCTAAGGTATTGTACTTAAAATTTGTCCAAAATTAATAACTTCAAACTTGAAGAATTAAACTGATTTTTGGATAAAATTTACAAGTGCAAATTGCATTTTTTCCAACTTTTTGCCACAAAAATCATGGTATCTTTTCTTTTAATGAAAAAAAAAAAAAAAACTAATGCATTCCTATATCCCTAACTCTCTATATATAAAACAAAAAATAATTTATTTCTGACACTCAAAAAATATTTTTTTATTAAATAAAACTATTTATATATTTTTGGAAACATATATACTTTAGATACTATTAAAGTTAATGAGCTATGTGTAAAAAAAATAGTACTTTAAATGAATATGCCTAATAGAAAAAAAAATTATATATATATATATATATATCAATAAAATAGAGAAGGAAGGAGCATTTTAAAATAGCCAGGGGCCAACCCCCCAAATTTCTAACCTCATTATGCTTTGATTGTAAACTTTGTCAAAACTAATTTGTGCCACAATCATTTATGACACCTAACTTATAGTTACACTAGATATAACTTGAATTTAACTCTCTATATATTAGATTGGTTCAAGTCACATGTGATATGTGTAACTTTACAAGAGTTACATTTATTTTAAAAGGAAATATCTAAAGGTGAAAAAGACACTACTTAATTATCATGTCATAAATATTCTAAAATTAATGACTTTTTTCCCTCCACTACACATTGTTTTTTTGAAAAATGCTACTTCCACAATATCTTCACAACATTTTCACAACAAATCGTAGGTAATTAATTCCTCAAAAAAAAAAAAAAAAAACCATAGGTGATTAGTTGTTATTGGTTCTATTTTTATCATACCACTAAAATTACTTTTTTGCCCCACCAATAATAACTCACCATTGAAAATTATTTTCCAAAATTTGATGACTTCTTTCTTTAATTCCTAATCTTACTGCCTCCTCCATGACTCCATCCTTTTCAACGGACCTGCTGACTGCATGGTACTTGTGGCCATTGGTATCGGTTCCTCTCATTTTGTATGAGAAAATTATTTTTCTAAAGTTACTTTAAGAGTCTGTTTTGGAACAATTTATTTAGCTGAAACTGAAATGTTTTTACTGAAAGTACTGTAAATAAAGCTCAAAAGTAGTAGAAATAGTACATGAGACCCATGAATACTACCAAAAATTGCAATGAAACCCATAAATAGTAGTAAAAATAAGCTAAATAGTAAAAATTAAAAGCTGATTTTTTAAGTCAATGCTAAACACAACCTAAATATGGCAGTATCTCTATAAAATATAAAGTATATGCACTGCAAATTATTTCTTCATTGTTGGTTTGCAGGAAGGATCATACTAATAATATAAACAAAGGCTCATTGGGTCAATTCAGCCCATGTGAGCAGTGATAGAATGGCTAATTGAATATTGCTTGGTTACATAAGAGCATTTGCATTAATCAATAATCAATGCAAAATAGAAAAAAAAATTATCAATTTTATGTATTTAATTTCTAAAATGAGCAGTGATAGAATGGCTAATTGAATATTGCTTGGTTACATAAGAGCATTTGCATTAATCAATAATCAATGCAAAATAGAAAAAAAAATTATCAATTTTATGTATTTAATTTCTAAAATCACCTCTCTTAGTCAAGTTAAAAATATGTAAATTTGTAAAATTGCTATAGTAATTATGTAAATTTACACTAACACTATTCACTTTGCATATAATTTTTTATCTTTTCTTTATGTATCCCGAAACTGAAGGAAAAGAGCGAATGATAGTTATTGTGTGTAAAGAGAAAGAAACAATTTTTAAAAAATAAATAACACTTAATATTTTAATGTAATATTGTATAAAATAGATAATCTGATGTGAGGTATTTTGAAAAATAAGTATTTAAAATAGAAAAAGTAAATTCTTATGCTAAAATAGATGAAATTTTTTGCACGAGTTGATGTAAATGCTCTTTGGTTGTTTCTAATTTATAGTCCGTAGTCCATGTCATCAGAGCTAGACGAATATTTCATATGTGATGCGGTGTATCTGCAACGAACAAAACCGTTATTCCATATTTACATACCGTAAATTTCATTTGCTTTAGGAATAAAGCAAATAATTGGTTTTCACCCTGGCAGACGTACTATTAATTTCATTTTCTTTGACATCAGTAGTTGTATTTCTCGCTATCACCACATCACCATTTCGATTATATGCCGTGTTGAGTACTATGGCAAACACCTTGAAATGCACAAATTATTTTCTGATATGTGGCATTGTTTGTCCATATAATACCAATAGAATGTAGGAAGTTGCCACATATCATTGTAGTATGCTTTGAAAAGGAACACATGTCATTGTAGTGTAGATCCATCGATTTTGGAATCCAACTTTTATATATACAAATAATTTTCTAACATGTGGCGTTGTTTGTCTGTATAATACTAATAAAATGTAGGATCCAGCTTTTATAATATAATATAAATTTGCTACTCTCTCTCTCTCTCGATTATTTATTCTTTTCTGCAACTTTACTTTAGACTGATGAATTTGTGTGTGTGTGTGTGTGTGTCTCTCTCTCTCTCTCTCTCCGTTTTGGTTTGAGTTAATTGTTAGATATATTAGAATTGAAAATTTAAGTTTATATCAACATACAATCTAAATGTCTATGTATTTGAACATGCCTTTCAATTATTTGAGTAATATCAATTGTAAATTTGTGATGAAGTTTGAATTTTTTTTTATGATTAGGAACACATCAACTTGTAAGTTATATATAATGAAATTTGTAGTATTCCTAATATCACTTTACAATTTCAAGTCCTTTTTTTATAATTGCTGGGGCCTTTTTTATGAAGGGATTAGAATTGCTTTTCCGACCTATTTGGATTGACGGGGGTTTGGATTGAAAACAGGCCATTAATGGTGGCCTTAGTCTTCGATCTTAAGCTGCAGCTGCGAAGAAGGCTACGCAATAAATACCACAGTTGAATGAAAACATTAAAACATTGACATGGCTGTGTACGAATAAATTGAAAGAGAACTACCCAGACAGATACAATATTTGATATTGTCAATATTTTTAAGAGAAAAAACCAGTTAGAATTCATAATTTGTTGCTGACATTGCTCAATGCTTCAGCCACACTCCATACTTATCACAAGGGTAGGAAGTGATTTCTGCAGATCTTTCCAATCCATCTTAAATTCAAATAAGTGCCTTAACTTTAGCCATTCTCTTCCTAATAAGCTGAGGCGAGGCTTAACTTTGTTGTTCCTCTCCGTCTTCATGATGATGATAGCGCTTGGAGCTACAATCCTCCTCATGATACATAAGGGGGAAGAGTGGACAAAAACTATCCTATGTGCCGTCTCGTTCATGCCAGTCGGGCTCTTTGTACTTTCATATTTCCCTCTCTATCCCTCACTATTTAAAACCATTGAGTACTTTCTCGAGAAGGCATGGCATGTAATTTCGCTATCTATGCCTAGGGAAACCAAATTCTACACTCGACCCCCTAATCCCTCAAACCATCAATCTACCATGTCCGTTTGAGAGTGCTATGATGCTAGGCTTTAGGAATCACTTGTCGCCAATAAGAATTTCCTATTAGACAAAACTGTCATAGCTTTAGCTTTTTCTCTCTTTTATTATTTATTTTTTATTTTTTTTATTTTTATGTGTTGAATACTACCTAGAAAACTATGTATTTGATTCTCAAAAAAGGAAAAAAAAAAATGTATATATATATATATGTTATTTAATGTTTGTATTGTTTTGGTATCATCCCATTTCCCAATTGAAGCATCCCAAATACAATGATGGTTCACCTCTTTCCTCCTCCCAGTTTTTGCTCACACTTAAGGAGTTTAAATCCCACAAAGGGAAATGGCTATAATTTGAATAATTAGTCGAAACCCAATGGGATGTACAAAATACAAATATTCTTAAAAAAAAAAATGTTAAAATGTAAATTGCACCCTTAAAGTTTAATTAAAATTCATTTTAGTTTTCTAACTCTAATTTCATTCAATTGAGTTCTTTAAGTTTTAAATTTATTCAAATCAGTTTTTTAGTCCAATTCCATTAAAATTAATGCCATTAAATACACAATTAACAAATGAAAAAGATTTTTTGAAAAAAAAATTACCACAAAAAATATCTTTAATTTTTTTTTATTAATTTTATAGATTTTTTACATGTGAAAATAATTTTTTTTAATGGGGATTTTTTAAAAATTGGGTATAAGACTTGAATCAAATAAATTTGAAACTTAGAAGACTTAATTAAATGAAAATTAAGTTAGCAAAGTGAAATGAATTCTAGCCAGACTTAGAAAGTGCAATTTGCACTTTAGCCAAACCAAAATAATAATATTTCAAAGCATACAATGAACTAAAAGCACAACTTGTATTTTCATAAAATGGTACTAGAAGCACAACAGTGAAGAATGAGACAGAAAAGAGAAAGTAGATTTTTCTTGCTCAAAGCTAAAACTCCCTCTTTTCATACACAAGAATATGGGTTTCAATGTGATTAGAATAACTCCTAGGTGTAAGGGAGTTATTTTTGTATATTGGCATATATGAAATCAAAACGCACTTTACTTGTAATTTAATCTTAGTTTCTAATGTATTCAAGAAGATCATTTATTGTCCAACAAGTGGTATTATTGAAGACATGAAAAATACTCAAATAATTGCTCAAGAAAATTTGAAACTACAAGCCCCAATACCCCCTCAATACCTGTCAATCTATCGAGAATTAATGAAGTTCGATACCTGTCACAATACCTCTTGATCTATTGAGCTACAAGATTTTTGATATAGCCTACAATGTTTTATTCTAAGTGGCTATTGTTTATGGGTTTGTGTAACCTAATAGGAAAGCCTATTTAAAAGTCTCATTAAGCTCCTATATAAATAAGGTGTTAAGACACAAAAAATCCTAATGCTTTATAAAGTTTCCCATATCTTCATTATTGAAACCCTAGCCTCCACTTTTTGAACCTATGAGTTCATAAAGTAAAAGAAGGAGATATTGCAATGACGCTTGTGCATCTTTGGGTTCTGTACCAAGCAAGGTCTCTAGCACCAACAATTGAAGATTTTATTGGTGTTTTTGTGTAAAGCTGCTTCAAATCAACTACAACATGCTATGGAGTTAGTCACATAGTAGAATTCATGCAAAGATGTTAGTCACATAATGAGATCCGTGTATGGAGAAGCCTTTACAAGAACAAGTCCAATTGGGTATTGAAGCTGATACTGACATTGGTCAGTAGATTCAACTGTAAGTTAGTATGTTAGGATAGTCTGGTGGGTAAGATTTCTTATACTTGTAACCATTTAATTCTTAATTAATGGATTCTTTAGGAGTGGTCACTTGAAATTCACGTAGTGGAATTTTTGTTTGTGAAGATTTTCTCTATCGTGATCAAATCACCATGTCAAATTTATTTTCCGCTACTTCTAATTTAGTTTGGTGATTTGATTGTTCATCCACTTAATTGACATGTAATTTGAATCATTAATCAACTTAGGTAATTGAATCAATTAACTATGGTCAATCTTTATTAACTCAACAACTAAGATTATGTTTCACTCTTATTTGAAGGCCCCAGTCGCACACAACAGCTAAGGGGTTGTGTGTTGGCATCATTATGATGGGCAAAAAATGGTTAGAAAACAAAGTATACTAATCATGCAACTCGTGACCTTGTCGTAACCTAGCAAGTCATGGGATGGTTGTGACTTGCCTATTCAGCACTTTGATCTAACATTTTGCCATGTGTTACTCATGGGAAGAGCGTGCCACCTAAGCTCGCAAGATGAATCTAAATGCAATTTTCATAAATGCAGATAAGGCTCAAGTACAATCTATCCTAAATACAATTAAATCCTAAAAAGATACATTAAAATAAAAATAAAATATTTAAAGTTATCTTGTAATAAAGCTAATTAACATACACTTTTTATAATTCAACAAAGTGAGCTCAACAATAACTGCAAAGTATAGGATAAAGTAGGACTAAGAGCATCCATATTGGTGGTGCTAAATTTTTTAGCTTTTAGCATCTAAAAAAGTCTTCTTTTTGTTTTGTTTTGTTTTGTTTTGATTTTTTTTTTTTTTTTTTTTTTTTTTTTTTTTTTTTTTTTTCACTTACCATTTCATAACTCACTCCACATCAATACTCTTATTTTCATAACAAAGTTAAACCCTATTCATTCATATTTTTTTTTCTCTCTCATATTCTCTATCTTTCTCTTCTTCTTTGTCTCTTCTCCCTCTCTTCAAGCCACCAAACCCACCACCCCAAATCAAATACTACCACCATCACAACTACCACCACGACACCACCACCATCACGGCAACTTCAAACTCAATTAAAAAAACCAGCAAAAAAAAAAAAAAAAAAACCCAAACTAGCAGAAAAAACCCAAAAAATAGTACAGTAGCAAGTTGTCAAATTTTTTTAACCATGGCACCACCAATATAACACAACATTTTGTAGTTTGTGATGCTCAAAATAGCATTTAAGCAATATACTTCCACCAATACTGATGCGAATTGTGAAGTTTTATCATGTTTCACGCTTATCCAAAAAAAATACAAATTAAAATAATTTAAAAAATAAAGAAAGAAAAGAAAAGCCAATGCATGTATCACGCGCTTATGATATTGATATACCTTTAAACTTGCTAGGACCATAGAACACATAATTTTAAATATCCTTGGAGGGTGGAGACAATAACCTATAATCTCTAATATATTTCAGAGCGCACGCACGCACACACACACACAAATATACATATATATATATATATATATGTGTGTGTGTGTGTGTGCGCGCGCGCGTGTGTGTTTTGGGCCAATTATGTCCATCAATCTAGTTCCTTTTCCAAAGAAAAAATCCACAACTTGCTAGCCAATTATAGATGATAGAAATTGAACTGCATATCATAAATGGGCAGCACTTATTTTCAAAAAACAAACAAACAAACAAACAAAAAAACCAACAAACACTAAAATCCTACTTAGAGCTAATGTGCTAACTATTTCCTTAAAAAAATAAAATTTAAAAAAATAAAAAATAAAAATAAAAATAAAAAAAAGCTAATATGCTAACTAAGCCTCTAAGAAATCTAGTTCGTTGGTTCTCTAAATCTAATCTTTATCAAAACATAAAATCTCAATTAAACAGTTGAAGCAAAGTACCCTAAATGTGCAAGATCCCTAATTCCAAAACAAGGTGTTAGGCATTTCGAAGAAAAATATATTAGCGATAACGAGTTCACCCCAACGGATCAATTAATGTTTGAACTTTAGAACTAACTATTGGTCTTGTGCCCTCCTATTCAAAACTTTGATAGGCTTCCTCCCTATTGATCTATCTAAACATACATCAAACTAACTAATAATCATACAATCATATGGGAGCTTTTTATTTTTTATGGTATACAGGAGCTTAACAACCGAGTTTTCCCATATCACACTCCAAACTAAGAAAAATACACTAATACTCCCACTATAAACGTACATATCTGCCCCCTTAAAAAATTCTTCCCCATTTTTTTCTTAGGGTATTACACACACAACTATGACCACAGTTTTGCTCTCTTTTTTTTCTTTTTTTTCCTTTCCTTGAGAGTTTCACAATCTATAGCGTTCGCTCCTAATGATAGCTCTTTATCATTAGATCAAGACACCAATCGATTTTTGGTATAGGCGAAAATTGAACTCCAAATCTCTTATTCAATCATTAAAACTTTTACCAATTGAGATAACTAGAACTTACGACCACAATTTTGCTTGAGGAAGAAGTGTTGAATCTTAATTTTATATCGTGATGTGCCTCAAAGAATTAATAAAATATGATTCATTACTGTCTTTATCTTAAAATAGTGATTAAATAATATTTTTTCCATACCAAAGAGTTTCTGCGCACTTTAATCTTTATATTATGCTTGTCCTGGCGGGCCAGCAGCATACTTTACTAATCAATTAAGCAAAGTATTCTTCTCCAAAAAACAAATTAAGCAAAGTATCTTCTCCAAAAAAACAAAAAAATTGGATACCTTCCAAATAGACATCATTATGACCATAATAACATAGCTGTGCTCAAGGGAGAAGTTTTGAAATTGTAACTCTTAGGGTGCGTTTATATACCACTTATTTTACTGAAAACTGAAAACAATAAAAAAAAATAAGTTTCGAATTAGTGTTCACTCCAAAAACACTATTCATTTACCTATTTGCACTGTTCATGTCCCATGAACAATGCAATAGGCACTGGTTTAAAAAATAAAAAAATAAAAAAAAGGGCTGAAATGCAAAATGCTATCCACCAGCCGTGATCCAAACGCTACCTTAATATCGTGTACCTGAAGGCTAAAAATCAAAATTCATAATTGTCTTCCATAAAATAATAATAAGAGCACTCATATTCACTATGGTAAAATGGGTTCATAAAAAAAAAAAAAAATTACTATGGTAAAACGGTATAAGAGCCAAATTTATTCAACCAACTCTAAAAATTCCTAACATCAACTTATGAATTTATTGTGCAAAATGCATTTTAACAATACTTGTGCAAATCTACACGAGCACCACAGCAATTATACATTTTTTTTTCCTTTGAGAATGATAGATTAGAATGGATGATGATTATGATATGTAAAGAGAAGAAAACCAATAAAGAAATCAACAAAATTTGATATTTTAACAAAATAGAGTTTTAAAATAAATAATTTGATATGGTTTTTTTTTTTTTTTTTTTTTTTTGGGTTGAAAAAGTGGTTAGATAAACTATAGAAAGTAGATTTTTCTGTTAAAATAGATAATAACTTTTGCAAAAAAAAAAAACCAATGTTAATGCTCTAATAATAATAATAATCCGTATCAAAAAAAAAAATAATAATAATAATAATATGAAATGAAATCAAGATAAAAATTATAAAATCATGCTTTTTCCTTACGAAAGAGAAATTAATTTATCAAAAAAATTTAGTCTTTATGTATATTAGGCTTGTAGTGACTGTGCACTTTACAGTTCAATAAAGCAAAGCCAAAAGAGATTCCTCTCATTCCCCATTTAGACGGCAGCTGTCTATAAAACAAAGCACGATCACCACGATAGTCTCAGAACTAGTACGTATTCCTTTTACACATAGATAGGTCTCACATGTGGGTCGAACACATGAAACGTATATTCATATGAGAGAGAAGTGTAGCACACGGGTCTACGAAATAAATCTTTTGTGAAGTTTTGAATTTTAATATTTTAACATCGTGTACATAAAAGACTCCAAAAAATAAAATTCATAACAAACTTTATTCTAAATCTAAGATTAAATAATATATCTTGCATAAAAAGAGTGTATGAATTAATCTATATATAATGCTTGTATTAGCTTCACACTGTTAATTAATTAAACAATGTGGAACCCTTCAAAGTATGCGCACATTTTGACCATATTGTTTGTCCATGAGAGAAGTTCTTAAACTTAATATTTCAATATTACGTACCATTATAATGTGTTAAGGCTAGAAATTAAGATTCATAATTTTTTTTCACTAGGAAATAAAAGAATCCTAGAATCAAGGTTAAAATATACATTTTCCGTACATAAGAACATCTTATTTATTCTTAATATATTAGGCTTTATTGGTTTTACGCTTTATCAATCAGTTATAAGCAAAGTAGATACCTTTCATTCTCTCTTAGATGTCTAGGTCTATAATACAAAGACAATCGGGATGATGTTATCAAACACAACTAATCCATATAGCTCACAAAGGGAGAGAAAAATGGTAAACCCTAGGCAATATTGTTTTATTATTGTCTCTTATTATCATCATCATTATCATTATTAACATTATGTTTCTTTGCTCATTACTACTGTTATTAACATTACTTTTGTCGTCTGGTTGTTGTTGATAAGAGTAATGTTACAGTCACAAATTGTTTTTGTATTTAGTCACAGAGATTGTACAGATTCATTCATTCAGTTGAAATCAATATTTTCTTCAACTTCAATTCTCTAACACTCCGTTTCTTCTTCAAGATTCTTGTGCTTTCTTATAGTACTGACTATAAGACTTGATAGTCCAAAGGAAATCAGTGCTAAACTACGTGCCCCAAATGGTGAACACTGCTAGATGCGACTCTCTAATCACTAGTTGGCTGAGAGTTTGATTTATTTCACCAACACACGACTGGATATTGCTTATATTGAACGTACCTTGTCTGTCAGTTCATGACCACAACCTGATCTGCGCACTATGTTGTCATCTTTGGATCTTTCAATATGTGAAGGACACATTCTTCATGGTCTTCTTTTCTCATCCTTTGCTTCCTACATGTTTCCTTTACAAGTTTGAGTTTTCTTCTAAGCCATTCTCTCATCAGCCTGCTAACACCACCTTCGAGATGCTCTGTTACACTTTGGTATACCTCAGCATGCCTATCCTGCTTATTGTGATCGCAATAGTGTAATTCAAATTCCTACAATGATGTATTTGACAAGCACACCAAATATGTCGATATCAATTACTATTTTGTGCGTCGTCACTGGCAATAGTGCACGCTCCATTTTTTCCTATAACACATGCTAATTCGTTGCCAATTTATCTACCAAGCCTCACCCTCCAAATTTTTTTTTTATTCCTCCTGTTACCAAACTACCATCTCGCGTTTGAAGGAAAATGTTTGAATATTAATTTAGTTTAATTTTAGAACCATTGTCACAAAGTTTCAGGCTCATACTATTTTCATATAGACTACTACCATTTCTTGTAAAGGATCCATAAAGTGTGCCTATAAATAAGCTTCACATTTTATAGTTTTATACATTAAAAAAAAAAATCTTATGTTATTTTTTTCTCATTTATCTCTCTTTATTTTAACATGTACAATAAAGATATCGTGAAATTCCGACGAATTTTTCACTTGCAAGGTTGCAATATATCACACTCCTTTTTTGTAATGTTATTTTTTCTATTTTTGTTAAATTACCGATTATTCTAAAATCTTAAACTATTAGAAAATGATAAATTTAATTATTTAACATGATTCTAACACTCCCGACTTTAAATTGGAGGTTGAGCAGAGGAGACATGATCAAACTCAAAACCTCCTATTCTGATACCGTATTAATTATCAATTGTCTCAAGAATTTAGACTATTAAAAAATGATAAATTTAATTATTTAACCATATAATTCTAACATCTTACTACCATACTAGAGGTCTCTAGCCTACCATCTTGAGTTTGTCAAACACTCCTCCTATTTCTCATAAAGCGTAACAACTGTTATGTTCAAGGATCATCATGTGTGAAGGTGATTTTACATTTTTTTTTTTTTTGTAAAATCAAAATTCTTTCAAGAGCACTAAAAGATACAGTATTATTTTAAACTCATACCAGGTGGAACTCATCACAACCTCAAACATTCTTTTTCCATGCTAAGGTTCATTTATTTATTTTTTTTCTTTTCTTTTAGGAAACTATATAAATTTATTTCATCGAATGTTACTCTATATAATGAGAAAGAAAAAAAATAGGTATTCCTCTAATCAGTTGACTGCCTCTTTATTCTCTTTAGCAACCTTAGGCAGCTTTGGACGGTTAAGACCCATGAGCGAGTCCGGATAGTATATAAATCGAAGTGTTTTTTTTTTTTTTTCTTCTTCTTCTTGGCTAGAACAATTCCATAGTAACCAAAAATTCAAGAGTCGATTAAATACTATATATCAGACCAAACAATATTATAGAAACCATAAATTCAAGAGTTATATATATATCAACAGTCTGTCTCTCTAGTGCCCACGAAGAATTCCTACGCATATCAAGACATAAGACTGTTTTTCATAAGTTCAACAACTTGGCTTTCTTAAACCGAGAATTCCATGGTCTGTGATGTATCATGGCAACCACAGTGTTCTCCCACTGAGTTGTCTCGACAGGAATTATTATTGTTCCCACCTTGAAGGCGAATGGAGGAACTGCGAATTTCGGCTTTTCAGTTGCTGTAGAAGAAATAGGTGTCCGTAGACATAGTATGGCAAGGAAATGTGTCCATTATTTTCTTGAGCAAGTACCTGTAAGTTTTTGACAGAGAAAGATAAAGAGGGAAATATGCTAGTGCAAAGATGGCAATTGGAAGAAAAGATTTTGCACTTTCAGCTTGTTTTCATGGACAGACTTAAAGACTTCCACACTTAATCTTGAAACATAGTTTCTCGAAGTATTTCAACACATCTTAGATTTACCCAATTACAAGTAAAATGCGTTTTGTCAAAGGATTAGCCAATTACATAAATATTGACATATGTTCCTAACATGAATCACATATGCCCTAACAATCTCCCCCTTTGGCAGTCCATGACAAAATCACAACAAACAAATGAACATATGAGAGAAGTCATAAATCACTCAACTCATACTCACTTGTTGACTACAATAAAATCTATCCTAACACAAACTCTTGAAAATTTTTGCAAAGAGAGAGTTTATGACAAGTAGAATTTGACAACCTGTATTTCTGAACCACTTTAAACAAAACTCATTAAGACATCTTATGTGAACTAGAAATAATAGATTGCATACAAATAAAGAATCATGTGTATAAAGAGAGAAAAGAAACAACACATGTAGAGGTAGGTGAAAGAAACATACATCCACATATAGAAAGAACTAAGTACAATGTATGTCAGTAAATGGTCACAAGACCCAATGTACATGAACAATGTATCTAAAAAGAAAGAAAAGAAAAGATACATCATATCCTCACTACATCCTTCAAAACACATAACAACATTCCCCTTAACAAGAATGTCCTATACTACTAACTTTCTCCCTAAGTATGACTACTCTCAT
The DNA here is from genome assembly GCA_023621385.1 of Quercus gilva. Lineage (NCBI taxonomy): Eukaryota > Viridiplantae > Streptophyta > Magnoliopsida > Fagales > Fagaceae > Quercus > Quercus gilva. Next base: position 72,659,094 of record CM042477.1, on the reverse strand, counting down.
ATCCAAAATTACTCAACCTTTTTGTCACGAGTGGCAAAGGGCAAGATTGTCAAGTAGACATCTCATTGGTAGAGCTAGCATCTCCATCATCATCATCATCAGAAGTATCATCGTCATCACCATCATCATCATCATTCTCAGAGTCAAAAGCTGCTGAAGGAGGTGGTGAAGGAGAAGCCTAAGGAGCAAAACCACCTATGGTTGCCTGCCGTCTAGCAATACGGCCAACACAAACATTCACCTGATACAACTCAGTGGAGAGTGTATCAAGGCGAGCATCCATGCGATATAGCTGCGCCATGATGTCTCCTAGTGACACATCACTCATGGAGGAAGAGGGAGCGGATGAAGATGGAGCAGATCGAGATGGAACTGATCGGGAGGGAGGAGTGGAATTCAACTGTCGTGACCTAAACTACGCATCACTACGTTTTACGGTAGCGGCATTTATGGCACACATGAAAGTGAAATGGTCGGATGTAGGAAAAGGAACAGAAAAATGGCGTAAAATCCTCGTGATAGCAGAAGGAAAGATGAGCTTATCACGGGTTGTTGCATCTAAATGAACATCTATAATAGATAGAATGAAATGAGAAGAAAAATCTATGGTAAGATGCTTAAGGAGGGATAACAAAAATCGAGCACGAGGCTTTGTGATGGAGTTGTAGTGAGAGAGAGGATGGAATACAAAAGTCATCACCATTTTTAAGAATTTAGGACCTTTAGCAAAAGGTTGATATGATGTATTCTGATGCTCACCCCACTCAAAAGGGCGCTCACAAAAAGTTGAAATGAGCTCATCCTTGGACACAGTCCGTAGACGCTCACAAGAAGGATAGTCAAGAGACACTACCCTAGGAACCCGAAGCACATCTGCAACAAGCTGCGGTGTGACAAGAATGCGCATACCTCGAACGTGAGTAAAAAAGAGAGGTACTGAGCGATCAATCCCGTGCATGTTGGAGTAAAACTCCTGTATAAGCACGAGAGGACAAGTGACCAAGACGCCACACAGTGACTCCCATTCCCTACTGTGAATGACATCGGGAAGGTCAGTATCAACAAAGTCCGCCAAAATGACTTGGCGTTCCAAATGAACACCTTGTCTAGAAAAGTTCTCTGAGAATGCCTTATGGGCATAATCATCACGGAACCGAAGAGTAAGAGGAGCAGAATCAGAAGATGAAGAAGCTTCGGAACGAAGAGGGTTCCAAGCTGGAGTAGATTTACGCTTAGGTGTCATAGACACGACTAACGCAAACAGAATGAGAGAGGGAGAAAGGGAGACAATTAGAAAAGTCCCAAAGCAATTCAAATATAACAAGTATATTGAATATAGAGTATGTATGCATGAGGAATGCATGAACATGTGACATGCAAAACAAATTTCATCATGGGCTCAGCCCAATCAGCACACAGACATATTACACACATCTAAATGCATGAAAATACCATTATAATGCAAATGTGATGCAATGCATGAGATTTTGAACACATTTAAATGAAAACCCATCCCAAAATTCAAAAATAACTCATCAATTTTGAAAAACCCCAAAATTTTTCAAAAACCCCAAAACCTAAGATTCAAAAACATGAAATGCATGAAATATGAAAAGAAAAGAGATCATACCAAGTGATTTGAAGCAAAGAAAGGCCGAAAATCACGTGGGTTGAAGGTTTGGAGTGAGAAAAGTGAGTTTGGGAGGTGAACAGGTGCGGACAGATCGAGAGAGATCGAGGAAAATGAGAACCGGATCGCACGAGGGGCTTAAATAGATCCTTAGTAAATATCGATAGGTACAGGTATCGAGAGGTGTCGAGACATCTGTCGAGAAAGGTGTCGAGGAAAATGGTCTTCGACAGATACAGGTGTCGAGGAGGTATCGAGGAATAAACACCAAAATCAAGAACAGAAGCTCGATCAATCGACCATGTATTGAGAAGCTATCGAGGAGGCAGAAGATTTCTCGATCGATCCACCAGGTGTCGAGGATGTGTCAAGATTGTGATAAGAAAAAGCTTGAGAAGCTCGACAAATAGCTAGGTATCGAGAAGGTATCAAGCCAGCTTTTAAAAACAGTTTTTCGAGAAGAGAAAAACACAGACATGAATGCAATCTAACATGTAACTCAACAATGATCCAATCAACATAATAGGCTCTCAAAATCATCTCTCAATGAAAATTTTAAACACATGGATCCCCAAAAACATACGCACACACTAAACAAGTCTAACCAATTTTATTTTTAAAAAATAAGTCAATACAGTTTAGTGAGCATACATAAGCACATGTAAACCTAGTGATGGCCAAATCACATTGTACTTGCACATGCATCAAGAGTAGCAAAGAATATTGCGTGTTGTGTGTGAAAAATATCGCAAGATTGCATAAGTGTATACATGTTATGACGATTTGAGATATGAGAAAATCACTTTAACTCACACACAATCATAGAATACACGCTTGCAATCATTTTAAAAGTATTTTTAATCTTTTTGCTTTTTATTTTCTTTGCATATTTTCTTTAAGCATATCATGCATGGGTATATAAGAGAGAGAAAAGAAATACTCATTGATATTTGACATTCCAATTTTGCTATGCCGAAGCACATAAATGTCATTGACATCACACTTTTGCTATGCCGAAACATACAGATGTCTTTCATGATTGGCGGGCAATAGTGGTGAGATGGTTATTTATGCTTTTCTCTTAGGATTTTTTAGTCCTACCCGTCAAAAAGAGTGATATGAGTGTTAAGTCTAAGAGATAACTTAATCTTACTCATCACAAACAAGAGCCACAAAACTCACTTGCTAAGTTGTGCATAGAAATGCTCATCTAAGCTACAAATGATACAAAGTTTAGAAAACTTTATTTCAATGGCCATCTAAGGTACACAAGTACCAATGTACACAAAACACACACTGTTCTTGTATTTTTCTGATTTTTCAATTTTTTTTTATTTTTATATCAAAAACAAAATAAACAAAAACTGAAAATAAAAAAACAAAAACATGTTATCAAAGCAAAGCATAAAACTAGACTAGCTCAAAATAAAAGCAAAACACACAAGTAATGCAACAACCAAAAACAAGAAGATAGGAGAAAGTGATATAATCACTTAGAGTCCTTTTTCTTCCACACCTTGGAAAACCTTTCCTTTGATTGAATCCTTGAACCAGTGGTGAAGGGGAAGAATTGAACCTGTTCAAGTTCGAAAGGAACATGAGGGCTTTCAAAAGATCTCCAAGAGGAGCAAGAGAGGATTGAAGCTGATTTTGGCTTCTAGATGCTATCATGCCGTTTCTCTATTGAGTGGCTAACCACTTATAGCAATTTGGTCGAGTATGACCGGCAACACCACAATGATGACAAAGATGCTACTTCTTCTATTTAGGCTTTTGAGAGATAGCCTTCTTAGCCCTAAGGTTTTCAACATCTTTCTTATCTGGCTCAGGAGGTGCTCCTAAGATAGATTTACCCTTGTCTAAGTTCTCACTAGCTAATTCAGTTTTAGCATCAATGTTTTCAATTTCAATATTATTAGCAAGAGGAACAAAAACAATAGTAGAAGCAATATTAGAGGAAGAAAGACCATACCTTAAACCTATTCGATTTGAAGCAGATTTCTGAATGCTGAACATCTCATCAAGCTTTGCACTTGAAGTCCTCTCCAATTGAGCACTAACTTGAAATAGCTCCACCTCAAGCTTCTTAGTCTTCTCAGCCAAGAAATTATTCTCGAACCTCAGCGCTCCAATAGTTTGATTTGCCTCATCAAACTTTGTGGACAACTCTTCACGGTCAAGTTCCACATCGTTGAGCTTCTTGGTGGCTAGCCTATAGAGTTTCTCGTGTTTCTCAGACAGCTTGTATAGTTTCTCATAGGCTGAATGGATATCATCTTGATCATTTATTTTCTCACACTTGGTGTCCACCAATTCTTCTTCTTCTTCCATTTCATCACCAATCCCTTCAGTAGGATTGACTATGGCAGTGAAGACATTTAAGATTCCGTCATCCTCACTATCAGAATCGTCTTCAGGCTTCGTGTCACTTAAGGTAACAGCAAGTGCCTCGCTCTTTCTAATGCTCTTAAGATATGTGGGGCACTTTTGTTTCATATGACCGAAGCCGTGACACCAAAAACACTTAGGTCTTGCAAGAACAGTGTACTGACCACCTTCCTTTGTATCCTTATTCTCTTTATCTTGGCTCTTAAACTGAGAAGAACTAGATTACCTGCGGTCCTTTTCAAAGCCCTTTCCATTTGCATTCTTCATAAATTTCTTGAACTGCCTTGTGATATACGACTTCATCTTGGAATCTTCATCATTCGAAGACTCATCTGTCTCACTGCTCTTGGCCTTCAGTGCCGTGCTCTTTCCTTTACCCGTCTTGCCAATTTTGGTCAACCCAAGCTCATAGGTCTGCAAGTTTCCAACCAACTCAGTCAAAGGAATCTTGTCAATATCTTTTGATTCCTCAATCGCCATAATCTTGGCATGGAATCTCTCGGGTAGAGATCTGAGCACTTTTCTCACAATCTTAGGTTTAGGAATGGTTTCCCCAATATTGAAAGCAGAGTTCACTATGTTCTTCAGCTTGGCATAGAACTCATCAAACGACTCATCCTCCTCCTTCTTAATCTCTTCAAAGCTTGTAGTGAGCCTCTGAAACTTTAAGTCTTTGACAGCCTTGGTTCCCTCATAAGTTGTTTAGAGGATGGTCCAAGCCTCCTTAGCAGTTTCAGTCGAGTATATCTTCTTAAACTCCTCATTGGTGACTGCACTAAACAACGCATTCAATGCCTTGCTGTTGAAGTTTGCCGCCTTGATCTTTGCAACATCCTAATCGGCCGGCGCTTCCTTTGGCTTAGTCCAGCCAATCTCTATAGCTTGCCATACCTTCTCATCTAAAGACTGTAAGAAAGCTCTTATGCGTACTTTCCAGTATGCATAGTTAGTCCAATCAAATAAAAAAGGTATGATTAACGACTGTCCTCTATCCATGACAAACAGGGATCAATGGATCAAACACAGCAAAAATTATCCTAATCAGAGTGTGCCTTCCTTGATACCACTTGATAGGCCACAAACGAATTGACCCCTTGTGATTAATTAACCAATTAATTTAACCAAGTTGATTAATTAAATTAATTAACATGCAATTGCGTGGTAGCACAAACAAATCACCAATAAACTAAATATGCAGCAAAAAATAAATAACACGGTGATTTGTTTACGAATAGGGAAAACCTAACGGCAAAAACCCCATCGGGTGATTTTTAGGTCACCACTCCCGAAACTCCACTATTATCACAACAAGCGGTCACAAGTAAAGGAATCCCAAGTACCTTACCAACCTACAGTTGAACCCTTACCCCAATACCCAATTGGACTTGTTCTGTAGTGACAGTTTCTCCATTTGATGCACGGCTCCCAAGTACGTGACTAACCAATTTGTGCGGATCCCAATACGCAACTTCAATCACCAACTAGAGAAGATGGTTGACTGTAAAGTTCTTCAGCTCATCCACACGATGAAGATCAAGAAGATGCTCACAAAACCCAAAGGTACACATACACAGCAACTTCTTCAGAAGAAATGAACAAGGGTAGAACTTTGTCTCCGGTTACAAATTGCTTGAACAGAGTTTGCTCAATGCTTGTGCAACTTGTATCTCTGTTGACAGCCCTTAAAACAATCCTTTTATATGTCTAGGGTTAGGAGAAAATAAGGCTCAAAGGCACATTCACGGATCCCAAGAAATCAGATTAGAAATTCTGATTTTATAAACCTTGACAGATAAAAGCTGTCGAGCAGGTGTCGAGCTTACAGGCTGGAACAGCTTACTTAAGCTTGATAGATGCAACTGTCGAGCTTTAATGATTTTGCACTTTCAGCTTGTTTTCTTGGACAGACTTGAAGGCTTCCACACTTGATCTTGAAATATAGTTTCTCGAAGTATTTCAACACATCTTAGATCTACCCAATTACAAGTAAAGTGCGTTTTGTCAAAGGATTAGCCAACTACATAAATATTGACATATGTTCATAATATGAATCACATATATCCTAACAGATCTCGTAAAGGCATAAAGCATTAGGAATCATTGGGCTAACTCTTGGAGGTTTATACTTCCACATTACTTAAAAGAATATGTTGAATATGTTGTATTAAAGGGAATGTGTTGAATTTATTACAACTTGTTTGAGTTAAAGTCTGTTTCAGATCTGCTTATTTTGTTGAAACTAAAAACTTTTTATTGAAAGTATTGTAGATAAAGATAAAAGTTAGCTGAAATAGTACAATGAGACTTATGAATAGTACCACAAAGTCCAATGGAACCCATGAATAGTAACAGAAATAAACTGAATAGTAAAATAAACTGATTGTTTAATTTGAAGCCAAATCCACACTTGCTCTTAAAAGCTAGCATAAAATCAAGAATGTTGAAAGAAATTTGTTTTATATCTTTATATTAGAATCACATCCTCTTTCCCAATGTGTATTTGTCTCTATCGTGACTTTATTCTTTTGCAAAAGTAAAGAGATTGATACACATAATTTTCTGAGGCCACCTTAAAATTTAAAAGTGAATGGTCATAACTCCTAACTCCTACCGTCCAAGTAACTTTTAAAAGCATATCATAACAATGTGATACATAGTCAGACTTTTTGTCGTCGTTCGGCTCAGCATGAAGCCTGCTGAAACTTCACAATTCCTCCTTTCTACGGAAAATTATTTCATTCTGGAGTAATCAATAGCAATTAATAACCACCTTTCTTCATACTGGAAATTATTTCACAATTCCTCTCTTCTTATTTTTTTCTTTTTTTTGGTAAACAATAAGCCCCTTTCTGCTTTCTGCTTTTTGCTTTCTCCTCTGAAATATAAATTTATTGACTCGCAGAGACATTAGTTAATTGCGTTTGAAATGGAATTACGTCAGTTTGTGAATTTTTTTAATAAAGTTTGTAGGAGTTGAAAGTTCGGATTTGTGTGAAAATACAAGAGTTTGTTCAAACCTCCTATTAAAAATTATAGCTAGATTACTTTTACTCTAACTTAAGCAAAGTGCGGAATAAGAGTAAATGAGCGCAAACAACAGATAACACTACTCTAAGTCATATTCATCCATTATCAGCAATAAAAGAAAAGCTTAAAGGGTAGGGAAGAGAAACGCAAACACAAGATAACACCGAGATGTGTTATCAAATAAGAAACCGAAGAACTTGGCGAAAAATCTCTCCGCGACCCTCCAAGTTGAAATTGATCCACTAGAGAATAAAGTTGGAGTACATGATTAACAAAAGACCCTCCAAGCCTAGTCTACCCCATGTACTTGAGCCCTCTAAGCTCCTGCTACTAGCTGGCTTCTTGGAACCTTGTCTTCTCTAGCCTTTCGGATCCCACAATTCAGCCCAATTGTATCCGCCAATGAATGGCTCCTTCCAATGCTTCCCAATAGCACTAGTATCTCACTTGACACTCAGAATGGGTGTGGTAAGTGTTAGGGATATCAACCTCTCAAGGATATGGAGATGGAGAGGTAAAAGTTGAGGAAAACTACAAGGAAATGTGTAGATGATTATGGGTTTAACAATCTCTAACTCTCAAGTGTATTTTCTAGGGTTTTCTCCCGGAAAAGTACTCCTTACAATTTGTGGCTAATGAGGGTATATATATTGTGGGTAAAGACTTGGTAAAAAAAAAAAACATGACATTTTGCCGACCAGAATGTTTTGCAAGTATTTCGCAGGTAGCCCTTTCCCGCGAGACACTTGCGAAATCCTCCAGGCTGGCATGACTCTTCACCTTCTAGTCATGTGCTCTATACATGGCTCTTTCGCAAGTAAGCTTCTCACGAGGCACTCGCAAAATCCACTTGTTTATCCTTTTAAGCTTAAGTCTTCACACTCTCTCATACTCATCCCTTACAATTAAAAAACCCACATAAATACAGGGAAATATGATTGAAAAAATTATAATAAAATTTGGTACAAAATTAAAACCAACATAAAATAGTTGTAAATTACAACTTTACAGTAGTTTTAATATTTTATTTTTATAAATTTTAACATACTTTTTTTTTTTTTTTTTGGCTAAGAAATTTTAACATACTCTATTATGATCCACGAATAGTAAAAATAGTATCAATTATGTTATTCATGTGAAAATAATATTATTCTAATCACGATTTACGTACTACTTTAACAAATTATAAAATAATAACTATATATAATTGAGGAAATTTTAATTTCTCTAGTATAGGTCTTGTTTTAAGGGTAAATTAATCCTACTTTATACAATACTTTGCAACCATTGCCGATGTTTTGTATGAGCTGTAAAGATAAAGTGTGATTTAGACAACGATAGATTCTTGTTGATATTAAACAAAATATTGACTATTAATTAGTGCCAGGAAAAATTAGTATGGATCATTTACAAGTAGGGGTTGTAATTAATAAGTATTAGTCGAATACTTATCTCAACATTAACTTAAACCATTCAAAAATTGTTTCAAAATCTCTTAACTATAAACAACCCATTTAATAAGTGGGTTGACATGACACAATCTATTTTCAGCCTGTTTAGTACACAATCTAAGAAAAATAAAGTGAAAAAGAATACAGTATTATCACTTTTTGTAAATATATACAACATTTACTAATTTTTATGTGACTACAATGTAAATGTATAAATGTATAAATACAATATAAATGTATAAAGGTCACATTCCTTGTGTCCAAAGATTAAATGCTAACATGCACAGACATAACCTTGTGCAAATTGATGTCACCAATTACAAAAAAGAAGAAATCCAATGCTGATTTAATATACCGTTGAAGTATCACCAATTACATTATATATTACTTTAATTTATAAGTTTTTTCAAATAAAATTTATTGTAGTTCTAAAAATTTTTAGTACTCAGAAGCACACAATAAGAAGTTGACTTACGACTAGGTATTGGCTAACAATTTTTTTCTCTCTTTGAGGAAAAGGTATTGGCTATATGAAATCTTAGAAGGTCTTGTAAATGGAGCCCGTAGTAGAGTTCTTAAACCGACTTTGGAGGAAACAACAGCTAGGAAGAACTCTCCTAATCACTTTCCAAGAGAACCTCAAAGTACTCATAAACGCAACATACCAAGGGAACTGCAATAATAGGGAAACAGAGACTGGAAGGAATGTGTTAGGACATATGTTAATTTGATGTTAGGAACATATGTCACTATTTTATGTAATTGGCTAATCTTTTGACAAAACACACTTTACTTGTAATTGGGTAGATCTAGAATGTGTTTAATGCTTCAAGAAACAAGATTTCAAGTTCAAGTGTTAAAGCCATGCAAGTCTGTTCAAGAATCAAGTGAGAAAGTGCTGGATTTTAAAACTCAACAGCTAGCATCTATCGAGGTTTAAAAGCTGCTAAAGTCCATGGCTCGACAGCTAGCTCTATAGATGGCTATCTATCGAGGTTCATGAAACTCAGTTTTTCAGAGCTGTTTTTCATCCAATCCATGAGTATGTGTTTAGGCTTTCTTTTCTCAAAACCCTAAACATATATAAGGATTGTTTTAAGGGCCGTCACGGCTGATGCAACTCAATGCAAAAGTTTTTCACAAGCATATTGTGAACCGGAGACATATGCCCTAGTTCATCTTTCTCTTGAAGAAGCTGCTGTGTTTGTACACTGTAGGGTTTTATGACCAAGGAGCTTCGTGATCTTCATCGTCTGGATGAACTGAAGAACTTTGCAACCAACATCTTTTTCAAGTTGGTGATCAAGTCGCGTACTGGAATCTGCGCATCTATTAGTTACTCACATACTAGGAGCCGTGCATTGAAAATGAGAGATTGTCACTACAGAACAAGTCCAATTAGGTATTGGAGTAAGGGTTTAACTTTAGGTTGGTATAAGGTACTGGGATTCCTTTACTTGTAACCGCTTGTTTTGATAATAGTGGATTCGCAAGAGTGGTGACCTTAAAATCACCTAGTGGGGTTTTTGCCATGTAGATTTTCCCCATTCGTAAACAAATCACTGTGTCAATTTAATTTCCACTGCATACTTTAGATAATTGGTAATTTGTTTGTACTACCATGCGTTTTGCATGTTAATTAACTTAATTAATTCACTTGGTTAAGTTAATTGGTTAATTTATCACAAGAGGTCACTACATTCTTGGCCTATCAAATGGTATCAGAGTAGGCACACTCTGATTAGGTTTTAATTTTTGTGTGTGATCCATTGACCCTTGTTTTTCATGGATAGAGGACAGTCTTTTATTATACCTCCTTTATTTGATGGCACTTACTATGCATATTGGAAAGTACGCATGAGAGATTTCTTACAGTAATTAGATGAAAAGGTGTGACAAGCTGTGGAGATAGGCTGGACCAAGCCTACAGAAGCGCCAGCCGACTAGGATGATGCTAAGATAAAGGCGGCAAATTTCAACAGCAGGGCATTGAATACTTTATTCAGTGCAGTCACAAATAAGGAATTCAAGAAGATATCCTCTATTAAAACTGCTAAGGAATAATAAACCATTCTCCAAACAACCTATGAAGGAACCAAGGCTGTCAAGGATTCAAAGCTTCAAAGGCTCACTACAAGCTTTGAAGAGATCAAGATGGAGGAGGATGAGTCGTTTGATGAGTTCTATGCCAAGCTCAAAGACATAGTAAGCTCAGCAGTTAATTTTGGGGAAACTGTTCCTGAACCTAAGATTGTGAGAAAGGTGCTCAGATATCTACTTGAGAGATTTCATGCCAAGATCACTGCGATTGAGGAATCAAAGGATATTGACAAAACTTCTTTGACAAAGTTGGTTGGCAATTTGCAGACCTATGAGTTGGGTTTGACAAGGATCAAAAAATTGAGCAAGAGCAAGAGCATGGCATTGAATGTCAAGAGCAGTGATACTGATGAGTCTTTAGACGATGAAGATTCTAGAATGAAGTCCTACATTACAAGGAAATTATATCTACTTGAGAGATTTCATGCCAAGATCACTGCGATTGAGGAATCAAAGGATATTAACAAAACTTCTTTGACAAAGTTGGTTGGCAATTTGTAGACCTATGAGTTGGGTTTGACAAGGATCAAAAAATTGAGCAAGAGCAAGAGCATGGCATTGAAGGTCAAGAGCAGTGATACTGATGAGTCTTTAGACGATGAAGATTCTAGAATGAAGTCCTACATTACAAGGCAATTCAAGAAGTTCATGAAGAATGCCAATGGGAAGGGCTTCGACAAGGATCGCAAGCAATCCAGTTCCTCACAGTTCAAGAGCCAAGATAAAGGGAAAAAGGATGATAGGGATGACAGTCAGTACACTATTCCCTCAGGACCAAAGTGCTTTGGGTGTCAAGGTTTCGGTTATATGAAACAAGAATGCCCTACTTATCTCAAGACCATCGTAAAAAGCAAGGCACTTGTTGCTACATTGAGCGACACTAAGCCTGAGGATGACTCCGATAATGATGATGATGGAATCCTAAATGCCTTCACTGCCACTGTAAATCCTACTGAAGGGATTGTTGAAGATGTGGATGAAGAAGAGGACTTGGTAAAGTCTAAATTTAAGAAGATGGATGAATAAGATAACATCTACACAGCCTATGCAAAGTTATACAAGGTCTCGAAAAAGCATGAGAAGCTGTATAGGTTGGCCACCAAGAAGCTTAGTGATATGGAGCTCGAGCGAGAAGAAATCTCCACAAAGTTTGGTGAAGCCAATCAAACTATTGGAGCATTGAGATTTGAGAATAATTTCTTGGCTAAAAAGACTAAAAAGCTTGAGGCAGAACTGTTCCAAGTCAGAGCTTAGTTGGAAAGGACTTTAAGTGTTAAGATGAGATGCTCAGTCTTCAGAAATCTGCTTTCGATCGAACCAGTTTAGGGTATGATTTCTCTTATCCTAATATTGCTTCTGCTAGTACTACTATTTTTGTTTCTCCTGCTAATAATATTGAAACTGAGAACAATAATGTTAAAAATGAATTAGCTAGTGAGAACATAGACAAGGGTAAATCTATCTTAGGAGCACCCCCTAAGCTTACTAAGAAAGAGATTAAGAACCCTAGGGCTAAGAAAGGAAATACTCAAAAGCCCAAACAGAAAAAGCAGCATTTCTATCATCACTGTGGCGCAGTTGGACATACTCGACCTAATTGCTATAAGTGGTTAGCCACTCAATAGAGCAACAGCATGATCGCATTGGGAAACCAGAATCAGCTTCCATCCTCCTTTGCTGCTCTTGGAGATCTTCTCAAAGCATTCATGTTCGTTTCGATCTTTAATGGTTTAAATTCTTCCCCCTCACCACCGGATCAAGGGTTTGTTAAATGGAAAGGGTCTTCCAAGGTGTGAAAGGAAAAATGCTCCAAGTGATTATGTCACTTTTTCTCTCTCTCCCCTTCTTGTTTTTGATTTTGTATTACTTGTGCGTTTTGCTTTTTAGTTTTGAATCAGTATAGTTTTATGCATTGCTTTGTTTTTGTTTAACATATTTTTTGTTGTTTTCTTTTCAGTTTTTCTTTATTTTGTTTTTCATATATAATTTTTTAAAAGAAAATTGAAAAAATCATAAAAATACAAAAACAGTGTGTGTTTGTGTACATTAGTACTTGTGTACTTTGGATGGCCATTGAAACAAAGTTTCCTAAACTTTGCATCTTTTGTAGCTTAGATGAGCATCTCTATGCACAACTAAGCAAGTGAGCTTTGTGGCTCGTGTTTGTGATGAGTAAGATTAAGCAATCTCTTGTACTTAACACTTGTATCGCTCTTTCTGACGGGAAGGACTAGAAAATCTTAAGAGAAAGACATAAATAACCATCTCACCACTGTTGCCTGCCAATCATGAAATGACATTTTATGCTTCGGCATAGCAAAAGTGGAATGTCAAGTGCTTAACATCATTGGGTATTTCTTTTATATCCCTTATATGCCCATGCATGGTTTGCTTAAAAGAAAATATGCAAAGAAAAATTAAAAGCAAAAAGATCAAAATGCTTATATATGATTACAAGTGTGTATTCTAGGAAATGTGGAAGTTATAGGATGTACCTCGAAGGTGATAGTCCCCATCAAACAATTATGATTATGTGTGAGTTGAAGTGATTTTCTCATATCTCAAATCATTATAACATGTAGACATTAATGCAATCTTGCAATGTTTTTCACACACAACACGCAATATTCTTTGCTACTTTTGATACATGTGCAAGTACAATGTGATTTGGTCATCACAAGGAATACTTGTGTAAATGTATGCTCACTAAACTATCTTAACTTGTTTTTGAAATATAAAATTGGTTAGACTTGTTTAGTGAGTGTGTGTGTGTGTGTGTGTTTTGGTTTTATGTGCTTAATATTTTTCTTCATTTTGAGATGATTTTGAGAGATTAAAATGTTGTTTGGATCTTTGGTTGAGTAGCATGCTTGATTGCATTCATATCTGTGTTTTTCTCTTCCTTGAAAAACTATTTTTAAGCAATCTCGATAGCTTTCGACAGCTAGGCTATCTATCGAGACCCTTCAGCTTTTTTTATCGCATTCTCAATAACTCTCAATAGCTAGTTCGATCCATCGAGAAACTTTTTGTCTACTCAATAGCTTCTCGATAGCTTCCTTGATCCATCAAGCTTCATTGCTGAGGAAACCTCTGGACAACTCCTCGATAGCTATCTCGATAACTAAAACACTCCTTTTAAATCTCGATAGCTCTTGATCGATCTAGCTTTATGATTTTTCTATATAAAGGCGCCTCGCGATTTCTCACTCATTTCCTTCGATCTCTCTCGATAATTTCTCTCTTCTCTCACTCCTAAACTCCTCAAACTCAAACCCCTCACATTCCTCACTTGATCTTTGGCCTAAATCAAGTGTTCTTTATTTGGTATGATACTTTTTCACTCATTGATCAGGCATTTCATTCTTTTCTGACCTAAGTTTTGGTGCTTGAAGAATTTTGGGGGATTTTCAAAATTGATGAGATTTTGTAAAAAATTTTGGGTTGGGTGTTGCTTCAATGAGTTTAAAACTTCATGCATTGCATCACATGTGCATTATAACAATCTTTCATGTATTTTAGATGTGTGTTTACTTTGTTGTTATGTTATGTGCTGGTAGGTTTGGATTAGGCTGAGCCCATGATGCATTTAAATTTTCATGTCACATGTTCATGCATTTTCAAGCATACATACCTTACTGTTTTTATCTTTTGATAATAAATATGTTTGGTGCTTCTCTGATTGTCTTTCTCTCTCTCTCTCTCTCTCTCTCTCTTGTTAGTTGCATCATGGCACCTAAACGTAAATCCACTCTGTCCCGGAACCCTTTTCGTTCTAGGGCATCTTTTTCTTCTCCTTTTGACCCCACTCTATCTTACGTACGGTTCTGTGATGAGAAGGCCAAATTGGACTCCTCGGAGAACTTTTCACGACAAGGTATTCATTCGGAACGCCAAGTCATTCTGTCAGATTTTTTTGACACTGACCTACACACTGTCATCTACACTAGGGGTTAGGAGTCACTGTGTGGCGTCTCAGTCACATGCCATTCCGCGATCATACAGGAGTTTTACTCCAATATGCACAAATTTGATTATTCTATACCCCAATTTGTCACTCGCATTTGGGGTATATGCATGGTAGTTACTCTAGATATTGTATCTGAGGTACTATGCGTTCTTAAGGTAGCACATCCTGACTATCCTGACTATGAGCGTTTGCAAATAGTGTCCAAAGACAAACTCTCGTCTCTATTCTGTGAGACACCTTCTTCTTGGGGTCACTGTCAAAACACCTCTTGCTCGGCCTTTGCTAGAGGTCCGAGAATCCTAAACACGGTGATGACATTCGTTCTCCATTCATTGTCTCACTATAACACTATCACAGAGTCTCATGCTCGGTTTTTGTTATCCCTCATTAAGGATATCTCTATTGACTTCCCTTCTCATTTTATACTCTCTTTTATAGATGTCTATAAGGATATGGCAACATGTGATAAGCTCATTTTTCCTTCGACTATCACGTGGCTCCTTTGCCATTTTTTTGTCTCCTATCCCAAGTCTCCCCACTTCACGTTCATGTGTACCATCGATGCAGCTACCTTGAAGAGGATTATTGCATAGCTTTGCTCGAGGCGGACTTAGACCGAGACGGTAGCTTCTCCAGCTCCTGCAGCTCCATCCACCTCTGCTCCTTCATCTTCTACGGGTCGAGTGACACTTAAGGCCATCATGGCATAGCTTGTGTGCATGGATGCTTGCCTTGACACTCTCAGCGAAGAGTTATGCCTGGTGAACACCCGTGTTAGTTGTATTGCGCAACGATAGGCTGTCATAGGTGGTTTCACTGTTGCTTCTTCTCCATCTCCACCAACCTCCGAGGATGAGACTGACGATGGCTCTGGTAGTGATGAGGATGCTGATGCTAGCTCGCCTAGTGATGATGAGATGTCTACTTGTTTTACTTACCCTTTATCACTCGTGACAAAAGGGGGAGTAGTTTTGAGATGATAGTAGTCATACTCATAGGGGGAGGGTTAGTACAGGAGATAGGGGGAGTGTTTTTGAGGATTTTTGTATCTTTTCTTTTCTTTCTATTTTAGATACATTATCTCCTGTACATTGGTCTTGTGACCATTTGACATACATTGTACTTATATTTGGTTTATATATATTTTGATGTATGTTATTTTACCTATCTCTCCATGTGTTGTTTTGTTTCTCTCTTGATACACATGTTTCTTATTTATTGTATACAATCTATTATTTCTGTTTCACACTAAGATGTCGTGATGAGTATTGTTTAAAGTGTTTCAAAAATACAGGTTATCAAAGTCTACTTGTCATAAACTCTCTTCTTGTAAAGTTTTTCAAGAGTTTGTGTTAGGATAGATTTTATTGTGTTCAACAAGTGAATATGAGCTGAGTAACTTATGACTTCTCTCATATGTTCATTTGTTTGTTGTGGTTTTGTCACGGATTTCCAAAGAGGGAGATTGTTAGGACATATGTTAATTTGATGTTAGGAACATATATTACTATTTTATGTAATTGGCTAATCTTTTGACAAAACGCACATTACTTTTAATTGGGTAGATCTATGATATGTTTAATGATTCAAGAAACAAGGTTTCAAGTTCAAGTGTTAAAACCATGCAAGTCTGTCCAAGAATCAAGTCTGTCCAAGAATCAAGTGAGAAAGTGCTGGATTTTAAAACTCGACAGCTAGCATCTATCGAGGTTTAAAAGCTACTAAAGCATGTGGCTCGATAGTTAGCTTGATAGATGGCTATCTATCAAGGTTCATGAAACTCAGTTTTTCAAAACTATTTTTCATCTAATCCGTGAGTATGTGTTTAGGCTTTCTTTTCTCACAACCCTAAACATATATAAGGATTGTTTTAAGAGCCGTCACAGCTAATGTAACTCAATGCAAAAGTTTTTCACAAGCATATTGTGAACCAGAGACATATGCCCTAGTTTATCTTTCTCTTGAAAAAGCTATTATGTTTGTACACTGTAGGGTTTTGTGACCAAGGAGCTTCGTGATCTTCATCGTCTGGATGAACTGAAGAACTTTGCAACCAACATCTTTTTCAAGTTGGTGATCAAGTCGCGTACTGGAATCCACGCATCTATTGGTTACTCACGTACTAGGAGCCGTGCATTGAAAATGAGAGATTGTCACTACAGAACAAGTCCAATTAGGTATTGGAGAAAGGGTTCAACTTTAGGTTGGTATAAGGTACTGGGATTCCTTTACTTGTAACTGCTTGTTTTGATAATAGTGGATTCTCGGGAGTGGTGACCTTAAAATCACCCGATGGGGGTTTTTGACGTGTAGATTTTCCCCATTCATAAACAAATCACCATGTCAATTTAATTTCTGCTGCATACTTTATGTAATTGGTGATTTCTTTGTGCTACCACGCGCTTTGCATGTTAATTAACTTAATTAATTCACTTGGCTAAGTTAATTGGTTAATTTATCACAAGGGGTCAATACATCCTTGGCTTATCAGAATGCAGCAGTACAAATTAGCATAGTAATCCACCATTTCTTCAAATGAATGATAAATATAATTGTTGCAGCAAAAGCAAGCATAATCACTGCCACTGAAAAGAACAGGAAGGTGAAGCCAAGTGTAAGTCTTTGTGGAAGACGGATGTGAAAATCCTGAAGCTCAAATGGTGGGGTAACTCAAGTAAGGATAGAAAGGAACAAGTCTATGGAAGTCAATGAGCTTACGAGAGAGAGAACGTCCATGACAATGAAAACTATTGGGTTCTAAGACTTTAGGTTTAAATGTATTAGAACTTCAATTTGTAATGTTGGCAAACCATGATCAAAACGTTTAGTCTTGTTTTAAACTTGCTCAAAGTATGTTTTTATGTAAAGTTGGAATCGAGTGTACTGCAGGATTTACTATGTAAATCTGCCTAGCTCGATCAATCAAGAATTAGACTCAATCGATCGAATCTCATGTAGATTGTTTTTCTGCAGAATTTTCCAACTTAGCCCAAGCCCATTTGACGTGTAAGGTTTTATGTTTTGCTTTAAGTATAAAAGGGAAAACCCTAGCCACGTTTTGAGGTTGCTCTTTATGCTAAGTGTGTGAATCTTTTGTGAGATCTAGAGGTGTTTGCCTTCACATACACTTAGGGTTATCAAGATCTAGATTGATGTCAAGAGCTTGGTGATCAATTTAGTTGTAGATTCAAGAGCTTAAAGATATACAAGCGGGAGTGCTTATGCTTGTGCTTGCTGGGAATCCAAGAAAGAAGTAGTCCGTGGACTCGGAGCTATCATGTGGTCGTGGTAGTAAGTTTCCTACTCGAGGTAGAAATAAGATGTTAGTGGTCTAAGTCGTAATTATGTAAACTTCAATTCTTTCATAGTGGATTTGTTTTACCTTGAGGATAGCTAGGTTAAATCCTCCCAGGTTTTTTACCGATTTGGTTTTCCTGGGTTATCATATCGCTGTGTTCTTTATTTTTCGCACTTTAGAATGATATGATGTATTTGTGTTAACCTAGATCTATTTAATTTGACTAAGTAATCACTTGGCTAATTAACTAGGTTAATCTGGTTGTGTTTTAAGGGGTCTAAAAATGTACAAAAACCAAGAAAAGAGAGTCTTGTTGTTGGATGGGAACCCCAATGTCCCGATTGGAACCTCCAGGGACCATGTAAGTAGCTGCAAAGGCAACAGTGGAAATAAGAATAGCAATAGCAGAGCAAGCCTCGAAGGTTCGCTTCAGCCATTCTATGCATCCTTGAGAAGTTCTTCATGGGTTTTTTCGAATAACTCTTGAGCAGTTTGTCCAATTTGGGGTCTTCAACAGTTTTTTGGGTTTTAGTGGCTTCAACAGTTTAATGGGTTTAAGCTTTTTGTGCAGGTGCATGCATGTCCTTAATCTTGCAGTGGTACATCTCGTAATGAGAGGGAATTAATCTCTACACACGCTATATGTAGCAAATTAATTAATTACCCAAATTAATCAATTAGATCAAATTACATGTAATAGCGTGGCAGCACAAACAAATCACCAAATTATCTAAATGCAGCGGAAAATAAATTTGACATGAGTGACTTATTTATGAATGGGGAAAACTACCGAGGCAAAATCCCACCGGGTGATTTTAAGGTCACCACTCCTAAGAATCCTCTATTATCAATCACAAGCGGTTACAAGTATAAGAAATCTTACCAAACCCATTGGCCTATCCCGAAATACCAACCTGCAGTTGAACCCTTACCCTAATCTTTTTGTTTAATGCACGAATCCCAGTACATGACTAACCAATGATGCACGGATCCCAGTACATAACAAACTCCAGCAACTTGAAGAGGTTTTTGGTTGCAAAGTTCTTCAGTTCATCAACAATGAAGATCAGGATGCTCCTTGGTCACAAAACCCTTAGCGTAAAGATGCAGTAGCTTCTTCAAAGAGAATAATGAACTAGGACACTTTTTGAATGCGCGACAGCTTTTAAAATAGGCCTTATATATGTCTAGGGTTGTGAAAAAAGAAACCCTATACAAATATTTTAGCATGGGCCGAAAATCAAATCTGGAAGTTCTGATTTCGTAAGTCTCAACAGAAACAACTTGTGTCGAGCTTCAACATTAAATCTCGATAGAAAGGATTCTATCGAGACTTCTGTCGATCTTTAATGAACAACACTTTCTTCACTTGTTTCATGGTCAAATCTTCATGGCTTTAACACTTGACTTGAACTCACCCATCTTAGATCTACCCAATTACAAGTAAAGTGCATTTTGTCAAAGGATTAGCCAATTATATAAAATATGTCCTTAACAATCTTCCCCTTTGGCAATCCGTGATAAAACCACAACAAAACAAATAATCATGAGAGAAGTCTTAAATCATTCAACTCATAACCATTTGTTGTATTACAAAATAAATCTATCCCTACTACAAACTCTTGAAAAACTTTGCAAGAATAGAGTTCATGGCAAGATAGACTTTCACAACCTGTCTTTCTAAAATACTTTAAAAAAAAAAAAAAAAAAACTTATCAAGGCATCATGTGTGAAACAGAAATAAAGATTGCGTACATAAAAGAAACATATGAATAAAGATAGAAAAGAAACAACACATGTAATGGTAGGTGAAGAAAATGAACATACATCATCATCATATATAGGAAAATAAAGTACAATGTATGTCATAACAAAAATGGTCACAAGACCGGTGTACAAGAGGCTAATGTAACTAAAAAGAAAGAAAAGTACATATAAACCTCACTACATCCCTCAAACCTATACACACTCCCCCTAATAAAAATGTCCTATACTAACTCTCTCCCCAAGTACAAGACTACTCTCAAACCAAAACTACTCTCCCTTTTTGTCACGAATGACAAAGGGCAAGTCACTAAGAGGTCGTCATCTTGTCATCACCGGAAGAGCCAGCATCATCCTCATCATCCTTAGCATCCTCATCAAGACGACCACCAAAGTCAGCCTCCATCCACTGAAGTTGCACCATGATGGCCTTGAGGGTCACACCACCAGCTGCGGAAGTAAAAGGAGCCGAGGAAGAGGGTGGAACAGCAAAAGCTGCATGATCGGTCATCTCCACTCATGGCCATTTCAGTCGAAGCTGGGCCTCGCTCTGTTGAACAAAACCAGCGTTGATGGCACCTATGAAGGTGAAAAAAGGAGAGAGAGGAATAGGAATGGAGAAGTGCTGAAGGATCAGCGTGATAGCCAAAGGAAAGATGAGCTTATCACGAGTCGCAGTATCCTAATAGAAATCAATAATAGATGTGATGAAATGAAAGGGAAAATCAATGGTGAGACCCTCCATCAAAGAAAAAAGAAAATGAGCATGAGGCTTGATGATGGAGTTGTAGTGTGAAAGTGGTGTGAAAGTGGTGTGAGAGTGAAGGTCATCACCATGTTAAGGAATCTCAGGCCTTTTGCAAAACTCGAGCATGGAGAGTTTAGCTTACCACCCTATATGGAAGTAGTCTCACAAAAGTGAGAGATAAGCTCGTCTCTGGACACAGTCCGTAGACGATCACAGCCAGGGTAGTGAGGATGCGCTACCCTAAGGACGTATAGTATCTCGGATATAAGATATAGAGAAACTACGATACGTGTACCTTTGAATGTAGTAACAAACTAAGGCACATCGGTATTGATGTCATGTATGTTGGAGTAAAACTCCTGAATAAACATGACGGGACACCTCGTGGGTTTCTCAAGTAGAGATTCCCAATCTCGAGTCCGAATGACTTCGGGGAGAGAAGTGTCGGCAAAATCCGACAGAATGACCTAGCATTCCAGATGAATGCCATAGGCCTGGAAGTTCTCAAAGAAGTCCGTCTTGGCCTTTTCATCATGGAATTGAATATGAAAAGGTACAGGAGTATAAGAAGAGGATGACCTGAAACCTTGATGATGGTTTTGAGCCGAAGTGGACTTCTTCTGTTAGGGTGCTATAAAGAGGTTTTATGAGAGAGAGAGAGAGAGAGAGAGAGAGAGAGATCACAATAGAACACAACACATGCTTAGAATAGAAAAGAAAAGAAAGAACGTATGCATGAAAAATGCATGAACATGTGACATGAGAAATTAAGAGTATCATGGGGGTCACCCAATCCAAATCTAACAGCATTCAACAACAATAATCAATCACACACATCTAAATATGCATGAAACATTGTTCTAATGTAAGGAATATGCAATGCATGAGCATGTGATAGCAATTTCATAGGCCCCATCCCATAAATTTCACAAAAATCTCAAAAACCCCCCAAAAATTTAGCAAAATCCCCAAAACCTAGGTCTATTGCGTGAAAAGCATGAGAGAAAGGAAGGTTTTGAAGTACATACCACAAGATTGAAGCTTGATTAGGCCGAAATCTTGAAAGGAGTGGAGATTAGAGTGAGAGAAGAGTGTTTGGGTCAAGGGAGAAGTGAGATCTATCGAGAGAGATGAGAGAAGTGAAATCTGAATCGTGCCTTAGCTATCTATAGAAAACACAGCTCGATGGATCGAGATTTCCATCGAGCACTAAATCTCGACATAAGATAATATATCGAGGTGCTGTTGAGGATCTGTTGACGGCAAAATTCACCTCGATGGATAACAATCGGTTGAGAATTTATCGAGCAGACAGAGAGCAAAGAAATTTGGCTCGATGGATTGAAGAAGCTGTCGAGATTCTATCGAGAAGAAACCCTCAAATCTCGATGGATCAAGAATCTATCAAGGATCTATCAAGAAAAGAGAAAGAAG
The DNA here is from genome assembly GCA_023621385.1 of Quercus gilva. Taxonomy (NCBI): domain Eukaryota; kingdom Viridiplantae; phylum Streptophyta; class Magnoliopsida; order Fagales; family Fagaceae; genus Quercus; species Quercus gilva. The sequence goes on along the minus strand of CM042477.1, from coordinate 72,637,284 downwards.
GCTCGATAGAAAGAGAATCTATTGAGGATCTGTCGAGAAGCTATCGAGCTTGAAGAAAAGGAGTTTTTCAAGGGAGGAAAAACACATAAAGATGAATGGAACAAGCAAGCTACTCAATCAAAGACCTAGTCAACATATTAAGCTCTCAAAACATCTCTCAACATATATGCAAAGCATACAGAGATCCAAAAAAAAAAACGCACACACACACATACACAACAAGTCTAACCAATTTTATATTTCAAAAACAAGTTAAGATAGTTTAGTGAGCATAAATTAACACATGTATTTCTTGTGATGACCAAATCACATTGTACCTGCACATGTATCAAAAGTAGCAAAGAATTTTGCGTGTTATGTTTGAAACCAAGCAAGAGGGCATAAGTGTCTCATATTATGAAGATTTAAGAATAGAGAGAATCAATTACACTCACACACAATCATAACTGCTTGATGGGGACTATCACCTTTGAGGTAAACCCTATAACTCCCACATACCCTAAAAACATGCTTGTAATCATTTTAAAAGCATTTTGATTTTTTTTGCTTTTATATTCTTTGCATATTTTCTTTTTGAACATATCATGGCATGGGCATATAAAAGAAAGAAGAAATACCCAATTATGTAAGCCAAAACATCACAATTTTGCCATGCCAAAGCATACAGATATTATACATGATTAGCGGGTTTTAGTGGTGAGATGTTTATTTATGCATTTCTCTTAGAATTTTCTAGTCCTTCCCATCAAAAAGTGTGATATGAGTATGAGATATAAGAGACAATTTTAATCGTACTCATCACAAAGCTCACTTGCTTAGTTGTGCATTGAGATGCTCATCTAAGCTACAAGAGATACAAAGTTTAGAAAACTTTGTTTCGATGGTCATCCAGAGTACACAAGTACCAATATACACAAACACACACTATTTTTGTATTTTTCTAATTTTTCAAATTTTTTTTTATGTAAACCAAAATAAAACAAAACTGAAAACAAACAAACAAAAACATATAAACATACAAAGCATAAAACTAGATGTAAGTGCATGAGAAAGAGGAGAGATCACTCCATAGAGATTACACCAATGTCTTGGCGTAAGTGTCATGCCCTAAACCCAAAAAGGTCCAAAGCATGAGAAAGACGTCTCAAGTACCTGTAGATTTTTCCTTTTTGACAATTCAATCCACATAAATCATATCAAGTACCAATATCAAGAATTATCATAGTAATTCCATTGAATATACTCTCAAAAGCTCTAAGCAATAATTACAAGGACCATTGGCCTCAAAAGAATAAATAATTACATATCATCAGTTTGTCCCATCAGTAGGAATAACGTCACAATCACTATAATATACAAAGAATGAGCCAAGCCTATTCTAAGATGTACGCCATCTAATATCTCCATTACAAAAGTTCATCCTCCATCAGTAGTTAGTCTAACTATTGTTAGCCACCATAAAGCTGTCTCAAAAGATTGTTGCTTACTCTGAAAAGTTTATAAAATAATGGAATGAGACAGAGCCCAGTAAGTAGCATAATTAATGGGAGTGGGGAAAATGCAAGTTTCATGATAATGAACATTTTACAAGCATGCTAAAATTTGGGAATTTCCATTTGAATTCTGCAAAATAAATTTCCTTAACATCATGACAAGAATGATAGACATATTGTAGCACCAAGCTTCCCAAAGTAACTATGAAACTACATATTATTCATTGGTAGCCATAAAATATCCAATACCATTTCAACTCCAGAAATCTCACCCAAGGCCACATGACAAGGTCATCACACAGACAAGGTAATCATCGATATCATGGAACAATGACAAAACCACATCAAAAGCTCACAAGTTAAAGTATTTGAAATACACAGTTCACTTCCAAGTAGTTTCATAAAATATTTAAATAACCAAATAGCCACAATATTCTCAAAGTCCTTTAAACTATTTCTTGTCATAACTATTTTTGAGAGAATTTCCCGAATAATACAAGCAAAGATAAAGCATCTTTAGAATTTGCAAATAATGCAATAAATTCATAAAATCCATTCCCAATAATTTTTTTAGAGATGCTTATCTTTTCCATGCTAACAAATCATGCATTTCCTCATATGCAGTACCAAATATGATGCCCTTTTCTACAATAATCACATACATTAAAGTTACAACACAAAGCTTTCTAGATAAATATAGTTTCCATAACAATTTCCCAAAATGTGTTTAACCCAAAAACAATACTTTATGCAACATGGCTATTTCCAAAAATCCCATTAAAGAGCTACTTACCTTGCAACCTGCAAAAAGCTTAGTTCCAAAACTCCAAAGGAGATTAGCTAGAAACTAAACAATACCAAACAAAACTATCACGATAAGCTTAAGGCTTGACATTTTATCTAGCTACGAATTATAAATCATTAGATAAGAAATTAATTAGATAAGCCTAAGTACTTAACCTCACAAATAATGTACTTCACTTCCAAAGTTTATCAACAATTTCTTTTACAAGACTTAGACTCCAATTTATAATCATGTCATTCAAAGCCTCTTCTTTACCATAAGAGATCCTAGCACTTTATGAATTTCTTCCACCATATATGCATACCATTTTCAAGAGACCCATGAAATAACATATATAACAATATCCACCATTACAAACCCCAAATGTAAATCCTCCACTAGCTCCAAATAAACAATACAAATTAGATTCATCAATTGTTTTACATTAGAAAGTCAAAACCCCCAAATCTTTACTATGGGTAAATCTCAAATGGCTATCATTTTACAAAATCCACAACCATTCACCCAAATAGGTCCACCAACGCAAAACCCATAAACAACATCACAAGAATATCACTTCCAAAACTTAGATTAAAAAAACCTCTAGCAAAATATGAAAACCTGCAAAAAGTATAAAAGCTCTTACCTTAAATAAGATGAGATGTAGGAGCTTAAGAGGTTTTTATGGAGCTTTTTCAGTAAAACTCGCTGGAAGATAATGGTCGAGGCGGTGGAGTAATGCACCAGTGGGAGAGTGAGAGAGGATTGCTGGGTGTTTGAGACAAAATGAGAAAGAAAAGAGAACAAAGTGAGAAGAGAGGAGAGCTAGTTGGCCAAAGGGGAGATATTTTGAGAGAAAATGAGTGGTGAGGAATTAAGGGGGAAGTGGCTGGGGCTCACGTGGGTCAAAAATCTGACCACCTTTTTTTTTTTTTCTTTTTCTTTTTTTTTTTCTTTTTTTTTTTTTCACTTTGACTGGGACGTTACAGTAAGAATTCAAAATGTTTGCTATCAAGAGGCTTAGTGAACAAGTCGACCTTCTGATCATCAGTGTGGATGAACTCCAGAGTGAGTGTGCCATCTTTGACAAGTTCCCAAATGAAATGGTGTCGTATCTCTATATGTTTTGTTTGAGAATGTGGAACATGATTTTTAGAGATGTTAGTGGCACTGGTATTGTTGCAATAAATGGTAAGATGTTCTTGACGAATACCATAATCAAGAAGGAGTTTTTACATCCATAGAAGTTGGGTGCAACAACTACTAGTAGCGATGTATTCAGTCTCAGCAGTAGATAAGGAGATAGAATTCTACTTCTTATTCATCCAGGAGACAAGATTATAACCCACATAAAAGCAACCCATCGATGTACTTTTTCTATCATCAAAATACCCACCCCAGTCCGCATCAGAATACCCACTATGGAAGCCGACTGTGCGGCTCATGTTCGTAAGTGCCAACAATGCGAAGTCCATGGAGATCTGAAGCATATGCCATCCATGCCATTACATACCATGACATCACCTTGGCCATTCTCTACATAAGGAATAGACATTATTGGGAAGATCTACCCTATAGCATCCAACGGCCATGAATTCATACTTGTAGCCATTGATTACTTTACTAAATGGGTAGAAGCTGCCTCATACAAGGTTTTGAATTCAAAGAAAGTTGCTCATTTCATTCAGACCAATATCATCTGCAGATATAGGGTACCGCATGAAATTATCTCAGACAATGGGTTGCAATTTAAAGAAGAAACAGAGAAGCTGCTATGACAATTCAACATTCGACACCACAAGTCTTCACTTTACCATCCTCAGACTAGTGGAGCAGTTGAAGCTGCTAATAAAAACATAAGGTGAATCTTGAAGAAGAGCACAAAGAACTACAAGGACTAGCACCTACAGTTGCCCTATGCATTCTGGGGGTATAGAACCTCAATTCAATCCTCCGCAGGAGCCGCTCCTTACTCATTGGTGTATGGGATGGAAGCAGTCCTTCCTATTTAAATGGGTGTCCGTTCACCAAGGACAGTACTGGAAAGTGAAATCTCTGAAGCAGATTGGTTGCAAAGCAAATATGATCAGTTGTGCATGCTAGATGAGAAAAGACTCAAAGCCTTTGAACGGTTTAGACCCCTTAAACAAACAACCAGATTCCGTAGCCTAAATTAATTAGCCAAGTTGTTACTTAGTCAAATTAAACAATTCTAGGTTAAAATAATCAAATAATCATATCATGCATATAAAACATATAAAGCAGCGGAATAATAAAAGAACACAAGATATGATCACCCAGGAAACCACACGGAAAAACCTGGGGAGGATTTTACCTACCGATCCTCAAGGCAAAACAAAATCCACTAAGAAAGAATTGAAGTTCTTACAAAAGGACTTACAAGCTCCCCGCTTGACTTCCTAATGCTACCCATCAGTAAAACTTCCTGACACGACCACGCGCAGGCTCTGAATCCACAGACTACTTCTTTCTTTGAATCCCTCAATCAGCTACAAGCTCCCCGCTTGTTTATCTTTAAGCTTCAATGGCAGCAACCAAGTTGATCATCAAGATGTTGAAATAATCTCAATCTTGAAAAACCTAAGCTTTGTGTAAAGGAAAGCTCTTCTAGATCTCACAAGAGATTTACACAAAATCACAATGTATGAGCAACAATACAACTTTTGCAACTCTGAAAACGTGGCTAGGGTTTTGCCTTATATACCTAGGGCAAAAACATAAAACCCTAAACGTTTTAAAAGAATTAGGGCTGAGCTGGAATTTTTGCAGAAAACGCATCTGGGCCGATTTTCGATCGATCGAGAATTACATTCAATCGATCGAGTCAGGCCGAGAAGCCCCAATGCATCTGCAGTCACTCGATTCCAACTTTACAATATTTTACCAACTTTGAGCAAGCCTAAACAAGACTAAATACATTGTTTTGATCATGGTTTGCCAACATTACAAATTAGAGTTCTAAATACATAAAATCCTAAGACCTTAGAACCTAACAGCCTTGTATCACATTCAAGGATATCAGAGGAGGCTTAGGAAAGCTTTTGACAAAAAAGTGCGAACTAGAGATTTGAAGTTGAGGGACTTAGTGTTGAAAGAAATCCGAGCCCCGGTTCAAGATGCAAATGGGAAGTTCAAGCAAAATTGGGCAGGCCCATACATTATCAAGCAAATATATTCTGGGGGAGCAGTAAGATTGATGGACTTGGATACAAACCCTTTCACTGAGCCAACCAACATGGATAAATTGAAGAAATACCACGTCTGAGGTGGTTGTAAATTAAGTTATTTCCTTTCCTAGGTTTGGCTAAAAAAAAGAGCTCACTAGGTTGAAAACCTGAAAAGGCGGTCTAGGCAAAAGTTAGAACAAAAAAAATAAAAAAGGTAGGTTGAAAACCCGAAAGGGCGGTCTACACAAAAGGAGAGTAAAAAAAAAAAAAAAGAGGGAATGAGACAACCTACTAGGTTGAAAACCCAAAAGGGTGACCTAGGCAAAAGTTAAGGCAAATAAAAAAAAAACCATCATTATCCATGAACTACGTGATGACCTAATCCTTCTATCTAGGGGGTACATAGGCAACCATGCATTGGTTCGGTCATAATTTCCCAAAACCCATCATTTGCCCATTTACCAAAAATTACCAAAAAAAATTCAACCATTCCATTAAACAAAATCCAAAAGCCCAAACCCTAAACCAAACCATAAAAATTCCAAAACCCCAAAGGTCTACACCTTAAACAGAATCCCTAACCTGTAAATCCTAAATAATTCCTAAACATAAGAGTTTTTTTACATCAACTTCTAAAATAAACATGATCAAAGCCAAAAAATAAGAAGGTTACTTTGTCTTCAGTCTATTCTTTTTCTATAGATCATCAATTCCTTCTGTGATAGGTACTTTGTCAGCATTGTCCCTTCTTTTGAATTCATAATTGTCTTCATCAGGTCTTTCTCAGTTGTCTCTTAGAAACTGTTCTCTCATAGCAATCCTTTCAGCTTCCTTGTCAACAATCTTGTCTATCAACCAGTTAGATTTTTTTGCAGTCATCTTGTGGAAGTGATCCTTGACAAAAGATTGGTCCATTCAGTCAGCCATTTCTAAACCCAATAGCATGTTCTGTACATAAGTAGGATTTGTATCCACAGAAGAGAAAGGTCTTCTTCTTTTGCCACGAGGTATTCCTTATAGAAAGTTGCTCTCTTCAATCCAATAAGGAAAATATGATTTGATCTTGGAGACCTCAGTAAAGGGGGTGGGCACTTCCACCAATAACAATCCCATCGAATTGAGGTTCTAGATTTCTTGTCTAAGAATTTCACCCAGTCACTCTCAGTTTGGCATTTAGTCTTGATTACAGCCCTGCTAAGAAAACTGCTAGGCCTATAATTACCAGTTGTAGGCTTGGCAATCATGTCTAGTTGCTCCATTAGCCATATCTGCAAAGTCAAATGACTCCTTAAAAAGTTCTGAGTTTCTCGACCATGAAATATAGCATCCAGTCCCAAAAGAGTTTCTGCTAAGATCAAAGAAACAAGATTATCACCATCCTCAATCTAACTCACAACACTTATAGCTTGAGCATCCACAAAGCTGTGTCTTCCAGAGCAAAGCAAAAGTTCTCCCACAAAGCATAAAGCCAAACCGAAGTTTTTCGGCATGTTGTCAGTCACTCCATAGGTGCGTTTGTCAATCAGCCGAGAGATAATGGCACAAAGATTCACCATATGACCTTCAATCATACTATCAGTAATGGAAATAGGAAGATCGAGAGCATTAGACAAAGATTCCTTATGCCTGGGGTTACATAAAACCGCTACAGATTTTTTACCTGGATCGTAGCCCAAGATAGCAGAGAATTCTTCAATTGTCGGACAGAGTTTAGTAGTGTTAAATCGGAACACATGATCTTCGGGATCCTAGAATTTCACAGCAGCACAAAGGAAGTCCCACTTGATTTTGACATTCCTCAGAGCCTTGATTCTCTCTAATTTAAAGGCTGTAAAATTGATTTTGGTACTGAAATCAAAGCTACGAACCCATCTATTGATGTCGTGAATTGTTGAATGAGAAAAATTATGATTGCCAGCCATGGATGACTTTTGCTTGTGATTATTGTGTTTTGCTAACCTTTATGCAAAGATTTGTCGCAGGAGAATTTGTTTAAATAAGCTGCATCAATTCCTAATCAGGTTTGAAATAGATTTCAGAGAGTTTGTAGCTGACTAGGAAAGAGTTTCATGATCACAAACAGAGTAAATGTTTTTCAAAAAACGGGAAAATGCTAAGCGCACATTGGGAGACCATGATGAGTTGGCCCACCATGGCGTGAGCATCATGGTGTGGCTCAGTGCAATTCGGCACTCTAAAAGTGCCGAACGGCACTCCAAAAGTGCTGAACGGCACTCTTCAGTTGCCAAGTAACACGCAGCCCCTCGGTCCTACACTTATGGAATTCCATGCAATTTCTTGTTCTCATGTAATTTTTTTAAGATCGTTTGGCACTCAACAAGATTTTTTTTAATCAAACTGAGACATTCTGACAAGTCTGACACACTTATTTTCAAAAAATCATCACCTGCATCATTATTCTCAAAAAGTGATCAACTCAAGTTTTCTTAAGACTCATAGATTTATGTTCCAAACTAGGGGCATTCGCCACACCTCAAGCATTAAAATAAAAAAAAAAAACGACCATCATTTTTAAAAAAATAAAAAATAAAAAAAAAAGAGAAGAAAAAAAAATCATCATAAATTCCAATAATCATGCATCCTTTTGTATACTAGGGGCATTCGCCCATGGCTCATTTTTCAAAAAAAAAATCAAGATTTTCAAAAATCATGCATTCATTTTAAACTAGGGGAATTCGACCCCACCTCATACAAGTAAGTGCAGATTCCAATAGAACCAAGCAAGATAAGTTTAAATTAGTACTACTAGATCTCATAAGGTGAATTCTAAACTTGTCTTAGTTAAAGTTTCTACATGATCCAAGGTGATACCAAGGACAAAGGGCTAAAAATGGAAAATAATACAAGATTGTCTAAGGAACACTTCCTTTTTGTTTTGCAGGAAAAATAAACATACAAGTCATGCATCATTAGGATTTCGAGTCCGCCTGAGGGAGGATCTCTTTGATCCACCTCTAATGGAGCCACCTTCAGTACTTCCTTCCTGACTTGCGAAAAAGCAAGGATCGTACTGACGATTTTCAAATTCGAGGCTCCTAATCCTTTCCTCTAAAGATCTCTTGGTAGAGTCAGCAGTTTCCATTCAATGTGCCTAAAAGGTTAGCAAAATCAAGTGTTAAAGACACTACCAAGCAAAGCTCAAGCCAAAGATACTCAAAAAACAACATGGCATACCCAGTTGGAATCATTGATCACATATTGGGAGGACTGAGTATGAGCCAATGACTGCAAGCCTTCAATCATCGGCATGCTTTCTTACATAAGATCCATATCAACCTGAAGCACAACTCTACTGAGTTAGAATCCATTTAAGAGCACACCAGATCAGGCCAAGGAACATTTGGTACATGCTTTGGCCTAGTCAAAGGCATGGAACTATACGCTCCATCAGGATTCATCACATCATACTGCCATACCAGAAAATGAGGATAAGTTTCAGTGAAAGAACTAGAAGAACCACCAACATAGTGAGGAGAGGGAATCTCTTCCTCTTCCTCTTCCTCTCCTTTAGAAGTGGAGGTTGAAAATCCAATATGCAAATATTGTTACAATGCAGAAATATGGAAAAGTGATAAGTTTTTTAGACCTCTTAAACAACAATTGGATTAACCTAGTTAATTAGCCAAATGATTAACTTAGTCTAATTATGAAAATCTAGGTTATCACAATCAAACAATCATATCAGGTATATAGCAGCGGAAATATAAATAATACAAAAATATGATAACCCAAGAAACCACACTAGTAAAACCATGGGGAGGATTTAACCTAGCTATCCTCAAGGTAAACCTAAATCCACTATGAAAGAATCGAAGTTTGACAATAACGACTTAGACCACTAACATCCCATTGCTACCCACCAGTAGAAACTTACTGACACGACCATGTGCAAGCTCCGAGACAACTGAATGATCATCAAGTTCTTGAAGAAATCTCCTCATTGATAATCCTAAGCTTGTGTGAAGGAAAGCTCCACACAGATCTCACAAGAGATTCACACAAATAGCAATATGAGTAGCTAGAGCTACTCTAAAAACGTGGCTAAGGTTTTCTTTATATACTAAGAGAAGTAGGTCTGAAACCCTAATCCTTAATGTGCTTGGGCTGAGTTGGAAAATTCTATAGAAAAACAATCTGCACAACTTTCGATCGATCGAGCCAAGCAGATTTACATAATAAATCCTGCAGAACACTCGATTCCAACATTACATACAACGCACAAACTTTGAGCAAGTCTAAACAAGACTAACAACTATTTTGATCATGGTTTGCCAACATTACACAATAGAATTCTAAATATATTAGTTCTTAAGTCTTTAGAACCTAACAAAAAGGAATTGGCATAACTTTGATCTTAGCACAGAATGAAAATACCATTCTGTTAACCAAACAACCTTACAGATGATCCCGAACAAATTCAAAATAATCTCCTTCTGCTCTTGCAACAATGTATCCATCATGGGCCCGAGCAATCTCTTCATCAGACAAAAGGTCAGCCAACCGAATATTGTGAGAAGGAAGAGCTGGAATTGTGGCAGGAGGATGCACATGTTCAACTTGGGGCAACACCCGATCACCAAGATACCAGTACTTTCCATGCCCACATTCAAACAATACCTGGCAGCTATTCAATTCTAGAGCCGCTCACACTCAGCATGCCCCTCACATCCAGCCCAAGGATTTAAGTTCATCTGAAAAGTCACAAAGAAACTTAGAAAGAGAAGAGACTGGATCATAACTAAGTGCCAAGGATTTCAAAAGGAGAAAGAAAGAACTTATAAAAATCCTTAAGAATCTGACAAGAATTAGCTGAATTCAAGGACAGCCAGCTTCCAAGAATGATGGAGAGTAGTGGAGAAAGTGAAAGAGAGAAAACAGAGCATTAAGGGAACAATGGAACAATGTGTTATTTCTTATGCCAAATAACCTCCTTATGTACAGAATCTAATGTAACTAACTAATTCTCTAATCCCTGATTACAACTCACTAATCAATGCTCAATGGTAAATGAGTAACTAACTAACTACCCACAACCCCTTGCTTTTAACGACCTAACTGACTAACTACCCTTGAAGCCATCATAGCAGCAACCCACGCACCTCACAGCAGTAGACCATACACCACACAACAGCAACCCACGCACCCTCAATGCACACCTGCTGCCTACTTTTCAAGTGATCATCAACAGCTTCTACCATAGTTGTGCCAGGGATATAATCCAACAACCTAGGAAGGGGATATCCATATAAGGCTTCAAAAGGAGTTAACTTGGTTGAATAATGAAAATTGGTATTATACCAAAATTCAACCAAGGGCAGCCACTCCACCCAAGCAAAAGGTTCAACTGCTGCAAAAGCTCATAAATATTGCTTTAAACTTCGGTTTACCACCTCAGTTTAGCCATCTGTTTGAGGGTGGTAAGCTAAGGACATAGCTAGGTCTACCTCTTGAAACTTCATCAATTCACTCCAAAAACGAGCAGTAAAGATTAGGTCCTTGTCACTCACCACAAAAGCAGGCATACCATGGAGTTTGAACACAAAGTGCGTATAAACAAAAGTAACCTTGAATGCAGTGTAAGGATGGGATAAGGCAATGAAGTGAGCATACGTAGTTAACCTGTCCACAACCACCAAAATCACATACTTTAATTGAGACTTAGGTAAACCCTCAATGAAATCCATACTCACAGCTAACCAAGGTTTGGAAGGAATAGGTAAGGGTTGACGCAGTCCAGCTGGTCTACAATTCTCATGCTTAACCCTTTGGCAGACATCACATTCCTTGATATATTGCTTCAAGTCTTTCTTCATACCAAGCCAATGGAAATCTTGTTTAACCTTGTGCAAGGTCTTCACATAGCCTGAATGACCTCCCAAGGGGCCATTGTGAACATGGTGCAAAATTGAAGACTTGAGAGCACTAGTAGGACCCAAGTAGATTCTTCCCTTAAAGAACAACGACCCATCTACTAAGGAAAAACCTTTAAGGGAATTACCACCCTTCTAAAAGGCATACAAGATAGCTTGAATGGCAGGATCTACTCCATAACTAGCTTTCATTTCAACTACCCAAGTTGGAGTAGGAAATGAGATGATATATAAGGTGCCAGATGAGGAAGGCAATGCAACAACAGCTTTATCCAATCCCACATTAGTTTGACCACCCCCCATCAAGTTCAAAGCAGCAGTACCTTCAAGCACACTCTGACAATCTTGAACTTCATGCTCAGACACCTTACCCCTTCTTGACAAAGCATTTGCCACCACATTCTCAGAACCTCTCTTATATTCAACCAAAAATGCATAGCCAAGTAATTTGGACAGCCATTTTTGTTGAATTGGAGTACCAATCCTCTGATGCAGCAAATATTTGAGGCTTTGCTGATTTGTTTTGATGACAAAAGGTCTACCTACTAGATATGGCCTCCACTTCTTCACTGTAGAGATCAAGGCAAGGAACTCCTTCTCATTAGTGGACAAGGCAAGAGCACTGCCTCTTAAAACTTAACTGTGAAAGGTAATAGGCTTGTCCTCTTGCATTAAAACAGCACTAATGCCACTACCAGAAGCATCACATTCAACTGTGAAAGTCTTAGTGAAGTGAGGCAAGGCTAAAATAGGTGGGTTGGATATAGCCAACTTAAGCTGGTGAAAGGCTTCTTTAGCTTCAGCACCCCAAGAAAAAGAATTCTTCCTCAGAAGAACAGTCAAGGGAGTTGCAATATAACCATAGCCCTTGACAAATTTCTTGTAATAACTAGTAAGGCCTAGGAACCCTCTTAAGGACTTCACATCCTTCGACACAAGCCACTCTTGCATAGCCAAAATTTTCTTGGGATCAGTTTTTACACCTTCCCCAGAAATGATGTGGCCTGAATACTCCACTTCCAAGCAAGCAAACATACACTTAGACATCTTAGCATACAATTGGTTCTAAGCCAACACCCCTAAAACAATTCTGAAATGCTCAATATGATCAAGCATACTTCTACTATAAACCAGAATATCATCAAAGAAAACCAAGATAAACCTTCTAAGGAAAGGCTTGAAGACCTTAATTCATTAAGGATTGAAAAGTAGATGGGGCATTTGTCAACCCAAAGGGCATGACAAGGAATTCATAGTGCCCTTCATGAGTTCTAAAAGCTGTTTTTGGAATATCTTCTGCCTTTATCCTGATTTGGTGGTAACCAGACCTCAAGTCTAGCTTGGAAAAAATGCAAGCTCCATGCAATTCATCCAATAATTCATCTATAACAGGGATAGTTTATTTATCTTTTATAGTGGCTTGATTAAATGCCCTATAATCTATACACATACACCATGAACCATCAGATTTTCTAACCAAAAGGACAGGAGAGGCAAAGGAACTTTGACTATTTTGAATAAAGCCTACTTCCAAAAAAACCTTCACAATCTTTTCAATTTCATTGATACCTGTATGGCCTCCAACAGATAGGTTGGGTGCCCTCCTTAAGGTTGATTTAGTGCTCATGACCTCTCACTAGTGGCAGGTCCACTAGAGTAGCAAATACACCATGAAACTCCTGCAACAAAGCTGTGATTTTAGGTTGAAGGGAAGACTACCTTTCAGTTGTGCTCTCTGCTGTAATCTGCAAAATTAAACCCTTCTTGGTAGGTTCTTTGAAGAATTGGACCTCATCTTGAACTTAAAAACCCTTTGGAGTGTTAAGACCATGTAACAACACCTGCTGGCCTCCATAATTGAACCCCATTGAAAGATTCTTGAAATCCCAATTAATGACTCCTGAGGTGCTAAGTGCTAAGCCACTGAGTACCAAAAACCAAGTCACAACATCCCAAGGGCAGCACATGCAACTGAACCAGATTGTAAGCACACAAGAACATCCTTGCATAATCCTTGAGTCTTGATAGTATCACCACTAGCAACCTTAAGCTCAAGAATTTGTGATTCATCCACAGGAACATGGAGAACAGAAACTACAATTGCATCAATGAAATTATGAAAGCTCTAGAGTCTACCAAGATCACCAATGAGACAGATTTAACCTTACCATTGACTCTCATTGTCCCTAGAGTAGGGCTGCCAACCAAGGCATATAAGGTAATTTTTGGTTTTGCCTTTTCTTCTTGTCTCCTAACCATGCAACCACCATTGTCAATCTCAACAAACTACTCATTACAGTCAGAATCTGAGGTCATCTCCACTCCTTCTAGTAAAAATAAAGTAGCTTGCTTGCATTTATGCTCGGGTGCCCACTTGTCATCACACTGTAACAAAGCCCATTCTTTTTCCTATCTTCCATTTGAGCAACAGTGATCTTCTTGACATGAATCTTGGTAGTCCTATTTTCAACTAGGGCAGCAAGTCTAGGTACACCAAGCAATGAAGATCTAGCTTGAACCTGTGTCCTTTTATAGCTTCTCTTATAACCCAATAAGTATTCATCTTGGATTTTGGCCAACCCAAATGCAGCAATGAGAGTGGGAGGATTCAACATTCTAACAGGCAACCTCACCTCATCCTTCAAGCCACTCAAGAAACAACCCAGTTTATGCTGTGGAGACAAGCCCTTAATCTGATTACCCAAAGCTTCAAATTCACCTTTATATAGAGCCACGGTTGAAGTCTGCCTCAACCTAGTCAAAGCCTCCATTGGGTCATCATAGGCTATAAACCCAAACCGGATTAGCATTGCTTGAACCAAGGCCTCCCAAGTACCAAAAACTCCAGCATCTTCTCCTTTTTGAAACCAAACCAAGGCTTCTCCTTCCCTATGAAAAGATGCCATCATCGACTTCTGTGATTCTGGAATTCTGTAATACTTAAAATACTGATTAGCTTTGTAGATCCAAGAAGTTGGTTCCTCACCACGAAATCTGGGAAAATCCAATTTCACTGGCCTTGACAAACTTGAAACAAGTTTGCGACAAGTACAACCTTCTGGAATGTGTGAATTCTCAGGACTGTGCTCAACACTATCCACTACATTCAATTTCTGTAAAATGGTAGCTAATTTTTGACTCATTTCATTCAAGGTATGGGTATGGATGTTGGTAATTTTGTGAATTTCTTGGATGTCTTTATTGTGGTGATCAGTGGTGGATTTCAGGGAAGCTATGGTTTCATTGAGAATTGTAGTAGAACAAGTTTCAGTCATGGTGGAACCTATAATCACAGGACAAGCCTGCTTTGATACCGATTGATAAGATTCTTAAGAATCTGACGAGAATTAGTTGAATTCAAGGACAACCAATCTCCAAGAATGATGGAGAGTAGATGGAAAGAGTGAAAGAGAGAAAATAGAGCATTAAGGGAACAATGGAACAATGTGTTATTTCTTATGCCAAATCAATACAATCCAACCTCCTTATGTACAGAATCCAATGTAACTAACTAATTCTCTAATCCCTGATTACAACTCACTAATCAATGCTTAAACAGTAAATGAGTAACTAACTAACTACCTACAACCCCCTGCTCTTAACGGCCTAACTAACTAACTACCCCTGAAGCCATCACATCAGCAGCCCATGCACCTCACAACAACAGACCACGCACCACACAGCAACAAACCACGCACCCCACAACAACAGACCACACACCACACAGCAACAACCCACGCACCCCCAATGCATACCTCAAGGCCACACAGTTGTACAACACACAACCCTTTAGACACCAACTGCCTTAGCATGTGCCTCCATATTTAGCCTTGTATCAAGAACTCACATCATCAATTGTCAAATTGTCAATCACCAAGTGCCAAATCTCCTAAGAACGCCTAGAGGGTGGAGACAAGTGATGTTTGGGCAACCAACGATGAAATCTAGGAAAAATGCCAGTAACCTCCTCCCGGATTTTGGGACCAACCTTGAAATACTCATACATCCAAACCTGAAAAATTCACAACACCATTACCATATAGCCAAAATAATTTCCCCAACCTACACATCGCCACAATAAAAACCAAACCTCACCTGCCAAACAAATGGAGCTCCACCCAAGCTTGAAAGCCTCCGCCTAGAGAGTTGGGTCATGAAATGCATCAGAGTAGCATAGGTCATGCCACCCCAGTCATAATTCTAGATTTGTTCAATTTTTCTCAAGCTCCCTAAATAGCGCAGATTCACAATACTGCCTAAATTCACACACAAGAAAGTCCCAATAAAAAGAAGTATGAACATAGGAGCACCCTTTGCCACAATCTCACATTGGGGAATACTCTCACATAACCAAGACAAAGGAACATTGTTACTCCTCATTCTTGAAGGCATTACACCTAGAAGTTTCTTGAGCTTAGTTGAAGTAAGGGAATCATTGACAAGAATTATTTTACCACCCAACCTTAGACCAGCGATGACAGAAAAGTCATAAGCTGTCAACATTACCTCCCCCCCAATGTTTGGAAAATGGAAGGTACATGTAGTATCCCAGAAGTTCTCTGCTAAGGCAAGAAGTAACTGAAGATCCTTATACTCATGTGTCTCATGATTTGACAAAGGTTCGAAGAAGGTGCCAAAGCCTGTTTCATTGATGACGTTTTTTATGCTAGGAGACAATGCCGCCCATGCACTTTTCAACATTTGGAGACTCCCTCGACTCTTGAGGCTCTGCAACATAAAAATTTAGCTCATCAATTTCCATAACCCAAAACATATAACCAAAATATTTCCATACCCAAAATAAAAATATTCTCAAAATCAATACCACACCACCACAAAATCAAATCAATGCTCCATCAAAATGTCACCACTACCAAATTTATCACATATCCATACAACCACCAAATTTTGCCATAACCATGAAAAAAGAAAATTTCTACATGTCCAAGAAAAAATTCTCACAACTTCATGCACAAATAAATTCTCACATACCCAACAAAATTTTTCCACAATACCCACAAAATTTGCCAATACCCATAAATATATCCATGCACATACCCACAAAATTTTGCCATGTACACAAAACAAAGTTTACATATACCAATAAAATTTTCCACATACATCATGAAAATATTCACATAAGCTTAATACAAATTTTTCACAATGCCAATACTCCCAAAATCCAAACCAAAATTCATCCAACATCACAAATTACCTACATTGTCAAAATTCCAAAAGCCACCAACATTGCCCAAATTGTACCGTGATCAAAGAAAAAACACACTTCAAGAATGCTCCAAAGCCAACATTCCAAACACGATCAATCACACAATGCCCCCAAAATTTCAAAAGTAACAATATCCCACCATGAAACTTTCAATGAAACATGCAAAAACATTTTTCCAAGCAAAGAAACCAAAGAAAAACTCACCTCGGTGTCCACATGACAATATGGAGCATGGGTCCTAAGGTCTTGAAAAAGTCCATCATCATCATTCCAATCAAATGTTGGATCATATTTCTTACCAGCTAGAAAAGAAGATTCCTTCGAGGAAGAAGCCATTTTAATGCAAAGAAAATGGGTATTAGAAAATGGGTTTCACTGAAAATGGGTGTGGGATGAAAATGCCCAAAACACAAAGATCTAAAGAAATATTGATAGCGATGGATGAGGGAGAGTTGAGAAGCTTAGAAAAGTGTTTTTTGTGAGAAGAAATGGTGAAATGAAGAAGAAAAATCAAGGGCAAGAAGAAGGTGAATAGTGCCAATGGAGGAAGAGAAGTTAATGGAAGATGAAGCTAAAACACAAAAAAAGAGAAACAATGAAGTGGGGGGCCAAAATTTCGACCGCCACACTCTTTAACTCAGCAAAACCTAAGTCAGCTCAGTCAACCCAAAAAAAAAAAAAAAAAAAAAATTTCATTCCCAATCTTTCAATTTCACATTCTCAATGCCCAAATTTTAAAACCCAAATCTCTTAGTTTTTTTTTTTTTTTTTTTTTTTTTTTTTTTTAATTTCATACTTCAGATTTCAAGATCAAAATTCCAAGCCTTAATTTTCAAAATTCTAAGGCTCAAAATTTTAGATTTCAAATAAAAATTTTCTAAGTTCCAAAGTCTTAGAATTTGAAATAAGAATTTCAAAACTTCCAAGTTTCAAAGATCAAATGTTTCTCAAAAGAAAATTTTTTTGTTAATTAAACTTTTTTTTTTTTTGACAAAATTCAAATCAAGAGTGAGCAAATGAAAATCACACATCTCAGAAACAATGCAACCATGAAGCACCTATCAGTTAAAGTCTAATTTAAAATTTTGACTTTTTGCAAAAAGCAAATCCAAATCAAGGTAGAGGAGATCCCTTTGATCATCATCCCAAAGCTAGATCGAAGTAGAGGAGATCCTTTTGATCATCATTCCAAATCCAAATCGAGGTAGAGGAGATCCCTTTGATCATCATCCCAAAGCTAGATTGAAGTAAAGGAGATCCTTTTGATCATCATTCCAAAGCCAGATCAAGGTAGAGGAGACCCCCTTGATCATCATTTCAGTTCCAGATTATCGAAGTAGAGGAGATCCTTTTGATCATCATTCCGAAGCCAGATCGAGGTAGAGGAGATCCCCTTGATCATCAATTTAGTTCCAGATTATCAAAGTAGAGGAGATCCATTTGATCATCATTCCAAAGCCAGATCGAGGTAGAGGAGACCCCTTAATCATCATTTCAGTTCCAGATTATCAAAGTAGAGGAGATCCCTTTGATCATCATTCCGAAGCCAAATCGACGTAGAGGAGATCCCCATTGATCATCATTTCAGATCCAGATTATCAAAGTAGAGGAGATCCCTTTGATCATCATTCCAAAGCTAGGTCGAGGTAGAGGTAATCCCTTTGATCATCATTTCAATTCCAGATTATCAAAGTAAAGGAAATCCCTTTGATCATCATTCCAAAGCTAGATCGAGGTAAAGGAGATCCCTTTGATCATCATTTCAGTTCCAGATGATCGAGGTAGAGGAGATCCCCTTGATCATATGTCAATAAGGGGCATTCTGTAGACACTCAATTTTGCACCCATGATTTAATCAAGGAGAATGACTTGAATGACCAATCCATGTACCCCAAAAATCATAATTGCATTAAATGCATCAATTTGTTCTTGCATTACATGCATCATTTTGTCTTTGCACTACATGCATTAATTCATTCATTGCATATCATAAAAATGATCATGAGATTCTAACAATCGTAGCGGTGTTTCAAGTTATCAAATCAAACTATCGGATCGAAAGATATTGCATAATCAAGTTTGCACGATCAACATGCATTATGTCTAGGTAGAATCGACCGCACATGATCAATTTGAATTAATTCTGATTGGTTAAACAATTAAAATTAATGAAATAATTTTGTGATTGGTTGATAATTAGTGTTAAAACAGGGATGCATGTAGACATGGCAATACGGGTCAAAAAATTCTGACTCGACTTGAAAAATACCTGACCTAAACCCGATTTTTTTGACCCGAAGTAAAAACGGGTTGACCCGTGACCCGACCCGACTTGGATAGCCTATACCCGACCCGTTAAAAAAATTCGCTAAAAAAATATTTTAATTAATTCTGATACTAGGTGCATAAAGCACAAAGTACCAAAACTAATAATTAATATATTATAGAAAATGACTATTTAATTCATCAAAAGTACCACCAAAAAAAAAAAAAAAAATCATCAAAAGTACCAATAAGAGCTAGCTAGCCTAGCTTCTACGCTTGCCTACCAATTGCCTACAACACGTTACACAAGACAAGGGCCAAGGCTGTCAAGAGTTATCATTCATCAATCAAGACAACCATTAAAAAAAAAAAAAAAAAAATCTCATTCAAGATTTAGTTGAGCTGTAGACCGATAACTTGCTACTTTGCTAGTTTACTTGTTTTGTTTGTTTTAAGATCTATCCCTTTTTGAATATGTAAAATTGTAATTATATGCATTTTGACAGTGAACTATTAACATTAAAGACTTTTTCCATCATGAATTTATGACTATAAATAATTTTTGTCATGCTTAAAACTATTAGAATTGGAAGGATATTAACAAGTGGCATTCAGTGCAATTCATTTGCTTAATTGATTTTATTCATTCTCTCTAAATAGGTTGTCATTGATTTTTTTTTGTAATTGAAAAAAAAAAAAAAAAAAAAAAAAAAAAAAAAAGAACTTGTTTGAAAAATACGGGTAAACTCGACCCGAACCAACCTGCAACCCGATTGACCCATTTTGACCCGTAAACCCGATTGACCCGACCTGAACCCGACCTAATCCACCTGTTTTGCCACGTCTAGATGCATGCATGGGAATAAAAGGGATGATTGGATAACAATAAAATTGTGGATAATCTGAACTTTACCAAGATTTATTTTAGGGTATTTATCTACAAGATAATTGTTCTTAAATATCTTGAATTATCCAAAAAAGAGATGAAAAATCATAGGCAGAGGATGAAAACGCATCAAGGTACAAAGACCAACCAAAAAACCTTAGAAGAGGAGTCCAAACGACACCCAAACATGAAAGTGCATTCGGAGCCATAGGGCCAATTTGGCACTTTTGGAGTGCCGAACAGCACTCTAAAAGGGCCGAATTTCCCTAATGTGGGCTTTGGCGCAATGGCCTTCGGGTGACAATTTTGCATACCCTTTTCAATCTTTTCGCAAAGGATGCGTCCGGATTCAAATCCTAATCATCCGTACCTATTTTTTAGAGCCTTCTAGCCTCTATAAATAAAGACTGAACCTCATAATTCAGCACCTTTTTTTATGCTCTGAGAGACATACGTTTTTTTACTCTCAAACCACCCATATTTTCTGATCCCCTCTCTGAGTGTTACTGCTTAAATTAAGGTTTTTAGGTTTCAAAGAGAATTGAAAAAATTTCTTTGAACCCTAAAACATCCTTTCAAGAACAAAGTGTGCTTATGCAAGAGGTTGTTTCCTTCACCCTTTTTCTTGTGATGTGATGATGCTTGTTATATCTCTTTCTTTTTTCAAATATCCAAAACATGAATTGTTAATTGTTGTTTTGTTAAAGCATGATTGTTTTTTATGTGATTGTTATAATCTTTTCTTGAATGTCAATAAATTTGCATGTGAACAATTATTTTTCTTAAAACAAAACAGATATGCATCTTTATAAGATGTGGATCTGAATTTTTCTCAATATAAAAATAGATCTGCATCTTTATAAGATGAAGATCTGAATTTTTTTCTCAATATAAAAATAGATCTGCATTTTATAAGATGTAGATCTAAATTTTTCTCAATATACAAAACAGATTTGCATCTTCCTTAGATGTAGATCTGAGTTTTCTCAAACGAAAAGAGATCTGCACCTTTATGAGATACATATCTAAATTTTTCTCAAATCAAAACTGATTTGCATCTTTCTTAAGATGCAAATATGATTTTCTTAATATATGCAAATTGTTGAAATAAAGAAAGAGATTGTGTATTGTTGTGTTTGTGTTTATTTTAATTCATGATTGCATAAATTTGGATTATGAGTGAAACTCTCTTCTTAAAAAATCTTTTTCATTCTTTGTAAAACATACAATAAAACAGATCTTAATTTTTGTCATAAAAAAAATCACTTTTTTAAATATAACAAAACATATCTGAATTTTTATCATCAATAACCACATTTTTTTTAACACTACAGATCTGATATTTTGACAAATCAAAATCATATTTGTGGGGCACCACACGTTTAAAACCATCCCGGCCCACTCTATACCCGGCCCAAGGCCCACGCCGAGGATAGTGTGAAGGTTGAGGATAACGAAAATAGCTTAAAGCACCTAACAGCCTAGTCGAGGATGACACATCCTCGGCACACCGACTTCGCCAAAAAAAAAAATATCAACTCATTCGTTGAAAATATCACACCAACATTCTGACCACTTTAATGGTGATGTGACCAACGAACCCAGTCGCCTTGGTTACTCCAACTAATAAGAAGCCTGCAAAGACGGCTGAGAACTAACATAAAGCCTATAAAATCAGATGATGGGACAAACTCCTATCGAGAGTGACCGAATAACTGACAGATGGACGGCCGAGATTAATTAGAACAATGCTATATAACCAAGAGAATTCCCAACAAGAAAAGGGGAGGAATCGAAAGAGAAATAGATCCTCGGAAGAATCCTAGGGCAAAGGTGCTTCGAAAACATGCAACCGAAATGATGGTCATCCCCAATAAAAAAAAACCCTTAGTCGAACTTCATCAAGGGGATTCTATTAAACTCCATATCCCCTATCATTTGTGATCAACCCAAAATTAACCGTTGTTTACTTCGGTGATGCCAGATCCTTATACCCACGTCTCTACAAATTTTTATTATACAGGGTCCATTACAAATTGAGTCCCTACAATTGGCGCCGTCTGTGGGGAGGGTGTTGTGCGCTAACAGGTACAACGGTTAGTGTAAATGAAAAATCATCAGTCAAGACCAACACAGTTTGTAGTAGCAACATTCGTTCAGAGGTATATAACCACCAAAAACAAAAGTATAAAAAAGAAACAAAGAAATAAATAATACAAAACAAGTCTACTTCTTTTATTCGTACTTGAAGAAAAATTACATCTTTTACAAGTGAAGCCCGCGGGGCTTGTTCTAAAGCTAACTACAAAGGCAGACGCTTGACGAAGCCGGCAGAAGAACAAATAGCAGAAAGCAAAACTGACTGAAGAACAAAAGGTAGAAAAGAAGCGAAAGAAGAGATGAAGAACAAATAGCAGAAAGCGAAGCTGACTGAGGAACAAAATATAGAAAAGAAGAGAAGCAAGAGATGAGGAAATGAAGAGGGGGAGACTGGTTGGGAGATGGAAATAGAAGAGATAAAAAGGAAAAATAAAGAAAGGAAGGCTAGTTGAGGAGCAAAAGAAGAAGAGAAAAAAGAGAAAAGAGGGAGGAAGGGCTACATAGGAGGTGGGAGAGGTAGAGGCACAGGACGGCTTCACTTCTGGGTTCCGCCTGGTTTCCCTCCCACCCCCAGTGCAGCCGGCTTGGAGGGTCAAGGACCCATACCCAAGAGGAGGTGGTTACGTTCTTCCTGGACCCTCCTCCAGGCGACGAGGGGGCTTCCTCCTTTGGTTAGGTTGAAAAGAAGGAGGACCTTTGGATCTCCCCTACTCCAACCCCAATGTGACGTCCAGGGTTGGAGTGTCATCCTCGGCTCCTGATAGGGGCTGTGCACCCCCGAGGTCGCCCTCTCCAAGGGCCAACTCATTCGAGGGGGCTCGAGCGGCGGTGTTTGGGAAAGTCTTTTTGGGTAATATTTCTGGGAGAAGTATAAGATGGATGTTTGTCAAAAGTGTGAAGAATAGGGTTGCCCTAGAAACGTCTTATATAGACGGTGGGACATTGATGAGGGCTAATCCACAATAACTCCCGGGGAGAGATTTCCGGAGCAAATAAATCCGCCCCAAATTCCTAGGGGCCTGACAACCGTTAGATCCTCACAGATCCACGGCCGACATCAATGAGGAGGCGCCTCATTAAACGAGAAGGCACCGAAGCGTCAGAACACGTTACCCGGACAACCCAAGAGACGCCTCGTAATCAGAAGAGTCCCATCAAACGAAGAGGCAAAACACGGCAAGGTCTTATCCTCCACCAACTCCAACTTGCATTTATTATTATTATTCTGTTTGAAAAATGTAATTATTTAAGACTTATTGTAAATTATAGCAATGTAGAATTAAACGGCTGCCGATAAAAAGCTAAAATAAATGATAAAATGAGAAAACTAGGTACTGGACAGAACCAAAGCATTGCATGGTCCTCGGACCGAAGCCTCAAGGGGAAACCAGATACTTCAGATGAATAAAATGAGAAAACTAGGTACTAGACAGAACCAAGGCATTGCATGGTCCTCGGACCCAAGCCTCAAGGGGAAACCAGATACTTCAGATGAATAAAACGAGAAAACTAGGTACTGGACAGAACCAAGGCATTGCTTGGTCCTCGGACCCAAGCCTCAAGGGGAAACCAGATACTTCAGATGAATAAAATGAGAAAACTAGGTACTGGACAGAACCAAGGCATTGCATGGTCCTCGGACCCAAGCCTCAAGGGGAAACCAGATACTTCAGATGAATAAAATGAGAAAACTAGGTACTGGACAGAACCAAGGCATTGCATGGTCCTCGAACCCAAGCCTCAAGGGGAAACCAGATACTTCAGATGAATAAAATGAGAAAACTAGGTACTGGACAGAACCAAGGCATTGCATGGTCCTCGGACCCAAGCCTCAAGGGGAAACCAGATACTTCAGATGAATAAAATGAGAAAACTAGGTACTGGACAGAACCAAGGCATCGCATGGTCCTCGGACCCAAGCCTCAAGGGGAAACCAGATACTTCAGATGAATAAAATGAGAAAACTAGGTACTGGACAGCACCAAGGCATTGCATGGTCCTCGGACCCAAGCCTCAAGGGGAAACCAGATACTTCAGATGAATATTCTAGAACAAAAGCCGAATACTAAGACAAAAGTTTAAAACATTGCATAGTATAAGGCCTTAGGCCAACAGGAAGAACATTCCCTCATAAAAACCAAGCAATAAGAAAAACCAAGGTCCTGCACGGTCTTCGGACCCAAATCTATCCATCCTCGGGCAACCCTTGGTGCAAAAAGAGAGCTACAGAAATAGCTAAAATAGCGATAACACTGACGATGAGGTAGAGCCCAACAGGCCGAGAAAAGTCAAAATCCTACTCCCCTCCCTAGAAGTCGTGCAGCAGAATTTTGAGGGGCTATTGTGGGGCACCACACGTTTAAAACCATCCCGGCCCACTCTATACCCGGCCCAAGGCCCACGCCGAGGATAGTGTGAAGGTCGAGGATAACGAAAATAGCTTAAAGCACCTAACAGCCTAGTCGAGGATGACACATCCTCGGCACACCGACTTCGCCAAAAAGAAAAATATCAACTCATTCGTTGAAAATATCTCACCAACATTCTGACCACTTTAATGGTGATGTGACCAACGAACCCAGTCGCCTTGGTTACTCCAACTAATAAGAAGCCTGCAAAGACGGCTGAGAACTAACATAAAGCCTATAAAATCAGATGATGGGACAAACTCCTATCGAGAGTGACCGAATAACTGATAGATGGACGGCCGAGATTAATTAGAACAATGCTATATAACCAAGAGAATTCCCAACAAGAAAAGGGGAGGAATCGAAAGAGAAATAGATCCTCGGAAGAATCCTAGGGCAAAGGTGCTTCGAAAACATGCAACCAAAATGATGGTCATCCCCAATAAAAAAAAACCCTTAGTCGAACTTCATCAAGGGGATTCTATTAAACTCCATATACCCTATCATTTGTGATCAACCCAAAATTAACCGTTGTTTACTTCGGTGATGCCAGATCCTTATACCCACGTCTCTACAAATTTTTATTGTACAGGGTCCATTACAAATTGAGTCCCTACAATATTTTTTTAATCATTAAAACAGATCTGAATTAAAAAAAAAAAAAAAAATCATAGAAGAGACTTCATTCTTAAATAAATTTGTGTGATTTAATTTTTCATTCACATGTTCAATTTTCTTAATATATGCAAATTGTTGAAATAAAGAAAGAGATTGTGTATTATTGTGTTTGTGTTTATTTTAATTCATGATTGCATAAATTTGGATTATGAGTGAAACTCTCTTCTTAAAAAATCTTTTTCATTCTTTGTAAAACATACAACAAAACAGATCTGAATTTTTGTCATAAAAAAAATCACCTTTTTAAATATAACAAAACATATATGAATTTTTATCATCAATAACCACATTTTTTTTTTAACACTACAGATCTGATATTTTGACAAATCAAAATCATATTTTTTAATCATTAAAACAGATCTGAATTTAAAAAAAAAAAAAAAAAAAAAAAAAAAAAAAAAAAAAAAAAAAAAACCCATAGAAGAGACTTCATTCTTAAATAAATTTGTGTGATTTAATTTTTCATTCACATGTTCAATCATTCATGACATGCATAAGAAAGTACATTGGTCATAAGAGTCTAGAAGACCAGACTTTGTCTAGGCGGAATGGGTGCCTAACACCTTCCCAATCCGTAACCTAGCCTCTAAATTTAGATCTTTGGCTTGGTAGATTGTAACTAGGACCCAAAGTTATGTAACTTTTCAATTTTCCAGATATGTAATTTTTATTTAATCAATGAAGAGAATAGTTCAATCATGTATTTATTTTTTCTTATTTGTTTTATAAAAAAAATAAGTGGCGACTCCATACCACTTACCCAAAAAAAGAGGTGCTCTAAAAGGTACCCAAATCTCTTTTTTGAGGAACACTTTTCGTCGAGGTCTTTCACACTACCCAATTACAAGTAAAGTGCGTTTTGTTAAAAGATTAGCCAATTCTATATTAACATATGTTCCTAACACGATTCACATAAGTCCTAACACACAGCCAGAACTAATTTGCCGTCACAAAGACGAAACCTAACACCGTCACAAAGACGAAACTAATATGCCGTCACAAAAACAAAACTCATATGTCGTCACAAAGATGAAACTTATATGTCGTCACAAAAACAGGTGCTAAGATACCAATGTCACACAGATTATATTATCTAGCTAGGTGATCACTGGGTAATCACACGTCACGACACAAGGGTAAAACATAAAGAGCTCACAGATTACATGAATTCAAAACATAGTTCATTTCCAAGTAGTTTCACAAAACCTTTTAATATCCAAAGATATTCACAAGCTCCTCAAAGCCTTCAAACTCATTTCTTGTCAAATAGATTTTGTATCAACTCTCCTAATTATCAAAGCATCTTTCAATTTTGCGAATAATGCAATAAATCCATAAAATCCATTATCAAGAATTTAATTAAAGATGTTTTTCTTTCCCATGCCAAATATACATGCATTTCCCCATATGCAATATTAAACATGATGCACTTTTCATAAATAGTCATATACATTAAGGTTACAACACAATAGTTTTTAGACAAATATAGTTCCGCAAATAATTTTCCAAAATGTGTTTAACCCAAAAACAACGTTTATGCAACATGGTTATTTTCCAAAAATCCGATTAAAAAGCTACATACCTCGGGATGCCAACCAATTCTACCTCAACCGGGCACCATGAAATCAACCAATCTCATCACTAGGTCCATCATCAAGTACCTTGGAACCTAGAAACACAAGTATCAAGCCTATTAATAACAAGGCCTACTACAAAATTATGCTATCAAATTTGTCTCCATTAATCGGAAAGGATTGCCTCAAAAATTAAACGTAAGGCCCTAAAGGCTAGCTTGACCATCCCAAGACAAGTACCCCTACCCAAATGGGAACCAAACAAGCATAAAAGAAACTCGTAGGACTATAACACAACCAAAGCCTTTAATTTCCCTACCACAAACAATGTGCATTTACCAACTTGATACAAAGTATGTCGCTACCAAACCATGATAAAATTAGCCAAAGTAAAACACTTGTCAAAGAAAGCACATATGAACTTACAAGCTAAACCACACAATAAAAGCTTGGAGTAAATTCCTTAAAGTCTCAGCATCCTAATCACACTTTCAGATAACTTCCAACAGGTCGGCCCTTTTTATAAAATTCATTTGTCCCACTAATTATTATCCAAAAAGCTTGAATTTAAATAGGGAGAAGCCTATATATGTGCTAGGTTCTAAGACTTTAGGAACTAATGTATTAGAACTTCAATTTGTATTATGTTGGCAAACCATGATCAAAACATTGAGTCTAGGTTTAGGCTTGCTCAAAGTATGTTTATTTGTAAAATTGGAATCAAGTAATTGCAGAATTTATTGGACTAAATTTGCAAGGCTTGATCGATCGAAAATTAGACTTGATCGATCGAACCACGTGCAAATTTATTTTTCTATAGAATTCCAATTTAGCCCAAACTCTACTTAAATGTATTGGGTTTCAAGTAAAACACTCCTATATATAAAGAAAACCCTAAAACATTTTTAAGTTTTTTAGAAAGATTAGAGTGCATCTTGTGCCTCTTTTGTAGATCTAGGGTTTTGTACCCAAAAACTCTCTAAAGTTGCTCTTTATGCTATGTATATGAATCTTTTGTGAGATCTAGAAGTGTTTGCCTTCACATACACTTAGGGTTATCAAGATCTAGATTGATGTCAAAAGCTTGGTGTGCTTAAAGATACACAAGCGGGAGTGCTTGTACTTGCTGGGAATCCAAGAAAGAAGTAGTCCGTGGACTCGGAGCTATCACGTGGTCGTGGTAGTAAGTTTCCTACTCGATGTAGCAATAGGATGTTAGTGGTCTAAGTCACTATTGTGTAAACTTCAATTCTTTCATAGTGGATTTGGTTTACCTTGAGGATAGCTAAGTTAAATCCTCCCCAGGTTTTCTTACCGGTTTGGTTTTCCTAGGTCATCATATCTTTGTGTTCTTTACTTTCCTCACTTTACATCGATATGATATATTTGTGTTAACCTCGATCTGTTTAATTTGACTAAGTAATCACTTGGCTAATTAACTAGGTTAATCTGATTGTGTTTAAGGGGTCTAAAAATGTACAATATGTCTAGTATGTACCACTAAACATTCAGCTCAAAATGATTTTTCTATAATTTATTAAAAATCATGTAATGCAGCTTACTCAAATTTGTCAAGGACATATTTACAATTCCAAAATAAAATTACCGTAATCTTAATACTATGCCAAAAACTTTCAGACTTGATTAACCTCAAAGCTACATGTTTTAGCACATGATAACAACTATGAATGCAACCAATAACCTCATATAATAGTCATCACAACACTAGTCAAGAAATTCGATCCTCTAACTCATATAGGCAATTTACCAAACACTTGAGATGCAACAAGCACATGCCCACATTCACATATGTCAAAGCCATTCAAATGCAAAAGGAAACACTTTGGAATCAATTCATGCAACAACAAAACCCATATAGTTGCTCTAGGAAACCAAATGCAAATACCCATTAGTAAAGTAGACAACCAAAACACCCCATCAAAGCAAACACCCCCAAATAGTTTGAAATTTTTGGATTTAATAAAAACTCTTGCTGCCCAAATCCTCATAACCCTCTAATCTTCCAATACTCACCAAACCCGTCAAGTATAAACCATAAACATTATAAACTAACAAAACCCAAAGGATTCCATAGAAGAAATTAAGAGAAAACTTAGATTTTTACCTTGGGTCTCTTGCACTTCAAAATCTCATGGGGTTTTGGCTATACTAGGAGAATCAACAGAGACATAATCCTCCCTAACAAGGAGATTTCGACTAGATAGGGGAAAGAAATGATGAAGGAGATTGAAGCTTTGAGGTTTGGTCATCATTGGGGAAGAAATAGAGTGAATAAGAGATAGGAAGGAGAGAGTAGCTGTGAGAATGTAAAGAGAGAGGGGGGGGGGGGGGGGGGTTCACATGTGGTGATAGATGGGGGAGATGATGGACCACACATAAGAAATATCTTGTTGACAATTTTACAAAAATGCCCTCACTAAAAATATACACATATATTTAAAGAAAAAATTGGGTTGTTACACCTTCCCACTTGGATTTGCACCACACAAGCTCCCACACTTGAGACTTTGAGATCCCACTCAAAGGTTTCAGATCCAGCTTGCTAATCTTTGTAGCAACTAGATTCCACCAGCACTTAATTGTAGATCTTATTCTGGTAGACACTTGTAGAGTTAGAAGGTACAGAACCTCTCAGATCTCACTGGATTAACTCACAAGTCTTCCAAGAGTCTTCAAAACATAGCTAAGATTTTCCTTTTATACATAGAAGTGTTGGATTGAAACCATAAACGTTTTCGTGAGCTTGGGCTCATTTAAAAATTTGCAGAAATTCTTTTTCTACGATTTTTAATCGGTTGAGCTTCACAGAATTTCAATTCTTTTTCCTGCAGTTTTTATATTCTTGAGTCTTGACATAAACCACTTTGAACAATGTCTAACACCTATCCTGGACATGTTTTTGTTCTCGGTTTGCCAACATATACAAATTGAGACTCAAAACATTTAATCCTAAATCTTTAAAGCCAAAAAATTTCAATATTTATCATTATATAAATCAAGTTATTTAACACTTCCATTAGTCTCTTGTTTAAGATCTAAGTCAAATAATTCTCAAAAAAAAAAAAAAAAAATTCTAAGTCAACTATTATAACTATTGTTTTATACATAATTTTGAAAATTGGACCGGACCGAGTAGGAACCAACCTCTTAAAAATAATAATAATAATAATAATAAATTTAAAGACTAGGAACCAAACTCTTAAAAATAAATTTTTAACAAAAAAAAAAAAAAAATCGTCAATTCAACTAAAAAAATTATGAACCGAACTAATTCAACTGGTTCTTGGTTGTCATTGACAGAGAAAACAATGAACTTAATGTATAATTCTTCTTCCTCTTCAAAAAATTATTGATACCAATCTATTGCTTTTTGGTTGGAGAAAAATGTTAGGATCATAATAAATTACACAACTTTTACTACAACTTGCCATAGGGCGAGTTGTGAACGATGAGTTGTGGTAAGTTGTGACCAAATTTGTATAATTTGTTACTGTCCTAGGCTCCTAGCATTATTGCTTGTTGAATTAGTGAATTGTCACATCCCAAGCACTACTTATTTGGGGTTTGAGAAATACTATCCATAACATTTTCACAACAGATTCTAAAAGGTAAGTTGTTATTGACTTTTATTGGTAGATAAATAAGTAAATTAAGTAGTGAATTCAAATTAAAACAAATAACGACTTGTCTCCTAAAATTTGTTATGAAAATATTGTGGAATTAACACATTTTGTTGATAAAGTTTATCACGGAAGTAGGTGAGGAAAATAAAACTTTAAAAAAAAATTCCTAGGTGAGTGGGTGACTTCAGTTAGTGGGTAATCAAAGTTTTATTACTTTTTCAATTTCTCAGTTCCCACGAAAGCACCAGTACCCCATTTGAAAACATTTTCATGATTATCCTTATTCACATTTGAAAACACTTTCATGATTATCCTCATTCAATATATCATGTAAGTATAATATAGTGTTATTAAATTTATGAATATTATCGTATAATATACTACAGCTAAGATATGATAACTAAACCTAAATTGTTTAATATATACTATGTATATATATGCCTATCAGGCTATCATCTTGTGTCTCGTGTTAACTGTACTGACTATAAGACAATTGATAGTCCAAATGAAATCAGTGCTAAACTACGTGCCACAGATGAACTACTGCTAGATGCAACTCTCTAATCACTAGTTGGCTGAGAGTTTGATTTAGTTCACCAACACACGACTGGATATTTCTTACATTGAACACCTTGTCTATCAGTTCATGACCACACCCTGATCTGCGCACTATGTTGCCATCTTTGGATCCTTCAATATGTGAAGGACACATTCTTCATGGTCTTCTTTTCTCATCCTTTGCTTCCTACATGTTTCCTTTACAAGTTAGAGTTTTCTTCTAACTTCTAAGCCATTCTCTCATCAGCCTGCTAACACCACCTTCGAGATACTCTGTTACACTTTGGTATACCTCAGCATGCCTATCCTGCTTATTGTGACCGCAAAAGTGTAATTCAATTTTCTACAATGATGTATTTGACAAGCACACCAAATATGTCGATATCAATTACTATTTTGTGCGTCATCACTGGCAATAGTGCACGCTCCATTTTTTCCTATAACTCATGCTAATTCGTTGCCAATTTATCTACCAAGCCTCACCCTCCAAAATTTATTTTTTCTTTCCTCCTGTTACCAAACTACCATCTCGTGTTTGAAGGAAAATGTTTGAATATTAATTTAGTTTGATTTTAGGACCATTGTCACAAAGTTTCAGGCCCACTGTCGTCATGTACAACACATACTATTTTCATATAGACTACTACCATTTCTTGTAAAGGATCCATAAAGTGTGCCTATAAATAAGCTTCACATTTTATAGTTTTATACATTAAAAAAAAAATCTTATGTTATTTTTTTCTCTTTTATCTCTCTTTATTTTAACATATACAATAAAGATATCGTGAAATTCCGACGAATTTTTCACTTGCAAAGTTGCAATATATCACACTCCTTTTTTGTACTGTTATTTTTTCCATTTTTGTTAAATTACCGATAGTTCTAAAAACTTAAACTATTAAAAAATGATAAATTTAATTATTTAACATAATTCTAACACTCCTAAGTTTAAATAGGAGGTTAAGCAGAGGAGATATGATCAAACTCAAAACCTCCTATTCTGATACTGTATTAATTATCAATTGTCTCAAGAATTTAAATTATTAAAAAATAATAAATTTAATTATTTAACTACATAATTCTAACATATTATTACCATACTAGAGGTCTCTAGCCTACCATCTTGAGCTTGTCAAACACTTCTCCTATTTCTCATAAAGTGTAACAACTGTTATGTTCAAGGATTATCGTGTGTGAAGGTGATTTTACAAATTTTTTTAAATTTTTTTTTTTTTTGTAAAATCAAAATTCTTTCAAGAGTACTAAAAGATACAGTATTATTTTAAACTCATACCAGGTGGAACTCATCACAACCTCAAACATTCTTTTTACATGCTAAGGTTTTTTTTTTTTTTTTTTTTTTTTTTTTTTTTCCGGAAACTATATAAATTTATTTCATGGAATGTTACTCTATATAATGAGAAAGAAAAAAATAGGCATTCCTCTAATCAGTTGACTGCCTCTATATTCTCTTTAGCAACCTTAGGCAGCTTTGGACAGTTAAGACCCCAGAGCGAGTCCAGATAGTATTTAAATCGAAGTGTTTATATAGTGTTTTTTTTTTTTTTTTTTTGGCTAGAACAATTCCATAGTAACCAAAAATTCAAGAGTTGATTAATACTATATATCAGACCAAACAATATTATAGAAACCATAAATTCAAGAGTTATATACATATCAACACTGTTTGTCTCTCTAGTGCCCATGAAGAATTCCTACGCATATCAAGACAGAAGACTGTTTTTCATAAGTTCAACAATTTGGCTTTCTTAAACCGAGAATTCCATGGTATGTGATGTATCATGGCAACCAGAGTGTTCTCCCACTGAGATGTCTCGACAGGAATTATTATTGCTCCCACCTTGAAGGTGAATGGAGGAACTGCGAATTTCGGCTTTTCGATTGCTGTAGAAGAAATAGGTGTCCGTGAACATAGTACGGCAAGGAAATGCCTCCATTATTTTCTTAAGCAAGGGCTTGTAAGTTTTTGACAGAGAAAGATAAAGAGGGAAATATGCTAGTGCAAAGACGCCTACTGGAAGGAAAGAAAGGGAATAGAGGAGAATTTTTGTCCACCTTTCTTTACTACGTATCATTAGGATGATCGTTGCAGAAAATGATATCATCATCATTGAAACGGAGAGAAAAAGAAATGTGAAGCCTAGCATGAGCTTGTTGAGAAGCGAAAGCTTGAAGTCTTCTAATCGAAATGGTGCTGTGAGTATTGAAAGAAATATAACCACTGAGGTCAAAGCACAGGCAAGTGAGAGTACATCAGTTGCTGTGAAAACCACGAAGAAAGATTGATTGAGAAGGAGTGGAACACCAGTATTCTGGTTAGGACCTCCGGGTATTGTGTAGGCTGCGGCAAAGGCAACTGTCGCGATGAGAACTGCCACAATAGAGCATCCTTCTGCAGTGTGCTTTAGCCAACCTCTGGCAGCATTCCGGAGCTCTGTGTTGTTTTTAGCAAATAAGCCTTCAGCAGTAAGTTTCTTCTTGTTCCGATGATCAATGAAATGGGCTTTTGTGACGGACTTTACTCGCTGCACACATAAACATTTACATGAGAACCACATTGACCAGCCAAAAATATATCCTTTGAAGAGGCCATCATGGTTATACAGACATCAGAGGCTAATTCAATTAAATCCCTCTTGTAATGGATTGAGACATTGTAAGTTTCCCAAACTACATACAATTTCAATTGGAAACTTTATGGTATAGCATCTGAGGAATTATACTTAAATTTTACCATTTTTCACTAAATAAGGCTATTGAGGGGATACTTGACCCTTTGGCATGTTGTCTACCAAGAAACTGAGAAAAAAAAAAGTGCAGTTAGCCTAAAAGCCATTGCTAGTTGCAACTACTTTTATATGTTAATCAGGATCTTCTACATTTCAAATTGATCCATTTCATGATTCAGATTAAATATCATTAATATGAATATGTACCCAGTATCATATCAGCTAAAATTTTAAACAAAGTTACAGTTTGTACATAATTAAATATAAGAAACAGGAATCCATTGATTTAACTCGAAACCACACACATAAATTAACTGATAATGTTTTAGTAACAAATGAGAGTGGAGTTACTGAAAATAGCACCTTAAACCAGAGCAGCTCCTCATGCAATTCGAATGCAGGGCCTCGCAATTTTTCAGGAACATAATCATCTCTTTTTATTCCAACCATATGCAGAATGGAGTTCCCATCATTGTCAAGCCTTCGTACCAGCCACCTCATTGCTACTTCCCTTTTCAACACAAGCTTGAAAACCTCCAATTGCCGATACTTGATAGCTACATGCAATATGGTCCGCCCTTCATTATCAATGTGCTCAACTGCCTGAGGGTATATTTCAAGTATTTCTCTAACGATCTGTGTACACCCTGACTTAGTTGCTAGAAACAATGGTGTAATTCCTCCCAATTCCAGTACTTGTTGCAAAGAAATAGAAGAGGGCAGCTGATCTGGTTTATCCACATTCTCATTTGTAGTTGAAACATCAGAAGTAGTACCTCCATATTTGTGCAGCCTTGGTTTACTCGTATCAATTCCAGAACTAGTAATCTCCCATGAGGTGTCTTGTTTTACTAACAATTTGGCAAGCTCTAACGCTGATTCATGGCTTAACTTTTTCTTGGAAACGTCATTGCCCTCGGCCGAACTACAGCACATTTTGACTTTTGAAGAGTGAAAGTAATTAGTAGCTTTATATAGACATTATAAACACATAATTGCTAAGAAAATTAAAAAGAAAAAAAAAATTCCGGGCTCTTCTAAATTCATCCATCAAATCATGTAAAGATTTTATCCTTGAGTAACCTTAAGCAATTTCGTTACTAAAGAACTATTCAATATTGTATTTTAAAGGTCTGTAAGGATTTGTACGGTTTAATATCTTTTTTTATTATTAATAAATAAATAATAAAAGTCCTCTAAAAAAAAGGCTTAAAGATGAACTATAGTCTGTAAACGACAAATTCTAAGGCTAAAACAATGCCTTTAACTACAATTTACATTTAACCATGTAGCCTTAGAAATTATAGTTATATATAAAAGTAAAAAATAATGTATTAGCCAATAAACTATATAATTGTACTACAATATTGTTGGTCCGAAATCGAAATTACACTCAAAAAAGGACACGAACTGATAATTTAGTAAGGTTATATAAAAACCTCTCTTTAACTTATTAAATTATTGGTCAATGTACTTTTTAAGTTTATAAAGAAATTCGAGATAAGTGGTTAGCAACATATTATTGTATTTATTTTCAATTATTTTAATATAAAATGTCATTTTTAAGGGAATATAAGGCATTACATCAAGAAATTATACAATTTTTGTTGCATACGTAAACACTCGACACCGTATATGTGACCCTTCAAATCATTGATGACACTTTCCTAAAAATTTAATACATTTAAAAATGAATGACTTTTAGCTCACCTACCAAACTGTATGTTGGACATCGATTAAATGTCACTCCAAAAATCATTGAAGATGACTATCCTAAAAATTGAATACATTTAAAATGATTTAACTTTCACGTAATGAACTATTGACATTGATTACTGCACAAAATGTACACAGTTTTTTTTTTTTTTTGGTCAGCAAGGAAAATAACATAATATTAAGTAAATATAGTTCTGTTACAGCACAATCTAGCTTTATCATCAGCTAGAATTCTTTCCACCACAGGCGGTGGATTCAAAAAGACAGAAAATGAAGTTACGTTACTTGCACCTAACTTGGCCATAGCATCCGCGCACCGGTTAGCCTCCCTATATACATGCTTGATCTGCTTGTTGGGCAACACCCTCACAAGGCTCCTGCAAATGTACACAGTTCATATATCAAGTATTGGCATACTAAAATAAAATGCAGTAAATATATGTCACAAATCATTGAAAATGACTGTCCTAAAAACTGAATACATTTAAAATGATTTGACTTTCACCTAACCAACTATTGACATTGATTACTGCACAAAATGTAAACAGTTCATATATCAAGTGTTGGCATACTAAAATAAAATGCTGTAAATATATGTGAAATTATGTGGGGGTAAGAGTTGGGTCTAAATTTTTAGGAAAGAGTTATATAAATAAATATATATATATATATATATACTTAGATTAAACTGGCATAAAAATTTTTATCTTGTATCAAAATCAATTCTATAAGTACAGAGCTTACATTAACTACAATGTACATAAGCATACTTTCCTAAACTATTACAATCACACACACAAATAATAATAATAATAATAATAATAATAATAATAATAAATGGAGAGATTTTAATCAACAACAAAATATTATGTCTAGCTCTATGATTGAAGGAGTTCAATGACAAATACTATGATTGAAGGAGTTCAACCAGGGATAGGCAGGATTGGATCAAGGTGTGCCACCCCCTATATATATGGGGTGGGAAAAACTCGGAATGGAAATAGAGTGACTTGGAGGTATTAGTCATCCATAATTAGGTAGCATTGACATTAATGATGAAGTTAATATTGTACTGGTACCAGTCATATTTGGTGATATAAATTTTGCATCAACCATAAAATTGGTACTAGATTTTACAATTAAAATTAAAATTTTAAAAAGCTATCAAACATTTCATCTAATCTAATACATTAATTTAATGTATTTAGGCTAATATTTGGGCTTACAAAATGTGTGGATTTTAATAACATGTTATAAAGATATAAATAAATACATACATACAACTGTGTGTGTGTGTGTGTGTTTATAAATAGCATTAACCTTGAAACAATATATTAGTATCAATTAGTATCAAAATAGTTCATTCTCCTATGAAGACTGCATTCAATACGAAATTTACTCCCTTGAATAGAGATGTGAGAGAAAGTAAATGAGCAGTTATGAGAGCGATAAAAAGAAGATAAAGATAAAAGGAAGATAAAGCAATAGAGGAAAGATGGGTTGAGATAATACCAAAGAACAAAGTAGGGCGGGATGAGACAAGACAGGACAGGGGAGTAAAACCCATTAAATTATTGGTCAATGTGCTTTTTAAGTTTAGGAAGAAGTTCGAGATGGAAGGTTTGCAGCATATTATTATATTTATTTTTAATTATTTTAATAAAAAATTGCATTTTTAAGAAAATATAAGGCATAACGTCAAGAAATTATACAACTTTTGTCGCATACATAAGCACTCGACACAATATATGTGACCCTTCAAATCATTGATGACTCTTTCCTAAAAGCTTAATACATTTCAAAATGAATGACTCCTCAAATCATTGAAGATGACTGTCCTAAAAACTAAATACATTTAAAACGATTTGAATTTCACCCAACAAACTATTGACATTGATTATGCACAAAATGTACACAGTTTATATAAAAAGTGCAATTTTCAGGAACAGGCGTTATAAGTTGAAACTCTATAAAATAAATAAATAAATAAAGTGTTGGTATTCTAAAATAAAATATGGCCAATATGTGTGAAATTATGTAGGGATAAGAGTCAATGTTCAAATCTCCAGAAGAAAGTTTCATACACATAAACACTTAGATTAAACTGGACTAAAATTTCTATTTTGTATGAAAATGAATTCTATAGGTACGAAGTTTACATTAACTACAATGTAAGAATACTTTCCAAAGAGCATTCGCCAATACGAATTCTATAGGTACGAAGTTTACATTAACTACAATGTAAGAATACTTTCCTAAGAGCATTCGCATTGGCTGCCAATGCGAATGCTCTCCTATCCTATTTTACTAACCTAAAAAGTTACTTTATCAATTATACCATACCATTTTACAATACACCCAGCATCCCAACTTTTATTTTACCATACTACACATTAAAATAATATACATTACCTATTAAAATAATAGAACATATTCTAATTCAACTCTTCCTCTCTCTTCTCCCCCAACTCTCTGTTTCTCTTCCTCGGTCTCTTTCTTTGAACCACCAACCACCCGAAGCCATCCACTGGCCACCGGCAAATAGCAACTAGCCACCACCCAAACCCAACTAGCCACTACCACCAACCACAAAAACCAATCACCACCACCATGCCACACACCAACCACCAAACACCAATCATCAAAAGCCATTAAATCAAACCCATTAAACCAAAAACCAATAAACCTCAATTAAAAGCCATTAAATCCCCAACAACCCCCACAACCAACCACTACACCAGCCACAAAAACCATGCACCACCACCATGCCACACACCATCCACCAAAAGCCATTAAATCAGAAAACCAAACCACCACCATGAGAGACCAAACCACCCATTAAATCAGAAAACCAAATCAAAAATCAACAAACCCATTAAATCACCTCCTCCACCACCATCAATCACCACCACCACCACATCACCCACACACCAACAACCAAAACCCATCACTAAGAGAGCCGAAACCCATTAACGATAAAATCATCACCCTTACCCACGGACTTCAGAGACCCACAACCCACACTAACTAGAAAGAGCCACAACCCACACCACATTTGAGAGATCCATGAGCTAGAGGAGTGAACCGGACTTGAGAGACCCATGGAGAGAAGACAGAGAGGTGTGGCTTGCGGTGGCCTGTGATGGTGCTAGGTTGTAGTGGCCTGTGACAGTGGTTCAGCCATGGTGGCTGCTTGGTGATGGTGTTATAGTCCACCATGGGTTTCGAGTTTGAAGAGGGAGAGACCAATCAAAGATGAGGAAAGAAAGAGTTGAGAATGAAAAGGAGAGACAAAAGAGAGAAGAGAGAGAGAGAGAGAGAGACAGAATAAATGTGATTAAAAAAAGAGATACAATAGTGCTACAGTGCCATTGTACATTTACAATGGCACTGTAGCACAATGCCAAAAAGTTTTACAATTTTACATTTATAGCAAACCGAATGAAGCTCACTTTTAGTGCCATGATGCTAAAATATGACTACATATGGCATTTGCAATTCTTGATGTGAATGCTCTAAACTATTACAATCACACTCACTGACACACTCAAATAATAATAATAATAATAATAATAAATGGAGAGATTTAAATCAACAACAAAATATTATGTCTAGCTCTATGATTGAAGGAGTTCAACCATGGATAGGCAGGATTTGATCGAGGTGTCCCATCCCCTATACATACGGGGTGGGAAAAACTTGGAATGGAAATAGAGTG
This sequence comes from Quercus gilva, assembly GCA_023621385.1. Taxonomy (NCBI): domain Eukaryota; kingdom Viridiplantae; phylum Streptophyta; class Magnoliopsida; order Fagales; family Fagaceae; genus Quercus; species Quercus gilva. Next base: position 72,598,404 of record CM042477.1, on the reverse strand, counting down.
GGTTAAAGGTATTAGTCATCCATAATTGGGTAGCTTCAACGTTAATAAGGAAGTCAATATTGTACTAGTATCGATCATATTTGGTGATATTAATTTCACATCAACCATAAAACCAGTACTGGTACTCTGTACTCTTCTAAATATACTAGATAAAATACTTATCAAAGATTTTTTTGGGTATTTTAGTTGTTACAATAAAAAAGTTAAAATTAAAAAAGTTATAAAACTTTTATCTAATCTAATACATTAGAGCAACCGCATTAGTATGTGTAAAAGATTCCGTCTATTTTACACAAAAAACTTACTTTTTCTATTTTACACCATCACTTTTACAAAACACCCACATCAATTTATCTATTATACACACTTCTTTATTAAAATAATATCTTTTCTCACTTTTTCTATTATTTTCCACCTACCCCCACCTAACACTACTCTTTCTCTGAGAGTTTGAATACACCCCCTTCTTCTACTTTTTGTCCTTACCTCTATCTCTACCTCTCTTTCTTCTCCTTTTTTTTTTTTTTTTTTTTTTTTTTTTTGAGAATCTTTTTCTTTCCTCTTCTTCTTTTACAATTTGGATATTATACTTTTATTATAGATGATGATTTTGGGTTGGGTTTGATTAAAGGCAGTGATTTTGGGCAAAGAAAGCAAAATTTCAGTTTGTGTTTTTCTTTCCTCTTTTTCAGCATCTTCTTCTTCTCCTTCTTCTTTTTTCAATTTCAATTTGATTATTTATATGAATTTTTATATGGGTTTGATGAATTTGGATCTAGATTCAGAACGATTTTGATGATTTTGTGGTGTGTCCGTGATATTGTGGTGGTGGTTGGCAGTACTGGGTTGCAGTGGTGGTGGTTAGCAGTGCTGGGTTGTTGTAATGGTCGGTTTCTTCTTCTTCTTCTTCTTGGTATTGAAGAGTGGGTGAGAGAGAGTCTGACAAGGCAAGAGAGAGGAGAGAGGAGAGATGAGAGAGGAAAAAAATATAAAATAATAAATAGAAGAGCTATAGTAACCTTGCATATATGAACGGTTACTGTAGCAATTGTACATAAATGCACAATTTTACACCTACAGATGTGGGTGTTTTTTTTTTTCTCAAAATGTGTAAAATGAACAACTTTTTCTATTTTGCAAGATTTTACACATACTAATGCTATTGTTCTTAGTTTAACGTATTTAGGATAATATTTGGATTTACAAAATATGTGGATTTTAATAACATGTTATAAAGATATAAATAAATACATACATACAACTATGTCTGTGAGTGAGTTTATAAATAGTATTAACCTCGAAATAATATACTACTAATATCAATAAGTTTCAAAATATTGTATTCTTGTTAATAATAGTATAAGTGCTTCTAGGGGTTCAAGAATGTAAGACAGAGTTTCACATACAAATACACTTAGATTATGCTAGAATAGAATTTCTATCATATATAAAAAAAATAAAACAAAATAAAAAATTATTCTCCTACTAGAACTGCATTCAGTACCAAATTTATTCCCTTGAATAATGATATGAGAGAAAGTAAATGAGCAGTTATAGGGGCAAAATGAAATGAGATAGAACCGGAGGGAGAACCAAGTAGAGCAGGACGAGCCAAGACAGGACAGGGAGCAAAGAAATAATATATATGAAATAAAAAATTCCTTTTGACAAGAAATATAAAAAATAAAATCACATCATTTATATGTGCTGAGAAGGAGAAAAGAAGGAAAATAGTGTTGATTATGTTGACTTTATGATATTTATCCTTACTGGAAATTCTCTTGAGGAATCCACGTCTGCGCACCGGTTCAAAAGCTTTGGGGTTGCATGAGAGAAGCTGAAGGGCGGTCATCCCATCTTCGTCTCTTTCACCAACTAAATCCTTGAACCGTTCCTGTGTAGCGATTTCCAAAGCTAAACCTGCTCTTATGCCATTTTGTGTATGGAAAACACAACCCCCCAAAACACAAAGCAAATCAAGAACAATCAAAGGAGAAATTATGTAAATACAATAAGAATGGTGATATAGCTAGTTACACAATTGGGTTCGTTTGGATAGAACTTATTTTGTTGAAATTGAATACTAAAAACTAAAAACACTATAACAAAATATTTTTTAAACGTGTGAATAGTATCATGAGACCCATTTTTAATAAAAAAGTTACTATAAAGTGATATCTGTAAATTCGTAAACAGTGCACGGATGTGCTGTTCACGATTGAATAATCAGCCTTTGCGGCTGAAAAAAAAAAAAAAAAAGCGGCTGAAAAAAAAAAAAAAAAAGCAGCTGAAAGGCGTTTTGCACCCATACGTGGACACAAAACGCAATACCCAAACACATACAATGTGTGGGTTTGGATTGCGCTCAATGTTGCGGCGCGTTTTCTCCTTTGTGTTTTCCTTTTCTTTTTTTTCTTTTTTTTTGCCCCGCTTTTGCTAACTTTATGGGGGCAAAAAATACTGTTCATGACAGTGCGTGTACTGTTCATGCACTGTTCACGTCATATTTAATATTAAAAATGGGTCTCACAATACTATTTATACATTTAAAAATTATTTTGCTACAGTGTTTTCAGCAATAATCAGTTTTCAGTAACTTTCAGCAACAATAAGCTATATCAAAACGAACTCAATATGTATACGGTAATTCGGGTTTTGAATATATGATTTCACAAACTGTTTCCTGGGACTAGTTAAAGCGAGCTAAGGAACTAACCAAAGTGCTGAGAAAGGATGGCGATGTGAAGAATAGTGGTCTTGTCATTCCTCTGAACAAACGATTGCACGTCATTTTCACCATATTTTAAACTTTCATCTGCCAGAAAGTTGAAAATCTTAGTTTTACCATAGCGAGCTGCTCGAAAGAGTGGGGTTTCTCCAAGCTCGTTGCGCATTCTTAACAACTCTTGATCTCTCTTTATCATCTCTTTTGCTACCATCACCGAGCTTCCTTGGTCGAGAGTAGCTGCCTCGTGGAGGATTGTGTTTCCAGAACGGTTTTTGCGGCCCAGTTTGTTGTCATGGCAGGGAGGCAAGTCTTTGAGAAGACTGAGTACCAAATCAGCTTGTTTCGAGTAAGCGGCCTTGTGGAGCACTGTGTCTTCGTGTATAGTCAGTATGTGTAACGCATGGTCCTCCATATGGGCACAGAGTTCTATCACTGCTTTCGTGTCTTCTTTCAGTAGAGCATCGTACAGCATTCCATTTGATTCATGATCTTTAGAAACGACCCTTTTTCCCCCCGTGGAAGCCATCAATTGAAGCTGTGAAGAGGAGAGGGAGGGAGGAAGGTTTTCAGAAATCAGAAAAGCTGGTTTATAGGTTCGGAGGTTTGGGGACTTTGCAGGAAAATATTGAAGTAAAGCAATTTATTCAGATAATGCTGCTCAGTCCTCATCAATTATATTCGCGAGATTTAACTTTAGCTCTCACCAAAACAAAAAAAAAAAGATTTAACTTTAGCTTTATAGCAATTATTGTTAGACTTTTTAACCAAAAAAACAAAAACAAAAAAAATATTGTTAGACTTTCTTAGACATTTGTGGGCTCAGGTAGTGCAGTATACTTTAAATGATTTGTACTACATTTCTTTTTCTACAACATAATGCTATGTTCGTCGTGAAAATGTACAATTGTACTATTTTTCTTTTTGTTTTGTTGAACGAAAAAGGTCATATGTGTGATTATTGATTTTGAACGTTTTTAGATCCCTTAAAATATAAGATGTTTAACTTAGTTATTTAGTTAAGTAATTACTTAGATAAATTATTTAGATTTAGATTAACACATTAAAATCATATCATGTAAACATTGTGGAAATATAAAGAACACACGATATGATAACCCAGGAAAACTAAACCGGTAAAAAATCTGGAGAGACTTTAACTTAGTTATCCTCAAGGTTATGAAAGAATTGAAGTTTGTACCTTAGAACTTAAACCACTAACATCCTATTACTACTTCGAGCAGGAAATTTACTACTACAATTACGTGACAGCTTCAAGTTCACAGACTACTTCTTTCCTTGATCCACTGCAATCATAAATACTCCCACTTTTGACTTTGAGACTCCACTCAAAGATTTCAGATCTTTAAATTTTTTATGCAGCAACTGAAACGATCACCAAGTTCTTGAGATAAATCTTGATCTTGATAACCCTAAATGTGTATGAAGGTAAACACTTCTAAATCTCACAAAAGATTCAACACACAGCACATCAAAGACTTTTAAAACATAGCTAGGGTTTTTTTTTTTTTTTTTTTATACTTGGAGTAAAATATAAAACCCTACACGTCAAACGAGCTTGGGCTGTATTGAAAATTCTATAGAAAAATAAATCTGCACGAGATTCAATCAATCGAGTCTAATAAATTCTGCAATCACTCGATTCCAAATTTTACAAATAAACACACTTTGAGCATCCTAAACCTAAACTCTAATATTTTGATCATGGTTTGCTAACACATTACGGATTGTAGTTCTAATACATTTAGTTCCTAAAGCCTTAGAACCTAACAGATTCTACACACTTAAACTTGTTATTGATTTTATGGGGCACCCTTGGACACATTTGGACTATCCACATCGTGGTACAACAATTTTGTAAAACGCATAATTTGAACCCTGTAACTCTTGAACTCACAAATATAACCAAGTTGGAGACTTACTATTTTTCTTTTCTTAGATGCTATATAAAAGCATTGGTTCACAAAAATAAAGAAAAGAAAATTATTTTTAATATTTTTTTTTTATATTTATCATGTATTAAAACTTTTTTAAAAGTAATCCATTAATAAATACGTTACGTGTTAATAGGATCTTTTTCTTTTTCTTGTACAGTAATGTTATGTTTGGTGTGGAAATGTGCACATGTAATGCCCGAACCAAAATCTCTAATTCCACCCTTGTCTGGGAAGAAGCATTTCTCAATCAGTCCATATCTTGATTCTTAGGTGGTGGGGTCCATTTTGGAATGGCAAGCTTATTAAGGGAACTTGGGCTCATCAGCCTGGCCTCAAAGATATGTATATATATTAAAGGAATCAAATCCACTACTCCTTCCATTACAAGGATGAAGGCTAATGGTGCACAGTAAAGAAATACTCGGAAACAAAATTTCACCAAGTGACAAGTATATTATAAGGTATATTCAAGGGAGCCAATCTCGTACCGTAGGCTATACTGGTTTGACTAACGGAACAATATATTTCGATACCAGTCAATACCGGTTTACCGTTTCAGGTTTACCGCTATAAATATATATATATATATATATATATATATTTGTATATATTTTAAAAATAAATAAATATTATTTTCATATTTATAACTTTAATTATTTGGTAAAAGTTAATTTGTTAAGCAATTAAACTTGTTAAGCTTATAAGTTTATTATTAAAAAAAAAAATTTTGAACAGAGATAAAATTATATGACCAAAAAAAGATAATAAAAAAGAAGGGGCAGTACGTGAGAAATGAGATATTACGTGAGAGGAGTTTGGTAGAAAAAGATTAAAAAATTAGAAAAATTAAAATGGTGGGTGACCAAACACATGCCTGATGCCTCTTGCCGGTTGCCTCTTGCCAGTTGCCTCCCACCCTTATTAATTTCTTTTTCTTTTTCTAATCCACATCACACACCTAAGCCCTACACGTACAACCTACATGTCATTACAATTTCCAACAAGCCCTCATCTTCACACAATTAAACTTATCACTTCACTATCAAACATTTCTTTACTTTCCAATACACTTTCACCTCCATCACAGCTCTCTCTAGACTATCTCTTTCTCTTAAAGCTTCAGACCTTCAACTCCTTCTCAAGGACTCAAAGCTTGTTGGATATTTACCGGTGCCACCACTCTCCACCAAATGGCACAACTTCATCGTTAGTGTAAAGAGGAGTTAGAAATGAGGGGAGGTAGAAACTATGGCTGGGTGAGGGGAGGGAAAGAAGCATTTTGTGTGTAATTTTGTATCAGTCTAGTATCCATTAACCGGCCAAAATCCAGTATATATGCAATATGGCTGAAACAACTCCGGTACATCCGATATTTAAACTGGTACGAAATGCTAGTATTTCTGTACCTGCGAAGGTTCCAGCACGCTAAATATTGGCCATATCAGCCGGTACAGTACGATATTGTCTTCCTTGGGTATATTTGTCACTTGGTGTTTTGATTTTGCTTACTATAATCACGTGACACTTAACACTACCTTAGTTACCATACAAATCCCTTATCCTCACTCACCTGTTATACTAACAGTGATTGGATCGGATGATGCCAAAAATCATCAGTGAGCCACACGATCCTCACGTGCTCTAGACAGAATTTGCGAAATAGAAACAAAGAAGACCTTGCAGAGAGTTCCAGTGTAGTACTGGCCAAATACCATCCGAAGGTTAAGTTAGAGAACTTTCACAACTTTAGAGTGCCAGAGCTGGAATAAATTATGCGTACCTTGGTTTGTGAGGGCTTTAGGGCTTTTATAGTAGCGTAAAGCTGACATTCATTTCTTGGCGGAGAGGGTCTTTCCTTGTAGGGAAGATCCTCATAAATAGACGTATCTTATGGGATCTTTTCTTTATAGGAATTCCTATGATTAGGGTCAATCGTGGGGTACAAGATATTTCCTTGTATAGATATTTGTGGAGGCCAAGAAAGGCCACGCTGGACCCGTCATAGACTTCTTTCTTCTCGTCGGCTTTTTTCCATTGGCCTCTTGTCCCGTTTGAGTAAACCTGTCACCTCATACAGATGTCGTTAGGTATTGAGTTGAAGTCGTCAGCCTGTGGTATCGTCATTTTCATCCCTCCGTATGCGCAAGTGAAGTTGATGGGCTTATTGGGGCCCGTCGGCTTCCTCGCATGTAAACGAGTTTACTCGCTTCCAGAATCACCCTTATCAGCTGCCCCCTATTCCATGGCTCCATTGGCTTTAGCTAACAAGTCATGGAGTTTAATTTGTAACTTTTCCATTATTTTTTATTCGTTGGAAAAAGGGGTGTTCATTAATGGCTCTTGGAGTAGTTGCCATCAAATGATAGGACACATGGCACAGGCTGGTTGGCCTCGTTTCTAAACAAAGGCGTCGCTTCATTTCCCACACTCTTTCGTTCTATAAATAGCTTATTTCCTTCTCTCATTTTTCTTTATATCACCTTTGCAAATCTTTAAAAGGGAGATCTGTCGTTCCATCATCTTTGTTGTCGTTAACTTGCAAATCTCGTCACCTCTTACAGAGTCGTCAACTAATCCTGTAAGTCCTCTTCTTTCATTTCTTTTTCACTTCTATCTTTCTAGTCAGTCGTCACTTCTATAGAGAGACCCGTCAAATAGGTACTTAGAATACCTCATTCGCTTGTTGGTGAATAGATGTCAGGTGATAGAGAAGTGACGAGTGAGCTTGTTGGTGAATAGATGTCAGGTGATAGAGAAGTGACGAGTGAGCAGTCGTCGTTAGTCTATGAGGGAGCAGGCTACAATGAAGTCTACCCATCAAGTCATGGGCCCGAGAAAGGCTTATCCTAGTCATCAGAGAAGGAACCGTCTGCCCATTCTCCTGCTGACGAAAAGGAAACTTATGATGGAGAGGAAGAAGAGGAAGTAGAGGGAGGAGATGATGAGGACGAATACGAGGAGGAAAAAGGGGACAGAGAGGAAAGGGAGAGCGAGGAGGATTGTGAGGGAGAGGATGACAAAGATGAGGGCAACGAGAGAGCTCCTATGGGAGGAAGTTCAGGAAGCCCAAGGGATGGTCATACCTGTCCCTTTATCCTTCTCGCAATATAGACGGTCAATGATTTCAAGCCAATGATGACAACCAATATTTTTAAGAACTTACGAGATCGTTACCAAATCCCAAATAATGTCCCAATCTGTGTGCCCAGGAAGTTTGAAAAGTGCTACTCTGGGAAGATCGCTAACGTTAGAATGTATGATGCCATGTTCGTGGCGGGATTGAGATTGCCATTGGCAGAACTACACTGTCAGTTGACCAATTTCCTAGGTTTTTCTATCAGCCAAATAGCTCCCAATGCTTGGAGAATATTCATAAGAGCTACAGTCATCTGAGGTCATCTTAGGGGTGGGAACCGTCGGCTTACTCTCGACGAGTTCTTCTGGTGCTACAGACCCCAACATATCTCCTCGTCTAAATGGATATATCAGTTCGCAGCGAGGAAGAAGTCACTTAGGCTGGTGTCGGACATGCCCGACTTTAATAGAAATTGGAAGAGTAGATACTTTTTCGTCTAAGGGATAGACTAGATATGCCGATGGAAGGAGTGGGTTACTATGCCTCATGGCTTTGACAATACTTAGGGTATTTTCAAGGATTCAAGTTTATTACTGTCTACCTCCTCACCTTTTCTTTGTTTATTTGTTAAGTGTTTAACGTCGTCCGCTTCTTTCTTTTTTCACCTAGTGTTCGTCCGCGAATAACTGACAAGTAGGAGGCTTTTATCCATCGGGTGCTTGACATCCCTTTCGACGAACGAAGGTGTAAGGAACTCATTACCCTTGACATGCTGCACGCCTACTGTGGTGGTCCTGAGCTGACACTTGCAGCTCGGAGACTGAACGCTTATTTCCATCAGCATAAGTTCATACATCTTGGCTCTTTCCTTTCGTCTGCTTCATACTTATGCCTGCTTATCTAATTTTTGTCTTTAACCCTTTGTAGAAATGAAGGCAGTGAAATAAAGAGCTTTGGTAAGGGCATCAGCCACGATGCGCAAGCAGAAGGAGAAGGAGGGGGCCTCCACGTCAACTCCCAAGGCCATTGATAAGGGATCATCCAAGCAAAAGAGCACTCCTGCTGGTGACAAACAGTCAAAGCAACTGTCGCCTCCCCAAACCCAACTATGGAGCTAGTAAAGGTCTAATGACGGCAACTAGTCTCGTCACCCAAGGAACTATTTGTCGTCTTCTTACACATAAGGAACATGTCGTTGAGATGGTTAAGTCAATCATCAAGGAGACGGACTTGGACCCTTGTGCCAAGCAAATGATGGAAGACTTAGGGGCATTGGGTCTCTTTAACCTAGCTAGGGTATGTTTTTCTCATACTTTGTTCCATTTCATGTTTTATTCTCTTGCTAACTGTTGTTTTTGACTTCAGGTGTTAGTGCGCATAAAGGCGCTCCAGGACAGGTGCGTCACCCAAGAAGGAGTGATCCGTCGGTTTCGGAAGCGTCAAGATATTCAGAACAAGGAGATGGATCACTATAAAGAGGCCGTTGACACCCTAAACAAGGAACTGATGGCTGTTATTGAAAAGCTAAATGAGGAATCCCGTCTCCGAGAAAAGGCACAGAAGGCCAAGGAAAGCCTAGAAACTGAGCTGAAAACCCTTTGTGAGCAAACGTAGAAGGCCAAAGCCGACATTATGGTGGAGTTTAGGGCCTCACAGTCTTTTATTGATGTGTGCGCCATTTACTACGGTGAAGGTTTTGATGACTACCTGAAGCAGGTTGCGTCCATCTATCCAAACCTTGACTTGTCCAAGATCTCCATGGATGACCCAGTGCCAATGACTCCTGTAGGTGGTGACACCGTCAATGAAGAGACCGACGACTCCACTCAGACAAAGCACGACCCGAAAGACGATGATGTGGTCATTACTCAACTTTCACTCCCTTGGTCCTGTCTGCTAAAGATCTTCCCACCAATGATGCCGAGAACCCTTCTGCTCTGGATGCCCAGAATCCTTCTACCAAAGATACTGAGAACCCTTCTTCTCAGGACACCCAGAATCCTTCAGCTTAGTTTTAATTTTTTTAACTTTTTATGTATCCCATCTTATCCTTAAACAATATCAAGTGCCCTTTTATTTTTTGGCTTTGTTGTAAACACTTCCTTTTATTTATGGTGTTTGTTTATTACTTTGTTATCTCATCCATCGCTTTTGGTATGCTTTTGTTATGTGTTGATTCTTATTTTGAGATATGCGTATGTTCATCTACCTTGGGACTAGCATACATGTTAGGATACACCTACCTATTTTGGTGTGCCTACCATTTAGGGACTTGGTATCTTTTGGGTTTCTTTGGATGAGTCCGTCTGCCCATGGGCTTAGCATTGAACCCGTCAACTATTTAATAATTTTACTACATCCCTTGGGATGTAAACTTGTCCACTTAAGGACTTAATATCTCCATTCCCTTTAGTAATAAACTCGTCCATTTGTAGACTTAATATCTTCGTCCATTTATGGACTTAGTAATAAACTCGTCCATTTGTAGGCTTAATATATCCATCCACTTATGGACTTTATAATTTCTAAGCATCCCTTGGGATGATCCGTCCACTTGTAGACATAGCAATGAACTCATCCACTTGTGGTCTTTAGCGAATTCGTCCATTTGTGGACTTAATAATTTCTAAGCATCCATTAGGATGATTCGCCCACTTGTTGACGTAGTAATAAACTCGTCCACTTGTGGACTTAATATATCCGTCCACTTATGGACTCTAATCTCTAAACATCCCTTGGGATGAGTCCATTTGTGGACAAAGTAATGAACTCATCCACTTGTAGACTTAATAATTTCTAAGCATCCCTTAGGATGAGTCCACTTGTGGATGTAGTAATAAACTTGTCCACTTGTGGACTAAATAATTTCTAAGCATCCCTTGGGATGAGTCCACTTGTAGATTTAATAATGAACTCGTCCACTTGTGGATTTAATCACAGATGTAGTTTTGTAGAGACATATACATACATAGGTCATATCTAAATAACTCCCCTTATTGTGATAAATGCGTGCATTAGTAAAAAATTGTTCTTGAAAGAATTAAAAGCAGCCCTTTGGGCTTAAAAAGTATTGTAGATAGTAAAAAATAACTAAAATGAAGTAAACTGGAAATCAGGAGTGTTGTTCTTCATGTTGTCGTCTACTAATAGTATCTTTTCAGGTGCTCCGTATTCCATGGGTGGTGCAACTTCTGTCCATCTAGTGTCTCCAGGTGGTAGATGCCTTTCCTTTGCCATGAAGCAATTCTGTAGGGTCCTTCCCATCTAGGAGGGATCTCTCGTGGTGCCCATGACCTTCCTTAGGATGAGGTCTCTAACTTGGAAATCTCTGCGTCTAACTTTGGAGTTGTAATGCTTAGCCATGAGATCCTGGTACCGCGCCAACCTTTGTTTGACTGTTGCTCTTACTTCATCTATTAGGTTGAGCTATAGGCGCATGGTTTCATCATTCATATTCTCATCATGGTTCTCCACTCTGTAGCTTGTGAGTCCAACCTTAGTTGGGATGATGGCCTCACTCCCGTACGCTAGTCAAAATGGCGTCTCTCCTGTAGGTGTCCTGGCCGTCGTCCTATACGCCCATAGTACGCTTGGCAACTCTTCTGGCCATATACCTTTTGCCCCCTCAAGCTGAGTCCTGATGATCTTTAGCAAGAATCGGTTCGTGACCTCAACTTCTCCGTTGGCCTAAGGGTAGGCAGGTGAGGAGTAGTAATTCTTGATCTGTAGTTGTGAGTAAAAATCTCTGAAAAAGTCGTTGTCGAATTGTTTTCCGTTATCTGAGACTAAGACTCTAAGGATCCCGTACCTACAGATGATGTTCCTCCAAACGAATCTTCGTATGTTCTTCTCTATGATGGTGGCCAGGGCTTCAGCTTCCACCTATTTGGTAAAGTAATCCATGCCGACCATTAGGAACTTCAGCTGTCTTATCGCTATTGGGAATGGGCCTATGATGTCCAACCCCCATTGAGCAAAAGGCCACGGGGCCGTCATTAAAGTGAGCTCTTCTATTGGCTGTTTGATGACATGGTCGAACCTTTGACATTTGTCGCAAGTTTTGACATAGGCTTGGGCATCCTTCTGCGTGGTAAGCCAATAATATCCAGCCCGAATTAGCCACCAATGACCATTACCCAAAATGGTTCCGACAAATCCCCTCATGGACTTTCAATACATAGTCTGCTTCCTCGAGGCCTAAGCACCTTAGGTACGGCCGAGAGAAACCTCTTTTGTACAAAAAATCTTTTATCAAAATCAATTATGCTGCCTGGACCTTCAACTTTCTTGCGGCCTCCTTACCATCAAGTAATGTGCTGTCTTTCAAATAAGAAACTATCAATGTGGTCCAATTGCTTCCCGAGTCTATTTCCTGCATACCAATGCCATCTATCAAAGGTAAGAGCTGAACAAAAGAAAGTACCTTATTGAGGATGGGCATGTGTTCTGCTGATGCGGCTTTTGCAAGATGGTCAGCTTGCTCGCTCTCTTCCCTGGGTATTTGAACAAACTTGGCCTGAAACTCGCTCATCCGTTTCCTTACTGGCATAAGGTATTTCTTCATTCTTTCCCCTTTGCATTCGTAGTCACCATTCACCTAACTTGTGACCACCTGAGAATCGCAGTACACAACCACACTCATGGCCCCAATGGCTTTGGCGAGATCCAGTCCTACCATTAGAGTCTCGTACTTCGCTTCATTGTTGGTCGTAGGGAAGTCGAAACGAACCATGCACTCAATCCCATCCCCTTCTAGAGAACAAAGCACTATTCTTGCTCCACCAGCCTGCCTATTAAACAATCTGTCTTTATGAATACTCTATTAGGTATGCTTTTCTGCCCCCTAGTCTTCCATATTGGTGAATTCCGCAATGAAGTCAGCGACCACCTGTCCCTTTATGGCAATATGCAGGCAGTATTGTACATCAAACTCGCTTAATTCTATTACCCATAGCGCCATTCGTCCAGCCGCTTTAGGGTTACTCATTACCCACCGTAGAGGCTTATTTGTCAGAACGACCACAGTGTGGGCCTAGAAGTACGGCTTGAGCTTACGAGCCACGATAACTAAAGTGTAGGCGAGCTTCTCCTTCAATGGATACCTCTCCTCTGCGCCACGGAGTGCCCAGTTAGTGTAGTATATGGGCTTCTACACCCTGTCTTCTTCTCTGACTAAGGCCACACTGATGGCAACCAAAGAGACGGCCAAATAAAGAAATAGCTCTTCCCTTGGTTGGGAAGGACTTAGCAATGATGGGGAAGAGAGATATGCTTTTAGATCATTAAAAGCTTGTTGGCATTCAGCTGTCTACTTGAAGGACTTCTTCAGCTTGCGAAAGAAAGGTAGACATTTGTCCGATGCCCATGAAACGAACCTATTCAGCGCAGCCACTTTGTTGTTGAGGCATTGCACTTCTTTTATGTTCCTTGGTGGTGCCATCTCCATTATGGCCCAGTTTTTGTCTGGGTTGACTTCGATACCTCTCTAAGACACCATGAACCCTAAGAATTTTCCAACAGTCACCCCAAATGCGCATTTGCTTGGATTGAGCTTCATGTTGTAAGAGCGGAGGATGGGTTTCCTTGAGGTCGTCTAAATGATCGTTCTTCCTTCGGCTTTTCACTAGCATGTCATCCACGTAAACTTGGACGTTTCTTCCAATCTGATGTGCAAACATTTTGTTCATGAGCCTCTGATACATTGCGCCCGCGTTCTTGAGACAGAACGATAACACCTTATAGTAAAAGAGACCTTGACTAGTGACGAACGAAGTTTTCTCCTGATCAGCTTCATCTAATTTGATTTGGTTGTAACCAGAAAATGTGTCCATGAAGCTCACTAACTGGTGTCTTGCTGTCAAGTCTACCAGGATGTCAACCCGCGGGAGGGGGTAGTTATACTTGGGGCATGCCTTGTTTAAGTTCATGAAGTCTATACACATCCTCCATTTCCCGTTGGTTTTTTAACCATCACTACATTGGCCAACCAGTCGATGTAGTACACCTCCCTGAAAAATTCTGCATCTTGCAGTTTGCGGACTTCTTCCGTTATAGCCCCGTCTTGTTCTTGGGCAAACACTCACTTCTTTTGACGAATAGGCGAAAAAGAGGGTGACACATTCAACCTATGCACCATAACTGAAAGGTTGATCCTAAGCATGTCTTTATGACTCCAAGCAAAGACATGCTAGTTTTCTTTTAGGAATGCCATAAGCGCTTGACGGACTGACGGATTGGCGAGGGTGCCGATCCTAGTCGTTTGCTCGGGCCTAGAGTTATCAAGAAGTATCTCCTCTAATCCTTCAATAGACTCTGCGATCTTCCTTTGGTCTTTAATGCTCATGGTCTGCAAGTGATTGTCCATCTCCAACATTGCTATGTAGCACTTGTGTGCTGCCACTTAGTCCCCATGTACCTCTCCTACTCCGTACTCAGTGGGGAATTTGATCATCAGGTAATAGGTTTAAGTCATGACCTTCCATGAGTTAAAGGTAGGTCGGCCTAGTATGGCATTGTAGGCAGATGAGCAGTCGACAACAAGGAATGTAACATCCTTAGTAATTTGCTAAAGATAGTCACCGGCCATCACGAACAATGTGACCGCGCTGAAGGGGTATACCCTCGTTCCTCCAAACCCAACGAGCAGCGCATTGGCTGGTACAAGTCGCTCTTTCTCAATCCTCATTTGCTGGAATGCCAGGTAGTAAAGGATATTAGCAAAGCTTCCAATATCAACTAGGACCCAGTAAGTGTTGTAGTCCCTTACCCGAATACTAATAACGAGTGCATCGTCATGTGGGTGGTAGAGATGTCGAGCATCCTCTTCTGAGAATCCAATTATAAGGTTGTAGACCTGTGCCATCTTTGGGATGAAACCTGTTAGCTGGACATTCTGAACCATCCTAAGGTAAGTCTTACGAGCCTTCTTGGATAAACCAAAAGCCGTGGTGCCCCCTACATTCATCCTTATGTCCCCTATGGGTGGCCTAGGGCACTCGTTATCCCTTTTAACAACCTGTTCTTGTGGTGGATCTGCCCTTTCTTTGCTGACGAATTGTTGCAGTTTCCCTTGTCTAATAAGGGATTCAATCTGCTGTTTCAAGTCACAGCACTCAGATATGTCATGACTGTGGTCCTAATGAAAACGACAATACATGTCCTTAGACCTCTTACCAGGATCTCCCTTCAACTTGCTAGGCCACATCAAGGTCGCATCATCCTTGATCTGTGTCAAGACCTGATTGATAGGAGCAGTTAGCGGGGTGAAGTTCGCAAATCTTCCAACTAGGGGCTTGGTGCGCCTATCCTCCCGTCAATCTCTAGCTCTAGTCGTCTTCCATCCCCTGTCCTATCGTGTACCTTCTTGTTTTTCCCTCTTCTTAGGTTTCTCCTCTCGAGCTAGTAACGTGTCTTCAGCGTTCATGTATTTAGTAGCTCGATAGAGCACGTCTGACATGGTCTTTAGGTCTTTTTTGTATAAAGAAAACAGAAACTTCCCCTTCCATAATCCATTGGTGAATGCAACAACAAGTATCTTGTCATCAGCCTCGTTTATTGAAAGGGCTTCCTTATTGAAGCGAGTTATGTAGGATCTCAGCATCTCATCCTCCCATTGCTTGATGCTAATCAGGCATATAGTGGACTTCTTATACCTGTGCCCCCCGAAAAAGTGCGAGGCAAACTGCGCGCTCAGCTCCTTAAAGGTACTAATGGAGTTGGGCGTCAACCTGCTGAACCATACCCTTGCAGGATCCTTCAACGTAGTCGGGAAAGCTCAACACATGATCTCGTCCGCCATGCCTTGCAAGTGCATAAGGGTTTTGAATGACTCCAGGTGATCTAAGGGATCTTTTGACCCGTCGTAGGCTTTTACCTGCGACATACAGAACTTCAGCAGAAGGGGGAATGAAGTGACGTTTGAATAAAATGTGATTATGTCCAGTGGACTAACTTGTCGAGGTTGCTTGACACCCGTCCTCTGAAGGTGTTCATCATGAAATCCATTTGCTCTTTCATCATCTGCAGCTCCGCTACTATGTGTGGTGGTGCTGTTTCTGGGACGGATGAATAGCTGGTATCTTGTTACTCTTGTGTACTCGGAGCATTGCTGCTTTCTAGTCCTTCTCAGTCCTTCCTTTCGATGCTGGTGCCTTCTTGCTCTTTTCTATGACTGTTAGGCCCAGCATCCCTTTGGCGTAGTTGTTCCTCCAAGTCGTGGTTCTGCTTAGTAAGGTGTTCCACAGCCATAGCTAGGGTCTGTACTTGTCTTTCGAGGGCAATAGTATGTGGTTCTTCTCCAGTATGGTTATTGGTTGCCATCGAGCGAGTGAGTACCATATAACTCTTTGTTTGAGAAGCGGTAATATGGTTGTTACTATTTTCTTCCCCACAGACGATGCCAACTGATGATGCCAAAAATCATCAGTGAGTCGCACAGTCCTCACGTGCTTTAGACAAAACCTGCGAAACAGAAACAAAAAAGACCTTGCAAAGAGTACCAGTATGGTATTGGCCAAATACCCTTCGAAGGTTAAGTTAGAGAACTTTCACAACTCTAGAGTACTAGAGCTAGGGTAAATTATGCGTACCTTGGTTTGTGAGAGCTTTGAGGCTTTTATAGTAACAAAGAGTTGACATTCGTTTCTTGGCGAAGAGGGTCTTTCCTTGTAGGGAAGATCCTCATAAATACACATATCTTGGGGGATCCTTTCCTTATAGGGGAGTACAAGATATTTCCTTATATAGACATTCGTGGAGGCCAAGAAAGGCCATGCTTAGCCCGTCATAGGCTTCTTTCTTCTCGTTAACTTCTTTCCGTTGGCCTCTTGTCCCGTTCGAGTATGCCCGTCGCCTTATACAGATGTTGTCAGGTATTGAGTTGAAGTAGTCGGCTTATGGTATCGTCATTTTCGTCCCTTTGTATGTGCAAGTGAAGATGACGGGCTTATTTGGGCCCGTCAGCTTTCTTGCATGTAAAAGAGTTTACTCTCTTCCAAAATCACCCTTATAAGGATCCAATATCATTCATAACAATTTGTTCCTGATGTTTATCTGGTACCAAAAAATATTCTTAATCTTTTATCTATATAGGCCAATAGTCAACTAACCAAGCTAGGGTGATCATTTGTTTGTAGTAGATGTTCATAGGTATTAGTTCTCTCTCCCTAGTAGGAGCTTTTTTCTCTCTCGGCATAGTCTGAGCATCTTCCCTCCCTTTTTATCTTAAGGGCTAATCCCTCAGCCTACTCAGCTTTATCTCTTTCAAAAACCTTCTAGCTAAAATATGGGTAGAGAGCTGGTGTGTTTTCCTTTCTATGGAACAAGAAGTGGTGGAAAGTCTACATAAGCTACAGTTGACAAAAGAGAAGCAAGAAGATATTTCTATATCCAAGTGTAACAAACCAAAGCTGATTGAAGAATGTACTCTCAGTATTTTTGGACACCTTATATCAAACCATCATCAGAACATGAGAGCACTCAAAAGCACTCTAAGAACAGCTTGGAAGATGGGGTCTGATGTAAGAATAGTGGAGGTTGGAAACAATATACTCCAGTTCAAATTTAGTTCCTTGTACCAGCTGAATTGGGTGGAAAGAAATAGTCCTTGGAACTTCAACAATAACCTCCTTTTATTAACAAGGGAAGACATGGGCTATCATCCACAAATATGAATTTCACCCACTCCCATTTCTAGGTCCAAGTCTGGGGATTTCCTTTTGAGCACATGAACGAAGAAGTAGGAAAGGAACTTGGAAGAAAGTTGGGCAATGTCATTGAAGTAGATAAAAGGTCCATGCAAGCTGATTAAGCAAAGTTGTTGAGAATCAAGGTTGATCTGCCCATCGATAAACCCCTTCACAGAGGAGGATACATTTCTGCATAGAAAGGAGAGCGAAGCTGGGTTTCCTTTCGGTATGAGAGACTTCCAACTTTTTGCTTCCTGTGTGGAAAGCTTGGGCACGATGAAAAGCATTGTGAATCAAATCAGGCGGAGAAGGCAGGTGATAGACAATATGGAGAGTGGATGAGAGTTGGAGGATCAGCCAAAACTGAAGGCAAAAAGGTCGATTTCTCAAACAACAAAAAACTAGAGTCCGAGGGCAACAATGGCACGAACTTCAATCCGCAATTAGCGGCAGAAAATCCAAAAATATCAAGTCAAACAAAGGGAGAAAAAAGGGATGGGCAGAATAAAAGTTAGAATATGGGGCACCAATTGGTATTGGGAAATGATATGGGGACTAGCACGTCAAATCCTAGACACCAGAATAGCCTACAAGGATGGACAACACGGAAGGGAGGAGACGAGATCAGAAGCTTGAATCTGAAAGTTGTAACCAGAGGAAAAGGACCCATTCAGTTCTAGTTAGGGAGCTTTTTAATCCAGTTGAGGATGTCATGGCATCAGTGGGCAAAGGGAGTGGGCCGAGTCTTGAGAAACAAGAGGCAACCAGCCCAATAAAGCCCAAGGTGGAAATAAAGGTAAATGCTAATAATAATAACCAAACAGCAGGCCCATCTAAAGAAGGAAAAGGCTTAAGTAAAGGCAAATGGAAGAAGATAGCAAGGGAGAGGAGAAAAGCCCAAGATGTGGATATAAGTGCACAAGCCCATGAGGTTGGAAAAAAAAGTGCTGATAATATACAGGCCTTACTAGAAGCTGAAGGCATAAATAAAAAAAGTCTTTGTGAAGGAAAATATTGCAGAGGAAACCATGGGATTGTGGAGCGGCAGTGTCTACTTTACAGCACCGCCAAGAGCAATGAACCTTTTAGCCTGAAATGCCAAGGGCTTAGGAAACCTCGAACAGTTCAAGTTTTGCATGAATATATGCAAAGATGGGATCCCAAAATAATATTCTTATCTGAAACAAAGTTAAAAAAGAGAAGTATGGAAAAGGAAAAGGAGAAAGTAGGATTCATAAATGGTCTCATTATCCCCAGGGGGGGGGGGGGTAGCATTGCTGTGGAAGAAGGATATTCTGGTGGAGATTCAGGGCTACTCGAATCATTACATTGATGCAATTGTCACTAATCCGTCCACAGGCTTCAAATGCCGTGTCACTGGTTTTTATGGTCACTCTCAAACTCATAGAAGAAAGGAGTCATGGGACATGCTTAAGGAACTGAATAGAAGGCACTCACTCCCATGGATGTGTTTCGGAGACTTTAATGAAATCTTAACCATGGGGGAAATGATGGGGGAGCCCGAAGACATCAGAAGCAAATGGAGTATTTTTGTGATGCAATAAATAAGTGTGGTTTCAAAGATCTAGGATATACTGGACTTGACTTCACATGGTGTAATATGCGAGAAGGTGAGGAAAGGATTTACCTTAGACTAGACAGAGCAGTAGCCACATCAGAGTGGACTGATCAGTATGGTAATATGAGAGTTCACCATCTTTTGGACTCTGTCTCTGACCACTACACTTTGTTGGTTATTGATTCAGTGCCCTAGATACCATTGAAGAGAAGAAGGTTCCACTTTGAAGCGATGTGGACAAAAAGAAAAGAATGCAAGAGCATCATCAATGAAGTTTGGGAGAGTGGGGTAGATTTAAATACTCCAAATGGTATCGTTGTGGGGCTAAAGCAGTGCGCTGATAAGTTGACAAGCTAGAACAAGACAACCTTCGAGCAAGTCCCAAGGCAAATTCAGAATAAAAGAAAAACCCTCTGTGAGATGGTGCTAAGGGATAGGGATGGAAGTTTAGGAAGAGAAATAAACAAGCTAAGGAAGGAGATTAATGACCTCCTAGACAGTGAAAAGATAATGTGGCAACAACGAGCTAAAGTTCAATGGTTGAAGTTGGGGGATCGTAACACCAAATTTTTTCACTCCAAAGCCTTGGAAAGAAGAAAGAAGAACACCATTAATAGAATTTAGGATGAGAATGGAGTTTGGTGTGAAACAAAGGACAATATAGCGGAGGTAGCTATGAATTACTTTGAAAGGCTTTATACTACATCCCAGCCTAGCAACATGATGGAGATCACTGATACAATCCAATCCAGAGTTACCCTGGAAATGAATCATGACCTGATCAATGAATTTACCAGAGAGGAAGTGGAAATGGCTCTAAAGCAGATGCATCCAACAAAAGCCCTAGGTCCCGATGGTATGTCAGCTATCTTTTTTCAAAAATACTAGGATGTTGTAGGTAATGATATTTCTAGCATGATCTTGAATGCCCTAAACTCTAACATGTCCCCAGCTAAAATAAACAAAACCAACATCACTCTGACCCTAAAAACAAAATGCCCACCCAGAATGTTAGAGTTTAGGCCGATAAGCCTACACAACATCATTTAAAATTAGTGTCAAAAGTCCTTGCTAATAGACTCAAGATTAGATGACTTTTCAAATGTTCTCATTGCACCTAAGTACTCTAGCTTTCTTTATTATTACCCAGTCCACTTCACCCTTTCTTGAGTTGTGGCATTCTTATCTAGGTCATGTTTCCATATCTTGTGTTTAATCTTTAATTAAATTATAGGAGTATGTTAGGTCAAGTCAATTTACGGTCATTTAATTGTATTTCATGTCAATTAGAAAAACAATTTGCATTACCATCTAACATATAACTGAACCTTTGACTCTTGTTGCATTTGATTTTCTTTTAAATCTAATGTGTGGAGTCCCTCCCCTATCCCTGTCATGGGACTGTCATGTTGTTTTGTTATATTCATTTATGACATTTGGCAATTTATTTGTTTTTTTTTTTTTATTTTATAAAAAGTCATTCCAAATCTTTTAATGTATATCATGACTTTACTCAAATGATTGTTTTATCACATTAAAATATTGTGTCATGCTAATGCTATGGAATATAAATTTATAAACACTATTTTTCCCAATTCCCCATAAACTGTTTCGTGGCACTATTTTTTTCACATTTTGCCCATGCGCATTTCGGTGAAATGTTCAAGTTGAACGTAAACTTCACCATATTATACACTATTGGTGCTCTCGTCCATTCTACTCACATGTTCCTATGATTTTCGGGGGAAGTAGTTCTCACTACTGTCTATTACATTCTACATCAAGAATACAACTAATTCTAAATTGAAAGTTCAAAAAGGGTATACAACACCTTTGAACGTTTGGACCCCAAATACAAAAATACCAATTCAACCTTTATATCAAACAAATAATGTGCGGAACATGATAACAAGTTTATACCAGAATTGATAACTAATCTAAGCTAAATATAAACACATCCACAGCAGTAAATATAAGGCAAAGATAAAGGGAAGGAAGATGCAAACACATGGACAACACACGATGTGTTATCGAAGAGGAAACAGAAGCCCTCGGCGTAAAACCTCTCTGCCGCTCTCCAAGCGGTCAAATAATCCACTAGAAAATATAGTTGGGATACATGAACAGCAATAGACCCTCCAAACCTAATCTACCCAGGTACCTAAGCCCTCCAAGCTTCTTGCTCCAATGAGGTTGCGCCGAACCTTTTTCTTTTCTAGCTTACCGGATTCCGCTACTAGACCATAGCATCAACCAATGTAGATTGGTTCCTTCTTAACTACTTCCCAACAGCACCAAACAGACCTTCTCACAGACGTGGGTGCGGTGAGACAAGGTTTTGGCTAAAGGCCTCTCAAGGGTATGACAATGGAGAGGAAGAGAGTAGAGGAATTTGTAGAGTCTCTAAGGTTAAGATTGTGGATGAATCAATCTTGTATTTCTCTAGGGTTTCTCTCACAAAATTCTCTCTGGAAGCTCTCTCAATATGGTGGGTTTAAGGGAATATATATAGTAGGGTGAGAAAGGAATGCAAAACGTCAGTTTTTGCCAAACAAGGCATTTTGGCGACTTGGCCTCGCGACTGGGTCAAGTCGCGAGTTCAAGCCACGAGCCAACAGTCTGGCTAGCCTGGGACTTTTGTCCTGTAATGTGACAGCTGGCGCGACCCTTCAGCTTCCCCATGTGCATCTCACGTGCTCGCGTTTAGCGACTTGCCAGTCGCGATCCACCCGCGAGCCCTAGCCGCGAAGTTCTATTTTTCTTGCACACTCTTGAGCATTTCTTCACATCTTCTCACACACTACCCTTACAATTTTCCCACCTAAATACAAGGTTACTAAGTGCTAAATTACAAGCAAATTGGCACGGAATAAAGCCAACAAGATGGTTAATTAAATTCAACCTTACATAAACATATTTTTGCAATTATCCTGGTAAAAAAAAAACATATAGATTCATGTGATAGTAGCAGATAATCATAATATACCATGTAGAATAATTGTCAAAATGTATGTGAAATTGGTAGCAGCTCTTACATCAATAGTGGACCTACACATCTTTAACATAATCAAACAACTTGTGAATATCTTTTTGGCACTCTTTCTGACCACAGCTACTTCAGGTGTTCGGTTATGTTTGTTTGTTCTCCTCCAACCTTCTGAGCCTACTAAACCAACAACGCTCTCAACCTTGCGGTTTTATTGAGTGTTTTGTTCATTCGACTGCTAGTATCTCAAAGTGAGTCTTTTTATCTTTTAGCATGTA
Source organism: Quercus gilva (assembly GCA_023621385.1). Taxonomy (NCBI): domain Eukaryota; kingdom Viridiplantae; phylum Streptophyta; class Magnoliopsida; order Fagales; family Fagaceae; genus Quercus; species Quercus gilva. Next base: position 72,576,116 of record CM042477.1, on the reverse strand, counting down.
ATTGAAACTCATCTGTACGATATGTAACTCTAATTGAGCTGAATATACAACTTATACATGAATAGTTTGACTGTTTGAGACTACTTTGAGTCAATGGCGGAGCTAGAATTTCAAGTTAGGGAGGGCAAGATTAAAAGACAAGATTGAAGGTAGAATTAATCCAAGATAAATTAATCTATACTAAATACACACAATTTAAACATGTAATTTGGATCTTTAAAACAAATTGGAAAAATAAAGCAATGTAAAAATATTAAGAATATAGAAATATGCTTATGAAGTTCTATTCGACTATACACAACTCAATGCCATGAATGCTTCTAAAATTTCATATTGACATTTTTACTTTTTTATGTTGTTAAAATTCGAGTTTATAGGAAAAACTCAAGTTTGACATTGAAACGGTTGATAACTAGAGAAAAATTTGTAAGCTGATGAATGTTCAAAATGGGTATGAAATACCCTTGAACGTTTAGACCCCAAATTACAAATTATCAATACAAGCTTATTATCAAACAATTTATGTGCATAATATGAACATAAGCCAAACACAGAATTGATAAACAATCTAAGCCAAATATAAACACATTCATAGCAGTAAATATAAGGTAAAGATAAAGGAAGGGAAGATGCAAACACACAGACAACACACGATGTGTTATCGAAGACGAAACCGAAGCCCTCGGCGTAAAACCTCTCCGCCGCCCTCCAAGTGGTGAATAATCCACTAAAGAATGTAATTGGGATACATGAACAGCAGAAGACCCTCCAAGCCTAATCTACCCAAGTACCTAAGCCCTCCAAGCTTCTTGCTCCAACGAGGTTACGTTAAACCTATTTCTTCTTTAGCTTTCCGGATTCCGCTACTAGACCATAGCATTAACCAATGTAGATTGGTTCCTTCCTAACTGCTTCTCAACAGCACCAAATAAACCTTCTCACAGACGTGGGTGTGGTGAGATAAGGATTTAGCTAAAGACCTCTCAAGGGTATGACAATGGAGAGGAAGAGAATAGAGGAATTTGTAGAGTATTTAAGGTAAAGATTGTGGATGAATCAATCTTGTATTTCTCTAGGTTTCTCTCACAAAATTCTCTCTAGAAGCTCTCACAATTTAGTGGGTATAAGGGTCTATATATAGTGGGGTGAGAAAGGAATGCAAAGAGTCAATTTTTTCCTAAACAGGGCTGATTGGCAACTTGACCTCGCGACTGGGATGAGTCGCGAGTTCAAGCCGCGAGCTAATGGCCTGGCCAACCTAGGACTTTTGTCCTGTAGTGCAACAGCTGGCGCAACTCTTCAGCTTCTGACATGCTTGGCACGTGTGCAACTTCTGGTGACTTACAAGCTGCGAGTCACCCGCGAGATCCAGTCGCGAGTTTCTGTTTCTTTGCACAATCTTGAGCATTTCTTCACATCTTCTCACACACTACTCTTACAATTATCCCACTTAAATACAGGGTTACTAATTGCTGAATTACAAGCAAATTGGCAAGGAATAAAGCCAACAAGATGGTTAATTAAATTCAACCTTACAATCTCCCCCTTTAGCTATTCTGTGACAAAACCCTACAACAGACTCTAGACTTAAAGCGTGAGTTGGGAACAGTTGAGCAAAACTCACTCACACCTAACTCTAGATTCTGAAACGCTCTTGAACATATGAACAAGTAACTCCTGAAACATAACAGCACAATAATATCATTGTATGCAGAAAAACTTGAAATGCATATGGAGCAATAATATCATGATCAAGCAAAATGGAATAAAGCAATAGACCATGGCAAGATCAAACAAGCAATCACTATACAAAAGTGATTACTATGCTCATTCACACAAGGAATGAACATCCGAATATGCAAGGTGATAAGCTCAATTGAAGAGTATCATTTGCAAGTCCAACACTCAACCAATGCATACAAACATATATGCATCTAGGAACAATCCTACAAGGGCACAAGAGTGATGTACTGAATTAAAATGCATAGCATTTAACATCAAGTACATAAGGCACAAAGCAAGGCTACAAAGCAAAGAGATTGCATTACATGGTACAAACCATAAAAGCCTACAAACCGTATAAGTGCATGGAAACAAACCCTTAAAGCTTACAAAAGCAACATGGGTACAAATATATAAAACATATGCTGAATTAACTGAATAACATCATCAATATCTAAATAAACGAAAGTGTTAAAAACATTCAAGAGATATGAGTGTAAGCCAAACATTAACCCAAAACCACATTGTATCAAATCAGTAAAAACAACAGTTTTCCAAACCATAGTAACAAAACTATAGACAAAATCAATAAGGATTATGAAACTCCCGCTTAAATAAGCACTGAAACTCCCCCTTAAATAAGCACTCCCCCTCAAGTGCTGGCCCAAAAGTTCTCCCCCTTTTTGACTGGAATGGCCAAAGGGTCACTGTTGTAACTTGGTGAAAATACCACCAACTTGAGCTGCTAAAACATCGATCTGGTCCCGCATGACTGTTAATCTCTCTGACTGTTCTCTCTGGCCATCACTGAGAGTCTTTTCCAATTCCTCAAGGTGCTTGTGGAGGTTCTCAAAGAGCATCTCCAACCTATCAGGTTGAGGGGTAGACTATACTTGTGTAGTGCTAGGTTGCTATGATACATGGGTGGCATGTACATGTGAATCTGGCTTAGGAGTAGAAGGAGTAGCAGGAGAGAAATGTGCACTCTTTGAAGTTTTGGATGAATGACTTCTGCTAGCTTGTAGAGTGGACATAGAGATTGGTCGAGGACGAGCAATTATTTTCCCAACTGAGGGAGGAGTAGTACCTTCACTTAGAATGAATTTCATAATGAGACTGCAAAATGGAAGGCACCCTCGTGCTACTGTTCGAGTCGCTGTCTTTCTTATGATATAAAAAATATGGGCACAGATGTCAATGGTGGTGCCTGTGATGAGATCACATAGAAATTGAGCCCTTCCAAGGTTGATATACACCGTGTTGGTCAATAGATAGAGGTTGGTATACATGATCAGCTTCAATGTTGTCAACTCAGGTGAAAACTTGGTAGTACTAATGGATGTGCCGATCCTGGAGATGTTATGGCTAGGACCAAGAACTTGGAGAATGTCCTAAATCACTGGAGTGCAATCATCATAAGGAGTTAGGTCGGCATTCTCAGGTCTAGTGATTTTGAGAAGTTCAGCTATGGTGTCCGGACTAATTATGAACTCCTTTCCTCTTACCATACAGTGTAGTTCACTTTCAAGATCAACTATGTTGGTGAAACACTCCTTCACTAGTTCCATCATTGGATCAACAAAATTTCCAAATAATTTTTCCCAATCTTTTGCCTCGAAGATCCGAGGGACAAAAGTGGTTTCCAAAGTGTCAAATTTGACCTCCCATTCCACTATAGGATTTGCCCGGTCAAAAATGCTTAAGTAAGCACGTAGGTGCTGAGGAGTTCTGAATAACTCACTATTGAGTTCAGTAGATGGCTGTGATGAAGAATGTGTTCGTTTTGTAACAGGTAATGTTTCCTCTTCTGTCATAACCTCTTTTCCTTTGGAGGATCGTCGAGACATTTGTAAAAGAGCAAACACACAGCAAAGTACCAAATCCACAGCACACTCATTTTGTTAGAACTAGTCAAGAGATGAGAGTGCAAAGACCCAACAGATTTAGAAGACATAGAATCACAGAATGAGAACTAAGTCAATAAAGTGACAGAGTAAGCATTGCCGAAGACCGGAAACATACGAAACATGGAACAGATGCCAAACACACAAAGAGTAAAAGGCATTAAAGCACACTCTGTCAAAAATGAGTAGCAAAGTGTCACAGACAACAAGTATTTCAACATAATATCATGAAAGTGATATGCATAGACAGAGTCAATCAAGGAAAAAAAACACTCAGATAAGTCAAAACAACATGTGAAGCAACACTGAACAAGTCATTGGCATCAAAAACCCATTCAACAAACCCAGCTAAAAAGCCAAAATATTCACAGCAACAATAACAGTCAAACATATGGCATTCACTATAATGAACAACCCAAAACAAAACACCTAAAAACACAATCCATTCTCAAATCACACAGATTCAAGAAAATAACACTTAGAACAGGAAAAACTGAAGTAAAGGATAAAAAACCCAGACCTTTTTCTTGAAGATTTGAGAAGAGAAAGTGTAGAAATGGAGGTTTCCCAAGGAAGACCACGGAGTGTTTCAGAGAGAGAAGTGGAGAAGACAATGAACAGTCACTTGATTTCGAGAGAAAACTGAAAAGTTTTTGAAATCTGACTTTAAAATGCAAAACACGCGTTTTTCACAACTGGATCAAGTCATCAATAAGTTGCCAAGGTAAGACGCGAAACACTATGTAAACAAGATTCTTGACAAATCTTCTAAGTGTTTTTCGCGACTGGAAGATCTACCCGCAAGGGAGTCGCGAGCTGAGTCGCGAAAATCTCTGAGTAACCTCACGATTGGACCTTCCATCCGCAAACAAGTCACCAAACTGAGCCGCAAATTTAGTTAAGACTCAAAATTTTAAAAATTTTCTAAGTATTTTTTGCAACTGGGACCTTGGCTCGCCAGTGAGCTGCAAAAATCTCTGAATGGGCTTGCAACTGGGGCTTGCGATTGGGCTAACCCACGACTAAGTCGCCAAAACAGGGGAAAACAGTTTTTGAAAATTTTTGATATTTTTGTAAAAAAACAAAATACTTTCCAAAAACAACTAAAACACTCAAAAATCTTTTGTTGATTAATCAAACAAAGATTGAGCATGTGAAAACATATTTAATCAAGTACAATCACACAAATGAATATGGCATTCATTGAACATAGACTTGTGTGATGTGTGTGGATATCAAAAATAAGATAGGCCTTAGTCCAATGTGAAGCTTCAATGATCAATTCAATCAAAGCATACACAGCTAGCACTAGATAATGTGACCTATCTTAATTATAGAAATATGCATATATGACCTCCCACAAGAACTTGATTACATTCTTTGAAGCTTTTCATTTGGCTCCATATTCAACATATCATTTGCACTTTTTGAGCAAAGAAAACCTCATTGTGAGATAGATGCCTGAAATTTTTGATATTTCAATTTATGAGTTGGCCTTTGGCTTTTTGGGCATCATACATTTTATTTTGGTCACTTTCCCTTTTTCCTAGTCAAATACTAGTATGTGCGACAGGCTTTTGCAGCTCTATATCTCTTTTCAATTGGAGATTTACATTTAGAGAGCTCTTTTAAGCAAAAAAAAAATAAAGAGTGGGAAAATATATAGGCATGAATCTATACATTTCTCAAGATCAACAAAACCATTCACCAATCATTCATGACAAGGTTGAAGATCTATTTACAACAGTCACATAGATTTCAGAATTTCTCCCACAATGATATGAGTACATAGGGAACAAGCTAAGCTCGTAGATGCACAAAGCCATTAGTACAAAGGTACAAGGTAAAACATGCTTTGAGACAAAACTCAACAAAGTTGATCAAACTTTTTGGATTTTCTATTTTTTATGTGTTTTTGAATTTTTGACACAAGAAAAATAAAGATTGATCAAAACAAAATCAGCAAAGTAAAAAAAAAAAAACAATTTAACCAAAACTCACAAACAAAAATATCCAACTCAAACTTGCAAGAAGCAAAACAACCAAGCATATACACAAAATATGGGAAGTATTAATGCATGGACATGTTGCAATGCTTATGCATGAATACCATTCGTCACCCACACGTCACGTGCATTTGGGGTGATATCCTTGACAGATTGGATACGAGAGTTAGGACTTTCAAACCTTCGTGTGAAGCTTTCCAAGCAATTGGTGAAGGCACCGATCATCTTCATCACGTTCATCATTCCTGGATCATGGTTTTGACTTCTTGGTTGCTCACCACCCCAAGGCCTCTTGTCATTTCTTCTTCCTCATGGCCGAGGTGCGCTTGCATTGTTGCCTGCTCTCAACTTTTGACAGTTGGGTCTAGTATGTCCTTGCAATCCATAGTAATGACACATATAATCTGTTCTGGGACCCCGTTGTGGTCTTGAGAGAGATCTTGCTCTACCTTCAAATCTAGCTTCTGATTAATTCCGGAACTTATTACCCACTCATTGCTCAGCCAGCTTCTTCTTCTTCTTCTCAACCTTAACATTCTCAGGGATGAGCTCTTCCACAATCAGCTCTATGGCCTTCACAAATTTTACTTCTTTGGCAGCTTTGGCCGATGAGCTACTTCCTCCGGTATAACCCAAACCAGATTTGTCAGAGAAGTGTTTTTAAGAAGAGATAACATCTTCCAGCTTCTTGGAGGAGACCCTTTCTATCTTGGCTTGTGCTTGCACCACCTCTTGCTCAAGAAATCTTACTTTGGTATAAGCTTCCGATAACTCGCCATTTAGTGTCTCAATTTCACACTTTGCCTTCTTATATCTGGCTAGAAGACTTTTGTAGTCCTTTTCAGCCCTTTTCATCTTCGACTGCCGCCTTTGCAACCCTTGCATACTCACTCGATTTCTCAAGGAGTAAGGCGTAATTCTCTTGAAGACCCGATATATCTTCATCCTCTTCAGCCTTCGATTCTTCAGCAACTCCAATAGACTCCAAATCAGAATGCTCACCAAGCTCCTTCACAAGTGTATCCAAATCATCTAAGGATTCCACATGAGCAATGGTCATGAATGTAAAGAAATTTCCTTCTTCATCACAGCTGTCCTTAGAGTCAAAATTTGATGAGTCTGAATCACTTAAGGTAGTGGCATTGGCCTTTCCCTTCAACTTCAAATAATTGGGACATTCTTTTTTAAAGTGCCCATGTCCATTACATTCGAAACATGTAATTCCTTGTGGGGATTGGGAATCTCTACCCTCTTTTCTTCTGAACTCTTTCTTCTCTTTTCCAGCACTCTGAAATTTTCTTTTGTCACTGAATTTCCCACTGTTTTTGAGCTTTAAGAATTTTCGGAAGTTCTTTACAAGATACGCCATATTTTTGTCTACTGCAAGTGACTTACTCTTCTTCTGTGTAGGCAAGGACAACTCATAAGTCTGTAGAGAACCAACCAGCTCTTGAACTTTAATGTCGTCAAGGTCTTTGCTCTCTTCAATGGCTATAACTTTAGCTCGAAAACTCTCTAGTAGAGACCGAAGGATCTTTCTTACAATTTTTGAGTCCTCCGTCTTTTCTCCCAAGTTAAATTTACCAACAACAACCTTGTTCAATTTACTGTAAAACGAATCAAAAGACTCACCCTAACTCACCTTTAGCTCCTCAAAGCGAGTGGTCAACATCTAAAGTTTTGTGTCCTTCACTTTCTTAGTCCCTTCGTAGGTTGTCTCCAGAATTTCCCATGCCTCCTTAGCAATGGTGATATGTGAAATTTGGTGAAATTCTTCTAGAGAGACACCGCAGAAAATAGCATCAATGCCTTGCTATTTGCATTGGCTACCGCAAGAGCAGCCTTATCCCAAGTAAACTTGGCAGCCTCTGACCTTGTCCATCCTATTTCAACTACATCCCACACAGCATCATCAACAGAACACAAAAACACCCTCATATGGACTTTCCAAAAAGCATAATTATTACCGTCAAAGAACGGTGGTACATTAAGCGATTGTGACCTATCCATCTCAAAGGGGGGTCAGGGATCACACTTAGGTAATTAAACCACAACAAGTGTACCCACTCTGATACCAATTGAATGTTCAAAATGGGTATGAAACACCCTTGAATGTTTAGACCCCAAATTACAAATTATCAATTCAAGCTTATTATCAAACAATTTATGTGCGAAATATGAACATAAGCCAAACACAGAATTGATAAACAACCTAAGCCAAATATAAACACATCCACAGTAGTAAATATAAGGCAAAGATAAAGGAAGGAAAGATGCAAACACACGGACAACACACGATGTGTTATCGAAGAGGAAACCGAAGCCCTCAGCGTAAAACCTCTCCGCCGCCCTCCAAACGGTGAATAATCCACTAAAGGATGTAGTTGGGATACATGAATAGCAGAAGACCCTCCAAGCCTAATCTACCCAAGTACCTAAGCCCTCCAAGCTTCTTGCTCCAACGAGGTTACGCCGAACCTATTTCTTCTTTAGCTTTTCGGATTCCACTACTAGACCATAGCATCAACCAATGTAGATTGGTTCCTTCCTAACTGCTTCCCAACAGCACCAAATAAACCTTCTCACAGACGTGGGTGTGGTGAGATAAGGATTTGGCTAAAGACCTCTCAAGGGTATGACAATGGAGAGGAAGAGAGTAGAGGAATTTGTAGAGTCTTTAAGGTAAATATTATAGATGAATCAATCTTGTATTTCTCTAGGGTTTCTCTCACAAAATTCTCTCTGGAATCTCTCACAATTTAGTGGGTATAAGGGTCTATATATAGTGGGATGAAAAAGGAGTGCGAAGAGTCAGTTTTTTCCCAAACAGGGCTGACTGGCGACTTGACCTCACGACTGGGATGAGTCGCGAGTTCAAGCCGCGAGCTAACGGCCTAGCCAGCTTAGGACTTTTGTCCTGTAGTGCAACAGCTGGTGTGACTCTTTAGCTTCTGACATGCTTGGCACGTGTGCAACTTCTAGCGACTTGCAAGCCGCGATTCACCCGCGAGATCCAGTCGCGAGTTTCTGTTTCTTTGCACAATCTTGAGCATTTCTTCACATCTTCTCACACACTACCTTTACAATTATCCCACCTAAGTACAGGGTTACTAATTGCTGAATTACAAGCAAATTGGCACGGAATAAAGCCAACAAGATGGTTGATACCATTTGTCGAACCGTGTGCCTTACCGATCCATCCAACGACCAATTGGTGAAGGATGAGGGGACACAAATCTTTTATAGCATTCGATCGCAGACCAAGCCCATTGGTATTGGACCAAATTGTGAAATCCCTCACAATCCCTCCCTCACAATGCGGCTCCAATGACTCGAACCTATGACCTTGGCTCTGATACCATTTGTCGGACTGTGTGCCTTACCAATCTATCCAACGACCAATTGGTGAAGGATGAGGGGACACAAATCTTTTATAGCATTCAATCACAGACCAAACCCATTAGTATTGGAGCGAATTGTGAAATTCCTCACAGCTGAAATCCAACTGGTGAGGCGCTAAAGTAGGCACATTACACATAAACATAGATTTTTTTCTTTCAAAGTCCAATTCAGTATATATTGTTTTTTTCAATCGTAGCTGGCAAAGTAGTGCGCAAAAAAAAAAGAGTACTATCAGATGGGACCCATTATGTAAAAAAAGTGTTGCCATGTGAATGTAAAATTTTCTGACAATTGTTGACAAGCTAATAAATATAAATAACAAGAAAAAGTAGGTTGTCTTTTGTGTCAACTGTCAAGTGGGGACTTTTATTGCATTTTACACGACTACTGCTTGAGAAATTTTGAGAAGGCCGCCGCAGGGGGAGGGTGAAGTGCCCCCTGGACCCCCCTCCCTCCGCCCCTGCTTTGAGTACCTAGGAATTTAAGTAAATTGGAGATTTCCAATTCAAGCCTTGCAACTAATAAGTCAGGCGTCAGCTGTAAAGTTGTAGGTAATAAAAAATTCATAACTTTAATTGTGTGGCCAACAATAGAATCGTGCGAAATTCGATGATCAAAACAGTCCAAGCCTCTTTTTGTGTAAATTGCTTCATTTCAGTTTCTATTTAGTTGAATTTTCTATTTATGATAATTTTTTCTTTTGTTATAATTTTTAATTTAAAAGTGAGAATAAGGTCACATTAGTTTTGGAATGTTTACTATGGACCATGATATTAAATTATTAAATAATCTCTTTTTTAGTCTTTTTTGGTGATTTTTCTTTTTTTTTTTTAGCATAATTTTGTGCCTAGCACAAAATAAGGTTTTTTACAATTCATTTGTGTTTTCTAGGGATCTCTGTGGGTCTGCTAGCCACTCTAAGACGTCTTTTCAATAGAGAAAATTACATTTTACCACTCTAAATTATACACCAAATTACGCTTTGCACCATAAACTATTTGAATACAAGCTTTGCACTTTAAACTATGATTTTTGTTACACTTTATACCTCAACATTAGTTTTATTGTTAAGTTAGACAGAAATTAATTGCACATAACTTACATGTGATTTTTGCTTAGATAGCACATTATTTAATAACAAAAACACCCTCTTAAAACAATTAAAAACAAAAACTTAATTCCATTTATTTTTTCCGGCTATCTCTCTTTCGTGCATACAAGCAAAGCTCTCTCTTTTCTAATAATCTAAAGCCAAACTAGATTAATGACATGAAACTAACTCTAACAGCTATAGCAAATTCTGTAAGAGCATTAGCATTGGGGAATGCTAATGCCAAATCTAAGGGAAATTTGGAATTTTAAGCCCCAAAACCATCTACATTGGGGAATTCTAAATAGCAGTATTGCAAATTTTTTTGCAATATTGCTACAGTGCAATTCTAAACATAGAATTGCACTGTAACAAGTATTGTAAAAAAATAATAATATTTTATTTGGAAGAAAGCTGAAAATGAGAGAGAGGAGAGAGATAGGAGAGAAGATATTATTTTGAGATATATTATTTTATTATGTAGATATATTATTTTAATGAGTAAAAGAGGGAAATAGAAGTTTAGGACGTGGAGATATTGTAAAATGGTATGGTATAATGATAAAGTGGCTTTTTAGAATTGTAAAATAGAGTAGCATTGGAATTTTCCAATGCTAATGCTCTAAATCACTCTAACCAGAAGTTAGTTCCACCTGTGCTTTCAATAATTAACCAAGTAATCCTAGTGCAAGAAATGCTAATCCAACTTTGGATTCAAAGGGTAAATCTTAGGTTGTGTTTGGTTTTCACTTCTCACAATTCATATCTCAATTATTATAATTTGATAAATCATTCTTATAAACCACATCTAATTCCTTATTTCTCTCAACTCATTCCACCACCTATTTGGCACCCCAAATCCTTATTAGTTTGAAAAAAGTAACTATGGTAGAACCTACTGGTAAGAATGCTGTTGTTGCCCTTCTCTTGAAAATCATTGGTGGTGGCCAATGGTGCAGAGGTGGTGGCCGATGGTGGAGTGGTGGTGGAGCTAAAGATATTTTTGATTTGGGGATTTAGGTTTATAGAGTTTTGATTTGGAGCGGTGGTGGAGCTAAAGAAATAAGCTTTTGTTTTTAATTATTTGTGAAAGGTTGATTTTGTATTTAATCAATGTGCCACCTAAACAAAAATCACATGCAAGTCATGTACTATTAATCTCTATCTAACTTAATAGTAAAACTAACATTAGGATGCAAAGTGTAACAAAAATCATAGTTTAAGGTATAAAGTATGCATTTGAATAGTTTAGGATGCAAAATGTAATCTGGTGTATAATTTAAGGTAGTAAAGTGTAATTTTTCCTTTTTCAATAAGCAATATGACATCAATAATAATTGGGTATGACACCATTTACTAGCAAAAGTACAATATGCTTGAAATCTAATACATCTTTTCATTAAATTTACCTCAAAATTCATCATAACATGTTTAGCAAAATGTTCACCAGCATGAAATTTGCATTTCTCCTACTCACACAAAGGATTTTGTTGTAGTTTTAAGTTATATCTATATCTGGTGAGATTATACTGGATAGATTAAACTATAAAAAAAATTTTCCTCTGGTGAGGGTGTATAAAATTCTTTGGGAACTTGGCTATTCTTATAGGTATGTGTAATTCTGATAAAATTTACTAGGCAAATTAAACCATAGATTAAAAAAAAAAAAAAAATGATGTATAGATCTCTTCTAGAGTATGTCAATGACTACTCCCCACGTATGTGTAGTCCTTGGTGAGATACTAAGTAGATTAAAGTATCTGGATCTATTATCTATAACATATGGTGTCCTTTTATTCATTTATTACTATTATTATTATTATTATTATTATTATTATTATTATTATTTTGGCTAATGAGTGTCTAGAGCACTTTGAGAGCCTAAGAAGACCTTATAGACCTAAAGAGGCATTAGGAACTATTAGGCTAACTCCTTCTTCAAGGATTTCATAAAGGCATAAAGCATTAGGAATCATTGGGCCGACTCTTGAAGGTTTATACTTGCACGTTACTTAAAAGAATATGTTGAATATGCTGTATTTAAGAGAATGTGTTGAATTTATTATAACTTGTTTCAGTTAAAGTCTATTTCGGATCCGCGTGGAACCCATAAATAATAAAAAAAAAAAAATTTAACTGAATAGTAAAATAAACTAACTTCTTAATTTGGAGTCAAACACACACATACTCTTAAAAGTTAACATAAAATCAAGAATGTTGAATGAAGTTTCTCAAAAAAAAAAAAAAAAAGAATGTTGAATGAAATTTGTTTTATGTATTTATATTAGAATCCCATAATCTTTCCCAACGTGAACTTGTATCCATTGTGACTTTACTCTTTTGCAAAAGTAACCTCTGAGGCCACTTTAAATTTTTAAAGTGAATGGTCATAACTCCTAACTCCTACCGTCCAAGAAACTTTTAAAAGCGAATCATAACCATGTGATACATAGTCAGACTTTTTGTCGTCTTTCGACTCAGCATGAAACATGCTGAAAGCCTGAAACTTCACAATTCGTCCTTTCTGCGGAAAATCATTCATGCTGGAGTAATCCAATAGCAATTAATAACCCCCTTTCTTCATACTGGAAAATTATTTCACAATTCCTCTCTTTTTTTTCATTTCTTTTTTTCTTTCTCTTTTTTGGGTAAACAATAAGCCCCTTCCTGCTTTCTCCTCTGAAATACAAATTTATTGACTCACAGAGACATTTATTAATTGCGTTTGAAATGGAATTACGTCAGTTTGTGAATTTTTTTAAATAAATTTTGAAGTAGTTTTAATATTTTATTTTATTTTATTTTTATAAATTATAATATACTTTTTCTTTTTTTGCTAAGAAATTTTAACATACTCTATTATGATCCACAAATAATAAATATAGTATCAACTATTTTATGAATTCATGTGAAAATAATATTATTCTAATCACGATTTACATACTACTTAAACAAATTATAAAACAATAACGATATATAATTGGGGAAATTTTAATTTCTCTAATATTGGTCTCATTTTAAGGGTAAATTAATCCTACTTTATACAATACTTTGCAACCATTGCCGATGTTTTGTATGAGCGGTAAAGATAAAGTGTGATTTAGACAACGATAGATTCTTGTTGACATAGAGCAAAATATTGACTATTAATTAGTGCCAGGAAAAATTAGTATGGACCATTTACAAGTAGGGGTTGTAATTAATAAGTGTTAGTAGAATACTTATCTCAACCTGAACTTAAACCATTCAAAAATTGTTTCAAAATCTCTTAACCATAAACAACCCATTTAATAAGTGGGTTGACTCTATTTGGTACACAATCTAAGAAAAATAAAGTGAAAAAGAATACAGTATTATCACTTCAGCCATTCTTGTGCATCCTTGAGAAGTACTGCATGGGTTTTTTCGAATAACTCTTGAGCGGTTTGTCCAGTTTCGAGGTCTTCATCGGTTTGTTGGGTTTCAATGGCTTCATCAGTTTGGTGGGTGAAAGTTCAATATGTGTATAAAACACTCTTGAACGTTTAGACCCTAATTACAAAAATATCAATTCAAGCTTAATGTCAAACAATAAATGTGCGGAACATGAACATTAGCTAATAACCAAATTGATAAACAATCTAAACCATAAATAATCACAATCACAGCAGTAATTAAATGGTAAAGATAAAGGGAAGAGAGATGCAAACACAAGGACAACACACGATGTGTTATCGAAGAGGAAATCGAAGCCCTCAGCGTAAAACCTTTCCACCGCCCTCCAAGCGGTCAATAATCCACTAAAAAATGTAGTTGGGATATATGAACAACAATAGACCCTCCAAGCCTAATCTACCTGATGTACCTAAGCCCTCCAAGCTTCTTGCTCTAACGAGATTGCACCGAACCTTTTTCTTTTCTAGCTTACTGGATTCCGCTATAGCCCATAGCATCAACCAATATGAATTGATCCCTTTCTAACTGCTTCCCAATGCATCAAACAAACCTTCTCACAGATATGGGTATGGTATGAAAATGATTTGGTTAAGAACCTCTCAAGGGTATAACAATGGAGAGGAAGAGAGTAAAGGAATTTGAGGAGTCTCTTAAGTGAAAATTGTGGATGAATCAATCTTATTTTTTCTCTAGGGTTTCTCTCTCAAAATTCTCTCTGGAAATTCTCTACATTTTGTGGGTATAAGGGTCTATATATAGTGGTGTGTATTTGGAATGCGAAGAGTCAGTTTTTCCCAAACAGGGTGGTCTGGCGACTTGGCCTCACGACTGGTCTGAGTCGCGAGTTCAAGCCGCGACCTAACGGCCTGGCCAACCTGGGACTTTTGTCCTGTAGTGTGACAACTGGCGTGACTCTTCAGCTCCCCTGCATGCTTCACACATGTGCTGTAGTAGGCGGCTTGCCAGTCACGAGTCAGCCGCGAGTCCCAGCCGCGAGTCTCTACATCCTTGCACAATCTTGAGCATTTCTTCACACTTTCTCACACACTACCTTTACATGAATCCCACCTAAATATAGGATTACTAATTGCTAAAATACAAGCAAATTTGGCACTGAATAAAGCCAACAAAATGGTTGATTAAATTCAAACTTACAATCTCTCCCTTTGGCTATTCCATGACAAAACCCTACTACAGACTCTAGACTTAACGTGTAAATTGGGAACAGTTGAACAAAACTCACTCACACCTAACTCTAGATTCTGATAAACTCTTGAACCATAAGAACAAGTATCTCCTGAAACACAATAACACAATAATATCATTATATGCAGAAAACTTGAAATGCATATGGAGCAAGTATAATGTGATCAAGCAAAATGGAATAAAGCAATAGATCATGACTTGACCAAAACAGGCAATCACTATACAAAAGTGATCACAATGCTCATTCACACAAGGAATGAACATCCAGACATGCAAGCTGTTAAGCTCATTTGCAGAGTATCATTTGCATGTCTAACACTCAACCAATGCACAAAACATGTATGCATCTAGGAACAAAATCCTACAGGGGCACAAGAATGATGTACTGAAGAAAATGCATGACATTTAGCAACAAGTACATAAGCTACAAAGTATGAGTACAAAAACCTAAAAGCTTACAAAAGCAAACGGTTACAAATGTACCATACAAACACTGAATATAATACTTAAACAATATAAACTAAAAGTGCTTAAAGTTTCTCCCCTTCAAAATGATGAGAAGCTGTGATGCACTTGGAACATATATACTTGTAACCTAAAACACTTGCACAAAACACTTTAGACCCTCAAGATAAAGCAAGTAATAAAAGGACAAGTATAATGTAACAAGTAAATTGTGATCAAGTAAACAAGATGTGAAACATGTGAGTAACTTGATCATACACCAAAACAGTCATATAGAAATGACTACAATGATCACATAGCAAAGCAATTGATCATCCGAACATGCATTCAATGAAACACAATAGCAGAGGTTTTAGGTAAATGCATCAAGGATACAAGATCCAACAAGGGCACAAGAATACTAAAGTAAATGCAAAACATTAACTAAAAGTACTAAATAGCTATAAAGTACAGGTGCAAAGCAAGCATAAGTAGCTAAAACATCCAAGTATCCAAGGCACACAATATCGAAGTATTCTAAAACCAAAGTACTAAATCCATAAAGTACTTAAAAACCAAAGTACTAAAACCATAGAGTACTAGAATAAGTGCTATGAAAAACCATAAAAACTATAAAAGCTATAAAAACTATAAAATGTTCTCCCCCTCAAGATAGGCTCCCCCTCAAGAGTTACTCCATAGTACTCCCCATTTTTATCGGAATGGCCAAAAGGCTATGGCTGGTTTGTGAAGCTATCAAACTTGGCTGTCAGCAAGTTGATTTGGTCCTGGATATTTGCAAGCCTGTTGGAGTGCTCAGTTTGGACATCTCTTAGACCATCGATCCTCTCAAGAATTATCTGAAAAGCGTTTAGAGGGACTGATGAAGACGATGAAGCTCCACTCCTACCTCAACCACCACCTCTTCTTGGAGGAGGTTGTTGTCCTTCCGCTTCAGTCTCCACACCATTTTCATAAAGGATCCTCATGATTAGACTTGGGAGGACAATCTTTGCCCTTGACGCTGTCCTTATATCTTCGGCAATGATGGTGTATGCATGAGCACCAATATCGATGTCAATTTTCTCACGAAGCTCTATGAGGAAAATGGCTCTAGCATTGTTGATGGTGGTCTACTTCCTTACTGGATACAAGTTGAACATTATGATGTAGGCAAGGCATCTTAAATCCGGAGGAAAGGTGGTTGTGTTGAGACATTTTCCTTCCCTAGCACCACCAAGACGGAGTTGTACCATTTCTAGAGAGACCATATTGTCCTTGAAAGGAATGAAGTCTTGATGATCTAGGTCTCCATGTCCATGGATGCGATCAATGTCCCCCACGTCAAGAGTGAATGCATGACCTCTAACCTAGCATTCTATGTAATCTTCTTTGAGTGATGCATTTGTATAGAATTCTCTGATCAATGGGTCATACACTTTGGGGAGATAACCAAGGAGCTTTTCCCAGCCTCTTCCTTCAAAACAGTTAGGGATGAAGGATTCCTTGAGGTCAACAAGGTTCATAAATCTCTCCTGAATGATTGGACCCTTTTCAAAGTGATGGAAGTATCGTTCAAAGTGTTGTTAGGAACAAAACAAGCTATTTTCCAAGCGTTTCCTCTTGTCACCACGCTGAGCAGTGGTTTTTTGTGGACCCATCTACAAAATAGAGCAACAAATACCACAAAACAGAGCATAATAGCCAGTAACAAACTTGATTAGTAACCAGTTAGTACCAAACCATAAACATCGAATTAAAACCCTAAAAACTAGAATTTAAAGAGCAATTCAAACAAAATCAACATGTGAAGATGCTAAACATCAAATCATGATATAATCATTAGCATTATTCACTCAACATGTCAAAGGTTGTGTGTGTGTGTGCATCATATACAAAAGTGTGCATCTAGGGCATGAAAACATGCAAGGGGAAAAATGTGAAAGCACATAATTATTTAATTATCCCCAAAATGTTTGTACTCAATGGAGTCCAAAATACACACAAAAACATCTAAAAGACATTTTATCATCAACATGGAATGCACAACACAACACAAATCATAGCAAAACCATAAACATCGAATTAAAACCCTAAAAACTAGAATTTAAAGAGCAATTCAAACAAAATCAACATGTGAAGATGCTAAACATCAAATCACGATATAATCATTGGCATTATTCACTCAACATGTCAAAGGTTTTGTGTGTGTGTGTGTGCGTCATATGCAAAAGTATGCATCTAAGGCATGAAAACATGCAAGGGGCAAAGTGTGAAAACACATAATCATTTGATTATCCCCAAAATCTTTGTACTCAATGGAGTCCAAAAATATACACAAAAACATCTAAAAGACATTTTATCATCAACATGGAATGCACAACACAACACAAAATGCACAACACAACACAAATCATCACAAATCATAGCAAAACCATAAACATCGAATTAAAACCCTAAAAACTAGAATTTAAAGAGAAATTCAAACAAAATCGATATGTGAAGATGCTAAACATCAAATCATGATATAATCATTGGCATTATTCACTTAACATGTCAAAGGTTTTGTGTGTGAGTGTGCATCATATGCAAAAGTATGCATCTAAGGCATGAAAACATGCAAGGGGCAAAGTGTGAAAACGCATAATCATTTGATTATCCCCAAAATCTTTGTACTCAATGGAGTCCAAAAATATACACAACATTTTATTATCAACATGGTATACACTACACAACACAACACAAATCATAGCATAATGCATGAGCATGAAGTATAAACATGTAAAACATGCCTTATACTATCAATCCCAACAAAACCCATATATCAAACTAAAAAAAAAAAAAAAAAAAAAAAAAACCATATTCATCAACCATATATCAAAATCTCAACATAAACAACAAATCCAAGAAAACTAGGACTATAAACTTGAAATAGAGTGAAAATAAGTGAAAACCCATATCTTTTCTTGAAGATTGAAGAAGAAAATTGAGGTTTTGTGAGTGAAAATGGAAGTTTTGGGAGAGGGAGAGGCAGAGAAGACAAAGAGGTTTACACGTGATGCGACGAAAAATGAAAAGGTTTTGTAAACTATCTGAGATTTAACCCTATTTGTGCAAAACACGCGTTTTTCGCAACTCAACTGACTCGTGACTAAGTCGCCAAAATGAGTCACCAAAATCCCTTGTACAAGATTTTGAAATTTTTTCTCTTAGTCTTTTTCGTGATTGGGACTTCCACTCGCCAGTGAGTCGTGAACGCCTCTGAGTAACCTCGCGACTCGCATGACTCACGAGTGAGTTGCCAAAAGGCAAAGTTAAAAATTTTTTAATTTTTATGAAAAATGTTGAAACAAAACACTTTCCAAAGACAACTAAAATACTCAAAAATATTTTTGTGTTCGATCAACATATGATTGAGTATGTACAACACATTTAATCAAGTACAATCACATAAATGAATAAGGCATTCATTGAACATTAACATGTGTGACATGGGTGGGTATCAAATGTGGGATAGTCCTTAGTCTAACATTAAGCTTTAATGATCAATTCAACCAAGACATACACAATTCGCACTAAGTAGAGTGACCAATCTCAATTATAGAAATGTGCATATATGACATCCCACATAAACTTGATTACATGACTTTGAAGCATTTCATTTGGCTTCTTACAACTCATAACATTTGATCATTTTAGAACAATACATCTCTTTTAGAGATCGATGCCTCAAATTTTTTATATTTCACTTTTGAGAGTAAGCCTTTGGCTTTTTGGGCACCATACATTTTCAATACAAGTTGATTTCCCTTTTTCCTAGTCAAATACTAGTATGTGCAACGGCTTTTGCAGCCCATTATCCCTTTCTGAGATTTGACATTGGTTGAGCTATTAAGCAAAGACATAAAAGAGTGCATGTCTATTATATGGGTTTCTAATTCTTCACACTCTCTCACACACAACCCTTACATTATTCACACCTAAATACATGGTTTCTAATTGCTAAATTACAAGTAAATTTGGCACGGAATAAAGCTAACACATGGTTGAATAAATTCAACCTTACAGTTTGAAAAAAAAAAAATTCAAAGCATTCCAGAACTAAAACCACAAATTAAATGTAATTTTGTTGAAATATTAGAAGTTTGGTACCATATAATAGATTCCCCTAGCTAGCATGGAGACCAAGACCATATCAAATGCAAATTAAATAGGACATGGTTAAAAATTATAGCAAATACTTTGAAAACGGCATTGCTCCAAGGGTATTACTCCATGTCTCAAAAGTAATAGATTTTGTTAGGTTCTAAAAGTTTAGAATAATTGGCAAACCATAAATAGAGACTTGTCTAAGTATAGATCATAGAGTCTATATGTATGATTAGACAATGCTCAAGATGCTGCAAGTCAAAATACAAGAACAAGGAAGCTATAGGTTCAAGAATTCAAAACATGTCAGGTTCAACTAATTGACAGATGAATATGTAAAATTTTAATATAGCCCATCAGCTCATTAAGCCCATTAAGTGATTAGGGTTTTCAAATCTAATTCACATAATATTTAAAGGAAGTCCTAAGGCATGTTTTAAACAAAGAGAGAAGAGTGCTTCTTATGCCTCCTATTGTAGATTTAGGGTTTCTATACCCAAAACTCTCTCAGATCTTCTACCAGCAATATTCTTTAAAGAAATTCAAGATCTGTTATATTGTAGAAATTGTTGCCATCACTAGTCATTAAAGGTGCTAAAGATCTAAATCTTTGAGTGGAGTTCTCAGAGTCATAAATTGGAATGTTTGTGTGCAATAGATTCATGATAGAAGAGTCTGTGGATTCGGAGCTGCGTGTGGTCATGTGAGTATTTACTACAAGAGGTAGCAGTAGATTTAGAGTTAAGTTTATTGTAAAAACTTTCATTATATTAGTGAATTGTTGCCTTGTGAATTATTTAGGTTAAATTTTCCTCAAGTTTTTTACCTTGAAACTAGATTGTTACATTTGTTTTTCTGAGTTATCATATCGCTCGTATTCTTTACTTTTCTGCTTTATGTGATATGATTGATTTTTATTTTACCTAGATTGGTTTAATTGAACTAAGTAATTACTTGGCTATAAATTAGGTTAAACAATTTATGTTCTAGGAGTCTAAAATCCAACAAATTTAGATTCTCTAAAATTATTAGATAACTCTACTTTGGAGTTTTTAAAATCTAATCCATTCAATCTAAAATGGATTAAGAACCCTAAATAATATAAGAATAGATACAAGCTTGTTCACCTTCCAAGAGAATCCTAAGCCAAACGGTGTAAGATATTTGGTAGGTTATTCGCAAATCTTTGAAGACTTTGTAGGAATCTTCTCAACCTTCAAAGACTCCTCTAGCCTTACGGGGTGGTGGAAAAGGTGTACGAATGAGAGAAGCAGAAGGAGAGGATGGTGAAGGGGATGAAGATGAACTTGCATCACTAGAACTATCAAACCTTGCACGGTCAGAATTGGAATTAAGGATGACAAACCGGCAATCTAATTATAAATTATAAAAGTCGGATCTCAAAACTGGTGACCACACAAAATAATAACAGTGTCCTTTTATTAATGCATATAACAATAACATGTTATCTTTTGTGAAACTAAGAAAACATACGAGATGACGATAAAAATGAATTCTTCTTTAACGACTAACCTCCATCAATTCCCTTTGATCATAACCTATTAATTCTTCACAACAATAAATTGATGGAATTCAATAAAATGGTCATTAACTCCTTAGTAAAAATGCCTTTAAATATGAACTACTATTAATTTTGTACAATTCATTTGGATTACTTCTTTACAACATGGTATCAAATTTCATGTCAACAGTATCAAAATTCAATAAGTGTGAGACATATTGGCAAAAAAAATAACTACCTCACTAACAAATGAAAGACATGTATATTAGGGTCATATTTTCTATGTAATTGGCTAAGCTTTTGACAAAATGCATTTTATTTGTAATTGGGTAGATCAAAGATAGGTTTAATATATCAAAAAGTATGTCGATCAAACATATCAAGTGGTATCTTTAAAGTCATGAAGATTGATCTAAGAAACAAACGAAAAAAGCTGTTTCATTAAGTCTCGACAAAAACTCGACAAATATTGCTATAGAGGTTAAATGAAGAAGCTCGACACAGGCTCAATCTATCAAGAGTTATGATTTCAGAATTTCCAGGTTTGAAAGTCAGCCCATGCTATCTTATTTGATTAGGGTTTCTTTTCTCACAACCCTATTTTAAAAGCTGTCATACACGAATACAGACACCTAGAACTCATATACTTTGAATGAAGCTACTGCGTTTATATGCCTTAGGGTTTTGTAACCAAGTGCTTCCTGATCTTCATCATTTATGAAGTGAAGAACTTTGCAGCTAACAACAATCATTCAAGTTGCTGAAGTTAGTCACTTATTGAGATCCGTACAAAGGAGTTAGTCACAAATTGGAGATTTGTGCAACAAATGAAAGAATGCTACTACAAGATCAAGTCTAATTGGGTATTAGAGCGAAGGTTCAACTATAAGTTGGTATTTTGGGATAGGCCAGGGTAGTGGTAAAATTCCTCATACTTGTAACCGCTTGATTATTGATTAGTGGATTCTTGGAAGTGGTGACCTTAAATTCACCCAGTAGAGTTTTTGTCTTGTGAAAGGTTTTCTCCGCTTGTCAACAAATCACCGTGTTAATTTAATTTTTGCTGTATTTATTTTATTTGGTGATTTGTTGGTGCCACCACGATTTGCATGTAATTTGACCTAATTAAATAAATTTGGGTAATAGAATTAATTAATCGGGGTCAATCTATCTTAACCCAACAATGTATTAATGAGTAGTTATTTTTCCACACATGTCTCTTATTTATTAGATTTGGATACGTAGTATTATTTTATACAAAATACTTTTTTCCTTTGGAGTGCTAGACAATTGAGTCGTGCCTATTGGTTGGGCTGAATGAGTTTCGAATGGGCTATACATGAGCTTTTAATATGCTTATAAAATTGAAATTTTTTTCAAATTATATAATATGTCACAAAGTACAAATTATCAGATTGAACTATTAATCCATATATAAAAAGAGTGAATGAGTAAAGCTACTATATATTTTTTGGTTTGTTCAATTCACATGGTTTCATTGGCCATTTTTTTAGGGGGGTGGGTAATATTGTCGATTGAACTCACTTTTTACTTTTTAAATTTTATTTTTATATACATACAAGCTGTTACCCTGTTTTTTTATATAAAGAAAAAAAAAATATATATATATATATATAAAAAATAAAATATTGAAGTCAAAATAAAATCATAAAACTGAAACCAACCACAGTTAAAAATAAAGGTATTGTGAAAAAAGAAGTGCTATATCCACAATATTTTTCACAACACTTTCATAACAAATCATAAATGATAAGTTGTTATTGGTTTTAATTTAAACTTTTCGATTAAATTACTTTTTTGCCCTCCAATAACAATTAGTAACAACCTATTACTTTTTATTTGTTGTGAACTAGCATTTCTCTTGTGAAAATATTATGACATATTGTTGTCATCACAATATTTTTACAAATGTTGAGTTCTCAATTCTTTACAAGTCAAAATAAAATATAACAAAATTATAAAAATATTATGAAAATGTTGTGCCTTCCTATTTTGTTTTTAGATTTTTTTTTTTTTTTTTTTTTTTTGGGTTTAGTTAATTTTGTTGAGCCAAAATTCACTGTTTCATGTACAGTTTTCTTGGTTTGACATTTTGTATTTTTTTTTTCTTTACACATAAAACATTTAGTTTTATGCACAAAAAACAAAAACACAAACAGAAACTTTGGATAAAAATAGTTTTCGTCCTTTATGTTTGAGTAGTTCATAACTCCTCCTTAAACTTTAAAATCATGCAATTTCCCCCTTAATATTTTGAAAAATAGCAAATATATCATATTGTTATTCTCTCAGTTAAACCATAATGAAAGCTTATGATTTTTAAAATATTCTATTATGTAATATCTAAAATATCCTCACTAAATTTTAACATTCCAAAAACTTTTTTTTACATATTTTGAGTTTTAAATGGTAGTAATACTTGGAAAGTTGGAATGATGATATAAGGTGTTTTATTTGTTACCTAGAGAACATTAATTTTCTAGGTTTAAATCTTTGAAATTTTTAATTTATCTAATGGAAAATTCGATGACACATGCCTTTTGTTATCTTTTTTTTCTTTTCTCTTCTTTTGTTTCCTTGCCTAAAATTGGTGATCATTAAAAACTAAGCTAAACATTGCACCTAGAGTCATGTAGGATGATAAAGAAGAAAGTATGAATGAAAAAATTTTCATTGTGTATGGTTGAAGGAATTTGACGGAGATCTTCAATTATAACACATGACATTTATTATGAAAATTTAAATATTGTGTCAATATCTTAACAAAACTCAATTGCTTATTGTTGGAAGAAGATGATATCCATTATCATTCTTATAAGTTTTTAGTGAGTGGATATTGCTTTTAGCAAATAGGTACTAAGAAACTATTATAGTAAAATAGGTATTCATATATTAAATAACTATCCTAACTCTATTTGTGATAAAAAAAAATCTTATATGAATGAGATTAACTTTGTATAACATACAATTTTTAAGTATATAGTTTCATTCTTTTTCAAATAGAAATTTTATCTTAATTTTCTCACTCAAGAGGTAGCACGCATGTGCTAGCCAAACTAGTGATACTAAAGAAAACCCATTTATTAAATAGTGTATTGGTTGGAATAAGTAAGTGCTTCAATATATTCCAATTGAATACTCCAACCCTCCAACTTGTATTTTAAATTAAAAATACAAGACTGAATGCTCGAAAAAGTGTTGAAAACACAAGAGCTGTTTAGACCCTCAAATTAAAGTTACGGCTCGATTGATTTTACACTAACTTAATACTAAGTGCAGAATAGTATAAAAGCGAGCGGATAAACAAACAAGCTACTCTAATCCATAATCAAAGCAATACAGCAGTAAAATGGAATATAAAGGAGTAAGGAAGAAAAATGCAAACACAAGATAACACGCCGATATGTTATTAAAGAGGAAACTAAAAAACTCGACGAAAAACCTCTCTACCGCCCACCAAGCAGTAATCGATCCATTAGACAATCAGTTGGGATACATGGGTTAGTAAGAGACCCTCCAAGCCTAATCTACCCGATGTACCTAAGCCCTCCAAGCTCCTACTCCAACAAAGCTTCTCGGAACCTTGTCTTGTCTAGCTTTCTAGATCCCGCAATGCGCCCGATTGCATCCACCAAGCCTCACCGGCTTCTTTTGGTAAATCCCCAAAGCTTCCCAAGTTCCAAAACACTCTCTACACTCTGAATAGGTGTGGGTTGTGTTTGGGTACAAATATCCTCCCAAGGTATGATAATGGGAGAGGGATAGAGAAGAGGCTACAATGATTTCTCACTAAGAATGAGTAGCTCTCTCTCAAAAAGATGGGTGTGTGTGTTATAGAAAACCTATCTACGGTTTTTTTTTTTTTTTTCTCTGAATGGCCTCCTTTACATTTGTGGGTAATAAGGGTATATATAGTATGGGTGAAGGGTAAGAAAGTCATACATTAAAATTCTTCAAGCAGAATGTTTCGCAACTACCTTACGGGAAGGCCTTACCCACGAGACACTCGCGAAAACGACAGTCTGGCATGACTTTTCAGCTTCCAACATGTGCTTCTCACATGGCTCTTTCGCGGGTTAGCTTCTCACAAAATCCACTGATTCTTCATTTTAACTTGAATCTTCACCAACTTCATACTAAACCCAATACAATAAAATCCCACAAAATACAAGAAAATAAATTAAAGCAACTACAACACTTTTTGTCATGGAATAAAGCCAATATAAAACATAGTTGTAAATCACAACTTTACAATCTCCCCATTTGGCTATTCCATGACAAAACACCATATAACAAACTCTAAACTTAAACGTGAGTTCGGGAACAATGGCAAAACTGACTCACACCTAATTCTAAAAGCTGTGATGAACTTGAAACAAAATACCTGTAACCTGAAACACTTGCACAAAACGCATTAGACTCTCAAGGTAAATCAGGTGATAAAAGGACAAGTATAATGTAACAAATATATTGCGATCAAGTAAACATAATGTAAAACATGTGAGCAACTTGATCGAACACAAAACAGTCATATGGAAATTACTACAATGATCACATAGCAAAGCAAATGATCATCCGAACATGCAACCAATAAAGCACAATAGCATAAGGATAAAAGCATGTCCAATACATAAGCACGATACAATGAGAGCAATAAAGCATATCAAAACACCATAAAGCAACGAGAAAACAAGCATGAAGCAAAACAAGGTTTTCTAAAAAAAAATATCTTCTCTCCCTTGGTATATGCATCTCCCCTATAGCTTTCTCCCCCTACGAATGTGCACAAGGTAGAATTTCTCCCCCTAAGTGTGTGCACATGAGTCATATAGAAATGACGATACTCTCCCCCTTTTTGTCACGAATATACAAATAAATCAAGAGGAAGGAGGGAAAGAAAAGAAGATATGAGTAAGAGTATGATGCACGAGGGGTGCAAGATGAATGAGATAATGAAGCACAAACAAAAGATAAAAACATTAAAAAAAAATGCTACAAAGCATAAAATAAACATGGCATGCTAAGAATGATGAAACATGATATAGACCTAGGCATGACATAGACACAAGAACATGTTATATGTGCTAAAAGGTCTAAAAAGACTTAACTAGCATGAGTTAATGCAAAACATGTCAAGTGTAAGAGTTTGTGCAGCAAGGTGCATCTAGTGTGCATGTGAGATGCATGACCAATGCATGAATAAGCACTCATGGGGAAAAGTGTATAAAACACATGACCAATGATCAAATCATGATAAACATGAATAAGTATGGTGATCCCCAAAAATTGGTACTCATCGGAGTCCAAAACAACGAGAAAATTTCATTTTGGCCTTTTATCAAACACTTTGAGTGCACACACTACACAAGTATGATAAACAATGCAAGAACATATGAAAATATTGCCTAAATACATGTTATTTTTGCCACAAGGGGCCAACATCCAAAGCAAATCATCATTTAAAACAAAGCCCAATCAAAAAGATTGACAAAAAATTAGTTTTCCAACTCCTATTTGAGAAAATCCCAACTATGAACATAAAACCACCAAAACATAATCTAAGAATCAAAATCAATGAAAAAGAGTTAAAGATTACCTTAGAGATGTTTATGAAATGTAAAACACTTGAAATTAGTTGAGTTTTGATGTTAAAGCATTAAAACAGGGGTTTGGGAGAAGATGAGAGAAGTTTGAAACAAAAAGACCCACGAAATGCCCTTTAAAAAACTGATCTGGAAATTTTGCAGGAAGCTGACTCGCAAAATTTTTCGCGGGTAAGTCTTACTCGTGAAACAGTCGTGAAACTCTCTGTCCAAAGCTAAAAAAACTTTAAAATTGGACCATTTAACTCCCAGTTAAGCTTACACATGAAATAGGTCATAAAAACACCCAGAAAACATGTTTTTCACACAAAAACAACTTGAAAATTTTTGAAAAACATGGGTGATACAAATCACATCCAAAAGCAAACAAAAAGAACAAAAATCTTTTTGGTTTGATCCACATATGGTTGAGCACACACACATCACATTTGAACATGTACAAACACATAAATGAAATAAGTATTCATTGAACATTAAACTTATGTGTCGTGTGTGGGAATCAAATGTGGAATAGTCCTTAGATCAGAATGAAGCTTCAATGATCAATTCAATCAAGTCATACACAACTAGCACTAAGTCAAGTGTACCATCTCAATTATAGAAATGAGAATATATAACCTCCCACAAGAGAATGATTATAAAACTTATAAGCTTTTCATTTGGCCTCTACATAAATCAGAACATTTGATCCTTTTTTTTTTTTTTTTTTTGGATAATACATCTCATTTTTTAGATCGATGCTTGAAATTTTTGATATTTCAACAGTGATAGTTAGCCTTTGGCTTTTTGAACACCACACATTTCAAATTAAAATGTCGCTTTTCCTTTTTCCTAGTCAAATACTAGTATGTGCGACGACTTTTGCAACTCATTATCTCTTTTCATTTTGAGATTTACATTTGTCGAGCTCTTTAAGCAAAAACATAAAAAAATAAAGTGGGAAGAGATATAAGCACAAGTCTATGCACGTATCAAGACCATCAAGACTATTAACCAATCATTCATAACAAGCTTGAAAATCTATTTACAACAATCACACATAGTTTTCAAGATTTCTCCCACACAAATAAATGTGCATACATAACAAGCTAAGCTCATAAATGCACTACACCATTAGTACAAAGATACTAGGCCAAACTCACATGAGATATGTGCTCAAACATATATGATCAAACTTTTTAAATTTTTCACTTTTTATGTGTTTTTGGATTTTTACACACACAAAACAAAGCCTTAAAGTAAGATCAAAAGCAAAAACAAAAACAACGTATATAAAGAGATGCAAGATGCACAAATGCATGATAATAAAGCATCTAATGCATGAAGGATCCTACAAAGATCGAAAGAATTAGATCAAGGACCAAAAGAGCAAAAGCTCAACCATAGGAGCCCTTCCTCATCCAAATGGAACAATTGTTTGGAAAGAGTGTCTCATGAGAAGTGAGACGAGGGTTGAAAGAATGAGAACCGGAGATGCACATAGACAAGGAGTTAAGAGCATTAAACACTTTCTTTAACAACATGCTATTTTCACTCAAATCCAATTTATCTTTTTAGCATAACTTCCAAAAAGCTCAAGTTTCTCTTTTCTTTTTATTCTTTTAAGAGCATAAAACTTAGAGCAATGAGATCTTAGATGACCAAAGGCACCACAATGGTGACAAACAATGTGTTTAGGTCCACTAGGCTTTTTGGGAAGGGATCTAGCAACGTGGTTTTGTTCTCTCTTCAATTTATGACATTAAGGTCTTATATGACCAATCACACCACAGTGGTGGCAAGTTGGAACAAATTTAGATCCATCCAAAGCCTTAGGTTGAGACATAAATTGAGGCTTTAACTTAACAGCCTTTCTCTCCACCTTTTGATTTCTTTTATGTGGAGAAATGTACACCGATTTATCCTTTGAGGTAGAACACACAACAGGTACAAAATCGGATATCACAACATAATTGCAACAAATATTTTCATCCTTTTTAGCAATAGGTTCAACAATCAAACACTTGGCATCCATCTTAAGAGATTCATTTTCAGATTTAAGATCATTAACAAGCTTGTTAGACAAAACAAGTTCAGCATCCAAGTCCAAATTCAAACACTCAAACTCCTTTAGTCTTTCAAGAGACTGTTCAGCAAGTTTCTTATACTTTTCAACCAATTTATTGGATTCATTGAGCTTAGCAATCAAATTATCCTTTTCACAAATGAACTTACTCAAATTCTTTTGAAACTTCTTAGCATCTTTCTTCAAGAGTTTGATGTTAGGAATATCAACAACACCCAAAGATTCATGTAACATAGCATCACAATCATGAGGATTATCACTCATAGAGGCATTTTCACAAACACGTGGAATGTTACATTCATCATCAACCAAAACATGCATAGAGGCATACAAAGCACTATCCATGGCAAATAACACAAGGGTCAAGGATCACACTAAGGTAATGAAACCACAACAAGTGTACCCGCTCCGATACCAATTGAAAGCTCGAAAAAGTGTTGAAATACAAGAGCTGTTTAGACCCCTAAATTAAAGTTACAGCTCGATTGATTTTACACTAACTTAATACTAAGTGCGGAATAGTGTAAAAGCGAGTGGATAAACAAACAAGCTACTCTAATCCATAGTCAAAGCAACACAGTAGTAAAATGGAATATAAAAAAATAGGGAAGAAAGACGCAAATACAAGATAACACGCCGATGTGTTATCGAAGAAGAAACCGAAGAACTCTGCGAAAAACCTCTCTGCCTCCCTCCAAACGGTAATTGATCCACTAGACAATCAGTTTGGATTCATTGGTTAGCAAGAGACCCTCCAAGCCTAATCTACCCGATGTACCTAAGCCCTCTAAGCTCCTACTCCAACAAGGCTTCTCGGAACCATGTCTTATCTAGCTATCCGGATCCCGCAATATGCCCGATTGCATCCACCAAGCCTCACCGGCTTCTTTTGAAAAATCCCCAAAGCTTCCCAAGTTCCAAAACACTCTTTACACTCTGAATATGTGTGGGTTGTGTTTGGGTACAAATCTTCTCTCAGGGTATGACAATGGGAAAAGGATGGAGAAGATGCTACAATGATTTCTCACTAAGGATGAGTAGCTCTCTCTCAAAAAGATGGGAGTGTGTGTTGTAGAAAACCTATCTAGGGTTTTTTTTTTCTCTCTGAATGGCCTCCTTTACATTTGTGGGTAATGAGGGTATATATAGTATGGGTGAAGGGTAAGAAAGTCACACATTAAAATCCTTCAGGCAAAATGTTTCGCGACTACCTCGCGGGAAGGCCTTACCCGCGAGACACTCGCGAAAATGACAGCCTGGCATGCCTCTTCAGCTTCTAGCATGTGCTTCTCACATAGCTCTTTCGCGGGTTAGCTTCTCGCAAGCTTTTCGTAAAATCCACTGATTCTTCGTTTTAGCTTGAGTTTTCACCAACTTCATACTAAACCCAATACAATAAAATCCCACAAAATACAAGGAAATAAATTAAAGTAATTACAACACTTTTTGTCATGGAATAAAGCCAACATAAAACATAGTTGTAAATCACAACTTTACAAAGACTAAAAGTATACATACAACTATACAAGAGTAAAAAATAATGAGAGATGAGTTTGAGAGATTTTTGGTGGAAAAGAAACTAGGAGTAATGAACAATACTTCTTCACTTGTTTCTTGGATAGAATTGCATGGCTTCAATACTAAACTTGAACACTTGTTTGTTGAAGTACTAAACTCATCCTAGATCTACCCAATTGCAAGTAAAGTGCGTTTTGTTAAAGGATTAGCCAATTTACATAACATGTCTTTAACAATCTCACATATGTCCTAACAATTTATATATTTTAAGAAAAAAAAAAAAAAAAACACATGACCGTTTGTCCCAAAGGTCAAGAAATCATTTGATCATTTTGACTCAACCCCCCCCCCCCTTCTGACTGTTACGGCAACGGTCAAATTTTTTAAATCATTTGACTGTTTACGCATGAGCTATTTATTGAAATGAAACATTTACATGAAATCTTACATAGTTAAGCATAACTTAACAAAATCACCGGTTTCTCCACAAAAAAAAAAAAAATCAACGCAATCATTTATCAAAAGATAAAGCTTAAC
The DNA here is from genome assembly GCA_023621385.1 of Quercus gilva. Classification (NCBI taxonomy): domain Eukaryota; kingdom Viridiplantae; phylum Streptophyta; class Magnoliopsida; order Fagales; family Fagaceae; genus Quercus; species Quercus gilva. Next base: position 72,545,492 of record CM042477.1, on the reverse strand, counting down.
ACAATCACTTTAATTATCTTAAGGTTTGAGTGTGGTGTCTTGAAGCTTTCCTCTCGACATTGTTGGGCTAGTCGTTCAACCCAGCAAGTGCCCTTGGGGCCATGGGCTGTTTAGCAACTCTCACTAAGTTTACATAAAATTAGGTTCCATTTGTGCATTAAATCCTATCTTCATGAAAGCATAAAGTCTTAAGCAAACAATTGAATCAAATTAACTTAAAATTCTAGACCCCTTCTATTTTCCAAAAATTAAAAAAAAAAAAAAAAAATCTAGAACCCTTCTAAAAATACACTCCCAAGTGTCCTAATATAGTTAGGTTAACTTGTACATTTTGGTGTTTCCAACATAAACTTCTAATGTTCCATTCCCTCTCTCACTAAAGATTTATAAGAATAGTGTCCTAACATAAACGTAAAACAATTATTCACTAACAATACTCTTACTTTTCTTTTTCTTTTTCTTTTTGAGAATTACATAATACACACAACAAGTGAAACTTTTCAGTGCATCCAGTGTGCAATAGATTCCTCTCATATAAGGATAGGTCTCACATGTGGGCTCCACACATGTAACTTATGTGTGAGAGATTGATGTGAACTACACATGTCTACAGTATAACTGAATAATATCTCGTCCAAAGTTTTGAATCTTAATTTTATAATATCATGTACATCAAAGACTCAAAAAACATGATTCGTGGTAATTTTCATCCTAAAAGCAAGATTAAATAATGTATTTTGAATAGAAAAGAGCATCTGAATTAATCTATATATAACGCTTGTACTAACTGTGCACTTTGTTAATCAATTACGCAAAGTAGATCCCTTCCAAATATACCCACTATTTTGACCATGTATGTGTGAGAGATTGATGTGAACTACACAAGTCTATAGAATAACTGAATAATATCTCATTCGAAGTTTTGAATCTTAATTTTATAATATCATGTACATCAAAGACTCTAAAAACATGATTTGAGGTAATTTTCATCCTAAAAGCAAGATTAAATAATGTATTTTGCGTAGAAAAGATCATCTGAATTAATCTATATATAATGCTTGTACTGACTGTGCACTTTGTCAATCAATTACGCAAAGTAGATCCCTTCCAAATATACCCACTATTTTGACCATATATGTGTGAGAGATTGATGTGAACTACACAAGTCTATAGAATAACTGAATAATATCTCGTTCGAAGTTTTGAATCTTAATTTTATAATATCATGTACATCAAACACTCTAAAAACATGATTCGAGGTAATTTTCATCCTAAAAGCAATATTAAATAATGTATTTTGCATAGAAAAGAGCATCTGAATTAATCTATATATAACGCTTGTACTGACTGTGCACTTTGTTAATCAATTACGCAAAGTAGATCCCTTCCAAATATACCCACTATTTTGACCATATATGCGTGAGACATTGATGTGAACTACACAAGTCTATAGAATAACCGAATAATATCTTGTTCGAAGTTTTGAATCTTAATTTTGTAATATCATGTACATCAAAGACTCAAAAAACATGATTCGTGGTAATTTTCAACCTAAAAGCAATATTAAATAATGTATTTTGCATAGAAAAGAGCATCTGAATTAATCTATACATAACGCTTGTACTGACTGTGCACTTTGTTAATCAATTACGCAAAGTAGATCCCTTCCAAATATACCTACTATTTTGACCATATATGCGTGAGACATTGATGTGAACTACACAAGTCTGTAGAATAACTGAATGATATCTTGTTTGAAGTTTTGAATCTTAATTTTATAATATCATGTACATCAAAGACTCAAAAAACATGATTTGTGGTAATTTTCATCCTAAAAGCAAGATTAAATAATGTATTTTGCATAGAAAAGAGCATCTGAATTAATCTATATATAACGCTTGTACTAACTGTGCACTTTGTTAATCAATTACGCAAAGTAGATCCCTTCCAAATATACCTACTATTTTGACCATATATGTGTGAGAGATTGATGTGAACTACACAAGTCTATAGAATAATTGAATAATATCTTGTTCGAAGTTTTGAATCTTAATTTTATAATATCATGTACATCAAAGACTCTAAAAACATGATTTGAGGTCATTTTCATCCTAAAAGAAAGATTAAATAATGTATTTTGCATAGAAAAGAGCATCTGAATTTATCAATATATAATGCTTGTACTGACTGTGCACTTTGTTAATCAATTACGCAAAGTAGATCCCTTCCAAATATACCCACTATTTTGACCATATATGTGTGAGAGATTGATGTGAACTATACAAGTCTATAGAATAACTGAATAATATCTCATTCGAAGTTTTGAATCTTAATTTTATAATATCATGTACATCAAAGACTCTAAAAACATGATTCGAGGTAATTTTCATCCTAAAAGCAATATTAAATAATGTATTTTGCATAGAAAAGAGCATCTGAATTAATCTATATATAACGCTTGTACTGACTGTGCACTTCGTTTATCAATTACGCAAAGTAGATCCCTTCCAAATATACCCACTATTTTGACCATATATGTGTGAGAGATTGATGTGAACTACACAAGTCTATAGAATAACTGAATAATATCTCGTTCGAAGTTTTGAATCTTAATTTTATAATATCATGTAAATTCGTGGTAATTTTCATCCTAAAAGCAAGATTAAATAATGTATTTTGCATAGAAAAGAGCATATGAATTAATCTATATATAACGCTTGTACTGACTGTGCACTTCGTTAATCAATTACACAAAGTAGATCCCTTCCAAATATACCTACTATTTTGACCATATATGCGTGAGAGATTGATGTGAACTACACAAGTCTATAGAATAATTGAATAATATCTCGTTTGAAGTTTTGAATCTTAATTTTATAATATCATGTACATCAAAGACTCTAAAAACATGATTTGAGGTAATTTTCATCCTAAAAGCAAGATTAAATAATGTATTTTGTATAGAAAAGAGCATCTGAATTAATCAATATATAATGCTTGTACTGACTGTGCACTTTGTTAATCAATTACACAAAGTAGATCCCTTCCAAATATACCCACTATTTCGACCATATATGTGTGAGAGATTGATGTGAACTACACAAGTCTATAGAATAATTGAATAATATCTGGTTCGAAGTTTTGAATCTTAATTTTATAATATCATGTACATCAAAGACTCTAAAAACATGATTCGAGGTAATTTTCATCCTAAAAGCAATATTAAATAATGTATTTTGCATAGAAAAGAGCATCTGAATTAATCTATATATAACGCTTGTACTGACTGTGCACTTCGTTAATCAATTACGCAAAGTAGATCCCTTCCAAATATAGCCACTATTTTGACCATATATGCGTGAGACATTGATGTGAACTACACAAGTCTATAGAATAACTGAATAACATCTTGTTCGAAGTTTTGAATCTTAATTTTATAATATCATGTACATCAAAGACTCAAAAACATGATTCGAGGTAATTTTCATCCTAAAAGCAAGATTAAATAATTTATTTTGCATAGAATAAAGCATCTGAATTAATCTATATATAACGCTTGTACTGACTGTGCACTTTGTTAATCAATTACGCAAAGTCGATCCCTTCCAAATATACCCACTATTTTGACTATATAGACTTATCTTTTCAGCATCATATACAATATGAAGCCTAAAAATTAGACATAATATTCTACCTTAAAAAGAAGGGAAAACTACATTTTACCACCTTAAGCTCTACCCTCACTTGCACTTACCACTATTAACTTTCAGAATTCTTTGTTAAACTATAGCTCGTGTTTGTTGTTAACTTAGATGGAAAAACATGTCATGTGTGACTCACATGACCTTTGCATACCTGGCACCACATGAAAAGACTAAATTGTTCATCTTCATTCTCTTATAACAAAATTGTTTAACAAATTAATATCTTGTGATGCCACATAAACCTTTGTTTTAAGAGATTAAAGAGGAGCAATTTGGTCTTTTCATATGATGCCACATATGTAGAGGTCATATGAGTCAGACTTGACATACTTTTCTATCTAAGTAAATGGCCAAATTGACGGCAATTGCAAAGTGAAACACAAGTTATAGTTTAGGATGGTAATCGTGAAATTTGAATGTTCAGGATAGTAAATGTAAACAGAGTGTAATTTAAGGTGGTAAGATGTAATTCTCCTTAAAAATAATCCTAGAATAAAGTTTAAATCATGCACTTTTCTGTACTGAAGAGCATCTATATAGTTTAGTCTAAAAACTATGCGTTATAGGTTGTCTGCTTTATTCATTAGTTAAGCAAAGTACCTTCTTAAGAAAAAAAAAAATCAGTTAAGCAAAGCAGAGACCTTTTCTCTTTTTCTCTTTTTTGATACGAAAGCAGAGACCTTTTATTCTCTCGTAGATGATAGCTATCCATAAAATAAAGAGAATCACGATGATGATATATGGAACACAACTAATCCACGTGTAGCTCACGAAGGGAGAGAGAAAAGATAAACCCTTGGCAATCTTGTTTTATACTTTTATTTATTAATCTCTTACAGCATCATCATTATTATTATTATTACTCTCTCCGTCTCACTTTTTTTGTCTTCTATTCTATTTTGAGATGTCCCAAAATATTGTCTTGTTTCTAAAAATAAAAATCATTAATTTACTAATGTTCCTATTATACCCTATTAATTTACTAATTCAATTTTTTAATAAATTTTTTTAAGGATAATTTTGGAAACTTATACATTTTTGAAAGGTAGACAAGACAATTAATGATGTTCCTTTAAAAAGTTTGACTTTTCAAAGAGGACAAAAAAAATTGGGACAGAGGGAGTATTTTATTAACTCTCTTACATCATCATCACCATTATCATTATTGACCATTTAATATTACGTGTCATTGATCATTACAATTACTGGTATAACTTTTATCTTTATTATTGTTGCTGATGTCGCTTACATTATTATCATTTCTACTAGCTTTATTACTAATATTTTTGTGATTATTCTTCTACTTACTAATACTACTACATTATATATTAAGATTTTAGCACCCCAAAAAAAAAAAAAAAAAAAGTATATCTTAAGATAACTAAAATATAGCATCCTTTAATGAATGAGAAACGTTAAGGTTCTCAAAAAAAAAAAAAAAAAAGAATGAGAAACGTTAACCAATGCCTTGAAAGCATTGATTTAGGAACAATTTTTAAAAATATTTTCTCGGAAGAATGATAAAATAATAAATATTATTGACAACTTTTTTTATTTTTCACAAAAGTAGTGTCAAAACTTTTCTATTATGGTTTATTAACAATTGCCTTAAGGCCATCCGTTAACATTTCTCTCAAAGGTAAATGAACTAATTCTAAATCATTTTCTTTGACTCATATAGTTCTATATTACTTTTTTTGAGAAGATAGTTTTATATTACTTAATATTGGATATCAAACTTCTATGTGTCTTGTGGGTTCCAATTAACTCAACTAGTAAAATTTGTAATAGTTGAATAAGAGATCTGGGGTTCAGTCACCACATACACCAAAAACCGATTGATGTTTTTGTCTAATGATAAAGAATTATCATTAGGAGCAGACGCCATAAGTTGAAACTCTTTATATTAGGAGCAGACAAGAATTATCATTAATAATAAAATAAAATATTTACAGTAGATTACCAATTGCACCTATAAAAATCCAATAATTGGTGCGAATAATGCTCTTCTTTTAAAGTCGTATAAAAAACACTTTATGTGGAGGGTTTTTAGATTCTGTTTCAACTTTCAACTTTCAGGGTCGTATCTTTTTGTTGATGTTGTAAAGCAGGACTTATGTCTTGTCTCTTTTGTACTTGGATTCTAGTCCATAAAAAAAGAAGGGAAATATTAACCTATGTCCTATGGGCATTGGTTTAGAAACTATTTTTAGAAACATTTTATCGGGAGGATGATAAAAAAATAATTGTTGTAGATAGCTTTTTATATTTCCCACGAAGTGGTGTTAAAACTTTCCTATTATGATTTATTAATAATTATTCTAAAAACATCCGTTAACATGATCCAACAGAAAAAGGAAAAAAAAAATCGTATAATGCAAGCATTGATAATATTGATCAGTATCTTAGATTATAGAATATATAGGATATTATATTGTAAGCATTTTTTACCGTGATCTTAAAATCCTAATATACTCTAACATTGATCTACTTTTGTTCTCCACTGTAACACCATTTTTTTATTTTTAAAGAAGTGAGCTTTGAACGAAAATGTACTAGTCGGCAGTGATCGTACATTTCATAAAAGTTTATGGATGTCCGCTTATATTGTCTAATGGCGCTACGCCACATCTTAGCGTACTGTCCCATGTCGATGCCTGGCCTCAATCAGCTAGCAGAAAGACTGCCACCGCAGTGCCTTCGTTCGACCACCTGTCATGGTGATAGCTCGCGCGCGCGATGCCCTGTTGGAGGGCCCCTCTCGGTAATAGGTGTGTGTGTTTCATGCGGAGCTTTGGGTTCTCTCTCTCTCGTTGGAGGAAGGTAGGTTTATCTTTGGTTTTATGGCAGGAATCTAGGCCAAATTTTAAGGGGTTAACAAAGGTAAGTGGAGTCACCAACAATCATTGGGTTTTTCTAAGGTGTGATTGGTCAACTGTTTCTAGTTAATTTTACTACCGATCCTAAGTTAAGAAGAATGGCATTTTTCCTAATCTAATGTGGATGGCAAAAAATCTTGATTCTTAGGTCTGGAAGTTTGGTTATGTGTGGGGAAGGTGTTAGGCACCCCATAATGCCTGTCTAAGGACAACCCTTTGTTTTGATAAAATCTTAATTTTCAAAAATTGGGAGTAAAAACATGATTTCGGCATTGGCTTTCGGAGCTTTTCATACATGGGGGCTTTGAGGTTTGGCTTTTGAAAGGACATGGTCCTAATCTATGCTTTCCTATGGCATTTGAGCCGAGTACTAGATTTCCATGGAGAAAATCCGGTGACATGTCACCTTACTTTCGCAACAAAAATTAGGCATCACTTTGCCTTAAGTGATATGAACTGTGGCAATCACACAGGAAGGGGCGAGCAGGTATATATACATACATCATGCACAATGCAAGCACACAGAGCAAGAAAGTAAATGCCTACATCCCTAGAGCATGACCCAAAATATAAGTGCAGGAAAATAAACAGGGGTCGCAATAATCTAGAGATGAGGATGAATGGTACAAAGCATGATATACCTAATACAGACCGCCTAGGGGAGAAAGGGAGGAGGAAGAAAAGGGTTTAAAAGAGTACAAAACCAAAAGGGAAAGGCTAAACTCCTAAATCTACCGAACACTGCCGCTTGGCTCACATCGACATGCTTAAGTCCGCGCCCTTTTTTGTTTGTGCTTGGGAGACCGTGCCCTAGCTCCATGCATCCTCGCTCCATATGCAAAGACAAAGACAAGAAACCAGTAGACAAGCAATAGAAGGAACAGGTGCAAGGAGCATATGGAAAGGCATAAAACGGATAAGCATGATAGGCATGGAAAGCAAAGAAACTAGAAAGCAAGCAAACAAGAAAAAATGCAAACAGGCAAGAAAGCAAACAAAAAGTGATGTTCGCGAGGGACAAATGTAGGTTTGGATCGGGTGTCTATAGCTTCATTGTGTTGAATCATGGACGACACACTAGCAAGCAAGACTTATACATGGACATGTAAACAAGTGTGTAAAGATGCATATAAGCCAACAGGTGGCACAAACAAGCTTGCTAAGGATAGCTTTGCGCGGAGCGAAAAAAGGGAAGGGTACGCATGGAGTGGCCCGACATCCGGAGATGCATCCCAAATGGTTACGCCCAAACAAGGCCTCATGAGCGTCGGATGTAACCATACAACCACAAACCTGCTAAGGGCGTCAAACATGGCAAAGCCTAGAACTAGAGAGGCTATCACAAGCATAAAGCATAGAAGCAAGCAAGCATAGACATGTAGAATAGGGACGATCCAATCCCTTTGATATGGGCCGAGGTGTATGGATGATGACAAAGACCATAGGGTCTAGATTAGGTTCAAGCCAATAGGCCAAAACACAAGAAAGAAAGACAAAGAGACAAAAGGGCTACAATAGCACATGGCATGACAAACATAACCTAGGTCTAGGCACCCAAACATGGCAAAGATTGCACAAGCACATGGAATGCTAGTGTAAAGTAGGTAAAGAACATAGATCCAAGCACACAAGCATGTGAAAACCTAGATCTAGACATAGGCATAGCAATATGCGTGTGAACAAGTGAAAGCTTAGCACATAGACATTGTAGAACATGGATCCAAGCATATAGACATGTACGAACGTAGATCTAGGCAAGAAACATGGCAGAAAGCATAAAAACACATAGATCTAAGCAAGGCAGAACCATAGCCACGATATCAAGCATGTGAGCATGTAACCCTAACATCAACATAAAGCAAAAAGAGGAACGAAACATAGGAAAACATAGCATAAAACCCTATGCATGTAAATCTAAACATGAAGGCATGTAAAGATGTAGATCTAAGCGTAAAACATGGCATAAGACATAATAACCAAGAAATCTAAGCTAGAAACACAAATAAAACAAGGAACATGCCAAGGAAAGCAATAAAACATGTTATGCAAGCAAAAATAGCAAGATAAACGCTAGAAAAGATTTAGAAGGTTAGGGGTGTGGATGATAGCTAGAAAAGCTACATCCACACCCCTAAACCCCAAATCTGAAGTGTAGAACCAAAGTAAAGGAAGATTGGGTATAGGAACAATACCTTGTGTTTTTGGTGAGGAAAGAAGATCAAGAAGCTTTGATGTGTTTTTTGGTGTTTGAAAGAGAGAAAAAAAAATTTGTAGAGAAGCTGGGCGGAAAGCAAACTTTAGGAAAATGTGGTCTCTTTTTGGATTGAGGGGTGCCTGGGGTTTATAGCCCCAGCATGCTTTATGAGGCGATTGCCCTTGTAGGGCCGCCGGCCTCAAAGGGCCTAAAAATGTGTTGATCTGGCCACCCTTGGAAAGATCATGACTTTTTTCTTCTGAAAATGTATGGATCTTGAAAATCAAACGGTCAGATCAAAGGTTATGGCTCTCAGAAGTTTGTGGTGCATCAATCGGTGCGTCATCTCGGTTTTTGTGACATCTCAGCCATTCTAACTCCGATTTTGACCCATGAATAGTCGTTGGAATGAGAATTCAATAATTTTCACAATGGCATTGCTTTCAACCCGTTCTGACAATTGGATCAAAATTAGCATTTTTGGGCCCACCTAAGATCGACTTCGAGTCAAACTTGGTCACTCGGGTTTGATGTAAAATTTGGTCAAAGTTGTTTTGTGAGAGTTTGGACCTCGTTTGACCTTCTATCAAACCTAGGGCTAACCAGGGCATTTGGTCATTTTGGCTGAAAAAGGCACTTCGGATGCTCCGGTGCTCGAATGGGACGGGCCATGTCATTCTAGATGCTCTCGTGGAACCATGGAGAGGAAATGATATTTTTAGATTTTTTGGGGTCTAACATATGAATCGAGGGCGGAAAAAATACGTTATCAATAGCTGCCCCTTCTTTATCTAATATCTCGAATGCAATGAGAGGTGTCAGATAAAGAACGTGATTTCGAATTTTGTTGCCCCCTGAATTTGCGTGCAGAGACTTTTCATGGATCGAGACCAGACCTTACCTGGCTGGATCGATCTACTGCAGCTGCTATTGAAATATTTTCCGAACGCTCCTCTGAGCTTTATGAGAGGAGGAAGGAGAGGTTTTTTTTTTTTTTTTTTTTTTTTAAGGTTTGATCGGGTCAACACTACCCCGTGGCCCTTATAGGACCACTAGGCCTACCTGGTGGCCCTAAAAGGTGCACCGGGCAGCCCAGGGCCTACAAAAGGCTCCCTTTGGCTCATTCTTGCTCATTTCATCCCTCCCTCTCATTCTCGCTCCTTACAAAATTCCTAGAGTGATCTTGAGCTTAGCGGGCCTGTCTATTCGTCTTCAATTTGCCATTTTAGTCAGCTGCTTCAGTCTATTCTACACTCAAGGTCAGTGTCCATTTTTCTTCTTCTCTTATTTTTTTTGCAAAATGTTAGTAGCAATACTACTAGAGATGCATGCTAGTGTTTATTTTATTTTTGAAATTTTCATAAGCATATATTTTTTTCATGATTTATGCCAGGTCATCTTAGGAAAAATGCATATATGTGTATTTTTGTTTTTGACATACGAATGCAAATAGGCAGAAATTTAGATGCTTAAAATAAAATGTGGGACATAGGTGAGGGGACTTACCTGATGTTTGGAAATAGTGAAAAAGGCGAGACGTACGGCATCGTCACTAGCTAGCCTCAAAATGAGGTATGAGTACAACATGGCTGTTATAACCCACTATAGATTAGGAACTTGGAAACCCTTTTTTAGAAACTTGATAGTTGTGTGATGCAGGTGTAAAACACGATCGCTATTACCTCAAAATGGAATGTGAGCATACAGCACGGCCGCTATCACCCACTGTAGATCGGGAACTCGGAACTTCTTCAGGAACTTGATAACTATGATGGCACAAGGCCTATGACACGGTCGCTATTACCTCAAAAAGGAATGTGACCATACAACATGGCCGCTATCACCCACTGCAAATGCGGACTCAAGACTTCTTTAGGAACTTCATAATTGTGATGGCACGAGGCATACGACACAATCGCTATTACCTCAAAAAGGGACATGAGCATACGGCATGGCCGCTATCACCCACAGCAAATTGGGAACTCGAAACTTCTTCAAGAACTTTATAACTGTGATGGCGTGAGGCGTACGACATGGTTGCTATTACCTCAAAAAGGGATGTGAGCATACGGCGCAGCCTCTATCACCCACTGCAAATGCGGGAACTCAGGACTTCTTTTGGAACTGGATAATTGTGATGGCACGAGGCATACAACACAGTTGCTATTACCTCAAAAAGGGATGTGAGCATATGGCACGACCATTATCATCGACTACAGATACGAACTCAGGACTTCTTTGGGAACTTGATCATTGTGATGGGGCAAGGCGTATGACACGGTCGCTATTACCTTAAAATGGAATGTGAGCATACAACACGACCATTATCACCCACTATAAATGCGAGAACTCGAAACTTCTTTAGGAGCTTAATAGCTGTGATGGCGCAAGGCGTACGACACAATCAATATTACCTCAAGATGGGCTGCCGCTATCGCCCACTGCAAAATGCGAGCATACAACACAACCACTATCACCTACAATAGAATGCGAGCACACGGCATGGTTGCTATCACCCACTAATGAATGCGAGTATACGGCACGATCGCTATTACCCACTATTGAATGCTAGCATACGGCACACCCGCTATTACCCACTATAGAATGCGAGCATACGGCATAGCTGTTGTCACCCACTGCTGAATGCGAGTATACGGCACGGTCGCTATTACCCACTGTTGAATGCGAGCATACGACATGCCTGCTATCACCCACTATAGAATGCGAGCATATGGCATGGCCGCTATCGCACAACCACTATCATCCTGTTGGAAAATCTGGTTTTGTATCTCATACAAAACACGTAGCAGAAGCAACAATCATGGATCTACTTCATACATGAGAGATAACATGTAACCTTGAATTCTAGAACAAAGAATATAAAGCATACCTTGATGCAGTGAAATTCAAAACCAAGACTTGAGAATACCTTTAAACTTTATCTCAATTCCATATGGTGCCCAAGATTTGTGGTCTCTCAATCAGTCTTTTGTACGTTGATTCTTAAAGAGAATTCTTCTTCTTCTCTTTGTGGAGAAAAACTGATTTCTTTTCTTTTCATCATTCGTATGTTCTAACTACATTGGTAGTTCCTTATTTAATCATCTTTTTAAATAAAAACTGATTATCTAATTGGGTTAGCCTTTTGGGCCTACCCAATTGGGCTTTAGTTTGTGGCTTAAGATGGGATCAAAGGGAACAAATAAGACTCTAGCTCCAATGGGCCTTGGACTTTTCTATCAACTCTTGACAAGTCCAAAGTTACCATTAATTATATTCAATACCAATATAAGAATATAATTGCACTCTAGGCCTTATTAATAAATTATATCCGAAGACTTTATTATACATGCAACCCCTTCATTAAAATATTTGTAGCAATACAAAGTCATGAATGTAGACTGCCACTTTGAAGATTACTGCTTCTTAATCCTTGAGTACCCAGTTTAATCCTTTATGTTACTCATTATATATTTATGAAATCCAATTTCATAAATATATACTTTAGTAACTTCTTACTAAAGTGGTTGGGCCCAACACTTTGAATAACCAAACTCATTAAACTTATCTCAAGGGAATATTTTATATCTCCGTTAAGAGATTATGAATTCCATCTTAAGAATATATATTCCATCAACACTAAATGCGGCTACCCAACATACTGAGGTTTTGACCGTGACTTTTAGATCTCACTCCTGATATATCAAAACAACCTACACCTCATGATCAGGTCCATTATTCTCTCAGGATTTAGAGTTGATATAAATAGGAGTTATGAGATTTATTATTCGTTTGACGGTCATTAGGAGAATAATAAATCTCACAGCGGTCTACTTCAATATGCTCTTAACTCTTAAAACATATCAACATATCAACTAGAAGTCTTCACTTCCATGATCAAGAAAAATCATCTTAATTGATATGTTATAGTCTTGGCAGATGAAATGCCCAATTTCATCACCAACTACGAACTAAAATTCCGAGTTTGCAAAGAACTTGTGATTTATATCTTCTGTGACTTTTCACATAAATCACATACTATGCATCTCATGGACTAAGATAATGTCCCATTAGTTCATTAATAAGTAGTCTCATATAATTAAACAATTTAATTATTTATGACAGGCCAATAAATTGTATTTTAGGGCATAAAGCCCAACAATCTCCCACTTGCCCTCAAAGACAATTTACCATATAATTTTTAGTCAAATTTATTGCATAAATTATCTTTTCTACTGCTATATCTCACGTACTCAAATCTCTCTAATGAGATAATACTTACGCTTAATGTGTATCTTCACCACCTAGAATGAACACAGATCTTGAAATCCAACTTCATGAATCGCAATCAAACTACAAGTCAGTATTTGTACATCCAGTAACTATCAAATCCTCACTTTGGTGGACAAGCATATAATCCCTTATTCTCTTAAGATATTTGAGTATATACTTTACTCCTACTAAATTAAGTGATCCTTGATTCAATTGATATTTTCTTACCATGCCCACTGCAAAATAGATATTTAGCTTAGTATAGCATAGCATAAAGACTTCCTATTGATATTTATATAAGGAACCATCTTAATATACTCTTCCTTTTATATGTCTTAGGACTATAGTCTTATATAAAGGAACTTCAAACTTAAAAGGAATGAATCCTTTCTTAAAGTATTTCATGCTATACTTGGCTAGAATCTAATCTATTTAAGCAGTTTGAGATAGATCTAACATCCTAATTTCTGAATTTTAACAAACTTTAATTCTTAGGATGTGACCAATCTTTCCCAAGTGCATTATATAAAACTGGACTAGACAACAAAAAATTTCATTGATGACAATAACTCTACATCATTCTAAATAATTAGAATGTCATCAACATACATTAAGAAATTTATTATTCTATTATAACTTTTACACACATAAGGCTTTAAATAATTGATCAAAATCAAACAATTTGATTTCTTGATCAAACATGATATTTTATGATTTAGATGCTTGCTTTAGTCCATAAATGGACTTTAAGCAACTTGCATACTAAATACTACTGGTTCTTTGCTATGAACAAGTCTAGTTACATCATATAGATGTCTTCCTCAAGATTGCTACTAAAAGAAGCTTTCTTGACATCCATTGCCATATTTCATTCAAATGAAATATAATGAATAAGAGAATCTAGATAGAGTCAAACTTGATTATTGGTGAAAAAATCTTTTCATAGTTGAACTATTTCTTTCTGAATAGATCTTTTCGCCACTAGTCTTGACTTTGAAGATTTACACCTTCAAATCTATCAATCTCATTTTCATGTAGACCTATTTGAGAACAATAGGCTTAATGCCATTAGGCACCTCTACAAGTTCTAGACTTTAAATAGAATCTAATTCTATTCACATAACCTTGATCCAATAATCCATATTCATATCATCTATTGCCTTTACTTTGGACCAAAAGATCAAATTCATATCCTTGTGGAATAACTACAAAAGTTTATTCCAAAATTATGAATTTATTTGGTAATCCTCCCACTACGATATTGTACCGGTGTAATAGTTATCTACAAAATAATGTCTTGTGGTGTATCTAATACAACCATCTCATTTCAAATGTATTTTATAGTTGTCCTACAACAAATTCTGACATTTTTCTTCTAGAATAATTTACCTTTAAAGAGAGCCTTATTCCTCCTTTATGTATGCACTAACTTAAAGAAGTCACTAGAACTTCATTCCTTTGCGAAAAGGAGCCCTAGATCATATTATCCTCTAAATAGAATTCATAAACTAGGAATATAACAAAATAATGATTCTAAAAGCCCATCTTTTACCAATCTTGAATATCATTTAGATTAATAAGATCTATAGACATAAGGCCAAAACATACAATTACAAAGGATGGAAACTTTCTCTTTAAAAAATAAAACATGTAAATCTCCATCTAGAAAGTAATCATTGACAATGCTTAGTTTTACCAAAATCAGAAACACTTTCCTTTTGGTCATTCTTTTGAGTCTAATTTTCTTTTGGCATCTACTAGAGCAACTAGCTTGTCCAACTGTTTGGTACTATAATTCCTCTTCTTACCACCTTTACCTTTCGGTTTAGGCTAAGAATTTGAATTAAATCATATTGATCCTAGCCTTAGCTTTTAAGATGTCTTCCGTTGCGTAGAACTCACTCATCAATTCAGATAATATAAAAAAAATTATTTTCAAAACAATCTGAATTGATCAAAAGATTTTAACAAGGACTTATGGATCATATCCATATGAGATTAACATTTAATCTCTACATCCAAGAATTCCAATTTATTTTAAAAAATATTTTCATAAAATGATATAGAATTGGAACTTCGTCAGCCTTTCTTAGCACTCAATATGATTCATACCAAACATCTCATTTAGACTTAATATAAAGTCTAAGTCTAGTACTAACTCTTGCATCTCATGCTATAGCACAATCGAGATAGAAGCCAATGAACATTTTAGCATTTTAATGGAAACTATGATCATAGCATAAGTTATCTTCCATCAATGCATCATGTATAGGAAATTATGATAATGCTGAATCGAAACACATATATGTACTTCAGCTCCTTTAAGCACCATGTCCAAAATTATTTCTTAGTTAATGTGATTCTATTAAAATAATAGGTAGAGAACAAAATTATGTCAACTTTATTTTGAGACTATGAACATAATTACAGGGACATTATATTTTGCATCCATAACCATATAGTATGGAACCCGAAAAACATACTATACTAGGTGCAACGACAACCTAATCCCGCAATTAATATTCCTTGGAAGCGAGGTCATACCTGAAAGGCCACAAACTGAATGACCCCTTGTGATTGATTAACCAATTAATTAGTCAAGTGAATTAATTAAGTTCAATTAACATGCAAATGCGTGGCAGCACAAACAAATCACCGAACAACTAAATATGCAGCGAAAAATAAAAGACACAGTGATTTGTTCACGAATGGGGAAAAACCCTAACGGCAAAAACCCCACCAGGTGATTTTCAAGTCACCACTCCCGAAACTCCACTATTATCAAATCAAGCGGTTACAAATAAGGAATCCCAAGTACCTTACCAACCTACAGTTGAACCCTTACCCCAATACCCAATCGGACTTGATCTGTAGTGACAGTTCCCTCTTTTGATGCACGGCTCCCAAGTACGTGACTAACCAGATGCGCGGATCCCAGTACGCGACTTCAAACACCAACTTTAGAGTGAGAGGTTGGTTGCAAAGTTCTTCAGTTCATCCTATGCGATGAAGATCTAGAATATGCTTGGTCACAAAACCCTATGGTGCAAATACACAGCAACTTCTTCAGAGAAGATGAACTAGGTCAAGAACTTCGTCTTTGATCACAATTTGCTTGAACAAGGATTGCTCAATGCTTTTTCAACTTGTGTCTATGTTGACGGCTCTTAAAATAATCCTTTTATATGTTTAGGGTTAGAAGAAAAGAGGGCCCAAAAACATATTCACGGATCCCAAGAAAATCATATTGAAATTCTGACTTTTTAAATCTCGACAGATAGCAGGTGTCGAGGTAGCTATCGAGCAGGTGTCGAGCTTTAAAAACTGTGCACTTCAGCTTGCTTTTTCTTGGACAGACTTGATGACTTCAACACTTGATCTTGAAACCTTGTTTCTTGAAGTATTAAAAACACCTAGAACTATCCAATTACAAGTAGAGTGCGTTTTGTCAAAGGATTAGCCAATTTACATAAACATTATGACATATGTTCTTAACATGTGAACACATATGTCCTAACAATACCAATCACTATGATTAGGTGAGAATTATTCTCATTATTAATGCTATCATGGTAACTCTTACCAAACAAAAATAATTTGCCGCTTTTCCTTTAGCCTATAAGTAATAATAGCAAGAACTCAGCACAGAGGATACTATCAAACTTAGTCTAATGTACACCATTGCCTAGAACCATGTGTAGCCACATAATTCTACCCTTGTAAGGTTTAATCTTGTAGTACCATGATGCAAAACACCCTCCGCATGGAATGCAAGGCTCGAGGCCAAGACAAGTTGCTTGCCCACACCACTATAAACCAACAATAGAGGCCGTGAGATCCAACCCTTGTATCTTTCTCCTACTAGAAATTTTAAAACAAGTGGATTGTCATGAAATCATTGTGATCTAATCACAATTGTAACCCTACACATTAAATGTGTTTAATTGTTTAAATTCAATGTGATGTAACTAAGTCACGTCACAATAGTGTAACGAACATTCGCATTATCACAAAGAAGTTTAACCTTGGAATTTGTGAAATAAATACCCTCTGCATGGAATGCAAGACTCGAAGTCATGACAAGGTATCTATTCACATTACAATAAACTTAACAAAAGGGTTATTTTAGCACTCCCACTCATTATTTGGGTTTTTCTTTAAATAATTGTGATCCCATCACAACTAATAACCGTGCACTTGATAAAGACTCTAATCTCATTAGAATCACTAACTAAAATGGAAGTCCTAAACTATTTAGGATTCCTTAAACACTAATGAATAAAAAAATAGTTATATAAAACTCTATCCTTAATTTACTAAATAAAGTATTCTAATCTCATTAGAAACTATATAACTTTAATTAGAATTTTAATCTCATTAAAAAACTTCTAATTAAATAAATTAAGGACTTTTAATTATAAAACAATTTAGGACTAAGAGTTCAATTTAACTAACATCTTTGATCTCATTAGGTCTTTTAGTTAGATAATGATTAACAAATGTCCTTAACTTTCAAAGACTATAAAATTAATCACATAGCTTTGCCTTTTTTTATATGTGAAAACATATAAAGAAAATTCTGAATTCCCAACCCTCGATCGATGCTCAATTGCTTCTCGATTGATCAAGCCAATGAATTTCCAATCTCGATCGATCGAACATGTATCTCGATCAATCGAGAAAAGTTCTGGTTGCTCAATCAATCAAGCCTCGTGAATTTTGAATTTCCAAAAATTTTCAAAAGTAGTTTTTAAACAGTTTTTGACATCTTCATTGTTCTTCCATCAAAAACACCTTTTGATTTTATGAATGAAGATTCACAGATCAAACATTAAGGCTTTCAAGATCATTATCAAGAACCCTAATAATGCTAGAAACTTTGAAAACATAATCCTAATCTCATTAGGAATAAAATTCATAATCCTAGCATTTACATGTGAGTAACAATATCAGGAAACTGAAAAAGAAAATTACTTGAAGTTTACATAGATACCTTTCCCAGAGGAACAACATGCCCACGGCCAAAATTAATATATATATATATATATATATAGATTCCAAGAATGCAAATATTCAAAGAAATTAAATTAAAGTGGGCTGTATCATTCACTAATATTAGCAATAGACATTTACGTGTTCATTACTAAAACAAAGACTATCAAATGCATTACAGGTTTATGCATTCCAATGAGATAAGAGTACTGTCGTGTTCATTCCTAAGACAAATACTATCAAAACACGACACCATAACTTTATAGTCATGGGCCACTTCGAACAAAACAACAGAATATTTATCTTGATAGTGAACCCGATATCATCATGTCTCACATACGTGAATGGCAAAGGAAACAATTATCGAGTAAAATTCAACTACCAACTATATCCAAGCAGTGCAAAACAAAATGCTCATGCTTGACCGATATACCAGTTGTTAAGGACATATTTTATGTAGTTGGCTAATCCTTTGACAAAACGCATTTTACTTGTAATTAGGTAGATCTATGGTGTGTTTAATACTTCAAAGAACATGTTGTTCAAGTATAGTATTAAAGCCATGAAGATTGGACCAAGAAACAAGTGAAGAAAAGGTGTTCATTAAAGCTAGACAGATATCTCGACACCTGTGGACAGATATCTCGACAGCTTCTCAACACCTTCTCAACAGCTAGCTATCTATCGAGCTCTTAAGGTGTTTTCTTATCGCAATCTCGACACCTTCTCGACAGCTGGTGGATCGATCGAGAAATCTTCTGTCTTCTCGACACCTGCTATCTATCGAGGTTTAAAGCTCGACACCTCCCAATCAATCGAGGTATCTATCGAGGTTACGGGGAATTTAGATTTTCAGATTTGATTTTTAGGCCAGGCTTATGTATTTGTGTAGGGTTTCTTTTCTTACAACCCTAGACCTATATAAGGTTTATTTTAGAAGCCGTCACATAAGAGAATACAAGGAGAACATATGCAAAAGGTGACCAATGCCTTATTCTCTCTGAAAGAAGTTACTGCGTCTTTGCGCCTTAGGGTTTTATAACCAAGTGCTTCTTGATCTTCATTCTTGATGAAGTGAAGAACTTTGCAACCAACATCTTCTTCTAGTTGGCGATTGAAGTCGCGTACTAGGATCCATACAATTGGTTAGTCACGTACTGGGATTCGTGCATCAACAAAAAGGGTGGTGTTCATATATTGAAGAGTTCAGAGGTTTTAAAGTGGTAAAAGGTTTTTGCTGTGAGTTCATCTACAGGGATTGTAGAGTCTAGGGACAAAGGTTTTATACTAGATCTGAAACTTCTCTTTACTATAGTGACTTGCTTTTTGGGAAGGTTTCCCCCCAGGTTTTTTACTGTGAAACTGGTTGGTTTCATTAGTTTTCCTGGGTCATCATATATTGTCTTATTTACTTTTCCGCTGCATTCATTATTGACATGATATTGATGTTCGTTTGGTTTAACAAGTTTTATTGATAATAAATCTAATTAACAACTTGGATTTAAAACTTGTTAATTCTATCAACTGGGGTCTAAATTTCCCAACAAGTGGTATCAGAGCAGGTTCACTCTGATTGGATTAATTTCCTGAGTGCAATCCATTGACCCCTGTTGTCATGGATAGAGCACAATCTTTATTTATACCTCCTTTATTTGATGAAACTAATTATGCATACTGGAAAGTTCGTATGAAAGTTTTTTTGCAGGCTCTAGGTGAACAGGTATGACAAACTGTTGAAGTTGGTTGGATTAAGCCAAAGGAAGCGCCGGTAGATTGGGATGATGCAACAATCATAACGGCAAATTTCAACAGTAGGGCCTTGAATGCTTTGTTTTGTGGGGTGACTAATGAGGAATTCAAGAAAATATCATCCACAGAAGTTGCCAAGGAAGCATTGACCATTCTTGAGACCACCTATGAAGGTACCAAGGCAGTAAAGACTGTGAAGCTTCAACAACTCACTAGCAGTTTTGAAGAAATAAGGATGGAGGAGGATGAGACCTTTGATGAGTTCTATGCTAAACTCAAGGATATTGTGAATTCTGCTTTCATCCTTGGAGAATTTATAGCAGAATCCAAAATTGTTAGGAAAATCCTTAGGTCCTCACCTGAAAGATTCTATGTCAAGATCACTGCCATTGAAGAAGCAAAGGACATTGATCAAATTCCTTTGACTGAGCTTATAGAGAACCTTCAAACCTATGAGATGGGATTAGGCTCAATGGGAAAAGGTGGAAAGAGTAAAAACTTGGCTCTCAAGGATATAGAGGAAGAGATTGAGGACTCTGAAGATGAAGATGAAAGTGAAGATGAGGATGAGGATCTAACCTTTATAACTTATGAGATTATCAAGCTTCTTCAGTTTAGGAAAAAGGATAAAGGCAAACCTTCTAAGAAATTTAAATCCTCTAGGAAGGGCAAGAATGAGAAACCCCTTATTCAATGCCATGAATGCAAAGGTTTTGGTCATATGAGGATAGAGTGTCCAAATTACCTCATGAAGGAAAAGACTGAGAAGCCAAAAGAGAAAGGGTAAATTGCTACTTGGAGTGATACTGAGGGTGACTCTTCTGATGAGTATGTGGATGAATATCATCACATTATGGCCTTTGCTGCTTTAACCGATAAGGTGATTGTGGAGAGTGCTAGTGACAGTGAGGATTCTTCTCATGATGAAGTACCCTTCAGGAAGCCTATGATAAGCTAGGCACTGAATTCATAAAATCTGAAAAGACTTCTTATCTTTCTAGAAAAGAGCTTAATGAGGTAAAAACTGAAAAAGCTTATCTATTAGTCAAACTAGATGAGACTACAAGGTTAGTTGAGACTTTTATTGTGGAGAACACCTCATTAGAAGAGAAGGTCAAGAATCTTGAGGTTGAGCTTAGTCAAGCTAGAACTCAAATAGAGAGGATGTCTAGTGCAAAACTTGATGAGGTATTGAGTACTCAAAGGCCTAGTTCTGACAAGACTGGCTTAGGATATGCTGTCTCCTCCGACCCCTCCTCTTCCAAGGCTTCTAGATCAAGGACTGTCTTTGTGCCACAATCTGATAAAGGAAATAAAGGTATGAAATCCAAAACTGATCTGGCTAATTCTAAATCCTTTGTTAAACCTCATGTTTGTCACCATTGTGGTGTTGTTGGACACATCCGTCCTAATTGCTTTAAGTTGTATCCTTATAAGCAATTTTCCAAATGGTCTTAGGTTTCCTCTCAAGGACATACACCTTTGTTTGGAGAGTTATTAAAAGTTTTGAAATTTTTAACTCAATTTCAAGAAAATTCTAATTCTTCTATGTCCTTTAGTAGACATACTAGGACACATGCCTTTTCATCTTCACGGCCAAGGACTCGTGCTGTGTAGATGATAAAGGATCCTAAGACTTAATTGTCTTTCTGTTTGTCCCTTACTTTAATTCTTTCTATTTAAAGTAGAACTCTCTTTGCTTGATTTCTTATCTACTTTTGGAATCATGCTTTCATGCATCTGCATCTTTCTATCATGCCTACATGCATATGCATCTTTCTTTCTGCTTTCATGTTGTGTGTCTGTTTTTGTTTGGTGTTTAGTCTTTATTTTGTTGTTTTTCAAAATAAAAGAGAAAAATAAAAAAAAAAATACAAAAACAGTGTGTGTTTTGTGTACTTTGGTACTTGTGTACCTTGGATGGCCAATGAAACAAAGTTTTCTAAACTTTGTATCTCTTGTAGCTTAGATGAGCATCTCTATGCACAACTAAGCAAGTGAGCTTTGTGGCTCTTGTTTGTAATGAGTAAGATTAAGTTATCTCTTAAAACTTAACACTCATGTCACTCTTTTTGACGAGTAGGACTAGAAAATCCTAAGAAAAAGGCATAAATAACCATCTCACCACTGTTACCCGCCAATCATGAATGACACATGTATGCTTCGGCATAGCAAAAGTGCAGTGTCAATGACATTTGTGTGCTTCGGCATAGCAAAATTGGAATGTCAAATATCAATGGGTATTTCTTTTCTTTCCCTTGTATACCCATGCATGATATGTTTAAAAAGAAAATATGCAAAGAAAATAAAAGGAAAAAAATTAAAAATGCTTTAAATATGATTGCAAGCATGTATTCTAAGAGATGTGGGAGTTATAGGATGTACCTCGAAGGTGATAGTCCCCATCAAATAGTTATGATTGTGTGTGAGTTAAAGTTATTCTCTCATATCTCAGATCGTCATAACATGTATACACATATGCAATCTTGCGATGTTTTTCACACAACACGCAATATTCTTTGCTAATTTTGATACATGTGCAAGTACAATGTGATTTGGCCATCACAAGGAATACTTGTGTCTATGTATACTCACTAAACTGTCTTGACTTGTTTTTGAAATATAAAATTGGTTAGACTTGTTTAGTGTGTGTGTGTGTGTGTGTTTTGCATCTTTCTTTTGTCATCCATAGCATCTTGTTTCATTACATTCATACATTTATATGGATTTCTTGTACCCCCTTGATCATCTTTATGTTTCTCGGGTGAAGCTTTCTAGCTTATTGTACCCTTTGTCAATTATGACAAAAAGGGGGAGAAATTGTGGAGACTTTGTGGTTTCTCTCTTTAAGATTCTACACGTTAGGGGGAGAAATACATGCCTCTATAAGGGGGAGATGTGTTTCATCTTGTTAGGGAGAGTGTTTACTTCCTTCTTCTTGTACCTTGGGTCTTGTGACCATGTTTACATACATTGTGCTTATCTTCTTTATATGCTGGTGTATGTCTTCTTCACCTACCTTTATATGTGTTGTTTCTTTTCTATCTTTATACACATGTTTCTTATTACTTGTATGCAATCTATTATTTCTGTTTTACACAAAGATGCCTTGACGAGTTTTGTTTAAAGTGTTTCAGAAATACAGGTTGTCAAAGTCTACTTGCCATAAACTCTCTTCTTGCAAAATTGTTCAAGAGTTTATGTTAGGTTAGATTTTATTGTATTCAACAAGTGAATATGAATTGAGTGATTTATGACTTCTCTCATATGTTCATTTGTTTATTGTGGTTTTGTCACGGATTGCTAAAGGGGGAGATTGTTAAGGGAATATTTTATATAGTTGGCTAATCCTTTGACAAAACGCACTTTATTTGTAATTTGGTAGATCTAGGATGTGTTTAATACTTCAAAGAGCATGTTGTTCAAGTCTAGTATTAAAGCCATGAAGATTGGACCAAGAAACAAGTGAAGAAAAGGTGTTCATTAAAGCTGGACAGATATCTCGACACCTGTGGACAAATATCTCGACAGCTGCTCGACACTTTCTCGACAACTGGCTATCTATTGAGCTCTTAAGGTGTTTTCTTATCGCAATCTCGACACCTTCTCGACAGCTGGTGAATCGATCGAGAAATCTTTTGTCTTCTCGACACCTCCTTGACACCTGCTATCTATCGAGGTTTAAAGCTCGACACCTCCCGATCGATCAAGGTATCTATCGAGGTTACGGGAATTCAGATTTTCAGATTTGATTTTTGGGCCAGACTTATGTATTTGTGTAGGGTTTCTTTTCTCACAACCCTATACCTATATAAGGCTTATTTTAGAGGCCGTCACATAAGAGAATACAAGGAGAACATATGCAAAAGTTGACCAATGCTTTATTCTCTCTGAAAGAAGTTACTGCGTCTTTGCGCCTTAGGGTTTTGTAACCAAGTGCTTCTTAATCTTCATTCTTGATGAAGTGAAGAACTTTGCAGCCAACATCTTCTTCTAGTTGGTGATTGAAGTCGCGTACTAGGATCCGCACAATTGGTTAGTCACGTACTGGGATTCATGCATCAACAAAAAGGGTGGCGTTCATATATTGAAGAGTTCAGAGGTTCTGAAGCGGTAGAAGGTTTCTGCTGTGAGTTCATCTACGGGGATTGTAGAGTCTAGGGACAAAAGGTTTTGCACTAGATCTGAAATTTCTCTTTACTATAGTGAATTACTTTTTGGGAAGGTTTCCCCCCAGGTTTTTTACTGAGAAACTGGTTGATTTCATTGGTTTTCCTGGGTCATCATATCTTGTCTTATTTACTTTTCTGCTGCATTCATTAATGACATGATATTGATGTTTGTTTGTTTTAACAAGTTTTATTGATAATAAATCTAATTAACAACTTGGATTTAAAACTTGTTAATTCTATCAACTGGGGTCTAAATTTCCCAACACTAGTTTCATTTACATTCTTTAAATGTTAATCCATGTCTTTTACAAAAGAGTACAATCAAAGACACAAATATGCAGAAACTTTATTAGCAGAAAATTAAATCACCAAGAAAACTTTTTCTTTGACTCTAAAATTCAATCACATGTTACACAAGCATGATATTGAAGACCGCTCTGATACCAATTGTTGGAAAATCTGGTTTTGTATCTCATACAAAACACGCAGCGGAAGCAACAATCACAAATCTACTTCATTCATGAGAGATAACATGTAACCTTGAATTCTAGAACAAAGAATAGAAAGCGTACCTTGATGCAGTGAAATTCAAAACCAAGACTTGAGAATTCCTTTAATCTTCATCTCAATTCCACATGGTGCCCAAGATGTGTGGCCTCTCAATCAGTCTTTTATACGTTGATTCTTAAAGAAAATTATTCTTCTTCTCCTTGTGGAGAAAAACTTATTTCTTTTCTTTCTTCTTCTCCTTGTGGAGAAAAACTTATTTCTTTTCTTTTCATCATTTGTACATTCTAACTACATTAGTAGTTCCTTATTTAATCATCTTATTAAATAAAAACTGATTATAGAATTGAATTAGCCTTTTAGGCCTACCAAATTAGGCTTTAGTTTGTAGCTTGAGATGGGACCAAAGGGAACAAATAAGACTCTAGCTCCAATGGGCTTAGACTTTTCTGTCAACTCTTGACAAGTCTAAAGTTACCATTAATTATATATTCAATACCACCATAAGAATATAATTGCACTCTAAGCCTTATTAATAAATTATATCGCAAGACTTTATTATACATGCAACCCCTTCGTTAAAATATTCGTAGTAATACAAAGTCATGAATGTAGACTGCCACTTTGAAGATTACTACATCTTAATCCTTGAGTACCTAATTTAATCCTTTATGTTATTCATCATATATTTATGAAATCCAATTTCATAAATATATACTTTAGTAACTTCTTACTAAAGTGGTTGTGCCCAACACTCTGAATAACCAAACCCATTAAACTTATCTCAATGGAATATTTATATCTCCGTTAAGAGATTATGAATTCCATCTAGAGAATATATGTTCCATCAACACTAAATGCGGCTGCCCACCATATTGAGGTTTTGACCATGACTTTTAGATCTCACTCCTAATATATCAAAGCAACCTACACCTCATGATTAGGTTCATTATTCTCTCCGGATTTAGAGTTGATGTAAATAGAAGTCATGAGATTTATTATTCATTTGATAGTCATTAGGAGAATAATAAATCTCACAGCAGTGCAATTCAATATGTCTTAACTCTTAAAACTTATCAACATATCAACTAAAAATCTTCACTTCCATGATCAAGACAAAACATCTTAGTTGATATGTTATAGTCTTCGCAGATGAACTGCCCAATTTCATCACCAACTACGAACTAAAATTCCGAGTTTACAAAGAACTTGTGATTTATATCTTCTATGACTTTTCACATAAATCACATACTTTGCATCATGGACTAAGATAATGTCCTATTAGTTTATTAATAAATAGTCTCATACAATTAAAAAATTTAATTATTTATGACAGGCCAATAAATTGTATTTTAGGACATAAATCCTAACACACCCACTGTAGAATGCAAGCATACAGCATGGCCACTATGACCTCCTGTAGAATGCGAGCATACGGCACGGCCGCTATTACCCACTATAGAATGCGAGCATATAGCACGGCTGCTATTACCCACTATAGAATGCGAGCATACAGCACGGCCGCTATTACCTACTGTTGAATGCGAGCAAACAGCATGGCTGCTATCACCCACTATAAAATCATGTATAAGAATATGCTTTCTTTGTGAGAACATGTGCTTGACATAGACCTGTATGATGCGTTTAGGAAAGTGTTTAGGATGCGAGCATATGGCACGGCTGCTATCACCCACTGCAAAATGCGAGCATATAGCATGGCTGCTATCACCCACTGCTGAATGCAAGTATACGACACGGCCACTATTACTTGCTATTGAATGCGAGCATACGGCACAGCCATTATTACCCATTGTAGAATGCGAGCATACGACATGGCCACTATGACACACTGTAGAATGCGAGCATACGACCCAGCCGCTATTACCCACTATTGAATGTAAGCGTACAGCATGGCCGCTATCACCCACTGTATAATGAGAGCATACGGTATGGCCGCTATTACCCACTATAGAATGCGAGCATACAGCATGGCCGCTATTACCCACTATTGAATGCGAGCATACAACACGGCTGCTATCACCCACTATAAAATCATGTATAAGAATATGCTTTCTTTGTGAGAACGTGTGCTTGACATAGACCTGTATGATGTGTTTAGGAAAGTGTTAGTTCATTTGCATTGCCATTTAACTTATGGGCTTACCATTTATGTCTGAAATTCTGGTTGTTTTGTAGATCATGTCTAGGAGAGCTAGCTCTAGGGGAGATCGGGGGAAGGCCCCCATGTATGCTACGTCCCACGAGGACAATTCTTCTAATGATGAGACTGCTTCGGTTGGTGAGTAGGAGGCTCGAGTTTTGCAGAGCCGCTTCGACTGTGGGGAGGAGGATACTGGACCTGCCAGTGGTATATCTATAGAGACCCTGTCCAGGAGATAATGCTCAGTTGAGACGGCTAGTGTCTCCTCTGAGTCCCGCACTGTTTCTTGCGGGCCTTCTTCATGGCATAGGCTGGTTAGAGGGAGGAGGGCCTCTGGAGGAGAGATGCGAGTCAAGGACATCCTTATAGACATAGATGATGACTTTCCTAGAGGTGAGGTCCTGCCGGAGTTTGGCGCTCGAAGGCGCAGTCTGAGTCTAAGGTTCCCACCACATCAGGCTGTGTCGATGCTTGCACCCAGACCGTAGACATAGGCATCTAGGACACTCACCTTCAGCAGGGGCTAAAAGACCATCCTTCCACATTGGCGCGAATGAGAGAGGTATGTTGTATTCCCTTCTTGGTCATTCAGATTTCGGTTATATGCATGTGCTAACAAATAGCTTCTGATTTTGAATGCAGGGGGGCAACAAGCTCCATGGTCAAGGCGTCTGCTTTTGATTTCGAGGACTTCTTGCAGATTCCCCCATTCACCATGAGGCACAAGATCGGGGAGGCTTTGGTGCGGCGGTTTCATGCTGAGATAGGCACATTTCACTTAAGCTGCGGGAAGTATGCAATCCTCCCTCTTGACTGGACGACCATTTTGGGTATCAAATTTGGTGGCCTCCCGATTCCTACCGGGAATATGAGCTTCGATATGGCTTACGAGCTTTTGGGCATCCCTCTTCCATTGACTGTGAAGATGAGGGGATATTTTAGGCCCACTACATCGCCACAAATCCACACTGAGTGGCTGCAGAGTAGTATTCCTTAGGACATGGCACCCACTGACATTCATCTTCGTTGGTTCTTCTTGTGGTTCCTCGGTAGTTGCTTCTTGGGCAACAACCAGTTAGTATTGACTTGCCTACTGCTATGGGCTATAGGAGTAGTCTCCAGCATTGGGACATACGACTAGGGGTCCTTTACTTATGGCTTCTTTATCTCTTTCTTGCGACGAGCCTCCCAGCGGGATTTCAGGAGTTTGGAGGGATGTCGGCAGATCTTGACATGGTGGGCATATGAGTATATCCTAGCTTTACGGCCATATTATACAAGCTTGTCCGCGACAGCATACCCTCGAGCATATGCATGGGCTCATTGTAGGATCACAAGGGTTGTAGTAGTGCAGCCAGTCACTATTTTTACAACTTTAGATTGCATCAACCGGGATGAGATTATAGTCCACCCTTTTGATGGTACGTTGCTGGGGAGGCCAAAGCTCACTATTGCTATGGGCTAGTTGAAGATCCAACGTTGGTTTTAGGCCCTGACGAGCTGTGAGTTCTTTTTGGAAGAGAGGACTTTCCACTAGGTTATACCGATCTATGAAATGCCTAGAGATCTGCCTCCTCACGGCTTGTCATTCAAGACCATGGTCCTGGGCGACCTCGCTTGTGCGACAGGCTCCTTTGATGCTTATGTGGACACGAGCAAAGATTATTCTACTTGGTTTGCAGAGTCTTCTACGGGGCCTATCATCGGAGATGTCCCTGTGAGTGGAGGTATGGTGCTAGGAGGCATTGTTCGCTTTTAAGTAGCCACCGGGGCAGAGTGGAGAGCACATGCAGAGGCTTTAGAGGCCAGGGTGACAGAGCTTGAGGCTTCCTCGCTACTAGGGAGACACACATACAAAGGAGACTGCTTGAGTGTTAGCTCAAGAAAGGGAGATCTGGCAAAAAGATAGGGAGATTCGAGCTACCACAATGGATATAGAGCGAAGCCAAATTCAGAGCAAGCTAGCCTTACATCAGGGCTATTCCATGCTTTTGGCGGGAGAGTTACAAGCGGCTCATCTTCCCTTTCCGGTTGCCCCTTAGATTCCAAGCCAAAGGCTTATCATTCCTCCGTTTGAGTCCGTGTTTATGCCAGTTCCTCCAGTTCCGCCAAGTCGTTGGGGTTCTTTTGCTTAGGCTCCAGGGCCTTCCCAGGGTCCAGGGTATGCTCCCAACACTTCAAGCGGTGCGGGTCCTTCTACCGGCCCTTTTATAGGCGACAATGATAGTGATGGTGCTGTTACAGATGTGGACCAGTTCATTGGTGGTGATGATTCTCCTTAGGATTAGCCGTTTGTTGTAGCATGATGTAGTCCTTGCGTGGGCATGTACTTTCCATGTATTATGTGGACATTGCCCCATGACGGGCCAGTTATGTATGTATATTATGTATCGCCTCTCGATAGGCCTAGACATGTATTTATTGTATTGCCCCACAATGGGCTTTAATGTATGAGATTATCTCTTTGTAGCATGATGTATGTATGGAACAATGCCTTTTGCTAGGACTTATATGTGTAATTCTAGGGATGCGCCTTTAAGAGGGCGGCTAATGTGTACACAAGACAATGCCTCTGATTAGGACTTACATGTATAGCCATAGAAAAATCGCCTTTGAGAGGGCTGCTGATGTGTATGCAAGACAATGCCTCTGATTAGGACTTACATGCGTGATTTTGTACGAATGCCTTCAAAAGGGCTGCCGATGTATGTGTAAAACAATTCCTCTAATTAGGACTTATATGTATAGCTCTGTATAAATCGCCTTTGAGAGGGCCGCTAATATACATGAAAGACAATGCCTTTTGGTAGGATGTATCACCATAGAGAAATCGCCTTTAAGAGGGCTGATGCATGATTCTAGATGTTGCCTTTAAAAGGGTTGTTGATGTGTACAAGAAACAATGCATTTAGGTAGGACTTACATGTATGATTCTGTATGTCGCCTTTAAAAGGATTGCTGATGTGTGCAAGAAACAATACCTCTAGGTAGGACTTACATGTGTGACTCAAGGGAAGCGCCTTTAAGAGGGCGGATGCATAACTATGTATAATTCTAGAAAATTCCTTTAAGAGGGATGCTGAGATGTATGCACATACTATCACATTTTCATTAGGGATGGTGGTCTTGAACCAGCTTGTGTCGCATCCCCTCGTTTTGCACCGCAGTTTCATGGGTTTGCTAGTGGCTTATAAACGAAGATCGTCTCGCTGGGGGGAAAGAGAAAGGAGAGATCAAGTGAAATAAACTGCCCCAGTTTAGCGTTTCATGCGATTCTCGATATGAGAGACATATCCTTAGCGGGACGGACCCAATCTTGTATATTGGACAAAAAGGGGAAAGAACTGGGTAAAATGAGCTGCCCTAGTTTAGGGTTTTACAGGGTTCAGAGCCTGTAGACTGGTTGCAAGTGGCCTCGACTTCATAGGCCCTATCACAATGCTAATAATGAATGCAGACACTCCGAACAATATATCCTTAGACACGCCATGAGGCGGTATGCACTAGTCACTCCCGTTATTACCCAAAGGGGCTAAAAATCCACGAACAGGCTTCTTGAGGTACCATCATGAGAAACAACTCCCTCTGTCCTCCAAATAAGCTAAAAAAGCTGCCGGATGCCCGAGATCGAGCCCTAGCATTTTTCTGTTGCAAATTCTGACTAACAAGGCTGAACCGACCCTTGAATTGGTGAACCAGCTTTGAAAATGAGGTTCAAGACATTTGAGGGTGGTGAACGAGAAGCACATAAACTGCCCCAGTGTAGGATTTGTACAGCCTCAAATGCGTGAGTGAGAGTTCTTGATCATTTGATTCATTATTGGGCTGACCACGCACTACGGCGGGCACTAAAACAAGGGAATATTCGCTCCAAGGTGATAAAAAACATGCCAAATAGGAGGGGGAGTGCCAGAATGCGTGTGGGTTTGTCTCTGGGGGGGCTGAAAAACCCCTGCACGTGTCCCAAGGTTCGGCTGAAAAGAACTCATTCGATAGCTTCTTAGAGATGCCACTGCCCTTCTCCACACTAGACTAGATTGGCATTTGTTAGAGGTCATCACTTCTTGTTGGGACCTTACTTTGAGATGTGTCACCATTGGAGATGTTGACTTGGTGCCTACATTGGAGGAGTATGATCGTTTCCTCTCTCTTTCTACTCCTTTGAGCATTGTTTTTGTTCCACTAGTGCAGACATGCTACTGCAAAAGGCTTACTGATCTACTAGGCCTCAAGAGACCCGTTATGAAGGCGCTGACTTGGTATGGCAGCAGGATAGGAGGGAGAATTTCCTTTAAGTTCCTGCATGATCGGTTCCATTTATCACAGTGCCCTATTGGCTACTGAGACAATTTTGTAGATTTGGAGGAGTGGTGGGCATCCTATCGGCGTCAGGCCTTCTTGGTGGCCTTCTTTGGTGCGGTGCTATTCCCTTCACCATTAGGAGCTATCAGTTTTACCGTTCTTCCTCTGGTGAGTGTCTTACCTCATGGTACCTCTTTCATTCCTACTTTACTTTTCGAGACTGTTAGGTCATTGTCCTTGTGTCGGGAGGATGGTAGGGGTAGGCTAGGCTGCTGCATTCACATGTCACAGTTGTGGTTCTGTAGTCACTTCTGTGCCATCGCAAGGGATCAACCGATGGGCTTTGTAAGTAGGAATAAAGTCCAAGCTACTATAGCTCTTAATCTTCTTTTCTCCGGGGATACTGATGGTTGGCTGAGATACTTGTGCAGCCTGAGTCCTACTGACTAGACCTAGAGGGTCAAGTGGGGCATCACTTGATGGCAGGGATAAACCCATTATGTTGGTTTGCTTGGTATTCCTTTGGTGGGCATCTAGGGGTGCACGAGGTATTTCCTGGGCATGGCCATATGGCAATTTGGGGGTATCCAACATATCCCCTAACTCAGTGACCTTTCTGCCATCACTTGTGAGTATGGGCTCATGGACATCCTTATAGTAGTGACGAGGCGTGCCTTTGGGTTTTGGGAGTCACGCAAGTCAAGTATAGACTTCCCTCTCTGTTCTAGGAATGACTAGGAGTAGTTCTCTGCTGAGTTTAGAGTGTGGTGAGACACGAGGGATCCCGTCTTTGTGCTTGATTTATCATCGCCTGTCTTAGTCGATCTGCCACTTCCAACTAATATTCTGAGAGATTATACCTTAGAGTTTAAGATCAGGGTTGAGAAAGCCCTTGCAAACCTGAGGGAGTGCTTGAGGTAGGTTGTCAAGGACAGGGATTGCTGTAGGGAGATAGCTGATACACTCATGGAGGACATTAAGGAGATGAGCAGCATGCAAAAGAGTGAGCTTGTTGCTCTTAGGGCAAAGCTCGATTAGAGGGGGCCAACCTCTTCGGGCATAGAGGCAAAGTGTGCCAAGTTGAGATCTTGGGTTGCGGGCTTAAAGGTCGAGCTTGCGGCTCTTACTTAGAGGTCTACCGCTCTAAATCACACTTGGGATGAGGAGAAAGCCACAACGGAGGTTGGTAAGGTTGAGGCTAGCAGTAGGGCCAATGACTTAGCACTAGAGCTATTACAGGTAAGATCCTATATTCACTCCACCCTGAGCATGGAGTATAGGCGAGAGGGCGATGAGCCTAGCAAGCCACAATTGGCTTTCCATCACCTTCAGATTGAGTTGGCCGAGAAAGAGGAGGCCCTGAGAGTTGCTACTACAGAGATGGGTACCTTGCAAGCTTTGCTAGAGACTAAGAGGCAGAGCTCTACTTCTGATCCCACGATAGGGAGGGAGTTGGTCTGTCTTTGGCATTCACATGACAAACTTAGAGAGATTGCTAGAGATCTGGGCTTTGATGCAGCTAGATTGCTTCACACTCATGCTCAGGATGACCCGATTCTCCACACTGGTATTAGGAGATTATACCAGGCCGTGTCTGATCGTTTGGGCCATGTTTGACCCGCTGGGCTCCTTTTTTGTTTACTTTGTTTTTGCACATGAGCTATGTAGTTAGTATTTCACCATGTATTGGAAAGGTCCTTCATAAATTTCTAGGAAATTGCGTAAGGCCTTTCACTTTTTGTTTGAGTTCTTAAAGCATGGTCTAGTTCGTTAGGCATGCTTAGAAACTGAGAAATGGTGTAGAGAGATGTTTATGATGATATTCAGAGAATATATATGAGATGAGATTTCATGTTTTGACACCAGAATGTATGCAAGAAACAGAATGGCACAATACAAGCATGTTAATGAATATGCAGGCAAATGCTTTGAAAATGCGAGATTATACAAATAAGTGATAAATGTAAAATCCATGCATATCAATATCTTATTTTTCCAAGGATACACCCTATTCTAGACGGATCTTTTCCTTTTCCCATTGAGGTACATTTCCCATTGGCATAAGCCAGAACATCTTGAGTAGACCACCAGGTCATGGTAGTATTGTAGACAGAGAGCAATCTCAGAGGCGCCTTCTTACCTTGACTTGGATGCTAAATCCCTTTAATCTTCTGAGCAGAAATTCAAGCAAGCGCAACTGACTAATTTTTCTTTTAAGATGTGACTGAACCAAGATGGCTGCCTACATACCTCCACGAGGAAAGATCAAGTCATCATGTAGTTCAACTAACTTTCATTGCCTTAAATTTTTCCTAGACTGCCCTTTCGGGTTTTCAATCTAGCAAGTTCTCTCACACTCTTTCTTTTGTTCTCCTTTTGCGTAGACGCCCTTTCGGGTTTTCAATCTACCTTTTTGCATATATTTTTTGTTTTTTTTTTTTTTCCTTCTTTTGTTGTTGTTTTTTGTTTTTTTGTTTTTTGACATAAAAATGTAGAAATGAGGCGCACTGAGGAGCTTCTTCATGCAAAGTACCATATGACAACGTCAGAATTGGTGGGCATATTGAAGTCATATGCCCATCCATGTTAGCTAGAATCAAGGTTCCTCCAAAAAAGGTTGGGGAAAACTTTCCTCTGTGATTAGGCATGGCCTGGTTGCGCTTCTTTAAGACTAGGTTGCCTTCTTCAAAGACCCTGGTCTAACTTTCTTGTTGAATGCTCGCTCGACACGGCGTTGGTACAACTGTCCATGGCACATTGTGGTCATGTGCTTTTCATCTATCATGTTCAGTTGTTCATATCGGGAACGGGCCCATTTAGCTTCTAACAGCTCTGTCTGATATAAAATCCTGAGACTTGGGATCTCTACCTCTGCTAAGAGGACGGCTTCCGTGCCATATACCACTAAGTACGGCGTTGCACCCGTGGAAGTACGAACATAAGTGCAATATGCACACAGAGCAAATGGCAAGTACTCATGCCAATCCTTGTATGTGTCTGTCATCTTCTCCAAGATCTTCTTTATGTTCTTGTTAACGGCTTCCACAGCACCATTCATCTAAGGGCGATAAGGAACCAAATTTCTATGCTCGATCTTGAATTGTTGGCAAAGTTGCTGGATCATTTTCCCATTTATGTTTACCCTATTGTTTGTAATGAGCTCTCCTAGCATGCCATAGCAGCAAATAATGTTGTGTTATAGGAACCAGGCTACCACTGCTTAAGTAACGCTTTTGCACAAAGCGGCTTCCACCCACTTTGTGAAATAATCGATGGCCACCAAGATGTATTTGTGACCGTTTGAAGCTTTCAAAATCACGGGTCTAATAACATCCATACCCTAGGCTAAGAAGGGCCATGGTGCTGCTAAAAAGTGCAAAGGCCGAGGAGAAGCATTCTTCCGGTCTTCATATGCTTGGCAACAGTGGCACGTCCTCACGTGTTTAATGCAGTCATTTTCCATGGTGAGCCAGTTATAACCAGCTCTTATAATCTTGCGGGCAAATAGGGGTCCATTGGCATGAGCACCAAGTAAGCCCTCATGCATCTCTTCCATTAGATGATTAGCCTCAAAGGCATCTACGCATCGGAGCAAGGTAGAATCATGGTTCCTCTTGTACAGGACTTCACCACCTAGGAAAAATTAGCAGGCCATATGCTGGATAAACTTCTTTTCATTGTCCGTTGCACTGGTCGAGTATTCACTGTTCTTGATATAAGCCTTGATATCATGGTACCGTGGCTTTCCATCGACTTCGACTTCGACACTTAAGCATTCTTCGATGTTCATGCTATAGGCTAGGATGCCTTGGACTTCTTGTGCAATTGCCTCATATCATTTCTTTCTGATAACTTGACCATGCTAGCCAAGGTAGCCAAGGCATTTGTAAACTGATTATGTGCCCGGGGCAAATACGCCAATGTGATGTTTTGGAACTTCGAAATCAAGCGGCTGACGCATTTCTAATATGGAATCAACTTAGTGTCTCGAGCTTGCCATTTTCCTCTGATTTGGGAGATGA
Source organism: Quercus gilva (assembly GCA_023621385.1). Classification (NCBI taxonomy): domain Eukaryota; kingdom Viridiplantae; phylum Streptophyta; class Magnoliopsida; order Fagales; family Fagaceae; genus Quercus; species Quercus gilva. The sequence goes on along the minus strand of CM042477.1, from coordinate 72,510,538 downwards.
TCAACAGGGAATCTCCAAAGACGCTCAAGTCATAGGCTCCAAACTCTAGGGCCACTTGTAGGCCGACTATGCACGCCTCATACTTTGTGATGTTTTTGGTGCAGCTAAAGTTTAGCTTTACTGAAACAGGGATTTGTTGGCCTTTGGGGGAAACTAAGACTACTCCCACTCCATTTCTAGTAGAATTGGCGGCTCCATCAAAATAAAGCTTCCGATGCCACAATTCCAAACTGTCTGGTTTTGGCTCTAACGCCATAACATCTTCGTTGGGGAAGAGAGATTTTGAAATTTTTGGATCATTCAGTGGCTAATCCGCTAGATAATCGGCTATGGCCTGGCCCTTGATGGTCTTTCTTGTCACAAACACAATGTCGAACTCAGAGAGCAACATTTGCCATCAGGAGATCTTCCCTATAAGAGTTGGCTTCTCAAAGATGTACTTAATGGGATCTACGCCAGAAATGAGCCGCGTGGTGTACTACCGCACTTGCTCGATGCCCATGCTAAGGCGCAACACATCTTTTCAATGGCGATGTAGTTAATCTCACAACTGGTGAACTTCTTGCTCAAGTAGTAAATCACCATTTCTTTCTGGTCAGGCTCAGCCGCTTGGCCTAACATGCAACCCATGGAGGTTTCTTGTATTGCTAGGTAGAGGATCAATGGATATCCCAGAGTCGGTGGAACCAGAACAGGAGAGTTCAACAAATATTGCTTGATCTTGTCAAAGGCCGCTTGGCACTCATCTGTCCATTCTATCTTTATGTCCTTCAAAAGCTTGAACAACAGATCACATGTGGCGGTCAACTGCACTATACAACGAGCTATGTAATTAACTTTGCCTAAGAAGCTGCGAATCTATTTCTAGGTTTACGGTGTCGGCATATCTCAGATGGCTTGGACTTTTGTTGGGTCTACCTCGATTTCCCTTTGGCAGACTATAAAGCCGAGCAATTTCCCTGTGTTAGGACATATATGGATCATGTTAAGAACATATTTCATTTATAATTGGCTAATCCTTTGACAAAAAACACTTTACTTGCAATTGGGTAGATCTAGGATGTGTTTAATACTTCAATGAACAAAAGTTAAACCTCAAGTGTTGAAGCCATGCAAATCTGTCCAAGAATCAAGTGAAGAAGTGTTGTGTTTTAAAGCTCGACAAATAGCTCAACAAATGTATCTATCTAGATTTAAAATGTGAAGCTCAATAGATAATCTCGACAGCTATATCAATCGAGAATTACGAAAATCAATTTTTTAGATCTGATTTCACGTATATCTATGTGTATGTGTTTAGGCTTTCTTTTCTCACAACCATAAACATAAATAATGATTATTTTAAGGGCCGTCACACATGATGCAAGTTGATGAAACTTGATGCAAAGGGTTGATGAAACTTGATGCAAAGGTTTTATGAAAGCATATTATGACTAGAGACATATGTCTTTGTTCATCTTTCTCTTGAAGAAGCTGCTGTGTTTGTACGCTATAGGGTTTTGTGACTAAGGAGTTTCGTGATTTTCATCGTGTGAATGAACTGAAGAACTTTGCAGCCAACATCTTTCTTAAGTTGGTGTGTTAGTTACGTACTTGGATTTGTGTATCAATTGGTTAGTCATGTACTTGGAGCCGTGCGTTGAAAATGAGAGATTATCACCATATTACAAGCTAATTATGTATTGGGTAAGGGTTCAACTGTAGGTTAGTATAAAGTACTAAGATTCCTTTACTTGTAACCGCTTGTTGTGATAATAGTGGATTATCGGGAGTGGTGACCTTAAATTCACCCAGTGAGGATTTTGCCTTGGAGGTTTTCCCCATTTGTAAACAAATCACTGTGTTAACTTTATTTTCCACTGCATTTATTTATTTGGTAATTTGTTTGTGTTACCACGTTTATTGCATGTTAAATTGACTTAATTAATTTACTTGGATAATTAATTGGTTAATTTACCCAAGGGGTCAATACATTCTTGGCCTATCAAGTGGTATCAGAGTAGGCACACTCTGATTATGATTAATCTTTGTTGTGTGATTCATTGACCCCTGTTGTCATGGATAGAGGACAATCGTTAATTATACCTCCTTTATTTGATGGCACTAACTATGCATACTAGAAAGTACACTTGAGAGTTTTCTTGTAGTCATTAGATGAAAAAGTGTGGCAAGCGGTGGAGATAGGCTAGACCAAGCCAAAGGAAGCGCCGACTGATTAGAATAATGCTAAGATCAAAGCGGCTAACTTCAATAGCAGGGTATTGAATGCTTTATTCAGTTCAGTCACGAATGAGGAGTTTAAGAAGATATCCTCCACTGAAACTACAAAGGAAGCATGAACCATCCTCCAAACAACCTATGAAGGAACTAAGGCTATCAAGGATTCAAAGCTTCAAAGGCTTACCACAAGCTTTGAAGAGATCAAGATGGAGGAGGATGAGTCATTCGATGAGTTCTATGAAAAGCTCAAGGACATAGTGAACTCAGCCTTTAATCTTGTAGAAACCATTCCCAAACCCAAGATTGTTAGAAAGGTGCTCAGATCTCTACCTGAGAGATTTCCTGCCAAAATCACCACAATTGAGGAGTCAAAGGACATTGACAAAAAATTTTTGACAGAGTTGGTTGGCAATTTGTAGACCTATGAGTTGGGTTTGACAAGGATTGGGAAATCAAGTAAAGGTAAGAGCATGCCATTGAAGGCCAAGAGCAGTGACATAGATGAGTCTTCTAACGATGAAGATTCTAAAATGAAATCCTATATCACAAGGTAGTTTAAAAAGTTCATGAAGAATGCCAACGCGAAAGGATTTGACAAGGACCGAAAGCAATCCAATTCTTCACAGTTCAAGAGCCAAGACAAAGGGAAGAAGGATGCTAGGGATAGTGGTCAGAACACTGTTCCCTCCAGACCAAACTTCGGATGTCAAGACTTTAGACATATGAAACAAGAGTGCCCAACATATCTCAAGACCATTGGGAAATGCAAGGCCTTTGCTGCTACCTTGAGTGACACTAAGCCTAGGGATGATTCAGATAATGAGGATATGGAATCCTGAATGCCTTCACTACCACTATAAATCCTACTGAGGGGATTGTTGAAGAAGTGGATGAAGAAGAGGACTTGGTGAAGTCTAAATTTGAAAAGATGGATAAACAGGATGACATCCATACTGCTTATGCTATATTGTACAAGGTCTCTAAAAAGCATGAGAAATTGTATAGGTTGGCCACCAAGAAGCTCAGTGATGTGGAGTTTGAATGAGAAGAAATCTCCACAAAGTTTGATGAAGCTAATCAGACCATTGGAGCACTGAGATTTGAGAACAATTTCTTGGCTGAGAAAACCAAGAAGCTTGAAGCGGAGCTATTTCAAGTTAGAGCTTAGTTGGAGAGGACTTCAAATGCAAAGCTTGATGAGATACTCAGCTTTTAGAAATCTACTTCTGATCGAACCAGTTTGGGGTATGATTTCTCTTCTTCTAATATTGCTTCTTTTAGTACTACTATGTTTGTTTCTCCTGCTAATAATGTTGAATCTGAGAACAATGAAGTCAAAACTGCCTTAGCTAGTGAGAACATAGACAAGGGTAAATCTATCTTAGGAGCACCCCTAAGCTTGATAAGAAAGAGGTTAAAAACCCTGGGGCCAAGAATAACAATAACCAAAAGTCTAAAAAGAAGAAGCAGCATCTTTGTCATCACTGTAGAGCTACTGGACATACTCAACCTAATTGCTATAAGTGGTTAGCCACTCAACAGAACAACAGTATGATCTCATCCAAAAACCAGAATCAATTTCCATCCTCATTTGCCCCTCTTGGAGATCTTCTCAAAGCCCTCATGTTCCTTTGGAACTTGAACGGTTTCAATTCTTCCCCCTCACTGCCAGATCAAGGGTTCGCTAAATGGAAAGGTTCTTCTAAGGTGTGGAAGGAAAAATGCTCTAAGTGATTTTTTCACTTTTCTCTCTCTCTTTTTTATTTTTTATTATGCATTACTTGTGTGTTTTTCTTTCTTGTTTTTGAGTCAGTCTAGTTTTTATGCTTTGCTTTGTTTAATATGTTTTTGTTTGGTTATTTTCAGTTTTGTTTTATTTTGTTTTTCATAAAAAAAAAATTTTGAAAAATCAGAAAAACACAAAAACAATGTGTGTTTTGTGTACATTGGTACTTGTGGACCTTGGATGGCCATTGAAACTAAGTTCTCTAAACTTTGTATCTTTTGTAACTTAGATGAGCATCTCCATGCACAACTAAGCAAGTGAGCTTTGTGGCTCGTGTTTGTGATGAGATAGATTAAGTAATCTCTTGTACTTAACACTCGTATCACTTTTTTTGACAGGAAGGACTAGAAAATCCTAAGAGAAATGCAAAAATAACCATCTCACCACTGTTGCCCGCCAATCATGAAATGACATCTGTATGCTTTGGCATCGCAAAAGTGTAATGTCAAAAGCTTAACATAATTGGGTATTTCTTTTCTCTCTCTTATATACCCATGCATGATATGCTTTACAAAATAAAAATATGCAAAGAACTATAAGCAAAAGAATCAAAATTCTTTATATATGATTGCAAGCATGTCTTCTAGGAGATATAGGAGTTATATGTTGTACCTCGAAGGTGATAGTCCCCATCAAGCAGTTATGATTGTGTGTGAGTTAAATTGATTTTCTCGTATCTCAAATCACCATAACAAGTAAACATTTATGCAATCTTGTGATGTTTTTTTTCTCACACACAACATGCAATATTCTTTGCTACTTTTGATACATGTGTAGGTACAATGTAATTTGGCCATCACAAGAAATACATGTGTTAATGTATGCTCACTAAACTGCCTTGACTTCTTTTTGAAATATAAAATTGGTTAGATTTGTTTAGAGTGTGTGTGTGTGTGTGTGTGTGTGTGTGTGTGTGTGTGTGTTTTGGATCAAAATGCTTGACATTTTTCTTGTTGAGAGATGTTTTTGAGAGCTTAAAATGTTGATTGGATCTTTAGTTGAGTAGCATGCTTGATTGCATTCGTTTATGTGTTTTTCTCTTCTTTGAAAAACTATTTTTGCACATCTCAACAGCTTCTCGACACCTCTTGACAGCTAAGCTATCTATCGAGACCTTTGATCTTCCCTTCTCAACAGAAGTTAACGCAATCTCAATCCATCAAAACTTTTGAGAATTTGTCTCGATAGCTTCTCGACAAATTCTCAATCCATCGAGAAACTTTCTATCTGCTCGATAGATTCGCGATAGCTATTCAATCCATCGAGGTCTCTTTGTTGTGGACAACTCTCGATAGCCCCTTGACAGATAAATATGTCGAGAATTATTGCTCGACAGCTCTCAACACCTTTCGATCCATCAAGCTTCTTGTTTTCTATATATAGCTTCAGCGCGAATTTCTCTCATTTCTCTTAGATTTCTCTCGGGAGAAAAATTCTTTTTCTCTCCCAAACACTTCTCACTCAAACTCTTCATCTTCCCCACTTGGATTTCTGCCTAATCCTTGCATTTTCCCTCTGGTATGATCTCTTTTCTCTCAATAATCATGCATTTCATACTTTTTGGCCTAAACTTTTGGGGTTTTTCAAAATTTTTGGGGTTTTTCAAAATTGATAGAATTTTTTGTGAAATTTTTGGGTTGGGTTATGTTTAAATGATCCCATATGCTCATGAATTGCATCACATTTGCATCACATTTGCATTTTCACAATGTTTCATACATTATAGATGTGTGTTTTCCATGTTGAAATCTTGTGTGCTAGTAGGATTGTATTGGGCTGAGCCCATGATGTTTTTATTATTGCATGTCACATGTTCATGCATTTTTCATGCATACGTACCTCTCTTTTCTATCTTTGATATTGATATTGTTTGGTACTCTTCTACGTGTCTCTCTCTCTTTCTCTCGGATAGTCTGCGCATAGCACCTAAGCGCAAGTCTGCTCCGTCTCGAAACCCTCTTCGTTGTAGGGGCATCTTCTTCCTTTAGTTCTACTCCTCTTCACGTTTGGTTCCGTGATGAGAAGGCCCGTCAGGACTTCTCAGAGAACTTTTCTCGACGTGGCATCCATTCAAAACGCCAGGTCATTCTTTCTGACTTCTCCGATATTGATCTACCCACTGTCATTCACAGTAGGGGTTGGAAGTCCCTTTGTGACATCCTGGTCAATTGTGCCTCAATGATCATACAGGAGTTTTACTCCAATACTTACAGATTTGAATCTTCCATACCTTGATTTCTCACTTTTGTTCAAGGTTTACGTATAGTAGTCACTCCGGAACTTATCTCCGATGTGCTACATGTCCCGAGGATATCACATCCTGATTAGCCCGCTTGTCCTCATCTGCAGACTGTATCCAAAGACGAACTCATGTCTCTCTTCTGTGAGACACCTTCATCTTAGGGTGACCGTCAAAACACCGCCTGCTCGAGCTTTGCAAAAGGTCCGAGGTTCCTGAAAATGGTGATGACATTTGTTTTACATCCCTTGTCTCACTATAATTCGATTACTGAGCCTCATGTTCAATTTTTGTTATCCATTCTTGAGGGGCTTACCATAGGCTTTCCCTTTCATTTCATACTCTCTTTATAGATGTCTATAAGGATATGGCAACCCGTGATAAGCTTATTTTCCCTTATGCTATCACAAGGATCATTCGCCATGTGTCTGTCTCCTATCCCGAGTCTGCTCACTTGTCTATCATGGGTGCCATCAATGGCGCGTCCGTTAGACGGAGCAAGGCCCGGCTTCGACCGAAGTGGCCACAGATCGAGACAACGACTCCTCTAACCTCTTTCGCTCCATCTACCTTCGTACCTTCTTCTTCCGCAGGTGGTGTGGCCCTCGAGGCGGTCATGGCGCAGCTTTAGCGCATGGATGCTTGCCTTGACACTCTCAGTGATGAGTTGTGTCAAGTGAACACCCGTGTCGATTGTATTACATGACAACAAGGTCGCCTTGGTGATTTTGTGTCGTCTCCCTCTCCTTCTTTAAAGGCATCTAAGGATGAGGGCAATGATGGTGACTCTGATGATGATGATGATGATGAGAATGAGGATGCTAGCTCTTCTAGTGACAAGGAGATGACTACTTGTGTGACTTGCCCTTTGTCATTTGTGACAAACAGAGGGAGTAGTTGTGGTTATGAGAGTAGTCACATTTTTAAGGGGAGAGTTAGTATAGGAGATTTTTGTTAGGGGGAGTGTTTATTTTTTATGAGGGATGTAGTGAAGATTTCTTGTATCTTTTCTTTTCTTTCTACTTTAGATACATTTTTTTTGTACTATCAGTCTTGTGACCATTTAGTGATAGCAAACCTTGTATTTATTTGATATATATATATATATATATTTGACAAGGTTGTTTTCAAATTTTCACCTATCTCTCCATGTGTTGTTTCTTTTCTCTCTTTATGCACATGCTTCTAATTTATTGTTGTCAGGACATATGTGATTCAATGTTAGGAACATATGTCAATATTTTATGTAGTTGGCTAATCCTTTGACAAAACACACTTTACTTGTAATTTAGTAGATTTAGGATGTGTATAGTGCTTCAAGAAATAAGGTTTCAAGTTCAAGTGTTAAAGCCATGCAAGTCTGTCCAAGAATCAAGTGAGAAAGTGTTGGAATTTAAAGCTCAACAGCTAGCATCTATCAAGGTTTAAAAGCTTTTGAAGCTTGTGCCTCAACAATTAGCTCGATAGATGGCTATCTATCGAGATTTATGAAGTTCTGATTTTCAGTTATGATTTTCATCCAATCTGTGAATATATGTTTGGGATTTCTTTTCTCATAACCCTAAACATATATAAAGATTATTTTAAGGGCTGTAAAAGGTTACGCACAATTGCACAAGAGCATAATTCCACAAGTGTAAAGAAAAAGTGTAATCGGAAACCTAGTTTACCCTAGTTCTTCTTTCTCTTGAAGAAGCTACTGTGTTTGTATACCATAAGGTTTTGTGACCAAGAAACTTCATGATCTTCATCGTGTGATGAACAGAAGAACTTTGCAGCCAACATTCTTCTCTAGTTGGTGATCAAGTCGCGTATTGGGATCCGCACAATTGGTTAGTCACGTACTGTGAGCCGTGCATTGAAAATGAGAGATTGTTACTACAAGATACACATAAACCAAAAAAGCTAGAAATGGAAATGATACCAAGATTTGTAGCTATCATGTACTATAGGCCCATTCCAAGACTAGAAATAAATAAATAAGTTATCAATGTTGCAACTCCATCAATGTGGAGCTAGCAAGAAAAGACTAACTCGATTAACAAGTGAATCTTACTCCTTTCTTGTGGTTCACTAACATGAAAGTTGTAAAGCTGGTAAAGGTCATTAGCAAGTGTAAATTGAAGGCTTTTATATATTTAAGTATGACTTTTTTAAAAAATATTTAAATATTACTTAAACTTCATTTTCTTGTTTTTTTAGATACAAAATTACTTATTTAATTTTTGCATTCTTGTTCTACTAACATTTTTTTTTTAATTGGTAATATAGTATGACTAATCCACTTATTTAAATAAAATAAAATAAAAACCACCATCCACAAAACCAACAATGATATATTTATAATGTTCCTTTGTTTCTACAGTCTTTCCTTTGTTGATTTGTTGTGCCCAAATTTTCCTTTGTTAGAATGGAATCCACATATATTTCGCTACATTTGTCACTTCTTTATATCTCTACAATGTAAATTTAAATTGCAAATACAATGTAAACATATAAATACCCTTGAAAAAAGGCAAAATATGGTGAACGAATTGGCAGAATGTAAAAGTTTGTCAACTATTGTGAAAATTGTTGTCAACTTTTTGTGTATGTAGTCACATCTCTTTTTTTTTTTTTTTTCTTTTTTGCTTTTTTAATTTAGAAATGCTACATCCACAATATTTTCAAAACAGATTTTAAGTGTTAACTTGTTACTTGTTCTAATTTGAACCTACTATTGAAATTACTTTTTTGTCTACCAATAACAGCAAGTAATAACGTGTCACTTGGAATTTGTTGTGAACGTGTTGTAAAAGGTTGTGGATTTAGCACTTATCTCTTTTTTTCTTGATTTTTATGATAAAAATTCTTATTTTATTTATTAACTAATATTTGGATTTAACTAATACTATTAAATTAAATGAAAAAATAAGATATTGGTTAAAATTTGAGAACCTTTTTCTACTTGGAGGCCTTAGGTGACCGCCTCTTCATTTGTCTATACTATGAAGCCATTTCTAAGCTCACCTCTTAAGTGACCATAAAAAAAATTATAGGAATTGAAGTTATTAAGTGCTGCAAGAAGCATGAATACACTATACACATAACATTCCTCCTCCTCCTCGTCATGGCCTTTAGCTTCAAATGTACAAATACTAACGTATGCTTTAAGTTGTCCAGTTTTTCAAGGAAAACGAAGTCGCTAAAATGACCACGAAACTCGAAGTACTCAAGAGCTGGGGCGGTGATACCGACTACGTAATGAACATCAGAATTTTCTAGCTCATCACAATTATCAAAATCAACTTCATGGTGAAATATACGTCAACGTTTGAGAGTAGGCACACATATTTTATAAATGGAAATGGTAATATCTTCAAAAAAAAATTCTCTATCAAATGACAAAATTTCAAGAACAGAGAAACCAGAGAGAAGTCCAACAAAAGGGTCAGGTTCATAAAAAACTTGGTACAAATGAAGTTTCTTTAGGAATGGGGGTTGAAACGATGAAGGAGGATCAATCCTAAGTCAACTTAAATTCAGAAAAAACTAATGTATTGCAAGAGAAAACTCGATGAGGCAACTTCAAATAACGTTCCCCTTTTGAAATCATTACTATACAAAATACAAGTTGATATTGAGTTCTTTTACTTCACTTGTAGCTAGGTTTTTAATCCATATCTTAACAAATCTATTACAGCAACCACAAAAATCACATGTGAGGTGGTAACACTGGTGGGACCACCCAAGGAATACTGTCGGTTTTTTAGAGATACTTTATAATATAATAATAATAATAATAATAATAATAATATGAAAGTTACACGAATAGGAGAGAAGATTTAAACCTTAGCAAGAGTGCAAGCGATACTAGACATGGCAAAACAGGCGGGTCGTGTCGGGTTCAGGTCGGGTCAATTGGGTCGCGGGTCAAAACGGGTCATTTTTAAACGGATCAATCGGATTGCGGGTCGAGTCAGTTGACCCGTATTTTTCAAACAAGGTTTTTCTTTTTTCTTTTTTTTTTTTTATAAAATAGATGCAATTTGTCAATTGAGTTCCTCAACTGTGATTAGATTCTCATTGGTGATACAATTACCAATTACCACTAGACGCTTGATACCCAAATTTGGTGCAACTCTTGTTCCAGCTTTCTAGAAGCTAAACTTAGTATAATTTTCAATCTGTTTAAAGTAAGAAGAGAAAATAAAAGTGGCAAGTAAAGAATGACAAACTATAATAGAGAACAACCAGCTGATGTATACATCCAATTTAGTAATTTACCAACACGTATAACATGCACTTGCATTGTACACTAATATTAAAGAATTGGGATTTCCCTTGCTCCTCAGTCCTCACCAAAGCCAAAAGACACTACGATGCTGATGTGAACACATCAAAAGCACAATTCGTGCTCCTCTTAAGGATTGAAAGAACTAAGAAGAAAAGAGTAGAGGCACAGACAATCACAAAGAAAAAAGAGTAGAGGGCAGAGGTGGAGCTGAAAGTGTAGTAGAGGTAGAGAGGCGCAAGCTTGAAACTGAAAAAGTGTGGAAGTGTGAAATGAAGGGAAAAGGGCCAGAGGCGCAGCGCAAGAGACGAGTAGAGGAAGTGAGGAACTGACTCACTGAGGAGGCTTTGACGCTTTGGCCCCTGTGGATGTGGCTGTCACATTTCAGACTTCAGTGTTTCACACTTTCACTCTTTCAAGTTTGTGAGTCTGTGACTAAATTGTGCCTTTGGTAATTCCGTAATTGGCTTCGGAAGTTTGGACTATAGCTAAGCTTTTTTTTTTTTTTTTTTTTGAGAAAGACTACAGCTAAGCTAGTCGAGCTCATTAGATTTTTTCTTTTTTTTTTAATGGTTGTGTTATGTAATACTGTAACTTGTGTTGTCTTGTCTAGAGACTAGTTGTCTTATTCTCTCTTGTCAATTTGTCATGGCTATGGAGGCAGTAGAGAGCTGAAGCTTTAATGCTTTATTGGTTGTGATTCGTGAAGCTTTAATGCTTTATTGACTATTGCATTGGTTGGTTCTAGTACTTTGTGCTTTGTGTACTTAGTATCAAGACATATATAATTTAAATTTTTTTTAGTGAAATTTTTTTAACGGGTCGGGTTGGGTTGACCCGCAAAAAAATCGGGTTGGGTCACCGATCAACCCATTTTTGCTTCGGGTCAAAAAAATCGAGTTCGGGATTTTTCGAGTCGGGTCAGAAAATTCTGACCTGTTTTGCCATGTCTAAGCGATACCACTAAATTAAAAGGCTTTTTATACGAGAGATATAACTTTTTATATTATTTTTTTAATGAAGTAATACTTTCAAGTTTCAATTAACATAAAAGGAAACATAACATATCAAGATAACAAAAGAGCTGAATCAACTCCATATCTAATATCTACCTTATGGCAACAAAAAAAAAATTTAAGGTATCAAAGATAGGGATTTCAATCCCTTTAGATAATTTATAGGGAAAATAATTTAACTTGATCTTTGCAATGCAATACCTATAAATTCCCAAAAAAAAAAAAAGTATGAAATAAACAAAATTAGACAGGATTGATCTGCAATCATTCATGAATCCTTTTAAAAATAAACAAAATTAGACGCATAAAATATACTCTCATGAATACATAATGAGAGTATAGTCATTTGTTGCAGAAACAACCACAACTTTTACAACTCAATTTTTATTATATAGTATATGATATAAGATTAGATATTAGAGACTCTAGTGCTTTATGCAACTTATTTCAGGCAAAGAACAAACAACTCTAACAAGTAACAAACAAGTATGAAATGGCAAAGCATTGGATGCTAAAAAAGAAGCTTAAAGTTTTCCAACACTAGAGCTTCTTCTACAAGCAAATCCTTTTTCTTTGGCTGAATACAAGCATTTCATTTACCGGTTGAACTATAACTCATCCATGCCAGAGTAATAATGACACAATACGCTAGAAAAGTGCCTAGTTTCATGGTCATCCTTGCAAAGCTCGGTATATCTGCAGGAAAGAATTGGGTTATCGGCTTATGATGATTCAACATAACATGTTGCACAATAGTTTAATTTTCATCAAATTCTACAGAGCGGAAGATTTATGTGCATGTGGTCATTGCTTTGACAACTGGATTAATTAAGTGCATACAATCCTGTCATTGCTTTTAGTCTTAACCAATAGGATCATGACACAACATTGGGACCAATCAAAATCAATGGTTCATAATCACATGTGATCAAACTCCATTATGTGGATGGATCATGACCATTAAAATTTGATTTCATGATATTTTTTAATCCAATAGTCCAATCAAAGCTCATGACATGATTTGTTGATCATTATGACTTCAAGATTTATTTTATGTGAAGTCTTACGAAATCAAACAGCCAAAATTACAGTTTTTCCCTTGGGATGTGAAATAACCATTATGCCTTTAGATAAGGTTAAATGTGGATTAGAAAATAGGGTGTCTACATGATACAATTATGTCAAGAGAACAAAAAGGTATAATTATCAAAAATAAATGTTCCAACATAAAACACAAGAAAATATTGAAATGAAAATAAAAATAAACATAAACATTAACAAATATATTAATAAAATACTTAATGAACACTTTTATATTAATAAAAATAAATATAAACATTAACAAATATTTTAACAAAAACTTTTATCAATCATATCAATGTCAAACAAAATATTCTTTTGTTTTTCATTGTATCTTGTATTGAGAATAGTATACTAGAAAATAATTATATAAATAACTTAAAAAATTATGTTATAAAAATGAATAAATTTAAGCACACTTGCTATTAAATATATATATATATACACATTATCCACAATTAATCATTTGTACATGAATCATCTAGCTTTTGCCTAATTATAATCATCTAGTAGATAATAACTATTAAACATAAACAAATATATTAATAAAATACTTAATGAGAAAACTAGGATGAATCACAATGATTTTATCTATCATCTCAATGTAAAATAAAATTTTTTTTTCATTGTATCTTGTATGAGAATAGGATATTTACTAGGAAAAAAAAATTATATAAATAACTTAATAAATTATGTTATAATAATGAATAAATCTAAGTACATTTGCAATTAAAAATAGATATCATCTAAAATTAGTTGTTTGTACATGTAAAAACACAATATTTAGCAACTCCTCCTGAAGGTCGAGAACATTAGCAGAAAACCCTACTTAAAAGTTTTTTCTACCTGCCTTCTCCAAAATTAATTCATCGACGTGGCACTCTCAACTGCTCTACCAATGGCAGGTAATAAATTATGAATATATATATATATATGATCAATTATTAGAGTAATACATAATCCCTATAAATACGTAAAAACAATTAAAATTTCAAATTTATTATTCCCCACCCTCCCACACCCCCCCCCCCCCCCCCCCCCCCCCCCCAAAAAACAAAAAAAAAAATGATATAGAAGAATAGAACAGACTTTACCCCGCAAACAGCCTTAATGGATAGACACCAAAGCTTGCAGTGAATGCAATTCAGATTATATTAATGCCCAAAAATCCCCCCAAGACAAATGATGTGAACATTATGATTTTTTTTTCTCACCAATTGATTTAGCATAAAAACATTCACATTATTCTCTAATAAGCTTGAAATTATGCTACTTATTGCTTTAATTGTATCTTGTGAACCTGCCAAAGACAAGACTAGAGATTTGCAATAAATTATGATAACTAATTCGAAACCTAGGAACCTTTTGAATTCAGTTCTTTTATACAATTGAATGATGTTGTAGGTGAAGAGTAGAAAATGCATAATCCTACCAAATATATGTGCAAACATAAACACTATTACAAACAAAATTACAAACTTTAACATGAACATACACATAAAAATAAACAAAAATAAAATATATGCACCTAATATTGAATGTGAAAACTAGTCCAAAAATATTTGCATTAATATAATTTTATCAATCATCTTAATCTTAAATAAAATAGTTTGTGGATATTGTTAATTGTGTTAGGAATAGTATACTAGAAAACAATTATTTGAAAACTTAATAAATTAAGTGATAACAAATATATATATATATATATAAGTACCTTTTTCATTAAAAATAGAAATTATCTAAAGTTGATTTTTATGAAAATAAATCATCTAACATTGTGCATGATTAGAATTTTAAAATTAATTTGAAATGATTCGTTTAACATCTTTTTGTGACTATATACAACTACCACATGTACACTATAAAAAATAAAACTACTCAATTCCTCAAAATACCATATAAAAAATATCTCCAAACGTAACTTTTATAATTATTATAACCAAATTATAATGAAAGAAGAAAAAAAAAAAAAAAAAAAAAGCAAAAAAATATTCCTCAATTTTTGTTCAATTACTCTTAAAAGATTAACCCTAATTTTTTATTATTTTTCTCAAATCTATTCAAACAAAAAAAAAAAAACAAAGGAGCACCGATGATACTCATAAACCAGAAAATCTAGAAATGAAAATGGTTCCAGGATTTGGAGCTATCATGTACTATAGACCCATTTCAAGACTAGGAATAAAAAACACACACTCAAAAAGAAACAAGCTATCTATGTTGCAACTCCCATCAATATGGAGCTAGCAAAAAAGACTTAACACAATTTAAAGAGTGAATCTTACTCCTTTTCTGTGGTTCACTAACATGATAGTTATAGAAGGTAGAACTGATAAGGGCCACTACCAGGGGAAGCTTGATGCATTTGGAGACCTAAGGAAAAAATTAAATCGAGGCATTTTATATATTTATATATGAATTTTTTTAAAAAAAATATATTTAAATATTACTTAAACATTATTCTCTGCTTTTTTAGATGCAAAATTAATTATTAAATTTTTGCATTTTTGTTCTACTACCATTCATTTTTAATTGGTAATATAGTATGACTAATCCAAAACCAACTGTGATATATTTATAATGTTCTTTTGTTTCTACGGTCTTTCCTTTGTTGACTTGTTTGAAGCCAATTTTTTCTTTAATAGAAAGAAATCCACATATTTCACATTAATATATATGTTTACATTGAACTTGCAATGTAGATACATAAAAAAAGGTGATAAATGTTGTTGGAAAGAAAGAAAGGATGTGGATGAGAAGACATTCTAGTAGATTTTTTCGAAGGAAGTTTCTGGCATTTTGATTTTGATTTTTCCTTCAAAAAGTCTCGATTACATTGTTGTGAAGTGAAACCTTGACAGTGAAGGTTAGGGTTAATTTGCTATTCAAGAAAGGAAAAAAAGTTAGGGTCTGCTAGAGTAAGAGATATTGTTAAGATTGGAGAAAGATGTATCAAGCGACAATGATTTATTCCCACGTTTATAGGCAGCCCAAAGGCTACAAATACAATCCCAATTTTTTAGAATTTCGAGAATACTTTACTGTGCAAAGTTCTTTAAATTCCTACTCTTTTAAAAAAAAAAAGATGAAAATACTATATTAGATTTTTTTTTTTTTTATTTGTTTCTTTTTTTTTTTTTATATACAAGATAAAAATTTTGTTCTTACATAATCTAACTATCTAATTTAAGTGTATATGTATGTGAAACTCCCTCCTGGTAACCTGAACCTCAGCCTTTGCACCCATACTCCACAAATACCAGGAACCTCAGCCTTTGCACCCATACTCCACAAAGACTTATACTTGTGAAGTGACTATCACACCAAGAGTATGTAATATGTATGTGAAACTCCCTCCTGGTAACCTGAATCTCAGTCTTTGCACCCATACTCCACAAAGACTTATACTTGTGAAGTGACTATCACACCAAGAGTGTGTAACGATAAATTTTTTTAATATTATTTTATTATGAGAACTAGTAAAAATTTGATGTATCAATAATTCAAGATCCTGCCATATCATTATTCCACTATTCCATCCTAACTCAATCTTTCAAAAAAAAAAAAAAAACTCATATCCACGTTAGAATACTAAACAACGTGTAGATCCCCTCTTCTTCTTCTTTTTCTTTTTCTTTTTCTTCTTCTTTTTTTAAATTCATCAGCGCAAAAGGTCTCCTATATGAATCCAGGTTCATCAATGTTAATCTCTACATCAAAAAAAATCGTTAATAGGAGTTTTTTTTTTTTTTTTTTTGGGGGGGTTTTGTGGAAGACAAATTTAAGAATTTATTAGTGGATTGATGATGTTGTAGAATCTTAATCATTTATTTTTAAAAGAAGGGTGGGGATTTTTTTTTTTTTTTTTTAAACTTATTTAATAAAGTACGTTAAAAACTCTAGATGATCTCTCCACTTATGCTATAGCAACTTATGGTATCTTTCGGTGAGAAAACAATTTCACTTTTCAACGTGAGCATTTCCCCCGCAATTGGTTTATGTGCAATTTCTGCAATATGACACACCTGGCCCGATCAAAATCAACCACGTCAATTAAAATTCCAACTTAGGTCCATGTCAGCAAAACTAACAGAACTCTATCTTTCTCCGTCAACTTCTCCTTCCCTTCCTTCTCCAACGTCCAAACAAGGGTGACTTAGGCTGTATTCCGTTCGATAGAAAATGTTTCCTGACCATAAAATATATTGAAGTGAAAATATTTTCCATAAAGCAAAATATATTCAAGTGTTTGGATGTGCTCTTGAAAATGATAGGTCAAGAATGTATTGACCCCTTTGGTAAATTAATCAATTAATTAGCTAAGTGAATTAATTAGATTCAATTACATGCAATAAGCGCGGTAACACAAACAAATCACCAAATAACTAAATGCAACGGAAAATAAATTTGATACAGGTGATTTGTTTACGAATGGAAAAAGCCATCGAGACAAAATCCCACCGAGTGAATTAAAGGTCGTCACTCCCAAAAATCTACTATTATCAAAACAAGCAGTTATAAGTAAAAGAAATTCAAATACCTAATACCAACTTACAGTTGAACCCTTACCTCAATACCCAATTGGACTTATAATGTAGTGACAATCTCTCCTTTCAATGCATGGCTCCAAGTACGTGACTAACCAATCGATGCACGGATCCAAGTACGTGACTAACACACCAACTTGAGAAAGATGTTGGCTGCAAAGTTCTTCAATTCATCCAGACGATGAAAATCAAGAAACTCCTTAGTTACAAAACCCTTGGCGCAAAGACGCAATAGCTTCTACAAGGAAAAGATAATGAACTAGGGCAAATTTTCTCCGGTCACAATATGCATAAATAATCACTTTACATCAAGGTGCATCTGTTTGCAACAAGTGAGACGGGCCTTAAAATAATCCTTATATATGTCTAAGGTTGTGAAAAAAGAAACCCTACACAAATACACTTGAATATGCGTAAAAGCAGATCTAGAAATCTGAATTTCGTAATTCTCGATAGATACTGTTTCTGTCAAGCACAAGCATTAATCCTCGATAGATATCTATCTGTCAAGTTATCTGTCGAGATTTAATAAACAGCATTTCTTCACTTGTTTCTTGAATAAATTTGCATGGCTTCAATACCAAACTTGAACTCTTATTCCTTGAAGTATTAAATTCATCCTAGATCTACCCAATTACAAGTAAAGTGCGTTTTGTCAAAAAATTAACCAATTTACATAACATATGTTCTAACAAGTTCCACATATATCCTAACAGAAAATACTCCAGAAAATATTTTTAAGTGTTTGGTTATGTTCCTTTAAATACTGTAGAAACAAATTTTCTGCCGCTGATAACATGTTGCATTAGTGATAACATGTTGCACAACAGCTTAATTTTCATCAGATTCTGTAAGGCAGAAAATTGATGTGGCATGGCCAATTCTTCGTGAAGATATCTTCTTTAACAAGATGTTAACACCAGCCTATACCAAATTTTGAATAGCTTCACAGTATAATTAGTTTATCAATTACTTAAATTATAAACGTTTTGTCTCAATTATCCAGATTGTTGCAAATGAAACTTGTATATGCAAAGCTCAATTCCTGTATAATGGCCTAGTAATAGTAATGCAGAAGGAAATTATAATTAGAATCTAATGATGAAAAATCAAAGCCAAAAACAAGTATGAAGAAGACAGAACCACATATGACACAAAGGTAAATAGATTTTAGTGTATAGGATCAAAGTGTCCAAACCAAGTTCGCCATTCACAAGCTTCTTTAGAAGAGTGAGCTTTAACGTTTCAGATTACACAAGTCAATATAATTTTACGTTGTCCATGATATTCATAGGCTTCTGTAGGTAGTAACTATTAGAATTGGTTTGAACATTGCAAACAGATCTCTCTGTCTCTCTTTATTATATATATTTTAAATATTTGCTTTACTTAATTTCATGTCAATGAATCAATGATGCCACACATTTCTTTTTCCTTAGTTTTATCAAATTGTTATAGCCTGACTAAGGAAATATTAAGGCTCTTGGTGGTTTTTGCGAAGAGGATCAATTTGTTTTATCAAATTTATCCTCTCTAACGGTTGCATCAAAATCAATGTTCACAACAGTTGGGGGGGGGGGGGGGGGGGGGGGGGGGGGGGGGAGGGATGGTCCCATTTACTGCTACTAACTTTTGATTCATCCGCAAATTCCCAATAAATTAAACAGTCATTGTACAATTTTTTTTAATTTATGAAATTAAAATCGAAGTATCTAACACTTCCCTTTGGTTTTTGCTTTGGAAGCTTGTCCAGATGAAATCACTGCTCACTACCTGATAATTTACTAGTTTGTTACTAATGCACATGCATGAATCCTTTTAAAAATAAACACGATGCATAAATTCCTTACTAAAGTTGAATAATTAATGAGTATAGCCATTTGTCGCAAAGACAAGAAATTCACTTGAGGCAACCACGTCTTTTAGGACCCATCTTTTATTGTATATATATGATATAAATTTAGATATTAGATACTCTGGTGCTTTATGCAACTTATTTCAGACAAAATATACAAGACTGCAATGAATTCAACCGGTTTAAAGAAACGAACAATTCTAACAAGTAACAAACCAGTGTGAAATGGCAAAGAATCAGATGCTAAAAAAGAAGCATAAAGTTTTCCAACACTTTGAGCTTCTTCTACAAGCAAAACCTTTTTCTTTGGCTGAATACAAGCTTTTCATTTACTGGTTGAACTATAACTCATCCATGCCAGAGTAATAATGACGGAAAACACAGGAGAAGTCCCTAGTTTCATGGCCATCCTTGCAAAGCTCTGTATATCTGCAGGAAAGAATTGGTTCATCAGCTTATGATGATTCAACTTAACATGTTGCATTAGTAATTTCAAGCTTCACCGTCTTGTTTGTTCTTGTTGCACTATTGCATAGTTTTCATCAGATTCTATAGGGCGGAAAATTGATGTGGCATGACCAACCCTTTGTTCAATTTATCTTCTTTAACAAGCAAGATGTTAACACCAACCTATATCAAATTTTGTAATAGCTTCAGAATTTAATTAAAATATTAATTACTTAAAATTGTCACAACCATCCAGATTGCTGCAAATGAAACTTGGACATGCAACAGGTAGCTCAATTCCTTCAAAATGGCCTTGTAATAGTAATACTGAAGATAATTATAATAATAATTCAATAATGATAAGGTCAAACCAAAAACAAGTTCGTTCAGTTCCAATATTCAAGTTTGAAGAAGACTGCCCCACATATGAGAAAAGGAAAATGAAGTTTGAAAAAATTGCAGGATAATCTTGGTTGGATAGGTAATAATCACCAGTCATGGTCATGGAGGTTAGATAGAGAGGTTAAGTAGTTCAAAAATCACTCCAACTGATTTTTGAGGAAAGACCATTGTAGAGATAGCAAAGGTTTGATACCAATTTGTTGTGAATCTATCCAATACTAATAGGTTTATGCAAAATCAAAATAGAAAAAGCAATCACACAAGGAAGACAAAGTTTTTGTGGTTGAAGCCTTCGGCCTCCGTCCACAGGCAAAGTCAAAAAAAGAGTTTCACTAAGAAAATATAGATATTACAAAGGTGACATAAAACCGAGTCCAAATACATCCAAAGAGTTCTAAACCTGGTGCGTAAAGGATCAAAGTTGTGTGAAACTGACGTTTGGCCAGATATATATAGTTGACAGCAGTTGGTTTGTGCTCTCCGTGGAGGATACCCAATTCTATTAGCAGTAGGAAAAAGTGGTTTTGCTGTACATAGCTAGGACTTAGTGCTTTGTGCACTTCCATGTGCACTATTCATGCCACCAACTCAACAATCTTAAACTTTATAGTTGTGTACTCCACACAGAACAACAACTGAAAATGGGGGAGGAAAAAAGATGGAAACAACCTAACTTTATAGTTGTGTACTCCACACAGAACCACATCTGAAAATGAGGGAAAAAAAAAGAAGATCAAGAGACATAAAGTTAAGGAGATGGACTTCATTAAGTGGAATCCAAGTTTCTCTAGATTATTTAGGATAAACCACATTAGAATTCTGTCAATCTTGGTTGTTGAAAATATTTTAAGTATCCATGATTGCCACATCATTCTCACACACAAAGTCGCACTGTTATTGAAAACATAGTGGACTACTATTTTGACTAGTGTGACAGTCTCAACCGCTGGTAGTAGGGCTTAGAAAATGACAGTAGACCAAAGAAGGGGAGGTTTGTAAGCTCTATGGTCAATCAAAGGAGTAGCAGCTCAGCAGAACTATTATCTGTGTACTACCTTGTCTTGTACAATATTGTTCACCAAAGCCCTACAAGCTCCAAACGTGTTTGATAATCTCAAAATTATATTTAAAAAATCAACCTTTCTATCCTCATTTTTGGAGAACTAAAGAAAAAATTCAAAGTTGCATTTACACATGATTAATTATTTTAGTTCAACTGATAAAATCTCTGATGGTTGAATAAGAGATTTAAGGTTCAATTTCCACTTATACCAAAAACCGATTGGTGTCTTAGTCTGATGATAAAAAACTATTTAAGAACGAATGCCATAGATTGAAACTCTTTCAAAAAAAAAATTATTTTATACAAACATGTATCTGACGTTCTCCATACTCTATGTTTAGCCTCATAGTTTATTTCTTTTCTTTTATTTTTCTTTTTTTGGCCTCAAATCAACATATAAGTCATGCAAATTATGTACAAAAAGCATATGGGTTGGCCTCTGTATATTCATAAAAGTAGTTTAAAATAAAAGCAAATTCAATTGAGCTTAGTATGACTAGCTAGTTTGGGCTACAGCAATATGTTTTATCAATAATCCTCGTCCATCCCAGTCTTGGCTCTAGTCTAGAAATTAGACAATAATGTGGCGTTTGGTACGGGGGAATCCACATTACTCCTAGCATCCAGATTCCTATGAATGTGATTCCTTGCAATCTAGATGCCTAGAAATGTAGCTATTCGTATGTTTGGTTTCATTGAGAATCTTTTAAGATTCCTAGAAATGTGAGATGATAATGTTTAGTTTATTCCCAGAAATCTTAAATAAATTATTTATTTTTTCCATTCTATACGTAGATTTGAATGTGAACTACCAAGTACTTTAAAAAAAAAAAAATCTTCCTCTAAATAAATAATGAAAAACAAGATATAAGCTATTAATAATTTGATGAGCAACACACACACAACAACAAACGTGAATACCTAGCAATAATAGAGGGTCCCTTTCAAACTTTTTTTTTCCCACACGTGAAAACTAAATAGAATTTTGTTAAAGAATATATCAACAGAGTTGTTTATCCTGTTTATATTATGTTAGTTGCTTAAATGATAAGGAAAAATAGTTAAAATTATCAATTTATAAAAAATACAATTTACTTTAAACTTGGAAATTTGGATATCCACCTGTTTTAAAGGGAATCTACATTCCTACTGAGAGGGGTTTAAAGGGGGAATTTAGATTCTCATAGCATCTGATTCCCTTGCGTGATTTGCAACCAAATATGAGAATCTTTAAACATTCTTGGGAATCCTAAAACATTACCCCATGCCAAACGCCATATGAGTACAACATAGTTCAAGATATATTATTAGAATTACTCAATATGCAATGAAAGCTGACCGAAGTCACTAGTGATAAAATGATTATTAGAAGATCAGAAGCTGAACAATATTTGAAGCTAGAATTATGAGAATCCCGAATTGCTATACAAAGGAAAAAGGACTTACATCTCTAGAGCATGGGATGTTAATGGGCATGTTTTACCAATGTCTTTGGCTGATTCTGCTGCAAGGTTTAAGTCTTTAGCCTGCAGCACAAAGAAGTACCTAAAGATCAGATGCAAAGATTTAAATTACCAACCATTAGTCAGGTATGTTTCTAATAATATTTTATGACAAGAAAAACCAAGAATAGTCAGGCAGGTCTTTAGCCTACTTGACTCATCTTAGCTCTCAAATAAGCCCATCCAAGGATTAGGTGCCCCACTTTGAGTGATTGAGAAACCAAGTGAAGCAGAGAGTACAGGCACGCGACAGGTTTGGGGAGTAAATGACCATGTTATCTAAATTAACATAAATAAAGTCATCATTTTAAAAGCAAACAAGCTAAACCACTTACCATAAGCTTAGATGCAAACCCACCATCATAATTCCTAGAAGAGGGTGCTCCTTCCATCACTCCAGGAACTGGATTATAGCTGTCACTGTCATTTGCATGTCCTTAGTGTGTATATATATATATATATATTGATTAACCCAGGAGAAATGCAGATTTACTTAAATTTGAGCCATAAGGCTGACAATCTGATAATATGCCCCACTGGTAGAGAAATTCAATTACACTCACCTTCTATATCTCTCAAAACCACTATTGAACTACTGATATTCAATGACCTAGAAAAACCATATTCCTGATCTGTTTCTGTTAGTGGTGGTGAATGCTCAATAATTCAATATACATTGTTTGCCCACTTCTAACAGCATAGCTTTTGGGATAGATGGTTGCAAACGGTTTCTACAACAAATATATGGGTGTATTCATCCAAATTACTAAATGAAGGTTTTTTCCTACATCATAAAAGGAGAGGAGTCTGGGAAACTATGTTATGTGTCTCCAAGGTACCTTTAAAAAAAATAAAAATTGGGTTTATCATAAGCAAATTTTTGCCAACAAAGTTTTACTTTAAGGAAGAGGTTCCAATCTTAATTCTTTTTTGTTTAGCCGATTTATAACTTTAGTCACATTAAGATCATCTTTCAGCACAAACTTCAGAACTAGTTTAGGGTACTGGTGCTTCCATTGTAGTCTTGTTTGAGGGAGAGTATCAAATGTCACTAACAGATGAGTACAAAAGAAGTATTAAATACCTACTCCAACAGCGAGCACTTGAAGAGTTGAATACTTTTGTCAGAGTACTGGCAGAAATTCCCAGAGACTGACCAAGAGCAAGGGCTTCTGAAACACCAAGCATGCTAATAGCCATTGCCAAATTATTGCAGATCTTTGCGGCCTATACAACAAACCCATGCTCCAAGTATCAAATACTTGCAACAGATTCTGATTGGCTAAGAGTTAAGAACAAGATTCCAGAATAAGCAAAGAATAACTATATTTCCTTCATTCACAGACTATTACACAGGCAACATGGAAGTGTATGCTCCTGTGATGATTAAGGATGAGGAAAGGAAACCTGAGAAGAATGTCCTTAAACAGATATAATTTTGATCATTTATTTAAAAGTTTTCCATTTCTTTCCTGATGTACAACATTGAAACATCTCACTCTTGAATGGTGAACTACCACAAAAGCAAGCTGAAGATTTAAGCATGATGAGGTAGATTCTTTCAAATCACATTTCAGTTGAGACTAGGGTTGGACCCATTTGAGTTAATCAGTCATGCAGATTTCCATGTATGCATTGCAAGGACATTACTGATATCTTCTTATCTGAATAAATGTGTCAGGATGGGCATGCTAGATCAGACAGTAGCTTATAATCTCAAAACACAGAATACAATCAATGTTGTATTGTTGTTGAAAAGCAAGAGGTCTAGGGACCAATTATTATACATTCGGATGGTGCTAATCTTCTTTGAAGCTATTACAGGCCTAAAAGTTAATGTAGGTAAGAGTGAGATTGTTCCTGTTGGGAATGTTGGGAATTTGAATGCTTTGGCCTACCCTTTGTTGCAAGGTGGGCACACTGCCTATGAGATATCTAGGCATGCCTCTTGGGGCCCATTATAAGGACGTGTCGATATGGAATCCTATTATAGAAAAGATGGAGAATTGGCTATCTGGCTGGAAAAGACTTTATTTGTCAAAAGGTGGCAGGCTCACTTTGTTAAAAAGTACTCTCTCAAGCCTTCCCACCTACTTTTTATCTTTGTTTACTATCCCTCAGGCTGTGGCAGCTAGGATAGAAAGTATTGAGAGGAATTTCCTTTGGGGGGCCACAAAGGATGTTTTTAAATACCCTTTAGTTGCTTGGGATAAGGTCTGTTTGCCTATTGAGAGTGGTGGCTTGGGGATCCGAAGGATTGGGTTGTTTAACAAGGCCTTACTCAGGAAGTGGTTGTGGCGTTTTGGAAATGAAAGTAACAGATTATGGCATTAGGTTATAGCAACCAAATATGGTGAGGGGAAACGAGGCTGGTGCACTAGAGGGGTAAGAGGTTCTCACGGGTGTGGGATGTGGAAGAGTATCAAGGAAGGCATAGAGAAGTTCTTTAGTCAAATTTAGTATAATGTGGGGGAGGGTTGCCGTGTTAGTTTTTGGCATGATCCTTGGTGTGGGCCTATTCCTTTGAAGGAGCTTTTTCCTGCTATGTTTGCATGCTCCCTTTCTAAAGAATCATGGGTCTCTTACTTGGTAATTTCTAATTCTGAAGGAAATAAGAGCTGGAATTTACTTTTCCGTCATGGTCCTCAGGATTAGGAGGCAGACACTGTTTATTCCTTTTTTGAGCTTATTTATTTCTCTATACCGACGGGTGAGGGGGATGATCACTAGGTTTGGAGATTGACCACGTCTGGGGTTTTTGATGTGCGCTGTTTTTATAAGCTGTTATCTAGTCCTAACACTAAGGAATTTCCTTGGAAGGGCATTTGGTGTGCAAAGGTGCCTAAATGGGTGTCTTTCTTCCTATGGACAGTAGCTAATGATGGGATTCTTACCATTGACAATCTTGTCAAGAAAGGTCGGTTTCTGGTTAATAGATGTTGTTTATGCTACTGTGATTGGGAATCAGTGGATCACCTTCTTCTTCATTGTAAGTTTTCTCATGCCTTATGGAGCGAAGCTTTTGCAGTGTTTGGGATCCAATGGGTAATGCCAAGGTCAGTCAACTCTTTCTTCTTTATGTGGAGAAACTGGTTTGGAAGGCATCGTTCGACCATTTGGAATATGGTCCCGGCATGTTTAATGTGATTAGTTTGGCAGGAATGCAATACCCGCACTTTTGAAGACAAGGAGAGAACATTAGATCATATAAAATCTCTCCTTTTTGGTACTCTGTTTCTTTGGGCTCGTATTTGGGAGTACAAATTGTATTTCTTTATCTTATTTTTTAGCCTCTAGTTCTTGATTTCTTTGTATCTGTTTCTTGTTCAAAGTGTTCACTATCGTGAGCATGATGTTCAATTTTTTTCAATATAAAGTCTTATTACCTATCAAAAAAAAAAGCAAGAGACAATTTATGTTAGATTGCACCAGAGAATATCTGCAAAGAGAACCAAGCAAACTCAAGTGATCACAACTTCCATTACCACATGAATCATAATATTAATGCAACAAACCAAATGACCAATCTAAATGGATTCTTGGATACTATTAAGTGATTCTTTTAGCTGTCCATTGAACATACTGAGGTTATGCTAATCATATATTCTTATGCCACAACAATAAATCTTTCTTCATGATGGTTCCTAAATGCTAAAAGATGCTATATAGGACCTAAAATGATTTTTTTGGTATTTATTACAAAGTTATATGATTCATCACTCACTTATATCTTCCAAATAACTTTATTTAAACTCTCAATTATGATTAGAAATATGAGTATATGAAGCTCAGACACAAACAATGTTAAAATAAAGAACAGAAATAGTCAATATTGATGTTGGAATGCAGAAGCAAGAGAGAAAGAGGACTCAAGGGAATTACACAGTTCGGCCTGATGGCCTACGACCACAGGATAAAGTGTCAGCAGCTACATCCTTACTATATGATCGAGTGTGTGTTGCACAGAACCCAAATGAGGGTACTTATAAGTGCTAGGGTTAACCCTACATGGGCTTACAATATAATTAGGCCTCTTGGACCATTACACATTATTAGTCATAAACCCATATCTTAAACAAACAATACCTACTATAAGTCAAATTTTTATTAAATAAACAAAACCGCATGCTTTCAATATGGGATCTTCATTCTCTGATATAAGCATATTTAATAGCATCTCATCCCAACAATGTGCACTGACACGTATGCTTCTCTGTTAGTCCAAGTTTACTCAGAAAAGTAAGATCACCTCAGAAGGGAAATATAAAAAACTGTTTTAGGAGTGTATGCTGAGAGTTTTAAATTATTTCCCCTATCATTAATTTAACTTTCAAATACCCCATATGGAAATAAGTAAAAAAATAACATCAGAAAGTTAAAATCAAGAATGAATGAGAACTTACTGAACCATTTCCTGCTTTCCCACAATATATTGTGTTTGTGCCCATTGAAAGGAATAAGGGTTTTGCATCCAGAAAAGCTTCCTCAGATCCACCAACCTGGAATAATGCTAGCTTTTGTTCATAAGTTGATCATTATCAGAATACAAAATTTTGGTGCCTTCAACCTAACATGGCCTCCCCAACCTCTATACCATACAAATCCCCTACCTGTAAGCAATCCTCTTGTTTAAATGAAGAAAAAGCAATAATAGTAGCTAAATATAATTACAGAAAGAAAACCTAACTATGTAAAAATGTTGAACCATTGGTGTAACAGATTGTCATCTGTGAGAGAAAACTAATAATCGGGGACCATGCCATTAAAATTTATACTAAAAGGTGGCAAACTTTGCAACAAATGCAATATAATTTGAATTAGGGAATTTCTTAATGATTAGGCATAAATAAGTTGACTTCTGGTTAGAATTTTGATTCCACCAAATTGGTTAGCATTTACAGATACGTTACATTTTAATTTAAACTGATAGCAGGTTGCTAGATTAGCTAGGATTGCTGTTTATCAGATAGGAAAAATTTGAGATTAAATTCTAAACAAGCGATGGTTGGTGTAGGTGGTAGTTATGGGCCTACACCAAAGCCATGCATTTCCAGCTACAAATAAATGTAATGAGGATCCACTAAAGAAGGGGAGGGCAACAAGAAGCCATGGAGTTCCAGTTGAACAGTTCTTGATTCTAATTTTTTCTTTTTTTCTTGCTTCTAATTAGTTCATTATGAATTGTAATATGCTACCTTTATGGCCAAAAAACACAATATCCTGTGATGACAAGACTACTCTGACAGAACTAAAAAAAAACCATGAAAAAAAGGGAATAACTGTATCAGAGAAGCTCAGCTTGTTTACTTTCATATAGCCAAAAAGGTTGTCAGATGGGGTTCCAAAGGGGATCTTTTATGTGTCTTCTGAAGGGTAAGCTTGAGAAAAGGGGATCGCCTTTATATTGAGTGCTCTATCATTTGAAGATTACGGAGGTAGATCCTTTTGAAGTGTCTTTTTGATAGATGGTGAGTGGGTGGTTGAGCTCACTTGATTGATTGATACTCATTTTAAGTAATGGTTTCAGGCACACAATACATAAGCTTGCTTGGCAAGCTACTTTCTACCTTATTTGGAGTAATAGGAATGAGAGAACTCAAAGTGGTAGAGCTAGAAGTGATGAGGAGCTTATGAAATCTATTATGGCAGATGTATGGGGTAGGCTGTTGGTTAAAATTAAGGTGAAGAACTGAGTCCTAATTCAGGTTCTGAGCTGCTTGTAGAGAATTCCATATTTTGTTCTTACTTGATTGAGAGCCTATTTGTATATCAATTAGTTGAGTTGTAGATTCTGTAGTAGGTGTTCTGACCTTTGCAGTCCTGCTTACTGTTTGGTAGTTGAGTTCAAGTAAATATGGTTAAGTAGTTGAATGGCCTTGTAATCTAGTGTCCTTTTGTTTCTGTGTATCCTGCTATTGCAGATTGTATTTTTTGCTGATGAATGAATTTACTTATTCATCCAAACAAAAAAACAAAATAAAAGCCCAAAATGGTTATTATCAGTATTTCATTCCCTACTTTCTACTCATATACTGAGGTGAGATTATGTATATTAAGTAGAACTAATATACATCATTAAGAGAATAAGTCCAAAGTGTACTCACCAAGCAATGCAAGGTTTTCCCATCCTAGGACCATAATCATACTAGATGAATTAAATGTCTTGACTTTGAAGGACAAAAGTGGAATCGTACCATGAAAGTAAGTGTGCCAGCTTCTGCAGCAAGAACACCCCCAGATACTGGAGCATCTAACATGACAGGGGTCACCAAATTGTCTACAAATAATGAAATCTGTCAGTCCTTCTATATGTACAAGCACTAGGTAAGTCAAGCATATCTAAAGATAAAATCATGATCATATATCGAAATTCCACTTCCTCCCCTACCCAAAAAAAAATTAAATCAGAGACTCTCTGGTTCAAAATCAATATGAAGGCAGGTTTCACCAAAAGTAGTTCATTAGAGATAAAATCATGATCATATATCGAAATTCCACTTCCTCCCCTACCCAAAAAAAAATTAAATCAGAGACTCTCTGGTTCAAAATCAATATGAAGGCAGGTTTCACCAAAAGTAGTTCATTAGAAATGCCAAATTGTTAAGATGAGTCTATGCTACAAAAGATTATAACATACTAAGTGATCCATACTTTTAAGGTAGGGCTATGTTTAGAGTACATAATCATGACAGCACCAATGCATGAATAATTGATTTCTCAGTAGATGCAGTCCTTTTTAGTTCCATTCTGTATTTTCCTCTTTTCCAATATCAACTGATATCTTGGTTTATATCTCTTGACTAGTTAATAGACAAAACTCAGTAACATTAGAATTGATTTTGAATATTTCATCTATCACATTATCCATTTTAATATGTATTAGGTTACTAGTTAAAAGCTTCAAAAAAGAATAATTTAAAAAGCATCAAAAAAGGTTACTAGTTAAAGGTAAGTCAGTCTCTGTAATTGTTGCTCTCAGCTTGGTATTAGAGAGTCACTAGTTCTAAGACCTAGTCCCCTTTCCAGGATTGTATGTAAGTTCATGACATTGGTGTTTTCCAAGTGTGTTTCCTATGTCTTATTTTGTAACTCCTGTTATGTAATTCATTTTTATGATTCCTTCCACTCCATTCTTGTGTAGGTCCCGTAGGATCTTGAATCAAGGTGCAAGAGAGAGAGAGAGAGAATAGAAAGAAGTTTGAAGAGTAATCCATATCCCTGTTATGTGGATACACTGCTTTATAGCCAAAATAACAGCCATCTACACACAGACAGGACAAGATCTTGAAAAGTTGCTAAATTATAATAAACAAGATTATAACTAACATATACAATGGCAAGCATCACAAATGACTGGCAGGCAAGTCAAGTTAAAACATAGTGTGCTTAGTACTTTGATTTACTATTTAGTGTTACCTTTCTTTCCCTTTAAATTACATTTAGATACAGTCACAGAAAGCTTTCTCGATGTTTGTGGATCAATAGTAGATGAATCTATTAATAACCATGGTCTTAGGAGATTGCCACCTTGAAGCAAACCTTTTGGTCCAGTGAAAACATCAAATACCTACATAAATTCTATCAGTATGTTGATTCTGGCATCAAGACCAAAAAAAAAAAAAAGAGGTTCATTCTGTCTACGCAGAGTTAATGACAATGACCACCTTGGAAGTAAGAACCATTATATAAATATAAACAAAACACATTCAAGACCATACTCTAGTGTTATAAACTCAAAACTCAACCTATCAAAATTTGAGTTGGCGCTCGGGTAGAAAACATTATAGCACTCACAAAGACATCTTATAAGCAGTAATAACTAAAATGAATGATTATTGCAAACCCAGGAATCAGCCTCTCAAAAACAAAATTGGGAGGTAAGGCTATCTACCAATCATCTCTCCCACACCCACACCCCATAAAAGTGGGAGTTTTGTGCACTAGGTGCATCCATTGTAATAATTATTTCAATCAAATCCCAAAAATATGTAACTTTCTATTTATCTGTATTAATATTTGATTTCTGAATGGTTCTTCACATTGTGCTCTCTTGTTGACATCATTAGCACAATATGTACCCATACAGTAATTTAATTCATAAATGACTTGTTGGTACAGTTTACATACAAAACTGTAGCAAAGCTGACAGGTACTTTGGAGCCAAAAGTTATGATATCAATATTTTCTTCTTTTTAGAGGTGTCATCTCCTAGGTGTTTTGTATAATACAGTAGAGATCCATGGCATCTTCAATATTTTCTTCCTTTCTTGGTTAAAAAAAAATTCAAAATAGCCAGACAGGCATCATTCATGTACACTGAATTTTACAAGGGATGTATTAATCAAGAAAAGTAGTGGAACTTCCACTACTTTTCTTGATTTGTTCTTCTTCCACTGTGGAAGAAGAACAAACCAACGAAGAGATCCTTCAAACTAAGAAAAATAAAAAATGAAGGTACATAGTGAATACTATTATAATTAAGATGGATAGGTCCTTCACACAATGTAATTTTTCTTATTTTGATTATATATTCAAGCATCTTCAATGCATATGCATGGACTTGATACGGAAGCTAAGCAGCAAAAATGAAGCTTTATATTGTCCACCAAATATAAAACATCACATTCATATTTTAGTTGTATATTAAACAAAAACTAATTTCAAATGGTGATAAATTTCATTAATATAAGAACTTTTATTTCTTTTTTTGCTTGTTAGAACTCACAAAAGTTGAAGATAGGTAGACTTTCTTTAGACACTTGGAAGAAATAAAGAAGAACAGCAGTGCAGGCAAAGCATGCAATACGGTGTCAACAATGAGGATATAATTCAGTGGGTTTTGATGATATAGGGCAATTGACTAGGTACATTGCTGTCACCCAGAAGATTTTAAAATCAAAATAGGCTTTCACTAAGAATCAGGTACAGGACATTATCATTTGCAAAGTTGGATAGAATACCAGGGTCCTATAAAAATAGTTCCCAGGTACTTAGGGATGAGCCAGACTAAAATACAGTGTGAAACTAAATTACTGAGTAAAGATAATATTCCAAATTAATTATTGGACATATATTTAGAATCTGAAGGTTTGGGGACAAGCCAGACTAAAATTCAGTGTGAAATTTTAAGTGGGATAAAAAAGAAATCAAGAAATATTGATAATGATTATGAGATGGCTAACTAATATTAAATAACAATTTTATGACTTATCAAAAAATATTTTGGATTTAAATTACATAATTGAAAGGGAAACTTGATTAGACTGAATGGAAGTAATCCACAAAATATATATTCCTTATATTAAATAATGAAAAATTCACATTAACATCCAAAATAGGTGATGGCAAACATTTGAAGAAGATTAAGCTTTAACTTTGGTGAGTTACTACATTATGGAAGACCGTGGAACTAAGCGATGCAAATAATAGAATTGAATAGGTGTATGCAAAGAGAAAAAGAATGAAACTATAGAAGTATAAAACTCACATGAGATGAAGAAGGCAACATTGTTATTACAACATCACTTGCTTCTGCAACTTCAAAAGGTGTTTCTTTTGTTGGAACTCCCATGTCAGAGAACTTCTTCATGGCATTACAATTTCTGAAAATCAACCAAACTTTCCACATTAATTCACATTAGATATGTGCATGGTAATCTTTTCATCAACGGAACAGCCCAAATTAAATTTACAGCACACTTGAAACGGCTTCACTGCCATGAAGTAAATGTTCATTGCCCTCATTTTCTACATAGCATGATGTGAATTCTGCACTGACTTGAACATTTCTTATTGTACAACAAACGAAATAACTAACTGAAATCCAAACAAATTGAAGAACTCAAAATACTAACTTGAGGAAAGGAAAAGATTCAAGTACATTACATGTCATGAACAGTCACATTGTATCCAGCCTTCACTAGATTATTCACCATTCTGGAGCCCATATTTCCCAGCCCAATGAACCCAACACTCTGTAATACATAAATAGTTTGAGAAATTCTTAAACAACTCTGCAAAAAAACTCACAGGAAAAAAAAAATGCCAGATTTTCAACTGGGTCGTGCTAAAAACCCTTGAAGCAATTATAAATATTTTAGAGCCTTAACTTTCATACCCCAGAAAGCCACAACCCACAACATATATAATCATCAAATCTTTTCACAAAATTCAAAGGAAATAACAGAATGAAATTGCAGAATTCATTGTTTAACATAGAGCTAACTCATTTAGGCTGCCTTAATTTACAATCAACTGTATATGGTTGCACTTATATCTCAGCAGAGAAGAAATTAAGGACCCAGAAAAGGCAACGGTTAGAAGAAAGAGAAGAAAGCTTTACCTCAAACTGGGATGATGAAAAACTGCGTATTGAAGAAGAAGAAGAAGAAGAAGAAGATATAAGAGAAGATTTGTGGTTGGAAAGAGAAAGCAGTGCTGCTCTCACCCTGCAAATCGCCATACTCATCATCTCATGAACTACCACTACACTTTGTGCAGATAAATACGAACAAGAAGCTCACTTCTATTATTATACCAATTTGTAATAGAATAGTATATGATTGTTTATTCATAAAAGATAATGTCTATTTCTTGCCAACTCTTTTTTTTTTTCTATTCTCTTTTTGGAAAACTCGGGGGGTGATTTCACTCGTGGAATAAAAAGGGTACTTCAATTCAATCCAAGACTGTAAGAAGTGAAAAGTTTTGCTTTCACTTTATGGTTTGTTGTTACAATGAAGACTAAGATTAGGACACACTGAATTGTGAATAGCAAACCCAAGACAACATGGGATAAAGATAGTAACATGACTGAAGAAATTAATACGGCCCCAGTTCTTCAATTCAATTCAAAGTAATTCAATTATGGACTTTCGTTAGTGGCCGTCAAAAAACCCCGGTTTTTGCAAAATATAGGATAAATTGCAAATTATACTCAAAATTTGGGAGGTTTTGGATTTTATATTTTGAAAATTTAAAATTTAGATTTTATCCCCCTAAAATTTGAGGGAGTTGAATTTTACACTTTGACGTTTTAGAATTTAGATTTTACCTCATAAAACTTGGAGATGTTTGGCTTTTATACTCAAAATTCTGAAACTTGAAAGTGTAAAATCTCAACACCTTCAAATTTTAGGAAGTAAAATCTAAACACCCCAAATATTAGAGGTAAAATCAAAATTTTGAAATTTCAGAATATAAAATCAAAATACCCCAAACTTCATGGCTAAAATTCAATTTTTGAAACTTCAGAGGATAAAATCCTAATTTTGAAACTTCTGGATGTAAAATCCAAAAACTCTCTAACTTTAGAGGTGTAATTTACAATTTACCTTAAAATCTATGTAATGAAATTTTTAGAATTCTTAGTATCACTCCTTTTAAATTCTCAATTGTTAAATAAAATTATTGGTTGTCAATTAAAATCTGAAGACACTTCTAGTCATAGTTTGGTAATCAAACCAGTCGGTTCAACCGGGAACCAGGCACTAATTCAGTCTAACAAAAAAACCCTAAAATCGGTCAAAATCGATCAAAAATCGAGTAAATCCGAGAACTGTGACCAAAATCGGTTCTTTGACCGTACCGATTTTTAAAACCATGCTTCTAATATAGCATTCCATCTACAACCAATATATATATATATATAGAGAGAGAGAGAGAGAGAGAGAGAGAGAGAGAGAGAAGCATTTCATCTCCAACAAAATATATTTGGTGAAAATACAATGTTGGTCCATGAAGTTTGTCTATTGTGCGTTTTTGGTCCCTTAAGTTTCAAGTAAGCATTATTAGACTCTGAAGTTTAAAAAATGAGCATTGTTTATCTCTCCATTAACTTTCGTTAAATTATTGCTTATATAACAGAACAATGACATGGCACTTTTTTTTTCATGTGGCAGCTTATTTTGTTTTAACAAAAAAAAAACAAAAACAAAAAAACAAAACAAAACAAAACAAAGCAAAAACAAAACTACACTCATAACTCTAACTCGTTCTAATTTGCATCCTAATTATTCACCGGTCTCAAGAAGCTTGGCAATGTCTCGGCATATTGTTTTTATCTAAATCTCTCTTATGTTCCTCAAAAAATTTATCTAAATCTCTCTTACTATTCGTCAATTTCAAACCACATATTATTCAAACAATTCACAATCCCTTGATCTGATTTGGTATCATACAATGAAAACTCGTAATTAATAACTATATTGTGATTTATGTCCAATGCTTGTAAACAGGAACATCATCAACCACAACAACAACAACAACAACAACAACAAAAAGTTTTGGAATTAATCTAGGAGAGAAAAACCATTTGGCAGTTTTATTCTTTGTTGAAAAACGATTACCAATTGAATACCAAATGGAATTTAAGACTTGGAAGTGAAAAACAGTAAGGCAAATTCCAAATAAATTCAAAGAAAGTACATCCACTGACACCTTTGCATACGTAACGGCGCGTTGCTACTCTGGTGTGCATTCCATACTTCCATCTCGAGTATGATTTCATTCTGAGGAAGTAGTCAACTACCAAGGTCTTCCAAATTTAGGTATAAATTAGGGAAAAGAAATTTTAACCACATGTTTGGTTTTTTAATAAAAAATAACTTGCCACATGGGAAAAAAATAAGTGCCATGTCAATGTTCTGTT
This sequence comes from Quercus gilva, assembly GCA_023621385.1. Lineage (NCBI taxonomy): Eukaryota > Viridiplantae > Streptophyta > Magnoliopsida > Fagales > Fagaceae > Quercus > Quercus gilva. Next base: position 72,475,459 of record CM042477.1, on the reverse strand, counting down.
AAACACATAAGCAAGAATTTAATAGAAATTAATAGAAGGACCAACAACGCCCATTTTTTAAACTTCAGGAACTAATAGCACTCACTCGAAACTTAAGGGACCAAAAGCGCACAATAGACAAACTTCAAGAACAAACATTGTATTTTTGTCAAACATATTTTGTATATATAGTGTCACGCTCCGAACCTAACTATAAAGATAGGCACGTGACAACCGCCGCGTGCTTATAAAGTAAGCACCTTACAAGTGTACAAGACCTTCTTAGCAACTAAAATTTATCTTTAAAAATTAAATCAAATAAATCCAAAATACCTCAATAATTTCTTTATGAATAGATCTCCAATAATTTAGTAGGAACAGAATTCAAACCTCATGTACATAATGCCAAATGGCCAATAAATATAAAACTATTAGAAGACTATCCAATCCCAAAATCACTAAACTTCTTTTCCTGCTCACAACACAACATCAAAACTCCCAAAACTTACTATTCTTCACAATCTGAAACTGAAAGAGAAGTGAGCTAACAACTCAATAAATAATCAAAATCCTAATAAGTTCTATCAAGCAATAGATCTGTAAAATAATAAAATGTAATATGTGTTTTCAAAAGTTATGATATACTATGGGTTTTCAAAAATAACTAAAGAAGTTTCATAGTCCTAAAAATAATAAGTTGCAAATAGATCACATACTTTAATCTTACAAATATATCATAGATGGTTTAGAAAGTAGTCAATTTTTCATATATCAAAAGCTATAACTTACAATAGGTTCCAAAAATACATAAACAGTTTTAATGTCTCAAAATAGTTCAAATACTCAAACATTTCCAAAATCAAATATGTAGTTTTAAGGACTCAAAATAGTTCAAATATTCAAACGTAATTCATATTCTTAACAAGCGTATGACTATGGTCACGTTATATCCCCGTGACTAGGCATCAAAATACTAATGAATAACCCCCATTGACTGGGTATCAGAGTACTAATGAATAACCCCCATTGGCTGGGTATCAGAATCAATTCATAATCAGATTGTCCATAATCATATATATGAAATCATAATTTCTGACAAAAATATATCTTATTCAAGCATGTATATAAAAATCATATACTTAGTATTAAAATATATTTGTAATAATCCTTTACTTGAAATCAGTGATACTACAGAAATAAAAATTCTAACAATTATAAAAAAATTCTGGCAATTGAAAATAAATTAATATAAGCAAAATAAAACTCAATTAAGATAAGGTTACTTACCTCTAAAAGCCATATCAAAAGAAACTTCTCTCTAACACTTCCTCTAAAATCCTTAGATATCACCTAAACAATTTTTCAAATATCATTTACTCAATAGTCTAATATTTTTAAATAAAACTTATATGAACACCCCGACCAGAAGAGAGACTGTTAAAAATATCCACTAATTTTCCACAATTATCACATAGTTAAAAATCCACGTATTCATAATATATATATATTTCTACTAACAGTGCCTAGGGATAAAGCCTATAGATACACCATACATATAGCCATATAGGGTCAAAAGTACACCACCTAATCCTCTATACGTGTGCCAATATATATATATATATATATATTAATCCCCATTCACCCCTAGTTCTCTTCGAGATGAGGACAAAACTAGGAAAAAGGTACTCTATTCTACATCATACAAAATCAAGCCTACACAGACACCATTACCTTTCGCAATTCGTCAAAACCCCAATTCGGTAAACCTATGTAAAATCGGACCCAAGAGCCTTCTTTTACACTTAATGCAACACAGGGCATAGAGAAAATAAATCAAATTCCTTCTTCGTTTACATCGTTAATTTCATTGGATATATAAATAGTCTCACTATTGGCCAAAATACTCACATAAAAAAATATTTTGATTCTTCTTTTACATCGTTAATTTCATTGGATATATAAATAGTCTCATTATTGACCAAAATACTCACATAAAAAAAATATTTTGATTCCACATAAAGCCTAAATTTGACAAAAAATGAGATTTCTTAGGTCTTACCTCAAGTGTGCCGTCAATCTTTCACTACTTGAACAAACTTTGAAGTCCTCCTCTAAAATATCTATCGTTATACTCTAACTTAATTAGCTTATATATAGCTAGGGTTTCAACCTAGTTTTCTAAAATCTCCCACAGTAATATTAATTATAAAATTGACCCCACAAAAGATTTACTTAATTACCCTTCCTTTTAATCTTTTTTTTTTTTTCGGGGTATTACATATAGCATCTCATCACACCAAGAATGAGTGGTGTTCCTAAAAGAATATATATATATATATATGAGTGGCAAATAATTGAATTAACTTGAGAACCGTCGTGAGTATCAGTTAGCTCAACTAGTATAGTCTCTGATAGTTGAATAAGAGATATTGGATTCAATCGCCACTTACACCAAAAACCAATTAGTGTCTTGGTCTGATGATAAAGAGCTATTATCAAGACCGGACGCCATAGGTTAAAAATATCTCAAAAAAAAAAAAATACTTAAGAACCGTCTAATAATAAGTTCAAACCTCTTCTATGGGTAAAAATTTGCCTCTTGAAGGGATGATTTTAGGCCTCCTTGAACTCATCTCTTAAGATGATTTTATGAAATGGTTAATTGAGAACTATTTTTCTTTTTCTTTTTTAAAGTGCTATTTTGTCTTAAATTATTATTATTATTATTATACACATAGGGTTGGATTCAAATTACACCTAATATAACTCTAAACAATGTTACACCACGCTATAACTTGTTATAGAATTCATATTTTGAAAATTTCACAATAGAATTATATGTTCTTAATATTCATGCCAATTTTCATGTCAATTGGATATTATTTACCATTCGATTCATAAACTCATCTTTTATGTATTATTATAATCTATAAAAACTTGAATTTAAACAATTGATTGATGACATAGTTGTTAATCTTTGATCACCTTGAAACTTTGCAAGCATGGAGAATATACAAAAATAATTTAATCTAACGATGGATAAATGGATTTGTTAAAATTCGCATCCAATTAAAAAATATTGAGTGGTGTAACTTGAACCCAACTCATATATATATATATATATATTACATATTACATACATATAAACCCTAGGATTCATAAATTAAATCCAATACTTAACTAAAACCATCATGTAGGTGTTGCTTATTTTGAAAAATTAATACTTGGATGACAAGACCCCAATTTAAGGAAAAATCCCTTTCAATTATAATCCTAAAATTAAATTAATCACAAATCTTAGTTCATCTCATCAAATTGAAGGTTTATGCTTGTAAATGGATGCGTAAACTTCATATGTGCACTTTAAATTTCATAGAAAAACATTCATATCATTAAAACCCCAAAATTTGGCCTAGTCCTAACCTTAATGTTTTATTCTTTGATTACTTTAAAATATTTTATGATTCACCCAATTGCTATCACAAACCCTACTTAGATGCTCTAGTTACATATGAAAACTATAAACAAAAAGGTTTCTCTGTCACTAGGAAAGTAGGTTCTCCCTCTTCTCCTAGGCAGTAGAATTGTTTGTTCCTTCTCGTAAGGATTTTCTTCCCTCAGTAACAACGTTACGTGTAGGGCTAGTGGGTTTTTCTTTTTGGGGTTGGGGAAACAGTATCTTTTCTTGTCTTTTTTCTGGCTGCTACCTTCCCTCCTTTACGTTATCCTTTTGCCTCTTTTACCTCTTTTTTCTCCCCTGTTTTCAAACCTCTCTTTGCACCGTGGATGATCTCACAAAACAATGGAACTGCCTATCACTTTCAGAGAGGGAAGGTGATGACCTATGCATTAAAAAAGATCGACGTTCTCAGGAACACATTATAGCAGCACTGTTTTTTACACGGCGAGCATTAAGCACAGAAGCAGTGGCTAGGACGTTCAAGCCACTCTAGCGGGCTGAGAGGGGTTTTAAAATTCAAAGAGAAGGAGACCACAAACTTCTCTTCATTTTTGACAACCAAGAAGATGTTGACCGAATTTTAGCTAATGAACCTTGGAGTTTTGACAAGTCTCTGGTGGTTCTGCAGAGATATGATAGAAACTCACCCATCGAAGAGCTCAGTTTTGATAAAACAGATTTTTAGGTGCAAGTCCATAATATTCCCATCAGATATAGAACCAAATTGGTGGCTGAAGACATTTGTGAATCAATTGGTACAGTACATCGCTCAGACGAGAACTCGGAGGGTGGGGGTGGAAGTTTCATGAGGGTTAAAGTTACTCTCGACATTTACCAACCCCTGTGTAGAGGTCGTGTCATAAAACTTAAAGAGGGAGGAAAGGTGTGGGTGAATTTTAAATATGAGCGTTTGCCAAACTTCTATTACTGGTGCGGATGTTTTGACCATAGTGACAAAGATTGTGATCTTTGGATCCAAAGCAAGGGGACCTTGCAACCTGCTTCTCAACAGTTTGGCTCATGGCTTCGGGCAATACCAAGTGCTTCCTCAAACAGTAGAGTAATCTGAGTATCGGGTTTCTATGAGGATCGAAAGGAAAATCTCTCAACGCGGCGAAGGAGGGAGGAGAGCCAGAAACCAATCCCAGTTGTTACACCAGAGGCAGGGGATCAACCAAAAAAGGAAACTCAAAATATGGAAGTTGAAGATACGGGATTTTCTGGTATTAATTCAGCTGACTCCACGGTTTTGAATAAGGAAGGGGAGCAGAGCATACAGGTAAACGAGATTAATGGAGATTTTTTTTCCCAACAATTACGAGATATTGATAAAGAGATTGGATACAATGAAAACCCCTTACTTTCAGCCACAGATATTGTATGCAATAACCTCACCTCTGATGTTGCACATGACAGCCCACGTGAATCTTCTAAAGGGGCACGTGACTCATTTAAGGTCCACACTTCACCTCTAAAAAATATTTCAAATGTCTCTGATCTATTTGGTGTTGTAGCTAAACCTCCATGCTCGACGTGGAAGCGGCTGGCACGCCTCTCAGTCAACTCCCAAGCTACACCAGATGATTGTATTGGCTGCAAGTGCCCAGTTGACATGGTTATTGATCATTACGAGTTACCAAACAAGAAATTGGTGGTTTCAAGCAATGATAAGGAGAACTTCCCTGTATTGGCGGAGACTGGTTTCCAGTCCCGCCAGTCACAATGAGTTGCATAGTTTAGAACTGCCAGGGGCTTGGGAACCAACGCGCAGTTCAAGAGCTTATGGATTTAGTGCAGGCAAAAGCTCCTTTACTCGTGTTCTTAACCGAAACATGGGCGGACGAAGCTAGGCTAAACTACGTTAAAGATCGCATTCATTTTGATCAGAAGTTTTTTGTAGAAAGAATAAATAAAGGTGGAGGATTAGCACTGTTTTGGAGAGATGGAATTGAAGTAGATGTAGCAACCTCTTCGCTGAATCACATTGATGTCACAGTCAACAAAAGTTCAGACAAGCCTTGGAGATTTACGGGCTTCTACGGCAAACCCGAAACACAGAAGAGGTTTGAATCATGGGACCTTCTCCATCACCTTCACCATCAAAGCTCTCTTCCTTGGCTGTGTGCCGGAGATTTTAATGAGTTAGCAAAGCAATCCGAAAAGTCCGGTGGTAGACTAAGACCTTCCAACCAAATGCAGCAATGTAGAGAAACACTTGATGAATGTGGATTTATGGACCTAGGCTATGTGGGTTTTCCTTTCACATGGAGTAAGCACTGGCAGAATGGTTTTTCTTTGTGGGAGAGACTAGACAGAGCTATAGCTTCTCAAGAGTGGTTCTCTTCTTTCCCTGGCACTAAGGTGCATCATATAGACAGCACTACGTCTAACCATAAATTCTTGTGGATTGAGATAGCTGATCTGGACTTCCAACGGAGGAAAAAATTATTTAGATTTGAGGAAATGTGGCTTGCAGATAAAGGGTGTGGGGAGATAGTTGAAGGTGTGTGGTTATCAAACTTTGGTGGAGCTGAAAATACACAGGTGTTGAGAAAGATTGATTCGTGTGGTAGGGAACTTACAAAATGGAGTCAAGAGCATTTTGGCTCAATCCGTAAGGAACTTGACAGAAAAAGAAAGGAACTAGCCCGACAGGAGAGGCTTGCGCTTCAAGGAGGCAATGCAACCTGTTTGCTTGCCATTCAAAAAGACATAAATTACCTAATGGACAAGGAAGAACACATGTGGAGACAGAGGTCCAGGACGGTGTATTTGAAAGATGGAGACAGAAATACCCGATTTTTTCATTGTCGAGCTACCATTCGCAAGAGGCGTAATACTATTTCAGGAATTAAGGATAGGTCCAAATAATGGTGTACTCAGGCAAATCAGATTGCTAGTGTCTTTGAAGAGTATTATAAGGATTTATTCACCTCAGCGAATCCTGAAAGTGTACCTACTGCCCTTAGCTCCATTCCTCAGTTGGTGACAGATGAAATGAACTCCACCTTGACTGAAAATTTTCAAGCTTGGGAGGTTGAATGTGCTATAAAGCAAATGGCGCCCCTCAAAGCCCCGGGACTAGATGGTATGCCCCCTTTGTTCTTCCAAAATTACTGGGACTTGGTAAAAGGCGACATCACAAACACCATCTTAAATTTTTTAAATTCGGGCTCTTTACCTTCACCTATCAATCATACTTTTGTTACCTTGATACCAAAAGTAAAAAATCCGGAAAGAGTAACTGAATTCCGTCCTATAAGTCTTTATAATGTACTCTATAAGATTTTTTCGAAAGTCTTAGCTAATAGATTAAAAAGAGTTTTACCTCTTATTATATCTGAGCATCATAGTGCATTCTTGAAGGGTAGACTGATAACGGATAATATCTTGGTTGCGTTTGAGATATTACATTAAATGAAAAATCACAATTCCGGAAATACTGGTTTCATGGCTCTTAAGTTAGACATGAGCAAAAATTATGATTGGGTGGAATGGTCTTTTTTGAAAGATGTTATGATTAGGATGGGTTTCAATGATAAATGAATAGCCCTTGTGATGGAGTGCATTACATCTGTTTCTTACTCTTTGCTTGTGAATGGTGAATCGCATGGACATATCATTCCCACTAGAGGTATTCGACAAGGGGATCCCCTCTCCCCATACCTCTTTCTTTTGTGCTCAGAGGGTCTTCATAGGCTCATTCAGGCAGCAGCCAATAGTGGGGATATCAAAAGTGTCTCAATTTGCCGCAGCGGTCCAAAACTAACTCATTTACTCTTTGCAGATGATAGTCTCCTTTTTTACAGGGCTACCAAACCTGAATGCCAAAAGGTTCTTGAAATACTCTCTACTTACGAGAGGGTTTCGGGTCAAAAGTTAAATAAGGAGAAAACAGCTTTGTTCTTTAGCAAGTCCACCCCTTTGGAAGTGCAATCCGAGATAATGGAAGAGCTTGGAGTATCGGAGTTGAAACAATATGAGGCTTATTTAGGTCTACCGGCTTTGGTTGGAGGAAACAAGAGAGCTAGCTTTGATAATTTAAAACAAAAAGTGTGGAAAAGATTGCAAGGGTGGGAGGGAAAATTATTATCACAAGCAGGAAGAGAAGTCCTAATCAAATCCGTCATTCAAGCCATACCGACTTATGCGATGAGTTGTTTTAAATTACCAATCACCTTATGTCATGAGATTGAAACTCTTGTTCGGAAGTTTTGGTGGGGTCAACGGGGTGACCGGAGGAAAGTTCATTGGGTTAGATAGGAAGAGTTGTGTAATCATAAAGACAAGGAGGAATGGGGTTTAAGGACCTCACTGTGTTTAATGAAGCAATGTTGGCAAAACTCTCATGGCAGCTCCTCCATGATGATAATTCTTTGTTCTTTAGAGTGTTCAAGGCGAGATTTTTTCCAAATGATACTTTTTTGGAGGCCAAAGAATCAACCTCTGCCTCATATGCATGGAGAAGCATCCTTATTGGTAGGGATGTCATTTTAAAAGGGGCTTTGTGGAGGGTGGGAGATGGCAAGCAAATTAAAATTTAGGGAGACAATTGGCTACCAACAAAATCCCAGCCAAAGGTTACTTCCCCAATGATATTTGGGCAACAAAATTCCTCAGTGGAAGTGTTGATAAATCAAGCAACCCGTAGGTGGAGGGATGAGGTTATTGACCACTGTTTTAGCTTGGCAGAGGTAGAGGTGATAAAGGGTATTCCTTTAAGTTCAACTTCCCAGCCAGACAAACTTATATGGCCCTTTACTTCCACGAGTCAGTATTCTATTAAGTCAGGGTACAGATTTCTCTTCGAAGACAGCAGGGCACAACCACAATCAAGCTCTTCTTCATCCCAGTTTGCGGGCTAGTGGAAAAAGTTATGGAGAATGGAGATCCCAAACAAATTGAAAAACTTTGTGTGGCGCACTTGTAGAGAAGCTCTCCCAACGAAAGCTAATCTGAACAGGTGAAGAATTGTTCCTGATGGGATGTGCGAAAGGTGCAAGAGACACAACGAGGACAGCTCACATGCTTTATTTTTTTGTTCTGATGTGCAGGTGGTTTGGGCCTCGGACTCACAATGGCAGTGGCTGACAGCAATGCAGGGACAGACGGCGAGAGAGATCTTTAAGCATGCTTTGGAGGAAGACAAGGATGCTGCTCTATTAGCATTCACAAGTTGGGCAATATGGAACATAAGAAATCAAGTTCAGGTTGGCCAGCAAGCATGTCCACCGAACCAAATTCTGAATATCTCAAAGGAACGATAAGCTGAATTTCAGCTCCTGCACTCAAGCAATCTGAAGCAGCAACACAGAAAACACACGAGATGGAAACCTCCAGCGGAAGACGATCTCAAGGTGAACTATGATGGCGCAATATTTCAAGACCAGGGCAGAGCAGGTATAGGTGTGGTTATACGCAACTCAGAAGGTGAAGTTATGGCGTCCCTCTCACAGCAAATACCTTTGCCAACCACAGTTGCCCAAGTTGAAGCAATAGCAGCACGCAGAGTTGTGAAATTTGCAAGGGAGCTAGGAATTACTCGAGCTATTATAGAGGGTGATTCAGAATCCATTTGCAAAGATCTCTTAAATCCGAGTCCGTCTCTAGCTCTTCATGGACTCTTGATTCGAGATGCACAGGAATTAGCTCTCTCTTTTCTGAAGATTAGTTTTTCACATGTATGCCGTCAAGGAAACGTTGTAGCTCATAGTTTGGCTAGAAGGGCAATTTTGAGCCAAAATTTAAATGTCTGGATGGAAGATGTACCACCAAATATTCTCCAATATGTACAAGCTGATTCAACAGCCTTAACTACTTAATAAAAATTTGATGTCTTGTTTCTCAAAAAAAAAAAAAAAAGATGCTCTAGTTACATAATATTTTAATCAATTCAGTGCCAATTTAGTGAAATCCTTTTTAGATTGGAAAATCTTAATTTAATTTTATAAGTTGGGTCCGGTTAATGTATTCCCTTAGGAGCATACATTAACCATCCATTTTAGGAAAAAAATTTAAAAATTGGAAAATTTGCCAATAAAGTTAATCACTTTTTCATTTGTCCATAAAACATTTCCTAAAATTGTTTACTACCATTAAGGACACATGTTAGTAAAACCCTTATAAGTTTAATCCTTAAAGATCCCTATTTGATAGATCATTATAATCTGGTCATAATCTAACCAAATTGAGAGTTCCAATCCTTAATTAAGAATCTTAATTTCATTCTATATTATTCAATTTAAGGAGATAATAGCTGGAATACAAAAATCCCCAAATTAGGAATGTCATTTATAACCTTAACCCTAAGACTTAAAATCTTTAATAATTCCCTAAAAGCCACTATTTAGCCTAATTAATGACTCAAATCTTCAATTTGGGTTCTCGATTACATGATTTAATGATCAATGGAAAGAAATTATTGGTGGCAAATAAATATCCCCAAATCAAGCCCTAAATTTAGAATTTAGGGTTAGTTAGTGGCTTTGTGGAATAGTGGAGGTTAAAAGGAGGGAGAACACCAGGGCATAAAAACCAGCCATTGAGGTTTCCTCTGCATCAATTCAAGTATGTGTCTGTTGTGCCATGTAGTTTATTTGGGTTATGCATATGTGGTTCCAGGATACTATTTAGTGTGAGGTAAAACTAGAAATTATTGTTATTTATACTAAATAAACTTATTTTCTTTACATTGCTTCCACAAAATCAAGCCAGAGCCAATAAAAGGCTACTTAAGAAATTTTTGTTATATTCAATTTGATTCTGCAGACTGAAGATTAGACCAATATTCCTCAACAAGCTGCCCAAACAGGGAACCTTCTTTGTTTATTAACTTCATTGGCTCATCATACTCCACTAATTTTCCTGAAATACAATGGAAACATTTCCTATTAGTAACGTTTTCATGCCAAAACTAGATCTTGGGAATATTTGGATTAGGAAATTCAAAACTTAGATATATCAATGTAGTGGAAGGCATTCACAGAAATGTAAAGGATTTGGGTGCTCAAAAAATTAGGGAACATTAATTCTATATCCAAGGGTTGAAGTAATGTGTGACTTACCATCACTAACACCGAGAACCATTATGCAATCCATCACCGTGGGTATCCTGTGAACTACAGTGATCACAGTACAATCTGCAAATTCAGCCCGAATAGTTTTCTGCAGAATCATATCAGTTGCATTATCAATTGATGCAGTTGCTTCATCGAGCACCAATATCTTACTTCTCCTCAAAAGTGCACGGCCTAAACAGAAAAGTTGCTGCTGCCCAATGCTCCAATTTGATCCAGATTCCACAACTGAGTGACAGGTTCATAGTTGTTAATGATCAAATTTTAGAATTCAGCACATGCCACATATTAAAATATTGAAACGTTACCTAAGGAGTCTAGGCCCTTTCCATTCTCTTGAAGAGCCTCTTGTAGCTGGCACTTTCCAAGAATCTTCAAATGGAAAATATCACTTATTCTAAAATTCAAACCCATAGAGAATTAAATGATTAATACTTCTTTATAAGCATTGTTTCACCCAGTGGAAGATCCAATGAATACTTCTAATGTTAAAGCAACCAGAACTGGAAAAGAACTGAAATAGTACCTCCCATATTTCTTGGTCAGAATGTTGAGACATGGGATCCAAATTGTATCTCACAGTTCCATTAAAAAGAGTAGGCTCATGAGGTATTATTCCAAAACGTGACCTCAAATCATGAAGTCCAATTGTAGAGATGTCAATGCCATCAACAATAATCTTCCCTCCAGCTGGCTCCACCAAACGAAAAAGAGCACCTATTAGAGTAGTTTTCCCACTGCCAGTTCGGCCAACAATACCAATCTTGTGCCCTCCTTCAAAAGTGCAACTTATCCCACAAAGAACAAGTGGTGCATTGGGCCTATATCTGACCTGTTTTCAAATCAACTAACTCAGTACGTACATGTAACCTCCTTTGATTTGACATTAAATGAATCAAAATTTACCTGCAAATCTTGTATCTCCACCTTTCCAACAACTGGCCAATTAGTTGTGGGGCGGTTCCCTTCTATTACTTCAGGTGCTTCACTGGGAATATGCATATATTGATTTAGCCTTTCCACAGAAATGATGTTTTCTGCTATAGTGCATTGCTTTTGAATTGAACGGACAACCATCATGTTTAAGGAAAGTCCATAAGCAAGTGCCATTCCAAAGAATCCTGCAATTACAAATCATATAGGACAGGCAGTAGTTCAATATCATATATGAATTATATTTCCAAAATTTTCTTCCTACAAAATAAGGCAGAGGCATAAAAGATGTTTAAGTAACTAAATTACTGAAATGGTCCTACTTCCAAGAATAACAATCGTATGCTGACCAGGGCTAAAAGTCTGACGAGGAAGCAAAACCATGCAACGTGCTGCAGAGGCAAGAACAATTGCACAGACTAGTTCTATCCATTGAACCAACCACTCATTTGCTGAAAAACAGTGGAAAAAAAGACTAGCATTTGTATCAATGAGCCCAAGATTCTTTTTGAAGAACAGGTCTTCCTTCTCGAAAGCTCTTATCGTCATGGCTCCTGCTGCAGACTCAGCTAGATGGTTTGCCACAAAGGACTTGGTCGTTCCATTCATCCTCATCAATTCTTTTGCAGAGGCAAAGTAGTATCTCTAGTAAAAGGTAACATTTTCTGTCAAATATACTTGTTAAACCAAAATAAAACTTGATTCCATTTCACTTGAACTGAAAGTAGCAGCCCCACACCCCCCCACTCCCCCCCAACAAACAAGAAACTTTGTCATAGAGTGCGAGAAAGGAAAATTTCTGCTCAACACAATTGGTCCAATCAGGTGAACATTATCAACAAATTCTTAAAAACTTTTTCACAACATAAGTCATAATAAAATTTGGCCAGAATTCTACAGTATTAATCAAGGCATACAATCACTATGAAAATAATTTTCAAAATTTAACACAAATAAATGGCATGTTACTGTCACAGAAGTACACAAAAGCCTTCAAATACTAAAAGATTATGAAACTCTACCTAAAATTCAGTAACAATTCCAAAGAAGTCCAAGAATTTTAACTTAAAAGTTCTATATTCTTATCCCTGACACATGATTTGTCATATTATTTTTCTGATTTGACCCTACATTAAGCTATTACTTATGAAAAGCAATTCCGTAGTCCAAAATTTGTCACTAACGTTCTCTTCACTTCACATGATTATCTACTATATTAGCATCATGGAGCCAATGATGATGGTTAGAGAATGTCTAAGATACTATCGATTTTATGGCACGCTTTCACAGAATATTATTCATAAAAGGACGTTGTCCAGTATTACCTGCAAGCTAATTGTAAGACAAAGCATTGGTATAGTGACAATTATGTCCTGCCAGGTGACAATGGCTAGTACTAAAAAGAGTACCACACTCATTAACAGCACCCGAAATGGATATAATAAAAGAGAATGGGATATCAAGATCTATGATACTCAGATCAGAAGAAACCTGCACATAATGTCAGGACACACATAGAAACATTAGTTTTAGAAGTAAAACAGGGACATTAATATTTTATGTTTGCAGACACTTACCCGACTAAGAATTCTACCCAGAGGTGTGGAGTCGTAGAAAGACATGGGTGCATGAAAAAGGGAGTCTAAGAGCTGTGAAAACAAGGATCCCGAAGATTTAAGACCCAAAGCAACCGTAGAAAGAGTTCTACATATTATAAACAGTATTGTGGCCAATCCAATCAACAAATAAACCACTACTAATCGCAATGTGCTGACACGGGGATTATCAACATTAGCAGCCATCCATGAGTTCTGCAATATCTGACCGACCACGAATAAAAGTATTGAGATTTGAGAGGCAGCCCGTGAAGAAGTAGAAGAACCCTTTGTTCTGATTCAGATATTGTTTGAACGGTTTGAAGCCCATGTCTCTAGTCTCTCTCTCTTCTTGCTTAATCAATCCATCAACTTCGTTCGCTTGTAATTCCTTCTCAACATAAATATTCCTAATCTCTCTAGACGGTGTTCCTCGTCTATGGGTAGAACTAACAGCTGTAAGCCTTTCAGAACCTTCCGTTTCTTTATGTGCATTAGCAAGGTCCTGAAATTCTTTGTTGGAGGCCAACAACAGATTATAAGGATCTTCTTGCAGGATTTTTCCTTGTGACATCAACTGTCCACAAAATGAAACTCACACCAAATCATTGTGTGGAACTAACATATTCCAACTAATAAGAAAGTAAAGATCAATATAATGTGGAGGCTAAGTGACTCTGGCATTCATAGTGCATGACATAACTAAAGAATGCATGGAATTCCACCAAAATATGATGAGTGAAGCCTGTGAATAGGGAGATTGAGAAAAGAATAAAACCATAGTAAAATATTCTTTTGCAGGCATCTCCCAAGGACAAGTCAAGCCGCAATTAGAACTACTAATAACCGCTTATATAGACCAAAACGACTAATACCCAATCTGAGACTTTTAACACTCATACAATGAATATAATCCATTTAGGGTGTCACATCTCCAAAACATAACTTTTGCTTGATAAAATATAAATAAATTTTCTATGCACTTAATCTTCTATTAAACTCGAGTATACTAACCAAAACAGAATTGAATTCAGGCAGGAAATCGACTTGATGGGTCACAAGTAAGACCGTCTTCTTGGATAGTGCTCCCATAACATATTCCTATCACAGTTTAAGTAATTTACACTTGAAGTTAGACTAGTTAGTATATAAATAGTTTTTAAAAAATTACATATACATGGAAGGTGTTCAAGATATATAATTACGTTAAATATGCTTGTTGCAGTTTGTGCATCTAAAGCACTGAATTGATCATCTAAGAGAAATACATCAGCATCCTGATAGAGAGCACAGGCAAGTTGAACACGTTGCTTCTGACAACCACTCAAATTAATACCTCTCTCTCCTATTTCAGTGAGATCACCAAAAGGAAGCAACTCAAGGTCCTTAACCAATGAACACCTCTCCAGCGTTTCTTTGTATCTTTCACTATCCATGGCAGACCCAAATAAAATATTGTCCTGGATTGTCCCACTTTGAATCCTTGCTGTTTGAGAAACATAGGAAATCTTTCCATAGACTTTAATTTGTAATTTCAATAAATGGGACCAATATACTCAGAATACACTTATGCCATATGAATGCATATGTTTGAGTGTTGAAGTGTAGGAATGCATATAATAAGAGAGTTTTCACCAAGGCTAAAATGTATTTTGTAACTAGAAAATAAAGTAAAAGAGCAGTAGAAACTTACGTTTCCCTGAATCTTTGGAACTTCTCCAAGAATTGATGCTAGAAGAGTTGACTTGCCTGAGCCAACTTCTCCACATATAGCCACCTTTTCGTCAGGTCTAACCTCCAAATTTAAATCTCTCAGGGTGGGATTCGATAAATTCTCTTCCCATGAAAATTCTGCTGAGTTAATAAAAATGGAATGATCCACACTCCATTTTGCAAATTTGCTGGACATGTGAATTCGGTAGGTCCGGGGCCTCAAGGAATTTTACAATACGTGCAAATGCAACCTTTGCTTGAATGACCACTCCAATAACATCAGAAAACAATGCAATTGGCTCCTGAACAAGGTGAAAACGTTATTTGCATGAAGGGGAATCCTGAGGAAATAACAAGCTACAAATGTAGCACAAGAGACCAAAACTTGAGTGGACCAAAAGAGAAGGCTATGAAATGCTTTCTCTAACTGCACTTTACGTAACCATTTGTACTCAACCTTCCATAAATATTCTATAACACTCTTGAAATGATTTTCCCAAGCATACAGTTTCAAAACCTTCATGTTCACTAAAGCCTCAGAACTAGCCTTTAATCTCTCCTCTTGTGCCAACGTTAGCTTAGACTGAAACTTATGCTGTAGCTTTGCATGTGGAATATTGCAAAGCATGGTGAGAACTATCACCAACATTGCTGCAATTGTTGCTAGCCCCACTACACGGAAAAGAATTACTATTGCAATGCCTAGCTGGAGGCATGTTGTCCAAGTCTGATGGAGCCAATATGGAAATTCTCCAATCCTATAAGCTTCCAATGTAACATAGTTCATTATCTCAGTACCTGAGTGAATCAACCTAGCCGAATTGGATAATCTCAGTTGCTTTTTATAGATGGCTGCTATGAGCAATGACCTCACTTTCAAGCCAACTAGCCTGCTCCGAAAGTACCAATGCCTTTCTTATACGGATTGTACGCATTTTAGAAAGAAAAATGATATTGCCAACAAGTAACCTTCGTGCTTAAAACTTTCTTCTCTCTTGGCAACCAATATGAAGGCATTCAGAAGTAGAGGACCTGTAGATAGTGTGAGAACATATAACAAAGCAAGGCACCCAGAAAATAAAATTTCTTTCCAATGGCATAAAATTAATGCCTTTAGAATTAAAGTTTTGGAAGAAGGGTCCTTTTTTTTTCTGTTTGTTAAGTTGCTCCAAGAACAAAAAATAACAATTTTCTGCTCGTTCTGCCTCGTGCAACTTAGGTATATCTTCATCCTCCAAAGTTTTCTTCTTGCCCCTTTTCATCAACGGATTTAACCACCAAAATGACATTCTACTAAGGAATCCAGCTTTAGCAAATGGAGTAACAAGACCACCAGAAGGGTCATTCTACGGTACCCACTCTTTTTTTAGTGGGTACCGTACCGCCTTTAAATCTTGACCGTATATTTTACATGTCTTAATCCTGACCATTTATTTATTTTTAATGAAAACTAGTTACCGAATAAGCAGGTAATGTATAAAAGCAAAAACACCGAAAAACAAACAACGGAGTCTTTTCTTTCTCGCGTTCTTCTCTCCCAAACTGAAAACCTAGCAAGAGTTCTTCTTCTTCTTCTTTCACCGGTGGCCCAAGAGAAAGAAGGAATCAGCATTCTCTCCTTCAAGAACTCTTACAAACCTGACGACCCAGATTTCTCCATTCTCAAGTGGATCTCTGTTACTGACCTGTGACTGTGAGCTTTCTTCAATTCTTTTTACTCTTACTTTTTTTTAAGTCTTATGATCTTATCAATTTGTATTTGATATTGGGTCTTTCTTTTCTTTTCTTTTTTATCCTAAAATTCCTAATCTCTACGTGTTTGACGGTCCTTGGATATTCAAATCCTTGCAAAATCTTGGGTCTTTTGCTTATAAAATTTCAATCTCGTCACCTCTGTTTCAAAATCCTCTTATCCATGGCTTAGTTCCAATTCGATGCTGGAACCAACCAAAGTCAGATAAAGTTGAGCTCAATCACTGAAAGAGGCTACAGTGATTGAGTTCTGCTCACTAAAATGCAGGCTTTGCAATTCGTTAGTTGATTTTGTTTTAGAGGTGGAGGGTAGAAACTTAGATTGGCTCAACATTGTCATGGCAAATGCGGAGAATGAAAAGATCTTATATATAAAGACACACAAATTTTGTGGCTGGTTTTAGCTTGGTCATTGTATACAGTTATCTAGCATTTAATCAACAAAACCATGGGGTTTCTTGTTATATTATTTTAAGCATATTGTCTATTTCTTGTTTAAGGCTCTTATATTGTGCTAGTGCCATTCTGTTTTTGTGGAGTTATTAATGGTGGTCATGAGAATGCATTACTAAGTTGTTTGTCCTGCCGAGTTTGACACTACGCCATTTTGAACTTCAACAATTACTGAAGTTATTAATAATTAGGAGGCACCAAGAATATACCTCTTGGAGAATCCATGTTGTCTGTCAACTTAGACTTTTGCAAATGATTAAGTATTGAGAGAAAATATCTGGGATCATTCATGTGTTTCACTAATTTGTTTGTTTGTTTTTATTTATTTATTTATTTTAATCTCTTGCAATTGCCTGAGAGACCCTTCATCATTTATGATATTTTTTCAGTATTTCACTTCTCTATCTTGACCTTAAGACCTATTTAGAATAGGCTTAACATATGAGTTACAGCAAAAACATTTGTCTATATACAGTTGAATTTCCTTTTTGCGTTTTTATTTTGTTTCAAATTTGAAATCAGAAGCGAACGTTTGGTTTTGAATTACGCATATACCAGCCGTTGAGCTCTATGTCAAATGACACATCTTCTTCTATAATAGTGAGGAGATTAGAGTGTGTTTGGGAAGTGATGAAACTCACATCTTATTAAAGTTTTTAGTTTATTTTTGTTACTATTTATATGTCCCATTGTATTTTTTAGTACTATTCATGGGTCTCACTATACTATTTAACTAGCTTTTAGTTTTTTATTTATTTTTTTGATTTTTTTAATTTTTTTTACAATACTTTTAGAAAAAAGTTTTCAGTTTCAGTTAAATAAATTGTCCCCAATCGTACCCTAAGGTAGTGGGTTCATGATCTAGTGGGTGCCAGCGTGGGTAACATACAATTTTTTTAATTAAAAAAATAATAACTTTTTATGGCTTCTACATTTTCTTTAATATTTACATTCTGGCAACCGTCATTATGTTTGTGCAGTTGTGCTGAGTTCTGAGAATTTACCTTGAGCAGCATATAATTTTACTTTTTTGGAGATGCTTTTTCCTCTATTTGTATAATGTATCTTTTCATGAATATGCATGTGAATTTCTTGCTGATATAGTTACCATGCAAAGTTGATGTAAACACCGGAGGATCAAATGTGCTCTGCCATTGGTTTTGGATTGACTGAGTGTTTGCTAATCAGTGATTGATTATGTGCAGATGCAAAATATGGAAAACTCCGGGACCACAGTGTTTGTGATTTTTTAGATGAAGAAAAAAACCAAAGCCGCAATTCTTGTCTCAGTTGCATCTGTCCTCCTTGTAGGGGTTGCATTGTTAAGGAAATTGCAGCGTAGACGTAAACGACTGCCTAGGACGCCTTATGTTAATCATGCAGCCGAAAGAGAGGAATACATACTCTTGGTTATGTCTGATCAGCTGAAGGAAATAGCTGTAGCTCTGAAAGAAATCAACCGGGGCCCGGTGGATTACACAACTCTTTACAATGAGGTTATGGCTATGATGGCGGATGGGTATAGTGAAGAAATGCTTGCAACTGCGTTTGACCATCTTTGTGAAAACGAGAAGGTAGCACGGGGATTTCTAGTCAAGAATGCTAGGCTGAGAAAGCTGTGGTTGGATAGTTTTTTTTTCTCACAACTTTGACTTGTCTGTTTCATGTAAACTGTGACGGTAGCTTTAGAAATTAACTTTTGTTGTAGTGCTAGTATTGATCTACCATTGTATTATATATGTGGTATTTTGTATTATTGGGAAGATACAATTGCCCAAATTATGTATTTGTACTGTTCAGATACCACGAGTAGGTATCATTTTTGTACACCATGGAGGTGTAATGACAATGGTGAACGATTAATGTAGCTGTTTTTATATTAATATTATGGGTATATTTAAATGATTATTTTTTATGTTGAAGAGGATGGTTATTTTTGTACTGTTACAGATATGTCTAGGCAATGCAGGTGCTTGAATTTGGATGATTAATGTTGATGTTGAAGTGGATGATTAGTTTTGTACTGTTATAGGTTTGTCTAGGTAATGCAGGTGCAGGAATTTGTAAGGTATTTCATATTTTCCGTAAAATGATCCACAACCAAACATGGGAATTGATTTTTCGTAAAAAATGAATTCCATTTTTCGTAAAATGTTTGACCGAACCAAACATGGAAATTGATTTTCCGTGAAACAGAAAGCATTTTTCGTAAAATGTTTCAACGAACCAAACACCAGAATTGATTTTCCGTAAAACGAATTCCGAAACAACCAAACAACCTGAATACATTTTCCTTTTCCGGAAAATAGCATTTCTGGAAAATATGTATTTTCAGAAAAACGTTTTACACGAAACAAACACACCCTAAGTTTTTAAGTACTCAAAATTGCCTAGAGTTTTGGATCCGGAAGGAATCCAGTCATGGATAGTTACACTACACCAAAATAAGTCTTATACATCAAGTGTTAATACAACAAAATTAGTATAGTAGTATTAGACATAATATCACGTCTAAAAATTAAAAGTCGTTGTAATAGTAACTTAAAAATAGTAAATTATTACATTAATAATAATTAGTTGTATTAATTTATAATTTTCAATTGCAATAGAGATTTTAATACTAAATTGAATTTAGAAATTTTTTTGCAATAACTTAAATTGAAGAAATCAATTTTTTTTTAATAACTTAAATTGAAGAAACCATTATAATAACTTAATACCAATTATATATTTTGCGATATATTATAATAGAAATTTCAAAGAGATGGCTTATTGCAACAAATTTAACATTGCAATAACTAAAATATCAATTATTTTACAATCTATTGCAATAACAAACATGAAAAAAATAACTATTACAATAAATATACCATTGCAATAATTTGAACCCAAATTATTTTTGTCAATTCTTTACAATCTATTGTAATAAAATTCAAGAAATAATAGCCTATTGCTACAAGATATTCAAAGTAATAAATTGTTTATTGCAATAGCAAATATATTATTACATCAAAATTTTCATTAAAATAATTAATGTTTATTGCAACAAATATATTATGATATGACCACAGCATTTGTGAATTTTACTCAAGTAAATCTTATTGTGTTCGTTTGTATCATATGGTTTATGATGGAGAGCATATACCAGGTTTAAAGTCCTGGTTCCAGGATCTTGCTCTTTGATAACAAAAGGCCGGTATGATGTACTATGTCACTATGTCTTGTCTGTTTTTCAGATGATGAAAGTGTTGAAATTATTAGATTTTTATTAAATATTTGGCAAATTTTGGAACCAGATTCACACATCTGATTTGTTGGGAATAACATTTTTGTCACAATGAGTATGATTATCACTCTCATATTGAAGGATTCCTGAAGTAACTTGGTATTAACATCCCAACCATTTTTATTGTTAAGGCTTTGTCCTTGATGATATGATTGGCTCCATTCTTGAGGGTGGAAAAGTTATAACCAGGGGCATAGTCAGGAATAATTACTTGGGGGGGTCGGATTATAACAAAGATATACTAAATATAATTCTTAAGTCTATTGGATACAAAATTATCAACTTTCATATATCATCATATACTTGAACATTAATAAACATGAAAAACTGTCTAGTTCTATGTAGACATACAAAAAAATAAAATTTTAATTAGAAATTTTTACTTAGTTATATGAATGTTATTCATACTCAAGAAAAAACAAAATTTTCACTATAATTTAAACAGTCAACCCATTTTTAATACAACTTGAATTAATAATAAACCCTCAAACAAAAACAAAAATTAAACACACAAATATTGGTACACAACATAAACCAAACAATTTAACAACGCCCACAGCCACATCCACAGCAACATGATATCTAACTAATCAAAAAATAGGTAATAAATCAAAACAATTTTACCTTAGAAACTTTGTCTTCACAAAGTGCAAAGATGGGTCACCCGCGTGGCAATGCCTACTGCCTCTGCCTCTAAAAGATATTCCCTTCAAGACTCATCACAAACAATCTCCCCATGCCTTCAATCACGTATTTCTCTAAAAATCTATGGAAATATAAAGAGCATGTGAATATTTAGGTGTAGATAGTTGAGAAAATCAAAAAAAGACACTAAAAAGAGATGAATTAGCTGAGAAAGTCAATATGGTAATATATGATTCTAGCCTGTTTGTCCATCTTATCACAATATGTTTCAAATTTGTTAAATAGAACGTTCTTTTTAGATCTTTCTAAAGGGACATTTTCAATTCCTTTGTAATAGTATGATGCATATACACAGGAATGTAGGTTAGAAGATGACGAATAACATTCTAACAGAGAGTGTGACAAAAAATAGCATCAACTTGTGATGATAGCAGCTATTGCATCCCTACTTACACTAACTCCACATCTTTGTGTTACAATGCATAGGGGATCGTAAGTTAATAAAAATTGAATCCATTCTAGGCCTTAGACTAGTCTTAATCATGAAATTAGAGCTATGATTATGAAGAGTTTGTGGCACATTTTGTTTTTGAGTTTAATCTTAGTGACTCATGTAGAAGACTTGCTGAAATAAAAATGATATATAATTACCCCCATCTTGCGACTCTCTTTGCATAGTGAATAGGATTGGATTATGTACCATGATTTTCTAAGTACCAACTTAATCTAAATCTCGAATCTTATTCAACTTTAAAGTAAGTTTGGTAATAAGGTTGCTAGAACAAGCTGAAAGCAATCATTGCTTGAACCCAAAGCTATACCAACAAACATGGTGGGTGAAGTAGAAGCAGTAACACCTTTAAATGACACAAAATTGGTACTTTTCTAGTAAAACTCTTTCAACTAATACAAATATACAGAAAGAGAGTTCTATCAATGGAAAACGGACAAACAAAAGTATGACTTAAAGACAAGGATTTGGATTTCAATCTTTAGTTTAAATGACTAGAATAAAGTATGAAATGATAACCCTTTTTTTTTTTTTTGGTTAAAATCTTTTAAAAAGATTTGAAAATTATTTAACATATGGATTTGAAATGAACCCTATGGCATATGTCATTTTGAATTTATAATATCAAAAAAAAAATTTAGAATCATATATTACCTTTAGAATGTCTAATGCTTAAGAAAGAGAAGAAAACTCACCAAGCAATTACCAAGTTCCAAAACTAAAGCTGAATCAGTTGATGAAGAAAGAAAAAATTGGTCAGATTTTTTTTTTTCGGACTGTGAGAACAGAGGACTCAGGACTAGAGTTTTAGGGGCTGGTAGGCAGCGGGTACCAGTGCTGAAACAATCAAGTTCCAAAACTAAAGCCAAATCAGCTGATAAAGAAAGAAAAAATTGCTCAAAATTTTTTTTTTTTTTTTTTTCAGACTATGAGGACAGAGGACTGGAGTTTTGGGGGCTGGGAGGCAGTGGTACTAGTGCTGAAAGTGTATCAAAGAAGCCAAAAAGAAAAGAATAAGAAGTAAAAAGGGGTAAGGGATTCCGTAGGTCAGGTGGGTTTTTTGAGATTGAGAGAAAAGTGTAATTTGGTGGTTATTTGGACTATTTAAATGGAGTGGGCCAACAACTTTTTGTTTTATTTGGAGAACCTAAAACTAAAACTGGGGCTAGGCTGGGGAATAGTTGAGAAATTGGTAAGGGGGCCAGCTGTCTAATGTTGGAGGGGCCCACTTATTTTTTCTTCATAGCCTAATGGTAAATTTTTTTTTTTTTTTTTTTTTTTTTTTTTGCAGGGGCCACAGCCCCCCCAAGCCACTACGTGGCTCCACCCCTGGTTATAACAACCAAATGATATTGTCCTTGAGCTTCACTTAGTTGTTTATCTTCCTTTTTTTCTTTGGTGATCTCATTGGGGCTTTGCATAAGCATAAGTTTGTCCTCAAGATCCCTCCCCCAGTACTTGTGTTTTGTAGTTTCTATTAAATAGAAAAGTAAATAAGATCTGCCCTGCCTATATTTTGGGTTTTTGGAGAGATTTGTCTCTAAATCTTTCAACTGAGTCTAATTCATTGGGAATTTCAGCTATTTGGCCCTTCACAAAGGAAATTGAATCTCTCTGTTCGTTATACAATCTTAATTGCATTACCTAAGAAGTTGATTATGACACCCTTTTAAAGAATTTCAGAGTAACTAATTTTTAATTGTATGTGTTTTGTGTGTGGCAGGGCACAGGTTGTGGGATGGCAACCAATTTGTTCCGAATAAATACTGTAACACACTTTTACACTCCTTTATGTGATAAAATTGCAGGCTGCTGTGAGAAAATTGCATGGAATGCTATTAACCTTCCCTGAAATACTCTTGGTTGCAAGTAGAGGCCACTGCTGCTACAGTTACTGTTGTCAAAGCTGTTCATAACCAGATGGATGGGAAATATTGCAATACAAATGTCTAAGAGATTGCCTTTGTTTGAAAGTGTAATTTTTAGTATTTTAATGATGTCACCCCAATGAGAAAAAGCTCACTGGAGAGAGAGAGAGAGAGAGAGAGAGAGAGAGAGAGAGAGAGAGATTAGGTTAGAGGTTTTGTCAAACACAATGTAACTTTTGTGTGTGTGTGTGTGTACGTATATCAGGTTTTGAAGGTTATTATATTTGTTCCTTTTTATTTTCCCCACATTATCAATTTTCTCAAAACTTAATGACTTCTTGTGGGGTACTTGATGCATGAAGCTCTACTATCATGTTTTCACTGTAATAATGAATCATAGGCATGGTACCTACCTTGTCTAGCATGCGATCAAGGACAACAACACTAGAGCTTTATCTAAAAGTTTAGGGCCTTAAGTTGCATCTTTGAATTGCTTTACTATTAGTAATTCTTGTGGTTGGGCTAATTTTTTGGGATGTTTATTCTGTTTTTGATTTTAGATCTAAATTTTTGTTAATAGCTTTTAAAATGAGGAAAAAGCTCAAGCAACAATTTTTTTTTTTTTTTTTTAAATTGCTATTGTGATAAGCAATTATTAGTAAGTAAAAAAGTGACTTCAATGGTGGGCCCAAATATAAAAATACGATCAAATGTGATATCGATACTGCCCATTGTGACGATAGAATTGTCAAATGTGAGAGAAAAAATAGGTTACCACTGAATGTGACAAAGGTACAGTCAGAAGTGATGTTGGTACTGTCCAATATAATAATGGAACTATTAAATGTGACAAAAAAAATAAGATACCACTAAATGTGACAAAAGTACAATCAAATGTGATCTTATTACTGCCTAATGTGATAATGGAACCATAAAATGTCAAAAAAAAAAACTAAAAGAACTACTAAATGTGACAAAAGTAAAGTTACATGTAATGTTAGTACTACACAATATGAGGACAGAACCATTAAATGTGAGAAAAAAAATAAGGGAACCACTAAATTTGAAAAAAGTACTATCAAATGTGATATTAGTACTATCGAATGTGATAATAAAACCATCAAATGTGAGAAAAAAAAAATAAGGGAACTACCAAATGTGACAAAAGAACAATCACAAGTGATGTTGAAACTGCATAATGTGAGAATGGAACTGTCAAATGTGAGAAGAAAAAAAAATGAATCACCAAATATGACAAAAGTACTATCAAATGTGATGTTGGAACTGAACCATGTGAGGATGGAACCTTCAAATGTGAGAATGGCTTAGTCTCAAATCTTAGTAAATAGGTCCTACTTACACTGTGCTTAATTGTTTTTATCTTTTCTAATGGTAAGTTTTGTTATTCTAATGAGAAATAAATAAAGGAACCACTAAATGTAACAAAATAACTATCAAATGTGATGTTGAAATTGCACAATGTGATAATGGAACCGTTAAATGTGATAAACAAATAAGGGAACCACCACATGTGACTAAAGAACTGTCACATATGATGTTAGAATTGCACAATGTGAGGATGGAATCGTCAAATGTGAGAAAAAAGTAAGAGAACCACCAAATATGAGAAAAGAACTGCCACATGTGAGGATGATACTGTCAAATGTGAGAAAAAAGTAAGGGAACCACCAAATGTGAGAAAAGAACTGTCACATGTGATGTTGGAACTGCACAATATGATTATGAAACCGTCAAGTGTGAGAAAAAAGTAAGGGAACCACCTAATGTGACAAAAGAACTATCATATGTGATATTGAAACCGCATAATGTGAGGATGGAACCGTCAAATGTGAGAAAAAAAAGTAAGGGAACCACCAAATGTGAGAAAAGAACTGTCACACGTGATGTTGGAACTGCACAATGTGAGAATGGAACCGTCAAATGTGAAAAAAAAAAAATGAGAGAACCACCAAATGTGAGAAAAAACTGTCACATGTGATGTTGGAAATGCACAATGTGACGATGAAACCATTAAATGTGAGAAAAGAGTAAGAGAACCACCAAATGTGAAAAAAGAATTGTCACATGTGATGTTGGAACTGCACAATGTGAGGATGGAACCGTCAAGTGTGAGAAAAAAATAAAGGAACTACCCAATGTGACAAAAGAACTGTCATATGTAATGTTGGAACTGCACAATGTGAGGATAGAACCGTCAAATGTGAGAAAAAAAAAAACCACCAAATGTGAGAAAAAAACTATCACATGTGATGTTAGAACTGCACAATGTGATGATGGAACTATCAAATGTGAGAAAAAAGTAAGGGGACCACCAAATGTGAGAAAAGAACTGTCACATGTGATGTTGGAACTGCACAATGTGAGGATGGAGCCGTCAAGTGTAAGAAAAAAAGTAAGGGAACTACCCAATGTGACAAAAGAACTGTCATATGTGATGTTAGAACCGCACAATGTGAGGATGAAACCGTTAAATGTGAAGAAAAAAAAAAGGTAAAGGAATCACTAAATGTGAGAAAAAAACTGTCGCATGTAATGTTGGAACTGCACAATATGAGGATAGAACCGTAAAATGTGAGAAAAAAGTAAGAGAACCACCAAATATGAGAAAAAAACTGTCATATATGATGTTGGAACCGCACAATATGAGGATGAAACCGTTAACTGTAAGGAAAAAAAAGTAAGGAAATCACCAAATGTGAGAAAAAAACTATCACATGTGATGTTGGAACTGTACAATGTAAGGATGGAACCGTCAAATATGAGAAAAAAGTAAAAGAACCACCAAATATGAGAAAAAACGGTCACATGTGATGTTGGAACCACACAATGTGAGGATTGAATCGTCAAATGTGAGAAAAAAGTAAGGAAACCACCAAATGTGAGAAAAGAACTATCACATGTGAAGTTAGAACTGCACAATGTGAAGATGGAACCGTCAAATGTGATAAAAAAAGTAACCTAGTGTAGCAGGTTACCTACTAGTGGGTACCGTACTCCCCTTTTTTTTAGGAGTACTGTAGAATTACTCTTTACTATAATAAATAACCAAATAAAAGGAAGTAAAAGAGAGTGTATAATTGATAATATTAAGAAACAACAACAACAACTAAGCATTGATCTTAAATTTTTTGGGCCGCCCATAGATCCTCAACAAATTAGTCAAAGTTGGCCACCTCTATTCATTTCTACCATTCTATTCTATCTAAATTCATACTTTTTATTTCTTTTTTAATTAACATGTCATTTTTTAATACTTCCACTAATGTAATTTTCATTTTTCAGTCTTCTCTATTTTTTTTTTCTCCTCTACTTGAATGAATTTACTATTTCTCATTGGTAAATTAATTACTCTTCTTTGAAACTGACCAAACAAATTGGACATAAAAGATTTCTTTTTGTTCATGAAAATTAGAATTAGTAGAGGTTTTTTTTTTTTTTTTTTGAAGGAAAAAAAATTAGTAGAGTTCAATTTTTAAAATTGCAGGATGAAATATACTTGGTTAAATCTCATCTAGGTGGAATAACTATGCACACCGGGACAGACCCAAGGGGGCCTGGCCTCCCCTAGCCTAAAGAAATAAAAAAACTTTTGGGCCTCCAGCCTAATGAAAAAAAAAAATTATAGGTTATATATAGGCGTAAAACCCATTTTCGTCCCTATATTTTCACGCGATTCTTACTTTGGTCCTTATCTTTTTTTTCCACCGCTTTTAGTCATTGTCCTTTCTGTCAGTGCCCTAACAGGCTCGTCTTACATGGCAGACGAAATTATTAAAATAATAATAAACAAATTATTTTGGCATTAAAAAATGTCACGTCAGCATTTAAATTTAAAAAAATTAATTTATTAATTTTAACTAAGTAAAAATAAATAAAAGCAGAATTAAAAATCAAAAATCACATGAATTGAGATCTAAATGTGTCTTGAATAAGAACAATAAAAACACAAATCCAAATCTAAGAAAACAAACCCAGAATTTAAAATCTCAAAATCAACATTTTCTCAAACCCAACAAAATTGTCAAATTCTAAAACCCCAAAATACCAAATCAATCCAAAAATACGACACAACCAATCCAAACAAAAAAATCTCAAACTCAGAAAAACTATCTCAAGCAAGTTGAATCCAGCAAACCCACCAAAATATTTCAAAATTTCAAAACCCAGCAAACCCACGACTCAAAATATTTCCCAACTAGTTTCTACATCAAAACCACATAGTGAAGACCCATAAATCCTTGTAACATTTTTGCCTTAGATTTCTCTCAAAGAAAAGAAAAAAAGAAAAAAAAAAAAAAAAAAAAGAGTAGTTAAGATGGCATCCACTTCTCTAGCTTTTCCTTCTCTACAACCAAAGTTCCAATCTTCAAGAAAATCATCAAAGCCTTCCACGCGTCGATTTACTGTCTGTCCAATCACTGCCTCTGTGTCCGAAAAGCCATCTGTGTCGGTTCCACCGGCCACAGTGGTGGCACAACCTAAACCCACCAAACTTCCGATCAAAAAAATCCCAGGAAACTATGGTCTCCCTTTTATTGGTCCAATCAGAGATAGATTTGATTATTTCTATAACCAAGACCGTGATGAATATTTCAAGTCTCGAGCCCAAAAGTACCAGTCAACGATGTTTAAAGCCAACATGCCACCGGGTCCTCTCATCACTTCCAACCCAAACGTCGTCGTTTTGCTTGACGGGAAAAGCTTTCCCGTGTTGTTTGATGTGACAAAGGTCGTAAAGAAAGACCTTTTCATTGGTACTTTCATGCCCTCCACAGAACTAACCGGTGGTTACAGAGTCCTCTCTTATCAGAATAGCTGAAATCAATTTGGGAAATATTTTGAGAGCATGGGTTTGTTGGGTTTTGAAATTTTGAAATATTTTGAGGTGGGTTTGCTAGGTTCATCTTGTCTAAGATGGGTTTTTCTGAGTTTGAGATTTTTTTGTTTGGATTGGATGTGTTGTTTTTTTGGATTGATTTGGTACTTTGGGCTTTAGGATTTGATGATTTTGCTGGATTTGAGAAAATATTAATTTTGAGATTTTAAATTTTTGGATTTTAATTTTTGGGTTTATGTTCTTAGATCTGGATTTGTGTTCTTATTATTCTTGTTCAAGACACATTTAGATCTCAATTAATGTGATTTTTTATTTTTAATTCTGTTTTTAATTTTTTTTATTTAGTTAAAATTAATAAATTAATTTTTTTAAATTTAAATGCTAACGTGGCATTTTTTAATGCCAAAATAATTTGTTTATTATTATTTTAATAATTCCGTCTGCCACGTAGGACGAGGCCGTTAGAGCACTGACGAAAAGGACTAAAACGAGACGCGTTTTTCAAGACAAGGACTAAAAGCGGTGGAAAAAAAAGATAGGAACCAAAGTGGGAATCGCGTGAAAATGTAGGGACGAAATAGGTTTTATGCCTTTTTTTTTTATATAGTGTTGCGTCTCTCTCTTCCAAAAACTTAAACCCCTCCCTTTTAATTAGCCTAATCCAACTAGCAACTACCAAACTCAAAAATTTAACAAAAACAAAATTTTAAAATAAAAAATAAAAAATCTTATCAGCCCAGCATTAGAGTATTTGCATCAGGTGTTCTAAATGCTAAATATTTAGTACTCTTTAGAACATCAAATACCAAAAATACTATTTTACAAGACATTTCAAATGCTATATTAATATAGCAAAAGTAAGTTTTGATTTGTGAAAATATTTTTTTTTTTTTGCAACAGCCAATGCTCTTAAGAAATAATATTATTGTATTTTTTTATCTTTGTTGGTAGATGATTGCATCTTAATATATTAAGAAACAATGATTTGTGTATTTATCGTAATTGATAGTTTGTTAGTACTATATGGATACTTATTTGGATTTTTTTTTTTTTTTTATGCTTCGGTCCCCTAGCTTGAAATCTTAGGTCCGCCCCTATTTGCACATTCTTGATCTTAGATTAGCCTAGATGTAAACGACATGTGGGGGGAGAGGATTGAGATCATCAGAATATCTGTAAAGAAAACAAAAACAAAAACAAAAGCAAAAAAAAAACACAATATTTGTAAATAATATGCTACATACCCAGCTGCCATAAACAGACAAATTGTTGGTCTACATACCCAGCAGCTAAACAACAAAATTGACAAACAAATTGTTGGGGTTTATTTGTGTAGTAATATGTCGGACCTTTATTTTATACCGATATCTAGTGCAGGTGTTTTTTTAGTTTTAGTTTGGTTAACTCTCTGTTTATGTATTTTGCTCACCAACTGCTTTGCAGTTTGCTTGTGAATGAAAGTGATTCATTATGCGAAAAATGTAAGTTCATGATTCTGACTTTCACAAATAGGCTTAAGTTCATATCGCCGATTGCTTTGCTGCAAGCATTCCAGTAAGAGAAACCAACTTAGCATTAAGTGCAACTGCTTAAAAATATAAGCAATTCCATATTTCACTAACGGTATATTTTTTTTAAAGTAGACTAAATTATTCTTGTACTTTGAAGAAAAAAAAAGAGGTTTTAAAAAATTGTACAAAAACAAAAAATAATAATTAAAAACTAAACCCTTGAAAAAGCTAAAAGCTAAACGAAAAGGCCAAACAACAAGGGAACATAAATTTGTAGAAAAAGTGAAATTTTAAAAAGCCATACATAAACAAAATAAGCTAAAAACTCTAAAAACTAAAGGTACCCTATGTGGAATCCTTGTGAAAATGAGAGTTAAAAAGAGGAGAATAAAGAGAAGTATACATAAATTGTTAAACAACTAACCAGTGTACTAATTTGCTTGCTGTTGAACTTACCAGTGTCCACTATGACATATTTTAGTCTTTTATGGAAGGTTGAGCATGAGAGAGTATGCAAAGTAATAAAATAATGAACGCAAAATGTGGAAATTATGCTTAGAAAGGCGGAGAATTGTAGAACGGAAAGAGAGTGCATGTAGAAAAAGAATGAACACAAAATATGGAGATTATAGATACAATTAGGGAGGTGGAGAAGTGTATACATATACTAGTTAAAGTATCATGCGATTGCATGGTTTTATCATAAACTTATAAAATATATTTTTTATTTGAAAAATAATAACAAAATAAATCATTATTATAAAGAAAGGAATAAATTGCATTGGTGTAACAACTATTGAATATAAAATGATGACTGCTCAACAAAAAATTATCTTCTAACATCCCAATTGTGCTATAATGACATTTAATCGTTACATAAATTAAATTGGATATCAATTAGCATCTATTGTTGTCTCTTTGGAAATTAATTTGCAAGAGCCATTTTCCATGCCGGGTGAGTGTTTGTTTAATGTGCCACATGGTCCATGCATGCATCATGAATTGAGCTACTACGTACTTTATATGCATCAGGGTCTGTATTTTTGTTTGGAATTTCTGGTAATAGCAAAGCCAAATCAAAATATGTGCTTGTGCCAATCCTTTTTTTAGGAATTTAATAGTGTACAAAACTACATAGGACAAATAATATATTTTTACTTATTTGTAAATAACAATATTAATTGTGATAATATTTGTTTATATGATTACTATAATTAACATGTAATCATGCAAAAATTTTCATTTTGAAGGGTTTTTATTTGATAATATTTAGTTTTTCATCATACCTGCAAGGCTTAATGACTCTCCCAAACTGTTGACCCTGTACAATGTCTTTTATCAACTAATCCAATTTTATTTTGAGGACCTCTAGTCTTCAAAATAACTTTTTATTTTTATTTTTTGCCTGGAATTTCATTCAAGAAGCTTTGAATCTCTAGTCATTTCGGATTTTAAGTGAATGTGATGAATGGATCAGAATTACCTTGCCATCTACATATTGCCATGGCATCCAAATAGTTTTGTATCATTTATCTTGGTCCCTGTAAATTTTGTAGAGAGAACTATTCTTTTACCAAGTGATTTACAACTTCTTTTTCAATTTTTCTCTTAATTATGGTTGTTTGTTGCATATAATCCTTAGTCTTTTTTCTTCAATAGTTGTATATGCATCAACTATGAATTGTTGGAAGGGTAGACTACCATGGAGTATTGTTTGTCCTTCATTTCTTTGGTATTAAATCCTATATGCATAATATATGCTTCCTCGTTGTTAAGTGAACCACAATATGAAAATTCAAATGTTGGTTTTCCAAAGTTCCATGCTTCAAGAGACATTCCTGTTTATAATTTTAATAAATATAAGAAAAAATTTATTACTGAAAATATAAACTATAGTATTTTTTATTCATAATGTCGTTAGTGTTACAGTTTGTAGTCTCTTTTTGTTTTTTTTGAGAAATCCAACCAAACCACTCTCATTAAATCAATATATATGCAATCTGTCATGAGTAACAAGAGAAGAAACATTCTCAGGAATGTTCTCAAACCAAACAACAGGCGAAAACATAACTTTAGAGTTTTTGGCTAACTTATCAGCAACTCTATTACAATCTCTATGGACATGAGAGAAAAAATAAAACTGAAGCTCCAAGGCAGCAGTTCGTGAGTCGTCCACCAGGTGGCCAAACCGAGACAAACTGATGCTCTCTGAATTCAGACTCTTAATCAAGGTTTCAGAGTCTCCTTCAAAGACAACCTCCTGCAATCCTAGCTCTCTTGCAAAAATAATAGCTCTTCATTAGCAAATCTTCATTAGCACATTGTTGACCTGCAAAAAAGTGTAAGACACCATATAAAGTATTTGCTATTCAATTTAAGTAATTTTTGTAAGCACATTGTTTTATTTTTTTTAATATGTTCTAATTTCATTATGTCATCTAATATCATCTAGAATTTATTTCCCAAAAACAAAAAAGAATTTATTTTCCATAAAGTGTATTGAATTCTTTGCACAAAATAGTAGAGTAAAAATTAGCTATGTTCTAAGATTTCACTATGTCATCTAATATCATCTAGAATTTATTTCCCAAAAACAAAAAATAACATATTTTTCATAATGTGTATTGAATGCTTTGCACAAAATAGTAGAACAAAAATTAGCTATGTTCTAAGATTTCATTATGTCATCATCTAGAATTTATTTCCCAAAAACAAAAAAGAATCTATTTTCCATAAAGTGTTTTGAATGCTTTGCACAAAATAGGTGAATAAAAATTAGCTAATAAAAAATGAAGAATGGGAAGATTAAAAGAAAGGGGGGAGGGGGGGGGGGGGGGGGAATTTGAGTTGCGTATGATTATTTTTTAGTAACTAACCGACCTTTGTAATTTGATGGCATCGTTTGTGTATTGGTAGTGTCTTTATGCATATGAGCTGAAGTCTATATACGATTATGAAAAGTAAAAAAAAAAATATATATATATATATATATATATATGTATGTGTGTGTGTGTGTTAAAATGTACTTGCAAAGAAAAAAAAACTAAGTTTATTACCTTCATTTGTATTTCACAACAAATTTATTATGAAATGTGCGCAATCAATGAGTTTGTAGTTGAAAGTAAAAATTAGGTAAAATATAATATTAGTCCTTCAAGTTTATTCTGTGTGCACAATTGATCTCTCAAATTTGAAGCAAGCACAATTAGTCTCTCAAGTTTTAAAACTGAGTTGTATTAGTAATTTTACTAATTGCCATTAGTGGTATTACTTACATAGCAAACGGAACAATAACTTGACATTTTTTTAATGATATGGCTTTTTTTATTAAAAAATTAAAAATAAATTTACACAAACAATATTTACAACCCGGTACGAAATTAAAAAAATATTTTCTACCGATTGTACAAAGCACTGACCTGCCACCGGTGGAGATCCAAGCCCTAGCCGCCACCAGCTCCTTATTTCTTCAAGTTTGATAGGCTTGGTGTTCACGTGCCAACAATTATGGTCTCTCCTTGGATCAAGAAAGGGACTGTTAAGGAAGAAGAAGATAATATATATGATGATGATAATAATTGGCCAAAGAAAGATCTTATAACAGTGGCAAAAGGAAAGGAAAGGAAAGGTGAAAGCTTCACGAGTTCTCCACTGTCCTCCTCCTCAATGTCTCATATGATATCATATCTCTTTCCTTCCTTCCTTCTTTGTTTAATTTATTTATTTATCACTATACATACATACAATTGATCTCTTATCTTGATTCTTTTGAGTTACAAAAACAAAAGAAGGGGCCAAGTCCAACGCAACGCAATATAAAAGTTAGAAGCATGGCAGCAAGCTTGTTGTGTTCAAATCGAATACTAGTACTACATAATAATAGTCTCACTCCTAGAGTAGAAAATCAATTATACCCGAGATCATTCCTATCCCAAGCAAAAAGAAACCCACGACGTGGTAAGTTTTGTGTGTTTGCTTTGACTGAAAGTTCTAAAGAGTCAAGCAACAAGAAGATTGAAGAAGAAGAAGAAAGTAAAATCCCTTCATGGGCTAGGCCAAATTCGGATGAGCCTCCTCCTGGTGAATCAACACATCTTGATAGTCATAAATTCATAATATATTTTTGTTTTAATCTTGAAATGATTATAAATTACACAACAAACTAACAATATGCATATTTGAAAGACAAATAAAAAATACACAACCAAACTAACCGTGTGCATATTTGAAAGACAAATCAAGTGCATATAAGGTGTAAAAAAGTACTTGCTTGTGGTGGTAGTGATATATTCCATGTCAAACTGCTTCTTGGAGAGGAAGAGAGAGATTTTTTTCTTAAACTGATAGAGAGACTTATTGAAAAATAAGTTATTATATAATAGCTAAAACATTAATATTTGGAAGTGGTATTTGTCTATTTGATGCAGATAGTATTTCAATTGTGATTCAATTCATCTTTTCCTTTTTATTTTATTTTTATGTTTTCTGCGTCTTAGGATTTATTTGGTTTTGTTGGCCTTTGTAATTCATTTTAATTAGAATTTTTTGTATTTCTGCTTTATCTAATTAGTTTTGGAAGTGTTATTTGATGCAAATTAGTATTTTAATTGTGATCAAATTCATCAAATTATTAGTTTTGTAGTTCTTCATAATTCTCCTTTTTGTTTTTTGTTTTTATTTTTTATATTTTATGCGTTTTATGAATCTTAGGCTTTATCTAATTATTAGTTTTGTTGATCCTTATAATTCATTTTAATTAGAAGTTTTTGTATTCTCTTTACAAAAGATGGCCTAGGTGTTATTAAAGATGGGTGAGATGTTCGAACTTATTAGATTTCCTATAGTTATATGGCATGAGAACATAAAAAGTAGGATATAGTGATATACATTAAGTATAATATTTAATATTTTGTTTTTATTTATAAATTTTATGTAATTTGACGCAGCCACTTAGCGCAATTACAACTTCTAATCTCAACTTTTATTATATATAGTATATGCTAAAATAGATAAAAATAATTTTTGTTTTTATTTTTATATTTTATGTGTTTTAGGAATTTTAGGCTTTATCTAATTATTAGTTTGTTGGTACTTATAGTTCATTTTAATTAGAAGTGTATTCCTACATTACAAAAGATAGCCCAAGTGTTATAAAAGATGGTCTAGATGTTCAAACTTAAGTATTAGTAGTTGTATGGCATGAGAACATAAAAAATAGGATATAGTGATATACAATTATACATTAGTTGTAATATTTAATATTTTGTTTTTATCTATAAATTTTCTATAATTTGGCATAGCCACTTGGCATAATTACGACTTTTAATCCCAACTTTTATTATATATAGTATATGTTAAAGTAGATACAAATAATTTTTGTTTTTATTTTTATATTTTATGTGTTTTAGGAATTTTTATGCTTTATTTAATTATTAGTTTTGTTGGTCCTTATAATTCATTATAATTAGAAGTTTTTGTATTCCTACGTTACAAAAGATGGTCCAAGTGTAATAAAAGATGGCCTAGATGTTCAAACTTATCAGATTTCTTATAAGTATCAATAGTTGTAGGGCATGAGAATGTAAAAAATTAGGATAATGTGACATATATTAATTTAATATTTTGTTTTTATCTATAAATTTCTTGTAATTTGGCGCAGCCATTTAGTGTAACTATGACTTATAATCCCAACTTTTATTATATACAGTATATGCTTAAATAGATACAAATAATTTTTAATATGATTAGTTCAACCTTGGAAAACCTACATTTTTGTGGCGGTATATGCAAGGCAAGTTCAACATATTTTATGAACTAAGATGACAATTTAATTTGAGGGCTTTAATAAAGAGTTATTAGTTTCTTCGAACATCTCAATATTAATATTTGTTGAACCTTTTCTGCAAAGCCAACAATATGATTTTTTTTAACCACTCTAGCCTTGATTGAATTAGTTGATTTGTACTACTATAATCATGCACCAAAATCATGAAATATTAACTATGATATTGGCATGTTATATGCATTTCATGCAAAATATGATGATATTGCTATGAAGATTTTTCATATGCATAAAGCATTTTAAATATAATATAATTATTTTGAAAAAAATTGTAAATTATAAATGCTATTATTTCTATTGAATACCTCAATTCAACTTCAAAGATTTTTTTTTTTTTTTTTTTTAATCTTGCTCAAATTCACGGTCCCCAAAAATAGAGCCTAGTCTAGGTCTAACTCAACACATTTTGGGGTCAAACACAAATGTAAAATGTTAATACTAGAGCTGTAAAAAAATTAGTTTTGACCGCATCTCGCACCGCCAATTGCAGTGAAGGTGCAAAAACCACACAACATTGTAACTACAAATGCCGTGCGGTTCATGTTAGAATCCATTTCCCTCTCCCTTGCGTGTGTGTATTTGTTTCTCAAAAAAAAATAAAATAAAATAAAACCAACATTTAATATATCACTTTAGTATATATAAAAACCGACCAAATCACATTGCACCGCACGGTGACCAATCTAATATGGTGAGGTGACGTGAGGGTTTTGGGTAAACTGCATATTTTAATATAAACTCAAAACCTCACTTCCAAAACTAAAATTAAACCAAAGCCATAAGAGGTGGAAAGATGACCTATGATGGAGGAACCAAGAAACACATCAACCATAGCCTACCCTCTTGCCATTGTGTTTTTAAACATACATCCCAAGCTTTCAGTACATCTCAGTAATGGATGCTGATGGTCATGCAGAGAAAGAACTGAGTTCAAAGATCACGAAGAGAAAAGTTTAATCAAACTATTCTACCCCAATGCTATTGAAGCACTGGAATTTCGCACATGTATCTGTACCCCTCAGGTCCATAAACTAATAAAAGAAAGGATAAAAACTGAAACTCTGGATGGGATTGACAATAATGCATTTGTCTTGTTACTTTTTCTATTTACCAATGATTCCATTTTAATACCTCACTTTTTCAAAGTACAACTATAATTTAGCACATTTTTAACAAAAAACAAAAAGCTAAGTAAACTAATGATGCCAAACACACACTAGCTGGTTAGAGTTTTCTAAGGACACAACACGCATGAGCCAATAAAAAGAATTTTAAATTGTAGATTGAGGTGGACCTATGTGTGAAATAATAGACAAATTTAGGAATTTGTTGTGAATTTTTGGTGTGGCTTTAGTGGTGTAAACAAGATTCGAATTTAAGTATTTTATTTGACCATTAAAAAACTTGAGTTATCTGAAACCCTCTCTCTCTCTCTCTCTTTGTGTGGTTTTATTGATGATATTTTAATAGACACTATAGTATTACGTTTTCTTTCTTCTTCTTTTTTTATCTCTAAGTTTTGTTTTAATCTAATGATAAAGAGTTATTATCAGGAGCAGACATCATAGGTTAAAACTCTCTCCACAAAAAAATAATAATAATTAGCTTAATAATTGGGCTTAATTGTCTAACAACTAGTAGCTTTCTAAAATATCACCTGACATTTAAGAATTTAAATCTCTAGCATTTTACACTAAATTATAATTGTAATTTGTGATGTATAAAATGTGTCTATTACGTATATCAAAAAAAAAAAAAAAAAAAACTCCATTGTACTGATCAGAAAATAGAAAAGTATATGTACCCTTTGTCATATTGATCTATAATCTATTATCGCCACCTAAACTCATATGTTAAGTTGTTTCAAGTATTGTAGATGTTATCTTTTCTGATCAATATGATTATCTTCTTTTGTGATGATTGAAGATGGGTGTATAAATGTAAAGAGGCCTACTTGAAAAAATATTCAAAACCCAACGGCCCATAACTCAAAAGGTCTGGACTGGCGAGGCCGCAACTCAAACCAGCCCATTACCAAATCTGTTTTGCATCACCAGGAGACAAAGCCGAAAGAACCCAACCCGCCAGAACAAAAGGCTAGCGAGTAGCAATAGCAATAAATTGGTACTTTCTGGCTCGGTTCAAACATTAAAATTTATTTGGATACAGGAAATAGGAAAATTGTTTTTTTTTTTTTTTTTTTTTTTTTTTTTTTTTTACAGGAAATAGGAAGCCAAATTGAATTGGACTGGGCCATAGTCAAATAAGAAGGGGCCAAGTGAAAATTTAGAAGGGGATATTTTTATCTTTAATTAGACTGGGCCAAATTGACTTGATTTTTTAGCTTATTACAATTTGGCCCAGTTCAATTCAATTTTGCCATTTTACAATTTGGGCCAGACCGAATGAATCTCTCAATACAATTTAGCACGTTACCAAAAATCTTAATGAATCTTATTGTTTGCATTTTAATTTCAGTAGGATCAGTAGGCAAACTGATTGATTCATCTATAATTTGTTTCAAACTGATTGAGTGGTTCTCCTGCAACTTGTCTTTAAAAAAATTTTCGAGAATACAATAATACTGGACCTCATGCAATCTCTTTTGCAGCAAGTATACATTCACAAATGTAACAAGCAGACTAATTTATAAACCATATGAGCATTTAAGGACACAACCGGATAGCTCTTTATCTGGAGATGGTTTCCACAAGTTAGACCATTGGTTGTACAAAAATTAAGAGGACCCAGGGTGCAACACTTTTTAAGCAAAGTATTTCCTAATCCCTATTGCATTTGTCATTGGGAAGCCATCAAAAAGCAAAAGTCAAAGCACATCATGGTAGCAAAATTTAAAATTCTGTACCCCATTGAAATATGCTCCATTTTTACAACAATGGTTAATACAATTAGCAGAGCATGCGAACATGCCACATCAAGAATTCAGAAAGGGAGGCTAATTAGATATTAAATTCCCTGAAAAACTCAAGCCTAGACAAATTGGATTCAACACCAAACTATATAGATGAGAGATCTTCATATATGGTCTTGATACCTGGCCTCTCAGAAACTGATCGTATACATCGTAAAGCTATTCCAAGGACCTCCTTCATTCCCTTCTCAATTGCTGGATTCCCCATTTCCGGCATCACTGCAGGATCAAAACACTCTGAGCCATGACCTTCTGCTGCCCTCAACCGCACCCAATCTGTCAAATCAACACCCCCCTCTAAACCAGAGATTACATCACCAGCACACCTTCCTGTTAGAAGTTCTAAAAGTATCACTCCAAAGGCATAAACATCAGACTTGAAGGAAGGCAGTGGCTTCTTGGAAGCAGCCAACTCAGGCGCACGGTAACCTAAAACCCCAGCATCAAGAATCTGTTCAATGGTGCCAGCCTGGGTCATGAGGCGGTGGAGGCAATAATCAGCAACACGTGCATTTAGATCAGGCCCATCCAACAGTATATTTGTTGCTTTCAAGTTACCATGTGGTACAGCACGATCAAAATGGAGATAGTTCAGGCCACGTGCAACATCAACTGCTATTTTGAGCCTTTGGGCCCAGGTTAACGGCGGACCTCTTCTTCCTGGCCGGTCTGAAAATAGGGATGCATCAGAAATTTAAAAAACTAAATAGTGACGTATAGAAAGAAACATATACAGATACATATAGATACACATAAAATAAATCAATGTCATATTAAAAGGGACAAATGCAAAAGGCCTTCTTTCATCTGAGTTGCAACAAAACTTTGCAAAAGCTTCTTGTAAGAAGATTCCTGCATGAAACTGCAACATAATAAGGCTTGTATTGATTGAAATCTTAACATCTAGCCA
Organism: Quercus gilva; assembly: GCA_023621385.1. Classification (NCBI taxonomy): domain Eukaryota; kingdom Viridiplantae; phylum Streptophyta; class Magnoliopsida; order Fagales; family Fagaceae; genus Quercus; species Quercus gilva. The sequence continues at coordinate 72,436,135 of CM042477.1, read as the reverse complement.
ACAAGCAATAATCTTGGCTAAAACATATAAGGTAATGTGTAATGAGGTGACAAACAATACTGGTTCTTGGCAAATAAACACTAGGTCAATTTTTTGCCAACTCCTTAACTGTCCTTACTCCTTAAGGGGCGTGATAAATTTACACTTGTACCAAAAGCTTCAGCTATTAGGGAAAATTTCTATTTAATAATTTAACCATTATATTAACAGTCCCCTTTAAGTGTGGGCCCAAACTCCATTCAACATGCAGAGAACCACATGGAATTACTAAGTTTAAAATGGGATGTAGAGTGGAGACAAGGGTTTGAACTCAAGACCACCTACTTTGATACAACAGTAAATTACCACCTATCCTAAACGTTTAAGCTGTCAGAAAAATGAATTTAATCATTTAAACATTATTCTAACAATGACCAATAAACAATCAATAACATTAGAACGCCAAAATGATGATTCGGTCAGGCTATGATGAAAAATGCTAAAGTAAATGGATAATTCATTTAAAGATTTTGGTAAGTGGTTATACAAGTGACTTCCTGATTCACAAGGAAAGTTGATTTTTCATGTATGTAGTACTGCTTATACCATTTGGTTCTACTAAGAATGTCTGGAGTAGAAGGAAACATCAATTAGTAAGAAAAATCAGTGAATGTAATTTATATGAAACAATGATGGTATGAGGATCTAGTTGCTCAAGTATTAATGCTACCAATTATTGTGTCACACTGCTGTTTGGCACTTCATGAATAAAATTTAGCACAAAGGATGCCAAATTCATGCTACTTTGCCAGTCAATTAAGAACACATTACACATCTCACTTAAAATAAGCAATATTATTGTGCTTCTACAGATTGCGTCAATATGTAAAGTTTCTTATCACTCCATCAGAAAGGAGAACTAAGATAATATGCACAAGACCAACAATAATTTGCCTATTGAGGCGTTTTGGTGTAAGTTCACTAACACCAACTATCTTTGACACAAAGAAAAAATGGACCATGTGTCCAACACAGATATTGCCAGATATTTCAGCTTCTAACAAAAAAGTTTAAGATAGAAAGAATGCAAAAAACAGCACTCTCCGAACATGATCTCTCCCATAGCTTAACCTTGAGTTAATAAGCTTGATAAATTGTGTAATTGTTTCATCTTTATTTCCTTCACCAGATCATGAAGCCAAATGCAAAGGAAATTTCTATTAGGACTCACACCTTTATTTCCTTCACTGGATCATGAAGTCAAATGCAAAGGAAATTTCTATTAGGACTCACATAGGGTCCCCTATGAGCTGATCTAGTGAGCACCAAAAGCTATGCTTAGATGTAATATAAAAGCAGGATATGGGCATTTGTGAGCATCTTTGTTGAACCATTTGTTAAGATCGCTTCACCTGTTACAGGTGTCAATGTCCATAACACAACTACGTAAGACAACTTATCAAAACAAGGGTAAGGACAAAATGTTACCATATAGAAAGCTTGCAAGACTTCCAGGTGCGATGTAATCTGAAAGAATGAGCTTCTCATGCTGTGTAGGCCCCCAATAGTACCCTCTCAAACCCACCACATTTGGATGCCTGATGTTTGCAAACTTTTTAGCCTCCTTAGCAAACTCTTTCCTCTGTTTTGCTACCCCTTCTTTCAACCACTTAACTGTCAAGAACATCCCATTTTCCAGTGTTGCCCTATAAGAAGTCCCATGGCTGCTTCTCCCCAATACTTCAGCTGGTGCGCGAGACAGCTCCTCAGGTGTTAACATGACGGTATCATCAAGAAAATGCAACTCACCAACTAATCGATCTGGTGATCTCACATCCAGTCTTGCAAAGTGCTCACCAGTGAGTGAATCCCCAGACTCAGGTGACCAAGAGAAATGGCTAGTTTTTGTTGGGGAAAAGCCAGTTACAGCTGCCGTTTTTTCTTCGGGACTGATTATCTCAGATGAGGATCCTTTCTTGGAAGCCACGAGATCCTCAGCTGAAACTACCAAAGCACCGCCACTATCTGTTCCACTAATGCCTGATGGGTTTGGTGGAGCTCGCCTGCTGACTGATTTTTTTATAGCATGTTCTGGTGGGGGTCTCCTTGATAGACGGATGTAATGTACAAAGATGGCAAGCAGTATAAGAATGAAAACACCAACCACACATGAAACAATAATTATGACTTTGACAATAGTGTTCATTGGCTTCTTCTTGTGGTTTTCAGCTGGAGAATTGTTTGCCCCAGAAGAACCACCACCAGGCAAACTTAACCTAGAATTTCCAGGGTAGAAAGAAGAACTGGGGAACTTTCTCAGGTTTTCAGGGACAACCCCTGAAAGATCATTATATGAAGCATTAAAGCTGTCAAGGGTACCAGGAAAGTTGTTTGGTAAAGGACCTGTAAAGTGGTTCTGTGATATATCCAATGAGCTTAATGAGCTCATGCCTGCCATGGAAGTTGGCAGAGAACCAGAAAAGTTATTTCCAGCAATATTGAGCAGTTGAAGTCCAGTCAATGACCCAAATTGATCTGGAAAATAGCCACTAAATTGGTTATGAGAAAGATCTAGAATTTGTAGATTGTGTTCACCCGAGGAAGGAGGAGAAAACTTAATATCACCGGTCAATATATTGTTTTCAAGATGAAGCTCTTGCAAAGTGGACATTGTTAACAGATCAGCTAGAAGCTTTCCATTTAGCTGGTTGGAGCTGAGATCAAGAACTCTTAGCTTTGGATACTGTGCGATAACTGTTGGCAGCATGCTACTAAGAGAATTATGGGAAAGGTTGAGATAATTTAAACGCAAAAATTGTGGGGTTACTTCAGGGACAGGCCCTGTCAAATGATTCTGACTGAGATCAAGGAATTCAAGGTTACCCCATTTTACCGTCCTCGTTAAATTTCCTCCGAATTTGTTCTTCGATAGATCAAGTACTGCACAGCTTCCAGTCAGCAAAGGAAGCTCACCTGTGAGTCCGTTCGAAGAGAGATTAAGAGTGTGAAGAGTTGTTGACGTGACTATACTTATTGGCCCTGAAAGATGAACATGAATGTGAGACACAATGATTTACATTACATAGTAGTAGTGCAAGCAATGGAACGGTATAACATAATATATTAATTGTGAATTTCAGTACTGCCAGAATAAACAAAATAACTATTTAAGTACCTGACAGATTGTTGGCACTCAAATCCAGTTCAGTAAGTACTAAAGAATCTCCTTTCAGTAGGCCATTAGGAACAAACCCAGAGAATCTGTTGTTGCTGAGCTTGAGGACTTGGAGGTCATAAACAAAATTAAATTCAGGCAGGTCTCCAGACAGCTGGTTGTAGCTCAGATCCAACACCTTCAAGTTTTCAAAGAGCTGTAGCTCACCTCCACTCACCAATGATCCAGTGAGCTGGTTGTGGCTAAGATTCAAATGCTTAATAGTCTCAGAAATACCCGGTAAAAATTTCTGCTGCTGCGAACTAGAACTACCTAGCATGTTCCCACTGAAGTCAACATAAATGGCAGTTGATAGAAGCAAAAATTGAGCATCCAGATAACCATCAAACATATTTCCATGCAAGTCAAGCACCTCCAGACCAGAAATCAGCTCAAAACCTTTTGGGATTTTCTTTGTAAAGCCATTAAAAGATAGATTCAGTGATACCAAGCGAGTGAGCTTTGTCAATGATGTTGGCAGCGACCCGGATAAGGAATTGTGGCTCAAGTCCAATGTCTGGATTGAGGCAAGCCCAGTTATGGAATCCGGAATTGAGCCAGAGAAGTTGTTCCCAGCCAATGAGAGGTTTCTTAAGCTCGCTAACTCACCAATCCCCGGCGGTAAAGATGAAGAAAACAGATTATTAGATACATCCAGAAACTCAAGGCTTTTCAAGTCAGCTATATTCTCAGGAATCTTGCCTGACATGGAATTGTTTGACATGGAGAGTTTCAAGAGTTTAGTGAGGTTGGAAAATACACTCAAGTCCACCTCAGCAGACAGACCTAAGTTATCAAGAACAACCCCAGCAACATTTCCACCATTGCAAACAATTCCATTCCAAGAAGAAGGGCAGCCATTAAAGTCAATAGACTCCTCATTCCATGAACTGAGGACATAACCAGTGGGATCATGCTTGATACTTTTCTTGAATTCAAGCAGCGCCAGAATGTCTTGTGAAGGAAGCTGCCCCATGGCAGAGAGGAAAAATAAAGATGCCACTAAAAGTGTAATGACCTTCATGCTAATCCTTTCAATGTGAAGAACACAGAGAAAAGCTTTTCTCAGCTTCTAATCCACAAACCCAAACAGGCACAACTGATTTCCACACCACTTACTGTAAAAAAACAATAACGGAACCCAGGAAACAACTCAACAATCCTTCACTACTATGAGAAATCAGCCTAATCTGGTGAACAGAAATGGGGTTTTTGAGCTCTCAAACCCACGAATTCAAAGGAGAACACAAAGTTGGCTGAATACTTTACAATAAAACAAAAAGTATGCAACACCATTCTTCAAAAGCATGGAAGATTACAACTTTGGAAAGCCCAAAAAAGAGAACTTCAGAATAATCAAAGCATCCAAAGTCCCCAAATATATTCACCAACGCAGTGACAGTACTTCACCTAACAAACAGCCAAACATTTGGAAGCCAGAACATCAAAAGACTGGTCCTCCTTCCAATGAAAGTCATAAACACAATAATGCTTAGCAAAGAAAAAATTTTTAACCACTCATAGCTTAGCTAAAGCATTAAATGACTGAAATGTACCATACAAAGTGAGTCACTTTCAGAGATCTAACCAGAGCAAAATGGAGCATTTTTCTTACCAATGTTCCTCCTTGATTCACAATGTAGGCTCAGCAGAAACTACCCCTCCCAAAGATTCAATCTTGTTAGCAACAAGGTCACTTCCTTGCAAAGTTCAGACTTCAGAGCTTTGAACAATCTGATACCATCAAGTACCACATGGATTACAGCAACAAAAACAAACCCATGAAGAAACAAGAAATGGGTCTCTTACCAAATGGACAAAGAGACTGCATTAAAGAAAAGGGACCCAGAATATTTTTTGGCCATGAAAGCTTAATAAAAGGTACAAAACAGCACTAAAACAGTACAAAGCCCTAATGTTTCTTTAATGAAAAAAACAACAAAACCTTCAAAAAAAAAAATTTTGGCTTTGTCCCTTTTCACTAGTTTCTTTTTAGTAGGCATGTGAAAATAAAAATATTGACTAATATGAGGACCCCAAAAATCAAACCCTTAATTTGTTTGTTTGCATTGGATGCTTTAATAGAAAAGAAAAACCCCAGTTTTTGTTCATTCTTTTGAGGGGTTTAGTGTCAGGTAGTGACAAAGTAAGCGGGAAAATCTTTAGGATTTTTTCATTTTTTTAGTGTAACTTTTTGTCTAAGTGGAGAATTTACCCGCCAAACAAAAAAATATATACATACAAGAGAGTAAGAATCTCTCGCTTTCCTAGTGGACATCAAAGGACTAATCAAATACAGTTTAAGATTTGCACTTTTTTATTTTTCTTAAAAAAACAAAACACGCACAACAAACAAGGTCTGTTGAGCTTAGAGAGAGCGTGGGGGAGTGTGTTTGGTCAGTGCCACGTAGGACTGCGTCCCACAGAACAGATGCCCCTTTGACTGGGTTCTCTTCTTCCTTTGCTCATTTTTTCTTCGGTTTGGTTTGGTTCTCAAGTTCCAAAATATATGACATAGACATATATTTGACACACAGAGGTGAAGTTGGTGAAAGAATTATTATGGTAGGGGTGTGGCCCTTGTGTGGACTGGGGCCCAGTGGACCCTTTCAGAAGCACCAGTATGATGATGACACGTGGACAATGATGGTCTCACCTTTGCCTTCAAAAACAAATGACGCTACTCTTATGTCATAAATTTGGTCACAAACTTATACGTGCCAAATATGAATAGTTGAGAAAAATGATACATATATGTTAATGAGATAGTTCATTAATCATAATTATACGTATTAAATTTATATATACCAATTGTGTTTTTTTTTTTTTAAGATATATATACCAAATGTGAATGGTTCAAAAAAAGAGTAATGTATATATGTTAAAGAGATAGTTTATACATGCCAAATGCGAAAAGTTGAGAAGGGTGATGCATACATGTTAGAGAGATAATTCACTGATCACAATTGCTATTTCATTGAAATTTATATATGTCAAATGTGAATTGCTGAGAAAAGTTATGCATACAAATAAAAGAGATAGTTTAACAATCACAATTGCACGTATTTTCAAAGTCGGTCGGATATACAGAATGGTTCCAACAAAGAACTGTTTGCCATATGATTATGTATTTCCTACTGATGTGTGCAAGATCTTGATCTTGAATTGATGCTAATCAGATCAAGAGGACCTCAAGTGACGGCAAATACAGATGGGGTACAGTGGTCCCCACTTGATTTTTATTTTTATTTTTTTTGGGGGGTAGGACCACTTGAATATTTGTATTGCAGTGTCCACTGTCCAGACTATATTATATGATATCCTACCTCAAGCGGGCTACATTGTGCTCGTGAGGCTGGGAATGTTATTGTTGACATGTTCTAAAGAAAGAAAGTGCGGCTTTTTAACCTTTTCTTCTCCATAATCAATCACTTTTTACACTCTTTTTCTTTTTCCCTTTCGTCAAACAATAATGATAATAATTTCATATTCACTACTTTTATCCACTCCACCAAAGCTCCATTACGTGAAAGGAAAAGATATAAAAGAAAGACTAATAAAATCCATATTTATATTTAATTTAATTATAGGGTTAAATGTAAAAATTATTCCTGAAATTTAGGTTAATGCTAGGTGTTACCAAAAATTTTCAAAAATATTTAATTTGCTCCCAAATCGTAATCGTTATATAACATAGTTTGAAAATTCTTGTACCCATTTTGTTTTTTTACAGCTATTTATTTACTATTGATTACTCATTCACTCTCTTGTGCATATAATTGTCATATGCAGTTACTGTGAAATGTGTGCAATCAAAAAAGAAGCTTTAAAAACAAAGAATTTGGAGAACTAAGCAACTTTTTAATTGGTGTTAAATATCGTTTGTGTTTAAAGAGTAAATTGAATATTTTTGAAAGTTTTTATAGTGCTTAGGTTTATCCCAAACCTCAAAGTTCTTTTTTTGTTGCTATTTCACTCAAAACCATAACATAAGTCTTTCATTTTTAATGAGTTATTAGTTCAATTCCAATAAACAAGGTCGGATCAACAAGATTTGAGCTCCATAGCGATAACTTTAGGTGAAATATATCTTATGCATTTTTTTCTCTCTCTATCTCATTTTAAAAAATAAATAAAAGCCTTGCTAGATAAACACCTGTTCAAAATGGAAAAAAAAAAAAAAAAAAAAAAAAAAAAAAAAAAAAAAAAAAAAACGTAAATAGATATGAAATATATCTTATTTTAGGTTATTATAATTATATAAGTATAGTATTATATTTCAGGACCAAGATTGTTTTTTTTACGTGGGAACTCTAGATAATTGTCAAAATTGCGTAGGGATTGAGCCTATCATGCCAAATTTTAAAAAAATAAATAAATAAATAAATAATAATAATAATAATAAAAGTGGAAAGAATATTCAAGTTAATGAACTTTGTTTCTTGAAACATGATTCACAACTGATTATGCTATTCATTGGAATCATTATAACGTAAATTTAAATAGAAAACTTACCTATCAAAAAGCTATTCAAATTTTAGTATAAGGGATCTTGTGAATTCACAAAAAAACAATAACAAAATTCTCTTCATAGTGGGACCATTTCAAACAAATATTTAGTAGTCTTAATCGTTGCATGATGAAATGTTCTTAGATAAAGACTCAATGATAATAAACATCTACATGGAAGCTCTTTTATCTTTTCGCTTTCACCTAAATTTTCCAAGAGAAAATGGTATATTCCCAAGTAACCTTTCCACATGTCTTTCTCAGATGCATTATGCAGCATCAAATTTATAATTTTTTTTAATATATAAATATATATATATATATATATCTCACTATTAGCATTCTTACAAAATTGTTTGGATTTGAGCCACTGCAGTCACACAAGTACCAATGTGATTCCAATTATTCTTGCTATGAACAATAGAGCCCTGAATGGTAAAATACTGATAACTCTCATAATTGATATCAACCTTTAAAATCTTTATGCTTTGCCCTTTCTAATCAAATAATTCTGCATACTACCTCTATGATTTGTATAATTAATAGAACTCGTGCATGTGATACTAATCTCATATTCTCTGCATTTGCACTGTAAAGCATGCCAGACATTCAAGTAATCAATAACTAAATTGTGGGTGGCTAGGAAGGAAAATGTAAACATGGTAAAGACTCCGGCTGGAAGAAAGTTTGGATTCTTAGGAATTCACCAACTTGGAAGCTGTAAGAGAAAATGACCTACTAACAAGGGCAGAGACCAACCTGTGGGGTTCAGTGCTTTGCAGTAGTCAAATGGCAGCCATTATTGGATGATCTGGACCGACATTAAGACTTATCTAACAAACAATGATTGTTTTGATCATTTATAGCGACTTTAATATGTACAGAAGATGAAGAAGAAGAAAAAATATGCTTGTATGGTTTTGGTTTTTGTTTAAAATGTTAAAAAGATCTTTACTTTTTAATTGGAAATGGGAATTCTGGATGCTCATTGGCTTTTTCATTTTTTTCTTCTTTTGTAGTTGAATCATTTGACATGTTGAAAACAAACTGTACAAAGGAAACTTCGTGGGAGGCATCATGATGATCCCATATGAGTTTTTGATCATAACAATGCCAAGCATTACAACATCCCTTGGTTGATTTTCCTTTTTTCCGAACAAAAGACTATTGTTGTTTCATTGAATTTGCTTCACTGATAGGCTCACAATTCGATTTGGTTATTATGAATTAGTACCAAGATCTAATCTTAGACAGGTAAACCTACATTAACTGTGTGAAAATGATTTCTCAACTATTACTGCAACTCAATATTTCTTACGTTTGCATGACATATCAGGTCCCAAGAATTTGAGCCCCGCAGCTAATTTTTAAAACACCAACAGTTAAGACATTTTTACGATCTCTTTTTGATAACTACTCATGTGACCTATTATATTTGGCGCATAACAAAAGATTTGTCAAGTATAAAATCTTGTGAAAATGCTATTCCAATCAACTTATTACCTTAACAAGTCCTGAGAAAGTAGTGTGAAAAAAGAAAAAGAATTTATGTCTGTATCCTACATGTTAGGCAGCCGACACGGAGTCACCTAGGCTTTTTATCTGGAAAACTATAGCAGTGCTCCAACTCAATATCAATATCATAAATCAATTCATACTAAATGCCATTTCCTAAGCTTTTTGTCTGGAAAGTCGTACTAGGAAATGTGATTTCCAGCTGAGGTGAGGTCAGCTATTCACTCAAATTTGTTCCATTCCAGTGGCAAAAGTCCACAGAGATATGCCTAAAGCAATTGAACAGAATATGCTCATGATTTTTTATTTTTAATGCCTATCTCTTATTGCCAAAGATGCCTAATTTTTGGCTAACTCTACTCTACTTTACTCTACTCCCTCCATCTCAATCCAAACGGGCCTTAAAGTTCTATTTCGCAATTAAAAAGGTAATGGTGGGCAGGCTTAAAAGTATGGCAAACTCTCCTCATGGAAACATTTAAAAAAAAAAAAAAAAATCTTGCATCTTAGAAGTTGGCGGTCGATTGGTTTATGTATCAAACTCTTACAAAACTTTTACTTAACAAAAATAAGTTTTAAACAAACTGCAAACCGGAAGACAAGTATGTTATCTATTTTTCCCTTTCTTGGTTACAAAAGCTTACAAGTAATATAAACTCAGAACACTATCTAGTTCAACAAAATAATAATCTAAATGGCCTATTGAAAACGTATCTCACTTCTTCCCACCCCCGGAAACATTGAACTTGAAAAATATTATGTCACCATCTTGAACCACATAGGTTTTACCCTCCTGTTTATACTTCCCAGCCGCCTGTTGGAAAAATAAACCCAAAAAAGGAGTTAATTGCCAAATTAGAACAGAATTCAATCATAGTCCTCAAAAGTTGAATCAATTGAAAAATAAAATAAAAATAAAGAAAAATACAACAAATTTAACTTCTGCTTGATATTAAGTGCATCTTGATTGCATTTGGGATCTAAAAGCCATTTGACTAAGGAACCTCTCAATATAATTCTAAATAAAAACCAATAAAATTTCTCTAAAATACACTTTTGGCCTCTGCGATTTATTCTAAATTCAATTTAGATCCCTCAAATTTAAAAAGTTACAAGTTTGATCCTAAAAGATTTAAAATGAATCAATTTAGTTCTTATGTCCACCTGCCGTTGAAGAAAGTGCATACGTGGTATATATAAAATGCTGATGTGACACACTAAAAAGAATACATGGCCTTTTTCAATACAATAGGTATATTTCAGCTATAAAATTTAATAATTCTACCATCCCATAATTACTCTTCTTATGGGATGGTACATTTCATATCACCCTACCATAGTAACAAACAAACAAACAAACCCCATATCTTCCTTCCTCAATTTAAAGAAATAAAAACCCAACAACTCAATCCCCAGAATCTTGATTCACGATCAATTTCCCTTAATCTCCCCATTTCTTTATCTGCATCTTTTCTCTCATCTTTCTCACTTACCAAACATCTTCCCATCACCCTCTCCATACCCAGCATCCCAACTTGTCACATGTGGATCTTGAGGATACATGAGGATGATTTTTTTTTTTTTTTGATAAGTAATAAGATATATTGATATCAAAAAGGAAGCACCCTAGTACACAGGAAGTGAACAAGGGGGCAGCAAATCAAATACAAAAATTGCAAGAATCTAGCAAATCAATAAAAGAAGGGAATGATTGGTTTTGCAAAGCAAACAACCAATCCAATAAAGTTCTAAAAAAGAAAAGTTTGAGGTCCGGAATGGATCTCTCAATATCTTCAAAACAATGACTATTTCTCTCCCTCCAAAGACACCACATTAAGCCATGAGGAACAATGGACCATATAAAACCATTTCGATGACAACCAAAGCTGAATTGCCAACACCCTAACAGCCCCAAAACAGTATGCGACATAACCCAAGATACTCCAAATAAACCCAAAACCATAGACCATAGATCCATAGCAACGGGACAGTGAAGGAAGAGATGGTCAACTGATTCACCATTACTCTTGCACATGTAGCACCAATCCAAAATACACACCTTCCTTTTTCGTAAGTTATCAATCGTCAAATATTTCCCTAAGGCAGCAGTCCATACAAAGAAAGCTACTCTAGAGGGAATCTTCTACTTCCAAATACTTCTCCAAGGAAAACCGAAGCTAGTAGGACCAACTAAAATTCTATAATAATCTTTCACCAAGAACCCCTTATCTTTGCTAGGAATCCAACACGTCTTATCCTCACCAAACCCCCTTATTGAAGAACCGTATATGGTTTCCATGAAGCTTGACAAAGCCTCTAATTCCCGAACATGCACACCCCTAAAGAAGCTCACATCCCAAAAAAGGACTCCATTAGGGGGATTTCATAAGCTCAGCCACACTAGCCTCCTTATTCCTGCAGAATCTGAATAGGTCAGGGTAGCTAACTGCAAGAGGTGTCTCTCCACACCAACAGTCTTGCCAAAACATTTACACCTACAAGAGGCAACAAAGCATTTACACCTACAAACCTACCAATTTCATCTTTTCCTCTTCTTCTCTTTGCTTTTCTCTCTCTTCCCCTATGACCAAAACCCACTCCCTCCTCTCTAACCCTTATGGCTGACCTATCTTTTTGTTATCTCTCCATCTTCCTTGGTTTTATTATTTTCTCTCCCTTGGTCATTGAGGATTGAGATGTGGGTTTCAGCTTTATGATGTGGTTTGGTAATGGGAGTTCTATGAGGGACGGTGGTGGATTTCTAGAGGTGTTTGAGTGAGTTTGATGGGTGGGTAAGTCTGATTCCAAAGCAAGTGTTGATTGAATGAGTAGGGGGTGAATCAGGTTGGTTCAGCCATGGGCATATCAGGTTTACAAGCTTGGCCAATTGGGTAAATTAGATGTTTGGGTTTTTCCTGAGTTTTTAGGTGATTATTGCACGACAATTTGGGAGCCTGCCAGTTAATGATTTGGGTGTTTTACAGTGGCATGCGTGCTGTGTTTGGTTGACAAGACACTGACAAGGAAAGCATGTGTGCATTGTGTTTGGTTGCCAAGAAATTGGAAGAGTGAATCTGTGCTGTATTTGGTTGCCAAGAAAGTTGGGGGAAATGAGTGTGTGCATGCACACAGACGAGGGTGTTTGGTTGCCAAGGAAGGAGCAGAAAGTGTGTGCATGCGGTGCTTGGTTGCCATGAAAGTCAGGGAAATGAATGACAGGAAAAGAAATTAATCTATTTGCAATGTTTAATTTAATTATTTTGAGAGTAAATTTTTAGTTGATGTGTCTTTTTTTTTTAAATTTAAGATGGTGTGGCTTTTTCAATGCCAATTTATTTTACAAAAAATTAAGTAACACATAAGAGCACTCTCATCAGGTGTGCCAAATGCCAAATATTTGGCATTTGGCACACCAAACACCAAAAACCAACCCTCATCAGCTGTTCCAAATCTCAAAAAATTTGACACATCTACAATACCGTCTCAAATATGAGACGGTACGGACATCAATGCCAAACACTGTTCGGCTTATTTAATTCATTTTTTCTCTCTCTCTCTCTTCATTTATGAATCTTTCTTCTCTCTCTTTCTTTTTTTCTTCTTTCTTTCTCCGCCTCACTTCATCTTCTCAGTTTCACCTCTCTTCCTTTTTTTTTTTCTTCTTCTTTCTTTCTCCAGAACCCCCACCCCTCCCTTTTTCTTTCTTTTTTTTTCCCCCTTTTTTCTTTCGTCACTTTCTCTCTGCGCCTTCTCTATCTCTTTTTTTTTTTTTCCCTGTCACTCTCCCTCTCTGTCTTTTTTTTTTTGGCCTCCCTGTCACTCTCACAGCCCACTGCCGTGGAGTTCAGCCTCCCCCTGGAGTTCAGCCTCACCGCTGAGGCCGTTGCCGTGGAGCGATCTATTCTGATCTCCCTCTTTTTTTTCATTTTTTCCTTCGGTTGTGGATTCCATGTGATTGTGATTATGGGCTGTGCTTGGGTATGGTGGTGGCCAGCGGTGCTATGTATGGTGGGGTTTTGTTGAAGATTTTGAGTTTTTTTTTTTTTTTTTTTCCTCATTTGTTGTGGTTTTTGGATTTGGAATTTGTTGGAGGATCCGGTGATTGTGGTTGTAGTTTGTGGCGGTGGTTGTAAAGGTGGTTGTTGTTGTGGCGGTGGTTGTTGGTTCTTGGTTGGTGGCGACTGCCACTAGGCTCTGTGATTGTATATTGCTGGGTTTTAAGTAAATATATTATTTTAATGTATAGAATTGAAAAGTAGAACATCTGATAAATGGTACGTTGTAAAGATGTGCTAAAATGATAAAGTAGGTTTTTGATGTGTCAAAATGACATTTGTAATGAGAGAGCTAATGAGAATGCTCTAAGCATCCCACCAGCCACCTTAGCAAATTTTGTAAGCCAGATAATGGCAAGGATGAGAATGACAAGCTGTTTAAAAGATTTAAGGACTAAAATGAAATACTAAATTTTATTGAGGACAAAAATAAAATCACCCCGAAGCATATTTAAGCCTTTTTTATTATACAAGTACATATTTAAGCCTTCTATAATCCTAACATCTCATAATTACTCGTTTCGCAGTACATTTTATATTCACTAGAATACCAAATGTCACTCTTTGCCATACTCATAAAAACTCTAGCTCCAAGGAATCTAGACCACAATCAGTTCTGAAGCCCTGCAATGCCTAACACTACTTAGCCAATTGCAACCCATCAAACTTAACCTTTTAGTACGAGATTCAAGACCAGATTTTCAATTATTTTATCCGAACTTTGTTTAAAACAAATTTATGTGCTCTTAATATTACCCATTTTTAGGGATTGGAGAAAGCTACCTCTCATTTGTGTTACCCATAGGACGAATAGGCTTATAATTGACCCCCAAACCCAACAAAAATAAAACCAAAAAACAAAGAGTTGCATATTCACTTGGGTTGCAAACTAGCAATGGCCAGGTGGAAGAAAATGTTTATAGCCACATACGATATCTCGAAGAGTGAACTATATACCTTTACAGCTGCCTCGGTTCCGAGTTCCTTTAGATCTTCAAATTTCATTACCTAAAATAACCAGAAAATCCACATCGTTAATTTGAAAATGGGCAGGTTGGAGGTAATTTTAGGCAATTTACCACCTTCAAGAAATTTGAATTTTCGCTTCAACTAAAATTATATTACAGTAAGTATCAAGTAATTTAAAATAAAATCTTATATGAATTTTAATTTTTTTGATTACATATCATAATTTCATTTTATGTTCCAATTTAGTAAAATTTACACATTACACACAATGCATGCACCAAGTGGCTCAGTATATGTATGTATTACATTTACATTACAAAATTAGTGTGTTTTGTAACGTGACTCATTACTTATTAAGAGAGTTAATTTACTTTAGATTAAATTCAATAATAGTTTCATGTACTCACTAGTTATTGATATAGTTTCAATTTATTTACATATAATTTTCAAATAGGCCATGCAGCACAGGCAATATACTAGTGAACAATAATACTTGGAATAAAGAGAACTGCCAAAGAATGAGTTAGGAACAACCTCAGCACAAATGAATCCTCTCTCAAAATCAGTGTGGATGGCCCCCGCAGCTTGGGGAGCCTTTGTATGCTTTCTAATTTGCCAGCATTTCACCTACAAAATAAGAATTATTTGGACATTCAGCCATTAATTCATCAAAGCAATGATGAGGAACATGAACAGAAAAGTTATAGACAGGAAGAACATAAAATGGAGAAAATAATATTCAAATCATCATATATGGACGATGATGGAGTGGTCTTGGTTGATTCAAATCAAATGGTTCGTTAGATTTAAAGAAAGAGAGCAGGTAACCAAAACAATGATAATGATAATAAGAACTACTAAGGAAGATATATTACCTCATCAGGTCCTGCAGTGAAGAAGTATATAAGATTAATTGCTGAAAAACCAGTCTTTATGATCTTTGGAAGGGCACTGCAGCAAAGTAGAATGTATTAGTCATAGTTATCTACAAACGTCTTTTTTGGATATGTAGTTTAAGAGTTTAAGACAAAACAAAAGAAACAAATAATTGGAAGCACACAAACCAACATGGACAAAATGATTTATGAAACTAGAAGGGCTGAGATACTCAGTGGAAACAACACTTCCTTAGTGGTTGCTGGAGAGGCTTGCTCAAATAAAAACCAGCCTTTAATTGAAAGGTATTAGAAGTATGTGGTTAAATAATTAGATTTACCATATCCCAATAGTTTAAGCTTTTGGAAAAATTGGTAATTTGACATGGTATCAAAGCAAGAGGTACTAAGCTCAATCCTTGTCTACTCCACTCTACCCTCCATTTAAATTCCCATGTGTTGGGCCCTACCTATTAAAAAGTAGTTTGAGCCCACACATGAGGGGGAGTGTTAGAAGAATGTGGTTAAATGATTAAATTCACCATATCCTAATAGCTTAAGTTTTTGGGATAATAGGTAATTTAACAGAAGGTTCACATGATATACACAAAGTTAAGCCCTTCAATTGGCAGTGTCAGATGCAAATTGAAAGTTTAGAGGTATATACACGCCAGAGTCTTCACAGGACTAAAAACACCCTGTAATTTCTGATTTTCTCTAGTACAGCAATACTGCAGAACACAGGCAAGGAACGTGACCTAAACACAACACAGATATGATTTACTAAACAAGACACACTCTTTAATTAGACATAACAGTCTAATGGAAAAAGGACAAAGGCACAAGATAACATGTCCATGTGTCTTTCTGTAAAAAGTTTGAACTCCACTTATCAGATCACAACTTCGTCTTACTCTTATTTTCTACATATCAATTTTGGTACTTAAATTTTTCCCCATTAGAGTTTCCAAAGAAGTAATCAAATCCTTAAAGTTCAAAAAAATACCCAATTGGTCCTCAAAGCTTGTCCCATTTTCCAATTTGGTGTTTAAAGTTTTGTAAAACAATTACCCTTTTTTCCTTTTTATATTATTGTATTCTCTCATCACCCAAACATGGAATAGAGATATATTAAGCAAACTCAAATTAGAAAGTGAAAATCTTATTCCTTTTTTTTCCACGTCAATTCCACATGTTAATAGTAAGCCATCACAACACGTGGTACTTTTAATCCACCGACATAGATAGCATATAATTTTTAGGCTATACAAACCCTTTTTTATTATAAATGTGCCCAACCACATGATACATTAGTGTTCAAATTAGCATGCAGATCAAATTGGATCATTTTACAAACTTCAAGGATTGATTGCTACTTTTGAAACTTCAGGGACTGAATTGAAAATTGTGGCAAACTTTAAGGGCCAAAAGTGATATCTGCCCAAAAACTTATTAATACGAACAAACTGTGAAGTCATCCCCACATTGTCTTTGAAAATCCTAAGCATGTCAGCCATTTGCTCCACAAATGTCCAAAATTCAGAACTTCATTAATTTTACAAAAAACACATATACCAAGATTCCATAGTAATTTGTTCACAGTTCTATAAGTCTGGGAGAGCAACAGGTACCAACACATTTCTTCCATAATAGAGTTCCTTGACAAGTGTATCACCATACTTTTGTAAATCTTTTGGATATATGACCAATCAAAATCATCCAAAAGTCCAGCAAAATTGGATATTTCCTAAGAATAGTGATTAAAGACTTTAAAATGCATATTTTGTGCGGTAGGTTTAACTGTCAATACTCAATACTTAGCGAAAGTGATTGAAGCCAGAGTTCAGAAATAATCATTAAAACAGAGGTCAAGAACAGGGATGTGACCAAAACAATTGTATCAGATGTTCAGAACCAAAGTTTTGGACAAAATTTGAAATTCCAACCACTTACAATAATTTCAAGCCCATTCCAAGAAAACCTCATAGATAGAAATACCACAGGAAATATGATAAGATGATGAGATCAGCAACCAGAAGTACTCCAGTTCAAGATTTCCTAGCCTAACACAATCAGGTCCAATTATGTAACCATAACGAGTCCCTTCTCCTCCACTTACAAATAACTTCTATCAATACTGGAAGCCAGTTTCATCCATGTATTCTCACACAATCTCCCAATATTTCTCATTGGAGGGGAGAAAATATGAAAACTTCTAAAGGAAACTGTGTCTTCATTATTACACCTTACAGACTGCTATCACTCAAGGTTGAAGTATTGATATTCTAATTGAAGTTTTTAAAGAGAGAAGAAGACAAAACACTGGGTACCACACATTATAATTTACCTGAAAGTTAGGGGGAAATTGCAATGTCCCTTTACATCTTTATAGAATAGTTAAAGGTATTAGGTTTATGTCGTTGTAAAGGCCCAAGAGGCCCAATTATGTTGTAGCATATAAGTCTAACTCAAGCTTCTAGTCTATATATACCCTATTAAGGGTTCACTGTAAAAGTTGACTTGATTATTCAGTAAAAATGTAGCCACTAGGGCTTTATCTTGTGGATTTAGGCCAAACCACACAATCCCTTGTGTTCTTCTCTCTTTCTTACTTCCGCTTCTCTATATTATTTTATTCTCATCTTTAACAAGAATATGATAAGTGAAGTAATCAAATGCTGATAGGTTTACAATGGTTAATCACAAGTTCACATAATATATCTTGCATCAGCTCTACATTCCTAGTATTAATTTTTCAAATTAATGTTAAGTTTGCAACCACAGACCACATAATGCTATTCCTCTTTCAAATGGCTAAACATTTACATAAAACTTTAGCAGTCATCTTTTCCTCGTCAGTAAAAACATACCTTTGAACATTGTTCTCTTGACAATACTTTGCCGCTTCATCTTCTGGCATATCAGCAAGATTCCTCTCTAACACACCACTGAAAGGAATAATTGGTTCACCCCCATGCTCCTGTACCCTGAGGATAAAAGGAATTATGTGATTCTTAGTCCTTTCCACAAATAGCAATTCTTAAGGAAAGTGAAGGAAATTAAAAGGCTTTGAGGGATGGGGGTGGGGGTGGTAGCGGTGAAGGAGAAGAAAGAGATGAACTCACTTGCAGTTCTATCAAGGTGTAAAGGAAAATATAGCAGAAAAATATTCAGTGTAGACAGAACACAAAGAGTGGTCATTTGAAGCAGGAGGAGAGGGGAGAAATAAAATTTGCTTTGTTACTCCTCTAGTGCTTTCTTGTTTTCCAATTTTTTAAACCATGGTTAGAAATATCCTAAATCTAGCCCCACCCCTGCCCCCCGGGGTCTTGAACCTGAGACCCCCTTCTCCCTTAGGTAATAACTACTATGTACCTAGAGAGGTGCCGTTAGACCATTAAGGTCATTGGCCTTTAAAGCTTTCTACGAGTAAGCAACCATTACGTCTGCTAGATGCACTGATGCAGTAAGCTCAGTTTAGCTAAAATGGCCAGCTGTGGAATTTGCTAAAATCATAATTAGGTTTTTCTTGACAGACTCCACAACCACACATTAGTGTCATAAAATACTTCCCCATTGAGAGTCTGATTGTTTGCACATTAGCTCCAAACTCAACGCAAGAGGGATTTATGATAGGCAGCTCACATTATAGAAAGTCAAGATAGGATATAATTAAGACACATATCATGAAAGTCACAAATAGACACACACAAGCAAAAAGACAGACGTCATGAAAGCAACAAACAGACACACATCGGCAAAATAGACACACAGAGAAACATAAAAACATTGGCTATGTAAAGTCAAGATACTAATTATGGAAAATAAAGGACATACCAAGCATGAATCTTGGGCAAAAATTTGTTCTTTTTTCTTTGGTAATCTTTCTCATTCATGTTAACCTGCAGAGAAAATAGGATATAATTAAGATCACATTAGTTTTTTTTTTTTTTTTTTTTTTTTCTTTGATAGGAAAACACAATCACATGCTTATACAGATTAAACTAATGACCACATCCTCCATCCCTTATTTATCATCACTACAGTTTTCATCCTAAAAACAGCCAAGAACCAAAACATGGACATGACCCTGACTTCATTCCTATGATATTATACACAACAATATCTCTCTACCACATCTTAAAATCTCAGCAAATACAGAATGCTTTTCCCTTATTGGTCACCAGATAAGAGGCAGACTACAGAGTGAAATTTCTAATTGCTTTCTACTAGTAAGATCAGAAACCCAGAGACTGACAGACCAATGTTGGACCACAGTGGCAGATCTGTTGTTAATTTATCCGGATTGAGGTGTCTACCAATATATTTATATATAGTGCAAAACTTAGGTAGCAACACGCTAGGTTCCCCAATTAAAATTCAAACACTTGATAAAATTGACCAATAAAACGCAAACATTGTTATCATTTCTAAAGACAATTAAATTCCATGCACTGCAACTAATTGGAGAACATAATGTACTGCACCTAATGTACTATACTTGAGTTTTACCCCATTATATATTTCAAAGATACACAATTTTTTTCCTCTCCTTCCTCAGCAATTCTTGATGCATACACTGTTGTTGAATTAGATTCAACACAATTTGAGAAGAGGATATTTTAAACATTTAAGAGTTTTGGGAGAAGTTAAAAACAGTTATTGTAGAAACGGTACTCAAATTAAGACATTTCAAGATGCATAATTGGTAGTGGATTCATGGACAAACTTAAATTTCTCAATTTACTTTTTTTTATAGGGTAATAATTCTTAAATTGCTCAATTTATTTTTTTATAGGTAAGAATCATTTTAGTAAAGAACAGTCTTTTAAAAGACTTTTTAAGTATTTCTGTGGGACTAGTTTTGACAAAACAAAGAAATGCAAACCAAAAGAGTTTTATTACAATTATGGAGAAGATGGGTTTTCTTTTGCATCTCTACTGTTAAATTCTCCATTCTCATTAATGGAACTCCGTGTGGTTTCTTTGAAAGCTCTAGAGGTATAAGACAAGGTGATCCATTATCCCCTTTATTGTTTGTCATTGTTATGAATGCTTTTAGTAAAATGTTGGATAAGGCAGTGAGGGATGGGCTCATGTCTGGTATTAGGGTGGGTCCCACAAGAAACTCTTTGCAATTGACCCATCTTCTCTTCGTTGATGATACCCTGGTCTTATGTGATGCTAATCTTGGTCAGATTCTGTTTCTCCGGCTGGTGCTGTCTTGGTCAGATTCTGTTTCTCCGGCTGGTGCTGTTTTGGTTTGAAGTAGTTTCTGGGTTGAAAATTAATATGGGTAAGTCTGAATTGGTCCCTGTGGGTGTGGTTCCAAATATAGCAAATATGGTGGATGTGCTAGGGTGCAAGCAAGGCTCCTTCCTAATAAAATATTTAGGTCTTCCATTGGGTGCTAATGTCAGAGATAGTTCTATTTGGAATCCAATTATTGAGAAGGTGGAGAGGAGGTTAGCAGGTTGGAAACGACTGTATCTCTCAAAAGGAGGTAAAGTTACTCTTATTAAGAGTACTTAGTCCAATCTTCCAACTTATTTTCTCTCTCTTTTTCCTATCCCAGTGGAGGTTGCAAACCGTATTGTGCAACTTCAACAAAATTTTCTCTGGAGTGGTATGGGGATGTTAAAAAAACTCACCTAGTGAAATGGGCTACAGTTTGCACTCCTCTTCATTCTGGAGGTTTAGCTATTAGAAGTAACTTTGTTTGGAAAATGGTTATGGAGATTTGGGAATGAGCGACAGGCCTTGTGGAGGAGAGTGATAGGGGCAAAATATGGTTGTGAAGGGGGAGGTTGGTGGCCCTCATGGAGTGAGTTTGTGGAAGTCTATTAGTTGTGGTTGGCCATCTTTTGTTCGTCACATCCAATTTGAGGTTGGGGCCGGGTTTACTGTTAGATTTTGACAAGATATTTGGTGTGGGGACACTTCTTTGTGTGCGCTCTATCCAAGAATTTTTTCTTTAAGTCAAAATAAGGAGGCCTATGTGGCCGATTTGATGAAGTTCCCAAATGGTGTTCTTTTCTGGGAACTAACTTTTAGAAGATATAACAAAGACTGGGAATTGGAATCCTTTTACAATATAATGTCTAAAATTTATGGGGCTTCTTTGAAAGGAGTTGGGGACTATAAGATTTGTTGGAAACCTGCTATAGGAAGAGGTTTTGCTATTTGTTCTTATTACCAAGTGCTAACAAAAAATTTTGATCAGTCTTTCCCTTGGAAGACTGTTTGGAAGTCTAAGGTCCCCTCTAGAGTTGCTTTTTTGTGTGGACTGTAGCTTTGGGGAATATTTTGACTATTGAAAATCTTAGGAAACGGCAGATTTTGATTTTGGATTGGTGTTGTATGTGTAAAAGAAATGGGGAATTAGTTGACCACCTCTTCATCCATTGCTCTATTGCTTTTGATTTATGGTCTATGGTGTTTACTTTGTTTGGTATTCATTGGATTATGCTGAAAACAGTGGTGGAGCTGTTGGCTTGTTGGCAAGGAAAGTTTAGGAGGCATCAGAATTCTGCCATTTGGATGGCTGTGCCCCATTGTTTGATGTGGTGCATTTGGCGGAAGAGGAATAACCGGCATTTTGAGGATTTAGAGAGATCAGTTTCAGATCTTAAACTCTTCTTCCTTACGACTCTTCTAGATTGGGTTACAGTGTTAGGCTTTCGTTCTTTTTCTTCAGTCCATGGTTTCATGGACTTTCATACTTTATGCACTTGATTTTTTTTTTTTTTTTTTTTTTTTTTTTGTCCTTGATGTATACTTCCTATATACTTAGGCGACACCCCTTTTCTTTTTAATATATTTTTATTACTTATCCAAAAAAAAAAAAAAAAGTCCATAAGTTTTTGATAGAAAACTAAAACTTGCATTGTACAAAATTGAACATGTGACCTCATCCACCACCCCTTGATTGTGGGAGGGGAAGAGGTCATTTGGTCCAAAGAATATTAGCTTGAACAGTCCATTATTATGTAGTCACATTTGGGTCAAAAGCCAAAATTGCCAATAAATAATCTGATTATAAGAAAAGCCATTGGATAACTGACAAGATCTTTTTTTTTTCCTTTTTGGTTCTTAAGACCCACGCCCCAGCACCCGTTTACCATCCAGGCTGAGGCCAAGGATACTGAAGGTAAAAGCTATAAGTGTGCTTAAGCGCAAAGCACAAGAAGCTTAGCCCTTTTTTGCCTCTAAAGCAGGGTGCATTTACAAAAACAAGCTTTCCAAAAAAAACAAATGTGAAATATAGCAGTCATATTGTAATGCTATTGATAATCAATGTTGATTTGTTATACAAAACTCAATTTTATGATATGATATCATACACCTAAGCTGACACTGACACCCCTTTACACATACTAGAAGATGTAAAACTCCATGTAGAAAGACACTTCACAGACAGCTCATCTCATCAAAGGAGACTCAAGCAAGACAAACTTTCCCTAGGCCAAACAATCTTGAGATGACAATAATGATGGTCTTATGAGCAATGAGGATGGTGATTAAATATTTTAGAATTGCATTGCACTGCTTTTGTTAGGCATTGAAATCATTACTTGACAATCTAATGCCAGGACGGTGATTAAATATTTTAGAATTGCATTGCATTGCTTTTTGTTAGGCATAGAAATCATTACTTGACATTCTAATGCGAGGATAGTGATTAAATATTTTAGAATTGCATTGCTTTTGTTAGACATAGAAATCATAAATTGACATTCTAATGCTTTTAGGCCTTTGCTAAATATTTTAGAATTGCATTGCCTTTGTTAGACATAGAAATCATAAATTGACATTCTAATGCTTTTTGGCCTTTGCCTTTCGGGAATGTTTTGATTCAACCATGTCCTTAATGTCTTTATTTTAATCATAATATCAAATAACAAATATCATAGTTACATATATTTTGTAAAGCAATAGAGAAACATATAAGATGTTATATTTCAATTTTTATATGGTTAGTTGGTCGCTTGATCGTTATATTTCAATTTTGACATCCGCTCTTTCTACAATAAGCTTCGTAGTCCCCCGCCTATTATCTTTCCTTAGAAAGGTATTTGGAAGGTAAAGGCTCCTCCGCACGTCTCTTTCTTTGTCTGGAATGCAGCTTGGGAGAAGATTTTTACAGGGGACAATTTGCGGGGTAAAGGCTTTGATTTTGTTGACTGGTGCATTATGTGTCATTGTAGCAGGGAGACGGTGAATCATTTGCTACTCCATTGTGATAAAGCTCATCAGCTGTGGAGCTTGGTCTTCAGATCTTTTGGAATTTTTTGGGTTTTGCCAAGATCGGTTACAGATACGCTTCTTCGTTGGTGGAATTAGTTGGGAAAGCACTTTTCTAGCATTTGGAATTTAGCCCCTCTATGCCTAATGTGGTGTATTTGGAGGGAGCGAAACAAGCGTACTTTTGAGGACATGGATAAATCCGACGACCAGCTGCTAGCTTTCTTTTGTGGCTCTCTTTTTGATTGGTCTAGGGCTTGGGAACTCACCTCTAGTGATTCTCTCCCTTTGTTCCTTAGCTCTCTTCTTTGATCTTTGTTCTTTGTTGGTTGTTGTTTGTTTTGTGTTTTCTTGTTTGTTTCCCTCTCTGTATCCCTTTTCTGCCTTATGTTGTTTTCATGAGGTAGTTTCTTGAATATACATCTTTCTTACTTATCAAAAAAAAAATGTTCATTAATAATTATTTTTTAATTTTTTACATTATATTTTTAAATTTGCACTTCATTTCAATCAAGCATGTGCTTGAAGTATGCACTTACAATGGCCTAGGTGCAAAAGACAGATCTATTATGAGACAAGCATAGCTAACTTAGCCTAGGACCGTTAAGAAAATTTATCTTAACTTGAAAAGACAACTCACCAGGTATACAACCGGTTTTGCAGTAAGCAATTGAAAAGTATTCAATATCTCAATATCAGCAGCTTTCCAGTCCCCAAGACGGACATCTTTTCCATCAGTAATCCATGCCTTGACCTGTAGAAATTTAACAACAACATATTTGTGACACAAGGCCGACTGTATGAAATGAATTTTTGTGAATCCAAGCATGCTCAATTAGTACAAAAATACATCATCTACAAAACCTTCAAGAGTCTGTGTAACGGGAAAAGGATTAAACAAAGATGTACTCAAGGATCAGATTTCATGCTTTAACAAAGAGTTTGATTTTTTTTCCCTGGATTATGGAAGGCAATCAAATACCTTAACAATTTTTTTTGATAAGTCAAAAACTTTTACAATTGTAGCATCCTCTCAGGCACCATTGGTTCATTTCATGTTCTCAGTCGATGGTCTAAAGTAATCAAGGACTTGAGAGAACTCTCCCAATGATTACAACCCATTTCCCGACCTTATCTGAGGGTTTTCCCATTCATGTATACATATTTTATCTATATACTTATTTGGAAAGCAGTGCAATCACATTTTATATGTAAATACTTACAAAGGGAAATAGAAATAAATGTGTTTGTACGCACAAACTAAAAGTGAATTTACTACAGCTGTAAAATAATTCATACTTTGACTCAGTATTCAGTATAGATACAACAACGCAACCAATATGTCTTAAACAAGCCTTGTACAGTATGGATAATATCTTCAGCTACTTCAGTATTACCAAACATGACTAAAGGTTGCACATTCAAGTAAGCATTACTGTTTCCCACTATCAAAACACAAACCTTTAGACAGAGCTCATGCTCTACTTTTAACTGCTTGTCATTGCTCCTCTTCATGCTTTTCTCAAGATCTTCTAATCTCCTTTCCATAAATTCAATATCCTACATATAAGTCACATGGTTAGAAAATTTCTTCAAATATGGACAAATAAATAGGTAAGTTGGAAAGAAACAAAGGAGCAATACTACAGGGATATTGAACAAAGAAATTTACAGACTAACAAAATCATAATTAGGAGAAACAACCATCAAAACACTAAAAAACGGCCAATGAAGAAATGCAGGTACAAATAATAATACCTACATTGAAAGTGGTATAAAGATGAGAAGGGTATGAACTTATCAAGTTCATGATGCACTATATATTACTCATAAGATTTTTACTCATCATCACATATATGAGTTTGCTTTTATTACCTGATGTCATTTTGTGTATCTTATGAATCATACAAAAGACTTCTAAATACCTTCAGCTAGCAACGCCATTATGCCCCAAGTTTCCAATGTCTAAGAGCTATACAACATTATATAAATTATAACAATTTGTTTAACAATCCTCATTGTTTGTATTCTAGGTCCCAGACTACCATGTGGAACCAGCAAAAATAGGAGGCAAAATGACCAGCCATTATTGTTGTATTTGCATATATCTAAAGAGGCCAAAGACTGCAATGCAGCCTGCAAGGTTAGAACTGAGTAAGATTTCATCTTCTTCCAAATAAATTTTATAATTAGCTAAATGAATTTTTTTAATAGTAATGAAATTTTATTGATTAAACAGTCCCAAGTACACAGGGGTTGTACTCGGAGCGGTACATCAAACTCTCAAACTACAATGCTCTTAACACATATATAAAAAGTAAAACAGGGAACAAATTGAAAAGCAACACTCCAATCCAGCAAAGGCAGACAGAAGAAATATTTAATCTTAAGAAAAGACCATTCACATCCCTCAAAACTTCAAGCATTCTGTTCCCTCCAAATACAGCACATTCTGCAATTAACTATGTGAATTTCACCAAGAAAATCGTCTATAAAAAGAAAATTGAGCTAAAGTTCCATAACAGTTTATTATGGTCATCAAGAGTGCTAGAAATTAACTTTAGAATATGTTTGGGCCTCCATATTTAGGCTTGAAATTAGTCAAACCCCATCCCAAGCTTAAACATGCATACACAAATCCAACTTATATAGACAAGGACCCATACTCTTTTCTTTTCTTTTTTGATAGGTAATAGAAGTTTTATTGACAAAAAAGTACACCATGTTCACAATGATGAACAATCTGTACTTGAAACAATTACATATTCTTTTCCTTGAACTTTTGTCTCGATTCGTAAATCAAAGAACAAGAAGAGAGAATTGCCACAATCCAATGTTCTTTTATACTGCCATCAGTGCCATGAAACAAGTACCAATTCCATTTAATAACTAACTGAGGGTGGGGGGAGGGTGGGTGGGGGGAAGGAATCTTCTAACGGATATAGAATATGTTCCTCTCTTTTGCTCTCTTAAATATACTCAGAGAGTTATGCATCAATATGACACCAATCCCTCACCCGTATCCTTGTCATGGCATCTCTCTTTCTCCCCCTCACACACGCGCACGCGCACGCGCACACATCATCATCATCATCATCATCATCATCATTATCTATACATCTCAAGGACACCAACTTTAGACTTTATTGAATGTAATATAAATCATAATTCCAATGCAGGAATCCAGCCATGTTCTACTTGATTTGCATGCATTTAAAAACTATTGATGAAAGAAAGCAGTAGCTCTAAATACTAAACTCATGACTGATAGTCAATATAAGAAGATAAAAAATAGTAATAATAATGCATACCTTTAGCCGCAATTCTTCGCTAATAGTCTCTAAATCCCTTACAGGATCCACGGAGTCATCAACGTGGATGATATCTGGATCTTCAAATCCACCTAGGGGGAAAATAGGAAAGTAGAAGTGAATATTACAACAATGATATACTCAATAGGTGACAATTATAGGGCTGACATGTTATTTTAATTTTAAACCACGCAGAAAATCAATTACACAAATGGAAGCACACATACAAGAATCAAGATCATTGAAAGACATAAATACAACAGAATTAACCGTAATATTTGCTAGGAATATAACCCATAGATATATGATTCAACAAATTGGTAGAGCATGTACATTGTACAAGTAGTTGCAACAATCATACATGTACTATTCAAAATATAAGCTTCTTACGTAAAACATGGAAAATGCCATCAACTGCTCGTATATGAGATAAGAAATTGTTGCCCAACCCTTGTCCTTCATGAGCACCTCTCACCAGTCCAGCTATATCATGGATCTCTAAAAAAGCTGAAACCTGAACACGGAATTACATGAATATGTAAAAGAAAAAATTATGAATTATGAACAAACAAATAACAAAGTAAATAAAAACTTATTTATCCTTTTTTTTCACAAATCCACATGGAAGTGTATATATCAGGTTTTTTTTTATTATATTCTGGATGAATCTTTCATCGACATGTACTCTCTTAAGTGTAACACTGCCACCACTTTCCATCGCCATTAGGCCTCTGAGAAATTAAACTCAACCTAATTGATTCAGAACATGCAAGGTACTTTCCACTTTTCAAAAACTTCAGATTAGTCACAATATGCAAAGCTCATTTCAAAAGTCAAAAGCATGTGTCCTGAAATTTTCTAGATCTTTGTCTTAAAGTTTCAGTTCCTTTGTGATTAATTATTTAAGGTATTCATGATACTGGTACACTTACAATCATTAAATCTGGCGTTCAGACAAAGTACAGAGAACTGCTTCATTACTGTGGACACTTTTTTACCACCACCTTCATCATATCAAATCATTCTCCAAAGAGATAGGGGTTCTACACCAAATATTCGTCCCTTTGGCAAGTCACAAATTATATTGTATAGGCTACTTGTATTCAAAAGAAGAAGAAGAAAGGGCCAAAAAAGAAAAAGAAAGAGAACTATAACTTCTTTTAACACCATATATTATAAATATGGAAAATCTCTCAACTCGTTTTCCCTTTAGCCACTTCCACAATTTACAGGGTTTTTAAATGTCAAGATGTCTCTAGGCCAAGCAAGGGACTATTAACCAGAGAACTAATCAGATCAGGAATTGTCATGCATAAAGAGAATGCAGCATCCACTAGATCACCAGGTTTTTGGTAAACCTTACCTCACAGGCACTCAATAGAGGGCCTAAGCTCAAAAATGGGGAAGTGAAACCTATTAATCATGATGCATCATACAAATCTTCACTGTTGCGTATGGAGTTGAGGATTTCAAAACATGAGATTTGAAGAACAATTTCTAGTCTAAACTCATTTTTTTAATAGATTGAGCTAGTATAAATTGATTGATACAAATTTTAACAAATTATGACGGATTTGATTTTTGAGGATTTTGCTCAAACAAAAACACTTGTGCCATGAACTTGAAATAACATGATACCTAACCATTTCAAATCTACATATTAATAAGGCTTAAGTTAAGTCCATCTATGAATTCCATCAAATTGTACTTTTTTTTATATATTTATCAAAACCATATAAACTAAAAACTGAAATCTGAATCCTTATCTCCACTCCACATACTTCCATCAAAAAAACTAATTGCAGATAGTATTTTTCAAGAAATAAAGAAGACTTAATCCCTAATGCTAAGCATGTGTAAATCAGATCAAGAGGTTTATATTTGTAATGGGGGAGGAAAAGAGGAGGGAATATTCCAGCAACCCTTTTCTCCTCTTCTCTCCCCCCATCCAAACTTCAGGAAATGGAGTCACACTCACACACCTCGCTCTTCGGCTTGAAGGAGCTGCAGAGCCATTCGAACCGCTCATCGGGGACATTAACCCGGGCCTCATTGGGCTCAATGGTACAAAAGGGAAAGTTTTCGGCAGGTATTGCGAGTTTGGTTAGCGTGTTGAAAAGAGTCGATTTGCCAACATTTGGCAATCCAACCTGAGAAAATCAACAAGACCCATTAAAATACATATATATATATATATATATATATTACAAACTCATCATCAAAGTTCACAAATCAATGAACGCATGAACTTGCATGGACAATTCAGGATAACACCATATTCAGAAAACTATAACTAGTACAAGTATCAACAAAAATGATGAGGTTTCTGGGAAAGCAAACAGAGGCTAGGTGTATAATGAATCTGGAAAGGAAGAAGAGGAAGCGTACAATTCCAATCTTGAGGTGAGATGAGAATCGACCAAGAATGGGTCGCTCTGCTGGTGCTTCCTTCGATTTCGAAGCTTTTGGAGGCATTGTTTCTGAGTTTTCACAGAGAGAGAGAGAGAGAGAGAGTGGGTGGGGGTGTGGTGGTGAGCTCAAAGCAGTGGGCGGAGGCAAAGGAGAGTAAATTGGAGCCTCTCTTCTGTTGTGTTCTGGGAAAGGTTAAAAAGGTACAACCCTAGTCACTCCACAGCTCACAACTCTCACAAGTGATCAGGTCCTTGCGTTGGCACAGCGCATCAAAAAAAAAAAAAAAAAAAACCCAAGCTCGTTTGTTTTGTTTTGTTTTATTTTTTATTTATTTTAAGAATAATAAATAAATAGAAGGTAAAAATATAAAATTGACTCTCTACCTTTCACATTTTTTTCATTTCAATCTTTTAACTTTCAGTTTTGTCAATTTAGTCCTTTAACTTTCAATTTTTGTTAATTAAAGACTCTGTTACAACTCAATTAGCACTGCCATTAGGGACCACTGAAACGACATCGTTTTGCTTGGTTTTTTTTTTTTTTTTTTCTCAAAATTAAAAGAATATAAGAAAATTTTGAAAAAAAAAAAAAATTAAGGCGAGCTGCTATATTGATTCAGGGGAGGCTAACACTGTTCTCACAAAGCGTAACGACGTCGTCGCGAGCGAAAATGCAACCTAGGGTTTCAGTGATGGAGAAGCGGAGGTTATTGTTGCTGGAATCGAAGCAAGTGTTGATCTCTTTGGTGGAGTCGGTGAGGAGTTTGGAGAGTTGGTGGGAAGGGAGGGAAGGGAGGGTAGAGAGGATGGAGATTGCGGCGGCGGTGATGTCAGGGTCGGGGAAATTGAGATCGGAGCGAACGCCGGTGATGACGGTGTCCCAGAGATCAGAGGTGAGACGAGTGGAGCGGATGAGATCGAAGGCGAGCTTTTTGGATTTTTTGTTGTCAACTTCTGGGAATTTTGGGTTTGGTTGTTCATGGTTTTTTTTGGTTTGATTTTGGTTTTTTAAGGTTAAAACTCAACTGGGTTTCTGTTTCTACTGGCAAGATTGTTCTTTTTTTGGAGCAAAGGATTTGTTGGGTGTGAAAGCGGTTTTTTCAGCGCGAGATGGAGGTTACTGAGGAGGTTATCAAGACGACTCGTTCCCCTCTTCTTTTTCTTTTTCTTTTTTTTTTTTTCTTTTGTTTCAAATTTTTCTTATTTTCTTTTAATTTCGAATTAAAAAAAAAAAAAAAAGTAAAAGCAAAACGGCGTCGTTTCAATGGTCCCTAACGGCAGTACTAACTAAGCTTTAACGGAGTCCTTAATTGACAAAAATTGAAAGTTAGAGGACTGAAATGAAAAAATGTGAAAGTTAGAGGGTCAATTTTGCATTTTTGCCTAAATAGAAATAGACCAAACTTTTATTTTTGATAGAAAAAGAAAAGACTTTTATCTTAATACACGCAAAAAACAAAAAAAATGATGGAAATAGGAGAAAGTATCTGGTGCACCCACTACATGTAGCGGGCCACTCACATGCTTAGGAAGCGGGCGCATAAGATAATTTTTGCAAAAACGTGACAATACAAGATTATATAGGGGTCCTTATATCTTTGGGGTGGAAAAAAAACCCATAAATACAATTATAGACATAGGTAAATAGAGGGATGAAAAGATGAGGGATACTTGTGATTGTGTTAAGAAAGAGCAAGAGTTATGAGATGGTAATATAATCTATACATCAAATAAATTATATATATATATATATATATACACACACACATTCAAGAGAGTCTTAGGATGAGTAAAACCTAATTGTTACCTCTTTGAGGCTAAGATAAACCCGCACATGGAAGAATGAGATAATATGGACTTTAGGAAGGAAGTTTTTAGCACCTTCATTATTGTTTTAGCTTTTTAAATAAGTCCCATTTAGGAGATGTTTTCTTTAGAAGTATCATAATAGTTATGTCAACCATTAAACTACCAGGTCATAACTTTTATATGCAACTATTCTTTTTGTATGATTTTTGCCTACAAAATTGATAAGAGTTGTCATTGAAAAAGAAATATTCATATCTAAAAGTGCCCAAATTTTTTTATGAACGTTTCGCAATGAGATATTGGAGTCAATTAAAACTACCAAAATTTTATTATAGGATTGTGAAATGGCATTTCTAAGACTAAGAATGTTTTGATGAATTGTTTTGTTACCAAATATGAAAAGTGAGAGGAGCAGTTTTGTTATATGTTTAGCTTTCCACATTCTCACTCCACGCCTTCAACTGGAAGATAAAGACTAAAGGGACAGTAATGGAACATAGAAGCGGTGGCATAGAAGCAAAACATGAAGAGGAAAAGAGATAGAAGCCAAAGCCATAAAGAAGCAACGGAGTAGAATTTATATGGAGGGACAAAAATGTGTTTTTGTACAAATGTTTTCCAATGCAACTAAGATCGATGTTCATCCATTCTTGTGATGAAAGGGCAATTTCATTGACCCTTCCAGTGAAGGGGGCAGGCTGGCGGGTTGTGAGAATGTCCCAAAATTTTTGGAAATATTCTTAGAAGGCGTTTGGATAGGAATTTTTTTTTGTTTTTTTTTTTTAAGTTCAGCACCTCTTGCATTGTTCATGGGACATGAACAGTGCAATTAGGCAAATGCACAACCGGAAGATATTTTTTTATTGTTTTCAGTTTTCAATAAAATAAGCGGTATCCAAACACACCCTTAATACTATATATTTTTTCATATTTATATATATTTTTAATAGATTGAGCTCCATTAACGCCAAAATTCTATCTAAATCAAATGACAAATAACTTGTTTAAGTGCCCGTAAAAATAGAAAGTAATACTCTTTTTTAATGCAAAAAAAAAAAACACTTAACAATCTAACATTTTTACTTTCTTAGGGTCAAACCCCAATATTTCAATGTATTCTTTATATTATCTTTTATTGCATTATTACTTATTGTGGACATAATGGGGAGTCACCACCTAGTTTTTACAATGATTTAGGAACCATATATATAACATCCTTTTGAGGAATGACATTTTTTATCTTACTCCTAGAGATATAAGTTCGGAGTTTAGGTACGGTTTTGGGAAGGTATTAGGCACCTAAAACCGCTCAACCCTAGGGTTGGCTTCCTCTTATTATGTCTTATGTCTTAACTCTATTAAAGACATACTCAATATTGCATTCTAACTCACACACACACTAGCATACATCTAAGTATACAACATGGCATCAATTATCTCAAAAACCTAATCATACATCTATCATGGCATATCACAACCCAAGCCTAGCATGCATCTATCATGGCATCTCAATCATAAACCCTACCATGTTACTATCATACATATCATCCACCTAGCATTCATCTAGCACCATGTCATTATATCACATCCAAGACAGAAACATTAAACATTTAAATCAAGGCAAAACATAGGTAGCAAATAATCATGGCATTATCAAGAGATTATTGGAAAATATTAAGAACACAAACATGCTTATTCAAACCACCATATCATGTTCATCAACCATAAACAAGATTATGTTACCAACAAAATGCATGTACATATGAATGCATGGCTTACTTAACTTACCTTGCTGCATCTCAGCATTTATGGCATTAATGCATGAACATGTGAATGGCATCAAAACAAGAAATCACAAAATAAACCCTAATTTAAACATGTGGAAAGCAAACAAACAACAAGCAAGTGAAACAGAAGCTCAAAACTATATATATATATATATATATATATATATATATATGTATGTATGTATGCATGTATGTATGAAAAAAGGATTTTAAACAGAAGTATTACATGTGAAATAAAAAACAGAATAAGAAAAACTAGAGTTAGGGTTTCTGGGTAGGATCATGCGCACGCATAAACAAGCCTGCGTGCCCATAATCCAACCTGCGTACGTAGGCAGGATTATGTGCACATGGGTTCAGCCATAGAAACCCTAGTCAAGAACACAGCAACACAAAAAACAAAGCAAGACTTCAAAACAATAATTCTAACAACCTAACATGCTTTAAAACACTAAAACTACATAAATCTAAGCTACAAAAACATATTAAAACACAAAGCAAGCAAAGAAACAAGATAAACAATAAGATTAAAATAGAAAAGAGAAAAAAAAGTTTAGAAGTCAATACCTAAAAACAAAAGTTCCTAGGCTTGATTTTTTATCGTTCCCCTTAGTCAAATTTGTTCACAATCAATAAAAAAGTGATTAGTGATATTAAACTAAAAGATCAAGGCCTAAAAAGGCCCTAATCAAAAGAAAATTGATTTGAGGATTTTTTGTGAAAAACTCCCTCTTTGATTCACTATTTCTAGTGAATCTTAGTGTTAGCCTTTATGATTTTTGTGTGTTTTTAAAGATATGCCATGTATGACTATTTATATTGAGAAAATAGGAGTTTGGAATGACTCAGAGACGATGTGGGATTCTCTTCAAACCTCAGTATTAATGCAAAAAACTTGCATTTTTTATATTTCTGGAACCCTACATGCACGTGTAGGATCGAACCTGCATGTGCATGCATCATGGCTACGTGCGCAGGTTGATTCCTGCGTGCGCATGCCGAGGGCTTCCTTGACTTTACTTTTTCCAAAAATAGATGTATTTGCTCATTAAAAGTTGTATTTTTCATTTTAACATTTCTCAAGTTAATTTAACATCTGATTGGGACCTAAACTAACTTTGAGTCTTAGAATTTCAACATCTTTAGGGAATGGGGGTCCAAGTCGTAAAGGATACAAAATGCGGTGTCTACACCTACAACGTTAAATATCCCCCATTAACC
This sequence comes from Quercus gilva, assembly GCA_023621385.1. NCBI lineage: Eukaryota > Viridiplantae > Streptophyta > Magnoliopsida > Fagales > Fagaceae > Quercus > Quercus gilva. The sequence goes on along the minus strand of CM042477.1, from coordinate 72,402,236 downwards.
TATTTGTTTAGGCAATTTTTTTTTTTTTAATATTTGTTATTGTTTAACAAAAGATGATAAGTTATCTTCAATTTTATATATATCAAAGTTGATAGTTTTGTATGCTAAAGTTTATAAGCTATGACTTTAGTATTAGAAAATAAGATTTTTTTTTACACGCTCGTATATACCTATATATGCATGTATATTATTTATATATGTGGTTTAAGTTTATATTGAGTTCTTTTATTAATGTATCAATACCATAATTCGGCTAATCTAGTCTATTACATCAATTTAGTCATGTTTTTAGGAATGGATACGTCTGTATTTCCCTTTTGTTGAACAATATTATATTATACTTTTATGTATGTACTCTAGTAATAAAATAATTATTATGATTAAATAATCAAGTTTAATTGTGCTCTTAAATGGACTAGCATTGCGATGATGGGAATACCTTGCATTGATGTTTAATCAATTCATGCTGCATATACTTATCAACAACAACAACAACAACAAAAATTCATGCTACATATAGATGACATAACCTGAGTTTTAAAACTTATTGAATAATTTTAGACAATGTTCTTATTATTTGCAGCTTCCATTTTACATCCTTACCATTACAAATTTGAAGAGTTTCCTTAATCTGGGTGGAGTTGTACTGTTGGTAGCATCTTTATATAATGTTGATTAAAAATTGGCACAACATCCCCCATCCCTTCTTTCTCTTCCTACCAAAAGAAATGTAGTTATTATTAGGATTTACTTGATATCTGAGTCCCATATTGGTGTTTATTGTTTAAAATTCAAGTAGAAAGTTCCCCATTAATCATTTTGTTCTAGATTCACATTGCTCGTGTCGACTTTGAGATTTAAACAAGAAGATGATCTTCTACTCGCTTCTTCTTCTTCTTCTTCTTCTTCCTCCTTGTATTCCACTTATGGAGAAAAAAGGAAAGTAGAATTGTATACTACAACAAGGACACAACGATAAATGCAAATAAAAAGATAAAAACTAAAATAAAAATGTAATCACATTTTTGGAGTGAAACTTTTCCCTTATTATTTTTAACTCATGTTTGAATGATGGCCAAGAAGGATGCGTGAGAGGTATATTTTACTTGTTATCAATCCTCCTATAGGTCTTATACTCCTCCAAACCGAAGACGGATTACTATGCAATAGGCTTCAAATGGAGAAGGAAAAAGTTTGGTTGCAAAGTCTAAACATGTTTTGAGTCCTAAGTTTCAGCCAAATTTTATCCAATGAAGAAATCCTACTACAATAATTTTTTCTTTACAAGTTCAGCAAACAAAGTAGAAGGTGCTAATTTTAAAAATTTTGTTTTAGCCATTAGAGCTTAATCATAAAGAATTTTACAATTTTAATATAGACAAAAGACCGAGCCGCACTTTTAATGGGTTGACTATAATGTCTTGGCAAGGAAAAATATTTTGAAGTGTTAAGGAAAATGATTTGCAATGGTCTCATAAGAAGGAGAGAAAAGAGGGATATGTGAATTAATGTATGAACAAAGAAAGTTCTAAATATTATGACGTATTTTTACTTTTTTTTTTCCTTTTTGTACATATATTTGATGATTCAATAGTTACAGCAACCAAATTAGGAAATTTAAACTTAAAATGGATATGATGTAAACATCAAGATGTGCAAATTGAGTTACAATATTCTTGACACTTTAATTAATGTGTGATTAGAAAGATAACAAGTGCAAATGGTTAAGATCTTAGTAGAAAACAAAATGACAAAAAAAAAAAAAAAAAAAAAAAAACCAATCTTACAGAAGGTCATTAATATTTAAACAAGCTAATACATTAAAAATAACAAAAAATTTCACAAGTAACCTTTTTTTTCTTTTTAACACACTAGGGGTGCCATATTGGGGGGGGGGGGGGGGGGTTTGTTAAGGGGTGCCCAATCCCCTCTTTGAGATGATAAAAACCTTGCGGAGAGAAGCAAGATAGGGCAAGTTAGAGGTATTTTTCCATTATTAGTGACATAGCTTTGATATTAATGAGAGAAAGGGAGTAGCTATGAGAGTGCTAAGAGAAAGAGAAAGCGAGTGTTTTGAGAGAAGATAATCAAATATTTAAATATGTACAAATAAATCAATTTAAATACACACACACACACACACACATTCATCAAATAAGTGAGAGATTATGGGGTTCTAACACAAATACATACCACAAAACTCCACTCAAAAGCTATAATAACTATTAAGGGAGGATGAGATATGTTATACTACACATAAGACACTCTTTTAATCAATATGGGATAAGATAACTATTTTTTTTTTTTTTTGAAAAACAAACACACACATAAGGTAAAAAGTTTTAATTGATAAAAAAGATAGGTAAAGTTTTTAATATTTATCTTAATCTTAGCACATATTTATTAGTTTATAAAAGGTGTGTTTGGCTTTTGCTTAAATTTCGGTAACTTATTTATATAGTGTTTGTAGGGGGATTAGGCCTCGGGGCCCATTATTTGGGTATATAATGGACCTAAGGCCCGAGCCAAGGACTAAAGGCTTCCGAGAGGGGATAATCGCTGTCAAAAGGGCCCATGTTTGCAAACGGAGAAGTCAGTTTAGATCATAGCGGCCTAGGGGGTTGTGCTGAGAATAAAAGCCACCTCGGTTGACCTAGGTTGAGTTCAGTAGAGATGATCCGCCATTCGAAGGAACGTCATAGGAACATTCAGTTGAAATGGATAAGTACTATGGAAGCTCAAGACAAGGAATGGTTCTAAAATATCTAAGGAGAAAGCTGCTATCTCCGCATTAAATGTACTGTAGCTAACCCCCTGACCGCATTAATGTGGAAGTGATACCTGAACAGTGGATTTCAGTCTTACAGCTACTACATTAAGACTTATGAGAGGGGCTGATGGGACAAGTATCAACACCAACTATCTGACATGTACGTGGAAGATAGGGATGAAAAGGAAAAGAAGTATAAAAGAAGGGGAGGAGAATGAGTAAAGGGATTGGAAAATCAGAGAAGAAACACTGTAGCAATTTAGAACCAAAACTTGTAACCACATTTAAGAGCATTATATAAGAACCAATATCCTCGGACATTGTCGAGGACATTTATTCTTTAGTCTACACTTGTCTATCTTCATACTTTCATCACCAATCTACTTAACCTGTTGTTCGATTAACTAAATCCCAGTTTTCTAACCCATTTCTCTACAAATTCATTGTTTTGGACTTTTTGGGCCTAAGTCTATTCAATTTTTGGACTAGAAGTTCAAATCTGGTCCTTACAGTGTTTATCAAAAGATATGATTTTTGGTAATTTTTATGTTAAATGTGTTATAAAAAGCTAAAAACTAGTTATTTATTTAAATTACTGATTAGAATTGGGGCAAAAAGCAAAAAACAAAATTTTTAAAGCAAATCCCAAATGCGTTCAAAATACTTCATATGTGCTTAGAGTTTTGTAACTTAAGTGACATTTCTCATTGTTTCAACTAAAGACGTTCAAAGTTCAAATTCTCTCCCTCCAATTGTCGAATTATAAAAAAAAAAAATCCTTCATTTGCAAGTTAAAAAAAATTACTCCATTTAATTTTGACCAATTGTCCATTTGGCCTTCTAAGTTTTATTTTCATCATTTTGGACTCGTAATTTCACATTTGTTGTCATTGTTAGTCCCCATTAATTTTGTTAAAAAAAGTTGTTAATAAGGACTAAGTGTGACAACAAATGTAAATTTACAAGATCAAAATGATAAAAATGTACCTTATAGAACTGAAATAATTAATGACTGATCAAACTTATAGAACCAAAATAACAATTCAGCTAAGTCCAAGGCATTTCAAAATTAATTAACTTGGTTCCTAATCACTACAACAAAGAGGGGAAAAATGAGTAATAGTTTAAGGACTAAATTTGGTCAATTTTGAAATGTCTTGTACTTGACTGGCATTAACCCAAACCAAAGAGATATTGACTGTATTCTACTATTTTTGCCCCGAAAGAAATTTAATAATTTCATAATATTAATTTTTTATTAGTAATTTTTTTTTTAAAAAAATTTTTATAGATCAAACTTAAAAAGATGTAATTTTTATGTCTGCTTTAAATAAGAAAACTTAGCCTTTTTTGCACGTGTCAGGTTCTTATTGGTTTAAAAATGACCATAGGATTTGAGAAACCTGTGTCAGCAGAATAGACGCCCATATGTGCATATCATCAGTAGGATCCTTATATCTATCGACATTGACCCATATATCTCACTTTTTCTTATCCTTCATCTCATCCCCTTTCGTTTGGTCTCCAATCCCATTATTCTTAATTTCTCCGAATTGCAGTGTCATTCTTAGAATTTCCTCACTTTACGGCAAAATTTTCGAGGTAATAATTATATTATTATTATTCATTGACTTGTTCAATAATCACATTGACCTCATTGATTTTCGTTTTTTTTTGTTTGTTATCAAATTGTGGTTTTTTTTCCTTAGGATTTCGAAAATAATTCTGAGAATGCTTGAATTTATTCAAAGATTGAATTTTTAGCCCCAAATGTTTAATTTTTTGCTCTTAGAATTAATGGGGTTTTACTTATTCCTGTAAATAATGCCGAAATGTTTGCATTAATTTTTTTTTTCTGTTTATTATTGAAATTTCATCAACATTCAAAGAAATCAAGCTCAGTTTGAGCTAAATATTATAGAGTATTGAATCCCATATTTGGTTTTCTATTATGCATAATTTATAATCCTGAGTATTGACTCTTATTTTTTATATGTGGATTTAAGAACTCAAATTTGTTGTTATTCCTACATTTAATCTGAAATATATGTATTTGTGTATTCAATTTCATTATTTGAAACAATTTGAATAATGGGACATTGGGTTTTTCCCAGCAATAAAAGTTGAAAAAGATTCAGACTTTAGAGGCTTATGAGGTTTGTGATGATTTATTATTATTATTATTATTTTAGGCCTGTTTTGTTTCAAGACTTGTTAAGGTCAGAGGGGAATTCGCTAGTCCAGTAAGGGCTGGCTTCGTTTATTCAAACACGGCTCTAAGAAAGGAAGAAGGTTGCATTAACACTAGATGGGGCAAAGAATGTGTGCAGGCCTGTCCTAAGTTCTTGATTGCGTCTCCTACATTTCACGGTGGTCGTGGTGCCCTACCTTCAGCTGGTGGGCATCCGGCGGATCTCACCTTCCTTGCCGGTGGTGGGTGCTAGAAGTCACACCCAATTGATCTAACTTTCCCTGCTCGTAGAGGGTGCTAATTGCTACATTGAATAGGTTTCTTTTAGTTTTTGTGCTGGTTAGCTTGCATGCTATATATACAATCATGGTTACAGTTAAGCAGGTTGAAGATGACAATTTGGTTTCAAAAGGTGCAATCCCTGAGCAATTGAAGTGTCCTCGGTTCTGTTTTCGAGGTCAGTACAGTTGCGTCTAACCCTTCTTGTTAATATATTAGTAAGCTGTAAAGATCTTTGATGTTTAAAGTTTTTAGATTTCATGGCTGTTTCTTCTAGTACATTCCTGCTTTTGTTCATCGCGGGGACTTGTATCTATGATATTCCACTATATTTGTTTCTATATTTTTTAGATCAAAATGCTTAACCTTGATTAGATTTTTGGTAAAGTTTGTTTGCTTATAATCAAACACTTATATTTATGTCTCCATTAAATTCATAAGACATTCTATGAAAAATTGGGGACCTGGAAAAAAAAAAAAAAAATGGACTGCCAAGTGTAGGCATGGTATGATTGCATTCCATTTTTTCTTTTGTTTATAAATACTGGAATGATCGCATGTTTAAATTTGTTTGTCATCTCTGAAACAAGCAACTTGATCTTTTTATAAGAATATGTTGGGATTAATGTTTTGAATTTAATTGAACTGGGAAGTTGTTTAGTAATGGTGATTAAAAAGAATATAGAATGATTATCATAGCGGCAGTGCTGATGGTGTTATTGTGGGGGACGGGGAATTTGACATTGACCATGTTTATTTTTCGATGGAAGGGAGTGGTGGCTGCAATGATGCCTCAATGGTGTGGTGGTGGTTCCACACAGTATGTCAGTAGGAATATTTGATGTTTTGGAAATGTGTGGAATCTAAAATTTTTGTGAAATTCTATAATTTTTGTAAATTGTATACCATTGTTTCTTTTTGGTTCTGAATACAGCTAAAGTGAAAAATGAAATAGGGCTGTTGCTTTTTACTGAATTATGTTATATTTTTGATAAGTAATAAGTTTATTGATATCAAAAAGGGAAGCACCCTAGTACACAGGGAGTGTAGAAGGGGTCAAACAATCAAGAACAAAAATTACAAGAATCTAGGAAATCAAGAAAAGATGAAAATGATTGGTTCTGCAATGCAGCCATCCAATCCATTAAAGTTCTAAAGAAAAATAGCTTCAAGTCTGAAATTGATTTCTCCTTATCTTCAAAGCACTTACTATTTCTCTCTCTCCAAAGACACCATAATAAGCAGTGGGGAACAACTAACCATATATACCCATTTCGATGACAATCAAATCTGCCTTGCCAACATGCTAAAAGCCCCACTACAAACTGCGGCATAACCCAGCTCACTCCAAACAATCCGAACACCATAGCCCACATATCCCTTGCAACCGGACAATAAAGAAAAAGATGATCAACCGATTCACCATTACACTTGCACATGTAGCACCAATCCAATATCCAAACTCTCCTTTTTCGTAAATTGTCAATCATTAAGCACTTCCCCAAAGCAGCAGTCCAAACAAAGAAAGCTACTCGAGAAGGAATCTTCTGTTTCCAAATACTTTTCCAAGGAAAGCAATAGTCATTAGAGCCCACTAAGAGACTATAATAGTCTTTAACCAGGAAGCCCTTCTTTCTATCAAGTTTCCAGCACATCTTATCCTCACCAAACCCTTTCACCGAAGCATCATAAATGGTATCCATGAAACCAACCAGTGCCTCTAATTCCCGAGCATGCACACCCCTAAAGAAACTCACATCCCAAAAAAGGACTCCATTATCAAGCTTCATAAGCTCAGCCACACTAGCCTCCTTATCTCGGCAAACTCTAAACAATTCAGGATAACTGACTACAAGAGAAGTCTCACCACACCAATGGTCTTGCCAAAATTTCACCTTAGACCCATCCCCAATATCATATAGAATGTGGCGAGAAAAAGAAGGCCATCCCTGACTAATATATTTCCACAAGCCAACACCATATGGACCATTAATAGGCCTAGTACACCAGCCACCCCATTCACTGCTATATTTTACCTCTATCACTTTCCTCCAAAGGGCATCCCTCTCCATCCCAAATCTCCATAGCCGCTTCCCAAGCAAAGCTTCATTAAAAAGTCTTACCTTTCTTATCCCCAAGCCACCCGATGCAATGGGGCTACAAACAGTAGCCCATTTAACCAAATGGAATTTTGGTTCATCTCCAGTGCCACTCCATAAGAAATTTCTTTGAAGTTTCTCAATTCGGTTAGCCACAGTTGCAGGAATAGGAAATAGAGATGGGAAATAAGTGGGTAAATTAGATAAAGTGCTTTTAATTAAAGTGACTCTACCTCCCTTTGATAAGTACAAGCGTTTCCATCCTGCTAATCTCCGTTCTATCTTCTCCAGAATTGGGTTCCATATTGCATTATCCTTAAATTTAGCACCCAAAGGAAGACCCAAATACTTCATTGGAAGAGTACCTTGTTTACAGCCGAGTACAATCAACAATAAATCCAAATTATCCACCATACCCACAAGAACCAACTCTGACTTACCCAAATTTATCTTTAGACCAGAGGCCGCCTCAAACCAAATGAGTATCATACGGAGAAATAGAACCTGATCTAAATCAGCACCACAAAAAATCAATGTGTCATCCGCAAAGAGAAGATGAGACACCGCCAATGATATTCCTTCTTCACGACCCACACAAAAGCCTGACATGTGACCATCATGGACAGCTTTATCCAACATTCTCCCAAGGGCTTCCATAACCAATATAAACAACAAAGGGGACAATGGGTCACCTTGTCTCAACCTCCTGGAACTCTCAAAAAACCCACAAGGAGAGCCATTTATCAGAATAGAGAAACGAACCGTAGATATGCAAAAGAATATCCATTGCCGCCATTTAGCAGAGAACCCACCCTTTTCTAGTAACTGCATAAGAAATCCCCAATTCACATGATCAACGGCCTTCTCAACATCTAATTTACAAAGCAGCCCTGGCAACCCAGTTTTCAATTTACTATCAAGACATTCATTAGCAATAAGTACAGGGTCAAGAATTTGCCGGTTTCTCATAAAAGCATTTTGTGAAGCTGAAATTATATCTTCCATGACTGTGCGAAGTCTGTTGGTTAAGACCTTAGCAATAATTTTATAAACCCCCCCAACAAGACTAATGGGGCGAAAATCCTTAACTTCAATTGCTTCATTTTTTTTAGGTATGAGGGTGATAAAAGTTGCATTCAAACTCTTCTCAAACTGACCTTTAGCAAAAAAATGATGAAAAACAGCCATAAGATCAGTTTTGATAATACCCCAGCAAGCTTGGAAGAAAGCCATTGGAAACCCATCTGGTCCAGGAGATTTGTCACCATTAAAATTCTGTATGACTTCAAAAATTTCTCCCTCATCAAAGGGTTTATCTGGCCAATCTGCATTATCACCAGAAATCCTAGGAAATGCCAAGACATCTGGAAACGGTCTGTCAACTTGCTCCTCAGAGTATAATTTCATAAAGAATTGAGTAATACAATTAGTAATCATACCTTGATCTGAAGACAAGATTCCATCAACCATAAGGCTCTCAATACCATTATTTCTTCTATGAGAATTAGCCATTCTAAGGAAAAATTTAGTATTAGCATCTCCCTCCCTCAAATGCAGCACCCAGGACTTCTGCCTCCAACTAACCTCTTCTAAAGGAGTGAACTTTTCAATCTCGGTACGGAAATACCTCAGCTGTTAATGGTTGAGTCTCCTCTCTAACATCCAAATCATTCAACTTGTTCCAGAGATGTTGTTTTTTAATAGTGACATTACCAAATTTCACTTCGTTCCACTTTTTTAGATCCAACTTCAAAGCTGCCAACTTCTTAGCTAGTACAAAACTCGGGTTGCCTTGGAATAAATAAGATGTCCACCAAGCCTTCACTTTATCAACAAAATTCTCCACTCTCAACCACATATTTTCAAAACGAAAAGGAGTTCTACCCTTCCGATGACTTCCCCCCTCCAGCAGAATTGGGAAGTGGTCTGAGAGTATCCTGGATAGTCTTTTTTGGGTAAACATAGTGAAGTGATCCGCCAATAGAGGAGAGAAGAAATCGATCTATTCTAGAAGCGGAGGAAGTATTGGACCAAGTATAAGAGCCCCCATCCATAGGTACATCCATCAGTCCATGGAGAGAGATAAAATCAGAAAATCCATACATAGCCCGATTACAACTTGCTGCCCCTAATCTTTCCGAAGGGAAGCGGATTATATTGAAGTCCCCTCCTATACACCATGGCAAATCCCACCAACTAATCAGCCTTGTCAGCTCCTCCCACATTTTCCTACACCTCTTATTTAAATTTGGCCTATATACTTGTTTGTATCATGTAATCCGAGTTGCTTTTATAAGGATCACATGAGCATTATCAATGTACTTGTGCTCATCTACATCCTACTAAAGTATTCTTGTCTCTTTCCTCAATCATCACTTAAAATATATTCTTAATATAATGGATTATCTTGGAGGACTTAGCTTTGCGGACATCAGATTATTTCAGGGGATGGTGTGGGCTGGCTTTAGTTTGTGTATGTCTATTGTTTTTTTTTTTTTTTTTTTTTTGGTATTGTACTTCTTGATTGCTTGTTGACGTGGTTTTGTTATGTGAATTATGGGAAGTCATAAAGTTGTTTATATGTCTGTATTTGTTGGGTTTATAGAATATTGATTCTCTCTACAGAAAGGTAGTTTATGAAACATAGGGTAGACGCTTCTGCAATTAAAAACTAGTTGACAAATTAACAGTTTTGATGAGGCTGCTGTCATTAAGAGTAGGGAATAATTATATTGCTGTATAATTGGTACCAAACACAGATGCTTTCTTTCATTTCTTCTGTTTATTTTTGGAGACATCGTTAGGGAAAGTGGGTGCCTTGATTTGAAAATAGGTCTAATCTTACAGGAAAATATATAAGAATGGTGGGTAGGTAAACAAAGATGTAATTGAATCTATTCACAGATTATAGTAACAGTATATAATAACCCCACTTATATCATAGTAGTGATGGATGAACTGAATTCCATATTTGTTTTCTTTGTTTTTAATTTTTTTAAGGAAAATCGTTTATGTGCTTAGTGTCATTTATTTTGTTAACGCTTCCAAGCCCAGAAAAAGGAGGAGGATTGTGGTGGTTGATGGCCAATGTATAATTTTGTCACTTTATTATGAATGAATCCACTTTTTTTAAGAAAATGGTGGTTTGGTTTATAAATCTTGGGATTAGCTAACATCTTTCACATAAATTCATTTTGATTGTTTAATTTGCTCAGATATCAGGATTCCTCTTTATCGCTTCAGTAGCCAATCTCTTTTGGATGATAATCCATTTGAAGGACATGTATGCATTACAGAAGACGAACAAAGTGCACTAGATTCTCTTCTTCTTGCACAGGTGAGATTCAAAACAAATATAAACATTGATATTTATTGAGGTCTAGCTATAATATATGTGCTCTTTTATTACATTGCCAGTGGGAAGATAAAATGTGGAAAGGCGTTCTCAGATATGATGTGACAACCTCTGAAATTAAGGTAGGTTGTGCTGCACTAATCATCTTCTTCTGGTATAAGCTGTTTGTTCCTTTTACATGGGTCCAGATTTAATCACCACAGAAGCACTTATTTATTTAGATACTTTATGCAGGTGATTTTTGGCAGGAGAAAGTTTATTGCCCAGTTGAATGAAAGACTGGGTATGGATTATGTGCCCAAACCTGAGCCAGATAAAATTTGTGGTCAAGGGAATATCTCTGAGTTTCAATGGACAAAACATCAAGAGGAGTTTCTCTTTTATGTTGCAAGTGGTGAAATGGCAATACCTGAGCTTATTCCTTCTGCTACTATGCCTGATGGGGCTGTCTTGATTATTATTAATGTAAGGTGGAGGGTTTATGGCTTGAGTTTATATATGCAGTTTTAATCATCTTCATGCAATTATCATGACTCATGGTGCTCATCAGGTTCAATAATTTTGCAAACATATGATCCTAACTTAGGAAGCAGGAACTTGGCAAACTCCCTGGACTGTATGTGTCCCACATGTATTGTACACAAATACTTTGAAGTGTGAACATCAGAGGAGAAGTCACAGTTGAAGAGGATGGAGCGAGAGATCTTGAGGATGCGAGATTCAGTGGAGGATTATGGATGGGAGGGAGAAGATAGATTTAAAAGAGAGAGAGAGAGAGGTTGGGTCTTTTGGGCAGGGGGTGGTTTGACCAAACAAGGGGCTAGGACGCCGTTATCCTCCGTGACACTTATTTTTATTTTTTGACTGAGCACTGTACTCTGTGACACTGACTGGGATTTTAATTGTTAAGTTGACCAAAGAAATTGAGCTTAGATTGAATGACTAAATAAATCAATTTTTGGGCCATGGCTTGTGTCTGGATTGATGGGAAACTTGTTGAAGCCCAGTAACTTGACAAAATTTTGTTCTAATAAAGAGGCCAAACAAAACAAATTTTTGGATAAAAATTTATTGCATTCCTAAGATCATGCACTTCTAAATTAGATACCAAAATTTTGGAGGAAAATTAAAATATTTTATCTAATCATAAATTGGTTTGTTGATATCTTTTCAAATGTTATGGGACTAAGGTTTTGTTATTTTAAATGTTTTTTGGCATTATTGTTTTCATACCTAAAACTAATAAATAACCCTAAAAGTACTAATTAATTAATTTGTATATCTATGTTTACAAGAATTAATGTGTTGCTGTGCAGCTGTGTTCGTATGGTTTCGTAACTGTGTATTATATTCGTATCATGTGTGGGAATAATTTGTTATAGATGCTGATTGCAATTAGTTATGCAGGCTTATATGTTCTAATGTCATTCTCAATGGTAAGATTTGATTGATAATCAACTTTATTTTCTAGGAAATCCCTGTGGAATACGGCCATGTCTTCCTGGTGCCTTGTGGCTCAGATAGTTTGGCCCAGGTCCTAGATACAAAATCTTTGGAAATGGTTGCAAGGTTTGCAGTTGAAATCAATAATTGCTCCTTTCGCTTGTTCTATGACTGTCCTACAGCTGGTACTTCTCATCGATATTTTGAGGTATGAGATTACTTATACTTGTTGATTTTTCACTTCTTTCCACATGACACTGTTAATTTGGCAACTGATGTTGTTCTTTTCGCCTGAAAATTTGTGAAGCTTTGTTGCATAAGGTTATTGTGGGCTTAGAATTTTTTTTTTCCCTATGTGTTTTCTTGTGAATTTATGAGGATGCATTAATGACTCGTGGTATCTGTTTCTCCACAAGGTCTGAAATAAACCTAACATTTGATGAATGTCTCCACAAGTGGGGCCATGGTAGATTTGACATTTGTCTAGTAATTGATTAAGTCTCTTTCTTTATAACTTACTTTAATTAAATCATTTTTTTGTTCTTGAATTTACAAGACAACTTTCTGGTTAGTGAATACACACACACATTCTTGGGGGAGCGGGTGTGGGTGTTTCACATATACTTATAAAAAAAATTCTTAACATGATAGTGTCAACTCTTTTAAGATTGAGAAGACAAGTAAAAAAAAAAAAAAAAACTTAACGTGATGTTGTCAACTCTTTTAAGATTGAGAAGACAAGTTTGATGCTGCATGTCAAATTATAAAATAAACCAATTTGAACTTCTCATGTAAGCATTAATTGTTAAATGTGTCACTTTATAAGTACATTGTTAATATATAACAACAGAAGTACAGGAATCTCAACAGTTTTTTTTTTTTCAAAACCTAATTGGCATTTATCATTTAACTTAATAGAGGATGGAGGTGAAGCAGTGAGTTTGGTTTCTGATAATAAAATTTTGACAGCATTGAAGATATGGTTTATGAACTGTACATACTACATACTTAGGTACCTTTTAGTTGTTCCTAGAGTATGTGTTTGGTGTTGTAGCAGTATATTTTAAAAACTAAAAAGAGTATTTCCTGTGCCAAAAATTTTATTCTGCTTGGTTTATGACTGAAAATGCATTTTTTCCTCCTTTGATGATGCAGGCCTGCTACTTTCCAAGCCCTTTACCTGTGGAGTTGACACCTGTTGATACTTTTTTTCATGAGGGGCAGAGGGGGATGCGTATCTCCGCTGTTACAGATTTCCCCATTAAGACCCTATTGTTTGAGAGTAACAAAAAATTTAAGAGAATGGTGGAGGTTCTTGTTGAGATATGTTGTCAATTACATGAGAAGAGCATTCCATATAATTTGCTGATATCCGATTGTGGTAAAAAGATCTTTTTGTTTCTTCAGGTAAGATGGCCTATAATCTCATTTTAAGCTTAAATTTTTTTCTTTCTTTACTACATACTTCACCCTAGGAGTGATTTGTAAGCATTAGTTTAAATTGAAACTTGGATTTCCTATTTTTTTGCTGGACACTGAAAAGTTAGCAGATTGAGGTGCACTTTAGGAGTATGGCAGGAATAGGTAGACAGTGTACAATTTATTTCGAACCTCTTACTTGTCCTATATTTCGTCCCTTATGTGCCCTTTGAGAGAATATAAAACAATCTTTTTGATATCTGCGTTACTTACAGAAAAAACATTTGTCTATATACAGTTGAATTTCCTTTTTGCGTTTTTATTTTGTTTCAAATTTGAAATCAGATGCGAACGTTTGGTTTTGAATTACACATATACCAACCATTGAGCTCCATGTCAAATGACACATCTTCTTCTATAATAGTGACGAGATTAGAGTGTGTTTGGGAAGTGATGAAACTCACAGCTTATTAAAGTTTTTAGCTTATATTTGTTACTATTTATGGGTCCTATTGTATTTTTTGGTACTATTCAGCTAGCTTTTAGTTTGTTTTTATTTTTATTTTTATTTTATATATATATATATATATATTTTTTTTACGGTATTTTCAGCAAAAAGTTTTCAGTTTCAGTTAAATAAACTGTTCCCAAACGGATCCTAAGGTAGTGGGTTCATGATCCAATGGGTGCCAGCGTGGGTAACATACAATTTTTTTTATTAAAAAAATAATCACTTTTTATGGCTTCTACATTTTCTTTAACATTTACATTCTAGCAACCGTCATTATGCTTGTGCAGTTGTGCTGAGTTCTGAGAATTTACCTTGAGCAGCATATAATTTTGCTTTTTTGGAGATGCTTTTTCCTCTATTTGTATAATGTATCTTTTCATGAATATGCTTGTGAATTTCTTGCTGATATAGTTACCATGCAAAGTTGATGTAACACCGGAGGATCAAATGTGCTCTGCCATTGGTTTTGGATTGACTGAGTGTTTGCTAATCAGTGATTGATTCTGTGCAGATGCAAAATATGGCAAACTCCGGGACCCTATCAGCTTGGGAGTGCGGAGGTTATTTTTTGTTTCAATCAAGGTCTGAATTTGATCAAGCCACTGAGGAGACTATGCTTAATAAGCTCCGTGATGTCTCTCTTGATGATGAAGGCTTTCAAGTAGTGAAGGAGCTCTGCTGCAGCATTGCTGATAAGTTTGCCGCTTGAATTTGCACCTTTGCTGAACATGCACAATAGATTTCCATTTGACTACTGTTGATACTTTATGGTTAACACGAACTTGTTTTCAAACATTCTTGTGCTCTTGCAATGTTGTGGATTAGTTTGTTACTTGAATTTGGGACCTTTGATGAATGTAATGCATGAGTATTTGTTGATTCTTTATGGTTAATGTGATTCTATCTTTCAAACATTCTCGTGCCTTGGAACTCAGATATATAATAATAAACATGAAAGAAGTGGTATTCGTGATGTTGTAGTAAGGTACTTTATTTTGGATTTGATGTGATGAAACTAACCTTTGGATGAGAGGAGGATTTATAAAACCTTTTTTTGGCCCCAAATCAAGGGCAGGAGAGTAAGATTGAAGGTGGTTTCCTTATTGTGCGACCATATTTGCATTTTATTGTTGGGATCGGTTGAGACATCATGACCCAACTCCACTGAAGGCACCAGTGGACACTGGGCCAGTGACATGGAAATAATTCAAAGTGCTTCCTAGTTCGGAATTTGAGACATCATGACCCAACTCCACTGAAGGCACCAGTGGACACTGGGCCAGTGACATGGAAATAATTCAAAGTGCTTCCTAGTTCGGAATTTGATACCGAGACCAACTACCCATTTCTAGAAGTTCATGCTCCAAAAATCAATTCAATGAAAAACCTTAACCGTTTTTTTATGATGTTAAATATCAAATCAATTTTATTTTGGTCCTTTAAATATGTATTGAGTTTGATTTTGGTCTTATAACTCTAGGAAACTTAGAAATTCAATATATGAACGGAAATTTGATGAGAAAATTTGAAAATTTGAGGGATGAACGGAAATTTGATGAAGGTACTAAATTTCAAATATTTGAGGGACCAAAATTGAACTTTTTGAAATTAAAAATTGGGGGGGGGGGGGGGGGGAGGGGGAAATCAAACAAACCATATATTTGAGGGATCAAAATTTCAATTTACCCTATTTTATTTTAATCATCTAGCATATATATATATATATATATATATATATATAAATTGTTAAAGTTGGGTCTTACACGATGAGCTTGTGTGGTTTGGTTTACCTACATGTTTTTACCATTTGACACATTATATGTACATTTCTTTTAAAGGTAGAGAGTGAAGACGGGGAAATGAGATTCAAACCACAAACATGAAATACTACTAAAAATACCATTATCATTGAGTTATTACTTCAACCCCATATGTACATTTATATTATTAACATACTTATATTAGTGTACGGCAAAACTTCATCATTAAAGTTTTAAGAAATTTAGAATATTGGTCTTATTAAAACTAAAACCAAAATTGTCATGAAAATTAAAAAGAGTTCAATTATTTATATTATAAATAAATTACAAATTATAATTAATGGTTTAACCTAAACATGTGCTTGAGTTTGCCTCATTTGTTAAATAAATGAAAATAAACAATCTTTTTTTTTTAACAAACCTTTTTCTTAATAAAAACTCTTTACTTACGACCTAGTTATTTTTGTTGATAATTTAGTAGTTGAAAGAAGTGGAATTAGAATCCTAGATATCTTTATTGAAAACACTAGAAAGTTCTAGTTGAGTTATAAGACTCCGGGTCATTTATCTCAATATATATAATTATCTATAATTTGACATTTCAAAATCTAAAATTTAGACCATATTTCAAACTATGCTGCCATGTAACAACAATTGAGAACCAAAACTTGGGATAATTAATGTTGTTGCAATTCTGTGATTTTGTATGACTGTCTTGGTTGTTTTAATGTGTTGGTATGCTCTTTGCAAGGACAACTCCATCTTGGGTTTTAAAATAAGGCATATATGCCAAGTGCTTGAGGAAAGTTCTCAAAGAATTTCAAATTGGGTTTCTCTCAACCTTCTAGTTTGGACCTTTATCCTTGAAAAAGGCAAATATGAGTTCGACAGGTTCTGCATCAAATGCAAGTTCAAAGGGAGGATGGGTTGGGTTTAACTAGAGGTTACTGATGTTACTTGCATCAAACGCATACATAAATTGGAATTGGAATAATGATACCATCTTCAAAGGGTTTTGTTTATAGCCAGAATTTGTGACCCATGTTATCTTTCTATTTTTTCTGATATTATTTCATGTTTTGCTAATAATTTGCTACCTTTTGATGTCACTATGTTTGTGTGGGGTATTTCCTTGACAGTAGGTTACATGTATTGTTCTTAGTTCTGAATTATTAATATGGCTTACTAAAGTATGGTGATGGAAAGAGGAGGATAGAGATTCCCTATAATTATATCCTCATGTCATGCTGTAACATTAATGGTTGTTTGTTTTTCAAAATTTTTCCCATCTTTCCTTGTAGTTCTGCATGTTCTTTCACCGTATTGGGATTCCTTTGTCCAAGGCTTTGCAATACATTCTCTTATTTATAACTTTCATATGTTGACCATATGACCATGCAATCTGGAGACCTTTGCATCTTTTTAGATTTGGTCTGACATCAGTGGTTATTTCACATCGCAGCTAAGGAAGATGCTTGATCTTCTGGTGCATACAGCACAATGCCGTTCCGCGAAATGCCAATACACAAATTGTAGGAAGGTGAAGGGGCTTTTCCACCATGGGATACATTGCAAAATCAGCGCTACTGGAGGTTGTGTTCTCTGTAAGAAAATGTGGTATCTCCTTCAACTTCATGCTTGAGGGTGCAAAGAATCTGAGTGCCATGTGCCACGTTGCAGGTTTATGGATCCTTTTTAATCATCAGTCACTTGCTGACTTTGCTCCTTTTCCGGTCCTTTTTCCATTTTGTGTTTGATGATTATATTAAATATATATATTTTTTAATAATTTGTTCAGAGATCTAAAAGAACATATTAGGATGCTAGAACAACAGTCTGATTCACGCCAAAACAGCTGCTATGATGGAGATGATGAGACAGAGAGCTACAGAGGCTGCCAGAATTGCTGAATGATCAATTTGTACATACTAATATGGAGTTTTGAAGAAACCCTCTAAAAAGAGGGAGGTAGACCATAGCTTTTGTCCTTCTTCACCAAGACACTGTTGGAAACTATGCAGTGATGGCAAAGGGCACTAATTACTGCTCACTCATGAGTGTACATCGTCCAAATATATCACTTATTTCACGTTTTACAAACCGCTTATTTCTGGTAGTTTATTTATAGAAGATGAGATAAAAAGTCAAAAACTAACTTATTTAAAAAAAAAAAAAAAAAACGGATAGGTAGATTATTTGATGTGGGGTACGCAATTGCTATAAAAATTAGAATACTACTCTGGTTAAATCTAAAACCAAAATTGCCATGAAAATTGAAGAGTCCAATTATTTATATTATGAATAAATTACAAATCAATATCAATCAATCTATATCTATATCTATATACTACTAAAAGCTGAAGCGTAACGTTTAATGTTACTGTGCTCACGTTGAGCTACATTAACATCCATGTCATTATCATTTTTCTTTTCAATTTTCCTATAATTATTTTTTAACATTTACTTTTTTTTTTTAATAATTGCACTTTCTCCAACTTTTCTCATGCCTTTATCTTTTCATCTCTCCACTACTCTTAACCTTAATATCACTTTTCATTTTTCTTTATTTTGTCTCTTCATCTTTCATTCCCTTACCTTTTCATCTCCCCACTACCTTCAACCTTAATGTCACTATTCATTTTTCTATTAATTTTCCTTTATTTTGTCTATTCATATTCACATCATCTTCTATAAATTTGTTATCCTCTCTTCCATTCTTTGCATAATTTTCCATCACAGAAAGGTATCTCTTCATCTTTCCCTCCCTTACCTTTTTATCTCCCCACCACCCTCAACCTTAATGTCACTATTCATCTTTTCATTCATTTTCATTTATTTTGTCTCTTCCTTTATTTTGTCTCTTCATATTCACACTATCTTTATAAATTTGTTATTCCCTCTTCCATTCTTTACATAGTTTTCCATCACAGAAAAGTTGTTTCTCCCTCCCTCTCTCTCTCTCTCTCTCACACACACACACACAATAATTTTTGGAGTATTTATTTATTTATTTATTTTTTTAATTTTCCTGCATCTCTACTTAAGTTGATAAATTTTGTGTTTGTTATAACTCTACGTTGGGTTGTACGATTTAGTTTTGTGTTTTAAGTTTTTTTTGTTTTCTTTAATTGTTAAATATTATACTATTGCGTTATAAAAAAAATTTAAAAAGATAATATATAAGAATATAATATATATTATTCTATTACAAAACATGATTTGGGTAATTTGGTGTTTATTGTTATATATATATATATATATATATATTTTTTTCAATCTTTTCATCTTATTTTATTCAATATTTAAACTCAGTCACATCCTCCATATAATTAAATTATTTATATTTTCTTTTTTTAATTAAACATATGATATTTTATTTAAATTTAAATAAATTAAATTGTACTCACTTTTTTTAACATTTACACTTTCTCCAATCTTTCTCTTTACCTTTACATTTTCATCTCCCCACTACCCTCTCTCTTAATATCACTCTTCATCTTTCCCTCTATTTTATTTCTTCTTATTGTTATCCTTTTAGTATAAATTTGGCATTCTCTTTTTCATTATATGCATAATTTTTCTTCACAAAAAAACTTATTTCTCTCTCTTTCTCTCTCAATTTTTGGTGATATATAAATATATATATTGCATCTTTGCTTTAGGTTGAGAAATTTTTGTGTTTTTTAGAACTCTACTTTAGGTTGATGCGATTTAATTGCCTCTTTTTTTTTTTTTTTTTTTTTTTCACTTTGGTTGTTAAATTTTATAATATTGCATTGTAAAGAATTAAAGATAGTATATAAGAATGTAATATTATAATATTAAATAATATGATTTAAATAATTTGGTATTTATTTAGAGATAATTAATTTGGTGTTTATTGTTATATCTTTTATTTTTACTTTTTTCCTTCTCATATTATTTTATTCAACATTATTATTATTATTGTTGTTGAATTAATATATTAGATTTTATATTTTTTAAAAGTCAATATATTAACTTGAAAGAAAATGAAAAACCAACTATTAACCAATAATAACTAAAACGATAATATTATCACGCGCAACGCGCGGGTCTACGACTAGTATATATATAAGAGTAGAGACCTTATACGGGAAAGTATGAGGATCTACCATGTGGCGCATTTCATGAAGTTTTCTTTATTTAGGCTTCTAAATTAACAAAGTTTGCATTTATATCAAAGTATTAGTTCATTGAATTAACCATTAAAGTAATGCATATATTAATTTTGCTAAAAAAATAAAATAAATGCATATATTAATTATCTATAGTTGTGCATTAATTATTTATATTAAATGAATTTATATGATTATTTTTATAAACTCTATATAAGAGATAATTTTTAGTTGGAATAATAATAATAAATTTAGAATATAACATTCTTACTTATGTTTAGTTGCTTTGACAACAATTAACACAAAAGTCATAAAAAATTAAATATTTGTGAATTCACTAAAATTAATCTTAATCCTTTAAATTTCTTAACTCTTTTTAGTCACATGTGATATATATGTGGGTGTGTTTGTGTGTGGGTGTGTGTGTGTGTGTTAGAATAAATATATTTATTTTGCAATAGCATAATGAAATTTTATTGTCATTTTTCTAAGATTTATACAAGAAACAATATTTTTTTTTTAATGTGAGAAACAATTGAAACACTATATCATGCAACAATTGAAGCTCCAACAAAAATAGGGAAAAATTAGTAACACATAATCAAGAATGTAAAATAAAAAAATAAAAAAAATTAAATGATATATACATTTTTTTTGTAGGCATGAAATATGCTTATCAATATTAACCACTATATCATGCAATCTTAGTGTCTTTTTATTTTGTCTATAAAATAATTAAATATTACAATTTTTACAAAGAAATTTATTGAAATTTTTTTATACATCGATAGTTGGGAGATTTAAATCATGAATGTCTCTATTGGAAACTACCAGATTCTTGGTAAAACTTATTGAAATATTGGAGAAAACTTATAATAAGTTGCACTGCACATCGTGCAGGAATTTAGCTAGTTGGGTCAAATGGAAGGATTAAATCTTGTTGTCTCCATGATCTTATGCAAGACCTATGCTTGTCAAAGGCAAAGCAAGAGAATTTCCTCCACATTCTGAGTCCTTGGAGTAGAAATGAGACAGCTGATTCATCAACTAGTAGTATTCGAAGGCTTGCCATCTTTTCTGATGTTCCCACAAATAATTATTACAAAGAGAATCCCCAGATTAGGTCCCTTATATACTTCAATGATATTAGCAAGCAAGTCAAATTAGTTTTTAAGTACTCAAAATTGCTTAGAGTTTTGGATCTGGAAGGAATTCAGTCATGGACAGTTACACTACACCAAAATAAGTCTTATACATCAAGTGTTAATACAACAAAATAAGTATAGTGGTATTAGACATAATATCACATCTAAAAATTAAAAGTCGTTGTAATAGTAACTTAAAAATAGTAAATTATTACATTAATAATAATTAGTTGTATTAATTTATAATTTTCAGTTGCAATAGAGATTTTAATACTAAATTGAATTTAGAAATTTTTTTGCAATAACTTAAATTGAAGAAACCAATTTTTTTTAATAACTTAAATTGAAGAAACCATTGTAATAACTTGATACCAATTATATATTTTGCGATATATTATAATAGAAATTTCAAAGAGATGGCTTATTGCAACAAATTTAACATTGCAATAACTAAAATATCAATTATTTTACAATCTATTGCAATGACAAACATGAAAAAAATAACTATCACAATAAATATACTGTTGCAATAATTTGAACCCAAATTATTTTTGTCAATTCTTTACAATCTATTGTAATAAAATTCATGAAATAATAGCCTATTGCTACAAGATATTCGAAGTAATAAATTGTTTATTGCAATAGCAAATATATTATTACATCAAAATTTTCATTAAAATATTTAATGTTTATTGCAACAAAATTTTTTTGTAGCACAAACTTATTACCTCAAATTTTATTGCAACACTTTGCATAAACTATTGCAATGACTTCGATGTTATTGCAACAATTTTTTTTTGTTGTAATAAACATTTTTTGTTGTTGTGTTACCAGAGCAAATAGGAAGCTTGATTCATTTGAGGTTCTTAAGCTTGAAGAAAACTCATATATGAGAATTGCCTTCCTCCATAGTCAATTTGGTGTGTTTAGAGACCCTAAATTTGGAAATCATTGAAGAACTGAGTTGGGAATCAACTATACTAATACCGACAGTGTAATGTTAGATGAAAGGTTGAGACATCTATATCTTCCAAAGTGATGTAACTATTTAACTGATGATAAGCTGCCTTCCTCCATAGTCAATTTGGTGTGTTTAGGGACCCTCAATTTGGAAACCATTGAAGAACTGAGTTGGGAATCAACTGTACTAATACCGACAGTGTTATGGAAGATGAAAAAGTTGAGACATCTATATCTTCCGAAGTGGTGTAACTATTTAACTGATGATAAGCTACAACTAGCAAAACTGAGCCACTTGCAGACGTTAGTGAACTTTCCCACAAACAAATGTGATGTAAGAGATCTTCTCAATTTGACCAACATGTGCTTGAGTTTAACCTAAACATGTGCTTGAGTTTGACTTGTTTGTTAAATAAATGAAAATAAATTATTTTTTATTTTTTAACAAACCTATTCATAATCAACTTACTTCATTTACATCCTTGTTGATTTTGTTGATAATTTGGTAGTTGGAGGAAGTGAAATTAGAATCTTAGACATCTAAGGTGTAAACACTAAAAAATATTAGTTGAGTTATAAGGCTCTTGGTCATTTATTTCAATATATATAATTTACTAAAAATAAAAAATAAAAATCTAATCCAAGTAGTTTACAACAAAAAGTGATTTTATCATAAACCTTCCCCATGTTGAATCAATGAAGGTTTTTTTTTTTTTAGAAAGAAGTCGACTTATATTATTCCAATAAAGTTGGGGGTATAACAAAAATTTACAATAATTTTACAACATTCTTAAATTAGTATAGCATTTCACATATGGACCCACCACAATATGCAATTTAAATCTTATTATATGTAAAGTGGTAGGCTAATTTAAAGATGTTGTAAATTTTTATTGTTGTCCTTACAACTACTCATGTCTAATTTCATAGTAAAAATTGTAAAACACTAAAATGTTATTGCCTTTTAAATTCCTCATAGTGTGTTTCAATTCTTGGACAATGATTAAGTAGTTGTTTTGAATAATGCCTTCCAAAAGCAAAAGTCACTTACCATGGATTTTTTTTTGGGTGAAGAACCATCTTTGGAAAATACAATAGTGTTCTTATTTTATTGGCCAATGCAATTAGTTGTTGGAATTTAATCAAGTAACCTGCCAAAAGTTTTGTAGCTAGCTAAATTGGGTCTAGGGGGAAAGAGTTTAAGGCTTCAAATTGCAAGATTAGTAGCATGTTGTAACTATCAAATAACCTAATTTATATCTAAGTTTTATCCTAAATTACAAACTTTACTTTTGCTTTCGAAAAAAAAAACAAAAAAGAAAGAAAACAAAACCCCTTTACTTTCGTAGATTGAGTAAGTAGTAGAAGTAAAAAACTAATAATACTACCAGGCTTTTGGTATTTGCCAATGGCAAATGTTATCAATCAAGATCATCAACATTCAGCAATGGCTGCTCAACTGATCAAGATCAGCTTCTCTTCAACGAGATTAATTTTCACTTCTTTCCTTCTGTCTTAAAATGATATTAGCTTGAATTATTAGTGTATTGCTATTTGCTATATATACGAATGAAGTGGTTATTTTATGTTGAGTTTCTGTTGTTTTTATTCATTGGAGAATATCCCCAGTGAGCAAGTATATCTTATAAATTCAAATGAAAATATTTTGTGAAATTAGTTAGTAAAATACGATATGTGTTTTATATGGTAAGTATATTTAGTATCTTTTAGGAAAAATATGTTAAAAAAATTTGGCATAATAATAGAGAAACAAATAAAGAATGATACGTGTATAGTATGAGTATGTTAGGTTTATTTTTAAAAATTTTGCAACAAAAAAACATAAATATTTATTATATACTTTATTGAGATTAATACTATAATTTGTATATCATGACGTTTAAGAGCATTCTTATCAAAGGCGCTAAAAATGTGAAATGCTATTTTTTTAGCATTTTTAGCACCTTAAATGATAAAAATACCTCTACATTAAATATGCTAAATCTTAAAATTTTTAACATTTAGCTATAGTACAATCTCATCTTTGAGACCGCACTATACTTGGATTGTAAAAGAAAAATTCTTTTTTATTCACCTCAATGGCTCTCTCTCTTCTATCTTTCTCTTTCCTCTCTCCCTTTTTTCTTCTCTCTTCTCTCTCTGTGCTTCGCCAATTGTGGTTCGCCGATGATTGTGCTCCGCCAATTGTAGGTTGCCGATAGCTGTGTTTTGGTGATTGTAGTCATGGATCGTGGGTCCGATGGCTGTGATCCGGTGGCGGCGATGGAGGTTTTTTTTTTTTTTTCTTGGGTCCGATGGCTGCGTGGGTCTGATGGTTATGGTTCTTCTTTTTCTTTGGTTCAGCGTGATGGGTCTGCTGGTGGGTTCAGATCAGGGTTGAGGTTCAGATCGGGGTTGTTGGGGTGGTGGGTTTTGGCTGCGGTTTGTGCCGTGGGTTATTTATTTATTTTTTATTTTTTTATTTTGGTGGTTGGGGGTTGAGGTTGTGGTTGGTGGTGGTGGTTGTGGTTGTGGCTATGGCCGTGGTTGTGGCTGTTCGCGGTGGTGGCAGTGGGTATTAGCAGTGGCAGTGGGTTTGTTGGTAGTGAAACAGATGTGAATGAGAATAAAAAATAATAAAAAATTAATATTTTAATGAAGTGGTAAAAAATATAAAATCTTTGATGTTGGTGTATTGTAAAGTGAGGTGTTAAAATTGATAAAGTAGGTTTTTGAGATGGTAAATACTAAATTTTTTGAAATCTTTGATGAGGATGCTCTAACTGTTGTCAAGTGTGATATATATATATATATATATATCACTTGATTTAGCTACGCCGGTGCTTGTGGTCTTGAAAGAGGAAGAAGGCCTTGTGGATTCCGAATTAGGGATCGGAGCGGAGGTGGAGGCAGAGGAGGGTTAGTCGCGCGACTAGTGGCTTGGGTAGCTGCACTTATAGCATATTGTTGGTGCTGCCACTGCATTCTCCATTTCTTCTCTTTCTCACTCACTCCTATCCAATGTTCTTCTCAACAACAACAACAACAACAACAAAAAATCACTCATATGTATTTTCCTTTTTTTTTTTTTTTTTTTTTTTCTTGGTGGGAAAATGAGGAGCGAAAATATGTTGGATTGGATACTCTTGAGTCTCAAATGGGCATGGGCCGAAATTGGGGTCAGAATCCTATCCGTCTTAGCCCATCACGAATGAGGCAAGCTTTTTTTGTTTAATTGAGGGAACAAACTGGGTTTGGGCCTCTTCATCCTATTTAAATCTTTCAATTTTTTTTTTTTTTAAATTTACATTTCATAGTTATAATGAGAATGAGGTAGTTGAACTTAAATGTCTTTGTTAGAAACATCATAAATATTGAAGTGCCAATCAATTAAACCACAAGGATTTTAATTTTTATATGAGTTCAACAAGTTTTGAATCAAATGCATGTTTGAAGGGAGGAGGGGTGGGTTTAAGTAGAGGTTACTGATGTTACTTATATAAAAAGTATACATGAATTAGAATTGGAATAATGATACCATGTTTAAAGGGTTTTGTTTATAGCCAGAATTTCTGACCCATGTTATCCAGTGGCGGCTGAAGGAATTTTTTTAGGGTAGTCACTAAAAAAATTAAATTAGACAAAATCTATTAAAGAAATAACTTGGATGTATCTCACAAAAAAAGAGAGCGTAAATACATGAAGTATCACCATTTCTTTCTACTAACAAAAAGAATACTATGGATGTAACATTACTCTTATTTTTATTGTGAAAGGCATTTTTGTTGTTGATGTAGCATTACTCTTATTTTTGTTAGGCTAATTTTTATTTTTGTTATTTATTTATTTATTTTGGTTTTTTTTTTAAAGAGGTTAAGGATTATATTTGGGGGACCAAAATTATTTATGAAGTAATGCTATGTTCATAACATTTTCATAACAAATCTTATGCGACCAACTATTATATATTGATGGATAAAAAAGTGATGTTAGTATTAGACTCAAATTTAAATTAATAATAGCTTACTACAATATTATTTCTCAAGTTAGAAGCTGCAATTTGTAGTGAAACTATTGTGAAAATATTGTGGATGTAGCATTATTTTTATTTTTGTTGAATCCAAATTTTTGTAATTCTCAAGTCAAAGTATTCAATATTATTCTTAGAGTGGTCAAAATAGGTTATTTTAGTTTTTTTTTATTATAAATTTCAAGTATATATATACATATATATTTGTGGCAAGTGAGGGTGGTCCTGTGACCACCCTGAAATATATGTGGATACACCACTGCTGTTATCTTTCTATTTTTCTGATATCATTTCATGTATTGTTAAGAATTTGCTATCTTTTGATGTCACAAATGCATAATTGGCAATTGTATTAAAAGAAACTAGCCTCTTTGCATGTGCATTACATGTAATATATATATATATATATATATATATATATATATATATAACTTTCTATTCATCTCAACTAAGGGTTTATGCATTTGTCACTGAAATTTATGCATTTTTTAAAATAAAAAAATCAATTCACTATGGTCAATTTTGGTCCATTTGTTTCACTTTGGTCTATTTCGGTTTACTTTGGTCCAATAGGTCCACTTTGATCCATTTCGGTCCACTTACTTTTTTATTTTTTTAGAAAATTTTCAACCTATGCATTCCATGATGAGTGCTCTTTATCTTTAGGATAAAACACTGATTGGTTAATGGTATAAGCAAAATTCAAACCTCAAATTTCTTATTTAACAAGAAGAGATTTTAACAATTGAGTTAACTGCAACTTTTTCGGTGCACATTTAAGAATTGAAAATTATAATTTCAACGACATTTTAGTGTTCATTTTTTGGAGTTTTTTTTTTTTTTTTTGGGTGAGAATATTAAATATTTTAAACACACACGAGAGGAGAGGGGAGAAGGTTTTAACACAGTGGGTTAATCTCACATTGGAAAATGAGTGTGAGTTAAAAAGGTTTAAAGCCTGTGCTGTGTATCCAAGAGTTAGGTTCTTTTGGATATACACTACTGTAAGTTTCTTTTGGAGTTAAACTTATGACACTCTTGATTATATCAATAGTTCATAAATATATAATATTATTGGAAAATGTGTAAACCTCAAATTGGGATGAATGTAAAATTATAATTCTAAAAAAAAAAGAAAAAGAGTCTCATTGTATGATATAATTGAGTAAAAAAAAAAAAAAAAACTCAATCCAAGTATCAAAATTCCAACAATAAAAAGTGAAAAATGAATTGAAATCCTACGATAAAATTGTATGAAAAAAACAACCTAGTGAAACAATAAATATACATGTGAAAACATAACAAATCAAATTACATATTCTTGTAAAATTGTAGTTCAAGTGGACACATTTTGGGTTTTTCAATTGAAAAATTCAGGATTGAAATCTCCAATCTCCTGTTCTAACTATGCAATTTCTCAAAAAAAAAAAATCCTTAATTTTACAAACACTTTTCATAAGATAAGATAAAAACACTTATTTCACGTTTTACAAATTGCTTATTTCTGATAGCTTATTTACATAAGATGAGATAAAAAGTCAAAAACTAACTTATTTTTAAAAAAACGGATAGTTAGATTATTTGATGTGGGGTACGCAATTGCTATGAAAATTAGAATACTACTCTGATTAAAATCTAAAACCAAAATTGCCATGAAAATTGAAGAGTCCAATTATTTATATTATGAATAATTACAAATTATCAACATCAACATATATATAAAAGCAGAGACCTCATACGGGAAAGTATGAGGTTCTACCATGTGGCGCATTCTATGAAGTTTTCTTTATTTAGGCTTCTAAATCAACGAAGTTTGCATTTATATTAAAGTATTAGTTCATTGAATTAACCATTAGAGTAAATGCATATATTAATTTTGCTCCAAAAAAAATGCATATATTAATTAGCTATAGTTGTGCATTGATTATTTATATTAAATGAATTTATATGATTATTTTTATAAACTCTATATGAGAGATAATTTTTAGTTGGAATAATAATAATAAATTTAGAATATGATATTCTTAATAATAATAAATTTAGAATATGACATTCTTACTTATGATTAGTTGCTTTGACAACAATTAACACAAAAGTCATAAAAAATTAAATATTTGTGAATTCACTAAAATTAATCTTAATCATTTAAATTTCCTAACTCTTTTTAGTCACATGTGATATATATGTGTGTGTGTGTGGGTGTGTGTGTGTTAGAATAAATATATTTATTTTGCAATAGCATAATGAAATTTTAATATCATTTTTCTAAGATTTATACGAGAAATAATTTTTTTTTAATGTGAGAAACAATTGAAACACTATATCATGCAACAATTGAGGCTCCAACAAAAATAGGAAAAACTTAGTAACACACAATCAAGAATGTAAAATAAAAAAAATAAAAAATTGAATGATATATACATTTTTTTAATAGGCATGAAACATGCTTATCAATATTAACCACTATATCATACAATCTTAGTGTCTTTCTATTTTGTCTATAAATAATTAAATATTACAATTTTTACAAGGAAATTTATTGAAATTTTTTTATACATTGATAGTTGGGAGATTTAAATCATGAATGTCTCTATTGGAAACTACAAGATTCTTGGTAAAACTTATTGAAATATTGGAGAAAACTAATAATAAATTGTACCGCACATCATGCAGGAATTCAACTAGTTAGGTCAAATGGAAGGATTAAATCTTGCCGTCTCCATGATCTTATGCGAGACCTATGCTTGTCAAAGGCAATGCAGGAAAATTTCCCCCACATTCTAAGTCCTTGGAGTAGAAATGAGATAGCTGATTCATCAATTGGTAGTATTCGAAGGCTTGCCATCTTTTCTGATGTTCCCACAAATAATTATTACAAAGAGAATCCCTAGATCAGGTCCCTTATATACTTCAATGATATTAGCAAGCAATTCAAATCAGTTTTTAAGTACTCAAAATTGCTTAGAGTTTTGGATCTGGAAGGAATCCAGTCATTGGATGGACAGTTACCAGAGCAAATAGAAAGCTTGATTCATTTGAGGTTCTTAAGCTTGAAGAAAACTCGTATACGAAAATTGCCTTCCTCCATAGTCAATTTGGTGTGTTTAGAGACCTTAAATTTGGAAACCATTGAAGTGGTGTAACTATTTAACTAATGATAAGCTGCAACTAGCAAAACTAAGCCACTTGCAGACGCTAGTGAACTTTCCTACAAACAAATGTGATGTAAGAGATCTTCTCAGTTTGACCAACATGTGCTTGAGTTTAACCTAAACATGTGCTTGAGTTTGACTCGTTTGTTAAATAAATGAAAATAAATTATTTTTTATTTTTTAACAAACCTATTCATAATCAACTTACTTCATTTACATCCTTGTTGTTTTTGTTGATAATTTGGTAGTTGGAGGAAGTGGAATTAGAATCTTAGACATCTAAGGTGTAAACACTAAAAAATATTAGTTGAGTTATAAGGCTCTTGGTCATTTATTTCAATATATATAGTTTATTAAAAATAAAAAATAAAAATCTAATCCAAGTAGTTTACAACAAAAAGTGATTTTATCATAAACCTTCCCCGTGTTGAATCAATGAAGTTTTTTTTTTTTTTTTTTAGAAAGAAGTCGACTTATATTATTCCAATAAAGTTGGGGGTATAACAAAAATTTACAATAATTTCACAACATTCTTAAATTAGTATAGCATTTCACATATGGACCCACCACAATAAGCAATTTAAATCTTTTAAAAATTGTAAAACAATAAAATGTTATTGCCTTTTAAATTCCTCATAGTTGTTTTGAATAATGCCTTCCAAAAACATAAGTCACTTACCATGGATTTATTTTTTGGGTGAAGAACCTTCTTTGGAAAATACAGCAGTGTTCTTATTTTATTGGCCAATGCAATTAGTTGTTGGAATTTAATCAAGTAACCTACCAAAAGTCTTGTAGCTAAATTGGGTCTAGGGGGGAAAGAGTTAAAGGCTTCGAACTGCAGGATTAATAGCATGTTGTAACTATCAAATAACCTAATCTATATCTAAGTTTTATCCTAAATTACAAAATTTACTTTTGCTTTCAAAAAAAAAAAAAAAAAAAAAAAAAAAAAAAAAAACTTTTGCAGATTGAGTAAGTAGTAGAAGTAAATTAAAAACTAATAATACTACCAGGCTTTTGGTATTTGCCAATGGCAAATGTTATCGATCAAGATCATCAGCATTTAGCAATGGCTGCTCAATTGTTCAAGATCAGCTTCTCTTCAACGAGATTAATTTTCACTTCTTTCCTTCTGTCTTAAAATGATATTAGCTTGAATTATTAGTGTATTGCTATTTGCTATATATACGAATGAAGTGGTTATTTTATGTTGAGTTTCTGTTGTTTTTATTCATTAAGGAATATTCCCAGTGAGCAAGTATATCTCATAAATTCAAATGAAAATATTTTGTGAAATTAGTTAGTAAAATACAATATGTGTTTTATATGGTAAGTATATTTAGTATCTTTTAGGAAAAATATGTTAAAAAAATTTGGCATAATAATAGAGAAACAAATAAAGAATGATACGTGTATAGTATGAGTATGTTACGTTTATATTTAAAAATTTTGTGACAAAAAAACATAAATATTTATTATATACTTTATTGAGATTAATACTATAATTTGTATATCATGACGTTTAAGAGCATTCTTATCAAAGGTACTAAAAATGCTAAATGCTATTTTTTAGCATTTTTAGCATCTCAAATGTTAAAAACACCTCTACATTAAATACGCTAAATCTTAAAATTTTTAACATTCAGCTACAATACAATCTCATCTTTGAGACTACACTGTAGCTGGATTGTAAAAGAAAAATTCTTTTTTATTTACCTTAACGGCTTTCTCTCTCTTCTATCTTTCTCTTTCCTCTCTCACTTCTTTCTTCTCTCTTCTCTCTCTGTGCTTCATCGATGATTGTGCTCCGCCAATAGCTGTGGTCTAGTGATTGTGGTCATGGATCGTGGGTCTGATGGCTGTGGTCTAGTGGTGGCGATGGAGGTATTTATTTATTTATTTATTTTTCGTGGTTCTTCTTGGGTTCAATGGTTGCGTGGGTCCGATGGCTGTGGTTCTTCTTTTTCTTTGGTTCAGCGTGATGGGTCTGCTAGTGGGTTTAGATTGGGGGTTGTTGGGGTGGTGGGTTTTGGCTATGGTTTTGTGGTGGGTTTTGGCTGCGGTTTGTGCCGTGGGTTTTTTATTTATTTATTATTTTGGTGGTTGGGGGTTGAGGTTGTGGTTGGTGGTGGCGGCTGTGGCTGTGGCTGTGGTTGTGGTTGTTCGCAGTGGTGGTAGCTGGTGTTAGCAGTGGTAGTGGGTTTGTTGGTAGTGAAATAGATGTGAATGAGAATAAAAAATTAATATTTTAATGAAGTGGTAAAAAATATAAAATCTTTGATGTTGGGTGTATTGTAAAGTGAGGTGTTAAAATTGATAAAGTAGATTTTTGAGATGGTAAATGCTAAATTTTTTTAAATCTTTGATGAGGATACTCTAACTGTTGTCAAGTGTGATATATATATATATATATATATTTATATATATATCACACTTGATTTAGCTACGCCAGTGCTTGTGGTCTTGAAAGAGGAAGAAGGTCTTGTGGATTCCGAATTAGGGATTGGAGCGGAGGTGGAGGTGGAGGCGGAGGAGGGGTAGTCACACGACTAGTGGCCTGGGTGGCCGCACTTGTAGCATACTGTTGGTGCTGCCACTGCATTCTCCATTTCTTCTCTTTCTCACTCACTCCTATCCAATGTTCTTCTCAACAACAACAACAAAAAATCACTCATATGTATTTTTCCTTTTTTTTTTTTAAATTTATTTTTTGGTTGAGGGTTTTTAAGCATTTGCTTTTTTTTTTTTTTTTTTCCTTGCTGGGAAAATGAGGAGCGAAATATGTTGGATCGGATACTCTTGAGTCTCAGATGGGTGTGGGCCGAAACTGGGTTCAAAATCCTATCCGTCTTAGCCCATCACGAATAAGGCAAGCTTTCTCGGTTTAATTGAGCGAATAGATTGGGTTTGGGCCTCCTCATCCTATTTAAATCTTTCAATTTTTTTTCTTTTTTTTAATTTATATTTCATAGTTATAATGAGAATGAGGTAGTTGAACTTAAATGTCTTTGTTAGAAACATCATAAATATTAAAGTGGCAATCAATTAAACCACAAGGTTTTTAATTTTTATACGAGTTAAACAGGTTTTGCATCAAATGCATGTTCGAAGGGAGGAGGGGTGGGTTTAAGTAGAGGTTACTGATGTTACTTACATCAAAAGTATACATGAATTGGAATTGGAATAATGACACCATGTTCAAAGGGTTTTGTTTATAGCCAGAATTTCTGACCCATGTTATTAGTGGCAGTTGAAAGA
This sequence comes from Quercus gilva, assembly GCA_023621385.1. Taxonomy (NCBI): domain Eukaryota; kingdom Viridiplantae; phylum Streptophyta; class Magnoliopsida; order Fagales; family Fagaceae; genus Quercus; species Quercus gilva. Next base: position 72,369,725 of record CM042477.1, on the reverse strand, counting down.
ATTTTTTTAGGGTAGTCACTAGAAAAATTAAATTAGACAAAATCTAATAAAGAAATAACTTGGATATATGTCACAAAAAAAAAAGTGTAAATACATGAAGTATCACCATTTCTTTCTACTAACAAAAAGAATGTTGTGGATGTAATATTACTCTTATTTTTGTTGTGAAATGCATTTTTGTTGTTGATGTAACATTACTCTTATTTTTGTTAGGCTAATTTTTATTTTTGTTATTTATTTTTGTTATTTATTTTGGTTTTTTTTTTTTTTTTTAAAGAGGTTAAGGATTATATTTGGCGGGACAAAATTATTTATGAAGTAATGTTATGTTCATAACATTTTCATAACAAATCTTATGCGACCAACTATTATATATTGATGGATAAAAAAGTGATGTTAGTATTATACTCAAATTTAAATTAATAATAGCTTACTACAATATTATTTCTCAAGTTAGATGTTGCAATTTGTAGTGAAACTATTGTGAATATATTGTGGATGCAACATTATTTTTATTTTTTTTTGAATCCAAATTTTTGTAATTCTCAAATCAAAGTATTCAATATTATTATTAGAGTGGTCAAAATAGGTTATTTTAGTTTATATATATATTTTAAAAATTTCAAGTGTATATATATAAATTTGTGGCAAGTGAGGGTGGTCCTGTGACCACCTTGAAATATATGTGGAGCCGCCACTACTGTTATCTTTCTAATTTTCTGATATTATTTCATGTATTGTTAATAATTTGCTATCTTTTGATGTCACAAATGCATAATTGGCAGTTGTTTTAAAAGAAACTAGCCTCTTCGCATGTGCATTACACGTAATATATATATATATATATATATATATAACTTTCTATTCATCTCAACTAAGGGTTTATGCATTTGTAATTGAAATTTATGCATTTTTTAAAATAAAAAAATCAATCCACTTTGGTCAATTTTGGTCCATTTGCTTCACTTTGGTCTATTCGGTCTACTTTGGTCCAATAGATCCACTTTGATCCATTTCGGTCCACTTACTTTTTTATTTTTTTAGAAAATTTTCAACCTATGCATTCCATGATGAGTGCTCTTTATCTTTAGGTTAAAACATTGATTGGTTAATGGTATAAGCAAAATTCAAACCTCAGATTTCTTATTTAACAAGAAGAGATTTTAAGAGTTGAGTTAACTGCAACTCTTTCGGTGCACATTTAAGAATTGAAAATTATAATTTCAATGCCATTTTTTGGGGTTAAACTAATGGCACTTCTGGTTATATCAATAGTTCATAAGTATATAATATTATTGGAAAATGTGTAAATCTCAAATTGGGATTAATGTAAAACTATAATTCTAAAAAAAAAAAAAAGTCTCATTGTATGATATAATTGAGTAAAAAAAAAAAAAAAAAAACTCAATCCAAGTATCAAAATTCCAACAATAAAAAGTGAAAAATGAATTGAAATCCTGCGATAAAATTGTATGAAAAAAACAACCTAGTGAAACAATAAATATACATGTGAAAACATAACAAATCAAATTACATATTCTTGTAAAATTGTAGTTCAAGTGGACACATTTTGGTTTTTTCAATTGAAAAATTCAGGATTGAAATCTCCAATCTCCTGTTCTAACTATGCAATTTCTCAAAAAAAAAAAAAAAAAAAAATCTTAATTTTACAACACTTTTCATTGCTTCCATAATTAGACAAGTTTCCTTATCAAAAACAGAAAAAGAAAAAAGAAAATAAAGACAAGTTTGACAAAGGTTGTGAGTCACACTAAAGATAGGCTTTTGCAATCACAATATCCAATTAGATTTAGCTGTGGGGAATCATCATCGACATGTAACCTTATTTTGTCTCAGTAGATAAGGTATTGTTTGTTTATATAATACCGCGCTTTCCAGCTTCCTCAATGAATTTGAAAAACCCAAAAAAACCACAAAATGAGTAGTAAATTCTCATACTCGGAGCCCCACATTTGTCAATGCCTGACCCGCCTCTCAACTCTCCGGAGTGATGACGTGGTCACTATCACCGGCAACCGGCAAAAGACCGGCAAGCAATTTGCCGACGAAGTGTTGTGTCTTGCTCGTGGACTTCTTCAACTCGGCGTCGCCACCGGTGACATTGTTGCCATCTCTGCTTTCAACAGGTTCTCTCTCTCTCTCTCTCTCTAAATTGTTATTGTTTTTTTTTTTTTTGTTATGATAAATGTGAATGTAAATTTTTGTTACAGTGATATGTATATGGAGTGGTTACTAGCCATTGCATTCGTTGGAGGTATAGCTGCTCCTCTTAATTACCGATGCGTGAGTCCTCACTCCTCACTCCTCAGTTTAATTCATACAGATTAAATATGTTTGTAATTATTTAATCATAATTCTAACACTTCTCCTGCGTGTGGACCCGGACTTTCTAGGAGACCAACAATTTATGATTTTTAACATTATAAATAGGAGGTACAGCGGAGACATATTAGTTACGTGGCCCTTATTTGGAACTCAAGTTCCATTGGAAACTTCAAAAAAAAAAAAAAAGTTTCAAATGAGGTTGCATAACTAATGTGTTTCGTTTTTCACCACATAACTAATATGTTTGCAAAAATAGCATAACGGGGCAAAAATGCCAGTTTTGATAGTATGATAAATTATTAATTGTTCCAAAAAACTTAAGATGTTAGGAAATGATGAATTTAATTGTAATGCTAACATTGATTTAATTTGACTGGGACCTGGGATATTTCAGTTGACTATAGGAATTATATAATAAATATATGATCTTTCTGTATGAGAATGAAGTTACCACACTTGAGTTAGTTTTTTTAGTATTTAATTATGCAAATCATAGAGATATATAAGTTCTTGTAGTTTTTTAATAGATGGTTTAATGAATGTAGACATGATATATAACATACATGTATGATGTACTGTATCCAAAATACTAAATGGTTGTGATTAAAGGGCCTTATTCTGAATTTGAATCTAGAATTTTCTTCTGAAGCTAGATGAGTAAGCAGTAAGCTACTAGGAAGTTGTCCAGAAATGTATTTCAAGCACATATATACCACACACCAACAGATAGGCTGCTTCATAAGATCCATGAGGTATGGGGTTCAAAACTCCTAGCCTGCATTTTTGGTCTACCCTCCAAAAACGCTTCCCTTTAACCTGGTTTGTATGAGATGGGGTGCTATACACGTGTGGAATAATCTGGTGCTCAAAGAGCTTTGGACGCATTAGCAAAACACACACGTGTGCGCGCGCACACACACGCACAACCTTGAATCAAATGTGAAAATTCTTGTCCATAACAGAAGAAAATTACTAGAATCATGTCACAAGACCTCATAGACATCCATACTCTGATCCATGAAATGGCTGCTGTTTTAGGTTGGCCAGTTGACCTAATTAAGGCTATTTCTGTATTTTACATCTAGAAACCGTGTGGAAATTGACGACAATAATTTTTATATATAGGATTAGAAAAATATCCTTTTCATTTATTCCTACTTCTGTATTTAATTTTTTCCTTTTTTAACTTGTAGAGCTTTGAAGAGGCAAGATTGGCAATGCTGGTTGTGAGGCCAGTTATGTTGGTTACTGATGAGAGCTGTCAGCACTGGTATTCAAACTTCCAAAAAGATGACATACCTTCCCTGAGGTGGCATGTTTCTTTGGATTCCCCCTCCCCAGATTTCATGAAGATGTGGAATGGTATGTAGTCTTGTGGACATTTAAAATGCTGCTATGAAGAATGATGACGTAATGGATTGAAGAGTTTACCTGCTGTTTGACAATAGTACTTGCTTCTTTCATTTTTTCCAGTGTTAACTACTGAAATGCTCAAGAAGAATTCTGTAAGTTCTCAACCATTGAACTACTGCTGGGCACATGAGGGTGCTGTTATAATATGCTTCACATCAGGTACAAGTTCATTATTTATTTTTTTCCTTATAATTTCTATATGGATTTTGATTGTGGATTAGGAAATGCTGCTGCCTAATTGCATAATTTATTGCCTTTCAAAAACTTCCATAAGTAATTTATTGATGAGTAATTTGATTAATTTGGGCAGTCCTTATAAGTGTACTGTCTGGAAATAAAAATCCCTTCTAGTAAGCTGTACTCTTGCTTTTAACTCTGCTGCACCCTTCCTTTCAACCCTGATATATGCATGCATGCTGCATTATATATAGAATTGGGCATTCATAATTTTCAGCCAATAAATTGGTAACAAGCGCCAAAGTCAGTGCTAAAATTGTTTTGATGAGTTAATATTTGCTCAAATCTAGAAAGTGTGATGATGTGCAACTAACTGCCAGTCCTAAATACTGTTTGAGCTAATGTTAGGCACTGCCAGTCTGAAATTTTGAGAGCTTGGTAGGATTTTATCAGTTATTAAAAGTTTGTACCTGTAGTTTCTGGGCAAAATCTTGTATGGAACACGCATATATAGAGCTCTAGCTCTGCCTATTTCTACAGTCAATGGCCACTATTTTACTCAACTAAATTCAACAAAGAATTGAAGTGATTTTTCAACCGAAAAAAAAAACCATTATATAGAATCTTAAGAAATATAAAATGATAGAGATTTTTAGTTTTTTGTTATGACTGTTCTGTTTTCTACAGGAACCACTGGGAGGCCAAAGGGAGTTACTTTAAGCCATGCAGCTTTGATTATACAATCGTTATCAAAAATTGCCATTGTTGGTTATGGTGAGGATGATGTATGCCATTCCTCATGATGTGTTCATGTTCTTTTTAGTTTATACAATATGCATTGAGGATAATACTGTGAGGACTAAAGGTTTTCGAATTAAAGTTTCACATACATGTGTTAGTAGGGGTCAAACCATTTACACTGAAAGCAGCTCAAGGAAGAATGATTTCTAAATGTCTGTTGTGCTGGTATATGCAGGTTTATTTGCATACTGCACCATTGTGCCACATTGGTGGTCTTTCGTCAGCCATGACCGTGCTAATGGTTGGAGGTTGCCATGTCTTAGTTCCTAAATTTGAGCCTAAATCAGCCCTCGAAGCCATAGAACGACACAAAGTGACTTCTTTTATCACTGTTCCTGCAATAATGGCTGGTATAATTTCTTTAATCAGGTATACTATAATTTTTCTTTATTTATTTCTTCTTCTTTTTTTTTTTGTTGGATAAAAAAATAGGCAAACTATACATTCCAATGTATTTGGAACAAATATATGCGGAGCTTTCTCATGTGGTTTGTGCTAACCAATGAGATGATATAAAGTATCTCAATTGTGTGCTACGTTGAAAATAGTTTAATGAGCTACATAATAATAAATTTTGGTACTAAATTTATAGAAATAAGATCATATGCATTATTTTGTGAATTTTTATGCTTAATTTATTTAAAGCACATCATGTCCTAACAATTTGCAGACGGCTATACTACTGTTTTACTATTCTGTCTTCCTAGATGGTGTCTCTTCTAAATCATCAATATAATGCCCTTTTGCTATCTTTAAGTTCACTCCAGAAATTTAATGCTTCTGCCCCTCCACAATGTCTTGCTTTTTATACAATATGCATCATACAGCTCAATGCTAGTAAATTGTATGTATGATGTATGTAGTTTACCCATAGTCATGTTTGAAGGCTTTGTCAGGCAGAAGGAAACTTGGAAAGGGATGGAGACTGTGAACAAGATATTAAATGGAGGTGGGGGTCTGTCAATTGAGCTTATCAAGGATGCCACCTTATTCTTCCCAAGAGCTAAGCTTCTCTCTGCTTATGGTGGGTATCTCTCATACATAGTTTCTCCCAAGTATTCAGTATTACAAGTTCTGTTCTGAATTGATGTAGAATCTAAAGATCTCGGCTTATATTTGGAAGCAACTTGAAGTCATTTGAGGGGAAAAAGAATGAAGAGCTTTAAAATGAAAAGTTTTCGCCCAAAAATAGATATCCAACTGAAACGCTTAAACAATAACTGTCTTGACCCAGTAATGTTTCCATGTTAACTCCACCCACCATGACCAGGCAAGATACTTTGGTACTTTACTATCAGAAGTGATTAAGATTGACCTTGTGGAGTTGTTAAACTAAAAAATTCTTGTAAATGGTCATTTGCTTGTACTCCATCTTTTTTAACTAGCCCATGGAGCTGTGTTCAAGCTGAGTTTCCACGTTCAATAACTGACCGAACCACTAGCCACTCCCATAATAGATTAGCTTGGGCTCCTGAACAGCTAGAATGGGTGTTTTATGGATGAAATGACCATTGAGTATTTCACAATTAGCATTTCTATCTATGCTAATTAGCTGGGTCAATTAGTTGTGGACAAAAGAATGTCAACAAGCTAAAGCTGAATAATGTTCTGAATTATGAGTCAAGTTTAAGCATTAAGCTCAGAATAGCTCTGTTAGATCTTGCTTAGAGTCTGCAAATTAAGTTCAAAGAGCCAGGGTCAACTTGTCTTATCTACATACCTCAAGAAGATGAACTAGTAACTAGATGAGTAAAAGAATGTAATTGCTGTTGATTATTGACATTATGGATATTTCTTTAGATCCCCCTTCGCCCAAGAAAAAAGTCTTTTGCAATGTATAATAGTGTTCTTACTATTCTTCTCTCCTTTTACCATTTAATTAATGTAGGGATGACAGAGACATGTTCTTCGCTAACCTTCATGACCATCTATGACCCAACAATGAAAAACTACAGCCAGCACCATCAGACTGTTGCTAATATAAAATATACTTCAGTTCACCAACCACAAGGTGTTTGTCTTGGCAAGCCTGCACCCCATGTAGAATTAAAGATATGTGTCGATGACTCTTCTCCTGTTGGAAGAATTTTAACTAGAGGCCCACATTTAATGCTCAGATATTGGGGAGAAATTCCAGCAAAGGCAGCTCACTCCAGCAATGAGAGTTGGTTTGACACAGGTGATGTTGGGTCCATTGATGAATATGGTAATGTATGGCTCATTGGACGAGCAAAAGGGCAAATTAAGAGTGGAGGGGAGAACATTTACCCTGAAGAGGTAGCATAATTTGAATTAGCCTTGCTTAAATATCCACTTATTGAGAAATCCATTAAAAAACAAGCGGAATTAATAAGTTATACACTTTCCATTTTTTTGGTGGTGACTAAAGAAGTAGAAAATGAATCTAATGATTCACTGGGATTTTCTTTTACCAGTCAAGTTAAATTTCTTGAAAAAAATTCTAGCTTTAATGGATACGTATTATATTATACATGGTCCCACACTAAAAGTATAGTTGTTTGGTGATGAATAGGTGGAGGGAATCCTGTTACAACATCCAGGAATTGTTGGCACTGTCATTGTGGGAGTTCCAGATGCTCTACTGACAGAGATGGTTGTTGCTTGTGTTCAGTTGAGAGAACATTGGCATTGGTCTAATGGAAGCTTTGAGCACTCATCTAAAAACAAAGTGCCAGTCTTATCTGGTGCAATTCTCCGACGTTATTGTAGAGAAAAGAATTTAACTGGGTATCCTTTCTAAGTACATATTGGTTTTTGTGATTCATATGTGTAATATTAGATTGGATGGTTTACTTACTGTTTCCTTTTGATCTTCTAAAGGTTTAAGATTCCAAAGGTATTTATTTTATGGACGGGAACATTTCCAGCCACAACAACTGGGAAAATAAAAAGAGATCAAGTTCGAAGAGAAGTTATATCTCATCTCCAATCCTTGCATAGCAGTTTATGACTATCTCGGTTGTTTGGAGCATCATATCAGTAAGCAATTCACCCACATTCTAGTCACCAGCACACATATCTGAAAGAGACAGCTGCACTCTGGAACAGTAAGAGTGGATGTTGTGACTTGTGAGGACATGTATGCCACAGAGCCGTATTATGGCTCCTCTAAACAAAATTCTAGAACTTCCTTTTAATTATTCATGGCGTAGTTTGATTGCATAAACTCTAGAGCTCCTTTTGATGATAATGTGTATTCATTCTAATTATAAATGAGCAAGGAATCACATATTCAGCTCCATTTCCACAATTAGTTCTTTCCATGATTTTAAAAATTGGTCGGTCCAATCAAATCAAGTGTGAACCAATGTTGGTCTAGCTAAAAATGGTCTTTTTAAAAAAGGGTAGCGATTGTTGCACACAATGTGTACGTACACACATTGCATGCAAATAATTGAAATCGTGACTTCAAATCATTTTTCAAGTTTGAAATTGTGACTTTTAGTTGTTGCATGTGCACACTGTGTACAACAGGATTTACCCTTGAACTTTGGAACAAATCAAATTGGTTCCCTAATCTTCTAATTTAAAATTTAAAACCCCTGAACTATGAAAAATATCCAAATTGATGCTTCTATTTCACTCTCATTTCATTTTTATTTAAAAGCCATTTTAGAATAATTTTATTAAAAAATATTTTTAAACTGAAATTTAATTTAAAAATTCAATATTTTTTTTATGCTTCTTCATATCAAGACCAACTATACAAAGCAATCGTTGGCCTTTTAATAATCATAGCCGAGACCCACCCAGTACAATAATAGTATGGAACATTGAACTCCTGGACTTCAGAAACAGTTTGTACTGCTTTTAGCCTTGTTTGCCCGATCCCCTAGCCAAGACAATATGAATCCATACACAAGCTCCACATTCTCCTTAGGTTCACCAATCAACTGATGCCACATACTTGGAAAGATTTTCAGTATCTTGTCCTCGCTTGCAGCTGATTCATAGACGAACCTAGCAGACCTATAGTCACATACCACATCATCCTCTCCATGCACCATTAGCATGGTAACCTCTAATTCATGGCAATGGCTTCTTATATACTCAGAAACTCTCAACAATTCCAATGCAGTTGCCATTGGCGGCTTCCCAGAGGCCTTACGGTTTGGATTTTTCACAACTAATTTCCTCTTCCACTCCTCCTTGTATGATTTATTAGCTAGAGGCTTTGAGATCACTATTTTCCATGTGGGTGCTAAGAATGCAGCCACAGGAAGTAGTTTTTCTAAGGGTCATGTGGGCTTGAATTTAGCCGAAATTCCACACATTGAACCATTCAAAATTAAGCCATTCCATTCTCTTTTTTGCTTTAAGCATACAAGAATAGCAATGGCACCACCAAATGATTCACCATAAATGAAAGCTGGAAGCTTAGGGTGGTCAACTTTAACAGAGTTAAAGAATTGTATGCAATCACATACAATGGGCTCAATGTTGGGGATGTGACCAGGTAAGCCATCTGAATAGCCATGACCTTGGAGGTCTATTGCACAAACACGGAGTCCAGCTTTGGCTATGGCCACGGCAGTTAGCTCAAAGAGCCAGCTGCATTCAGAGTTGTAGCCATGTACCATGACTACTAGGCCTTTGAGTTGGAGAGTGGAATTGGGTCTCCATGATTGGGTGAAGATTTTCATGTTTTGTTGGTTTAGCATGAAGCTCTCTTTGTGGAAGATTTGGTGATTTTTGTAAAATTCTTCTCTTGTAAGGTCTCCATAAGGGCTGCTTTCATTAGCATCGTGTACGGGGTGAGACATTATGTTTTGAAGGAGTAACTGATTAAATTTGGAAGCTAAAGACAATGAAATAAGAAGCAAGAGACTATAGAGCATGGGAGGATGGCATGCATTTCATTGCACTTTAAATAGGCTATTTAAATTCTTTTCTTGTTTATTTATTTGAGTTTGTTTGATTGGAGTCACTTTTTTGTAGCAATTAATGGTACTGCATTTTCCATTACTATTAGACATTGCACTACCCATGTGAAATTGAATGGAATTCATGCCTAATAAATTTCAAAGAAATGAATAAAAAAGTAGAAACCTTATAAGGTAAGAGTATAAATGTGCTAGCTTGCTTTGCGTAATGCATATATGGTATAAAGCTATTCTCTCTAACTTCACCAATCACTACTTACAGCCAGCAAATTATAATCCCAACTGTCCTGGTACCTAACAGTTGATGTGGCTTCAGGCCAAACACAACCTAAAAGATTTTTGGGTTATGTAATTAAAACATTTAGAATGTGTGTGGATAAATTATGATGGGACCATCGAAGTTAATATCTTATCCCCTTTTTTACCCATTATGATGATATTAATTATCAGTTAAGAGCTTTGTAGCTAAATTGGCATTGTTTGATATTTCCAATAGAAAATGTTCAGAGTTCAAATCCCCATATTATCGAATTTTCAGAAAAAAGAAGAAGATAATATGTATTATCTCTAAATTCAATCCATTTGAATATGAACTATAACGATAGCTCATGAATGTGATTTTTAGGATCTTAATTAGTGGCATGCAAGCTAATTAGAAATAAATATTTTCTTGTCATTTGTGGATTCGTAGAGAATCATTAATGTAAGCTTCAGATAAAGTGTTGTGCTTTCCACATATTTGATATTTGTTAGGAATGGTTCACCATTTAGCAAAATTTCCCTCATTTGATTCAACTTGGAGATGTTGATCTTGGTTTTTACAGTAGGATAAGTGCCAGGAGATTGGACTTGTATTTTTTTATTGGAGTTTGTCTCATGACAATTTGAGGATTGTCACTTTATTATGGTATCACATTTTCTGGAAGGATACTAAATAGTCGATTCTTTGGAGAATTAGATGACAGAAGATTTTTATGAGACGAAGGATTAGGGCACAATGGTTGCTCACTCTTCACTCCTTGTTGCATAAGATATTATCTAGGCTAAGATTGTTTCACCTTGTTTAATTTAGTCCTTTTCAAAGGACTTACAAAGTGGGAGTGATATCTTTGTCCACTATTCTTTAATTCTCGAAAATGGTACAAATCGATTTGAACCATTAATGTTGACAATTAGTAGTTCATGTAGTTTGTGTGAGATCCATACAGTTTCAGTTCCATAACTCTATAATCCATTGACATTTTCATTAGGGCAGAGCATCTAGTCTTGCCTTATGATTAATGGTAGAAAGATAAATCATGCCCAAAGTTAGATTATTTTATGTGCAAGAGTCTGTTCACTCCGATATTAGTATAGATAGTGTTCAAATTTTTAGATTTACTCATGAGAGTTAAATTATAAAATTAATAGTGCTCACCACATTCTATGCTGAGTAGGACCAAACGTGTTTGCTTAGAAATATGATATGGCATATTGAAATAACAATTTAGATTTACCTAAAACCTGGGGTGTGGTCAGTGGTTGGTTGTGCCAGAAAAAATTGCTTAGTCCTCGATTTTGATATGATGGTTTTGTGTGCAATTCTACTTTGGTAAACAAGTAAGGAAAATGGATACTTGAAGTGCCTCTAAGTCACAATTGGGTTGTGACTTATGATGATGCACAAAATCATCAGTGAGTTGACTGTCCACACGCGTGCCAATTAAGGTACTTAAAGAATAAGAGAACAAAGACCAACAGAAAGCATTGGTGGGGTGCCGGCTAAAGACCCTTCGAAGGTTAAGTAAGTGATAAAAGAATCTCCAAGAGCTCAAAAGTGTGAGCGCTAGGAAATTTCACGTACTTTAAGAAAGAGAAGACTTGGTGCTTTTATAGTGGTGTAGAGCTAACCAAGATCTCTTGAATGTAGGATCTTTCCTTGTAGAGAAGATTTGGAGTTAAGGCCCTGAGATCTTAGGGCATTTCTTCTCATACTGGGAGGATACGAATATGTAATAGGGTTTTTGTGCGTGACATGCAAGATCTTTTCATATAGAGGGACATGAGTGGAGAACACATAAAATATTGTGGGACCTAGTGTAATCAATTCTTGGTATGCAAGCCAATCCATCAGGAGTCCTTAGGACTGACGTTGGGGGTACGGGTAATACTCCATGGCTGCCAGGCTCGAAAGGGATGCTGTCCTGATGGGTCTTTGGGAGACCGATGGAGCTATTGTACTGACGGGTCCCAAGGAGAAAGAGGTGCTTGTCCCATCAAGTCTCAAGGGGATTGAATGAGATGCCTATCTCGACAGATCCTGGATGAGATGTTTATCTTGCTGGGTCAATGAGTTAAGAAATTTTCTTAGTCAAAATACCCCTATCAACTTGTTATGAGATTGTATGGTGGTTGTCGGTATGCACTAAGAATCCTAATACCGTAGAGAGAGCACACATCATTTATTTGGAAAATATAGCCCAGGTGATTACACATGGACATGGTCCTAAAACACATGTTTGAGTTCTAAGTGTCTGCAGTTCACCATTGATATAATAGTTGCCCTTTCTCATACACATGATGTTGGGAAATCATTGCAGCATGATTTGAGGGTTAGTGGATAACTTAATAGCCCATACAACACAATGTGGCTAGGAGCCATGGTGTAAATAATCACACGAGCGATAGCTCATGGAACTTGGATAGCAAGTGAAGATGAACACATGGTGTTTTTTGGCACTCAAGGAGCTTGTAAAAGCTTGGAGGAGTTATAGATGTGAGATCTCTTAGAGTCTTAGGGATAGTAAGTTGATAGAGGACTTCCTTTAGGCTCTTAAAGCAACTGGACTAAGATTACACACTAAAGACATACGTTATTTTTTTTGAGATGAAAGAGAGGTCGACTATAGCTTGTAACATATATACCACATGCATTTTGTGACCATCATAGACGAAAAAATGGATCTATTTTTCTTCATTATTTGAGTCCTATCTTTCTTAAGATAAAGTGATAAATTAATTTTTTTTTTAATATTCATACACTATATTTCTATTTGGTTTTTAATTGTGAAGTTATGGTGGACTTATATGAAATTGGCATCCATCCTCTTCTCTTTCTCGATCTTTGCTCTACCAAATAATGAAAACATTAATGTTTGTTATACATAACTAGTTGTACACATATGTATACACAACATTGACAATTGTCTTTTGAAAACACAATTTTAATTATAATTTTGAAATCGTAAAATCATGTTTTGAAAACACGATAATTTAATTAAAAACATCCAAAACACAATTTCAATCGCCGTGGTGCTCACATTCCGTACACATTGATGTCTAATAATTAACGTTCTAATGAAAGACCATCATCATTTGGCTCGTCTCTAACCTCCATTCTCCATCTTCAGTTTTTTCTCTCTTCACAAACGCTATCTTATCTTTATAAATTTGATTCAATGTTCTTATTTAAAAAGTAGCGAAAATTATAACTTATCCTATTATGGTTACCCACCTGAGGTAAGTTCAATTAGGGTTCCGTAATCCACCTTTGTTAAAAATAGGGCTAAATATGTAATTTTGTTTTACTTTTATGTCTCTCTCCTCCAAAAACACAAAAATATAAAAATATAAGATCAAAAAGATGTTGGTAAAGTTGTTTTTTTTTTTTTTTTTAAAATTATATACATTGACATGAAGTCTCGATTTGTTGTTGATTTATTGGGTTGTATGCACTGATATTCTCCTTTGTATATGTTCAAATACATAGGAATTTCTCATTGATTTGTTTATTTGCTGGTTAAGTTTTAGAGTGACTCTATAGTGCCAATCTATATATCTATATACATCTAAAAGCTGAAGCGTAGCATTTATTGTTGCTACAATCCAGTTAAGCCACATCAGTGTCCAAGTTATTATCCTTTTTTTCTTTCCAATTTTTCTATAATTTTTTTAACATTCACTTATTTTTTTAATATTTACATTTTCTCTAACCGTTCTCTCTCCCTTACTTTTTCATCTCTCCACTTCCTCTACCCTCTGCCTTAATATCACTATTCATATTTTCCTTATCAATCTTCCTTTATTTTGTCTCTTCTTATTCACAATCTCTTACTATAAATTTGTTTCCCTTTCTTCCCTTCTTTGCATAGTTTTCCCTCACAAAAAGGTTATTTCTCTCTCTCTCTCTCTCTCTCTCTCTCAATTTTTAATTTGGTGGATTTTATTTTATTTTATTTGCATGTCTACTTTAGGTTGATAAATTTTTACGTTTTTTAGAACTCTAATTTGGGTTGATAAGATTTACTTTTGTTTTTTAAGTTTTTTTTTTTTTTTTGTTCTCTCTGATTGTTAAATGTTATCCTATTATTGCATTATAAAGAATTAAAGATAGTATATAAAAAATAATACTGTTCTATTACATAGCATGATTTGAATAATTTAGTATTAATTGTTATATCTTTTCTTTTTATTTTTTTCTTCTTCTCATCTTATTTTATTCAGCATTGAAATAAGATGAGATCCTTCATATCATTAAATTATTTATATTTTCTCATCTTTTATTAAAAAAAAATTAAAAATATAATATTTTGCACTTTCTCCAACCTTTCTCATTCCCTTTACCTTTTCATCTCCCCAAACCCTCTACTTTAATATCACTTTTCCTCTTTCTTTTTATCTTCTTTTATTTTGTTTATTATTATTATTATTATTATTATTCTCCTAGCATAAATTTGTCATTCACTCTTCCATTCTATGCACAATTTTCCCCACAAAAAAGGTTATTTCTCTCTCAATTTTTTGGTGGATTTTTTAATTTTTCCTACATATTTGTTTTAGGTTGATAAATTTTTGTGTTCTTTAGAACTTTATTTGAGGTTGGTGCGATTTAATTTTGTGTTTTATGTTTTTTTTTTTTTTTTTGTTCACTTTGATTGTTGAATTCTATCATATTGCATTATAAAGAATTAAAGGTAGTATATAAAAAATATTTATATTATATTATATCACATGCTTTTGATAATTTGGTGTTTATTGTTATATCTTTTATTCTTACTTTTTTTTTTCTTCTCATATTATTTTATTCAACATTTAAATTTAGCAATATCCTCCATATCATTAAATTATTTATATTTCCTCTCATTTTTTATATTAAAAAATTAAACATATAATATTTTACTTAAATTTAATAAATAAAATTCTTCTCATAAAGTGGAGTAATGCTAGGAAAACACTCATTCTCACACCCAATACATTAAAGGAAAAATGGAATACAAAACAAACATCAATTTAGAAACACTTAATTAAAAAAACAATAATGAGGATATCAAACCAAATATAACATAAAGAAACTAATAATGCATATTTAATACCATAGAATCATCATCAAATTTTTAAAAATGATAGGTTGCTCTGAGAGAGAGAGAGAGAGAGAGAGAGAGAGAGAGAGAGAGAGAGAGAGAGAGAGAGAGAGAGAGAGAGAGAGAGAGAGAGAGAGAGAGATGGTAATGAAAAAAAATTACAAAGTAATAAAAAGTAGATAAAGAAAAAAAAATCAAATGTCATTAATAGACGTTAATTGCAAAACAAAGAGGCTATAAGGAGAAGTAAAAAATAAAATAGAGATGTCCACACGGAGAATATTAAAAACTTTATAGTGTAGTAAAATAAACTGTTACATTCACTTAAAAAATTAAAAATTAAATCAATAATCAACAATTAAATACAATCATAGTACTAAATTTAAACTTAAACTAGCCAAACTTTAATCATAGAAACCATATTTCTAATCATAACTAAAAAAGTGATATTCTCCAATAATAATTGAAATTGCATAAGAAATAAAGTTAGAAAATTTTAAAATCCTTTTAAAATTGCATAAGAAATAATATATATATATATATATATATATATATATATATTTTTATATAATTTTCATACACTGTTACTTTTTGAAAATCTAATGAACGATACTACCTCTCATTTAACGTCTCTGTCATACAAATCATCAGTTAGTAAATATACAATAGTAAGAAGCATTACAATTGAGATTATTAAAAAAAGATAAAATTAATTAGTAACTATTATTATGGAGTAATAGTCTATAGTTTTATGCATCTAAATAGTAGAATATATAGAGTTTACTTAAAGTTTTTTTTTTTTTTGAGAATCGAGTTTACTTAAAGTTATATGTAAAGATTCACATTATATATATATATATATATATATATATAATGTAAAGGTTTAAAAAAAAGTTATATGTAAGGTTTGAAAAAAAAAATTTAATGAGATCACCAAAAAAAAAAAAAAAAATCACGCACAACTCGTGGGTTTGCGACTAGTACTAGATTAAAGTAGTATATCTACAGGATTTATCATCATAAACTTGAATACTTGTTTGAAGGAACAACTGGGAACCTTTAAAGGAGTGGGGCACAGCTGCTTTGAAGGATACCACTCCAATGTCTAGAGAACAATATTGAACACAGCACCAAATATAATTGCTTGTGATTGAAAAGTATCGTGTAATTTTGTCTTTTAATTTGCTGATAATGTTTACAGCTACGTACTAATTCATTTTTGCTAAGTAATCCATTGATTGAGTGTTCATACCATACATCCTTTCAATTGAGAAGCATGTTTTATCTTGAAATCTCTCACTCAATTAGTTTGTGTAAAGTCATTGGCCCACTGCTTACAGCCTTTCTTACGGCCTTCATTTATTTCAGAGTATCCAATCTATACAAAAAATGTAAATCATTAATCACTGGTACCTTAGTACATTGATTTGCTTGTAGGAAGTTTGTTTGTGGACTGAACTAAAGAATGGGAGTCCACAATTAATTGAGTTGGATGATCAACCACTGGAGTGGACTTTAACTTAGGCAAAAGGGGCTTTTAATTTTTTTTTTTTTAAAAAACTTTACCAACGTCTTCTTGATTTTATATTTTTATGTTTTTTGTGTTTTTGGAGGAGAGACATAAAAGTAAAGTAAAATTACATATTTAGTCATATTTTAAACTGAGGTGATTTACGGAACACTAACTAACCTAATTTCAGGTGGGTAAAGTGTCAAATTTTAAATTACATGTAAACAATTTAAATTTCGGTCAAACTATACGTGTGTAAATTGCAATTTACCCTAAAAAAGAAAAAGAAAAAGAAAAAGAAAAAAAAGAAAAAGAAAAAGAAAAAGAAAAAGAAAAAGAAAACACTTTTCCAAATTTCCAAGGGCTTTTAGCAGTCCTCCACCATTGGGAATTTATCATCTTGTAGATGTCAATGAGGCTCGCATAGATTGGAAAAAAGTGGGGCGGTGGGTTGGCAATGCTTTAGCGGGTCTTTAGAAATCTTTAAAAAAGAGAGAGAGATTTTGAGTGCATGGGCCATCCGTTACGCTCCATCTTTATTATAAAAGCTTAGGATCCCAGTACATGAAAACAGTCAAAAAACATGACTGACGGTGCTTTGGAGCAAAGTTATCCAAGGTTGTAACTGTGGTCCAATGTTTCCCCTGAATACATCATACAATCATCAACCATGTCAAGCTTTGCGCTCGGTCAATTGTTATGGCTTAAAAAATAAGGATCACTATTCATTACGAATAACACACGTTAAGTTAAACATAATTTCAGTTATAATTGTAAAATGGTAGAATTGTGTTTGTGTTCTCATACACCCAGATACAGTGTAACTATTACCACTCCTTATGAATATTGGTACTCTCCAGCCCTTTTGCTGTCTCAATCATTAGCAGCTCTTATTTCTGGTACAGCATAAACCAACTGAAAGTTTCAAACTGAATTTCATTGAAAATGGGGACAGTCCAATCTTTCCACTAAGAAAATTCTTTTGTTTTTTTTTTTTTTGGTGGGCCAGGTGTTTCAAACTTCTTCACTTAAAATAGTTCTATTAAGAGTGTGTTAAAATAGTTCTATTAAGAGTGTGTTGGCTTATTGTTGAAAACAAAAAACTGAAAACTGAAAATATTGAGCAAAATAATTTTTTAAATATGTAAATAGTGCCGTGGAACTTAATTTTGAAGTTATTTTTATTGAAAAAAGTACTTGCGGGTCTCGTAAATAGTGCACGGAACCCATTGAAAAACGTGGGACGCAGCTGAAAAGTGCTTTTCAGCACTATCCAAATATACACTAAGGGTGTACTTGGATACCGCTTATTTGCTAAAAATTGAAAACTTATTACTGAAAATATTGTAATAAAATATTTTTTAAAGGTGTAAATAGTGCTATGGGACCCATAAAATACTGATGTTGCATTTGTTGGGGGTTGGCTGGT
Source organism: Quercus gilva (assembly GCA_023621385.1). Lineage (NCBI taxonomy): Eukaryota > Viridiplantae > Streptophyta > Magnoliopsida > Fagales > Fagaceae > Quercus > Quercus gilva. The sequence continues at coordinate 72,351,806 of CM042477.1, read as the reverse complement.
CCATGAATAGTGCCATGGGATGAGCCAAAAAAATGCAAAACGCGCATTCATCCTTGGGCAAATGCACACTAAATGACAAATATAAAGTGTAAAGTAGTAGAAATAGATTTTAAGTTAACGCCGTGAGGTCCTAAGGCTTTTTTTCTCATACTGGGAGGATACAAATATGTAGTAGGGTCTTTGTGTGTGGCATACAAGTTCTTTCCATATAGGAGGACATGAGTGGAGAACATGTAAAATATTGTAGGACCGATGACGGAGGTACAGGTAATGTGCTATGGTTGCCGAGCTTGAAGGAGATGTTGCCAAGAAGGGTCTTCGGGAGACCAATGGAGATATTGTACTGACGGGTCCCAAGGAGAAAGAGGTGCTTGTTCCGTTGGGTCTCAAAGAGATCGAATGGGATGTTTGTCCCGATGGGTCTTGGGTGAGATGTTTATCCTGACGAGTCAAAGAGTTAAGAAATTTTCTTAGTAAAAAATACCCCTATCAACTTGTTATGAGATTGTATGGTGGTTGTCGGTATGCACTAAGAATCCTAATACCGTAGAGAGAGCACACATCATTTATTTGGAAAATATAGCCGAGGTGATTACACATGGACATGGTCCTAAAACACATGTTTGAGTTCTAAGTGTTTGCAGTTCACCATTGATATAATAGTTGCCCTTTCTCATACACATGCAGTTGGAAATATCATTGCAGCATGATTTGACTGTGTGTTAGTGGACAACTTAATAGCCCATACAACACAATGCGGCTTGTAGCCATGGTGTAAATAATCACACGAGTGATAGCTCATGGAACTTGGATAGCAAGTGAAGATGAACACATGGTGTTTTTTGGCACTCAAGGAGCTTGTAAAAGCTTGGAGGAGTTAGATGCGAGATCTCTTAGAGGCTTAGGGATAGTGATTAGTAAGTTGATAGAGGACTACGTTTAGGCTCTTAAAGTAATTGGACTAGGATTACACACTAAAGACATACGTTATTTTTTAGAGATGAAAGAGAGGTCCACTAGAGCTTGTAACATATATACCACATGCATTTTGTGACCATCATAGACGAAAAAAATGGATCTATTTTTCTTCATTATTTGTTTCCTATCTTTCTTAAGATAAAGTGATAAATTAATTTTTTTTTAAAAATATTCATAAACTATATTTCTATTTGGTTTTTAATTGTGAAGTTATGGTGGACTTATGTGAAATTGGCATCCATCCTCTTCTCTTTCTCTCTTGATCTCTGTTCTACCAAATAACAAAAACATTAGGGTATGTTTGGTAACTGTTTTTTTCTCTTATTTTCTATATTCAAAAACAATTTTCTATTTTTGAAACTAAAAAACTTGTTTGGCAACCCAAAATGGACTAAAAACAAAAACTGTTCTCAAAACTCAATTTGTGAAGAAAACTGAAAACATGCAAAAGACTGTTTTCAGTTTCTAATTTTCAAAAGTTAATAAAAATACGCATTTAATTTAATAAATCTGTCTCATTTAATAAGTTAGCATTAAAGTTCAAATCCTAGTAACAACATATTATAGTATTTTCTATTTTTTTTTCCCTTCAAAAAACTATATATTTTTTTTAATTTCAACTAACCAAACATGTTTTTGATTTCAAAAATACAAAAAAATTATTTTTTTCTTTATATTCTCAAAAACAAGTTTTTGAAAATAGAAAACAAAAACTGTTGCCAAACATAACCTTAATGTTTGTTATACATTACTAGTTGTACACATCTGTACACACAACATTGGAAATTGTGTTTTGAAAACATAATTTTAATTATAATTTTGAAATCGTAAAATCATGTTTTAAAAACATGATTTCATAATTTAATTGAAAACATCCAAAACACAATTTCAATTGACGTGGCGCTCACACTCCGTACACACCGATGTGTAATAATTAACGTTCTAATGAAAGACCATCATCATTTGGCTTGTCTCTAACCTCCATTCTCCATCTTCACTTTTTTTTTTCTTCACAAATGCTATCTTATCTTTATAAATTTGATTCAGTGTTCTTATTTAAAAAAGAGGGAAAATTACAACTTACCCTCTTGTGGCTACCCACTTGAGGTTAGCTTAGTTAGGGTTTCATAACCCACCTTTGTGAAAAATAGGGCTAAATATGTAATTTTACTCTACTTTTATGTCTCTCTCATCTAAAAATACAAAAAACATAAAAATATAAGATCAATATAAGATAAAAAAGATGTTGGTAAAGTTAAAAAAAAAAATTGTATACAGCTACATGAAGTCTCTCTTCGTCGTTGATTTATTGGGTTGTATGCATTGATATACTCGTTTGTATATGTTCAAATACATTGGAATACTATCAAAAAAAAAAAAAAAAAAAAAAAAAACATTGGAATTTCTTATTGATTTGTTTTTTTGCTGGTTAAGTTTTAGAGTGACTCTATAGTTCCAATACTAGATTAAAGTAGTATATCTACAGGATTTATGATTATAAACTTGAATACTTGTTTGAAGGAACAATTGGGAATCTTTAAAGGACTGGGCACAGCTGCTTTGAAGGATACCCCTCCAATGTTTAGAGAACAATATTGAACACAACACCAAATATAATTGCATGTGATTGAAAAGCATCGTGTAGTTTTGTCTTTTAATTTGATGATAATGTTTACAACTACTAATTTTATTTTGCTAAGTAATCCATTAATAGCGTGTTCATACCATACATCCTTTCAATTGAATGTTCTATCTTGAAATCTCCCACTCAATTAGTCTGTGTAAAGTCATTGGCCCGCTGCTTACAACCTTTCTTTCGGCCTTCATTTATTTTAGAGTATCCAACACATACAAAAAATTGTAAATCATTAATCACTGGTACCTTGGTACATTGATTTGCTTGTAGGAAGTTTGTTTGTGGACTGAACTGAAGAATGGGAGTCCACAATCAATTGAGTTGGATAATAAATCATAAACCAATGGAGTGGACTTTAGCTTAGGCAAAAGTGGCTTTTAATTTAAAAAAAAGCTTTACCAATATCTTTTTATTTGATATTTTTAGTGTTTTTGGAGGAGAGACGTAAAAGTAAAGTAGAATTACATATTTAATTATATTTTAAACAGAGGTAGGTTACAGAACCCTAATTAAGTTAATTTCAGGTGGGTAAAGTGTTATATTTTAAATTACATGTAAAAAACTGAAATTTCAGTCAAACTACATATGGGTAAGTTATAATTTACCCTAAAAAAGAAAAAGAAAAAGAAAAAGAAAAAGAAAACACTTAGCCAAATTTCCAAGGCTTTTAGCCATCCTCCACCATTGGGGATTTATCATCTTGTAAATGTTAATGTGACTCGCATACATTGGAAAAAAGTGGGGCGGTGGGTTGGCAATGCTTTAGCGGGTCTTTAGAAATCTTTAAAAAAGAGAGAGAGAGATTTTGAGTGCATGGGCCATCCGTTTGACGCTCCATCTTTATTATAAAAGCTTAGGATCCCAGTACATCAACAGTCAAAAAGCATGATTGGCGGTGCTATGGAGAAAAGTTATACAAGGTTGTAACTCTGGTCCAATGTTTCCCCTGTATACATCATACAAATCATCAACCATGTCATACTTTGCGCTGGGTTAATTGTTATGGCTTAAAAAATAAAGATCACTATTCAGTACGAATAGCACCCATTAAGTTATACACAGCCGTAGACACTCCAGATTAAAACACAATTTTAGTTATAATTGTAAAATAGTAAAATCGTGTTTGTGTTCCCGTACACCCAGATACCATGTGTAACTATTACCACCCCTTATGAATATTGGTACTCTCAAGCCTTTTTGCTGTCTCAATCCTTAGCAGCTCTTATTTCTGGCACAGCATAAACCAACTGAAAGTTTCAAACTGAATTTCGTTGAAAATGAGGACAGTCCAGTCTTTCCACTAAGAAAGTTCTTTTCTTTTCTTTTTCTTGGTGGGCCAGATGTTTGAAACTTCTTCACTTAGAATAGTTCTATTAAACGACAAATATAAGGTGTAAAGTAGTAGAAAGAGATGAAAGAAACAGCATTATTAGTGATCATGATGAACATGATTGTTAAATAAACAATTATTTTTGCCCCTGCAGTTGTACATATTACTATTAAAGATTCTTAAACCTAAATCTTGGCCTAACTAATAAAGCAATGCTGCAATTATTTAAATGTAGCAGCAGTAAGTAACAGTACAAATGTAGAAATGGTACCTTGCTTGGTCTAAGATCTTAAGGGGTCGTTTGGTGGATGTGTTTGAAAATTGAAAATTGTTGTTAAAAAACTTTTGTAGAAATACGTGTGGGTGAAAAAGTGTGTTGAAATACGTGAAATGTTGTTTAAAAACTAAAAATTGTTGTTTAAAATTACTCACCAAACACCCCCTAAATCCTTGATTCTCATTGCTTTATTCTCATCAAAGTTTTATGCCTAGACTTTATCACAATTAGTTAAAAAAAAGAAAAAGAAAAAAGAGAGAGAAAAGGCCATGATAATTTGCCATGATTTAATGGCAATTCTATTATCTTTCATTGACTTGCATTTGATCTTCCCTTCTCATGCCAGACTGAAGCCACTAAATAAATTAAAAATTCCAAAATTTATGAGCAGTTTAATCAATATAATTAGTCAACGCTTTCTTCACTCAACAAATGATTACGAAAAATGTTCTCAAGTCTTTTATGGGGAGAAGTGAAATTAAGATAGATGTTTGATTCAAATATACTTATTATGTGAACTGTTTTTTTTTGGGTCAAGATTTATGAAAAGGGATTATCTTAATCTTCTTAATATTAAAGATAAAGAAAAGCCATTCTCTCACAATATATATAAATGAATAAAGAAAACCATGTTACTATCTCTAATCTTTTTTTATTTTTGAGAATCAAACGTTTGCTTTATATTCAACTGGCTGGAAAAAAAAACCAAAAAATTTATAGTCAATAATCAAACCATATATAGAGGACGACTTTATAGATTTCATGGCTTATAAGTTATAATCAAAGTCAACAGTCCATTTCTTCTTTGTTAGAATATAAGTTAAGTTTTAACTTTTAACCACTTAAATTTTGGGTAAAGAAAAAAAACAAAAGAGAAAAACCATAACATCATTGGAAATATAAATAAAACAATAAAGAATTTTATTCACCTAACACTAGTTTGCTAATACAAACAAATTCTCTGATTTAGACCAATAACTATATTCACTCCAAAAAAAAAGCACTCAAAAAGACTTCAGCATAGTAGTCTTGATTCTAGAAGTAAAAAAGGGGGCAACTTGGGTAAATTACTAGTATTATGGGGCCAATTTACAAGCAAGGACTTCTCTCCCGCTCACCAAAATGGTCTGTCTGCCCCAGCTTTTATATAATCTTCTTCAAAACCCTAAAAGCCAAAACTGAAGAACAAACCCAACAGACACAAAGATCAGGCAGGCTTTCTTTACCGCCCCCAAAAAAAAAAAGAACTCTTTTTTTAAATTTCAATGCTCATTTTGGGATTTTCAAACACTTTCTGAACCTTAAGTTTTCGAGGGAAATAAGGTTTCTCCCACTACTACTGTCTACTTGGGTTTTATCTTCTTCCCCAGTAAGTATTCTATGTTGCTAAAGTTCATTTCTTTTTTGTTTTTTTGAACTAATAATAAGCAGTGTTAATGAGTTTAAGCTAAGTTGTCAGTTCATTTTTGGTGGTTTTAGCTTTAGGGTGTGTGTTTGGTTATTGAGAAAATGAAAGAAAATAATAGTGGTTGTTAAAGGTATAGACTTTTGAACTCAATTGGGCTTTTGGGTCCCAAATACAACTACTTGGGTTAGTTAAGTTGTTAAATTTTCAATTTTGAATTTGTGGGTATTGAGAGAATTGAATGCACAAGATTCAAGACTCTGTTTTGGTTTTTGTTTTCCCCAAATTTCTCAGTAACTAAAGAGACCCTTTTGTGATTTGGCTTATATTTTACTAGAATTATAGGTACCCATTATATTGTAGAATAGGAAAATATGATTTATTCCCATATAGAAAAGAAAAAGAAAAAAGAAAATGTGATTTACAGTTCTTTCTGAATATTTTCATTATAGTTTTGTTCTTTATTGTTTTCTTTATATTTGCAGTTTTGCAAGTCTGGTATGGAATCCCATAAGTGATTAAGCTGTAAATAGGCTTTTTGGTATATTATGGAGGACGTAAGGGTTATGGATGCTAGTGTGGCTCTGTGCCATGATGGGTTGGGGCAGCATGTTGATAACTTTCAAGTAAGTGAGATATTGGGTGATAAGATTGAGATCCTTGAGAATTTGGACTCATATCTTCAAGATATCGATGATCGGTTGACTATTTCTAGGATGGTGAGTGACTCTGTCATAAGGGGCATGGTTAATGCGGTAAAACAAGAAGCAGATGAGAAAGTTGCCCAGAAAGAGTTGGAGGTGGAAAAATTGAAGCATATGCTACATCTTAACCATGTGGATGCAGATGAAAATGAATCTTTGGGATCTGCTTTGACGCACCATGAGTCCAAAAGCTCAAGTCACCACAGGATGTATTGTAATAACTGTCCAGATGCTTTTGTAGAGCATGATAGAATGAAAGAATCTTTGGTGAGCCTTGGAAATGCGGCTAAAGAGCAGTTCAAGAAGCTCAAGAAAGCAATTGATGGTGTAAGAGGGTGTAGTTCTATTAGGAAGATTAATTCTGGTTCTGAGCTGCTGGGATTGGGTGGTATTCTTCTGGAGAAGGCATCCGAAAGATGGATTGCTGTGGGTGAAATTCTTGAAAGTCTAAATGCTACTTTTGACACAGTTCATGAACAAGTGGAAGATATGTTTGAGTTGTCTAGGGAATCACTTTGTTCATGGCAACAAGAGCAAGAGTTTAAAGCAGAAATTGAAGGTATGGTAATTAAGAATTGCTTTCGGAGTCTTCAAGAAGGGTTTGAAGAAAGACTTTGGGATCAAAATGTGCAATTTGGTGGTATTGAAAATGTGAATTGGCTTGAAAAGATTAATGATATCTCAAGTTTACGGCAGGAATTGGATGCCATTTCAAAATCACTGTCTATTCATGAAAGTCGGCCACTAACTTCTCTGGGGTCCTTAGAGATTAGTGGGGAGTGGAGTAATGATAAAAAGGCTGATCAGTTCCGCAGCAAAAGCTTAAGCAATAGTGTTTCATCGTCCGCTTTGATTTGGAAAGGAAATGGCAAACATGAAGATTCAAATAGTAATATCCCAGAAAATTCAGATCCTGCCAAACTAAAGCAAATGTCAAAAGATGAATTGATCACTGAGATGACCAACATGAGGAGAAATCATGAGTCTAAAGTGCAAGAGATAACTGAAAAAAATTTTAGACTGATGGGGGAAATACTGTGTATGAAGGAAAGGGGATCTGCTTCACCATTGAAGAAGGATAATGAGCTTGACATATTGAAGAGAAAAATTCCCCATTTCATTTCAAAGTTGGATGGAATTCTTGTGGAAAATAAGATGCTATGTGCATTTAGTAAAAATGCTGAAAATCTTGGCAGTTTGAAGGACAGACTGGAATCCCTTCTTTCAGAAAATCGCCAGCTTAGAGACTTGCTTGCAGATAAGAAAAAGGAAGTCACATGCCTTTTAGCACAAGTTTCTGATGCTGCAGATAAAATATCTCAACGCCAACTATTTGAGGCAAAGTTGTTGTGTGCTGTAGAAGATGCCCAAATTAAAGCTTTAATTTGTGAAGATGTTTATAAATGTGTTCTCAGGGAGTTAATTGGCCAAATTAAATGCGTCACTGATGAGTCAGATTTGAAGTGTAATATAATGAGAGAAATTTATGAAATTACATTAAAAGAAGCTGCTTATCTTGTTAATCCTAGAAATAACTTCAATATTGAAGATTCTGATATAGAGTCCATTATCATGCAAGGGCTATGTGGGATTATATTCGAAGAAGCCCTGAAAGATGCTGAAGAGAAGGTCAGTAACTTGAACATGAAATATAATGATGAAAAGAAAATTCGAGTTGCTCTGGAAATGGAGGCACAAGAAAAAGAAGCAGCCTTAAGATTGGAGTTTTTGGATAAGGAAAGACTAAAGCAAGAGATACGATCACTGGAAGAATCGATTGAAGAAAAGGAGAAGTTAGCGAAGGAAACAACAGTTGCATTGGCAAATGAGAAAGAGCGATCTGAGTTAGCTTGTCAAAAACTTGATAATGTACAGGATCAAATGAGTAAGGCATTAGAGCAAATTGAAATTTATAAGGTGGAGAAATGTGAGTTAAATCAGAAGCTTGAACTAATAATGAAACAGTTGACGGAAGTTCATGAGGAGAGAAGAGTGATTCATGCTCTTGCCCAGAAGAGGCAGAATGCTTTGTCATTGGTCAACAATAAAGAAAGGGAGCATCAGAAGCAAATGAAGTTATTAATTGGTCTTGCACAGGGATTGTCAAATGCGGTTGCTGGTTTTGAATGTAGAGTAACAGAAAATATATCAAATATCAGTTTGAGGTAATAATTGTTAACTTTTTAAACTTTATTTTGTTAAAAAAATATACTAGAAACTCTGAGCTAATAGTGACTATTGTGTGTGTTATTTTGTGCTCTGGCATCATTATTGAGATTGAGGATAGCTGTTTAAACTTATAAGATATCTGTGTCTTATAATATTAAAACCCACATATGCATGTGTGTATGATCTATTAAATGGTGATCTTAGTTCTTTAAGTGGCTGAAAGAGATAGCACTGGACTCTGGAGAGACAAATATTAAGTACACAACCAATCTGCTTCATGTTGATATATGAGTAAGATTTACATAAACTGAGACTTGAAGAATCCTGTTTGTTGGAAGATCAGAACTCATCTAGATTCTAGAATATGTCCTTTATTTGGATAGCATTATATACGCTTTGTATGTTTTTATTTTTTTATTTTCCCTCATCATCATTATCTGCAAGTTTTAAGTGAATTTTAGATTGAGGTTATTTACTTGAAAGCCACTTTAGACAATGTGTATTTCTTTTCAGGTTGGAAAATTTGAGTTCTGAATCGCGTTTGCTTATCTCAAATGCTAATGTACTTCGAAGAACAGGGTTGTCATACAAGCAGACGCTTGAAAGGAAATGTTCTGACCTTGAAAAGGCTGAAGCTGAGGTATGTAGATAAGAAATTTTGCAGTAGTTGTAGGTGATGCATATTATTGCATTTCAGCTTTATCTTATGGTCTTATAATCTAGTCCATGCTAGGGTATTTTGTGTTTACTTGTAAATGGAATTGAATATGACACATCTTCAGCTACCCAAAAAAAAAAAGCATGTTTGGAGATGTATTGGTAACAGAACTTAACAGTATTAGTACATAGAGGACCATCCTCTTTCACTGCATAGAGGACCATGCAAGGAGATGGTTTAACAATGCCATATTTTATGATTTTAAGTCTCTTAGTGATTATTTTACCATCACTGAGCTGTTAAGGTATTTTTCTTAGTCTCTAATTCTTAATGGTTGTGTCATGTTGGGCTAGGAATATGTGCTACAGTAAAAAAACCAGACTGTCAAGAGTTGCTAATTTCACCAATGATTGGATTAATAGAGATGCAAACAAAACTAGGACGAAAAAGTTGGATCTGCTCATCATTGGCATCTCTTAATCATCTTTGAAAAATTAGAGAGAAAATTATATGCATGACTTGTTTAGGATCTACCTTCAAGCTTCATTGTACATTATTTGGAATAAAATATCTGAGCTACCTCTTGTAGCTGGTGATATGTCTGTTTACCATTTCTCCAATACCAGAAAGTATCTTTTTCTCTGATTAGCTGGAAAAAATGGTGCACATCCTGACAATAAATTTTAGAATTCTGGTAAATTGGGAAATTAATTATTATATCAAATCTTATCGGAGATACATTTTCGCTGTTAGGAAAAATAAACAGAGGATGTTGTTAAGAATTATTAATTGCATCCATAGTTTTTATATATAATTCAGGATTTGGCCCTTTATTTTATTTCTGTAGCAATTTTATTGGATTTTATTTTTGAATTTCAGGTTGATCTATTGGGTGATGAAGTTGATGCTCTTCTAAGCCTTCTTGAAAAAATATACCTTGCACTTGATCATTATTCGCCAATATTGCAGCATTATCCAGGAGTAGGATTCTTTTCTCCTTCCATTGGTTGCATTCCTTTTATGTTTTGGCTAGTCATTGGCATAGAAGATTTGTTGTGTGGAATCAATAAATTTTTTAATATTAATTATTGTTTCTTAATAACCATCTATATTGTGGAATCAACAAATTTTCTAACATCAATTATCGTTTCTTAGCAATCATTTTTGGCAGCCTTCTTCATGTCTTTTTTTAGGATTGCTTAAAACTTTGTCAAGTTTTTTTGCTTTCTGACACCAATTAGTCTTTTCATTCCTGAACGGCAGAAACAATCCATGTGTTTTGTAGACATTCCTTGTCATACTTTGGAATTATAAAGATCGCACCTTTCCACATGTTGTGCAACTTTGAATTACAGAAATTTGTTGTCTGTGATCAGTTTTAAAAACGGAAAAAAAAGGTTGACATTGCTAAAAGGGCAATGCAATTGTTTTGGATTGAACACATGCATATCAAGAAAGCCAAATTTAAAAAAAATATGCTTTCTTAAAGGAGTTAATTATGATTATTGTGGTTATCAATCAACAATTCTATCTGTACCATTAATTTGTATATACTAATATTTTTATATTATAGAAACATCAGTCTAACTATCCAGCTTTTCCCTCGTTGCAGATTATTGAAATCTTGAAGCTGGTAAAAAGAGAATTGAGTGGAGAATCTACTAGACCAGTTTGATTTGTTCTTTCATTAGGTACAGTTGACCAATTTGTGCTGTCATTTCCTAGTTTGTCATATTAATGCAACATGACTGACATATTACTTTGGCTTTTGTGTATGTCTAGAAAGATTTTAGCTTCGCTTTATTTTTTGAAATAAATTATTACTTTTTTTGCTTGACTTGATGATATTAGTTAATTTCTTTGCTGTTTGTTTTTGCTTAACAGGTGCAAGGCTACAAATTTTGGTTTCTATTGCTGCATGTTTGGTTATTGCAGCATCTTCTGGGAGTCATTGCCGAGCATCCATTGCCTTTATTAAAATAGCCAAACAATAGAAGAACATACCGGTATATTTGAGCTTTAAAAGATATTCCTCTATTTGAGGTTTTTTGGGTCACTAAAGAAGGATTTTTGAAGAAGATACGTAGCTTATATATATATGAGAGTAGCCAAATAGTTACAATTGTATGGGCATGGCAACTTGGAGGGTTTTGTGGCACAGAATTGTCAAATTTTTCTTTTTGTCCTTTGAGCAATAGGTAGTTCCATTGTCTCCAGTAAATCAGAGAGGAATTTTTTTTTTCTTTTCTTATTTCACTTTCCCACTGCTTTATATAGGTTCATAGCTCCTAATGTATATGCGTTTCATAAAAAGATTAACAAAAAGTAGTTTTTAGTTTTACCAGGTATATTTAAAATCCTCACTGTGCGAGGTAAGCATTTTGTTGTTTTTTGTTCTCACATACTTCAGAGTAAGAAGCGAAAGTTATTCATGTGGGTTTTGTTGAGGAGAAGCTTGGTGGATAACAAAAAGTGAAATATGTAGAGTCAAAACACAATCTTGGTTCCTGAATTATGTGTTAGATTTCATGCTTGCAATATTGATTATTTTAATTTAGTCCTTTGTGTGATTCTTATTTACCTTTCTATCAAGAAATATAGAGACTATTTCTTTTGACATGATAGAGCAACATTCTATCATTGGATCCACCATTGACATCATTATGTAGCGATCACGAGAGGCTATGTCAATAGTTGTGAAAAATGTTGTATCCTCGACATTTTACCTTACTGTCACTAGCAAATAGCAATTACTGATGTGGTAGACATTTTTTTGTCTTTAGAATGCTCACATGCTGATTTTTTAAAATTAAAAGTTGGACGACACTTATTTTGTACTCGTATGCTGAACATGGATGTGACGTTGGAAATCGTCATTTGTAAAGGAGTAATAGGGGCTAAAGGGTAACCTGTTGACATGTTTAAAATTTCAAGGACTTATTTCTGGGGATATAAGGTAGATATAGATAATTAAAAAAAAAAAAAACTTGTTCATAAAGTATGGAATAATCAAGGATCTGGTTTAGGAATTCTAGTATGCCCTCTGTCCATGTATAATCCTCATTTGTCTGGTTTGCATAAAATACTAATTTCCTTGTCACTTTGTTGTTTGCCTTGCTTCTATGCTGGATTTTCAATCTTCCACATTGATGCTCCAAGCGAAAACAACTCAAGGGATTATAGGATTTTGGCTCTTTATGATGAGTCTTGACCAATAAATATAATCTAGTGCAGGGGTTCAGAATTTTGGTGCTCTAAAATAGAAGGAAAAAAGGTTATGGAGTATAGAACTGCTTGTCCTTTATATATGTGGTAGATAAGATAACCTTACCTTCAGAATTTGGGCTTTGTAAACTACCTAGCATTATAGTCTCACTCTCAATTCCCAATGACTCAATATTAGAAATTTAGAATGATGGATTAGATTGATGCTGGACTTTCTTCAACATGGGATACTCTGCAATTGCAGTACTTCTTTTTGGATTAAATCAAATTATCCAATTTCTCTGTGAGAGAGGTAACTAAACCCACAATTAAAAACACACCAGGGAATATACCCAGTTGATGACTTTTGGAAACTGGGACAACGATAAATGCAGAAGCAATAAAACAATGTCTCACAAGTTCTAAACTGCTAAATATTTGCTTATTCATTCATTTATTTATTTTTTATTTTCTACTATTCTATGGTAAAAGCAAGTTTTCCTTATAAAGGCAGCAAACTGTAGCTGTGTGGGTGGTGCACATTTGATGAATGTGTTTTGAGAAGGGCTAGATGCAGAACATGGTTTGGTACAATGCTGCTACTTAGAATTCATTGAAAAGAATGTACAAAGGTTTTACTGTATTGTCCATGTTCAAAGTGTAGTTTTATTGTGGGCATCAACTTTTCCTTCTGGTTATCAACACCATTGGTCAAGCTTACAAGAATTCAGAGTCTTGACACAACTTCAATATTTTAAGTTCACGCACACAGGTTCTATTATATCAGAGTTAGACTTCATAGAAGTTTTTTTTGGGGGATTAGAAACATGCCATTGTGAGTTCCACTTAGCAGAAGAGAATCACATTCAAATTCCAGTCCTTCCAAGTCTGACCATGCATACCAAGACAAATATTCTGTCTAACTCCAAGACATTTTAAGATAATTTTCTGTATTGAACTAATAGAATATTAACAAATATTGTCTTCTTCTTTCACATTTTAATGAGATAGGTTCGATACTTTTGTTGATATGCTTTAAAATGACCCAAATTTACGGTCTTCCCATTTGAGTTCAGCACTTAAAAAGAATCCAAGAAACTTTTACAAAATTTTCACTCAAATCTTTTAAGTAGGTTGTTGACATTGAGCAAAATATGGAAACCAGAACTCAAATTCCTCATCAACTATCTACCATTATCAAAAACATGTTTATTTAGCAAAAATTTACAAATTCAGAATCAATCCATTTTCCCAACTACAATTGGTGTTTAAATCTCTGCCCCAAACAACTAACAAGCAGTGTGTGCTACTACCAACAAAACTAAAGAAATCCCACAACACATCAGTAAACAGAACAGAAATTTATATCTAATCTATCATTATTCAACCTTTGCACCTTCTTAACCTTTGCGTGGGAGCTTTGGACGCTACAAGAGTAGGAAAATTGAGCCTCAAACCTTTCACTCCATCTCCTATGAAGATTCTGATTGATTCCACAGTTCAGCTATCATAGACTCTACAAAGATCCGAGCTTCAGTCATCTTCTTGTCCTTACGGTCTACTTTGGATGAAAACATTGCCTTCAATTTATTAATGTCCTCCCCTATACCCTTCAGCTTCTCCTCAGATTGCTCGAGACGACATTTGAATTCTGTCAGCACCACATTCATTAAGTCCTCTGATTTGGGAAGAAGTGGATGACTCATAAAAGATTCCAAATTCAGAGCTAGCTCAGTGAATTGACGACCGAGTAGACCTAGAGCTTGGTCGAGGAATTCGTCAAATAGGTCATCAATATGGCCTTTTCTGTTCAAGCTTTCCTTCTGATTGCTTTCATCTAATTCATCCATTTTTGCCATATCCAGCAGATTGAGAGTCTTCTTAATCACCAGGGAATTCTCATCTTCAATACAGCAGCCTTTGAGTGAAGATTTGAAAAATTCAATCTTTTCCGCCCATTGTTCTTGCCCCAACATCATAAACACGAAGTCAACGATCAAACGAGACAGCTCAATCCCAACTTTAACTGCTTGAACCTTTAGTGCATTCATAACTCCAAGTTCTTTATCAGATTCATTACAGTCTTTTATGTACTCCATCAAACTCTTCTTTCCACTGTCTCGTTCTTTCTTGAGTCCTTCAAATTTTCTCCTCAGTTTTTGCTCTTCTAAATCTGAAGCCTCACCACCTTCTTCTTTCTTGAATGTTACAACACTAGTACTTGGAGCAGCTATCGTTATGCCTAAAGCTTGTTCCAATCTTTTAACCTCTTGTTCGAGCTTATCATCTTGATCTTGTGATGAATAGGATTCCATCATCTCTCCCAAGGCCTTCATTACCTTATTAATGAACCGCTTCCTCGCTGCATCACTGTGTAGTCCTGCAGGGTTGAAACCTTCATCATCTCCAAGACGAATATCCCTGATAAGCTCCGTTAAATTGTGAAGCTCATTCTCGGTCTCCATGAATCTGACAAGATCTTCTAATCGAAAGTTAGACTTTGTTAGCCTGTCAACAACCTCTTCAAAGTCTTCTATATTCTTCTGCAGTGACTGAAGGTGCATGATCTTTTCGCTAGTCTGTGTATTCAATGTTTCCAAGTAATGAAACAGCTTTTTAACTCTGGCAAAGTCAAGATCAACCGTGTCTTCACCTTGGTTAGCCATTGATATCTATCTCTACAAAAGCTTTTGACTTGAGAGGGAGAAAGTGTTTGTTTGGGAAATTTTGACAGCTTTTGTGAGAGAGAGAGAGAGAGAGAGCCAAGATAAAAGGATTTTATTGTAAATGGTTGTTTCAGTTATTTTCAGTTATGAGTGAGAGATTGCATCACCTGCAGGTGATATTTTATTTGGTGCACTTTTAGGGTTTGCTGGAGAGAGACTTGTATGTATTTCAATCAGAATGTAAATGAACTTATGATATTTTTGGTGTAGCTAAATATTTTTGGTGACTCTAGTAGAGGATAAATTCTAAACTATATAGGTTTAATTCTTTTTTCTTTTTATTTATATAAATTTAATAACTTTTTTTTCTTGATTGCATTGATAACTTAATTTCATGCAGCGACTCAGTCACCTGTAAAGTCACATGTGACTGATAGAATTAACCATGAATTAACCATGTGACTAATAGAACTAACAATGTGCAAAGTGTGAAAAATGTGCAAAATTGATCAAGTTACATATCAGATTAGGAGATTAGATGCTTAAAGGTTTTTATTATGGTTTAGTTAGGTGAGTTATTTTTGTGCGTATAGAATTTGTATGTAATTGTATTTCTCTACTCTGCTCTATAAATTGCAGTACCTGTTGTACCAATCACAATAAGCCATTTCAGTATTTATGAAAAATGTTGTGTCCCTTGACTTATTACCTTATCATCACTAGCAAATAGCAAAATCTGATGTGGTAGACATTTTTTATGTCTTTATAATGCTCACATGTTGGTTTTCCAAAACTAAAATTTTAAGGATCACGGTATTTTTGAAGGACTTGTTTACAATATAAAGTTGTCACATTAGAAATTGTCATTTGTTAAGTTACCATACGGGGACCAAGGGATAACACATTGAGATTTTAAAAAAATTTCAAGGATTCTTTTTTTAATTAAAAGGTAGATATTTATATTTATTTATTGTGTGTGGAATACATCAGAGGCAAGGATCAGGTTTAGGAATTCTGGTCCTTCCTTTCTCCATATACAATCCTGATTTGTCTACTTTGCATACAATATTAATTTCCTTGCCCCTATGTTGTTTGCTTTGCTTGCATGCAGGATTTTCCACCTTCTGCATTGTGCTTTGATCTTTTTGCATCCTCTGCCAGATATCCCATTTTTATTTTCGAGTACAACTTATTCTAATAAGTAGTACAACTTCAATTGGCGACCTCTGTGTATTTAAGGTAGTAGTTTATGGCCTACTGCATCAGTTTACCTGGCTGTGGCTTTTTTCAAGCCTCAATTGAATTCTATGGCAACCAACATGAAGAGTTCCGGCTCCATATCTTTAGTGGTTTTTAAGCACGTCCCATATCAATGACCTGAAACTCTGTTGCTGCCCCTTGATCATTATGATGAAGTCTTGACCTATAAATATCATATGGTGTAGGAGTTCAGAATTTTGGTACTCTAAAATAGAGGGGAAAAAGGGTATGGAGTATGGACCTTGCTTATCCTTTATACATGTGTGGTAGATAACCATGTCTTACCTCCAAATTTTTGGCTTTGTAAACTACCTAGCATTGTAGTCTCACCCTCAATTCCCAATGTCAATATTAGAACAATGTACTAGATTGATGCTGGATTTCAACATGGTAGGCACTCTTCAATTGCACTACTTCGTTTTGGACTAAATCAAATTATCTAACATCTCTCTCAATTCTCTGTGAGAAGGTTAGCTATACCCGCATTTAAATACACACCGTGGAATACTGAGTTGATGACTTTAACAAATTGGGACAAGGATAATTGCATTGGGAATAAAACAATGTCTCACAACTCACAAGTTCTAAGCTGCTAACTCTTTGTTGTTATTTTCTATTATTTTATAGTAAAAGCAAGTTATCCTTCCATAAAGAGAACCTGAGGAATCTAGAGACAAGTAAAGGAAGACATCGATCAAACTGAACTCACTACCATTATGCATGATGAAGTAATGGCTTATAAGGGCAACAACCTGCAGCTGTGTGGATGGTGTACATTTGAGAAATTTGTTATTAGAAAGGCTAAATGCAGAACATGGTTTGGTACAATACTGCTCCTTAGAATTCATTAAAAAGAAGATGCAGAGGTTTTACTGTATTGTCCATGTGAAATGCTGCTTTCAATGTGTAGTTTGACTGCGGGCATGTACTTTCCTACTGGTTATCAACACCATTGGTCAAGCTTACAAGAGTCTGACACAGTTTTGATATATTGGGTCATGCACACAGGTTCCATTATATCAGAGTAAGGCTTCATAAAAGTTCCCCTTAGCAGAAAAGAAGCCAATTTAAATTCCAGTCCTTCCCAGGCTGACCACGCATACCAAATATTCTGTCAAACTCAAAGACGTTTTACAACAATTTTTTGAATTGAACTAATAGAATATGAACCAAATTCTGTCTTTTTGTTTCACATTTTTAAAAATGAGATAGGTTTGATAATTTTGTTGATATGCTTTAAAATGACCCAAATTTACAAACAATCTTCCAATTTAAGCTCAGCACTTAAAAAGGAATCCAAGAAAAACACATGCCACGCGAACATCACATTCCTCCGCCACTTTTTAAGATGGTCGTCAGTGTATGGAGGCACCATCACAAGTAAATAGATTAAGCAACCCAATAATTTTTCACTCAATAAAAAGAAATAAACAATTGAAGCCATGTTGGACGTGTCTTGAATATTTTATACTAGTTCCATCTTCTGTATCTTATTGAATTGGAAAAGAAATGTCGGAAAAATGATTCATGATTAACTTTGATAAGATAATAATTTATATATATTTAAAAGTTGAAGCGTAACATTTATTGTTACTACGTTCCAGCTCTCCAGTTGAGCTACATTAGCGTCCACTTTATTATCATTTTTTCTTTTCCAATTTTCCTATAATTTTTTTTTAAAACATTTACTCATTTTTGATAAATTTTTACAGTTTTCCTATCCCTTATCTTTTCGTCTTCTTACTACTCTCTACTTTAATATCATTTTTCATTTTTCCCTTCATCTTCCTTTTTTTGTCATTTCTTATGCACACACTGTTACTATAAATTTGTTATTCTTTCTTCCATTTTTTACATACCTTTCCCTCACAAAAAAGGTTTTTTTTTTTTTCTCTCTCTCTCTCTCTCTCTCTCTCTCTCTCTCTCTCTATTTTTTGGTGAATTTTTTATTTTTATTTTTCTTGCATCTCTGCTTTAGGTTGATAATTGTTTTGTCCTTTAGAAATTTATATTGAGCTGATGCAATTTAGTTTTGTGATTTAAGTTTTTTTTTTCTTTTTAATTTTTAATTTTATTACATGTGTTTTTTCTTTTCTTAGTTTGGAATGCTTTGAATCCACCTATTTGGTTGTTCTATTTATGTTATTTTTGTACAACATAACTTTGTTCTATGAAATTCCTTTGAGACTTGATGCGTTATCTTTTCATTTGATTTTTTTTTCTCTCCTCATATGCAGTAAATGACTTCTAACAAAAACTATTCTATTTATATATTTAGAAATCTATTTCTTCTAATTCCAACTGTTTAAATTTTGTATGGGCCATGGATTCTATTGAGCAATTAATATGAAAAATAAAATAAAAGTAAAATAAATTCTGCAATAATTTGCTTTATAGGGATCGACTCTTCTAAGTTATACATTGTTCCTTAAAATTAGTGTGAGAGAAACTAATGTTTGGTTTATCTATGTAACTAATATTTCTAATATGTTGAAAATTTGTGGAGCATATACCCTACTAATTAGGCCATCTAAATCATTTGAATTAAAAATAAACTGTAACATAAGGAACAAAGGGGTCATAATGCATTCATGTTCTCTTTATATCGTGACAAATCTGAGTAGTTGAATAGTATTGTTGTTTAATTTACTACTACGACATATTTTTTCTTGAAAGTTACATACCATTGATTGTAACACCAAATGGATATTTCAAAGTTCATTTGCATGATTACTTTGCTGTGTGGTGAGTTGAAAGATTGTTGGATAATGATGTACGTTAGATTGTATGTGTAGCCTTTTGAGTTGCAAAGGGTAAGTACTAATTTATACTAAGTTTTTGTTATTGATATTTTTTAGAGCTATAATGGTTGATAGGTCTAATGAGGCTTCATTAATTTATGCGAGGCTTCAATTTCACCCAAATGACAAGCAATAAAACAAGACAACTCATGTTCAACTTTCAGGTTATTCTTTTTATATAAAAAAAAAATGCTTAGCTTTCTGGTAACCACCAATTCGTTTTGTTAACTTAACATCATAAAGTAACTTTAATTTAGTTATATGGATAGGGTTTATCATTTTTCATGTTGAAAAAAAAATATTCAAGCTAACATCAATAATACTACTACAATTGACCATTTAAATTCAGCCATATCCTCCATATCATTAAATTATTAATATTTTCTCATTTTTTTAATTAAAAAAATTAAACATATAATGTTTTAATTAAATAAAAATAAGTAAAAATTTCCTTATAAAATCGTACTTTTTTTTATAAAATTTTTAATTTTTTTTTTTTAATTTTCACATTTACACTTTCTTCAACATTTCTCATTCCTTTTACATATTCATCTCCCCACTACCGTCTACCTTAATATCACTCTTCATCTTTCCCTTTATCTTCATTTATTTTGTTTCTTCTTATTCTTATCCTCTTATTATAAATTTTTCATTATTTTTTCTATTCTATATTTCTATTCATAATTTTCCCTCACAAAAAAAAGTTATTTCTCTCTCTCTCAATATTTTGGTGTATTTTTTATTTTTCTTGCATCTCTGCTCTAGGTTATTAATGTTTTGTATTTTTAAGAACTCTACTTTGAGTTGATGCAATTTAGGTTTGTGTTTTAAGTGTTTTTTTTTTTTTTTCCTTTTTTTTGTTCTCTTTGATTGTTAAATGTTATCCTATTGCATTATAAAGAATATAATATTATTTTATTACATAGCATGATTTGGATAATTTTACCATATAAGAATTTTACATAAGTTACATAGACAAAAGTAAAACAACAACAACAACAATAATAATAATAATAATATATATATATATATATATATATATATATATATTAATGAGATAACTCTAAAAAAATTATCAAGTTATGATTAATAAGAGAGTTTCTCAATATCTTTCTACAAAGCATACATAGAAAAGATTCACAGACAATAACAATATTCTTCAAAAAATTGTTTATTTGGCAAATGCTTACACATTCAATCCATTTTCCCCAACTACAATAGGTGTTTAAATCTCTGCGCCAAACAACTAACAAGCGGTGTGTACTACTGCCAACAAAACTAAAGAAATCCCACAACATCGATCAAATCTGTAAACAGAACAGAAATTTATATCTAATCTATCATAATTCAACCTTTGCACCTTCTTAACCTTTGTGTGGGAGCTTTGGACACAACAAGATCCTTTAAAACCTTTTACTCCTTGTATGAAGATTTTGATCGATTCTGTTAGGTTCTAAGACTTTAGGAACTAAATGTATTAGAATTTCAATTTGTAATGTGTTGGCAAACCATGATCAAAACATTGAGTCTAGGTTTAGGCTTGCTCAAAGTGTGTTTATTTGTAAAATTGGAATCGAGTGATTGCAGGATTTATTGGTCTAAATCTGCAAGACTCGATTGATCAAAAATTAGACTTGATCATTCAAATCTCGTGCAGATTTATTTTTCTGCAGAATTTCCAATTCAGCCCAAGCCTATATGATTTGTAGGGTTTTATGTTTTATTTCAAGTATAAAAAGAAAAATCCTAGCTACGTTTTAGAAGTCTTTTGATGTGCTGCGTGTTGAATCTCTTGTGAGATCTAGAGATGTTTACCTTCATACACACTTAGGATTATCAAGATCATGATTCATGTCAAGAACTTGGTGAGCAGTTCAGTTGCTGCATAAAGAACTTAAAGAAGATTTGAAACTTTTGAGTGGAGTCTCAAAGTCACAAGTGGGAGTATTGGTGGTTGCAGTGGATCAAGGAAAGAAGTAGTCCGTAGACTCGGAGCTGTCACGTGGTCATGGTAGTAAGTTTTATACTCGAGGTAGCAATAGGATGTTAGTGGTCTAAGTTCTATTGTAAAAACTTCAATTCTTTCATAGTGGATATATTTTACCTTGAGAATAGGTACGTTAAATCCTCCCTAGGTTTTTTACTGCTTTGATTTTCCTGGGTTATCATATTGTGTGTTCTTTATATTTTCTCATTATTTACATGATATGATTTGGATGTGTTAACCTAGAACTGAATAATTTATCTAAGTAATCACTTGGCTAAATAACTAGGTTAAACAACTTGTGTTTTAAAAGGTTTAAAAACGAACAGATTCCACAGTTCAGCTATCATAGACTTTACAACGATACAAGTCTCAGTCATCTTCTCGTCATGAAACCATTGCCTTCAATTTATTGATATCCTTCCCTATACGCTTCAGCTTCTCCTCATATTTCTTGAGATCACATATGAAGTTGGACAGTGCCACATTCATTAAGTTCTGTGATTTGGGTGACTCATAATAAATTCCAAACGCAGAGATAGCTTTCTCAAGGTATTTATCAAACAGCTCATCAATTGGGCTTCTTCTGTTCAAGCTTTCCTTTTGAGTTCTTTCATCTAGTTCTATTTACTCCATACCAGCCCACTTTCCTTTCATTGGTTCATCAATTTTGGCCTTTTCTAGTAGAGTGATAATCTTGTTAATCACCAGGGATTTTCTCATTTTTAATATTGACACATTTGAGGTCAGACTTGAAACTTTCAATCTTTTTTGCCCTTTGTTCTTTCCCTTACATCAAAAACATGAAATCAATGATCAAATGAGACATCATAATCCCAACTTCATTTGCTTGAACTTTTTTCACATTTAGAACCCCAAATTCCTTATCAGATTCTTTAGACTCTTGTATGCACTCCATCGAACTCTTCTTTCCAGTTCCACCAACTTGTTCTTTCTTGAATCCATTTTCACTTTTACTCCTTTATATTTGCTCTCTTTGATCTGAAGCCTCGCCACCTTCTTCTTTCTTGAATGTTACACCACTACGTGCTGCAGCTATCATTATGCCAGAATCTTGTTCCAATCTTTTAGCCTTCTGTTCGAGTTTATCACCTTGATCATTCGTAAAGTCAGACCCCATCATCTCTCCAAAGGCCTGTATCACCTTCCCTAAGTACTGCCTCCTTGTTGCATCACTGAAACTCTTCAATAAATTTGGAGCCTCATTTGCGATGTGCATCTGGCAGTTTCTCTTGCTGAAAAAAAAGGCTTTGTTATCAAGTCAGTGAACCACTTTGTTAAGAGTTGTGTTCTCTCTTGTAGTGACTCAAGATACATGATATTTTTGCCAGTCTCTGCATGCAATGCATAAATGCAACGATACATCTTGGCAATGGCAGAGTGAAGATCAACCATGTCTTGATCTTGGTTAGCCATTGATATCTCTACAAAAAGCTTTTGAGAGAGAGAGAGAGAGAGAGAGTGTGTGTGTGTGTGTGTGTGTGTGTGTTTCTTGTGAGTTTTTGAGACAGCCTAAGCTCCAAAATAAGGATTATATATATATATATATATATATAAGGAATGGTTGTTTCAGTTATTTTCAGTTATGAGTGAAAATGGCATCACCTGAGGGTGATATATTATTTGGTGCACTTTGAGTTTTGCTGAGATAAGAGACTAGTGAGTGGAGAGTCTTGTATGTATATCATTCATCATGGACCATGTAAAGCACTTGTGAAACAGAACATCAAGAGTGCAAGTCTTAGTGGCGGCTTCAGGAATTTTTCTCAGGTTGTTTCTTAAGAAGCATAAATTACATACTAATAAAAAGAGAAATTCATATATTGACAACAACAACAATAAAAAAACATGCAAATATATAAAGTTTACAATTGCTTTCTACTAGTTTTTATATTTTTAAATCGTTGCATGATAGTCTCATTATCAATGTTACAAGCTACATCTTTTTCAATGTACACAACCAAGCAATCGTTCATCCACTGATCTCCCATTTGATTGCACAGTTCATTCTTTATATATTTCATTGTTGAAAAACTTCTTTCTACTGTTGTAGTAGCGACAGGAAGGGTCAAAACTAACTTCACAAGCAAATAGACTAATGGACAAGTCTCATGCTTCCCTGTCTTTACTAACTTTTCAGCAAGTTCACCAATTCCTTGAAACTCTAAAAACAAGTCATTGCTGCGCATATCAAAAATGTAATTTTGAAGTTGAGAGCCAAGTGCCAAGATATTTGTCCCAAGAAAATCAGATGAATAGAACTTTGCTAGACGTATCAACTTTTCCTTAACAAAAGCCACAAACGAATTACTTGGATTCAAGCAAGCCATACAAAGTAACAAATCAGTATTTGCCTTTGAAAAACGGTTGTTAAGCTCTTGAAGTTGCAAATCTATGACTGTGTAAAATAGCTTAACACAATAATGATGTAAATTTGTATTTTGTTTGGTGTTGCGTCGTGGCCTCCCACTAACTACAAATATTTTATCCATGTTCAAGATAGGAATATCATGTGTGGTACAAAATGAAGACACTTCAGTCAATAAAGTTATCCATTCATCATCTTCCATCACTTGCAATCGTTCACTTTAACAAGATCCATAGCATTTACTATATCTTGATTTTTTTTTTACAATGCTATTGATAACTCATTTGTGATCCCTAAAATATTTTTCATCAAGTGTAGAGCAAAGACAAATTCAAAAGATAGAATTGACCTCATAATAGATCGAGCTTTAACTTTTTGGTCGGAGAGGCCATCTTCTTCAATAATCTCAAGTACATCAATAACAGCAAAGAACATCAAAATCAAGTTGAGAATAGTTCCATAATATGATCCCTAACGTGTATCACCAGGACGTTTAAGATTTTTCTCTTGATTCAAACGTTGCGCACTTCTATGTACACTATTCTCTAATTCTTCTTTAATTTTGGCAAATTGTGCATCTCGGAGAGCATTTTGTCTCTTACAAGAGCCTCCAACAACAGTTACTAAATTACTAACCACATAAAAAAAAAAATTCAGCAATGTTAATGTGATTTTTAGCAATGGCAACAAGAGTCAATTGAAGTTGATGAGCAAAATAGTGGACATAAAATGCTGACTTATTCTCTTTCAAAATTAAAGTTTTGAGACCATTGATATCACCTTGCATATTATTAGCCTCGTTATAACCTTGCCCATGTAGTTTTGATAAACTCAAATTATGTTCACACAGTAAACATTCAATAACATATTTGAGTGACAAAGCGGTGGTACTTGCTACATGTACAATACCAAGGAACCGCTCTATAATAATTCATTTTTTGTTCACATAATGAAGAACGAGGGCCATTTGCTCTTTCACTGAGATATCACACGACTCATCAACTAATATTGAAAAGAACCCATTGTCAAGATCCTTGATGATGGCTTTGGATGTTTCATGTGCAATTGTATTCACAATGCCTTTTTGAATTTCATGGTGGGTAAGCTTGCAATTTTTCAGAGCTTTTTGCAACACTTCATTGATAGATTCATTGTGCTCCGCCAAAAATTGTACAAGTTCAAGGAATTTCCTTTATCACTTGAACCTTGAGATTCATCGTGACCACAAAAAGCTAATCTCCGGCATAAAGGGAATCTTATGCAATCAACTATTGCATTTAATTGAATCCGATATTCAATTTTATCTTGATTTGATTGCTTAACCAAAACACTTTGAATGTGTTGCTTTTCCTTCATTAGTTCTTCACTCTTCTTGACAGCTTGGTTATGAGCACTATTAACTCTTTCAACATGGGATAATAACTTCTCTTTCTGATTCTAAAGTTTGAATCCCTTCGTTACAAAAGTATTTCATCCTCCTTGCTTACCAATATCTTGCCCAAATAGGTAGCAATATAAACAAAATACTGCATCTTTGTCTATACTATATTCCAACTAGTTTCTATTTACATACCATTCGGATCTAAATTGACGGGGCTTTCTAGAAAAAGCTGTTAGAGGGTAATCATGGTTTTGGAGAACAGGTTGACAAGGGCCTTTTTGTAAATAAAATCTTCTTATTTCATCATGATTATTAGGATGATAAGATGATATCTTTTCTCGTAGCCTAGGATCTGAGGGAAGATTTTCTAAGTTAAAGTCAACATGAATTCGCTTAGAAGATGAAAATGAATCTTGCATAGGAAATGAATCTTGCATAGGAGATGAATTTTGGGTACGTGGTTTTCTTGTCAAATATTTGTCCATAA
The DNA here is from genome assembly GCA_023621385.1 of Quercus gilva. Taxonomy (NCBI): domain Eukaryota; kingdom Viridiplantae; phylum Streptophyta; class Magnoliopsida; order Fagales; family Fagaceae; genus Quercus; species Quercus gilva. Next base: position 72,326,477 of record CM042477.1, on the reverse strand, counting down.
TTCTAGCAAAATAATAAACAATAAACTATAAATTCATTTGAAATATTAATTAAATTATTAATATTGTTGTTTAGTTATTTCATTATTTTTCTTTACTGACTGCTAGCAATCTAGCATACACCCCACTATGCACTAGCATGCACCCCACTGTGCATTATCCATGGCTCAACCCACTGCCTAACATAATTTAATTTGTTTGTCTTTTATAATTTATTGGTTAATTATATTATTAATTATTGTTTTTTAGTTGCTTCATTATTTTTCTTTACTGACTACTAGCAGTCTAGCACACACCCCGCTGTGCATTATCCATGGCTCAACCCACTGCCTAACATAATTTAATTTGTTTGTCTTTTATAATTTATTGGTTAATTATATTATTAATTATTGTTTTTTAGTTGCTTCATTATTTTTCTTTACTAACTACTAGCAGTCTAGCACACACTCCATATGCATTATCCATGGCTCAACCCACTGCCTAGTGCCTAACATAATTTAATTTTATGTCTTTTATAATGTATTGATTAGTTAGCCTTTATTGCCTTTGCCTGTCCACTTTTATGCCTTTATTGCCTCTACCTGTCCACTTCCCTAATTCAAATATCCCACCCTACGGCCCCATGGCCCCCATCCACCCCTCACTCAACAGTTACAAGAGCCAATCAACATTACACAAAACATTAAAGATATAAAACATTCACAACACACAAAATTCACAATACACAAAACGACAAACTCACAAATCGATAAAGTCAAAATGTCAAATAAAGTTATAAAGGCAATTAGACATAGAGACATAGAGAGAAACAGAGAGGGAATTTCATTTCAGTTCAAAAGGAAACAGAGAGAGAGAGAGAGCTCCGCTCTCACTCTCATAGCATAGCAAAGCCAAAGATGTAAGATGAGATAGAGAAAAAGAGAGAGAGAAGTAAAGAACTGAAATACCTTGAGGCCTGAGGGGCAGTGCCACGGTAGCATGTCGAGGACTCAAGGCCAAGCCAAGCCAAGCCAAGCCGTCGCCGAAGTCGATGTGCTCTGGGACTAGGGGCAAGGCGGGGTCTGTTGTTGTTGCTCGAGGCCAACCGCTAACGCAATCTCTTTCTCTTATCTCCGATCTGATCTCGCCATCGCCGATGGCCCAATGTGTTTGTAGCTATTACTGTTGCTGAGTTTGAGGTGGAGGTGCCGATGTGCTTGGTTGTTGATGACGTTTTTTTCCTTTAGGTTAGGATTTCTGATTTCAGTTTTGCTTTTTCATTTGATCAATCGGCGTATGCGTGTATTGGGTTTGGGTTTGGTATTTTTTTTTTTTTTGAGAATTTGTTTGGTTTAGGTATTTAGTTAATAAAAATTTAATTATTTTGATTTAAAAATCTGTTTGGGGTTAGTTTTTTTTAGGATTGATGTGGGCTTTTTTTCCTTGGGGTGGGCTTGCTATGTTACATTTTTTTTTTTTTTTTTCCAGATTTTGGTTCAAAATTTTTTTTTTGGCTTTTTTTTTTTTGCTTGAAAGTACAACAAATTATGGAGTAAAATTTAATTTTATTGGCATAAAGAAAACTGAGAGTGTTCTCAAATTTTTTTTGAAGGGTAGACAAATAAAAAATTTTAAATTATTATATATAATTATTTTTTCAAGTCAGGGCGGTCCTGGGACCGCCCTGGCCTTAACGTGACACTGCCCCTGGCAAGTCTCCTGTTAGTAAATAGTAATAGCCCTGTAAAGTCCCATGTGATTAATAGAATTAACCATGTGCAAAATAGAATTAGTCATATGAAAAATATAATTAGTACACATGGGTCAGTTACATATCAAATTAGGAGATTAGTTACATCTTGGACTCAATTTTGGTCCATCCAAGTGCATTTTGCCCGTTTCAATCCGGTTGGCTAAATTCAATTCAATATGGTGATTTTGGCTACAGTATGTAACAAAACATTAATTTTGTCTCAAAAAAAAAGATAGTGTGTGGGTGTTTTGTATGAGCTGCCAACATTACCTTGTTGAAAGGCCAAAATAGTCATTTGACTTTTTTTTTTCCTCTCCCCATTGGAAGACAAGGTGATATTTTGTGTAGCGATTACATACTATTCCCTCTCACATAGAGAGGGATGTTGTATACAACCGTACATAAAATAATAATCGATTGGGACAAGTAGGAGGAAGGCAAGGAAAATGGTATTCTCTAAGGAAATTTTTTTTTTGAAAGGTATTCTCTAAGGAAAATTGTAACCTCTTTTGGCAACCTTTAAATGCTAATGATCACTCCCCCCTTCCCTTTTGACTCCAAAACCCAGACATGGCAAGGGTGTTCAAATAATATATTATATCAATAATCAATTCAAAGAGATCTGGCTATCAAACTACTTATGACGATAAGTTGTACTTGAAAATGAACATTTTTTTTTTCTGCACAATGCAGCTCATCTAAACTTTCAACCCAACTAATTGAAGTTGGCTGTATAGAACTATAGATCCACTTACATCAGTTTAAAGTCTTGTTGAGAACTTGAGATTCATATTCATAAGATCATAAGATGTTCAAAACCAATTCTATTTGTAAGGAGTCATATGTTAATCCAAGGAATGAACTAATTAAACAGGACTAGTCACAGGTGGTCTTAATGGTCCATATTGCATTATTAACTTCCATCGCAGGCAACTGATTCCTTTTTTAGTATGTGGTGAGTAAATTTAATGTTATGATAAGTTACTCGGAGGTTGCACAAATACAAGCCTATGCCCCCACAAATACATGTTGTCACCTTTATGCACAAGGTTCTTAAACAGTAATTGTTAGTTCGTTTAGATCTCTGTAAACCAAATAGTTTAACCTAATTAATTAATCAAGTTGTTACTTAGGTTTATTATTTAGATTTAGATTAAACACACAATCATGTCACTAAGTGTGAAAAAGTAAAGAAGACAGTGATATGATGACCCAAGAAAACTAATGAAACCAACAGTTTCAGGGTAAAAAATCTGGAGAGGATTTGATCTAAACTATCCTTAAGGCAACAAATTCATTATGATAGAATGAAAGTTTTACAATAATTTTTTCCCTAAATCTAAAACTACCTTTTGTAGTACTTACTCACGTGACCACACGTAGTTCCAAATCTACGGACTCTTCTATTTGAATTTGCTGAACACAAACACCCTCGTTTGTGACTCTGAGATCCCACACAAAGCTTTAGATCATTAGCAGTAATTGATCTTGTATGCAACAACTTATTCCACCAGTTCTTGTATACGGATATTCTTTCCGGTAGATGCTTGTTTAGTTAGAAGGCTACAGAAACTTCACAAATCTTACAGGAGTAACTCACAAGACTTCCAAGAACTTTTGAAATGTATTTAGGATTTTCCAGCTTTTATACTAGGTAGTGTTGGACACAAACCCTAAATGTTTTCGCAGGCTTTGGGCTTGAATAAAATTCTGCAAAACACGATCTTCGATCAGTCTAGCATTACAAATTCTGAATTCTTCTTTCTGCAGCTTGACTATTCTTGAATTTTGACTAGAACCATCATGAGCAATGTATAACACTTAAACTAAATATGTTTTTGTTTTCGATTTGCCAACTTACATAAAATTAAAACCTAAACATTTATTCTTAAATATTTAGAACCTAATAGTAATCTTCAACTAATAGTCTCATTTCCTTTCCAAAACTTTTCCATTTCTTTAACTGCTACCCTACCCCTCCCTAGGTAAAATCTGATTGGAGATATCTGCCACCATTAATTTCAAAGTGCAAGCACCAGCTCACTAAACACTCTCCTCATTCTCCGTAATGATTTCAAAGTGTCTACTTTTGGCAATCAGTTGTCAGTGTTTTGTGGCTTCTCCACACGAGTACTTTAGCCAGCACTAGAATACAATTACTAATTTTATTAGGGTTTATATTTCTAAAACCTATTTTCTTTGTATTTTTTAGCCCAAAGCTAAAGAATATGGCCTAAATAAAATAAAATTTCATACTTTTCAATCCAAAAATTAAGAAGGAAAAAAATATTGAGCCTAAAAATGAAAAAGGCAATCTACAAAAAGAATCAATTTAAGGCTCAATTATCTAAAATGGACTGAATGGACCAAAATGGACCAAATAGAACGAAGTGGACCGTATAAGATTGAATGGACCGAAGTGGACGAATAAGACTGAATTGGACCGAAGAAGAGTGAATTAGACCTAGTTGGACTGAATAGACCGAAGTGGACCGAATAAGCTCAAAGTGTACCGAATGAGACTGAATAGACCGACTAAGACCGAATCAGGCCAAATAAGAACAAATTGGATTGAATAAGGCCTAAATGGACTGAATGGGTAGAAATGGATTGAATGACCAAAGTGGAAGGAAAGGACTAAAATGGGCCTAAATGCTACGTTGATTTGACCCAGGAGTGTAGCAACCAATAATGTTAAGCTTAATCTTTTGGATATTATATAATTTTGTAAGACTTATACGTAGAAAAATTTGCACTAACCACAGTATCACTAAAAATAATTAGGAATTTTCTTATCATGTTGTTGATGTATAACTAATCAATTGTGTCACTTTGTAATTTTTTAAGTTAGTAAATGATATAATTTAAATGTTCTTTTTATTGTTAAAAAAATTAAATAAAAACATTCATAAGATGCATTATTTAAAAGACCTTATTATTTGATTAATATTAATTAACGTATTTAATTATTTGCTAATACATTTTACAACCAAAGTGGATTGAGTTGACTGAAATGGATTGAAATGCTATACTAATATGTCTCAATAGGACCATAGCAACTACAAATGTTACGCTTCAGTTTTTAGATACTATATAAATATGAAACACCTTATCCTGAAGAAAAAGAGAAGGATATTAGAGTATACAAGGTGGTACAAATTAGATTGCTTAGTTCATTTTGGAACACAGCTTGTCACCATGTTATTCACAAAAGAATTGGTAATATCCTAGTGATAATAGACTGCTGATGACCTGCCATTGGCTTATATATATCTAAGAGGATATTATTCCCAATACAGGAGAAATTGTTCGAATCAACAGCAAACTTCAGCTCAAAATGAATAAACACAAGCCACTTGAACACCATATTTCTCCATCACTTTTTAGGATGGTCATCAGTGTAGAGAGGCACCATCACAAGGATATGGATTAAGCAACCCAATATTTTTCACATAATAGAATATAATAAACCATTGCAACCATGTCGGTATGTCTTCATATTTTATACTAGCAATTCTGTTTTCATCTTCTGTATCATATGAAATTGGAAAAGAAATGCCTGAATAGTGATTTAGAATTAATTTTGATAAGTTGATGATTATAATTAATTAAAGGGTTTCTCAATATCTTTCTACAAAGCCTACATACAAGAGATTCACTGACAATAATAATATTTTTTGAATATCTTCTTGTATTTTGAAATGCAGAGTAGAACACTTGTGAGATCCCTGGTCAGCTAATGTGGTGCCTTTCTCATTCTTTCAACAAGAAATTCCAGGCCAGCAAAGCTGCCCCAACAACAAGCTCTAGCTGAAGGTTCAAATTGTTTTCGGTAAAGAAAATAGAAGAAAAAGAAACGTTATGTGGTAATTGTTTGGCTGTAAACTTCCACAATGACCACAAGATAATGACACTAGTATTTTACCTTCTTGTTTGTGAAAACTAATCCAGGTAGGTTTGTTCTGTCTTGACAGTTTTTTTAGAGACAAGTATAGCAAGACATAGTTTGAAAATGAAATTCACAACTATTATGCATGATGAGGTAATGGGTTATAAGGAACCTGCAGCTGTGTGGTTGGTGCACATTTGAGGAGTGTGGTTTGAGAAAGGCTAAATGCATAACATGGGTTTTTTACAACACGCCTCCTTCAAATTCATTACAAAGAAGACGCAAAGGTTTAACTGTATTGTCCATATGAAATACTACTTTTAAATGCTAAGTTTTGCTACGGGCACAAACTTTTCCTTCTGGTTATCAACACCATTGGTCAAGCTAACAAGAATTCATAGTCTGACACAACATTGATATTTTGAGGTCATGCACACAGGTTCCGTTATATCAGAGTTAGGCTTCATAGAAGTTCTTTTTGGGGGTTTAGTAACACGCCATATAGTGAAATCCAATTAGCAGAAGAGAAGCAAATTCAACTTCTAGTCCTTCCAAGACTGATCATGCATATTTATTCTGTTAAACTCCCAAGACATTTTACAATAATTTTCTGAATTGAACTATTACAATATTAACCATACCCTCTCTTCTTTCACATTTTTGAAAATGAGATAGGTTTGACACCTTTGTTGATATTCTTTAAAATGACCCAAATTTACACACAATCTTCCATTTAAGTTCAACGCTTAAAAAGAATCCAAGAACCCTTTACAAAAGTTCACTCAATCTTTCAACTAAGTTGTGGACATTGAGCAAAATACAAGGTAACAAGGGAGGGAGCAAACCAGAACTCAAATTCATCAACTATCTACCATTATCAAAAAATTGTTAATTTGGCAAAAGTTTACAAATTCAATCCATTTTCCCAACTATAATTGATCTTTAAATCTCTGCGTCAAACAACCGACAAGCAGTGCGTACTACTACCAACAAAACTAAAGAAATCCCACAACATCAAATCAGTAAAAAAGAACAGAAATTTATATCTAACCTATCATTATTTAACCTTTGAACCATCTTAACCCTTGCGTGGGAGCTTTGGACACACTACAAGAGCAAAGAAATTGAGCCTCAAACCTTTCACTCCATCTTGTATGAAAATCCTCATTTATTCCAATATCGAACTATCATAGACTCTGTAAAATGCAAATCGTCAATCGTCTTCTCGTCCTTACAATCTAGTTTGGATGAAAATATTGCCTTCAATATATTAATATTCTCCCCTATACCCTTCACCATCTCCTCAGATTGCTTAAGACCACATTCGTAGGCAGCCAGTTTCATCTTCATAAAGTCCTGTGATTCCGGATGAAGTCGATGACTCATAATAGATTCCAAATGCAGAGCTATCACAATGAATTGATCACAGAGTAGATCTAGAACTTGCTCGAGGAATTTATCTAATATGTCATCAATTGGGCTTCTTATTTTCAAGAGTTTCTTCAGATTTCTTTCCTCAATTTTTTCCATTTTCGGTAACTTGATAATCTTTTTAATACTAAGACCATTGAGTTTAGACATGAATCGTCGAATCTTTTCTGCCCATTGTTCTTTCCCTGACATCATTAACATGTAATCATCCATCAAACGAGACAGCTCAATCCTAATTTCAGCTACTTGAACCTTCATAGCATTCAGAACCTTGAATAATTTATCAGATTCCTTACACTCTTTTACGCAATCCATCAAACTCTTCTCTCCACTCTCTCGTGCTTTCTTGAATCCTTCTTCACATTTACGCCTCAGTATTTGCAAATTCAGTTCTGAAACCTCAACACCTTCTTCATTCTTGACTCTTACACCACGACTTGCATCAGCCATTGTTATGCTTGTGCGAAAATCTTGTTCCAATCTTTTAACTGATGAGTCTGACCCCATCTTCTCTTCAATTTCCTTTATCAAAAATAATCCAAAGACGTGTCTTGACACTGCATCTCTGCTATCTCCTGCAGGGTTGCTACCTCCGCCGTCCCCAAGAAGAGTATCATTGAGACGCTTCCATAGAATTTGAAACTCATTGTAGCTCCCCTGACTCTCCTGGACTCTCACAGGAGCTTTTTCTTGAAAGCCAGGCCTTGTTCGAGAGTTAACGAACCTGTTTCTCGAGTCTTGTATGTTCATCTGCAGTGCCAGCATATGCTTGCTCATTAGGCGAGTCGGTTCATGCAATGCTTGCATGTAATGAAACAACTCGTTGACTCTGGAAAAGTCAAGATCAAACTTGTCTTGATCTTGTTTACGTTTAGCCATTGATATATCTATCTCTACAAGAGCTTCTGAGAGCGAGAAGGTGTTTGTATGTTTGGGAAATAAAGGACAGAGTGAATAATTAGTGCAGAAATCTTGAAGAGTTTTTGAGAGAGAGCCCCAAGATAAAGGTTTTTATAGGGAGTGGTTGTTTCAGTTATTTTCAATTATGAGTGAGAGATTGCATCACCTGCGGGTGATATATTATTTGATGCACTTTGGTTTTGCTGAGATAAGAGACTAATGAGTGGAGCTCAGTCTTGTATGTATTTCCAATCAGAATGTAAATGAACTTATGAAGGCACCTGTTGGCTGTAGCTAAATATTTAAACACACCCGGTGGAGCACTGAGTTGATGACTTTGACACACCGGGACAAGGATAACTGTATTGGGAATAAATCAATGTCTTACAAGCTCTAAGCTGCTAACTATTTGTTGTAATTTTCTATTATTTTATAGTAAAAGCAAGTTACCCTTCCGTAAAGGGAACCTCCAGGAATCTAGAGACAAGTAAAGTAAGACATATTTCAAACTGAAACTCACCTTCCATGAACATCATATTCTTCCATCACTTTTTAAGATGGTTATCAGTGTATGGAGGCACCATCACAACTAAATAGATTAAGAAACCCAATAGTGTTTAACTTAATAAAAAGAAATAAACCATTGAAACCATGTTGGGCGTGTCTCGAATATTTTATATCTAATCTATCATTGTTCTGTCAAACTCCAAGACATTTTAAGATAATTTTCTGAACTAAACTAATGGAATATTAACCTAATTCTTTCTTCTTCTTTCACATTTTTGGAAATTAGATAGGTTTGATACTTTTGTTGAAATGCTTTAAAATGACCCAAATTTACATGCGATCTTCCTATTGAAGTTCAGAACTTAAAAAGAATCCAAGAACCATTTACAAAAAGTTCACTCAATCTTTTGACTAAGTTGGGGACATTGAGCAAAATACAGGGTAATAAGCGAGGGAGCAAACCAGAACTCAAATTCCTCATTAACTATCTCTGCGCCAAACAACTAACAAGCAGTGTGTACTACTACCAACAAAACTAAAGAAATCTCACAACACCAATGCTGTAAAAAGAACAGAAATTTATATCTAATCTATCATTATTCAACCTTTGCACCATCTTAACCTTTGCGTGGCAGCTTCGGACTCTACAAGATCCTTTAAATTGAGCTTCAAACCTTTCACTCCTTGTATGAATATTCTGATTGATTCCACAGTTCAGCCATCATAGACTCTACAAAGATCCAAGTCTCAGTCATCTTCTCGTCCTTATGCTCTTGTTTGAATGAAACCATTACCTTCAATTTATTAATATCTTCCCTAATACCCTTCAGCTTCTCCTCACATTTCTTGAGATCACATATGAATTCGGACAGTGCCACATTCATTAAGTTCTGTGATTCGGGAAGAAATGGATGACTCATAATAGATTCCAAACGCAGAGATATCTCAATGAATTGAGGTTGGAGTAGATCTAGAGCTTTCTCAAGGTATTTATCAAATAGCTCATCAATTGGGCTTCTTCTGTTCAAGCTTTCCTTCCTAGTGCTTTCATCTAGCTCTGTTTGCTCCATACCATCCCACTTTCCTTTCATTGGTTCATCGATTTTGGCCTTTTCCAGTAGAGTGATAATCTTGATAATCACCATGGAGTTCTCATTTTTAATACTGACACCTTTGAGTTCAGACTTGAAACTTTCAATCTTTTCTGCCCATTGTTCTTTCCCTGACATCAGAAACATGAAATCAACGATCAAACGAGACAGCATAATCCCAACTTCATTTGCTTGAACTTTTATCACATTCAGAATCCCAAATTCTTTATCAGATTCTTTAGATTCTTTTATGCACTCCATCGAAATCTTCTTTCCAGTTCCACCAACTCGTTCTTTCTTGAATCCTTCTTCACTTTTACTCCTCAGTATTTGCTCTCTTTGTTCTGAAGCCTCGCGACCTTCTTCTTTCTTGAATGTCACACCACCACTTGCTGCAGCTATTATTAAGCCGGAATCTTGTTCCAATCTTTTAGCCTCCTGTTCGAGTTTATCACCTTGATCATATGATAAGTCAGACCCCATCATCTCTCCGAAGGCCTTTATCACCTTACCTAAGTACTGCCTCCTCGCTGCATCACTGATACTCTTCGACAAATTTGGAACCTCATTCACGGTCTCCCTGAATCTGGCAGTATCTTCTGCTGGGAAAAAAGGCTTTGTTATCAAGTCAGTGAACCACTTTGTCAAGGGTTGGGTAATACTCTGCAGTGACTCAAGATGCATGATATTTTTGCGAGTCTGCGCATGCAATATATACATCCAATGGTACAACTTGGCAACCCTGGCAGAGTGAAGATCAACCATGTCTTGATCTTGGTTAGCCATTGATATCTCTACAAAAAGGTTTTGAGAGAGAGAGAGTGTGTGTGTTTCTTGTGAGTTTTTGAGAGAGCCTGAGCTCCAAAATTAGGATTTTTATATATAGGGAATGGTTGTTTCAGTTACCTCAAGTCACTTGTGAAACAGAACATTAAGAGTGCAAGTCTCATGTTAGTAAATAGTAATAGCCCTGTAAAGTCCCATGTGATTAATAGAATTAACCATGTGCAAAATATAATTGGTACACGTGGGTCAGTTACATATCAGATTAGGAGATTAGTTACATCTTGGACTCAATTTTGGTCCATCCAAGCGCATTTTGCCCGTTTAGATCCAGTCGGCTAAAGTCGATTCAATGTGGTGATTTTGGCTACAGTATGTAACAAAACATTAATCTTGTTTTCAACTAGATAGTGTGTGGGTGTTTTGTATGAGCTGCCAACATTACGTACCTCGTTGAAAAACCAAAATAGTAATTTGACTTTTTTCTCTCTTCTCATTGGGGGAAGAGGTAATATCTTGTATAGTGACTGCATACTATTGTCTCTGACATGAAGAGGGATGTTATTTAGAACTGTTACACAAAATAATAAATCGATTGGGACAAGCAAGAGGAAGGCAGAGAAAATGGTACCGTCTTAGGAAGCACACTAGTTGGCAATTATTAAATTGCAATTTTTTTTGGGCAAACTTTTTAAATGCTAACGATCACTCCCCCCTTCTCTTTTGGACTAAACTAGAGCGAATAAGACTTAATTGGACTGAATAGACTGAAGTGGATTGAATGGACTCAAGTGGAACGAATAAGACCGAAGTGGAGTAAATAAGACCTAGTTAGACTAAATAGACCGAAGTGGATCGAATGAACCGAAGTGAAACGAATAAGATTGAATAAAACCAAAGTGGAACAGATAAGACCAAAATATACAGAATAAGATTGAAATGGACCGAATAGGCTAAAGTGGACCGAATAGACTGAAGTGGACTAAATGGCCAAAGTGGAAGGACTGGACCGAAATGCTACATTGAATTGACTTAGAAGGAGCGTAGCAACCAATAATATTATGCTTAATCTTTTAGATATTATATAGTTTTGTAAAACTTATATGTAATTTGTACTAACTATAGTATCACTAAAAAATAATTAGGAATTTGCTTATTATGTTGTTGATGTATAACTAACCAATTATGTCACTTTGTAGTTTTTTTAGTTAGTAAATGATAGCTTTCTCAAAAAAAAAAAAAAAAGAAGTTAGTAAATGATATCATTTAAATGTTCTTTTTACTATTAAAAAAATTAAATGCAAACATTCATAAGATACATTATTTAAAAGATCTTATTATTTGATTAATATTAATTAATGCATTTAATTATTTACTAATAGGTTTTACAACCAATGTGAATTGAGTGGACTGAAATGAATTGAAATGTTACACTAATCTAGCTTAACAGCAGCACATCAACTATAAATGCTACATTTCAGTTTTTAAATATTATATAAATAAGAAACACCTTATCCTAAACAAAGAAAAAGATATCAGAGCATACAAGTTGGTACAAATTAGATTGCTTAGTTCATTTGGAACACAGCTTGTCACTATGTTATTCACAAAAGAATTGGAAATATTCTATTGATAGTAGACTGTTGATGGCCTGCCATTGGCTTATATATATCTAAGAGGATATTATTCCCAATACAGGAGAAATTGTTTGAACTAACAGCTAACTTCAGCTCAAAATGAATTACACAAGCCACTTGAACACCATATTTCTCCGTCACTTTTTAGGATGGCCATCAGTGTAGAGAGGCACCTTCACAAGGATATGGATTAAGCAACCCAATATTTTTCACATAATAGAATATAATAAACCATTGCAACCATGTCGATCGGTATGTCTTCATATTTTATACTAGCAACTCTGTTTTCATCTTCTGTATCATACGAAATTTGAAAAGAAATGCCTGAATAGTGATTTAGAATTAATTTTGATAAGTTAATGATTATGATTAATTAAAGAGTATCACAATATCTTTCTACACAGCCTACATACAAGAGATTCCACTGACAATAATAATATTTTTTTGAATATCTTCTTATATTTTGAAAGGCAGAGTAGAACACTTGTAGGAGATCCCTGGTCAGTTATTGTGGTGCCTTTCCGATTCTTTCGACAAGAAATTCCGGGACAGCAATGCTGCCCCAACAGCACGCTCTAGCTGAAGGTTCAAATTGTTTTCGGTAAAGAAAATAGAAGAAAAATAAACGGTATGTGCTAATTGTTTGGCTGTGAACTTCCACAATGACCACAAGAAAATGACACTAGTATTTTACCTTCTTCGTTTGCGAAAACTAATCCAGATAGGTTTGTTCTGTCTTGACAGTTTTTCTTTTAAGAGACAAGTATAACAAGACATAGTTCGAAACTGAAATTCACAACTATTATGCATGATGAAGTAATGGGTTATAAGGGCAACAACCTGCAGCTTTGTGGTTAGTGCACATTTGAGGAGTGTATTTTGAGAAAGGCTAAATTCATAACATGGTTTGTTTAAAACACACCTCCTTCGAATTCATTACATGTATTATCAATGTGAAATGCTGCTTTTAAATGCTAAGTTTCGCTACGGGCACAAACTTTTCCTTCTGTTTATCAACACAATTGGTCAAGCTTACAAGAATTCATGGACTGACACAACATTGATATTTTGAGGTCATGCACACAGGTTCCATTATATCAGAGTAAGGCTTCATAAAAGTTATTTTTGGGGGATTAATAACATGATATATAGTGAAATCCACTTAGCAGAAGAAAAGCAAATTCAACTTCCAGTCCTGCCAAGACTGATCATGCATATTTATTCTGTTGAACTCCTAGACATTTTACAATAATTTTCTGAATTGAACTAATAGAATATTAACCATATTCTCTCTTCTTCTTTCAAATTTTTGAAAATGAGATAGTTTTGACACTTTTGTTGATATTCTTTAAAATGACCCAAATTTACACACAATCTTCCCATTTAAGTTCAACACTTAAAAAGAATCCAATAACCCTTGACAAAAGTTCACTTAATCTTTCAACTAAGTTGTGGACATTGAGCAAAATACAAGGAAACAAGGGAGGAAGCAAACCAGAACTCAAATTCATTAGCTATCTAACGTTATAAAAAAATTGTTTATTTGGCAAAAGTTTACAAATTCAATCCATTATCCCAACTACAATTGATCTTTAAATCTCTGCGCCAAACAACTGACAAGCAGTGTTCTACTACCAACAAAACTAAAGATATCCCACAACATCAAATCAATGAAAAAGAACAGAAATTTATATCTAATCTATCATTATCTAACCTTTGCACCTTCTTAACCTTTGTGTGGGAGCTTTGGACACACTACAAGAGCAAAGAAATTGAGCCTCAAACCTTTCACTCCATCTTGTTTGAAAATCCTCATTTATTCCAATATCGAACTATCATAGACTCCATAAAATTCAAATCGTCAATCGTCTTCTCGTCCTTACAATCTAGTTTGGATGAAACTATTGCCTTCAATATATTAATATTCTCCTCTATACCCTTCAGCATCTCCTCAGATTGCTTGATACCACATTTGTAGGCAGCCAGTTCCACCTTCATAAAGTCCTGTGATTCCGGATGAAGTTGATGACTCATAATAGATTCCAAATGCAGAGCTATCACAATGAATTGATCAGAGAGTAGATCTAGAACTTGCTCGAGGAATTTATCTATTAGGTCATCAATTGGGCTTCTTATTTTCAAGAGTTTCTTCAGATTTCTTTTCTCAAATTTTTTCTTTTTCGGTAACTTGATTATCTTTTTAATACTAAGACCATCGAGTTTAGACATGAATCGTCCAATCTTTTCTGCCCATTGGTCTTTCCCCGACATCATTAACATGAAATCATCCATCAAACGAGACAGCTCAATCCTAAGTTCAGCTACTTGAACCTTCATGGCATTCAGAACCTTGAATAATTTATCAGATTTCTTACACTCTTTTACGCAATCCACCAAACTCTTCTTTCCACTCTCTCTTGCTTTCTTGAATCCTTCTTCACATTTACGCCTCAGTACTTGCAAATTTAGTTCTGAAAACTCAACGCCTTCTTCATTCTTGACTCTTACACCACTACCTGCATCATCCATTGTTATACTTGCGCGTAAATCTTGTTCCAATCTTTTAACTGATGAGTCTGACCCCATCTTCTCTTCAATTTCCTTTGTCAAAAATAATCCAAAGATGTGTCTCGACACTGCATCACTGCTAGTTCCTGCAGGGTTGCTACCTCCGCCGCCTCCAAGAAGAGTATCATTGAGACGCTTCCATAGAATTTGAAACTCATTGTAGCTCCCCTGACTCTCCCTGTTTCTGACAGGAGCTTTTTCTTGAAAGCCAGGCCTTGTTCGAGAGTCGATGAACCTGTTTCTCGAGTCTTGTAGGTTTATCTGCAGTGCCAGAATACGCATGATCATTTGGCTAGTAGGTTCATGCAATGCTTGCATGTAATGAAACAACTCGTTAACTCTGGAGAAGTCAAGATCAAACTTGTCTTGATCTTGTTTAGGTTTAGCCATTGATATATCTATCTCTACAAGAGCTTTTGAGAGGGAGAAGGGTGTTTGTATGTTTGGGAAATAAAGGACAGAGTGATTAATTAGTGCAGAAATGTTGAAGAGTTTTTGAGAGAGAGCCCCAAGAAAAAGGGTTTTATAGGGAGTGGCTGTTTCAGTTATTTTCAGTTATGAGTAAGAGATTACATCACCTGTGGGTGATATATTATTTGGTGCACTTTGGCTTTGCTGAGATTAGAGACTAATGAGTGGAGCTCAGTCTTGTATATATTTCAAATCAGAATGTAAATGAACTTATGATGGCACCTACTGGCTGTAGCTAAATATTTTTGGTGACTGTGGTTGAGGATAAATTCTAAACCATATAAATTTTTTTATTTTTGCTTTTTATTTTTAAATTTTATTTAATATAAAGTTAAAATCTTTTTTTTTTTTTTTTTGCCTTCATAACTTAATTTCTTTGCTGTTTGTTTTTTGATAACCATATAGATTTTATTTTATTTTCACTTTATTTTTTTATAATGAAATTATGACCTTTTTTTTTTTAATAATTATTTGCCTTATAAACTTAATTTCTTTTCCTTTTGTTTATTTATTTATTTTTTTTAATAATAGAATTATGACCTCTAGCCACTTGTGAAACAGAACATCAATAGTGCAAGTCTGCTGTTAGTAACAGCCCCGTAAAGTTGCATGTGATTAATAGACTTAACCATGTTCAAAATAGAAATACTCATATGCAAAATAGAATTTGTACACGTGGGTAGTTACATATCAGATTGGGAGATTAGTTACAACTTGGCCTAAATTTCCCCAGTGATAGAATATAGTGGGGATTAAGTTTTTCCAATCATGATAATTAGAAAGGAAAGAGAAAATTAGAACTTTCCCACCATTCAAAAAACTTCAATTTGTAGCATTCTATTTTAATATTGTTACATTATCAATTTAACTATTATAAGTTTTTATTTAATTATTAATTGTTAACTAGTCGCAGACCCAAGCAATGCGTGAAAATATATTATTACTTTGAAATTGTTGTACGATGTACAATGTGTTCTCTCTAAAAATCAAAAAATTTCTAAAATTAATTTTCACCTATCCATCTTTACGTATATATCATTTTAATATTTTAGGTTTTTTACTAAAAAAAAAAAAATCTTTAAGTTTCAAATATATTATTCAAATTTCTCATTTCTTAAATAAGATATCATAATAATCAAAACTCATCACAAAATTACACCTAATATTACTCAAATTGTTGAGAAACACATTCAAATACATAGCGAGATTGTATTTTAATATAAATTCTAATTTCACTTTCAAAATAACTAAGTATTATGTCAAACAAAAATCAAACAAAAGCTATGAGAGGGAGAGAGAAGGTTTTTGATGGAGAACTCAAAAACACACATAAAATTGTATATTAACCCAAAATAGTGTTATAAAAAAATATAATGATTCATCAGCCTAAAGTTAAGTTGCAAGAAAGAATAAATAATCGAGAAAGAGAATAATCACCTTTTTTTGGAGAGACCTGAATTGGATAAATTTATAAAAAATAAGATGAGAAGAAGAATAGTCAAAATAAAAGATATAGTCACACCAAATTATCCAAGTCATATAATGTAATTGAATAACATTATATTCTTATATTCTATCTTTATAATGCAATATGATAGCATTTGACAATCAAAAAAAGGGAAAAAAATAACAACTTGAAACACAAAACCAAAAAGTTTTGAGCATGAAATTCAATTCAATCCTATTTATTTTTTGTAGTGGTATGCATCAACCTAAAGTAGAGTTTTAAAGAACACACAAATTCATCAACCTAAAGTAGAGATATAAAATAAATAAAAAAAAAAAAATCCACTCAAAAAAGAAAAAAAAAATATATATGAGAGAGAGAGAGAGAGAGAGGGAGAATAATAGTAAAGTTCTAAAGAACATGGAAATTCATTAATATAAAGTAAAGATACAAAAAATATTTAAAAAAAAAACTACCTAAACAAAAGAAAAACACGAGAAAGAGAGAGAGTAATAACCTTTTTGTGTGGTAAAATATGTATAGAGTGAAAGAAATTAGTAAATTTATAGTAAGAGAAAGGGGATAAGAATAGTCAAAATAAAAGGAAGATGAAGGGATAAAGGAAAAATAATATTAATCTTAATAGTAGTGGGGAGATGAAAAGGTATAAATGAAGGAGAATAGTTAGAGAAAATGTAACCGTAAACTACAAAATAAATAAATAAATAAATAAAAGAGTCAAAAAATAAAAGAGAAATGATTGAAAATAAGTAGGTGATATGGCTGCTGGCGTGGCTCAACAGAAGTGTAGCAACAATAAATGTTACATTTCAACTTTTAGATATATATATATATATATAGAGAGAGAGAGAGAGAGAGAGAGAGAGAGAGAGAGAGAGATAAGGTTGAAAATGGGCCATCAACATGGCAACGTGGCCTATTGTCAAAAGGTTACCCAAATTGTGTTGCTCAGTTGGAGAAACTCCTAAATGTTTCCGGTTCATGCTTGTGGGGTCCACTCCCTTGTGAGAGAGAGGTAACATGCACCAGAAACATGTAATACCTTCTTGCTCAGTTGATTGTTAGCCATGATGGGTCTTAAACCATTTATAAATACGTCAGTGTTTGGGTTGACCTTTATGTTTGAACACAAATTGCCAATCTTATGTAAAACGGAGTAATTATTGGGTATTTCCTTATTATTGGGTATTTCCTAAGTACCATAAATGCGTACTTTCTCGGAGTATTCAATAATTTTCTTGTACAACCTCCTAATCATCCTTAATGTTAGTATCCTTGTGTACTAGTACATATTTGAGAAGTACTTGGTGCTTGTTTGTGATTCACTTATAAGCCAGTTTATAATTTATTTGTTTTTTACCATTTGCAGGTCCTATGTGAGTTATTTACTTTATTTAACTTTTAATTTAAAAAAAATTAGATAAGTTGTTCTCAAAGTGACACCATCTTCAGCCCTTAATGTATTTGTTGAAAATATGGAGGATTACCATTTGAATTATTTCAAGACACTTTGCTATATATATATATATATATCTTTTAAATTTGAAATTTTTTTTTTGAGAAGCTTCTTTTAAACTTGATTTTTTTTGGAAACTAAAGAATAATAATGCATAAAGAAAAATATAGTTGTATTATTAAGCTGAGTTGCACTTTAGTTTGTTTCGTGTTTTCAGAAAACGCACCTTTGCGATCTAGCCATGTGAATCCAAAACAGCATCTGAGAGAGAGATTTCTGAAGAGGACACGAAGATATGGAAATGGAATATAGAAAACTCAAAGATCAGGTACCTTTCTTTTTCTCTTCACTCATGTGGTACCCATATATGTACCCATCTATTTAATTTATGGAGGAAGTTTCGCTAAAAGCTTGGTTGCGGGCTTGTAACCAATAGAAACAGCTTTTAGAAAAAAAAAAAAAATTACATATTTTGAAAATCTAAATAATTATATTAAATTTCTTGCTAATTAGATATTATTTACTATTCTATTAATAAACTTATTTTTTATACATAATTTTAGGCTACAAAAACTTAAAAATTTAAACATTTGATTAATAACATGGCTATTAATCTTTAATTTTCAGAAAATTTTGCAAACATGAAGAATACAATAAGAAAATTTAATCTAATGGAAAAATTCATATCTAATAAAAAGATATTAAATAAGTTTTCTACCAAATTTTCTCAATTTATATATATATATATATATATATTTTTTTGGGAAAAGGATGAAGATGGTAATGGTGGTGTGGACATCATAGAAAGCCAGAAAGCTCTTTCAGTGACTAATGTGCCCACCTTGGGAGATCCCACCATTGATTGGTCCAAATGGAAGATCAAGTATGCGCTTTTTTATTTTTATTTTTATTTTTTAATCAAATTCTAATCAAAACCCAAGTTTTAATTTAGAGAGACTAGCAAGTAAATTATATAATTTTGTTTGTTTTTGTTATAGGATCATTGTGGTAGTTGCATTGACACTTCTTACGAGCTCGCAAAGTATACTTATTGTGTGGTCTAAAAGAAATGGCAAGCACGAGTATAGTATTACCACAACGAGTTTTATGGTAAGCACAAGAATAATTTTTTTTAAAAAAGGACATCAATCAATGTTTCAAGTGTAATTTATGTGCAACATTCAGTTTGGTAGGTCTCAGGTTCAAATCTTACCTATCAAATGAATAGAGATATGTCATTCTTATAGGTAATCAAAGAAATGGGTATTGATTTATTTACTCTTTTATTGAATTAGGTAGAGACTTTGAAATGTGGGTTATCACTTTAAGCCTTGGCAAGAATATGGAGAAGTGAAGGTGTCACTGAAGATAACAGTTTTTCCTTGTTTGTTTTTATGCCAAGTTTTCATAATACTTGTGATTTAATGTTCTCATTAAGTTGGAATTATCATATTCAAGATAAATTATTCTGTACACTCAATGTACTTCACATAATGGTGAGTCCAATCTGTTGGGCCCACGTGTAGAGCTCACTCTGACGTGAGAGGAGGGCATATTGATATTACACAGCATGCGCCAAATGATTTCACCATATCTTAAGAAGAAATGCACATTTTGTTTCATCCCAGTTATTCAACTATATTTTTAGTTTGAGTTCACATTCTTATTCCAATCATATCTCTATGTATTTTTTGTTTCTTTTTCTGCCTTTGAACTAGGTTGAGTACAACATTTGATGAAGTTATTGTATACCCCATTCCTGCGTTACTTTACCTAGTAAAAAATCTGCTCCAGGTTAGTCGTGGAAATCGTTTTTTATTATTTATTATTTATTTTTTTATTTTTGGGAGTCGCAATTCCATTGGTATTCTTGCTTGCTTTATGTTGCAGTACCACATTCTTCATCAGCATGTGGAAGCCCTGGGTTATCAAATACTTAAAAATCTGAATATTATCAGTACTGGCGTTTTGAATAGAATTATACTTAAGAAGAAGTAAGTCCTTACCATCATTTACATTGGATTTTTTCATTTCATCATGGAAAACGTTTGCAGAAGCCCCTTAACAAATACAATTAAGATAGAAGAGTCATAATAATTCATTTGGTATACATGTCATCTTGTTGATACTCTTAGAAATATTTAATGTTAAGAATGTTGGCCCAAATAGGAGAAAGAGATCAAACAAAATTGGTTCCTTTTTTCCTTTTTCTTTGTCTAGTTTATAAATTCAAAAACATATTGGGAATGTGAATGCATCCATGAGCATGAATATATGTACTAATTAAGCTGCTCTTGGGCTATGTATCTGAGGACGGAGAGTGAAAGACCAAGGAAAAAAGCTAATTTAACGCCTGAGAATGATGATGCTACAAGCTATACCAGCTAGAAGCCTATTCAAACTCAAGAGAATTGCCTCTTCTGCGAATGAACACCTCAATGCGCCAACAATTACTACAAAATTGCCAATCACAAACGAGATTTTTGGTTTAGACTTTGTATGTGTTTGGATTGTGAGTTTTGTTGCGTTGCGTTTTGCAATTGCGTTTTCTCCTTCTTTTTTTTTTTTTTTTTTTCCTTCTTTCCTGCACTTTGTTTTTGCTTTTAGAGAAAAAATTACTGTCACTGTTCATGATTAAAAAATATTAAAAATGAGTGCCACAGTACTATTTATCTATTTAAAAATTATTTTGCTATAGTGTTTTCAGCAACAATTAGTTTTCAGCAACTTTCAGCAACAATAAGTTGTATCCAAACGGACTCTTAGTAGCACAATATATGATACAACCTAACAGCGATCCTATTAAATTTGATGTGACAAGTGATTTTATAAATTTTTCTTCATTGCTGTTACAATAATTTTTTGAATTGAACTAGTAGAATATAAACCATATTCTCTCTTCTTTCACATTTTAAAAAATGAGATAGGTTTGACACTTTTGTTGATATTCTTTGAAATGACCCAAATTTGCACACAATCTTCCCATTTAAGTTCAATCCAAGAACCCTTTACAAAAGTTCACTCAATCTTTCAACTAAGTTGTGGACGTTGAGCAAAATACAAGGTAATAAGGGAGGGAGCAAACCAGAACTCAAATTCCTCATCAACTATCTACCATTATCAAAAAATTTCTTGTTAGGAAAAAGTTACAGATTCTATCCATTTTCCCAACTACAATTGGTCTTATTACATCTCCGCGCCAAACAACAGACAAGCAGTGTGTACTACTACCAACAAAACTAAAGAAATCCCACAACATCAAATCAGTAAAGAACAAAAATATATATCTAATCTATCATTATTTAACCTTCGCACCTTCTTAACCTCTACGTGAGAGCTTTGCACACCAAAAGAGCAGGGAAATTGAGCCTCAAACCTTTCACTCCATCTAGATAGAAGATTCTGATTGATTCCACACTTCAACCATCATAGACTCCACAAAATTCAAAATGTTAGTCAACTTATCGTCCTTGCACTCTAGATTGGACGAAAACATTGCCTTCAATTTATTAGTATCCTCCCCTATTCAAATCAGCATCTCCTCAGATTGCTGGAGACCACATTTGAATGTGGACAGCTCCACATTCAAGTCCTGTGATTCCGGAAGAAGTGGATGACACATAATGAAATTGCAAATGCAGAGCTAGCACAATGAATTGATCACAGAGTAGATCTAGAGCCTGCTCTAGTAATTTATCAAATAGGTCATCAATGAAGTTTCTTCTGTACAAGATTTTCAAATAGCTCTATACCAGCCCACTCTCCTTTCATTGGTTCATCATTTTTTTTCCGTTTCTTGTAAATTGATAATCTTGTTAATTACCACGTCTTCAATACTAAGACCTTTGAGTGCAGATTTGAAACTTCCAATCTTTTCTGTCCATTGTTCTTTCCCGAACATCTTTAACACGAAATCAATCATCAAATGAGACAGTTCAATCCCAACTTCATCTGCGTGAACCTTTATCGCATTCAGAACCCCAAATTCTTTATCAGATTCGTCACACTCTTTTATGCACTCCATCAAACTCTTCCTCCAACCGTCTTTTTCTTTCTTGAATCCTTCTTCACAATTACGCCTCAGTATTTGCAACTTTTGTTCTGAACCCTCACCACCTTCTTTTTTCTTGAATGTCACACCACTTCTTGCTGCAGCTATTGTTATGTGTAAATCTTGTTCCAATCTTTTAACCGATGAGTCCGACCCCATCATATCTTCAAAGGCCTTCATCACTATTGATCCAAAGAACAGCCTCTTGGCCCTCATTGCTGCATCACCGCTTTGTCCTGCAGGGTTGAAATCTTCGTCGTCTCCAAGACGAATATCACTAACACGCTTCGATACATGTTGAATCTCATTCGAGGTCTCCTTGAATCTGACAACTTCTTCTTCTTGAAAGTAAGGCTTTGTTAGAGAACCAATGAACCTCTTTCTCGAGTCTTGTATATTCTTCTGCAGTGACTGAAGACACATGATCATTTCACTAGTCTGTGTATGCAATGTTTCCATGTAATGAAACAACTCATTAACTCTGGAAAAATCGAGATCAATCATGACTTGATCTTGGTTAGCCATTGGTATCTCTACAAAAGCTTTTGAGAGGGAGAAAGTGTTTGTTTGTTTGGGAAATAAAGGACAGAATGATCAGTGCAGAAATCTTGAGAGTTTTTGAGAGAGAGAGAGAGAGCCAAGATAAGGATTTTATAGGTAATGGCTATTTCAGTTATTTCAGTTACGAGTGAAAGATTGCATCACCTGCGATTGATATTTTATTTGGTGCACTTTGGTTTTGCTGAGATAAAGAGCCTAATGAGTGGAGAGTTTGTATAGTTGTATGTATTTCAAATCAGCGGCTGATCACTTGTGATTGTGAAACAGAACAGCATGAGTGAAAGTGTCCTGTTAGTAACAGTACTGTATAGCGTGAAGTCACATGTGATTAATAGAATTAACCGTGTGCAAAAATGATATAGTGCACGTGGGTCAGTTACATATCTGATTAGGAATTAAGAAATTCCTGTCCATTTATATTAGGAATTAAGACTAGTAGAATTAACCGTGTGATAACTGATAAGGCTGAATGAAGTTGAAGTTGGCAACAACCTGTCTTCCTAAATTTTCACACTAACTGCGCTTCCAATCCTCCACCTACTCTTGCCTCTAATATACTTCTCCCTGCATATGAGGCTCCAAAATGTATGCTAATTTCTAACAATTCGGAAAATATCTCGATATGAGAGTTGAGTATAATACTTTTAGACTTTCTAGATTGGGAAAAATATGTAGTGCACAATGTGTGTGCAAATAAACCCTGCCCTTCTAGATTTATGTACTTACGTATAATTTTTTTTTTGTTTCCCTCCAGGGGCGGAGGTACATATAGTTTTCGGGGGGGGGGCGCGGGCCATGGCCTCTCCAAAACTTTTGAAATCATCTTATAGTGCTTGTATAAAAATAAATTGGGCCCTTACAAATTATAATGATTGGTCCCTCCAAAAAATTTCACAGAACATTCTTGTTGTCAATGGAAGAAAATTGGTCTAGCATAGTTGGATATGCCACCTAATACATGAGTCTAGACTACTCTTAACTCAATCTAAATTATAATAAAAGAGAAAGTAACCAAGTGGCCCACTTACTTGCAAAACATGCCAAAAACTTGGAGTTTCCAAACTATTGAATAGAAGATAGTCTCTGATTTTAGAGTTCTAATTAATTATGAATATTCATCACCTTCACAATTCATGCTTTTTTTTTTTTTTTTTACTATTGATGGTGTCACCAAAAATCCAACTGTTAAACTCGTCCACGTAGCCCGTCTACAGGAAAGAGGTTCCATGCATTGTAATCTCGTCCGTCCGTTTATTCGGATGGACGAGCTCATCCAAGGGGTCACTCGTCCGTTCTTGATTAAGGATGGACGAATGATAAAGCTTACTCGTCCTCAAACTCGTAGGCATATTCGTCCACCCTCATTGAGGATGGACGAAGTTAGCTCGTCCTTGGTAAGGGACGGATAACCCAATTATATTGTAAACATTGGGCAATGGAACGACGTCTTCTAAACTTACCATTTCGATGCACCGGTACAAGTAAGATAACTTCTACGGAAGTTATGGAAGTTATCTCCGAATTCTCTAAACCTTGCGATGGTTGGAGAAATAACCGTTTCAGACGAACACTATATAAAGGTCATTCCGCATGGAGGTAGGGAGGGAGAAAAAAACTTCTAAAAAACAAAAGATACTCTTTTACTTCTTGGAATTTCAGGATCACTGACTTTGTCATCGGAGGGTTCTTGACCGGCCCATACCGGTCTCCTTTGACTCTTTGTTTATTTTTTCAGAGTTCACTCACCAAATCATCAGCGCCCGGAGCTTTCAGCCCACTGATATTCCAGGAATCATCAGTTGGCGCCGTCTGTGGGGAAGAATTTGAGTCTCTAGAATTTGTACGTTTGAATTTCATCGTTAAAATTCTACAATTTCCTTCTCCGACAAAGGGCTGAAATGGTCCGGACCAGGTCAAGGGTCACTAGTCCAGGCCCTCAACCAAGTAGAAATGCCTCTAGTAACCCTCACCATGACCGTCAATCGGCTCCTGCTATGCAGCCTTCATCAGCCCAACGCATGCAATCCATGGCGGCTGCAATGGCAGAACTAATTCGCCAGAATCAGGAACTGCAAAGAGAAGTTAATTTAAGAAGGCAGACACACTCAGAGCATGAAGAAGAAGGGCAAATTCAAAGTCAAGAGGATGGAGAGAACTTTCAACATGGAAGTCAATCAAGAAGTACCGCTTCACGAAGGGTACCCCATTTGGAAAAAGAGTTGAATCAGATGAAGAAGGCCATGGACGAAATGAAGGAGAGTATGAGGAGGGTGAACCCAGTAGAGGAGTTGGTTCATAGAACTGATTCTCCCTTTATGGCTTCCATCAATGGCCATCCCCTCCCGCCGAAGTTTAAAATGCCTTCTTTAGATTCATACGATGGGAACCGAGATCCTTTCGACCACATCGCCACCTTCAAGACCACTATGCATCTTCAAGGAGTTCCGGATGAAATAATGTGTCGAGCCTTTCCTACCACTCTCAAGGGTCCAGCCAGAGTATGGTTCAGCAAATTACCCCCTAACTCAGTAAGTTCTTTTGAAGAATTAAGCAAGTTGTTCGTCAATAACTTCATTGGGGGTCAGCGACATAAACGTTCTACTTCCAGTCTGTTAACAATAGAACAAGGGGAAAATGAGAGTTTACGATCGTTTATCACTCGATTCAATAGGGAGGCCTTGACAGTAGACGAGATGGACGATAAGTTGTTGTTAGCAGCTTTCCATAACGGAGTCCATTCAGATTTGTTCATCCATAAGCTCTACGAGCAAGAGCCACAAACCATGGCGGAACTCGTCCATTCAGCTCAAAACTTCATGAACGCAGAGGATGCGATTATAGCTAAGAAAAGGAAGAGGACAGAGAAGATGGAGACAAATCGCCACCCAGAACAAGGCCCTCCTCGTCCAAAGAAGGGACGGACGGACGATAGAAAAGACCGGGACAAAAAGACAGGTCCGTCAGCACGCAACCAGCAATATACTCCGTTAAATGTGCCGCTTGAGCAAGTCCTTATGCAAATCAAGGACGAGCCTTCCTTGAAGTGGCCGGAAAAGATGAAGGGAGATCCCAATAAGCGCAATAGGAATAAGAATTGTCGCTTTCACAGAGACCACGGACATGACACGGACGAGTGTTTTGATTTGAAGTAGCAGATTGAGAATCTAATCAAACAAGGCAAGTTGAAAAACTTCCTCGGACGAGACCACAAGGACGAAAGATTGAAGGGAAAGGTAGAAGAGTCGTCACGACCACCCCTCGGAGAGATCAAAGTTATTGTTGGTGGAAGTTCAACGGGCCAGTCGTCCAAGTCAAGGAAGTCATACCTGAAGGTAGTGCAAAGCGTCCAACTCTCTGGACGACCACCAAGGGAGAAGTCCACAGACGAGCAGGCAATCACTTTCACAGATGAGGACGCTGACAGAATCCACCATCCTCATGATGATGCTATTGTTATTACAGTGCTTATCGCCGGTTACACAACTAGGAGAGTGCTGATAGATAATGGAAGCTCAGCGGACATTCTATATTATCTAGCTTTCCAACAAATGAGGGTTGGACGAGACCAACTTCGTCCAGTACAGTCACCTTTGGTGGGTTTCGGAGGGATGAAAGTACAGCCTGTGGGCATAGTTACATTGCCCGTAGTGGTGGGGGTATACCCACAACAGTTAACAACAGATGTGAACTTTTTGGTAGTAAATTGCTCGTCCTCGTATAATGTTATAATCGGCAGACCGACTTTAAACAAGTGGAAAGCAGTTACATCTACATACCATTTGTCAGTCAAATTCCCTACAGAGCATGGAGTAGGGCAAGTGCAAGGGGATCAATTGGCAGCAAGAGAATGTTACCTGGCTATGTTGGCCATGGACGAGCAAGTCCAAAGCATGAATATTGAAGAAAAGAAAGTTGTGGCAGAACCCATGGAAGCATTGGAAGATGTTCCCTTAGATAAAAATAACCCTGAGAGGTGTACTAGGGTTGGAGCAGATCTGGAAGCGAAGATTAAGGGGAACCTCATTTGTTTTTTGAAGAAAAACAAAGATGTATTTGCATGGAGTTACGAAGGTATGCCGGGTATAGACCCAAATGTTGTTACCCACCGTCTAAATGTGTGCCCCTCCTCCAAGCCAGTGCGACAAAAGAAAAGGGTGTTTGCCCCTGAGAGAGATAATGCTGTTAAGGAGGAAGTTCAGAAGTTAATTGCGGCAAAGTTCATTCGAGAGGTGTACTATCCTGATTGGTTGGCCAATGTAGTTATGGTTAAGAAAGCGAACGGCAAATGGAGAATGTGTGTTGATTTCACTGACTTAAACAAGGCTTGTCCCAAGGATAGCTATCTGTTGCCGCGCATTGACCAGTTGGTAGATTCTACTGCAGGCCATAAGTTGCTCAGTTTCCTGGATGCTTTCTCTGGTTACAACCAGATTAGGATGGAAGAAACTGACCAAGAGAAGACGTCCTTTATTACCAGCCAGGGACTGTTTTGTTATGAAGTGATGCCTTTCGGTTTGAAAAACGCTGGAGCAACTTACCAACGACTGGTCAATCATATGTTTCGCCCACAGATAGGGCGGAATATGGAAGTCTACATAGACGACATGTTGGTGAAAACTCAAGACGAGAAGAGGCATCTGGACGACCTACAAGAAACGTTCGACACATTGAGGCAGTATCATATGAAATTGAATCCTGACAAATGTGCTTTTGGAGTTTCATCAGGGAAATTCCTAGGATTTATGGTCTCTTACAGAGGAATTGAAGCAAACCCTGATAAAATTCAAGCAATATTGGACATGAAGCCTCCAAACAATGTTAAAGAAGTTCAGTCCCTCACCGGACGAATCGCCGCCCTCAACAGGTTTGTTTCTAAAGCTACCGACAAGTGTTTGCCATTTTTTAAGGTTCTTAAAAAAGCATTTAAATGGACCGACGAGTGTCAGAAAGCTTTCAAGGATTTGAAGATGTATCTCACCAAAGCCCCATTGTTGAGCCCGTCCGTGCAAGGAGAAGAGTTGTACTTGTATTTGGCAGTCACCCCACATGCAGTGAGTTCAGCACTAGTCAGGGAAGAGGGCAAGGTGCAAAGACCTGTGTATTATACCAGCAAAGCATTGAGGGGAGCAGAAGGACGATACCCGTTAATGGAGAAACTAGCTTTCGCATTAATAACATCCTCTAGAAAACTGAGGCACTACTTTCAGGCTCATGTGATTAATGTAATGACGGATCACCCACTGAAAAAGGCAATGAACAAATTAGAGGCTGCAGGACGTTTGATCCAATGGGCCGTCGAGCTCAGTGAGTTTGACATAAGGTACCAACCAAGGCATGCCATAAAAGCTCAAGCTCTAGCAGATTTTATTGCAGAATTTACCTTAAGTTGTGAAGATAAAGGTGAAGTGGAGAACAAATGGATCGTCCATGTGGATGGCTCGTCTACGCAGAACGCCGGAGGAATAGGTGTGGTTTTACAATCTCCAGAGGGGGATAAACTAAACTATAAAGTTCGTTTACAGTACCAATCAACTAATAATGAAGTAGAGTATGAAGCTCTTCTCATGGGGCTTGAATTGGCCAAATCTGTAGAAGCAAAGTCACTCCTCGTCTTAGGAGATTCTCAGTTAATCATTGGCCAAGTGAATGGAATGTTTGAGGCTAAAGAAAAGCGAATGAGAAAGTATTTGAACAAAGTGATGCGCCTTACAAAAAAGTTTGGAGAAGTTAGCTTCGTTCAAATCCCAAGGGAGGAGAACGTGGAAGCAGATGCCTTGGCAAAAGCAGCCTCAGCGAGTGAAGCCATAGATCAATTTGATGAAATTCAATATATGCCAAGTATTGACATACCAGAAGTACAACAGGTGGAAAATAGAGCAAATTGGATGACTCCAATCGTGTCGTTCTTAAAAGATGGACGACTTCCAGATAAGAAGGACGAGGCAAGAAAGTTGAGAACAAGGGCAGCCAGGTACGTTCTTCTGGACGAGATTCTCTATAGAAGGGGTTTTTCTCAGCCTTATCTCAGGTGTTTAGCCCCAGACGAAGCGAACTACATACTAAGAGAGATTTATGAAGGAGCATGTGGCAATCACTCTGGAGCCAGGTCGCTCGTCAACAAAGTCGTCCGTGCAGGATTTTATTGGCCAAGCATGCAAGCTGACGCTAAAGCCTACGTCAAGGTCTGTGATCAATGTCAGAGATTTAGCAACGTCCCCAGGCAACCATCAGAGTATTTAACTCCAATGACGGCCCCATGGCCCTTTGCACAATGGGGACTTGACATTCTGGGCCCATTTCCACTGGGAATAAGGCAAATGAAATTCCTCGTGGTTGGAATTGATTATTTTACCAAGTGGGTGGAAGCAGAACCCTTGGCCACCATCACACAGCAAAATGTCAAAAACTTCGTATGGAAGAACATTGTTTGCAGATTTGGAGTGCCCAGGGTACTAGTATCGGACAACGGACGACAGTTTGACAATGCGCTTTTCAAAGATTTTTGCGCACATTTTGGAATTCAAACTCACTATTCCTCACCAGCCCACCCACAGGCTAATGGCCAAGCAGAAGTTGCAAACCGATCCTTGTTAAAAATAATCAAGACTCGGCTTGAGGGGGCTAAGGGAATATGGCCAGACGAGTTACCAGGTGTTCTGTGGGCATATAGAACGACAGTGAGAACTCCTACGGGAGAGACTCCTTTCAAACTAGCATATGGGACTGAAGCAGTTATACCTGCGGAAGTGCACATGGCCAACCATAGGGTGACAGCCTACCAGGACGAAGCTAATGAGGAACAACTCCGTTTGAACCTTGATTTGATAGACAAGGTAAGGACGGATGCTGAGCAAAGGGTGGCGAGGTATAAAAACCTTATGGCTAGGCGGTATGACGCAATGGTAAAGCCAAGGCGATTCAACATAGGGGACCTCCTCCTAAGAAGGGTTTCCTTAGCAACAAAGAACCCAGCCCATGGGAAGCTGGGACCAAATTGGGAAGGCCCCTACAGAGTCATCAACAGCAAAAGACAAGGATCCTACTACTTGGAAGCCCTTGATGGGAGGAAGTTGGAGCATCCTTGGAACGTGGAACACTTGAGGAAGTACTATCAGTAGTGCTAGTCTGGAGAAGCATAACCCTGAACGAGCTCTAGTTTCAAACAAACTTTATTATTATCCTGTGTGGTTTTGTTATTATGATAAATTATGGACAACGTTATAGTATGTTTTGTTTAAAATAAAGGCATAGGCCTCTGAGGTATATGTCTCGTCCATGAACAATGCTTATATTATGAATAATATTTGTGAAATGTACATAATGTTGTGTGTATTAATCATTTCCATAGTGCTTATGTTTGTATTAACTCTTGAAGAAAGCTGAAAAGCTCAAGACGAGAAAACTCTCTGCACCCGGAGATGTGATTTCAAGCTTTCCTAGAAGGAATTACTTAAGACATCCTCGTCCGTCCAAAGAAAAGGACGAGGTAAGTCCCAAGAAGGACATGCTCGGGACATGCTCGTCCATCAAAAGAAAAGGACGAGGCAGATTCAATGCCTAAGCAAATTACAAATACCCAGGCTCGTCTCGTCCAAGACGAGGACGAGGAGAATCCCATGCTAAAGGGCAAATTAAAAATGTGTCCAAGGCGTTCTCGTTCGTATTAGGCATGGTCGTCCATAGAAGCTACCAGGTAAAACATAATGCTCAACCATGCCATAGGCAAGGAAGAGCATAGATGTTTTGAACTTAAGTCACCTGTTAAGAGCCGTCCATGGACGAGGAAAAATGCAAAGACGAGTCCAAAGGACGAATTAATGCTTCTACTTACCATTTCACGTGGGTAAATTACACAGGCAAAATTCCAGTAGAAATGGTTCATGTATATGAAATATAGACGAGTAAAACAAGAAGTGTAGCAACATAAAAATTCTCGTCCATGCATATATAAAAGAAAAGCAACACCCATTCAAATTGTTTCAAGGGCGGACAACCAAAGTCCAAACACCCTTGTAAAGTTAAAACTTGTGTTTTACAAAAAAACTCGTCCTCAAACCATGGACGAGTCTAAAAAGTTTACACAAAAAGGTCATGAACAATAGACCTAATAGAAAGCAAAAGGAGTACAAAAACATCGAAATATTTCTAAGTCTGAGTATTCACATTGGAGGCGTCTTGAGGAGGGAGCGTTGTAGCATCGTCCTCAACGTTGGCGTCTTCAGAACCTGTTTGCAGGAGAGAGCTGGTAGCAGCGTTCAGGTTAAGCTTAATGGAGCTAAAGTCCACCTCAGGGAAGTTTTCTGTAGCATCCAACCTAAAATCTTCAAAGCCTGCTGCATAATTGGCGTCTAGAAGGTCAGTGTACTGCTTGGCCGCTTTGAACTCGGTCACTGCATCTTCTTTCGCCTTGGTGAGAAGAATAGTCAGCTCGTCATTTTTCTTTTACATGTGGTCAAGACGAGTATCCTTCTCCACCACGTCAGCTCTTAACTCCTCAACCAGGTTCTGTACCTCCTTCAACTCTTCCTTAGTTTTTACAGCTACTCCAGCCCACTTCTTTGACTCGTCCTTCACTTCCTGTATCCTTGTCTCCAACAAGATTCTCGTCTTATCCAACCCAGTAGCTTGCCTAGACGCCGCTATGAATTTGGACATGGCCTGCAAAAAGTAATGATAAATAACGAATAAGAGAAAGATCTTGAGATAATAAGGACGAGACAAGAATATCTTAACATACCTTAAAAAGATCATGAACACCAGAGTGTTCAAACTCCTTTAAGGACATGTCGTAGCAAGTGTTTATATCCTCGTCCGTAACGGCGTTTTGGAAGCGCTCCCATGCTAAGTCTTCATTTTCAATGATGTTTGAAGATGCCCTTTGGGAAGGTTGAGACGAGGTAGATACAGTCGTCTTGGGCTGAAGAGTCTTGGACGGAGTTACATCGACTGGGGCAGACAAGTCCACATCGAAAATTGGAGTTGGCTGCTGGGACGAAAGGGGTTTGGGCTTCACAATCTGGGACGAGTCATGTTTCCCTTTCTTGCCTCGACGACTGGGAAGGCTTCCCAAATCCAAATTCTTGGATATGGTTTTCCTCTTCTCCCCAGCCAGTGGACGAGGCT
The DNA here is from genome assembly GCA_023621385.1 of Quercus gilva. Taxonomy (NCBI): domain Eukaryota; kingdom Viridiplantae; phylum Streptophyta; class Magnoliopsida; order Fagales; family Fagaceae; genus Quercus; species Quercus gilva. The sequence continues at coordinate 72,294,811 of CM042477.1, read as the reverse complement.
GAGCCTGAGTCTCAGGACGACCCTCTTCAGCTATATCTTTTCCTTTGTTTTCCTTCAAGGTTGCCATTCCTAAGGCAAACAAAGATTATAATGAGTGTCAAAAAAAAAAAAAAAATGATGATGATGATGGATGAAATAATTAAGATGAATGAATGTTTACTTTTTCGCACTGTAACTTCGTGGGCAATTGCCTCGTCCGAAGGATTGGGACCAAACCCCCACTTAAAAAGATTACGAAGATTGACTAAGGAATGAAAATTCCTATTGGAGTGAAGGCGAGCCCTATGGACGCGATCACGATAGAACTTGCTCAGGGACGGACGTTTAACACCTGTGAAACAAATTATAAATAAGACGCCTGGGCAAAGTTATAATAAAAAAAAAAAAAAAAAAAAAAAAAAAAAAAGAAGAAGAAGAAGAAGAGAAGGACGTACTCTCAGGACGCAGGTTCCCTATCTCTCCAGTGTAAGGAGCAAAGGAGTCCCTTCCAACCTCTACAGGATTCCCAGACCAGAAACCAGAGACGAAAATAAATTCCGTCTTCCAATTCCTGTCAGACGAGGCTAGGGACTTGATCAACCTGCAATCCCTGCCCCTTGCTGTGAATTGATGAAAGCCAAGAGATTGGCTTATCTCAGAGGGTTTATAACAAAAAAGAAACTCGTCCACAGTAAGAGGACGGTCTCTTCCAAACACTTCGTTCCACAAAATCTGCATCGAGATAATTAATCTCCATGCGTTTGGGTTGAACTGACAAACACCCAAACCTAACCTAACCAACAACTCTCTAGCAAATGAGTTCAAAGGAAATCTAAGGCCCCCCAAGAAGTAGGCTTCGTAGACCCCTATACCAAAGTGGGGATTGCAGCACCACTCTCCACGGACGGCTAACCTAGGGTTGAATTCGTCCGGAATTTGGTACCACGTCTTGAGGTTTAAGAGCCTTTGCTCAGAAGTTTTGGAGTGGATACCTACCGCACAACTATAGACGATCTCCTCTTCGTTTATAGGACTGGACGAAGGAACATTGGACGAGGTTCCAGCTTGGGAACCTGAAGTTTTCCTAAGTTGCTCTTGAAGAGCTTCAACAGGAAATCCAGGGACGCCGGAGATGTATTCCTCGTCCGTAGAACCTCCTTTGCTACTTTGATTACTACTATTACTAGAATCACTATAACTAGAAGAATTTTGATACTCATCTATAGCCCTATCAGTACTGTTACTAGACGAAGAAACAATGGATGAAGACATTTTGAGGAAAAAGAAAAAAAACCTAAAAGAAAGAAGAGAGTACCTGGCTCTAGACGAGGAGAGATTTCTTGACGAGGCTCTAGACGAGAATTCTCAGGAGGAAAATTTTAGAAAATGTGAAGGGTATGGGAGAGATTCCACTATTTATAGTTGACAAAGTAGGGCACTTGAAGAGACAGAGGCCAATCAGAAAAGGCCATGTGTCATGTGCCTCAAAAGAATAAAACGACGCAGAAAAGAGTCAATAGAATTGGAACACGTGGCGCGTTCAGTCACCAATATTAATGCGTTGAAAAATAAAGAGAAGGACGAAGAAAATGCATTCGTAACAAACATTTCCTTAGACGACCTACGGACCGGGGGCAACTGATGGTGTCACCAAAAATCCAACTGTTAAACTCGTCCACGTAGCCCGTCTACAGGAAAGAGGTTCCATGCATTGTAATCTCGTCCGTCCATTTATTCGGATGGACGAGCTCATCCAAGGGGTCACTCGTCCGTTCTTGATTAAGGATGGACGAATGATAAAGCTTACTCGTCCTCAAACTCGTAGGCATATTCGTCCACCCTCATTGAGGATGGACGAAGTTAGCTCGTCCTTGGTAAGGGACGGATAACCCAATTATATTGTAAACATTGGGCAATGGAATGACGTCTTCTAAACTTACCATTTCGATGCACCGGTACAAGTAAGATAACTTCTACGGAAGTTATGGAAGTTATCTCCGAATTCTCTAAACCTTGCGATGGTTGGAGAAATAACCGTTTCAGACGAACACTATATAAAGGTCATTCCGCATGGAGGTAGGGAGGGAGAAAAAAACTTCTAAAAAACAAAAGATACTCTTTTACTTCTTGGAATTTCAGGATCACTGACTTTGTCATCGGAGGGTTCTTGACCGGCCCATACCGGTCTCCTCTGACTCTTTGTTTATTTTTTCAGAGTTCACTCACCAAATCATCAGCGCCCGGAGCTTTCAGCCCACTGATATTCCAGGAATCATCAACTATTGTTTTGCATAGTTTTCTCTTTATTCTAATTTTGGATAATGACTTTCCTTTTAAAAAAAAATGTCATAAAGATTGCTTCATTGTTAGTTTTTATGTCATTTCCCTTTAAAATATAACAATGACTGCATTTAGCTATTTACAATTTCAATATTTAGTTAGTTTCTCAAGTGGACTCCACCCAAACAATACACACGCTTTTACCAAAATCTTATAAATCCCTAATCTCTAGGTGTCTTTCTTTTTATTTTTTCTAAGAATAGAAAAAGGACGTTGTTCTTATTGTTTTCAATTTTTAAATGCAATGTGCGTTGCTCAAATTGGTCTGTTTTTCTTTTCATTCTTAGCCTTCAAATTAATTTATTCAGGTCCCATCATCATCATTTTTTCACAAATTTGATCCTTTTCTAATATTTCCAAAATTTTTTTCCTCATGTGTTTTTCTTTCATTATCATCATCTCATTTTTTTTTTAAGTTGATTTTTTGTTTCCCTTTTGAATCCAAGTGCCTTATAAATTGTACCAACATTGATATGTTTCAACAAAATAATTTAGGTTGCGCTAGAGATAATAAACATTCTTAAGTCTTAACCCCCACCCAATTTGAAAAAGGGGAAAATTGTTCAGAATTTCACTATGAAAATGATAATGAATGAAATTTATTTTATGAATGGTCATCATCAAGCACAATTCTAATAGGAGATGCTAAGGCTTAAAAAAAAAATCTTTTATATGTTTATAGCAAATTGAATTTTTTTTTTAATCTTATTTGAGTTTTAAAGTATTATAAAATGTTAATTTTGACTATTTTATATAAAATATAATTACTATAATAATTATGAGTTATGACTAGCATATAAATATATAATTCGGCCCCCCCAAGTGAAAAATTCCGGCTACGCCCCTGTTTCCCTCTATACACTGCCTGTGTACTAGGTGAATATATTTGTATTACTTATTTTATGTTTTTGATAAAATGTTTTATTTACCTAAAAAATAAAAATAAAAAGAGGGTTTTGTCGAAAAAATAAAAAGAGGGTTCGGTATAGTAGTGTGTGGGTACTGGGTATTTTGTATGGGAGCAGCCAACATTGCTTAGAAACATCTCCTAGTTGAAAGACAAAACTCATAATTTGACGCTTTTTTTTTTCCTGATTGGGACAAGGTTATATCTCATGTACATAACGTAATAAATCGATTGGGATGGGTAGGAGGAAGGTAACGAAAATAATATTCGCATGGATGCACTCTCAGTTAGCAATTAATATATATTGTAATCTCCTTTGACACCCTTAAATGCTTTTAATTTAGATTTCCAAGTTCCAACCCCTTCACTTGACTCCAAATTTAGATTTCCAAGTTCCAACCCCTTCACTTGACTCCAAAGGGTAATAACTAGTGCGCACACACACACTATTGCATACAAAGTACACACAATAAATTAAACTCGTGACTTAAAGTTGCGATTTCCACTTGAAAATTGTGATTTCAACTCACAAGTTCAGTGCCAAAAAAGAAAATGCTTGTCTGACACCAAAACCCTAAGATGGCAATGGTACACTAGACACTGCAAGGATTGTCGAAATAATGTACGTCCTATCAATTCAAAAATTTCAGAGAATACTGGCAATCAGACTACTTATCAGTATAAGTTGTACTTGAAAGTAAACTGTTTTTATTCCCCTGTACAATGAAGGTCAATTAAGCTTTCAACCCAACTACTTGAAGTTGGCTGTATAGAACCATAAATCCTCTTACACCAGTTTAAAGCCTTATTGAGATTCATATTCCTAAGATCATAAGAAGTTCATAATCGATTCAATTAGTAAGTAGTATTAGGGTAATCCAATGATTGAAGCCAGACTGAACCCCAGAACAAGCAGTCTTCATGGTCCATATTACATTATTAACATTCATCACAGGCAACTGATTAAGTAATCTTTTTGTAATGAATGGTAAGAAGTGAGAACATTGAATTTTATGACAAGGTATTCCAAGCTAGCACACATGCAAGCCTCTGCCTCAAAAACCGTACCGGCCACCACATATTGTCACCTCATGCACAAGGTTCTGAAACAACCAGTAATCTTCAAGTAACAATCTCATTTCCTTTCCAGAATTTTTCCAATTCTTCTTACTGCTACCCTACCCCTCCTAAGAAAATCCAGATTAGAGATTAGCAGCCATCATTAATTTCAAAGTGCCAGCCCCCCAAATGCTCTCCTCATTATTTACAGTTATTTTCACATCTTGTAAATTAGCCCATGCAGCTTGAGAGTCTACTTTTGGCAATCATTTATACTCCTCTCAGTGTTTTCTAGATTCTCCACATAAGTACTTTTAAGTCTTTAACCAGCACTAAGACTGTCATTTCGTCTGTAAAATATTTTTAAAAGTTAACTTTGGCCAATAGGGCATGTAATCAAGACCATTCAGTAACTGCATAACCACATCATTTTTACACCCATTCTTTGTAAACAACCACTGTCGTTGCGGGCAAGCTATGTGAATTATAAACTCCCTGTCCTGCACAAAGAAAAATATGGCAGAACATACACGAAGGTACAAATTAGATAGCTTAATTTATACTGGAACACAGATTTTTACCATGTTATTCACAACAGAGTTCGTAATATCCTATTAATAATACACTGGTGATCACCTGCCATGGGCTATCTAACAGGAACACTACATGACAATTAGAAATTGTTTGAATCAACAGCTAACTTCAGCTCAAAATGAATAACACAAGCCACATGAACATCATATTGCTCCATCACTTTTTCAGATGGTCATCAGTGTAGAGATGCACCATCACAGGGAAATGGATTAAGCAACCCAATACTTTTCACATAATAGAAAAAATAAACCATTGAATCCATGTCTTGCATTATTTTATACTAGAAATTCCATTTTTCATCTTTTGTATCATAGGAAATTGGATAAGAAATTCCTGAATCATGATTTATGATTAATTTTGATAAGTTAATGATTACAATTAATAAGAGAGCTTCTCAATATCTTTCTACAAAGCCTACATACAAGAAATTCACTGACATTAACAATGTTCTTTAAATATCTTCTTATATTTTGAAATGCAGTGTAGAACACTTGTAAGAGATCCCTGGTCAGCTGTTGTGGTGCCTTTCTGATTCTTTCATCAAGAAATTCCAGGCCAGCAAAGCTGCCCCAACAGCAGGCTCTACCTGAAGGTTCAAATTGTTTTTGGTAAAGAAAATAGAAGAAAAAGAAACAGTATGTAGTAATTGTTTAGGCTGTAAACTTCCACAACAACTACAAGATAATGACACAACTATTAAAGCCGTAAGCATGTATATTATATAGATTTTACCTTCTTGTTTGTGAAAACTTATCCAGATAGGTGTAGAAAGATCTTAGCCCCAGAAGGGGATTTGGAGTGTCAATAAAAATAAAATGGTAGCTTATACTGTTTTACAGCTCTTGAAAAACATTCTAATGCATTCTCACAGGGAGAACAAAAGCATGTTGACTCATTAAAGATATCCATCACATATGTACCATGCATGTACGAGGCATGTACCACATTCTCGCAGAAGAATGCATTGCAGCACTTTAAAAAAAAAGATCAAAGAATCACATGCACCCTCTGCAGAAAGGGTGGCCACCTTTGTGTCTTTACAAGTCCACGAAGAGAGCAAGTGAGCTCTAAAGAGAAACTCAACAGAGTCTTAATGAGGGCTTATAAGCAAGTGTTTTTCTCTTATATTGAGGAGGAAGAGGTGGTTTCAGATGAAGAAATGTAATGAGCACCTAACTGATCAAATGGAAGGGAAAAAATCCAAAGCTTGGGAGGCATAAACTCAACATAGACGATTCATCTAGAGATCATCCTGGGGTTCCTATGAGCCGCGGGGGGTGGGGAATGGGGGGAAGGGAGGAAGACAGAAGGGAAGTGGGGACCCTGATTAGAGATGTATTTGACCAATGGCTCTGTGGGTCTTTTAGGCAATTGGAGTTACTACGGTTATTGCAGCCAAGCTTTGGGCTTCAAGAGATGGCCTCCAGCTAGTGTATTCAGCAACTGGAGGTAAAGCTTAGTGTACAAGTGGTAATCAAATGCATATCTGAAAAACTTTGATAAACAAATTGAGTCCCATAATCAATGACTGCAGGTCCTTACTAAAGAAGATGAGGCAAAACACCCTTGCACACATTTCACAAAGGAAATTCCTTTGCTGATGCCTCGGCCAGCATCAGCACCTCTCAAGAACAGGCTTTTGCGTTGTACAGCTTCCCCCTTAAACTGCTCTGCTGTTTCTTTTAATGTTTCTGACTCTTTTTGTAATTCTGTAATTTCCTAATTTTAATGTACTCCTCTTTTTACCAAAAACAGGGGGGGGGGGGGGGGGGGGGGGTTTAAGAAACCTGGACAAATGTTTTCCAATTTGTTATTGAGCAATAATTTCATATAAGTGGACAGGAGGAATCCTAACCTCTGGTGTAACTGGATAAGCCCCAGGGTAGTGTTTATGGATGCAATTAATAACTTCTTTTCCTATATCCCAACTCTTATTAGCTTCAAGGACACCACCAACCATCACAACAGGAAAAGAACCATTTCCATCTGCAATCAAATTTCATTTTCATCTTAAAATGGTCAGACACCAAGGAATAATTTAGCAAAATTATACATATAGGTATCATTAGATACATAACAGATCACTACTTATTTATGATGCATATATCGCTTTTTTGGGCCCTTTTGTGTCCTTGAATGTTTGTATATAAATACAGAGTGCAATTTGTATATGCATTTCAAAAATAAGAACATATCCTTTTATTTGGAGGTATAAAAATCCATAAACTGAACATATGTAATTTTATATCACATTATCACAATAATTAAAAGAGTCAGAAAAAAGCTGATACTATTTCAAGCATTCTGTATTCATTAAATGCAATCTTCATTTCTAAAATTCAAATTGCCAAATGCTAAGACCCAACGTAGAAACATTTTAATAGAAAATATAAAAGATTGTTTATTTAGTTAAAATATTTTACTAATTTTCTAGAACAAATCATAGTTAGACAAGTTGAGCACCTGCACCACACAAGGAAAGTCTTTGAACAACAGCTTTCACACTTAGAGCCAATTCCTGGACTGCATCAACAAGTATTTTATGTGCAATTTGATCACCAGATTCTGCACAAGACACTACATGTGGAACAAGTGCTGCAATGCGCGCCCAAGATGGGTCTGCATAAGTCCACCTACGTTGGATTAGAAAATATAAATCAATTTAAAACATAATATCCTAATTGATCGCAACATGTGATATTCAATGAGCTAAAAAGGGACCAGTTACTTCAAATAGCCATTGTTTTCCAAAGACAAAGCTAAACTCAACGTGACAGATTTTTCCATCCCAGGGCAACATTACTGTTCTTAGAAAAAGAAGATACTTTCACTCTACTATCCCATTCAATTACCAAAAACCACCTTTACCAGTTCAGCTACGCAAAAAAATCTAGATTCCAAGAGTTCAACTGTAAGAAGGATAATGCTTTTGAAATTTAGTAAACACACCCTGTGTATGCCTTTTCTCTGATTACCCTTTCCAAACACATCATGATCATATCAGCCAACAGTACACAGTCTCCATAGTACTTCCCAACAGTTCTGTGGAGGTCACTGTATCAGGCAATTATTACCCATACTCGTGGAATAGTACACTAAGGATTATTATACAAAATTATTTTGGGCATAATTAACAGGTGAAGGACAAGAAAATTGGTCCTGACAGGTTGACCTGACTGATGGATTCAGCCTCAGGTCATTCCGGTTGAAAAGAGAGAAAAGAAACTTGCAACCACCAAGGTTTTGAATTCACATGCAAACCTGTCTAAATAAGAGACTTGATTCAAAGAACCATCTCCCTCTCTCTCTCTCTCTCTCTCTCTCTCTCTCTCTGTAACATCAGTTCACCCCTAAACATGTGATGACACAGTAACCAAGGCAACAACACCCATAGTGAAATTCATATTGGAGGTTTCACTCTCCTTTCATTTCAGGATTGCTTGATTGGTTTAAAAAACTATTGCAATTTCACTTAGGATCTGTTTGGATAAACTTATTGTAATTGGTTTATTTTGTTTGAAAAAATAAGTGGTGTAAAAATGCAACTGTGCCTAGAAAAAATTTAGAGTTTACATGTTGTACCTATACAAATAAACAAAATAAGCTAAAACAAACAGACCCTTATTTTACTTTGACACATACATGATCCACAATTATGGGTGGCTGCATTTTGAAGATTTCATAAAAAATTTATAAGTCAGCAAACAATGTGTTACCACCAACACTTTCAATCCAAGAACACCAACTTAAAGCTGGATCAGCTTGGTTCTATATTGCATTCCACCCCATTTCAGACAAAAAAATTTGGCCAAGGTATTGTACTACCATATTGGATTGAATGAAGCCAAAACCCAGACCAAGAGCAGATTGCTAGATCTCAGATATTTAACTAGCAATCATGAGTGCATATGACAACCATCATGACAAGTTTCAAGAGAGATACCCTATCAGTTCATCCGGAGAAGAAAGGCTGAGAGCTTTCAAAATACAATCTGTAAGGGCTGTCTGTGGACCACGACCATCATGGGCCCTCACTACTGCTGTTAATGCCTGTGCAGCAATCCCATAGCCACTACAAGTTATCACATTTCATCATTCATCAAATTCATAAAAAAATAATTCATAAGTATACCAAAATGCATTCCATCAATTACAAGAACATCATATATATACCTGTGTGTGTGCACGCACACATGCGTGCTAGTCTTTCCCTTCAGTGGAATAAAATTCACAAACATAATCAATGGAAAATCTAAAACTTGTTTCCAGATGATTAAATGAAAACAGGATGATATTTCAAACTGTTTGCAAACATGAATACTTTAGTAATATGCTGACTCTTTAGATCAAATTAAACTTAAATGTCAGAAATGTCTGATAGAGATGCACATAACACCTTTTTTTATAGGTAAGAAGAATTTTGTTGAAAAAAGACTACTTCATTAAAAGGTTGAAGTACCCAAAAAATATGTACAAACAACAAAGGAAAAAGAAATTATGTACAAGCAGAAAGAGAATATAAAAACATCTTATACTAAAATATAAAAGCTAGGAGCTTATTTCAATGATGTTCAAAATAATTGCAGCTCTCCATCGACAAGTAGAAAGAAATTTTCCCAAATCTGATTTTAATTTCACTTTGCATTGCAAAACCACAATACATTTGTGTATGAGAAGCAAAATAAGAAGAAAAGATTTGTTTTTAGAAGTATTGAATTCCACAGTTACACATTTGTGTTTTCCAGCATTTTTGACATTCCAGTGCACATTAGGCATGAGATGCAAGGCCGTAAACAATCCAAGTTGAGCAAAGTATTAAAATTTTAGGGTTGTTCATTTAATTTTATTTCACACAAGTCAAGCTTGAACTCATCACCAAACTAGATTGCATATTTAAGATGGGTTCATTTTCTTGTCAACAACTTGAGTCTAAACACAAGCTACTCGATTAACATATTCTTTTCCCATACATAATCTATGCTAATAAATAATAACTAAATTGTAGTTGAAAGTATATTATTTGAGTTTTTTTTTTTTTTTTTTAAATATATTATTTGAGTTAATTAGATTGAATGGTTGTCATTTATGAACTTATAAATATTAGATTCACTAACCTTGTATTATTAAATATTTTATATAATTTATACTACGAAATGGACTATTTATATTATCAATAAATTACATATAATAATTTGATGTCTTATGAACTTATTTTACAAACTAACCCTATCAAATTTCATGTCTATATAAGTATATTTTTTATACATGTATACATATAAACATATATTACTATGGCAAATACTTATTGCACAAACACTGCCTAATATTATATATACTAAAATGGTTCATACTCACGAGCTTGTTCACAAACACATTATTATGTTTGATCTCAACATCTTTAATAGGCAAGCCTAAACGTAGATTTAAACTGGGCTCATTTGTTTTTTTGTTAGGTAATAAGACTTTAAATAAGAAAAAAATTGAACATCATGTTCACAATGGTGAACACTTTGAACAACAAAACAAATACAAAAAGATCAAGAGTTAAAGGAAATAGAAACTAAGAAATCAAATATAGCAATACAGTTTGTACACCCCCAAACACGAGCCCAAAGAAACAAAGTACGAAAAAGGAGACATTTTAGATGTTCTATTGTTCTAGCATTGTCTTCAAAAATGTTGGCATTACGTTCTTGCCAGACTAACCACATAAACATGTCAGGACCATATGCCAAATGGTTAAAAGATGCTTTCCAAACCAATTTCTCCAAATAAAGAAAAAAGAGCTAACTGACCGCAGCATTACCCACTAGATCCCAAACACTGCAAAAGCTTCACACCATAAGGCATGAGAGAACTTACAATGAAAAAGATGGTGGTCCACTAATTCCCCATCACAGCAACATAAGCAACACCTATTAGCTAGAGACTGACCTCCCTTAACAAGATTATCAATGGTGAGTATCTCATCATTAGCTGCTATCCATAAGAAGAAAGACAACCGTTTAGGCATCTTAGTACGCCAAATACACTCCCAAGGAAAAGCATCGGTGTTAGGACTAGATAATAGCTTATAAAAAGAGTGCACATCAAAAACACCAAACGTAATCAATCTCCAGAGCAACTAATCATCCCCCTCCCCCCTCGACATTGAGAAATAAATAAACTCAGAAAAGGAATAGACAGTGGCTGCCTCCCAATCCTGAGGACCATGACGGAACAATAAATTTCAGCTCCTACCTCCTTCTGAAGTAGATACAACCAAGTCTAAGACCCATGCTTCTTTAGATAAAGAGCAAGCATACATAGTAGGAAAGAGTTCCTTCAAAGGAGTAGGCCCACACCATGTGTCATGCGACTCATGCCAAAAACTAACATAGCTACCCTCCCCCACATTATACAGAATCTGGCTAAAAAACTTCTCTATTTTTATTTAATACTCCTCCACATCCCACATCCCTGAGAACCTCTTACCCCTCTAGTGCACCAGCCTCCTCTCGCCTCCCCATATTTGGCTGCTATAACCTAACACCATATTCTATTATTTTCTTTCCCAAAAAGCTGCAACCACTTCCCAAGCAAAACCTTGTTAAACAACCTAACCCTCTGGATCCCCAAACCACCACATTCAACTAGCAAGCATACCTTATCCCAAGCAACTAAAGGAATACTCAAGCAACTAAATGAATATATACACAAGCTTTTTCTCGAGTGCAATCCAAGCAGTATTTAGAGACCCAATGATATGAAATTTTCTTTTCCATGGAATGACAATGAAAACACTAATTCAGAAAGTACCTTCTTAATTTTTCAAATAAACCTCCACAAAAGAATTGAAAATCACGGAAAATTCAAGGTTTAAGCTTTTATACATTAAATTAACAGACAGCATCCATATTTTCTTCTAACATTCTATCAACAAATGACCGATAGATCTTATTTATAAAGGTGAAAACATTCCCGCCAAATAAAGAATGCCAAAACAAAGACAAATTAGTTTATCCCTTTCAAGTTCATGTTCATTTCAAATCTATAAAAAAATTTGTATAATAAACTTTCTATCAACTAAATAAAACTCAGAAATTGACAGAAGTAGTAGTGAATATAACAATTTATTCTTTACTTATAAATAAATAAAAACAATTTGCAAACACATTTTCCTTTGACCCCCAGTGTTTAAACTGTCTAGTAAAAGCATCACATCCTCATCATGTGGAAGAATCAACTAGAAGCAAACCAAGAATTTTGCACATACCTCCCCCAATCACCTAAAACAGGTCCTGCACCTGCAGAACGAGCTTCTCTACCATCTTTAGAAAAGCCATATGAAATAGTTCCTGTACCAGCAATTAAAACGCATCCATGAAGCTTTCCCATGGTCCCACTTGCCAGAGCTGCTAGTGCATCATTGTGGACATATAGCTTAACATGGCTAGGGAATATGTCCCTGAATAAATCAGTTCAGAGAATATTCAAAACCAGTTGCCAATTTATCAGGTACCAATATAAGTAAGGATAATAAAATTTACAGATTTACCCATAAAATTTGAACTTATCTACATTATTGAACTAACATAAATAAAAACTTGTCTTTGTTATCTTTTTTGAAAAAAATGTCCTATCTTATCCTAGACCAATGCTCAATATGTCCAATTTCAAAGAAAAGGGAGAGAAACAGAATGCAAATAGCCATTTAACATTTGCACCATCAAAATAAAGCTCTACATGTTTATCTCATCAAACATTCAAGTACGGGAATCAGTCTCTCCCAATTTTGGGTTAAAGCTATCTACCAACCATGTCTCCAATTGTCTACAAAAGAGGGAGCTTTGTGCATTAGATACGACCTTTTTTGTATTTATCCCTGTTGCAAGAAATAATAATATCTAATGACTAAACTTTATAAATTTCCAAAAATTAGTCAAACTTTCCTAGAAAAATTTTGAGTCCTTTTTCATTTATGATATCTCTTATTGTACGCTGTGCTGGTATTTGTGTCTGTGACCCAACTTTTCATGGTTCCCTAACCCCTTTCCCTCCTCAGATTACAATGCTCTAGAATGGTCCTCCCCCAGCCCTTCACTCTCTTTTCTCTCAAAAGAATATAGAAATGAAGGTGAAAGGGAAAGGGAAAATATAATCCATGTAAAAACCTAAGTAGTGAAGGCTTTGTCAAAATGAGTTTAAGAGGAGGTGTGATTACAAAGGAAAATAATTTCTAGGAACCCATGAGAAGTAACACTTGCACAACCTTAGGGTCAAGTCAAAATAATAAACATTAGCAAAACTATAAATTTTTATTTCTGAAGTTTGAACCCTATAAGAGGAAGGTCTGAACGCATCTACAGAAAACAAGTTGAGTTGACTGACAATTCAATTAATATTTGAGATTTTTCAGTGAAAGATAACAGTGCTCCACCTTTCAAAATGTCACAACATCTCAAGGAAACCATATGAAAGCAGCAAAGGAATGCCATACTTTGCGATACAATTTTTTTTTACCACATACCAAGGGCAAATCAACCTTTTTACTTCAAATTTATACTCCCCCCCCCCCCCCCCCCCCCTTCTTTCTCAGCCAGTTTATCATCTATGTAAAAGGGATTTATTGTTTTTGGTTTAGTATGGACAAAAAAGGAATGAAGAAGCTGAGGAAGTAGAAGGCTGAAAAGCATAGGGCATTATACTATTAAAGCACTTGCTTACTCTCTATATATATTGGATTGTACTATTATAACACATCAGCTCAAGCAAAACTTCCTGTCTATTTTAGCATAAGCAGTTAAGAACCTACTCTTTTTTCTTTCTTTCTTTCTTTCTTTCTTCTTCTTCTTCTTTTCTTTTTCTTTTTTTTTTTTTTTTTTTTTTTCTATTTTACATATTCAATTTTCAAAATACCCGTATCAAATTATCTATTTAACACTACTTTTCATTATATAATTTTTTTTCTTAATTTTTTTTAATTATTTCTTTTTCTTTACACACAACAATCATCAACCATTTTTTTTTTTCGTCCTCGGGATACATAAAGAAATATAAATAAAAAAACTAAATACAAAATAAACAGTGTCATTACACAGTTATTGTAACAACCATGTATTTTTTTTTTTTCACAACTTTGCATGACCTGATGTAGGCAAATACAAGCAATAGCTTAAACCTTGTCATTATAAAGTGAAGTTTTGAAGAAATTCTAAACATATGCAACAATAAATAATAGTATAGTAAGTCTGAAATTTACTATAAATTGTGAACAGGACAGCTCCATACCTTAACCAATGTATTATCCTATCCTGATCCGTTGGATGGTTAACACCAGAAACACCTAAACAAACCGCCCGAACAGCCGACCAATTCGAACCCGATTTCGAAAGGGCTTCAGACATAACCTTTTCCAATGTATCCTTCGAAGCACTCTCTGTTGTAATCACAATCACAATCACAATCACAATCAGAGAATATAAAAATATACAGACAATAATTAAGAAAAGAAAAAAAAATGTTAATTTCGACAACCTCCGACACTGTTGTGGTTGGAAGAACCAGCGACGGCACGTGCGAGAATCGGGAGAGGGTTTGGGAGGTTTTGGTTAGAAGAAATTAAGGGAAGCAATGGCATGCAGACGCAAACGGTGGAGGTGGTTCCACCATCGACACCCAAAACGACGTCGTCGTCGTCGCAGCCACCGCCAATTCCTCCATTTTCATGTACTTTGTCTGCGTTTAGGTGGCTATTCTTCATGGGATTCGAATCTAACAAACAAATCGTTATCCTTAATTACACAGAGAGAGAGAGAGAGAGAGAGAGAGAAATGTTTTTGACTGACTCGTTGTCTCGTTGGCCGGTAACTCAACAACAACGATCGAGAAATGAGAATCGATTTTTTTTTTTTGGTTTGGTCAGACTGTGGACTTTATTTTATTTTATTTTATTTTTGGTAGTTATTACCAAAGAGAATTATATCATCTATGATCATTTGTGTTTTTGTGTTTTCATTTTTCCTAACGCAATTTTGACCGGCATGTCAGCACAGTTGACACAATCGGTTTTTATTCTATTCATTAAAAATAAAAAAATAAATTTTCCATAAAAAAATGATAATAAATTAAAAAACTTTTAAATTATTAATTTACTTACATATATAAATTTATTGCGGTTTTGTTTGTGTGCCTTTTCTGCATTTCTGGATTATATTAGTATAATTTGACTAAAAATTAATAAAAGCGTTATTTAATGATGAAGCATTAAATAAATTTTAATCATTGCCTTTTAAAGCATTCGTTTAATCGGAATCGAGTTTGAAATCAAACCGTTACTCGAATCTGATTGCTTCTGGGAATAAACTCTTCCACTTGTTGCCGAACAAAAAAAGGGGATGGAATCATCCATACACCACATTTTTAGGTGAATGGTTAAACCTCATTCTGGTCATAGATTGATCAGCATAATAATAATTTAAACTTGAGGGCAAATTAAGGAACATCCTGAGAAATTCTAAAATTGATGCTTCTTCTCCTCTTGCTAGGAGTGCTTTTTCTCATCTAGGGTGAGACTTTCCTCTACTTTTGTGTCCATAGATTGGAAATTCTAGCCTTTTGCCCCCATTAAGCAAAATATTTAGCAATATTCCCCTGTTTCCAAACTATATAGGGGCATGCTCCTGTTTTGATACTCGATTACCTTAAAATCGAGTTTCAATGAAATACTCGATGTGCAGAAAATCGAGTTATACTCGATCAAACTAAAAAAAAAAATTGCATGGAACTCCATGCAATTTTTTAGTTTGATAGAGTTCCATGCAATTTTTTTTTTTTTTTAGTTTGATCGAGTATAACTCGATTTTCTGCAAATCGAGTATTTCATTGAAACTCGATTTTAAGATAATCGAGTATCGAAACAGGGGCATATACCTATATAATTTCAAAACAGGGGCATATTACTAATTTTTTTTTTAAATAAGGGTAAAATGCTAGAGTTCCATGCATTTTTTTTTTTTTTTTTTTTTTTAGTTTGGTCGAGTATAACTCGATTTTCTGCAAATCGAGTATTTCATTGAAACTCGATTTTAAGGTAATCGAGTATCGAAATAGGGGCATATACCTATATAGTTTCAAAATAGGGGTATATTGCTAAATTTTTTTTTAAAATAAGGGTAAAATGCTAGAATCCCCTCCGTAGATTTACTTAGTCCAACTTTAGTAAAGTGTGTGGCCATAACTTTGTCTTTGACTTTGTTACTTTCTTTTCCCTTCCTATTTGTTCTCAGAGTTTCTTTTGTCCTCAATGTTTTTTCTCTTCCCTTCTTATTGTTCTCAGAGTTTCTTTTCCCTTCCTATTTGTTCTCAGAGTTTCTTTGTCCTTAGTGTTTTTTACTGTATCTTTGTCCTTAGTCTTTGCTTCTTTCCTTGTCTATCATGGACTCGGACTGCATTGAGAGATTACAGTGCATCAATTTAACCTCCAAGGAGGGAAAGGCTATTACAGTTCGATCAGATCGCCGTGAGAAGATTCTAGAGGAGTGCATCCTCAGTCTTATTGGCCAATTCCTTACTGCAAAACCCATTAATCTTCGTGCAGCAAAGAACCTTCTAAGGTCTATTTGGAAGTTTGGTCAGGATCTAAAGATTACTGATATTGGAAATGGGCTTATTTAGTTTAAGTTTGCCATGGAGAGCCAATTATTATGGGTTGTCAACAATGGGCCATGGAGTTTTAACAATCACATTCTGCTTCTTAGACGCTGGGAGAAAAGGATGACGGCGCTTTCAGTCCAGTTTCTACAAATCCCTATATGGGTTCAGATATGGGGATTACCTTTTGATTTAATTAATGTAGAGGCGGGTACGGATATTGGTAATGGTATTGGCCATGTTGTTGACATAGATTGTAAAGCTATTTCATCTGAACAAGCCCGTTTTCTTCTAATATGATTTGAGATGCCATTAGTCAAACCTATTTGGAGAGGGGCTCCTATTATTAGTTCAGAGGGGGATAAAGTATGGGTAGCTTTTCAACATGAACGTCTTCTTGGGCTCTGTTTCAATTATGGTTTTTTCGGCCATGAAGCAAAGGTTTGTTCTATGCCCAAATTTGGTGAGGGCAATGAAAGTCCGTATGGTGATTGGCTAAGAGCAGGTTCTATTATTAGTTCAGAGGGGGATAAAGTATGGGTAGCTTTTCAACATGAACGTCTTCTTGGGCTCTGTTTCAATTATGGTTTTTTCGGCCATGAAGCAAAGGTTTGTTCTATGCCCAAATTTGGTGAGGGCAATGAAAGTCCGTATGGTGATTGGCTAAGAGCAGGTTTTCGTCGGCAGAAGGAAATAAGGGGACGAAGAACACCTAGCCCACCTAGGAAGAATATGGACGAGCCTATTCGTTGGGATAAAGATCCACCACAGTCAATTTCAAAATCTGGAATTTTACAAGGCAATTCTCTAACTGTTGCAATGGTTACTAAACCTAGGACATCTAATGGTAATTCTTCAACTACTATCACGGTTACAAATAATGTGGATAATGATCTTGCAATTATTCCGAGATTGGATGGATATGATTCTCAGCATCCATGTACTTCGGAGATGAATGAAATAAGTCCTGAAATTGTGGTTCACACTGATGCTATTGAGATAGAGCACAACTCCAAAAAAAAAAATGAAGCCAGGTGGATTAACGTACCAATTTCATACGAGGATAATTTGGTGGATCCTAAAAAATCTTCTCTGAGGCATTGGAAACGCATTCTTAGGAGTTCAAATAACAAAACCGCAAGTATAGTTACTCCTAAACTTTTAAGTTTATCAAAGCGTACATTTTCACAGTATGGTTCTCTAGATTCACACACTTACAAGAAACAATTGTTAAGTAAGGAAAGACTTAGTATATTGCATACTTATAAGTTTCCTGGATCATTGAAGACATTGGTTTAATTAGAGATAGTTTTTCTTTTATTTCTTTTCATAGTATACCTTTGCGATGTAATCGTGCTGCATTAGCTTTAGCCAGTGCTACAAAAGAGAATAAGGAAGCCATTGTTTGGTTAGAAGAATGCCCCTCTTTCCTCTTCCCCATTGTATAGAGTGATTTAATTGAATAAAGTCTACTGTCGTTCTCTCTCATTCCTAACCAAAACCAGACTAACTGCATAACTCGTAACTACTAGGTATGCATATAACACCTCTTCTTTCCCAAGCCTAGAGAGGATAGAGAGGTGTGACAAGTACCACTTAAGCTCCTTGAAGGCCACCACACACTACCGGTCCATTGAAAGTCCTTCCACTTGTGAAAAAGTTAGAAAAAAGGACGACACCTATCTGTTGATCGAGAGATAAACCCGTTTAAGGCTGCTACCATTCCCATCAACTTCTATACCTCCTTAGGATGCCGAGGAGGGTGTAAATTATTAATGGCCTTAATTTGATCGGGATTTACTTCAATTCCTTGATGCATGATCATATACCTTAGGAACTTTCCTGAGCCAACCCCGAAAGAACACTTAGATGCATTAAGCGCAACCTATGTTCTCATAACATTGAAAACACCTCCCCTAAGTCGGCCAAGTGTTCCCCAACCTATTTACTTTTTACCACCATGTCATCAATATATTCCTCCACATTTCTCCTAATTTATGACTCAAACATGTGCGTCACCATTCTCTAATAAGTGGATCCTGCATTCTTAAGGCCAAAGGGTATAGTGAAAATTGCTAGTGGGAGCTCAGAAAGTCTTCTCCTGGTCGGGTAGTGCTAAGGGGATTTGATTGTACCCCTGGAAAGCATCTAAGAAGCTTATCCGAGGATGTCCAACTGTTGCATCCACTAGCTGATCAATCCTAAGAACAGGGAAAGGATCCTTGGGACAGACTTTATTCAAATTAGTGAAGTCTATACACACCTGCCATTTTCCATTCTTCTTCTTTACTACCACAGTATTGGCCAGCCATTCAGGATAAAAGATTTCTTTAAATGCTCTAGCTTGTTTGAGCTTGTTTATTCCCACCCTTATTGCATCTGCGTGCTCTTTAAATGATCGCCAAGGAGGTTGTCTCCGTGGCACCGCACTTAAACTCACATTCAACTGGTGACAAATAAACTCAAGATTAATCCTAGGAACATCATAAGTACTCCAAGCAAAAACTTCAATATTATCTTCCAAAAACTTCGCCAACGCTGCTTTTTCCAGAGGTGGCAACTATGACCCCACTTGAAAATACTTCTCCTCGTCCTGGCCAATCAAAATCCCTTCCAATTCTTCAGACAATACCTCCTGCGACTCAGTCTCCAATCCAACTTCAGGATCCTTTAACTACTATGGGATTCATTCCTTTTCCACCACAACTTAATCCACGAGAGGCCAGGTAATGGCTGCCACCAGACATTGCCTGGCCATGGCTTAACTTCCCACTAACTCCTCTACTCTTCCCCGAGTGGGATACTTGACCTTGAGATGCAAAGTCGATGACACTGCCCCAAAGCATGCAACCACGACCTGGCCAAAATAGCTATGTAAGGGGAGTAGGCTTCTACCACGATGAAATTAACTTGCACCTCCTCATCCCCAACCTACACAGGTAACCTTACCATTCCACGGGGGATTACCAATCTCCCATTGAAGCCTACTAGTGGTGAGTCATACTTCTTCAAATCCACATGCTTGAGTTTCAACCCATGAAATAGGTCTGGGTACATAATCTTTGCTCCATTTCCTTGGTCTACCAAGACCCATTTTACATCATATCCCCCGATTTAAACAGTTACCACCAAGGCATCATCATACGGTTGGAATGTCCCTTCCTTATCTTCTTTTGAAAAACCTAAAATGGGCACAGCCACCACTTTGGCCTTTTTGCTAACCTGACTCCTATCTTCCAAGTCAGGACCCGAAACCACAGACATAACCCCCGAGCAGGTTCTAGCATCGCCCTTGGATTTAGCAAAAATGACGTTAATTGTGCCCAGGACTGGCTGAGGAGCTCCGTCCCTCTAGTACCCAGCTTCAAGCTACTAAAACTGACTAGTAGGATGGTGCAAGAACTGTCTCAACCTTCCAGCCTTCACAAGTTGACCCAGATGATCACGTAGGGTCCTACAGTCTTCAGTAGTGTGTCCTTTGTCTTGATGATAATGGCAATAAAGGCTCTAATTTCTCTTTGATGGGTCCTTACCCATTTTATTGGGCGGCCATTTGAAATATGGCTCTTTTTTTTTTCTTTTCTTTTCTTTTTATCTGATAACTAGGCTCTTTAAACAATGAGTTAACCACCTGAGCACCCGTAGATGAGGTCTGGTTGGGGAAATCTCTTCTAGGCCGGTTATTAGGGTATCTTCCTCCCCGAGGATCCCTCTTTTCAGGAAAAGCATTTGCCTTTCCCTTTCCCTAGGTCTAATCTTCCTCCATTCGTTTGTACTTATCAATGTGATCCATAAGCTGGCGAATACTATGGGCAGGCTTCATTGTTAGTGACTTTCTCAACTTATGCTCCGTCGAAAGCCTTACCTTAAAAGTTCTCATTGCCACATCCTCAAAATCCCTATCTATCTCATTGTATGTTTCCTAATATATGTCCGAATAGGTCTTGAGAGTTTCCCCTTCCCTCATTGCCATAGACAGTAGAGAGTCTAAAGGCTTAGGGACCCTATTGCAGGTCACAAATCTAGCACCGAATGCTCTTGTTACCTTCTCAAAGGATCCAATTGTCCCTTCCTCCAAAGCATCAAACCATCGCATAGCCACAGGTCCCAGGCTAGAGGGGAACACCCTGCATATAAGGGCTTCATTGCCAGAATGAGCTGTCATCTTTTGATTGAAATGACTCACATGCTCCATAGGATCAGTCCTTCCATTATAAAGGGTGAATGTTGGTTGTGAAAACCAATGGGGAAACCTGGCCTTATTGATTCTCCTAACAAAGGGTGACTTTGAGATTTGTCGAAGTACCTTTCCCATTGCGTCACTCCCCATGCCATGGTGAGATGACCCTTGCCCATGCTTAAACTTGCCCTTTTTCAATTTGTTCTGGTGTGAAGATGTTGAAAAGGACTTACTAAATGAGGTTTTAGACCTATGGCGGTATGAGCGATCGTTACTTTCCTTTGGTCCATCACTTGATGAGGGTGATGGACTCCTTCTATCACGCTTGCTTCGCCGCAATTTCTTGCGCAAATGATCTATTTGAAGCTTCAATTTTTGTGTCTCCTGCTCATGCGAAACATGGCTCTCATCCTCAAATGACTCCTCTCAGTACGCTCTGTATGGTATGACTCTACCATGACACTTGGTGTATGATGTCTACCCCTCCTTCGCTCCAGGTTAACAAACTGATTTTCCCTCTGTGAACCAATAGATTCTTCCCTATTCTATTCTAGGTTAGCCATGGCTGATCAGAACAAGCACGAAACAAGACATTGTTTCCAATAGACGGCGCTAATTGTAAGGGCTTAAAATCTGACGACCTAGGCCCACTGAGAATGGCGAATTTGGTATTACCTGACTAGGCCTAAACCAATAAATGCTTGTAAAGAAATTGGGATGAAACAAGTTAGGTTTTGCCCGAGGACACAGATAAAGAAGAAGTAAGTAAAAGTGAAAGACTTAATATATTGAGAGTTCTTTACAAACTTGCCCAAGGACAATATTCTTATGCAAATACACTGTTCTCTTCTCTTTCTCTCTCAATCACTATTCTAGCTCTAATATTTTTCTCTTGATCCCCTTTCTTTTGGAAGTTCCTTTCCTTTATATATTCTTAGGCTTCTTGCATCCTAGCCCTCCGTCCATAATCCTCCCAACCCTCATCGGGACACTTGTCCTATTAGACTTCTGGTGAAGGCGGTAGAAGGATGTGCTTAGCTATGAATCTACTGTTCAGGTCACTTCCTCATTAATGTAGCTGATAAAGCTGTTGCTAGTCATTTAGTGTGGAGGAGTAGATGAGACTTTACAAGAGATCTTCCAAAAAGATCATGTTTCCCCCCCTGAGGCATCCCTCTCTCCCCTTATACTTCCAGAAGACGTTCTGTCTCTTCCCATCTTCTTTTTAGGCAAGCTCACTCCTCAGGCTATAAATGCTCCTATGTGAGGAACGACTGAAGGCTACAATTGTGCTACTCTTCCTCAGTCCTCGAGTCCCCACAAGAACTATTAGTCGGTTTTAATAATTAAATAAATTGTCATTTTATCTATCTTTAAAAAAATAAATACAACTCAATGAAAAATGCTAAGAACAACAAACATAAAAAAATAAAATAAAAAATTTCACAAAATGTCCCTCACATTCTCACCAACTACATCCTACATAATAAATTATACAAAATATCCCTCACAAAATTTCTCTTAAATTCAACTTTTTTGGAACATGGCTCTTTAATCTCACATGAAATTCCACAAAATATGTTACATTTTGACTCATGAAAATGAAATCATGTTAGGTTTCTTGATCAAATGTTGAAGAGTCCACAAAATATTTTTATTCAACCATTTTAAAGATTGCATAAGATATGCTCAAGTACGTGAGGCATGTTAGAAAAATGGATGTTGTGAATAGGGACAGCTAGCATTTGAAATTTTTTAGGGCTCAAGTGTTTTTTGAATGTATTATCATAGACTCATAGAAATGATCTTCTAGTCTTTTCAGACGTGTCATCCAACTATTGGATTCTAAGTTTGGAATAGATACTTTTTCCCTCACACCATGACTAGAAATCATATGAAATTGAATCAACATCCCCATTTTGTACACAAAATCCAAACCTCCTCAATTTAAATTATGTTTTCACTAAATTTCAAATTTTCAAGAAATTATTTCATACATTTTGTGTCTGTAACTCTCTAAGCATTTGCACCAGTTCATGTAAAAAATTCTATCTATTTTAGCATAAAAACCTACTTTTCTTATTTTACATACTCACTTTTCAAAATACTTTACATTAGATTATCTATTTTACACTATATTTCATTAAAATATCAACTTTTTTTTAAATATTATTTCTCTTTCTTCACACACAAAATCACAATCCACTCTCTTCTTTCATCCTCGAGATACATAAAGAAAGAATAAACAACTAAGTACAAAACGAATAATGTTAGTGTAAATTTACAAGTTTGCTACAGTAATTGTGTAAATTTACACTGACATTATTCGACACAAACTGATGTAGATCATTTTTAAGCAAATTGTGTAAATTCGACACATTTTTCTATTATACATAGACTGATGTGAATCTCATGTGTATTACTGATATACAAGACATGCTTTTATGTAACAAATTACATAGTATATTGAGTGTATATGAATAATTTTGGGAATTATTTCGCTTAATCTGTTTCTATCATTCGTTGTGAATGCCAAAGTACTAGTTTCTAGACTTTTAGTTGGAAATAACTGAGGATTTGATTAAACAAATACAAAGGAGAAAGCATGTGTGGCTGGATCACGAGTCAGGAACTCGAATTAGATTGTTGTAACCAACTTTGTTCTTTAGCTACAAAATGGAAGGCTAAGTAATAATCAACAGCAAGATAAGATGTTAAAGAATTTTTTATGAGCAATGTTAGAGAGGTATATAATTTTATTTTTTCATTTTACATAATTTGTTGATGCAATAAATTATGATTGATCTAACATCATTTTTAAGCAAAATTGTTTAAATTCTATATATTTTTCTATTATACATAGATTGATGTGAATCTCATGTGTATTATTGATATATAAGACATGCTTTCATGTAAGAAATTACAGTATATTGAGTGTATAAGAATAATTTTACAAATTATTTCACGTAGATTCCATTTGGGAACAGCTTATTTAGCTAAAACTGAAAACATTTTGCTAAAAATATTGTAGATAAAACTAAAAGATAATTGAAATAGTATAGTGAGACTCATGAATAGTACCAAAAAGTGCAATATGACCTATCAATAGTAGCAAAAATTAGCTAAATAGTAAAAAAAAGAAAAGCAAAGCTTTTTCATTTTACATAATATGTTGATGCAATAAATTATGATTGATCTAACATCAATTTTCCATAGACTCATAATTAACACAATTTTAATTATACACTAATCAAATCATGAAAATTCAATAATCTAATCTAATCTAATCTCATCCTTGTAATGATTCTTTCATTGACGTAACAAAACCTTTTGCGATATGATTACGTTAATATATTACCTTAACTTTATAAGGAGAATTAGGGTTCATCCCCCTCGCAAATGTGAAGCAAACAGGCATACTCATAGGCTAGCTCATTTCACTATATTTGTAGATGATAAAATAGTGTGGTTAGAGCACTAGCATTAGGTGTGCCAAAGGCCAAATGTCAAATATTTGGCATTTGGCACATCAAATACCAAAAAACCTCTCACATTAAATGTTCTAAATGCTAAAAAGTTTGGCATGAGTGAACAGTACTGTTATGGACACAAATGCCAAAAAAAAAAAATTTATTCCTTTTCTCTTTCCTCTTACAAACTTCTCATCTCAAATTTGTCTCATGTGTCTCTCTCACTCAACCTCTCATTCTCTTCCTCTCTCACTCACACTCTCAGATCTATCCCATGCACCACACCTCCACCCATCACGCCGGCAATCTTATAGGGTCGGCCACCTTGTTGCGCCTCCACCTCGCCCTGCCGCCCATCTACCAAGCCTCCATCTCGCCAAGCAACACCCATGCCGCTAGATCTCTCTTTGTCTTCGCCAGCTCAAGGTAAGTCTTCTCTGTCTTTCTTGTGTTCAAGTTAAATAATAAACAATTTAAATAGGATATTACAATTAATGGTGGTGCTATTTGTAGATGGTACTCATCTTTGTTGGTTTCTCAGAGAACTAGAATTTGCCTATATAAGCACAGGTTGTTGAATTGTCCCTGTTGGGCTGCTAGGGTGCTTGGAATTGGAGCTAAAAATTTGTTTGATGATAGTTCTTTGAAGGGCAGTGAAAATGTGTGGTGGTTATGGCAGTGTCTGTTGGTTGGTGGCCGCTGGTTGTGGCAGTGGGTGATGATTGTTGCTTGTGTTTTGTATTATATATGTAGTGTATATTATTTTAATGTGTAGTATATATTATTTTGATGTATTGAATTGAAGAATTGAACATGTGATGTAGGTTATACTGTAAAATGGTGTGTTAAATTAATAAAGTATGCTTTTTGATGTGTTAAAATGGCATAGTTTTGCAACAGCTAATGTTAATGCTCTTAGAGGAAGCTCCAGACAAAAATCTTAACAATATCCACATTCCCGAATCCTCCAAAACCCCATCTCCTAGAACACCTTATGTTACTAGGTGGTTGAGCCAACAAGATTCAAACTTTGTAACTATATAGATACACCAGCTCATTACAATGAAAATCTTGAAGACAGACGCTTTCAAGAAAAAGTTTTAAGGTGGATAGTGTTTGATTCATTTTATGTTATGTTTTCGAATTAATTTTTTTTTTTTTTTCTAATGGTAAAGCTAGAGGTGGGTTATAGCTGTTTAAGAGCATTCACGTCAAACATGTCAAAAAAATATAGCATTTAGCATATCAAAACACTACTTTATCAATTCTAACACTCCACTTTATAATACACCCAACATTAAAGATTTTTTTTTTCTTTTTACCACTTCATTAAAATATTATTTATTTATTATAATTTTTATTCTCCATGCAACATATCTTTCTCTCTCTTTCTTTGTGTGTGTCTCTCTTCTCCAAGCAAAAATAACCAACCCACCCCTTAAGGCCATCACCAGACACCACCCACTCAATGTCAACACCCTCACAACCCACAACCAACCATCAAATCAATCAACCCTCACCCACCAGAGAAAGATTTCACTAGAGAGAGATCAAGAAACGGAGGCAAGTGTAGAAGCAATCCATGGTCTCAACACCCAACAACCCACGACCTCAACACACGACACAACCCATGGCCTCAAGCCACGGCATAACCCACAACAAACCACAACAACCAACCACCGAATCAATCAACCCACACACACAACCCAAAGCCACTCCAATCAACTCACACCTAGACCAAGCAAAACCACCTAAGGCTGCCAAAAGCCACCCACAACCTAGACCCGATCAAGTGGTAAAATGCCAACTTTTGAACCTTGGGTAGGCAACTTAAAATTGGGCCTAACCATAGGTGGGTAATCTATAATTAACCCAAATTAAAAAGTGCATGTGTTCATGCATATTCGAAGTGGATCTTGGTTTTATTTTCCACTCCCACTACAAAAAACTGGTTTTACAACTGTGTTTTTTTCCTAGCGGTTTTGAAAACTGCCACTATAGGAGACCTAAAACAATGCTTTTAGAAACTGCCACAATAGGTTGACCTATTAAGGTAGTTTAAGGCCGGCTCTTTTTAAACCACTGCTATAGATACCCTACTACGGCACTTTAAGAAACTGCCACAATAGGTTAAGCTATTATGACGTTTTAAAATCACTACTATAGGTTTGAAATTAAATTAGTATTTTAAATTTTTTTTTTAAATGACCTATTACGATGGTTTTAAAACTGCCGCTATAGATTTGCTCATATTGAAGATCTATTACCACGGTTTAGAGCTTTGATATTGGCAATACATGTCTTTCTTATACTCTTATCCCCTTCGTTTTCCATTGCATTTCTATGAATTTGTTTATTTACAAGTTGGATTTAAAAATAAAAATAAAACCTATTTATACTTTTATCCCCTTTTATTATGTTTTCCTCTTCTTATAACTTTTTTTTTTTTTACAAGTTAAATTTAAAAAAATATATATTTTGTTGCTGAAATTTTGGTTACAGCATAAAAAGTCTCTCTCTCTTTTTTTTTTCTTTTTTTTTTTTTTTTTTCATTTTTTTGTATAACATGTTACAACGAAAAAATGACATATGTGATGAAATTAAAAAATATGTTTAAAATACAAGTTTGTGTTAAAAGTTTTTTGTTAAATTACTCTTATGAATATGTGGCCTCGCACACTCGTATTTTAATCATATTTTTTAACATGATCTAATGCTACACATTTGGTTAATCACCGACAAAGGTAGCGATGCTTATCATTGTGTAATTCACTAAAAAATTATGAACTCAATCCCAAAAAGAAGAGTAATGAGAAAGCTGTTGGTATCAGTCATTAAGGTAAGCATTACAAAGGGCTTTTGTTGAAAAAAAAAAGTTATACTATTCTTGAAATTTACTGAAATTGATTAAAGATGATCCCAAAAAATTAACAAAATGAGAAAATTTAAATAAATTATTATGTGCAATTTTTTAATTATATCAGGTGAGAACTTGATTAATGTTAAAGATGATTGAATTTCTTCTTCTTTTTTAATTGAACATATCTATTATTAGTAGTATTTATTATTTTATTTTAAAGGTTGTCTTTAATTGCTAGGTTGGCTCCACTAATACAATTTAGGTAATTAAGTTTCTTAAAGGACTTAGGTTGACCACACACCAAACACCATTATTAGAAGAGTCATTCTTATATCAAACTCAAGGCTAATAGACAATATTTAGACTCACTCCTACCTTACACTTTTGCATGGGCCACAGCTCACGAGGGTGAAGATCTTCAAGGAGGAATATGTTTTACTCTTATCCCCTTTGTTTTCCTTTACATTTCTTTGAACTTGTTTATTTGCGAGTTGGACTTAAAAAAAAAAAAAAAAAAAGAATTATACTTATATCACCTTTTATTATGTTTTCCTTTACATGTTAGATTTCTTTTTTTAAAAATGTTGCTAAAATTATGTTTATAACCTAAAAGGTCTCAATTATCTCTTTTATATGTATATAATAGTACAAAAAAAATGCACACATCGGATGAATTAAAAAAATATGTTTAAAATAAATGTGTATGTTTACAAATATATTTATGTTAAACAAATTTTGACAAATAATTGAATGCAAATTGATACAAAAGATTGTGTCTTAATTTATTGAGAGCCACAGCATTTTTGTTTACGTTCACAAATATTAAAGTTATCTTCTCAAATCAATCTCATAGTGTCAGTTTTTTGTCTTAATAGTTAATACTATTAAAATTATGCTATAATATATGTACAACATTTTACAAAACTATATTTCATAAAAAACAACATTATTTATGCATCGCACAAGCTACTTACTAGTTTATTTTCAAGAAAGAACCTTCCATCTCCCATCTAATTGGTAATTAATCGATCAACAAAATAATAATAATAAAACAACATGCAATTAAATATAGATTCATATTTAGTGGGAATAGGACTCTGTGTGAGCACACTTTGCTTGCCCCTCCTTATCTTCAAGATGTCGCCCACCATTATATTCATGCCGCTTGTATTGGCTTCCCTTACTAAGCTCGGCAGTGGTATCAACCATTATAAATTTAGTAATATTGCCTATATACTCTTTTACTCTCTCCTCTTTTTTTTTTCTTTTTTTTTTTTTTTCTTTTTTCATTATTTTTAATTTAATTTAGTAAAAAGAATTTAATCCCATGAATGGTTTCTTTAGACCAACTGGAGGAAGATCATGCTTAGCATTATATGGCCGTTAATACCACGTTTGATGTTGCTGTTGTTCAGCTTCACACGAGAGGTCAGATATGAGCTTTCTTTTAATTAAATGGTTTATAATGTATAGTTTTTGTTCTAAGCGGTAATAATAAAATTATAAAAGTATGTTAGATTATAAAATGTGTTTATATTGTATCTTTGTATATTAAAATTTTAAACTTGTACATAAACATAAACTTATTTCTTCAAGCATATGGAGGAAATAAATAATTCTTTACATTTATCCCATCTATGTGTATTTCTGGAATTATGAAAGCTGCTACTTATAGTTATATAGTTATACGTTGAAAAACATTTTATAATATTTGTGTCAATTTTTAAGAAAGGTAGCCAATGATTTCTCATTTTGTTGAGACATTTTTTCTAATAAAGGGATGTATTATGAATTGAGGTATATTTGATGTGATTAGGGATAGTGTATAAATTCTTAGCCTGGTAAGTTTTTCCCTTTTAAAATTTAACATTCTATTTTAGTGTTTTTTTTTTTCTTGCGTTTATTTTCCTTTTATCCCCCTTTTTTATTTTTAAATTAGGATTACTTTTTATTGAAGTCATAGTGAAGTATGTGTAAAGAAAATAGTCACAGTGAATTAAAAATTGGGTTTTTGCCTCAGGGTACAATCGCATCTTAAAGCAATGCTTACTACTTCCTCACAAAAAAAAAAGGGGGAAGAAGAAGAAGGAGAAGCAATGCTTACTCTACTTTAATCTATACTTAAATAGTTACCTACCCAAAAACAAAACTCTGATTTATACTTACTTTCTTTCAAGAAATATGCTCATATGTGGTGTGGATCTATGGTATGTTTTCCGCTTTCTTCTAATTTGCCATGATTTATGCTATGTTTCCTATAATTAGGTAATCCACTCTCTCGAATGAATAACATCATCTGAATTTATTTGTCTTATTCAAATGTTGCATGCTTAAGAAGGAAGCATGTCTTACCAGGAGACTTCTTTTTAGAAAATGGCTAGGTAGTTCAAGTGGAGGCTAATCAATTAGATTATGTGGATTTTGCCACTAAACACTTTTATAAGCTCATACCTTAACTCCGAACCTAAAGTATGATTGAATTGGACATTTGCATATGGTCAAAAAAGTAATTATCGGACTTAGACCAAATGAAAAATCTCATCCCCACTTTGACCAAAAGTTAGCTGTTTCTTTTTCTTTTCTTTTTTTCTTAGATCATGGCATTGAATTTTTCATTTCTGAAGCAGTCTATGTGTGTTGCTTTCATGAAGCTTTTTATCATGGTCTTGGCGGCAACAAATCTATCCATATATATAAATCTAAAAGCTGGAGAATCTACAATTAATTCTGCTTCTCTCAAGATGCCACATCAGATCCACACATTTTTTCTTTTTCTTTTTCTATTTTTTTATCCTTTCCTTTAGCAATCAATGTTTTACTCTTCTTTCAACTTGCCATTTCCTATCACCTTCCGTTAACCAAAAAAAAAAAAATATCCCCATTCACTTCAAACTTTTTCAATTCAATCTCTTCTCCCTCAATTAATTTTTCCCATTTACTCCACCAAACCGTACTCTCATTTATTTTCCTTACAATTAAAACTAATTGATCATTAATTAAGCTCTTCCTCAAATATGTGTCTCTTGATTAGTGGAGATTCTTCCTATTCTTGACTAAGAGGTTTTCAAAATGTTTAATTGTTGCCTATTGGAAATAAAACACCCATTGATTTATTTTTTCTATATATATTTGCAATCTCTCCCCCTTCATAGATAAAGAGCCTAATTCCCTAACCTATGCCAATGCAAAATCAAATCCTGGGTTCTTTTTCCCCCCAAATTTGGGAAAATATGGAATTTGTGTTTGTGACCCAACTTTTCATGGTTCCCTAACCCCTTTCCCTCTTTCTCAGATTACAATGCTCTAGAATGGTCTTCCCCCTACCCCTTCACTCTCTTTTCTCTCAAAAGAAGATAGAAATGAAGGTGAAAGGGAAAGGGAAAATATAATCCATGTAAAAACCTAAGCAGTGAAGGCTTTCTCCAAATGAGTTTAAGAGGAGGTGTGATTGCAAAGGAAAATCATTTCTAAGAACCCAAGAGAAGTAACACTTGCACAACCTTAGGGTCAAGTCAAAATAATAAACAATAGCAAAACTATAAATTTTTATTTCTAAAGTTTGAACCCTATAAGAGGAAGGTCTGGACGCATCTACAGAAAACAAGTTGAGTTGACTGACAATTCAATTAATATTTGAGATTTTTCTGTGAAAGATAATAGTGCTCCACCTTTCAAAATGTCACAACATCTCAAGGAAACCATATGAGAGCAACAAAGGAATGCCAAAGCTGTATTCCCCCACTTTGCGTTACAAATTTTTTTTTTTTACCACATACCAAGGACAAATCAACCTTTTAACATCAAATTTATACTCCCCCCCCCCCCCCCCCCCCCCTTCTCTCTCTCTCTCTCTCTTGTTTTTGGTTTAGTACGGACAAAAAAGGAATGAAGAAGCTGAGGAAGTAGAAGGCTGAAAAGTGAAATGCATAGGGTATTATCCTATAAAGCATTGTACTATTATAACACATCAGCTCAAGCAAAACTTCCTGTTTATTTTAGCATATTCAGTTAACACATCAGCTATTCTTCATGGGA
This sequence comes from Quercus gilva, assembly GCA_023621385.1. Lineage (NCBI taxonomy): Eukaryota > Viridiplantae > Streptophyta > Magnoliopsida > Fagales > Fagaceae > Quercus > Quercus gilva. The sequence goes on along the minus strand of CM042477.1, from coordinate 72,263,756 downwards.
TTCATCAAATCTAACAAACAAATCGTTATCCTTAATTACACAGAGAGAGGAGAGAGAAATGTTGTTGACTGACTCGTTGTCTCGTTGGTCTAACTCAAAACGATCAAAAATGAGAATCGATGTTTTTTGGTTTGTTCAGACTGTGGACCTTTTTCTTCTTTTTTTTATTTTTATTTTTATTTTTTTGGTAGTTATTACCAAAGAGAATTATCATTTATGATCATTTGTGTTTTTTTCTTTTTAAGCCAATTTTGACCGGCCTGTCAGCAGAGTTGACACGATCGGTTTTTATTCTATTCATTAAAAATAAAAAATAAAATTTTTATAAAAAAATTAATTAAAATAAATTTAAAAAAAAAAACATTTATTCTCATTTTTAGTAAGTCTGGTCACTAATGCCTAAAAAAAAATAAAATACACATGTTAATTCTCAAACTGCCATTCCAATCTGATTGCTTCTGGGAATAAACTCTCCCACTTGTTGCCGAACAAAAAATGAGATGGAACCATCCATACATTAGATTTTTGGGTGAATGGTTAAACCTCATTCTGATCATAGATCGATCCAGCATAATAATTTAAACTTGAGGAAAAATTAACCAAAATTTTTATTTTAAAAAATCTGTAATTTTTATTCATTTATCATTGTGTTCTGCTTCATGCCTACAAAGGGGCTAATTGATCAACGGACTTATGAATAAATGTGAAAAGGAATCAATCATCATACGTACTAGAATATTGGCAACACCAACCTTTTACAATAAAATATACATATATATATATATATATATATATATATATATGTATATATGTAAATGATAAAAAGGGACATGGTATTATAGTAGTAGAATGTGCTCCTCAAATAGAGCTATTAGTGGGTTTTAATTACTAAATAATTTCTCATTTAATATTTCTTTAAAGAAATACCATTCAATGAAGAATGTAGAAAACAACAAACATAAAAAATTCACAAAATGTCCCCCCACACAACCTCGCCAACTACGGCATATTTTGGCATTTAGCATTTAGTTAGTTGTAAAGTTTGAAAATCTATTTAGCAAACTAGCATATCAAGGTTTTGAAACTTGAGTTTAATGTGGAACTCAAGTCTCTAACACTCAAGTTGCAATTGTTCCTGCGTTCTTCAGACTTTCTAACTTCTTCTTCGGATCTTCTTCAAGTCCCTGTTCCCGATCTTCTTTTTCTTCTTCTCCTTCAAATCTACTCAAGTCTCACAAACTCGAAATGCTAGTTTACAATCAAAAACATGCTTACAAACGAATAATGATTCAAAAATCATGTTAAATGTCAAATTTCTTCCCAAGAAATTACACGAAATGTCCCTTGTGAAATTTATCTCCTTTGTTTCAATGGAAAACATTGTATAAAAATAGTTTCCTATATATTTCAGTTTTGGTAACATTAGATAAAATGAGTTAAAAGAAAACAATCTTTGGTCAACAAAAAAAGAATGGCTTATTTTTATAGATTGTTTTCTACTATGCTTTGTTTGTTTCAATGATGATATTTTCTAGAAAATTAGTCATTTTCCAAAAAGCATCTTTTATAAAACTATCTCATTTTCCTATATTTGGTAGCAACTGTAAATGAGTTAAAAAAAAAAAAAAATCTTCTAACTTCCCTTATTTACCTTGTGGTGAGATAGAGTTATTTTCCAAAAAAATCTAGTAGAAAATAATCTTTAAAAATAAGTCATACTTTTTACGTTGACCAAAAATAGTTTTCCTTTAATTCTTTTTTTTTTTTTTATGCTACTAAACATTGTTGAGAAATTTAGACCCCGATTGATATAATTAACAAGTTTTAAACCCAAGTTGTTAATTAGATTTATTATGAATAAACTTTGTTAAAACAAACTAATGTCAATATCATGCACAGCGAAAAAGTAAATAAGACAAGATATGATGATCTAGAAAAATCAATGAAACAAACTAGTTTCATAGTAAAAACCCTAGGGGAGAGGGGGGAAACCTTCTCGAAAAACAATTCACTATAATAAAGAGAAGTTTTAGATCTAGTACAAATTTTGTCCCTAGACTCTATAATCCCCGTAGATGAACTTACCGTAAAAACCTTCTACCGCTTCAGAACCTCTGAACTCTTCAATATATGAACGCCACCCTTTTGATGCATCAATCTCAATACGTGACTAACCAATAATGCATAGTTCCCAGTACGTGACTAACTCACCAACTTGAAAAAGAGTGTTGGATGCGAAGTTTTTTACTTCATCAACAATAAAGATTAATAAGCACTTGGTTACAAAACCCTAAGGCGCAAAGACGCAGTAGCTTCTTTTAGAAAGAATAAGTATTTGGTCACTTTTTTGCATATTTTCTCCTTGTATTCTCTTATATGACAGCCTTTAAAATAAGCCTTATATATGTTTAGGGTTATGAGGAAATAAATCCTACACATACATGTCAACATGGGCCGAAAATCAGATCAGGAAATTCTAATTTCGTAATTCTCGATAGATACAGATGTCAAAAGTTGTTGAGACATTGATAGGTAGTATCTGTCAAGAGTTGTCGAGACTCATTAATCCTCGATAGATGTTATTTGTCGAGAGCTGTTGGTAATCTGTCCAGCTTTAATGAACAGCCTTTTTTCACTTGTTTCTTGGTCTAATCTTCATGGCTTTAATACTTGACTTGAACAACATGTTTCTTGAAGTATTAAACATATTCTAGATCCACCCAATTACAAGTAAAGTGTGTTTTATCAAAAGATTAGCCAATTCTAAATGACATATGTTCTTAACATGATTAACATATGTCCTAACAAACATTGAAAGCATAGAAAACTATCTTTACACAAGGCTTACCAAAGATACTTTTTATTGCCTTTTTTTTTTTTTTTTGAAAAGCAATTCCATCTAATAACAAGCTAAATATGGAATTTTTTTTTTAGAGAGTTTCAACTTATGGTGTCCGCTCCAGATAATAGCTCTTTATTATCAAACTAAGACACTAATCAATTTTTGATATAGGCGCGGATTGAACCATCTGCTTATTTTGCTGAAATTGAAAACATTTTACTAAAAGTACTGTAGATAAAGGTAAAAGTTAGCTGAAATAGTATAATGGAACCCATGAATAATAGCAAAAATAAGTTGAATAGTAAAATAAGTTGGCAAAAATAATCTTTGTCAAACGAACACTAGATTTGACAAAAAATTAGACTATTTTTAGTCAATTCTACTCTACTCCCCCTTCTTTCCCCCTTCATCCAAACGGGCCATTAAGGTTGCTACCAAACATAGAAAAATAAGATAATTTTATAGAAAATACTTTTTGGAAAATAACTCATTTTCTAAAAAATATTATTGTCGAAACAAACAGATATGCTCCTCAAATAGAACTATTAGTGGGTTTTAATTACTAAATAAATTCCATTTTATCTTTCTATGAAAAAGAAAATACAATTCAAGAAGAATGCAGAGATCACAACAAACATAAAAAGTTCACAAAATGTCTCCTATAACCTCACCAACTACATCTACATAAGAAATTACACCAAATGTCCTTTACGAAGTTTCTCTTAATTTACTAGAATGTGCTCCTTAAATAGAACTATTAGTGGGTTTTAATTATTAAATAAATTGTCACTTTATCTATCTTTAAAAAAATAAATACAACTCAATGAAAAATTCAGAGAACAGTAACCATAAAAAAAAAAAAAAAAAACAAAAACAAAAAAAATTCACAAAATGTCCCTCACATCCTCACCAACTACATCCTACATAATAAATTACACAAAATTTCTCTAAAATTCAACAAAATTTTTGGAACATGGCTCTTCAATCTCACATGAAATTCCACAAAATACATTACATTTTGACTCATTAAAATGAAATCATGATAGGTTTCTTGATCAAATGTTGAAGAGTCCACAAAATATTTTTATTCAACCATTTGAAAGATTGCGGAAGATATGCTCAAGTACGTGAGGCATGTTAGAAAAATAGATGTTGTGGTATTTGAAATTTTTTGAGCAAAAGTATAGGAAACATGATTGGATAGGGACAACATTTGAAATTTTTTTGGGCAAGAGTGTTTTTGAATGTATTGTCATAGACTTTTTTTTTTTTTTTTTTAAATACAAGATAGAAATTCTACTCTATCCTAATCTAAGAATATATGTGTGTGAACCTCCCTCCTAGATATTTAAACCCCAACTCTTGCTCCCAACCCATCACAAGTATTTATACTTGTAAAGTGACCATCACACCAAGAGTGTGCGGTAGTTATTTTAATGAACTTCTAGTTATGATCTTCCAATCTTGTCACACGCGTCATCCAACTATTGGATTCTAATTTTGGTATAGATACTTTCTCCCTCACACCATGACAAGAAATCATATGAAATTGAATCACCATCCCATTTTGTACCCGGAATCCAAACATCCTCAATTTAAATTATGTTTTCACTAAATTTCTAATTTTCAAGAAATTATTTCATTCATTTTGTGTACTATAACTCTCTAAGCATTCGCATCAGTTCATGTAAAAATTTATATCTATTTTAGCATAAACAATTTCATACATTTTGTGTACTATAACTCTTTAAGCATTCACATCAGTTCATGTAAAAAATTTATATCTATTTTAGCATAAAAACCTACTTTTTAATTTTATATACTCACTTTTCAAAACGTCACACGTCAGATTTTATATTTTACAAAACATTTCATTAAATATCAATTTTTTTTTAATTATTTCTCTTTCTTTGCACACAACAACTACAATCTATTCTCTTATTTCATTCTCGAGATATGTAAAGAAAAAAAAAAAAAAAAAAAAACTAAATACAAAATGAATAGTGTCAGTGTAAATTTACACGGTTACTGTAGCAAACTTGTAAATTTACACAATTATATACAGACTAATGTGGATCATTTTTAAGCAAAATTGTATAAATAATACACATTTTTATATTATAAATAGACTGATGTGTTATGTAAGAAATTACATTGTTATTGAGTGTATATGAATAATTTTGTGAATTATATCACTTAGACTGTTTCTATCGTTTGTTGTGAATGCCAAACTACAAGTTTCTAGACTTTTAGTTGGAAATAATTGAGGTGGTTTTTGATTAATCAAACACAAAGGGGAAAGCGTGTGTGGCTGGATCACGAGTCAAGAACTCAGATTAGATTGTTCTAACCAACTTTGTTCTTTTAGCTACAAAATGGAGGGCTAAGTAATAATCAATAGCTAGATATGATGTTAAAGAATTTTTTATGAGCAATGTTATATAGGTATAAAATGTTATTTTTTCTTTTTACATAATTTGTTGATGCAATAAATTATGATTGATCTAACATCAATTTTCCATAGACTCATCATTGACACAATTGTTATTATACACTAATCAAAATCACGGTAATTTGTGGGTTTTAATTAACTTAACTGATAAAGTCTCTGATGATTGAATAAGTTTAGGGTTCAATCCCTGCCTATACCAAAAACTAATTGGTATCATAGTCTGATGATAAAAGAGTTATTATCAAGAGCGGATGCCATAAGTTGAAACTCTAAAAAAAAAAAATCACGGCAATTCAGTGATCTAATCTAATATAATCCTCAGTAATGATTCTTTCAATAATGTAACAAAACCTTTTGGGATATGATTCCATTAATATCAAGGGTAGAGCTAGGAATTTTTGTTTGAGGGGGCCAAGTTGCGACACTTATATATTTATCAAGACAACCCCCCCCCCCCCCACACACACACACATATATATATACACACATGCTTTTTAATTATATATACACATATATATACACACACCCAAAAAAAAAAAACTTAGTATTTTCAATCAAAATTATGTTTGATGGTGACCTTTCATAAAATAAAATTCATTTTTATCATTTTCATAGTGAAATTCTTAAAAAGTTTCATTTTCAATACAAATTATCAAATTTAAAATAAAAAAAAAATCATTCAATTGAACTAATGAAATTTTCAAAAACATGAATGATTCAAAACTTAGAGGCATAAGTTAAGCTCCGAACATATTTGAAACTATCTTGCTTTAACCCATTATGTGGCAACTAAAAAGATATTTCATATGTAGTTTAAGTGATAAGATTTTTTTTAATGAGTCAATAACTTGTAAAATGCCACACAACGAGTTGAAAAAGATAGATTCAAACATGTTTGGTGCCAAACTTTATCAAATATTTAACAGATATAAGAGCGCAATTTACAATAAAAAATAGAATTGCGAAAAATATAGTTATATCTCTATAACTATTAGACCAATTATTTTTTTTTAAGAGCATCATTGGACTAATTCAAATATTTTGGGGGAGAGGGGGGCAACTTTAATTTTTGTAGACTAAATTTTGAAAACGTTAAAATAAATAAATATATATATATATATTAAAAAAATCAAATTTTGACATAGCTTCACCCCTGATTAATATATTACTTTAACTTTATAATAAGAATTAGGGTTTATCCCCCTCCCAAATGTGAAGCAAACAGGCATGCTTATAGGCTAGCTCATTTCGCTATATTTGTAGATGATGAAATAGTGTGGTTATAGGCTTACAGCACTAGCGTTAGGTATGTCAAATGCCATTTGGCACACTAAGAGCAAAAACCATTGTCATTAGGTGTTGTAAATGTCAAAATATTTGGCATGAGTGAACAGTACACTCTCAAATATGAAAGCGTACGGACAGAAATGTTATAAGCATTTAATATTTTTTTATTCTCTTTTCTCTCTCCTCTCTCATCACTTTATTCTTTTATCTTCTCTCTCATTCTTCCTCAGACATCAAACCTCTCCTCTTTTCTTCTTTCACTCTTTTTTCATCTCACTCTCGTTGCTTTTCTCTCTTCCTCTCAGCCTCGCCGCATCACCTCCTCGACCTGATGTTGATCTCTGTTGCAGTGGCTTTTTTTTTTTTTTTTTTTTTTTTTTTTTTTTTTTTTGCAGTGATTTGATACTCGGTTTGGCAGTGGGTGGGTTGAGATGGTGATGGGCAGATTAGTGGTGGTGGGTGGGTTGACCTATGGGTGGGTGGGTTGGCTGGTGATGGGCGAATTGGTGGTGGGCGAATCGGTGGTGGTGCCGATCTCTATTTTGATTTGTTTTTGTTTTTGTTTTTATATTTTGGTTGTTGTGATGGGTTGATGTTGGTGGGTGGCGGCGGTTGTGGGTTGATTTTGGTGGTTGTGGTTTTTTTTTTTTTTTTTTTTTTTTTTTGGGATTGTGGTCGCAACAATTTTTCTGGTTGTGGTTTTTTTTTTATAAGGTGGTGTTGGTGGTTGTGGGTTTGTGCCGGTGGTGGCTGTCGGTGTAGTTGCGACAGTGGTTGTTGGTGGTCGTTGTAGCGGCAGTGGAAGTTGTGCCGTTGTTGTTGTTGTTGTTGTTGTTGTTGTTGTTGATGATGATGATGATGGTGAGGAATTTAATATATTATTTTAATGTATTGTAAATATTATTTTAATGTATAGAATTGAAGAATAAAACATCTGATAAATGGAATATTGTAAAATGATGTGGTAAAATAATAAAGAATGTTTTTGGTGTGTCAAAATTGCATTTTTTATAGAAAGAGCTGATGGTAATGCTCTAAACACCAAAAATCCTCTGAAAAATGTTGCTCAAAATTGGTTACCAAACGGGCCCTAAAATATTTGACATGAACAATCTCATTCCAAATTTGGAACAGTATGGATACAAATGCTTAAAAAAAAAATTAATAAAAAAAAGCCCTTTTTTCCTTCCTCCCACACACTTTTCATCTCAAATTTGTCTCGTGCGTCTCTTTCACTTAACCTCTCATTCTCTTCCTCTTTCACTCACTCTCTCAGATCTGTCCTGTGCACCACGCCTCCACCCATCTCACCAGCAATCTTGCGAATTCAGCTACCTACCAAGCCTCCATCTCGCCAAGCGACACCCACGCCACTAGATCTCTCTCTAACTTCACCAGCTCAAGATAAGTTCTCTCTTTCTCTTTTGTGTTCAAGTTAAATAATAAACAATTTAAATAGGATATTACAATTAATGGTGGTGCTGTTTGTAGCTGGTACCCATCTTTGGTGGCTTCTTAGAGAACTGGAATTTGCCTATACAAGCACAGGTTGTTGAATCGTACCTGTTGGGCAGCAGGGGAGCTTGGAATTGGAACTAAAAATCTGCTTGATGATAGTTCTTTGAAGGAGAGTGAAAATGTGTGGTGGTTGTGGTGGTTGTGGCGGTGGCCACTAGTTATGGTTGTGGTTGGTGGCCACTGCTTATGTTTTTTTTTTGGGTAAAAAAAAATGAGAGCTTTTATGGTTATATTACACCTCCGGGCAGGGCGTCAATTTGGGATAAGCTCAGGCCGTTCTAGTCAGATTGTGTGAGGGGGCCAACTCTCACTAAAGATGCCCACTAACAAACTCCTGCGAGCAGCGGGAAACCCAGTCAAATACACTGCTTATGTTTTGTATTTGACTGGTTTTTAGTTAAATGTTATTTGAATGTGTATTATGTACTATGTTAATATATTGAAATGAATAATAGAACATGTGATGAATGGTGTATTGTAAAATGATGTACTACATAATAAAGTAAGTTTTTTAATGTATTAAAATGTCATAATTTTGCAATAACTGATGATGATGCTCTTAGAGGAAGCTTCGAACAAAAATCATAATAGCGTACACAATCCTAAATCCTCCAAAACCCCAACTCCCAAAACACCTTATGTTACTAAGTGTGCGTTTGGAAAGCACATTTTCGTGAGTTTCTAGCATCTGTGTTTTTGGCTAGGTCCTACGACACTGTTCGCAACTCAGCCAAAAACACAAAAACGCACATACCAATGCATTTTTGGATCCCACAGTACTATTTACATATTTAAAAATTATTTTACTATAATGTTTTCAGCAATAAGTTTTCAGCGAATAAGCAGTATCCAAACACACCCTAAGTGGTTGAGCCAACAAGATTCAAACTTTGTAATATAGATACACCAGCTCACACAATGTTCTTCCACCCCCCCCCCCCCCCCCCCCCCAAGAAAAAAAAAAAAAAAGCTTACACAATGAAGATCTTGAAGGAGGAGATTATCAAAAATAAAAGATCTTGAAGGAGGAAGCTTCCCAAGAAAAGGTTTTGAGGTGGATGGTGTTTGATTCAATTTATGTTATGTTTTCAAATTAAAAGGTGTTTTTCTAATGTTAAAGCTAAAGGTGGGTTATAGTTGTTTAATAGAGCCAACCTTTTTTTTTTTTGAGAATGTTTAATAGAGCTAACCTCAAATGGTAAAATGTCAACATTTGAACATCAAGTAGAGAACTTAAGAATGGGCTTAACCACAAGTTGATAATCTATAATTAACCAAATTCAAAAGTGCATGTGTTCGTGCATATTAGAAGTAGATCTTGGTTTTGTTTTCCACTGCATATGATGTATATGAGATTTACATGTTTTTCCAACATCTAGTTCCCATACCTTAATCAAATGGCTACTCCCAACCTTTCACATCTGATCCATTAATTTTAGGCATACCCCCCAAGCAACATTCTCGTGTCTAGGATGATGAACCCACGTTAGGCATTGAATCCAATAATTTTTAAGGGTATAGATTTATGATATTGGCAATATATGCCTTTCTTGTACTCTTATCCCCCTCATTTTCCACTGCATTTCTGTGAATTTGTTTATTTACAAGTTGGATTTAAAAATAAATATAAAAATAAAATTTCATTTATACTTTTATCACCTTTTATTATGTTTTCCTCTTCTTATAACCTTCTTTTTACATGTTAAATTTCAAAAAATATTTTGTTGCTGAAATTTTGGTTATAGCATAAAAAGTCTCATTTTAATACAAGTTTATGTTAAAAGTTGTTTGTTAAATCACTCTTATGAATATATGGCATCGCACACTTGTATTTAAATCATATTTTTTAACATGATCTAATGCTACACATGTTTATGCCATAAGAGTAAAATCACTATTGGTTAATCACGGACAAAGGTAGTGATGTGTAGCATTCGATCATGTTTATCATTGTGTAATTCACTAAGAAATTATGAACTCAATCCCAAAAAGAAGAGTAATGAGAAAGCTGTTCATATCAGTAATTAAGGTAAGCATTACAAAGGGCTTTTTGTTAAAAAAAAAAAGAAAGAGTTTTACCCATCTTGAAATTTAGGCTGTGTTTGGCAACATGTAAATTATTTTCCGAGTGTAAAATATTTTTAGGAAAGGAAAATATTTTCAAGTGTTTGGTTGCATCTTGAAAATCGTATTGGAAAATATTTACAGGTGTTTGGTAACATTTTGAAAATGCTATTTTTCTACATTTTTCTCACATTTTCTCAACCATTTTCTCAACTTCCAAACAAATTTTATAATAGAAAATTTCAATATATAAACTTAAAGAAACAAAAATCAAAATAAAACCAAACGTTAAACTCTCAAACCTGGAGAAATTGAGAGAGGGAGGAAGAAAGAGTGAGAGACTAAGGGAAAGAGAGAGGTAGATCGAGAAAGAAATAAAGATCCAATCAAGGGGGGTCGATCTAGAGGCGGCGGGGACGAGATCGAGAGGTGGAGGAGACAAGCTACAGGGCGGCAATGACAACGAGCTTCGATCTAGAGCTTCAAATGACAACGAGCTTCAAGCAACGGCGATCTAGAGCTTCGAACGATGTCAAGCTTCACTCGGCAGTGACATTGAGCTTCAAGCACGATGATGGGGCCATGGGTTGGGGGCTGGTTCTGGGCTTCACCGGTGGTACCATCTTCTTCCTTCTCGAAATGGGCTTGGTGTGAGTAGCTCTCTCTCTCTTGGCTTGTGTGAGTCCGGAAATTGTTTGAAGATAAAATAGATGTGTAATCTATTTTATGGGTCAAGGGGCATATTTTATGGTCAAACTTTTTTATTTTCAGTTTGACTTTATTTTACATGTGCACCCAAACACGCACAAGGGTGTAAAATATTTTTCCATTTCCATTTACACCTAAAACAAATGCAGCCTTACTGAAATTGATTAAAGATGATCCCAAAAAAATTAAAAAGATGAGAAAATATAAATAAATTGTTATGTCCAATTTGTTTATACTAGGTGAGAACTTGATTAATGTTAAGGATGATAGAACTTCTTTTAGGAAAATTTTTTTTGAATATATCTATTATTAGTAGTATTTTTTTTTTAAAGGTTGTCTTTAATTGCCAGGTTGGCTCCACTAATACAATTTAGGTAATTAAGTGTCTTAAAGATTTAGGTTAACCACATACCAAACACTATTATTAGAAGAGTCATTCTTATATCAAACTCAAGGCTAATAGACAATATTTAGACTAACTCCTACCTTACACTTTTGTATGGGCCACAACTCATTAGAGTGAAGATCTTGAAGGAGGAATATGTCTTTCTCTTATCCCCTTTGTTTTCCTATAAATTTCTTTGAATTTATTTATTTACGAGTTGGACTTAAAAAAATATATATTTATACTTTTATAGTTGTATCACCTTTTATTATGTTTTCCTCTTATTATAACCTTGTTCTTTACATGTTAGATTTCTTTTTTAAAAGCTTTTTCTAAAATTATGTTTATAACATATAAGTTCTCAATTATCTCTTTTCTATGTATAAAACAGTAAAAAAATGCACGCATGGGATGAATTTAAAAAAATATGTTTAAAATAAATGTTTATGTTTACAAATATATTTATGTTAAAAAAAAGTTTGACAAATAATTGAATGCAAATTGATATCTCATGATATGATTTAGTATTTCAGTTTTGCTTCTTTTTTTTTTTTTTTTTGTTGGTTTATTCTCCAAATCAATGAGAAATTTTGTTAATCATATTCATTACCTTTTGTGAAAGCAGAAGAAAACCTTACAATAATTGAAATTGAAATCGTGAACAACATGAGACGGAATAAGTTCAAAGGGTGATGCTTGTGGTAAAAATTCAATTGCCATATAACTACATATCATAAAACAAACTAAAAACAAAAAGGTATCAATTTCAAGAATATGCCTGGCACCAAAAAAAAAAAAAAAGAGGAAAATATTAGCTTTATTGAAAAGACAATAGAGCTTGTAATTTTTAATATTTTTAAAATTGTCTTGAGAAGAGTGATAGTGGGAATACGACGTTTTTATGAGCATGCTTTGCTCACTTCTACTGATTAACAACATTTGGCCTCCCAGGTTGGATAAACAGTACCAATTAAAATGGCTTGCTTACACCCCTAGCACATGCCCAAAAATAGTTAAAATGGAAAAAGATGAAATGGTCTTCAAATGGTTTCTATATTTCATATCCACAATTGTTCTAAGTATGACCCCGATGACCATTGCAGATCAAATACTTATGGGATTTTCGGACAACTAACACCTTAATTAAAATTTTAGCTTGTTTATGCTGGAGTCTTCCAACAGGACTCATCTTAAAGCAAAACATTTGCATTTGGAGACACGGGAAGGAGAGAAACAATAAAGATTCCATTTTAACTCCATCAATGAAATGGGAAAGATATTCTTTGAAACAATTACTATCAAATCTTATGGGTTGTTTATGCATTTTGGCCATACAATTTTATGTTTTAGAATATGTTTATGTTTACAAAAAGTTAGTTAAATTCATGTAGGTTAACAAATACTTATCTACAAGTTGATACTTTCATAGTTAGATGTTACTAGTAATAGAGTAAATTCTTGGGAATATAAGTGGATCATCATCTGATGTAATATCTACGTCAATTTTTAAAAAGGCAGCCAATATATTTTTTAATTGAGTTATTTTTCTAATAAATAGATATATTTTATAAAGGTGTTTAATAAATTTGTAGAGCATTGTGTATAAAGAAATGATGATTTGAAAATAAACATGTAAATAAACATAAATCTAAACTTGCTCGAATATTAGCTTAACATTTAATTATTTGTTTTCCTTTGCATTTTTTTGAATTGTTTGTTTATGAGTTGGATTTAAAAAAAAAAAATTATTAATACTTGTATCAACTTTTATTATGCTACTCTCTTCTCGTAACCTTATTCTTTACATGTTAGATTCCAAACAAAAATAAATTATTGCTAAAATTTTGGTTGAAGGTCTCAATTGTCTCTTTTATATATAAAGTATAGTAAAAAAAAAAAAAAAGCACGCATGGGAAGAATTTAAAAAATATATTTAAAATAAAAGTTTATGTTTAACAACATATTTATGCTAAAACAATTGTTCTTTAAATTCATTAAAACAATTCTCATCCTTGGCTTTTATTCTTCGTTTGTCTTTTTTCCATGGATGTTAGAAACCGCATTATCCTTGACTTTCACTCTCTATTTGTCTTTGTTGGCATGAGTGTTATAGATCACATCGTTCTTGACCCTCATTTATTCTTATGGATGTTGTAAACCTTATTGTCCTTGACATTGGTTTGTTGTTTGTCTTTGTTCTTGGAACTTGAAAATGAAGAAAAGGAATTTGTTTGTATATTAAGCAAATGCTTACTCTACTTTAATCTATTCTTAAATGGTAAAAAAAAAATGCTTACTCTACTTTGATCTATACTTAAATGGTTACCTCTCCAAAAGCAAAACTCTGGTTTATCCTTACTTTCTTTCAAGAAATATGCTCATATGTGGTGTGGATCTATGGTATATTTTCCTCTTTCTTCTAATTTGCCATGATCTATGCTATGTTTCCTACAATTAGATAATCCACTCTCTCGGATGATTGACTTCATCTGAATTTCTTTGTCTTATTCAAATGTTGCATACTTAAGAAGGAAGCAAATCTTACAAGGAGACTCCTTGTTAGAAAAGGCTAATCAATTAGATTATGTGGATTTTGCCGCTGAAAACTTTCATAAGCCCATACCCTAACTCCGAACTTAAAGTATGATTGTATTGGACATTTGCATACGGATCAAAAGGGAAATTCTTGGACCTAGACCAAATGAAAAATCCCATCTCCATTCTAACCAAAGTTAGTTGCATACTCCCAACTTCGTGTCTAGATCAGATTTACAACAGCATCAAAGATTTACATCTTTCTTTCTTTCTTTTTTTCTTAGGTCATGGCATTGAATTTTTCATTTGTCTACCAACATAAGGAACTCGTATTTCTGAAGCAGTCTGTGTGTATTGTTTTCATGAAGCTTATTATCATGGTCTTCGTGGCAACAAATATATATATATATATATATATATATATCTAAAAGCTGAAACATCTACAATTAATTCTGCTCTTCACTCAAGTTGCCACATTAGATCTACACTTTTTTTTTTCTCCCTTCCTTTTGCAATCAATGTTTTACTCTTCTTCCAACTTCCCATTTCCTATCACCTTCCGTTAACAAAAAAAAAAAATCCTCATTCACTTCAAACTTTTCCAATTCAATCTCTTGAATGACTGGCTTCATCTGAATTTATTGTCTTATTCAAATATTGCATACTTAAGAAGGAAGCAACTTAGTGGGAGGCTTTTTGTTAGAAAATGACTAGGCAGTACAAGTGGAGGCTAATCCATTAGATTTTATGGCTTTGTTGCCGAATACATTCATAAATCCATACCCTAACTCCGAACCTAAAGTACAATTGAATTGGACCTTTGCATACGGGTCAAAAAAGAAATTCTTGGACCTAAACGAAGCGGCAACTCCCATCTCCGTTCCAACCAAAAGTTAGCTGCATACTCCTAAATCCATGTCTAGGACAAATTTACACCAGCACCAAGAATTGACATCTCTCTTCTCTCCCTCTTTTTAGATCTTGGCATCAAAATTTTAATTTCTCTACTAGCATAAGGAACTCGTAACTTCTGAAGCAGTTTATGTGTATTGCTTTTGAAAGTTCAATATGGGTATGAAACACCCTTGAACGTTTTGACCTCAATTACAAAAAATATCAATTCAGGCTTACTATCAAACAATTAACGTGTAGAACATGAAAATAAGCCAAACACAGAATTGATAAACAATCTAAATCAAATATAAACACAGCCACAGCAATAAATATAAGGCCAAGATAAAGGAAGGGAAGATGCAAACACACGGACAACACATGATGTGTTATCAAAGAGGAAACCGAAGCCCTCGGCGTAAAACCTCTCTGCCGCCCTCCAAGCGGTGAATAATCCACTAAAGAATGTAGTTGGGATACATGAATAGCAGAAGACCCTCCAAGCCTAATTTACCAAAGTACTTAAGCCCTCCAAGCTTCTTGCTCCAACGAGGTTACGCCGAACCTATTTCTTCTTTAGCTTCCCGGATTCTGCTACTAAACCATAGCATCAATCAATGTAGATTGGTTCTTTCGTAACTGCTTCCCAACAGCACCAAATAAACCTTCTCACAGACGTGGGTGTGGTGAGATAAGGATTTGGTAAAAAGTCCTCTCAAGGGTATGACAACGGAGAGGAAGAGAGAAGAGGAATTTGTAGAGTCTCTAAGGTAAAGATTGGGGATGAGGCAATCTTGTTTTTCTCTAGGGTTTCTCTCACAAAATTCTCTCTAGAAGCTCTCTACATATCGTGAGAATGAGTATTTATACTGGAATGAGAATGGAATGTGAAACGTCAGATTTTTCCAAACAGGGCATTTTGGCGACTTGACCTCCTGACTAGGTTAAGTCGCGAGTTCAAACTGCGAGCTAACAGCCTGGCCAGCCTGGGACTTTTGTCCTGCAGTGCAACAGCTGGCGCGACTCTTTAGCTTCTGACATGCTTGGCACGTGTGCAGCTTCTGGCGACTTGCAAGCCGCGAGTCACTCGCAAGATCCAGTCGCAAGTTTCTGTTTCTTTGCACAAACTTTAGCATTTCTTCATACTTTCTCACTCTCTACCCTTACAAGTTTCCCACATAAATATAGGGTTACTAAGTGCTAAATTACAAGCAAATTGGCAAGAAATAAAGCTAACAAGATGGTTGATTAAATTCAACCTTACAATCTCCCCTTTGGCTATTCCGTGACAAAACCCTACAATAGACTCTAGACTTAATGCGTGAATTGGGAATAGTTGAACAAAACTCACTCACACCTAACTCTAGATTCTGAAAAGCTCTTGAACATATGAACAAGTATCTCCTGAAACATAACAACATAGCAATATCATTGTATGCAGAAACACTTGAAATGCATATGGAGCAATAATAGTATGATCAAGCAAAAATGGAATAAAACAATAGACCATGGCAAGATCAAACAAGCAATCACTATACAAAAGTGATCACTATGCTCATTCACACAAGGAATGAACATCCGGACTTACAAGGTGATAAGCTTGATTGAAGAGTATCATTTGCAAGTCCAACACTCAACCAATGCATACAAACATATATGCATCTAGGAACAATCCTACAAGGGCACAAGAGTGACAGTACTTAAAAAAGGAATGCATAGCATTAAGTTAGAAGTACTGATTTAACAAAGCACAAAGGCTGCATAAATCATGATACAAACCACAAAGGCCTACAAATGTGCATAAAACCAAACCCTAAAAGCTTACAAAAGCATTATGGGTACAAAAATTAAACATATGCTGAATTATCTGAATAACATCATCAATATATAAATAAACCAAAGTGTTAAAAACATTCAAGAGTAATAAGTTTAATCCAAACTAGAACACATTGTATCAAACCTATAATCATAAAAACATAGTTATCCAAAACATAATATCAAAGCTATAGACATAATAATATATGATTATGTAAGCTCCCCCTCAAAACAAGCACTCCCCCTCAAGAGCTGCCCCCAAAAATTCTCCCCCTTTTTAACCGGAAAGGCCAAAGGGTCAGTGCTCCTGGTTGGTGTGAATGTTGTCAAACTTGGCAGAAAGTACATCCAGTTGATCCTGCATTGCTGTCATTCTTTCAGTATGTTGAATTTGGACCTCTCTAAGTCCATCAAGCCTCTCTAAGATGATCTGAAATGCATCAGGAGGTGCAGCAGATGAGGTAGAAGCCCTGCTCCTCTTGACTCTTCTTCTTGGTGTGGAAGATGGTCCTGCAGCCTCTGCTTCAGTCTCCATCGGATCCCCTTCTCCTTGGTTACCCTCCTCTTCTTCACCTGGAAGACGACTTTGTATCCTTGTGATGATTAGTTTGTTGATTGCTGAAAAAAGAGTCATAGGACTGATATCTTAAGGAATTCTAACACCCTTTGCTCGGAAGATCCTCATAAGGAGGCTAGGAAAGACCAACTTTGCCCGTGAAGTTGTTTTGGACTCATCCATTATTGTGTCAAATATATGAGAGCTTATGTCAATGAATGTTTTCTCTTTAAGCTCCATAAGGAAGATAGCTCTGGCAATAGTAAGAGTAGTCAATTTTCTGATAGGATATAAGTTGTACATCATTATGGTAGTCAGACACCTCATGTCAACAGGAAAGGCATTGGTGTTGAGGCATCTCCCTTCTTTAACCCCACCAATCCGAGCCTGGACAGAATCTAAGGACAACATCCTGTCTTTGTAGTTGATGAACTCGTACTCCTTTAGACCCTCAAGTCCAAGAACCTTATCAATGTCATGGGCATCCAAGGTGAACTCCTTTCCTCTCACCCAACAGTTCAGCTCATCCTCCTTTATAACCACATTTGCATAAAACTCCCTTATTAAGGGCTCACAGACTGCACGTAGGTCACCCAGAAGTTTATCCCAACCTCTGCCTTCAAAGCATTCTGGAATGAAAGTATCCTTCGGGTCATGTAAATCCACAAACCTCTCCTGGATAATGGTTCCCTTCATGAAGGAATCTCTGTATCTCTCAAAATGCTTGACAGACCTAAACAGGTTGTTGTCCATTTTCATCCTTTTATCAACCTTTTTAGCAGGAGTCTTCTTCTTTGAAGATGTGGAAGCCATCTGTAAACACGCAGAAGAGGCCACAACAAAAGCAAAACACAATATGTGGAAGTGCACACATATTAGTACCAATTTGGTTACAATGACAATAATAGAGTGACAAGACAACCCTCAAACCAAGAACAGTAAATAACCAAAGATTTGTAGAACAAATCAAACAAGATCATTCAGAATAGATGCACACTGGAGCAGGCATTAAATAATTAAAAATGGACAGTGTAAAACACTATCTGACAGATAAGGGCATATGTCAATAAACATGACATAATGAGTATGACAAATGCAAGATAGACCCAAAAGCAGCAACACAACCATGATATGATGACCTAGAATCAAAACAATACTAGCCCCCCAATTTAAAAACTCAACCATACTGAAATACCCAAATTCATATTCAAAAAAAAAAAAAAAAACAGAAAACCCTAAAACCATATATACTCAAGGTATGAGAACTTACGAATAACAAAGCACAGACCAAATCAGGCATAAAGATATTAAAACAAGATATTAACCATATTCAACAACAAGAGTAAACAGACCCACTCAATCAAACCCAACATTGTAAACACATCCATGTTTGAACCCCTCAAAGCTCAAACCAACATAGCAACTCACTGATTCAAGAACATAGCACTTAAATCAAGAAATCTGAAGTGAGAGATAGAAAATCCATACCTTTTTCTTGAAGATTTGAGAAGAGAAAATGCAGAGATGGAGGTTTTCCAAGGGAGAACACGAAGTGTTTCAGAGAGAGAAGACAATGAACAGTCACTTGATTTCGAGGGAAAAACTGAAAAATTTTGAAAACTGACTTTAAAACGCAAAACACGCGTTTTTCACGACTGGATCAAGTCGCCAGTAAGTCGCCAAGGTAAGTCGTGAAACACTGTGAAACCAAGATTCTTGAAAAAAATCTTCTAAGTGTTTTTCGAGACTGGAATATCTACCTGCGAAGGAGTCGTGATCTGAGTCGCGAAAATCTCTGTGTACCCCTCGCGACTAGACCTTCCACCCACGAACAAGTCGCCACACTAAGCCGCGAAATATGCAGAAACTCAAATTTTGAAAAATTTTCTAAGTCTTTTTCGCGACTGGGATACTGACCCGCCAGTGACCCGCGAAAAATCTCAGAGTGGGCTCGCGACTTGGACATGCGACTGGCCTAACCTGCGACTTAGTCGCCAAAACAGGGGAAAACAATTTTTGAAAATTTTGATATTTTTTGTAAAAACAAAAATACTTTCCAAAAACAACTAAAACACTCAAAAATCTTTTTGTGTTTGATCAAACAAAGATTGAGCATGTGAAAACACATTTAATAAAGTACAATCACACAAATGAATATGGCATTTATTGAACATAGACTTGTGTGTTGTGTGTGGATATCAAGAATGAGATAGTCCTTAGTCAAATGTGAAGCTTCAATGATCAATTCAATCAAGACATACACAACAAGCACTAGATAATGTGACCTATCTCAATTATAGAAATATGCATATATGACCTCCCACATGCACTTGATAACAATTCTTTGAAGCTTTTCATTTGGCTCCATATTCAAAATTCATTTGCACTTTTTGAGCAAAGAAAATCTCATTGAGAGATAGATGCCTGAAATTTTTGATATTTCAATTGATGAGTTAGCCTTTGGCTTTTTGGGCATCAAACATTTTATTTTGGTTGCTTTCCCTTTTTCCTAGTCAAATACTAGTATGTGCGACAGGCTTTTGCAACTCTATATCTCTTTTTATTTGGAAATTTACATTTAGAGAGCTCTTTTAAGCATAAAAATAAAAAGTGGGAAGATATATAGGCATGAGTCTATGCATGTCTTAAGATCAACAAAACCATTCACTAATTATCCATGACAAGATTAAAGATCTATTTACAACAGTCACATAGATTTCAGAATTTTTTCCACAATGATATGAGTGCATGAGAGACAAGCTAAGCTCGTTAAATGCACAAAGCCATTAGTATAAAGGTACAAGGCAAAACATGCTTTGAGACAAAACTCAACAAAGCTGATCAATCTTTTTGGATTTTCTACTTTTTATGTGTTTTTGGATTTTTGATACAAAAGCAGTAAAATATTGATAAAAAACATAACAAAAAAATGTAAAAACATTTGAACCAAAGACAAACACACACACAAAACAACAACCTAAATACTAGCAAGAAGCACACAACCAAGCATATTCACAAACATGGGAAGTATTGATGCATGGACATGTTGTAATGCTTATGCATGAGTACCCTTCGTCACCCACACGTCACGTGCATTTGGGATGATATCCTTAACGGATTGGGTACGAGAATTAGGACTATCAAACCTTCGTGTGAAGCTTTCCAAGAAATTTGTGAAGGCACCGATCATCTTCATCACGTCCATCATTCTTGGATCATGGTTTTGACTTCTTGGTTACTTACCACCCCAAGACCTCACATCATTTCTTCTTCCTCGTGACTGAGGTGCACTTGCATTGTTGTCTGCTCTTAACTTTTGATAGTTGGGTCTGGTATGTCCTTGCAATCCGCAATAGTGACAAACATATTCCTTTCTAGGACCCTGTTGTGATCTTTGAACTGATCTCCCTCTAGCTCCATATCTAGATTCTGATTGATTACGGGACTTATTTAACACCCGTTGATCAGCCAGCTTCGTCTTTTTCTCAACCTTAGCATTCTCAGGGATGGGCTCTTCTACAATCAGCTCTATGGCCTTCACAAACTTCACTTCTTTGGTAGCCTTGGCCGATGAGCTACTCCCTCCGGTATATCCCAACCCGGACTTATCTGAGAAGTGTTTTTGAGATGAAATAACATCTACCAGCTTCTTGGAGGAGACCCTTTCTATCTTGGCTTGAGCTTGCACCACCTCTTACTCAAGAAATCTTACTTTGGTATAAACTTCTGATAACTCGCCATTTAGTGTCTCAATCTCACACTTAGCCTCTTTATATCTAACCAGAAGACTTTTGTAGTCCTCTTCAGCCCTTTTCATCTTCTTCACAGCCGCCTTTGCAACCCTTGCATACTCACCCGATTTCTCAAAGAGTAAAGCGAAATTCTCTTGAACACTAGTTGTATTTCTATCCTTTTCAGCATCTGATTCCTCAACAATCCCTAAGGATTCATCATCATTGTGTTCTCCAAGTTCTTGTACCAGTTGATTTAGGTCCTCCGAGGACTCAACATGCTCAATAGCCATAAATGCGGAGTAGTTTCCTTCTCCATCACAGCTGTCCTTAGAGTCAGAATTTGATGAGTCAAAATCACTTAAAGTAGTGGCATAGGCTTTTCCTTTAGACTTCAAATAATTGGGACATTCCTTTTTAAAGTGCCCATGACCATTACATTCAAAACACGTAATTCCTTGTGAGGATTGAGAATCTTTACCCTCTTTTCTTCTGAACTCTTTCTTCTCTTTTCTGGTACTCTGAAATTTTCTTTTGTCACCAAATTTCCCACTGTTTTTGAACCTCAAGAATTTTTGGAAGTTCTTTACAAGATATGCCACATCTTTTTCTACTGCATCCTCTTCCGAAGAGTCATGAGACACCATTCTCTCATCAAACGTCTTATGAGCTAGAGACTTGCTCTTCTTCTGTGTAGGCAGGGACAACTCATAAGTCTGCAGAGAACCAACCAGCTCTTAAACCTTAATGTCGTCAAGATCTTTACTCTCTTCAATGGCTGTAACTTTGGCACGGAAACTCTCTGGTAGTGACCGAAGGATCTTCCTTACAATTTTCGAGTCCTCCGTCTTTTCTCCCAAGTTAAATTTGCCAACGACCACTTCGTTCAATTTACTGTAAAACGAGTCAAAAAACTTATCCTCACTCATCTTTAACTCCTCAAAGCAAGTGGTCAACATTTGAAGTTTGATGTACTTCACTTTCTTAGTCCCTTCATAAGTTGTCTCCAGAATTTTCCATGCTTCCTTAGCAATGGTGATATGTGAAATCCGGTGAAATTCTTCTAGAGAGACACCCGCAAAAAATAGCATTCAATGCCTTGCTATTTGCATTGGCCGCAGCAAGAGCAGCCTTATCCCAAGTAGACTTGGCAGCCTCTAGTCTTGTCCATCCTACTTCAACTGCATCCCACACTGCATCATCAATAGAACACAGAAACGCCCTCATACGGACTTTCTAAAATGCATAATTATTACCGTCAAAGAACGGTGGTACATTAAGAAATTGAGACCTATCCATCTCAAAGGGGGTTAGGGATCACACTTAAATAATTAAACCATAACAAGTGTACCTGCTTTGATACCAATTGAAAATTCAATATGGGTATGAAACACCCTTGAACGTTTTGACCCCAATTACAAAAAATATCAATTCAGGCTTACTATCAAACAATTAACGTGCGGAACATGAAAATAAGCCAAACACAGAATTGATAAACAATCTAAGCCAAATATAAACACATCCACAGGAGTAAATATAATACAAAGATAAAGGAAGGGAAGATGTAAACACATGGATAACACACGATTTGTTATCGAAGAGGAAACCGAAGTCCTGGGCGTAAAACCTCTCCGCCGCCCTCCAAGCGGTGAATAATCCACTAAAGAATGTAGTTGGGATACATGAACAGCAGAAGACCCTCCAAGCCTAATCTACCCAAGTACCTAAGCCCTCCAAACTTTTTGCTCCAACGAGGTTACGACGAACCTATTTCTTCTTTAGCTTCCCAGATTTCGCTACTAGACCATAGCATCAACCAATGTATATTGGTTCCTTCCTAACTGCTTCCCAACAGCACCAAATAAACCTTCTCACAGACATGGGTGTGATGAGATAAGGATTTGGTAAAAAGTCCTCTCAAGGGTATGACAATGGAGAGAAAAAGAAAAGAGGAATTTGTAGAGTCTCTAAGGTAAAGATTAGGGATGAGGCAATCTTATTTTTCTCTAGGGTTTCTCTCACAAAATTCTCTCTGGAAGCTCTCTACATATCGTGGGAATGAGGGGTATTTATACTGGAATGAAAATGGAACGTGAAACGTCAAATTTTTCCAAACAGGCCATTTTAGTGACTTGACCTCGCGATTGGGTTAAGTCGCGAGTTCAAGTCGCGAGCTAACGGCCTGGCCAACCTGGGACTTTTGTCCTGTAGTACAACAGCTGACGCGACTCTTCAGCTTCTAACATGCTTGGCACGTGTGCAGCTTCTAGCGACTTGCAAGCTGCGAGTCACCTACGAGATCCAATCGCGAGTTTCTGTTTCTTTGCACAAACTTGAGCATTTCTTTACACTTTCCCACTCACTACCATTACAAGTTTCTTACCTAAATACAGGGTTACTAAATGCTAAATTACAAGAAAATTGACACGGAATAAAGCCAACAAGATGGTTGATTAAATTCAATCTTACAACTTTCATAAAGCTTATTATCATGGTCTTGGTGGCAACTAATATATATAAAATACAGTATACTGTATAACAATTTAGCTAAAAAGAATAATAAAAATGCCATTGCTTTTAAATGTGGATTCTAGTTAGCTTAACTAATAAAGTCTCTGATTGTTGAATAAGAAATTTAGAATTCAATCTCCGCTTACACCAAAAACTTATTGGTGTCTTTTTCTGGAGCGAACGTCATAGGTTAAAACTCTCTCTAAAAAAAAAAAAAAAAAAAAAAAAAAATGATGATGCCATGACAACTTTTATAATTGGAAAACAAGGGGTAGTTTTGGAATGCTGCAAGAATAATTGCACTGTTGATCGTCTTCAAGACATGAGCATGTGACCCACATCACAAATTATGGAGGGAAATTCTTACCTAGTCCTGGACTACAAGGTCACCAAGCTGACCTTGTAGTCCCAACCAATAAGAACAACACACGTCAAATAAAAATGCTGATATCATTTAAATTATCCAGCTCAGCAACCATAGCTAAATGACGTTAGTGTGCTGGTCTTCCGTTAACACTAGGCGTTAGCCAACTGTTTTCAAAAAATTTTGAGACCCGCCTCAATTTTAAATTCCAAATATCAATCCACCACTTGTTTCTCAAATTTCATTTCTCCTTTGAAACATAAAAATGAAAATCACTTTCTTGTTAGCTCTCTTCCAGTCCAACACAGCCGCAGTCTCGCTGAAAGCCTGCTCCCCTGCCTTGCCATTATGGTTATGGAAGGGAAAATGAGGACAGAGAAGATGTCCCTGAAGAACTACCTCGATTTCGTTCTCTCTAACAAGCAAACCGATCTCACCGTCAAGGTTTGTGTGTGTGTTTTTCCAGTCTTTCACCTTGTTTTTAAATTACTGAACATGTATATTAGTATTAGCCTCTGTTTGATTGCCCAGAAATTGGAGGTGGAATCAATTGTAAATGTTTAATTAACCACTGTTTGGCTGCCGAGAAAATGTAGCAAAGAATAGGAGATGTTATTTATTTGTTTTTTCTAATAATTTTCGTTTTATTGTTTCCATTGCTGTACGATTTTTTTCTCCTTTCAAAAGCTCAGTAAGTGTGTTACACACTTACTCAATTAGGTGTTGTTTTACGTTTCTGTCTTTACTACTTTGAATCATCAATGAAGTTCTTAGCTTTTGATTGGTTCCAGAGAAAATGGAAGAAAGAAAAGATAGGTTGAACTAAAATCAAATTTATCTTTTTCCATTTGGATATAGTCTTATGAAGGATTTAGTTGCTCCTTATGGAAACTGACTAAGCTATTTGATAGAAATTAAAATTGGAATTTTGAAGTTGATCTTTGTCCATAAAGGAGTCACTTAGCATTAACCACTGTTTGAAGTTGATCTTTGTCCATATAACAAACTTGTACAGTTTAGATCTACTCTCTCTAACAAATTTTTTAAAGGGGGAAAATGTGAAATCTAGTTTCTACAAGGTAATTGTTACAGCGATTGAATTCTATACTCTTAGTCTGTAGTATATTGGAACCTCTTGGCATTAGTTAATTTATATATTAGAAAATGTTGGATTTCTGGTATTATCCAGTAAGTGGGATTGCTTGCTTTTGTTCAAATTTGATTTTATCTAAGTTTATTATTTGTCAATTTTATTTTACTTTCTAAAATGGTCCTGGTTTCCAAACTGTTGTTTTTCCTTATCTTTATTTACTTGTCTTAATTCTTCTCTTTTTGCGGCATTCCATTATCTACAGAAGACCAAAAACTTGGAGTTAAGGTGCTTGCCTGGTCTTGTGTTTCGAGATTATTGTATTTGATGTGAGACTTTGTTAATCTCTCTCATGTTGCTTGGCATTTGATTTTGTGGCAGTGGGAAGCTTCAATGGATTCTAGAGCAAGCTTTGATACCAGGTCAAAGTGATCTAGCTAAAAGCCAATGGAGTTTGCAGATTTTGGATGGAATGTTTATTATAGCCTTGTAATAAAATAAAATAAAAATTATATTTTAATACTGTAAGACTATTGTTATTTTGGCATTGTGATAAAAGTGTACATTTTAATAAAATTTTGTTCATTTTTTATCAAAATCTTTTATTGTTAAACTTGAAGTAACTGTTTATAATACTTTAGGAACTTATAGACATTTCTTTGGTTTCTGGTTTCTTTAAAACAACACGTTCGTCCATGTTTTTATTTTTCAAGTTACAAGATGTAGAACCATCCTTAATGGTAAATGATAATTTTGCCAAAAGATTAAAGAGGTAATGTGATCAAATATATCCTCAAATGACACTTCTAAGCAACTACAAAGAAAATAAAATACAACTTCATTAAACATATTTTTTCTAAGCAATTACTAGGGAAAAAATAAAAAATAAAACTTCATTAAACATTTCTCCATTATGTTAATAGCGTCACATCAATTTTTGAGTAGAAGGTACTCAAACCTGTACATATAAAAAACCAACGTATTTGAGTAGCTTCATAAACCAACTACAAATACTATCCAAAAAGCTGCTGCGAAGTGTGCAAACAATTGTCCAAATTGTCCTACAAACTAGAATATATCAAATTTGAATTGTTGCTAAAAGCCTAAAATTTAGCCTTGCCAACTTCAGGATGCATTGACTTCAATCGATCATTGAATACTTCAAGGCATTTCCTTGGTGACAAAGGAGCAACATTTGGTACATGACGCTTGCACTTGACTTCATGAACAACTATACCTTATATTTAGACCTTTTTTTTACAAATGGGCTGTGTTGCTGCATCGAAAAATTCTCTAGTGCGTGGCTTTTCTTAAGAGACCACAATACTTCAGCTCACACAGTAAGACAAATTGTATTAAAAATAGATTTGCCCCAAAAAGTTTTCTAATTCCATAGATTCAAATGAATAAAAGATTTTATATAAAAGGCCCAAATCTCATGTAATAACAATTATTAGAATGTTTAAACAAGATTTGCAGTGTTGATTACCAAAACCAAGTTAATGGAAACCAAAAATAATATTAAATATTTTGTATATAGTAGAGCAGAAGAATTTACAATTCATCACTCTTCAGTATGGAAGAGAACTAATCCGAAGCTATTGTTAACTAGCAAAACCAATATGATATTACCATTTAGTAATCTAGTAAACTTTGGATGTATTATCTAATTTTCTGCTACTTGGAAGGGAACAGTGCAAACATTCATTCATTAAGTTGCATTTTCTCAAATACCTCATTTGCAGAATTATCAAACACATGAACACAAGAAAATAAAAGAAACATCTCAAAAAAGAAAAAAGAAAAAAAATGTTATGCTCTCATAAAGGCCTCATTCGAGCCAAGGTTCAATATAGACTTTCCACTTTGCCCTTTTCTAAACCCCCTTCCCATAGCTCCAGGAAAACCACATAGCTAAAACGATACCACCACAAATGACACCATCCACCAGAAGTGTGAGCGCAAGCCAACAGAGAATTAAAAGCAAACAATAAGTAGTTTCACAAATTCTTTACAGACAATATATCAACTTTTCAAGAGATCAATCATATGGACTAACTGACCAAGCCTATCAATTTGACTTTCCATTTAAAATTTTACAAAGACTCAGTCAAAACTTACATTACCACAGCCATAAAACAAATACCCGTATCTGTAGTCCACAGCCAAGGAAAAAAAAACCTCCAATTGACCTTTCTATAGTCATCTATAAACGATTCAAAAGCCATAAAATTTTCCCAACTTATGCAAAATTTTCATCATCTTTTACAAATTTCATTTCCATTATCGTTCATAGGTGACTACAGTACTAAGAAACAAGGTGAAAGACTGGAAAAACACACACACAAACAAACCTTGACGATAAAATCGATTTGCTTGTTAGAGAGAACGAAATCGAGGTAGTGATTTTCGGTTTGTTTGTGTGTGTGTTTTAAGAACTACTCTAACCACAACAACTTGGCTACCCAAAATTTTGATCAAATCCTTGGAGTATGTCCATTGTGCCCTTGCTCCAAAGCCTCCGGCCAGAATTACTCAGAAGCTGACTACCGATGGATCCGCTTCAGAAACCTCAGGCCTTGCTGGCGGTGGAGGATTAGTGAGAGATGACAGGGGAACTGTGTGATCGGATTTGCGGGATGGGAAACTTCCTTGCGATGGAAATTGAAATTGATGCTAAAGCTATAGTGGATATGTTTACTAATACCAGCGATGCCAACTTAGCTAACTCCTCTCTTGTGGATGATTGCAAGCACCTACCATCCCAACTCCTCCTGATTCGCATTAAGCACTGCTTCCGCGAAACTAATAAATGTGCCGACAACTTTGCTAGGATGGGAATTCAGCAAGGATTATTTGATAGTCTGCCTGTGGTCTGCGTATCTTAACAGGCGTTGCCCCGATGACATTGGCTCTGTTTAGTTTTTAATTTAAGTATACTTTCTCTACCAAATAATAATAATAATAATAATAAAATACAAATTTTCTTATGTCAAATTTGTTGGCTGACAAAAGTAAAAAATGGCTTATTTCTAAAGTAAAAAATGGCTTATTTCTAAAGATTGTTTTGGTTAAAAAATTTTGGAAAACAACTTTATCTCATAGCAAGCTAAATGAGGAAAGTTAGGATAATATTTTTCAGTTCATTTATGGTTGTTACCAAATATAAGAAAATGAGATAGTTTTATAAAAAATGCTTTATGAAAAATGATTTATTTTCTAAAAAACACTATCACCGAAACAAACAGAGATGTACTCCTTAAATAGAACTATTAGTGGGTTTTACGCTCGGTTTGTTTCAGTGTAAAATATTTGCAAAAAAATATTTTTTTATTTTACAATGTTTGTTTTGCAGTAAAATATTTAGTCAAAAGTAAAATATTTTCAATCAACTAAATCAATCTAAGCAAATTTGTGTAAAATATTTTACACTTAAAATTTTGGTAAAACATTTTACATTTACTAACCAGCTCTCGTCTCGAAAACTCTCACCCTCCCTCCCTCTCATGCTATCCCTCCCTGTCAGACTCTTTAGTTCTCTCACAGTCACAACCCAACGTTCCTCCTCTCACCCCTTAATCCATCTCAACCAAAACCTACCTACGACACCAACTACCGGTGGCACCACCCACCTACCAGCGAAGCCACCCACCGACCAGTGCCACCCGCCGACCGGCATCACCCCCCGACTGGCGCCACCCACAGACCAACTCCACACCTCCTCCCTCCTCTCATCTCTCTCATGGAATCAAATCTAACTACTGAGCGGCAGATTGGGTTTTTGGTGGCTGTTCCAATCTCGCTGTTACTAGATTTGCTGAGTTGTTGCATTTTTTTTTTTTTTTTGCTAGGTTGTTGGATTTTTAGATTAGATTCTTTGTTCGTGGGTTTTCTTTTCATGTTTTTGATCTGGTTTTGTGAGTGGTTTTGCCTTTCTAATATGGATTTTTGGGTTATTGGTGGTTGTTTTTTGGGTGGTTGGTAATGCAGTGGTTGGTGGTTTTTTGGTAGTTGGGGGCAGTTTTTTGAGTCTTTGGTGCTGGTTTTGATGGCTGTTTTTTGAGTATTTGGTAGTGATTTGGTGATTGGTGCTGATTCTAGTGGCTGTTCAGTGTTTGGGTAGGTGGATGACGGTGGCCAACGAGATGGGATTACAGGGTGTGTTTTTGCAATGGCTGGTGGTGGCTAGGTATGCGGTGGCTGATTTATATTTGCAATGTTTATGTCACAACACTTACCAAACACTTGCAAATGTTTTACAATAAAATATTTTACATGTAAAATATTTTACATTTGAAAATATTTTACGTCGAAACAAACAGAGCAAATTACTAAATAAATTTCCTTTTTATCTTTCTTTAAAAAAGAAAATATTACAACTCAGGAAGAATGCAGAGAACGACAAACATAAAAAGTTCACAAACGTTTCCCATAACCTCACCAACTACATCTACATAAGAAATTACACCAAATGTCATTTACAAAGTTTCTCTTAATTTACTAAAAGTGCTTCTTAAATAGAACTATATATTAGTGGGTTTTAATTATTAAATAAATTGTCATTTTATCTATCTTAAAAAAAAAAAAAAAAAATACAACTCAATGAAAAATACAGAGAACAACAAAAATAAATAAATAAATAAATTCACAAAATGTCCCTCACATCCTCACCAACTACATAAATTACACAGAATATCCCTCATAAAATTTCTCTTAAATTCAACAAAAATTTTTGGAACGTGGCTCTTCAATCTCACATGAAATTCCACAAAATACGTCAAATTTTGACTTATGAAAATGAAATCAGGTTAGGTTTCCTGATCAAATGTTGAAGAGTCCACAAAATATTTTTATTCAACAATTTGAAAGATTGCATAAGATATGCTCAAGTACGTGAGGCATGTAAGAAAAATGGATGTTGTGGTCTTTGAAATTTTTTTGAGCAAAAGTATTAGAAACATGAATAGTTGGATAGGGGCAGCATTTGAAATTTTCTAGGACAAAATTGTTTTTTGAATGTATTGTCATAGACTTATAGTAATGATCTTCCGGTCTTTTCACACGTGTCATCTAACTACTAGATTCTAAGTTTGGAATAGAAACTTCCTCCCTCACACCATGACAAGAAATCATATGAAATTGAATCACCATTCCCATTTGTACTTGGAATCCAAACCTCCTCAATTTAAATTATGTTTTCACCAAATTTCTAATTTTCAAGAAATTATTTCATATATTTTGTGTACTATAACTCCCTAAGCATTTGCATAAATTAATGTAAATTTATTTATTTATTTTAGTATAAGAACCTATTTTTTCTATTTTACATACTCATTTTTCAAAACACTCCATATCAGATTATACTATAACTTTCTAAGCATTTGCAGAAATTCATGTAAATTTTTTTATTTATTTTAGTATAAGAGCCTACTTTTTCTATTTTACATACTCACTTTTCAAAACACCCCACATCAGATTATCTATTTTACACTTCTTTTCATTAAAATATCAATTTTTTAAAATTATTTCTCTTTCTTCGCACACAACAATCACAATCCACTCTCTTCTTTCATCTTTAAGATATGTAAAGAAAGATTAAACAACTAAATACAAAATGAATAGTGTCGGTGTAAATTTACACAGTTATTGTAGTAAACTTGTAAATTTACACAATTATACATGAACTAATGTGAATCATTTTTAAGTAAAATGGTACAAATTCTACATATTTTTCTATTATACCTAGAGTCACAGACTAATGTGAATCTCATGTGCATTATTGATATATAAGACATGCTCTTATGTAAGAAATTACATAGTATATTGATTGTATATGAATAAGGACAAAAATGAGAAAATATAAATAAATAATTATATGCAATTTATTCATATCTAGTGAGAACTTGATTTATTGTTTTAAGGGTGATATAATGTTATTTTAAAATTATTTTAATAAATATATTATTAGTAGTATTTTATTTTATTTTAAATGATTTCTTTAATTGCCAGGTTGACTCCACTAATACAATTTAGGTAGTTAAGAGTTTTAAGACTTAAGTTTGGAAGACTAGACAGATTTTGGCTTTTTTTTTTTTTTTTTTTTTTTTTTCCTTTTGGGTTGTTTTTTAGTTTGGAAGGCTCCACAGATTTTGACAACACTACCGAACCACAAGACCTTTGTGAACTGCACACAGTGGCTTCCAATAAAAAATTTTGGATTTAAAAGTATATTTTTGGTTTTTTTTAAAAGGCCTACCTTTAGTTTTGGTTTGGCACACACTTGAAACAAATGCCATAAATATTTGGTTTTGTGGCTTTTGTATTCTTAATGTTTGAATAATAAAACCATATAGTACCGTTTAAACATGTTTCACATAAGCTTTTGAATTTTCAGATCATGTTGTATTTATATATGGCGAAGGATAGTACCATTTTCCACCTTAGCACAGTTAGTATTAGTATTTCATATATAACTTGGATATATTGATTTTTTTTTGTGTGTGTATAATTGCTCTTGTTATTTACTTATGGATTTCATGATGAAGACCAATAGAATACTTATTTTTCATGAAGATTATTAATATATTGGATTCTTGAAAAGTATTGAATATATCAAAAAGCTAAAGCATCTACATTTAATTTTGCTCTTCTCTCGAGATGTCACATTAGATCTACACATTTTTTCCTTTTTCCTTTTTCCTTTTCTTTTTTTTTCTCCCTTCCTTTTGCAATCAATGTTTTCCTCTTCTTTCAACATCTCATTTCCTATCACCTTCCATTAACCAAAAAAAAAAATCCTCATTCACTTCAAACTTTTCCAATTCAATCTCTTGAATGACTAGCTTCATCTGAATTTATTGTCTTATTCAAATGTTGCAATCTTAAGAAGGAATCAACTTAGTGGGAGGCTCTTTGTTAGAAAATAACTAGGTAGTGCAAGTGGAGGCTAATCCATTAGATTTTACTGCTTTTTTGTCATTTTTAAGTAAAATTGTACAAATTTTACATATTTTTCTATTATACCCAGAGTCACAGACTAATGTGAATCTCATGTGCATTACTGATATAAAAGACATGCTTTTATGTAAGAAATTACATAGTATATTGATTGTATATGAATAAGGACAAAAATGAGAAAATATAAATAAATAATTATATGCAATTTATTCATATCTAGTGAGAACTTGATTTATTGTTTTAAGGGTGATAGAATGTTATTTTAAAATTATTTTAATAAATATATTATTAGTAGCATTTTTATTTTATTTTAAATGATTTCTTTAATTGCCAGGTTGACTCCACTAATACAATTTAGGTAGTTAAGAGTTTTAAGACTTAAGTTTGGAAGACTAGACAGATTTTGGCATTTTTTTTTTTTTTTTCCTTTTGGGTTGTTTTTTAGTTTAGAAGGCTCCACAAATTTTGACAACACTACCGAGCCACAAAGCCTTTGTGAACTGCACATAGTGGCTTCCAATAAAAAATTTTGGATTTAAAAGTATATTTTTGGTTTTTTTTTTAAAAGGCCTACCTTTAGTTTTGGTTTGGCACAGACTTGAAACAAATGCCATAAATATTTGGTTTTGTGGCTTTTGTGTTCTTAATGTTTGAATAATAAAACCATATAGTACTGTTTAAACATGTTTCACATAAGCTTTTGAATTATCAGGTCATGTTGTATTTATATATGGCAAAGGATAGTACCATTTTCCACCTTAGCACAGTTAGTATTGGTATTTCATATATAACTTGGATATATTGATTTTTTTTGTGTGTGCATAATTGCTCTTGTTATTTACTTATGGATTTCATGATGAAGACCAATAGAATACTTATTTTTCATGAAGATTATTGATATATTGGATTTTGTTATAATTCAATAGTTTGGGTGGGATTATTATAAAATATACTGATATTAAGAGTGTTTGGTTTTATGTTGTAAATCTTGAATTAATTGGTATAATTTGGTGTTACACTTGATACAAATTTGGTGAATAATTAAATAGCTTGAAGAAGTTGAAAAAAGAGAAGTGGGTTCCAGTTAGCTCAACTGGTAAAGTCTCTAATAATTATATAAGAGATCTAGGGTTCAGTCTCCGCCTACACAAAAAACTGATTAGTGTCTTGGTCTAATGATAAAAAGCTATCATTAGGAGCGGATGCCATAGGTTGAAACTCTCAAAAAAAAATTTTGAGAAAAGAGAAGAGCCTAAGAAAGGGAGGAAATAGATTCTTGAAAAGTATTGGATAAAGTTTGTAGATGTTAGCACAATTTTATATTTATTCTATTTATTGGTTTGTTTGTAATACTTATTAAACCAAATGTAAGAACATATTATGATTATTGTAATATATTACTTCATAGTATTTGTATCTATCTCATTTTTAATGATCTTATGTATAATATTTTGATAGTTTCATCATTAGAAATGTTCAAATTACATTTTTCATCTTATATTAGAGCTAATTTAGCTTTTAATAGTTGAATTTAGAGAAATGTTTAAACCTAAACATGTTTAGAGATTTGGAGTTCAACCTTCACATACGCCAAAAAACTTATTGATGTCTCGGTTTGATGATAAAGAGTTATCATCAGGACCAAATACCATAGGTTAAAACTCTCCAAAAAAAAAAAGGGTTGAATACACACGAAACACCATTATTAGAGGGTCATTCTTATATCAAACTTAAGGCTAGTAGACACTTAGACTCACTCCTATCTTACAACATAAAACGTCTTAATTTTCCCTTTTATGTGTAAAGAATAGTACAAAAAAAACAAATGCAAACGTGGGATGAATTTGAAAAATATGTTCAAAATAAAATTTTATGTTTAAAGACATATTTATTTTGAAAATGTTTGTTAAATTCACTAAGAATAACATATAATTAAATGAAAATTTATATTTTATAGTTCAAAGTTACTCATAATATGATTTTGTCTTTAAGTTATGCTTTGTTTTTTTTTTTTTTTTTTTTTTTTTAATTCTCCAAATTGATAAAAATGTCCACATTTTATGTTTCACTCAGATTTTTTAAATGAAGGATCCCCAAGTGAACCCAATTAGCTAAAAAAAGATAATCAAGTGATAATTGATTATGCCATGGACCATTCAAGTACAAATTGTACCCACTTTTACAACTAGGATTCATCTATGCTACTATTAGGAGAAGCAATTTAATTTAATCTATATGAGTAATTTTATATGTCCCACCTAATTGCAAAGTCCTCAATAATAATAATAAACAATGTACAATTAATTAAATAAAGATTTATATTTGAGTAGACTTTGTAGTGTGTCGTTGTGTTAGAGCTGCATTCCCTCTCTCTTGTGGTTGAGTGTTTGTTTCTCATAAAAAAAAATCATGCCAATATATACAAATATTAAAAAAAAAAGAAAAAAAAAAAAAGAGAGGAAATTTTGTTAATTGTATTCAATACCTTTTATGAAGGTACAATAAAGTCCAACGGGAAAATGAAAGGAGGAATAAATTCACAGGGTGGTAGTTGTGGTAAAGGTACATTAGACGTATAGAAGTAAAGGTGGTCAGTGAAATAGTAAGGTGCAGGCAAGGAAAACAGTGCAGTTCAACTCCTTCAATAAACCAGGAAAGAAATTCTTTGAAACCCTTACTATCAAACCTTGAGAAATCAGCCATTTAGCCCCATTTTTTGAAAATTTTAGACAGAAAAAAAAAAAAAAATACCTCTTTTAAATTTAGGGTGATATTCTTGTTTTGAAACTCAATTTCATTATCATCAAGTTTTTATTAAAAATTACACAAAACTCGATTTTAATAATATTAAATAACTTAATTATAACTCGATTTTACAAACATCGAGTTAAAAATAAAAAAATAAAAAAAACATAGAACTCGTTGTATAAAAAATCGAGATGCAAGGACAGGGCTACTGCCATAAATATTTCAAAAGAGGGCTAAGGAGCCGATCTTCCTATCAAACCTTAGGGGATGTATATGCATTTTGGCCGTCCAATTTTATGTTTAAGTACATGTTTATGTTAAAAAAAAATTATTACATTCATTTAGGTTAACAAATACTTAAGTATAAGTTGATAATTTCATAGTTTGATGTTACTTATAAAAGTATAAATTATTGAGAGTATAAGTTGAACATCATCTGTTGTAATATTTGCGTCAATATTTAAAATGGTGGTCAATATATTTTTTAATTGAGTCATTCTTTCTAATAAAGGAACATGTTTTATAAATCTTTAATAATTTTTTAGAGTATTGTGTATAAAGAAATGATGATTTTAAAAATATAAAATATTTAAAAGAAATATATAAAAATATGTACAAAAACATAAATGTTTTTCTTCACATATGAAAGAATTAAATAGTTATGTACACTTATCCCGTTTACGTATATTTCTGGTATTATGAAAGTTGCTACTTATATAGTTTGATGCTGCATGTAAAAGTCAAATTCTTTGCAGTGTAAGTTCAACAAAATTTTTATAATATTTTTGTCAATTTTTTAAAAAAGATAGCCAATTATTTTTCTTTGGGTTTGGTTTACCTCCAATTCTTTTTTAACTAAACATATCCTTTTGTTTTAAATATACAATGGCCAATAGTAATGATTTTTTTAATCTCTACATTTTATTTAATTAGTGGATGATGTAATAGTTTTTCATTAAAATAAAAAGAGATTTTTGTTAAAAAAATGTTGAAGGTAAAACAAACCCTTTTTCTTTTAATTGATATTTTTTTTCTAATAAAGGGATGTATGATAAATTAAGGTAAGTTTGATGTGATTAAGGGTAGTGTATGAATTCTTAACAAGGTAAGTTTTTCCCTTTTTAAATTCCAAATTCTATTTTAGTTCTTTTTCTTTTTTAGGTTTATTTTCCTTTTGTCCCCCCTTTTTTATTTTAAATTAGGATTACATGTTATTTAAATCATAGTGAAGTATGTGTCAAAAAAAAAAAGAGAAAAGTCATAGTAAATTAAAAATTGGTTGTTGCCTCAGGGCACAATCGCTTCTTAAAGCAATGCATACTCTACTTTAATATATACTTACATATTTGCCTTTCCAAAAATTTTTTTTTTTATTGTTCTTGCTTTCTTTCAATAAATATGTTCATATGTGGTGTGGATTTATGGTATGTTTCCCTCTTTCTTCTAATTTGGCATGATCTATGCTATATTTCCTATAATTAAGTAATTCATTCTCTTGAATGACTAGCTTCATCTGAATTTATTTGTCTTATTCAAATATTGCATACTTAAGAAGGAAGCAACTTAGTGGGAAGCTCTTTGTTAGAAAATGATTAGGTAGTACAAGTGGAGGCTAATCCATTAAATTATGTGGGCTTTGTTGCCTAACACATTCATAATTTCATACCCTAACTCCAAACACGAAGTACGATTGAATTAGACCTTTGCATATGGGTCAAAAGAACGATTCTTGGACCTTGACCAAATGACAACCCCCATCTCCATTTTAACCAAAAGTTAGCTGCATGCTCTCAAATCCGTGTCTAGGAAAGATTTACGCTAGCATCGAGAATTGACATCTCTCTCTCTCTCTCATCATGGCATTGGATTCTTAATTTATCTGCCAGCATATCCTACTCGTAACTTCTGACCAAAAAAACTTCTGAAGCAGTCTGCGTGTGTTGTTTTCATGAAGCTTATTTTCATGAAGCTTATTATCATGGTCTTGGGGGCAACTAATATATATAATACAGGGTATACAGTAAAACAATTTAGCTAATGGGAATAATACAAATGGGAATGCTTTTAATATAATTATTTAAATATTCCCTTTCTTTTATTAAAAAAAAATGATGCCGTGATGGTAAGATTAATTGTTAACCACGTTTTACGTTGTTCCCAAAGGACCCCCATAAGGGTACTCCTGGTACGGAAAGAAGAAGAGACAAAGGACAGCTTTTATAATTGGAAAACAAGGGGTAGCTTTGGAATGCTGCAAGAATAATTGCACTGTTTATCATATGCAAGACATGAGCCGTTTACTTGTTTGTTAAATTGGACAGCTGTCAAAATTTTAAATAGAAAACCTAAGTTATTATATTTAAGTTTTGTCCTATATACAATAAATCCAAAGTTGTTTGTAGATAACAAAATAATAATGCATATAAAGAATACCAACTACTGTTACAACAGTTTCATAAAAAATTATAATAAAAACTACAAATTTTCTATGAGTTCTTATGATCTTTCCATTAGTTACACATTCAATTGCTACCTTTTGCTTCGAAGTTTTGTACTTCTTCTTGGCTCAGATCTACATTTTATCTAGCCTAGGTGTGTTGGATTGAGATGGTTTGTATTTCATTCTTGGTTCTGATGAAACCTGAGTAAGTGCATGTTATTCTTTTTTTTTTTTATAAGTCATGTACATATCTATGTTGTTGTACTTGTATGAGTTTTCTCATGAAGCTCAATGAACTGAACAGCATGGTTAAAAATATTGGCGATTAAGTAGTTACTGTGATTTAAGAGTGGGGTGTTTATGTCTTTTTGTCTAGATTATGTGTTCTTGAACATTGGGTTATTGTTTTATTCCCTTAGGCTTTCCCTTCTAGCTTGAAATAGTAGAAAGAATTATTTAGGAAGAAGTGCAATGGAGAAGGTCCAACCGTCCAAGGTTAGGAAGTCTTTGCTCTAATGTCTTTGGTGATAATCTCGGATTTTATTATCTTTTCCTCTTCTTATTTCTTTATATATTAGATTTCAAAAAAAAAAAAAAAATTGTTGCTAAACTTTTGGTTACGACATCAAATGACTCAATTGCCTCTTTGAGGTGTATAACATAGTACAAAAAAAATGCACATATGAGACGAATATATAAAATATATTTAAAATAAAAGTTAATGATAAAGACGCACGTTTATGTTAAAAAAATATTTGTTAAATTCAATAAGATTAACAAATAATTATGTGCAAATTAATATTTTATAGTTTCATAATATGATTTAGTCTTTCAATTTTGCTTCTTCTTCTTTTTTCTTTTTCTTTTTTTTCTTTTTTTTTTTTGGCTTTTTCTTCAATTGATGAAAAATGCAAAAATTGTATGTTTCACCCAGATCAAGGCTGACTTATATGTTACATAAAGGATGAATAAATGAACCCAATTATCTAAACAAAGGGAATCAAGTGATAATTGATTGTCCTTGGACCATTCAGGTGCACATTGCTCCCGCTTTTACTACTAGAATTCATCTATGCTACTATTAGAGGAAGCAACTTCTCCTAACTAATTGGTAGGTAAGTGCTCAATAATAATAAAAAAAAAACAACGAACAATTAAATAAAGATTCATATTTGTAAAGAGTTTATGGTGTGCCTTTGTGTCAGAATTACATTCCTTCTCCTTTGTGTGTTATAAAAAAAAAAATCATATAAATGTATACAAATAATAATAAAAAATGTTAATTATATTCAATACATTTTGGAGACCACAAGAAAGTCTCACAGCAAATGAAATTGGAACCATGGGCAACATGAGAAAGAACAAGTTCAAAAGGTGACAATTGTGGTAAAAGTAAAAGGGAAATATAACTACATATCACAAAACAACACCAAAAACAAAACAAAACAAAAAACAAAAATAAAAAGTATCAATTTCAAGAATATGCACGCACCTAAAAAAAACCATGAAGAATTTCTAGAACACAAAAGTGAAAAAAGGTTAGAACAATTAATATGATAAAAACTTTTACGTATGAGATGAAGTATGTGATGAGAATATGTACAAAATTCCTAGATTTGTGAGATATAAAAAATAGAGAAAAATATACGCCTAAGAAAAAAATAATCACACACAAGATTGTATTTACGTGGTTCGACAATTTGCCTATATCCATGGAATTGCAGGAATTTCACTATTTTCAGGAAAAAATATAGTGTGGCAATACAATTTTCTCTCTCAAAAGCAACATCAAACCCTAATCTCCAAAACAACAGTTTTTATATCCTGTGCACAAGCCTATTGGCCCAAGCTTCCACTCCATGGACTAAGCCTCAAAAAATCTCCCATAAAAAAACTATAACAATATTATCTTGGGTTGGGTCATAACCTAGATCAAACACAATTAGACTCCACAAATCCAAACAAATCTCCCACTTGGAGACAAGTTCAATCACCAACATCAACCGCAATCCTTCAAAGACAATCTCTCATCACTGCAACTCATCAACCTGTCCTCAAGCTAGAAGACCAACTAAAGTTGCACACAGCTTCAGCTTCTCAATAGTGACACCCTTAGTCAACATGTCTGCTAGGTTCTTAGATCCACAAATCTTCTCAAATATTTCCAGTTTATCTTCAACAAGGTAACGAATAAAATGGTATCTCATCTATGTATGCTTCGACTTTGAATGAAAAGCCGAATTTTTTGCAAGAAAAATTGCGCTCTGACTATCACTGTGTAGAATGCCCAGCTCTTGCTTCTTCCCCAATTCATCCAAGAAGCTATGTAGCCAAATCATCTCCTTTCCAGCTTCAGTCACTGCAACATACTCAACTTCTATAGTAGATAAAACAACAATCTTTTGTAGATTTGAAGCCCAAGATATAAATGTACCACCCAAAGTAAATACAAACCCAGAGGTACTCTTTCTACTATCAATATCACCTGTTAAATCAGCATCTACATAACCTTGCAGCTTCAAACTTGCACTTGTGAAATAGAGACATGTATCTGTTGAGCCTCTTAGATACCAAAGAATCCACTTGACTACCTCCCAAAGTTGCTTTCCTGGCCTACTCATGTATCTACTCACAACTCCCACTGCATGTGCAATGTCTGGCCTTTTACACACCATAGCATATATCAAGCTGCCAATAACTAAGGCATAAGGCACCTTACTCATATGGTCCCTTTCTTCTTTTGTCTTTGGTGACTGTTCTTTACTTAGTCTGAAATGACTACCCAAAGGTGTGCTCACTAGTTTAGCTTCATTCATGTTGAACCTACTGAGAATCTTTTTCACATATTCTGTCTATGAAAGCTTCAATGTATCATTAACCTTGTTTCTAATGATTTTCATACCAAGAATTTGTTTTGCAGCTCCCAAATCCTTCATTGCAAACTGTTTTGATAATTGCTTCTTCAAATTATTAATCTCTTTAGTGCTAGACCCTGCAATGAGCATATCATCCACATACCATAGTAAAATGATGTAAGAATTATCAAAGAACTTAACATAACAATAGTGATAAGCTTCACATCTCTTGAACTCAGTTCTATTCATAAAACTATCAAATTTCTTATACCACTATTTTGGAGCTTGCTTTAGGCCATACAGACTCTTTCTTAGTTTGCAAACTAGAGATAGAAAATTCTCAAATCTGTGAGAAGCAAAAAATAGAGAAAAATATACGCCAAAGAATAAACTAATCACACACAAGACAATATTTATTTAGTTCGACAATTTGCGTACGTCCACAGAGTTGCAGGAATTTCACTATTCTTAGGGAAAAATACAGAGAGGGGCAGTACAGTTTTCTCTCTCAAAAACAACATCAGACCGTAATCTCCAAAATAACAGTTTTTATATCCTGTGCACAAGTCTATCGACCCAAGCCTCTGCTCTATGGACTAAGCCTCAGAAAATCTCCCTTAAAAAACTGTAACAATATTATCTCGGGTCAGGTTATAACCCAAATCAAGCACAACTAGGCTTCACAAAGCCCAATAGTTTGCAATAGATAGAATAAAGTTTGTGGAGAAATGCCCAACCTTAGAGTTGGTTTAATGGTTGGCTACACCCTTAGCACAAACCCCATTATACTGAAACTGGGGAAAAAATAACGATCCTTATGATCGTTGCAAATCAAGTACTTATGAGATTCATCAGGAAAACTAACATCTTAGTTGGAATTTCAGCTTGTTTATGTTAGACTCTTCCAATGGAGTTCGTCCTCAAGCAAAACATATTTTATTACAAACATGCAAGGGGGAGAAGCAATGAAGATTTTAGACATCAAGTTCTTTGAAATCTTTAATGTCAAACTTGTGAAAATCGGCCATTTAGCCATCTTTTTTTAAAATTGTAGACAAAAAGCCATGTTTTTGAAATATTTCGAGCGGTAGTCCTGTTTTGGAACTCAATTTCATTATCATCTAGTTCTTTTCAAAAATTACCCAACTCGATTTTAGTAATATTATGTTCTACTTAAATTTAGTTTTACAAACATCAAATTCTTTTATAAAATTTAATAAAAAAAAAAAAAAAAAAAACTTGAAACTTGTTTTTCTAAAAATTAAGACTCAAGAAGAACTTAATTTTACTGCAATCAAGTTTCAAAACAGGGCCACTACCTAAATATTTCTTCTTCTTTTTTGGAAAAAATACTACCCTAAGTATTTCAAAAGAGGGGGATAAAGAAAATAAACGCAAGAAAGAAAAAAACACTAAAATTGAATGTGGAATTTAAAAACAGAAAAACTTACCAATTTAAGAATTTATACACTACCCCTAATCACATCAACATGCCTTAATTCATAATACATCCCTTTATTAGAAAAAATGTCCCAATAAAAAAAATAATTGGCCACCTTTCTTAAAAAATTGACACAAATATTATTATAAGCATTTTTCAACTTATACTACAAAGAATTTAAACTTTTACAAACAACATCAAACTATATAACTATAAGTAGCAAATTTCATAATACTAGAAATATACATAGATGGGATAAATGTAAAGAATTAATAAATTCTTTCATATGTCTGAAGAAATAAGTTTATGTTTATGTACAAGTTTAAATATTTTATTTTCAAATCATCTTTTCTTTTTACACAATACTCTACAAATTTATTAAATGCCTTTATAAAATGTTTTTAGCAATTCTATTAATATTATTATCAATGTTTCAATGATTGGAAGATGATGTTATAATTCAATATTAACCTTTATGGGGAAAAAATGCATAATGAAATTATAACTATAAACTATTGAAAAATTGCATGCAAAAATAATTACAGATGCTATTATGAAGAATTTGATGGATCATGTACAATGTAATACTTTCTTAGGGTACTCTTAGTCCGAAAATTGTGAATTTATTCACCTAGTTGAGGATTTATAGTTCAAGCTAGCAAGAAAGCTATGAAAACAGATGAAACAAGTTTACAAGTCACAAGAATTGGAAAGGTGTATTATGCTATCTTTTTAAAAGGATAATAATCGA
Source organism: Quercus gilva (assembly GCA_023621385.1). Classification (NCBI taxonomy): domain Eukaryota; kingdom Viridiplantae; phylum Streptophyta; class Magnoliopsida; order Fagales; family Fagaceae; genus Quercus; species Quercus gilva. The sequence continues at coordinate 72,221,815 of CM042477.1, read as the reverse complement.
TTGATAATCTTAATACACTAACAAATTCTTTTTCTTCATTTTCAAGTTCCAAAAACAAAGACAAACAACAAACTAATGTAACAAATAATGGATTTCCAACATCCAAAAGATAAAAGACATAATAAAAACAAGGTTGAAGGACAATGTAATCTCCTGTATTCCTACCAACAAAAATATACAACGAGGTTAAAGGTCTATGTAATCTTCTGTACTCCTACCAACAAAGACAAATAGAGAAGGAAAGTCAAAGGAAAATGCAGTTGCTAACTTCCCTAAGAAAAAAGACAAATGAAGTATAAAAACCAAGGACGATGTGATTTTCAACATCCAAAAGGGTAAAGACAAACAGAAAATGAGAGTCAAGGACGATACGATAATAAAGAAGGTACAAATCACTGCTCCATCTACTTTTGAAAAAAAAAAAACTTAATTAAATAGTTTAATTTTAAAATTTTCAAAAAGATTGGTAATTAAATGATAGTTCTTCAAGTCCCAAGCCAAAACAAACTATTTCACATACATAGAGTAATGTAATATCATCACAAGTTAAGTTCAAATATATCCTTCCACAAGTATACACTTGATTTGTACTATACTTATTTTTCTCTTTTATGTGTATACCATATATAAAAAAAAATGTAAATATGGGATGAAATTAAAATATATGTTTAAAATACAGGTTTATGTTTAAAGTCAAGTTTATGTTAAAAGTTGTTTGCTAAATCACTATTATGAATATATGGCATTGCATACCTGTATTCTAAACATATTTTTTATGATCACTGTTATGAATAAAGTCAAGTTTATGTTAAGAGTTGTTTGCTAAATCACTGTTATGAATATATGGCATTACATTGCATACTGGTATTCTAAACATACTTGTATTCTAAACATATTGCATAAGAGTAAAATTATTGTTGATTGATATCTGACAAGGGAAGTGATTTGTAGCATTAAATCATGTTTATCTTTGTGTTATTCACTAAGAATTTCTGAACTCAGTTCCAAAAGAAGAGTAATGAGAAGCCACTAGTATCAATAGTTAAGGTAAGCATTACAAAGTGTTTTTTGTTGAATAAAGAAAATAAAAGAGTTCTATCCATCTTGAAATTTATTAAAATTGATTATGTTCATTATGAACCTAAGCCTAAAAATGATCCAAAAAAATTAAACCCAGACTTGATTTGGGTGGCCGTGACAAACACGTTATGCCTGTAAAGGGATAAAGGATGCATACAAAATTTTTTAATAATCTAAAATTCTTAATGGTGTTAGTTTCCTGCTCAATACAAGTGTGTTTAATGCTCAACTTACCCCCTTAGCGCATGCTCAAAGGGATTCTCTTTTGTGTCAAAGGGAGGCAGTTTTGACTACTCTGATGTCACATTTGGCTACTACATAGGAAAGGATGAAGTTCCAAGCAGACAAACACAAACAAGACAGGTCTTTTAAGGTGGGTGATTGGGTCTATTTGAGGCTGCAACCCTATAGACAGAAGACTTTGGCTTATAAAGGGAAGTGGAAGTTGTCCCCAAGGTTCTTTGGGCCTTTTCAGATTCTACAGAAGGTAGGGGTTGTGTTTTATAAGTTGGCTCTGCCTTCTAAGTCCAAATTGCACCCGGTGTTCAATGTCTCTTGTTTAAAGATGAAACTTGGCCCAAATAAGTACTTTATGCCCACTTTACCTCCAGTGGATGATGATGGTCAGGTGTCTAGTGAGCCTATTGCTATACTGCAATCTCGAACCAAGTCACTAAGATTTAGAGTGATTACTGAAGTTTTGGTACAATGGCTAGGCTGCCCTCCTGAGAATGCCACTTGGGAGTCTCTACATTAGCTTCAGAATACATTTCCTCACCTTGTGGGCAAGGTGCTCTAAATGGAGGAAGTGATGTTAGACATTTGTATTACTTAGTGTATAAGGCATGTTAGTATAACAACAAGTAATTGTACTCATTGAATACACTACACTCTATTGTAACAATAATAAAGTAGTTAGTTAGTTAGAGCAGGGCAATTAGTTAGGGTGAGGTTGGTTACAGATGTATATAGGCATCTCACAGATTGTTTTGGCAATTGAACTAGATTGTTGATTCTATTTCACTAGCTTTCTCTATCCCTCTCTCTCTCCCTCTCTCACTTTTGCTATGGAGGCCAAGGTTCCCTCAAAGCAACCTATTAAAATTCCTAAAATCATCTAGGTCCTAACATTCATATCCAAAATTGCTCTATGTATGACCCTCATGACCATTGTAGAAGAACTTATGGGATTCTCCACAACTAACATCTGAATTAGAATTTTAGCTTGCTTATGTTTAAGTCTTCCAATAGGACTTGATTTTAAGAAAAACATTTGCGTTTGGAGACATGCAAGGGAGAGAAGCAATGAAGATTCCAATTCAACTCCATCAACGAACTAGAAAAGACACTCTTTGAAACTGTTACTATCAAATCTTAGGTGGTGTTTATGCATTTTGGCCATAAAATTTTATGTCTTAATATATGTTTATGTTAAAAAAAAAGTTTATTAAATTCATTTAGGTCAACAAATACTTATTGGCAAGTTGATACTTTCACAGTTGGATGTTACTTGTAATAGACTTAATTCTTGAGAATATGAGTGGAATATCATCCGTTGTAATATATACGTCAATTTTAAAATGGTAGTCAATATATTTTTAATTGACTCATTTTTTCTAAAAAAGAAATATTTTATAAAGTTCTTTAATAAATTTGTAGGGTTTTGTGTATAAGGAAAAGATGATTTAAAAATAAAATATTTTAAAATAAATAAACCTGTACATAAACATAAATATAAATCTAAATTTGTTTCTTCAAACATATAAAAGAATTAAATAATTCTTTAAATTTATCTCATCTAAGTATATTTCTAGTATTTTAAAAGCTGTCACTTATATATTTTGATGTTGCTTGTAAAATTCTTTGCAGTATAATTTGAACAACACCTGTTATAATATTTATGTCAAATTTAAAAAATGGTAGCCAATTATTTTTCTTTGGGGTAAATATACTCCCCTCCTTAGAGGTTTGGAGGAATGACGCTTCACCCCAAACTTGAAAGGAAAAAAGATTTTCCCCCCTTGACATCCATTTAACCAAAATACACTTTAATTATAAATGCAAAGTTTAGAAATGTTGTGTATTATCCTGCAATTTGTTCCAGGGTAGGTTTCCAAAATTACCTTCCATTTTAGAATTAAAATCCATTGTTTTAAATATTTAATTAAAGTGTATTTTAAAATATTAAGTATGACTCTTGCTGCTTTTTCTCCCCCTTTTTCAACAGGTTGTGGAGAAATTATTTATTGCAAATCTTTTAGTGCTTGATAAACTCTGCATTTTTGTTCTAAATTTATCAACTATGTTTTTACTAATCATCGATAATCTTTTATAAAGAAACTAGATAATTTCTCAGACAATATGTGGAAACTTTGTAAATTCAATTGAATTTTTTAATGTTTTTTAAGACCTATTTATAATACTCATTTTGTTGTATAATAATTATGTTTTACTACAATATTTTTAAATGCTTTCAAACTCAATTTTCTTAATTCATATTTTTTTATATAAAAAATTTCATAGAACTGGTTTTTGAATATTAAGTGAAATTGTTCTACTAATCTAAAATTTTAAGATTGAAACGGTTAAATTTATCGACATTTGTAGGAGACTAAAATATTATATTATTTGTAGAATTTATTTCTTAAATTGATTAAATGATTCTGAAATTTGAAATTTATAAATTTAAATTCAACGCATAAAATACTTTCATATCTTAAAATTACAAAAATTCAAGCAACCTCCCAAACACTTCCTTAACTACTCCATTTTCACAACCAAATACCAAGCCCCAATCTCAAACACTCATTTCATAATCTCAACAAAAGAAAATCATTTGTAATTACCGGCATATAAAGAATGTGATAAAATAAAGAAAAGATGGTTAAAACATTTCCATTTATCAAGATTAATTGTCTTGAGCAATGCTTCCACATTAAAATATATATATATATATATATATATATATATATATATATATATATGAAAAACACACTGCAAAATCATCATTAACGTTTACTTTTATCACTGTGGCTCATATTGATATTGTACAAAATAGCAGTAAAAAACTACAACAAAACCTATAAATTATAAGTTCTAAAACATAATATTAAAAAAAAAAAAAAAAAAAAAACTAATCTCGTCAATAATCAATTAGAAGGGCTTTTTCTATTTCTCTTTAATTCTAAAACAAAATACATTTATGAGTTTCCCACACCAAATGCCCAAAGATCCAAAGCCAATCAAAGCCTTTACAGAATCCACAACATTTGACCTCAACATCAAAACCATAATTCTTCAACACTCAATAAAAGAAGCAAGCCCTCTTCCTTGGTTATAGCCAATACATACAAGTTAAGATTAGATAAGACGACGAAGTTGGAGCTAGGTAAGTGTCATTCAAATGTTGAAGATAAATGACATCATTCATGGTCGATATGTATTTGAGATGAGATTTCATGAAGGGTTGTGGGCTATATATAAAGGAGTAGAGGTGCAAGAGGTTTGTCTTGAAGCATTGAACCAAAGAAAACAAAGAGTATTACAAAGAATCTTTTTTCTTTAATAGGAAAAGTCTTGAAACATTAAACTGAAGAAACAAAAAGTCCCTATTTTTTTTGTTCTTATCTTGTGGCTTAAGAGTATTTCAATTCTCTTTTCAAAGAATGCGTCGTATGGCAAAATCTCAAACAGATGGGGGGAATGTTAATTTCTTCAAACTTGAAGGGAGGGAGGTATTTTTTTTCTCTTCAGATTTGGGGTGGAGTGTCATTTCTCCAAACCTCAAGGAAGGGAAGTGTACTTTCATCTATATTTACATAATTAACTCCCCAAAAAAATAAATAAATAAAAATTTGGCTTACCGTTGCTTTCTTTCAATAAATATGCCCATATGTGTTGTGGACCTATGGTATGTTTCCCTCTAATTTGGCTTGAACTATGCTATGTTTCCTACAATTCGGTAATCCACTTTCTTGAATGATTGACTTTATCTAAATTTATTTGTTTTATGAGTAATGCTACAATCACAAACTATTTTACAACATTTTTACAAAATGTTGATGTGGCTTACTTCTTATTGACTTTCATTTAAACCCACAATTCATATCACTTTTCCATTCATTTACCAATAATCATTTACTACATCAGTAGTTTATAAAAAAAAATTAGTAAAATAGTTTATATCTCTAGCATTATTCTTGTTTTATTCAAATGTTGCATGCTTAGGAAGGAAGCAAGTCTTATTGGGAGGCTCCTTGTTAGAAAATGGCTAGGTAGCATAAGTGGAGGCTAATCAACTAGATTATGTGGACTCAACTACTTAACACATTCAAAAGCCCATACCTTTGCTCCGATCATAAAGTACGATTGAATTGGACATTTGCATACCAGTTAAAATCACTGTTTTAAAAATCGGATCAGACCGGCCGGTCCGACCGGTTCAACCGGGAATGGCAGGCAGTCCGGTCCAGTTAAAACCTCCAAAACCGGTCAAAAATCGAGGTTGAACTGAAAATTTTCAAAAAAAGGTTTGATGTCCGGTTCGGTTTTTAAAACCATGGTTAAAATAGCAATTCTTGGACCTAGATCAAACGATAACTTAACCAAAAGTTAGATCCGTACTCCCAAATCCTTGTCTAAGGCAATTTACACTAGCACCAAGAATTGACATCTTTCTTTCTTTTTCCTTTTCTTAGATCATGGCATTGAATTTTTCATTTCTCTGTCAGCATAAGGAGCTCGTAACTTTTGAAGCAGTCTGTGTGTGTTGCTTTCATAAAGGTACCATGGTCTTGGTGGCAACTAATTTATATATATCTAAAAGCTAAAGTGTAGCATTTATTATTCTCACGCTCTTATTAAGTTACATCAGTAGACACATCATCCACCTATTTCCAACCCTCTCTCTCTCTCTCTCTCATATTTTTAACTATTTTTCTTCTTATTAATTCCCCAAAATATTGTTACTATATTTCCAACCTTTCACCTCCATTTTACCTTTTCATTTTCCTACTACTATTTACCTTAATATTATTCTTCCGCTATCCCTTTATTTTCCTTTATTTTTTCCTCATCTTGTTCTCACCATTTTACTATAAATTTTCAATTATCTTACATTCTATGCATAGTTTTCCAAATTCCCACACAACAAGGTTCTCTCTCTTCTTCTCTCAAATTTTTTTTTCCAGTTTTTGGTGATTTTTTTTTATTTTTTTATCTTGCATCTCTATTTTAGGTTGATTAACTTTTGTATTCTTTAAAACTCTACTTTGGGTTGATGTGATTTAATTTTGTGTTTTAAAGTTGTTATCTTTTTTCTTTTATTTGATTTCATAAATGTTATCCTATTACATTATAAAGATAGCATATTCGAATATAGTGTTTTTCTATTACATAGCATGACTATGATAATTTGATGTTTATTACTATATTTTTTTTACTCTTTTTCATCTCATCTAATTTTCTATAAATTTGTTATTATCTCTCACATTCTCTCTCTCTCTCTCTCTCTCTCTCTCTCTCTCTCTCTCTCTATTTTTTTTTTTTTTAATTTCTTGCAATTCTACTTTGGGTTGATGAAACATTTTTTTTATAACTTTATTTTAAGTTAATATGTTTTGATATTGTATTTTTGAGTTGCCCAACACAATTAATCTATCTCCCTCTTATAACATTGGTTTGATTTTTGTTTAAGTTAATACTTAGCTATTTTGGAAGTGTGAATTTGAATTTATATCAAAACACAATATTGACTATGCATTTGAAATAATAAAAGGTAATTTTGTCATAAGTTTTGATTATCATTATAATCCCCTTTAAAGAAAATGAAGAATTTGAATAATTTATTTGAAACTTAAAAAGTTTAGTTGTAGAGAAAAAAATTGGAAAAACATAACACACTATAACATAATTTCAAAAAATATGGACCAGCTCATAAAAGAATAATATCAATCAAAAACTACACAAAAAATAACAGAATGATACATTGGTAGAGATAAAAAGATGAAAAATAATTTCAAAAATTATTTAATTTTTAGAGAAAAAAATTTATCTTCAACAAATTTTAAAAAACAAATTATACATTATATCATAATTATAAAATAATTATTCATTCTCACACATCATGAGAATTTGCGACTAGTATGTATAATATGTGGTATACCGTAAAAAAATTTGGCTAAAAAGAATAATACAAATGGGAATGCTTTCCATATGATAATTTAAATATTCCCTTTCTTAAAAAAAAAAAAAAAAAAAAAAAATGATGCCATGATGGTAAGATCAATTGTTGACCATGGTATACAGTGTTCCCAAAGGACCCCCAGAAAGTGTACTCTTGGTACGGCAAGAAGAAGAGACGAAGGACAACTTTTATAATTGGAAAACAAGGGGTAGTTTTGGAATGCTGCAAGAAAAATTGCACTGTTGATCGTCTTCAAGACATGAGCATGTGACCCACATCACAAATTATGGAAACCCGTATCTGGCACTCAAATATATACAATAAAAAAGTCCAAAGTTATATATAGACAACAAAATAATAATTAAATTAATGCATATAAAGAATACCAACTGTTTCAACAGTTTCATAAAAAATTATAATGAAAACTACAAATTTTCTTGTGTCAGATTGTAGGCTCTTTTTAAAAAAAGATTCAGGACAGGACAAAAACAGAGATGAAATGAACTTTTCCAATCCGTTTTTCTAACAACAACCCATGTTCATGTTTCTCTTTTCCTTTGTTATATTTCTTTATCAAGGGGAACCACATTTCACAAGCTTATTCATTTGCTAGTCACATTTTCTCTGGGTTTGAATCTCACTGGTGAGTTTTTGTATTCTTTCCATTAGTTACACATTCCATTGCTACCTTTTGTTTTTCCCTTTTGCTCCAAAGTTTTGTACTTCTTCTTGGTTCAGATCTGCATTTTGTCTAGCCTAGGTGTGTTGGATTGAGATGATTTGTCATTCATTCTTGGTTCTGCTGAAACCTGAGTAAGTGCATGTTATTCAAGTTGTTGAGATATCTACATATCTATGTTGTTGTATGAGTTTTCTTATGAAGTTTAATGAACTGATCATCATGGTTAAAAATCTTGGAGATGGAAGTAGTAACTGTGATTTAAGAGCTGGGTGTTTATGCATTTTTGTCTAGATTGTATGTTCTTGAACATTGGGTTATTGTTGAATTCCATCAGGCTTTCCCTTCTAGCTTGAAAATAATATAAAGAATTCTTGAGGAAGAAGGGTAATGGAGAAGATCCAAGGTTGGGAAGTCTTTGCTCTGATGTCTTTGGTGATAATTTCTGCTTTTGTTACAACTGTAGAAGCTCAGTCAAAGTCTTTTCTGATAAATTGTGGTACAAATTCCAGTGTTAATGTGGATGGTAGGAGATGGGTTGGTGATTTGGTCCCTGATGGCAATCTCACCCTCAGTTCTCCCAGTATTGCTGCATCCACTGCTGCGTTAAGCAACAGTTCAAATTTTGGACCTCTCTACAAAACTGCTCGATTTTTTACAGATAGTTTGAAATACACATTTGAAGGAATTCAAGGGAACTATTTCGTTAGGCTCCATTTCTGTCCATTCTCATTTGGGAATTACAATGTAAATGAGTCTGCATTTGATGTTGTTGCAAATGGTCTAAAATTGGTCTCAAAATTCAATGTTCCCAGTGAGATATCACATAAGAATTCAAAACTGCAGAGTTCAGGAAGCAATTCAAGTTCATTCTTTTTTATTAAAGAGTACATTTTACCCATCAATATGGATGTGCTTGTGGTAGAGTTCTTGCCAGTAAAAGGATCATTAGGGTTCATAAATGCCATTGAGATTGTCCCCATTGTAGATAAGCTTTTTGCAGACTCAATTAGCAGAGTGGGTGACAATAGTGTGAATTTGAGTGGAAGGAGCATCCAGACCATGTATAGGTTGAATGTAGGAGGTTCTGAAGTTAAATCCAATCAAGATTCAAATCTTTGGAGAACATGGGAAGTGGATTTCAGCTACATGATCACAGCAAATGCTGGCTCAGAGATCAGTAACACTTCAAGTATTACCTATGCTTCCACGAATGATTCCTCTGTGGCTCCTCTTCTTGTTTATGAAACAGCAAGAACAATGTCCAACACTGGAGTCCTAGAGAAAAGGTTCAACATGTCGTGGAAATTTGAGGTTGATCCTGATTTTGATTATTTGATCCGATTACATTTCTGTGAGCTGGTTTTTAATGTAACAAAGCAAAGGATTTTCAGAATCTATATAAATAACAGGACTGCAGCAGACAATTTTGATGTTTTTGAGCGATCAGGAGGGATGAATAAAGCATATCACCAGGATTACATTGATGCTGTGTCATCCAAAAGTAAGACACTTTGGATTCAACTAGGTCCTGAGACGGCAGCTGGTGCTGCAGGAACTGATGCCCTCTTGAACGGGTTGGAGATTTTCAAGCTGAGCCAAAGTGGGAGCCTTGCCTATGTAGAGCCTTATGATTCTACTGGGAATTCAGTGGGCAATTCAAAAACTAAAATTCTTTGGGTGGGAATAGGAGCAGGTGTAACTACTGTTATTCTCGGAGTTACAATCAGCTTCATCTATTGTTTCTGCAGACGCCAAAGAGAAAAATTGAGTGATACCAAAAACAACTCTCCTGGTTGGAGGCCATTATTCCTTAATGGGTCTATTTTAAATAACTCAGCCAATGGCAAGATAGCAACTAGAAGCCAATATCCATATGGATCTGTGGCCTCTACTAGGGCTGGCAAACGGTTTACACTACCAGAGATTCGTGCAGCTACAAACAATTTTGATGACAGTTTAGTGATTGGAGTAGGAGGTTTTGGCAAGGTGTACAAAGGAGAGACTGAAGATGGCACCCTTGTTGCCATAAAGCGGTCAAACCCACAATCTGAGCAAGGTCTGGCTGAATTTGAAACAGAGATTGAGATGCTTTCAAAGCTCAGACATAGGCACTTGGTGTCCATGATTGGATTCTGTGATGAACAAAATGAGATGATTTTGGTTTACGAGTATATGGCAAATGGGACTCTTAGAAGTCACCTCTTTGGGAGTGATCTCTCACCATTGACTTGGAAGCAGCGATTAGAAGCATGTATCGGTGCTGCACGAGGACTTTATTACCTTCATACAGGAGCAGACCGGGGAATAATCCACAGGGATGTTAAGACGACTAACATACTATTAGATGAAAAGTTTGTAGCCAAAATGTCTGACTTTGGGCTGTCAAAAACTGGTCCTGCTTTGGATCACACCCATGTTAGTACTGCAGTAAAAGGAAGCTTCGGATATCTAGACCCTGAGTACTACAGACGACAGCAGTTGACTGAGAAATCTGATGTTTACTCTTTTGGAGTAGTGTTGTTTGAAGTTGTTTGTGCTCGAGCTGTTATAAATCCAAGCTTGCCTAAAGATCAGATCAATCTTGCAGAGTGGGCAATGGGATGGCAACGGCAGAGATCACTAGAAACTATAATTGACTCTCGTCTCAAAGGAAATTATTCTCCAGAGTCCTTGAAGAAGTTTGGAGAGATAGCAGAAAAATGTCTTGCTGATGAGGGGAAGAACCGGCCTACAATGGGGGAAGTTTTGTGGTACTTGGAGTATGTCTTGCAACTCCAGGAAGCTTGGATGTGCACCAATAATGCAGAAAATTCCTTTTCAAGTAGTCAAGCTTTGGGGGTTTTAGAAGCAGCAGCAGAGAAGAAGCAAGAACCTCACAGCTTAGATGAAGAGACCAATTCAGGTGGCAAAATGGTATGCCAAGAATAACTTGACACCCAGGTAATTATTCAATCAGATACCGTGAATGGAGCTGATGAGCTCTCACAGTAAACTTGCCTACATGATCAGTGAGGAAAAGATGTTGCATTCAATTCTATTGCATTATAAATTCTTTCATATTTGTTTCATTAATTTCAATATGGACTTGATTTTTTATTTTTTATTTTTTTTTCTGCTGTACCATTCATATTAGCCTACTAGTGAAGGAGTAAATCATGAGGAGATCATCATAGTGTTTTAAACAATATTCTTTGTAATATAAGTTGCTATGTTCAATTGAGTTTTTAGTGATATTTTAGGCCCTTGCTTCTGAAAAGGCTCGCTAATATTCGAAATTATTTTGTGTCTTTTGAGAGCAATTGCTTTAATAAGGTACCTTTCTTTTTGATAATCTTTGTTGGTGAGTTGGTTGGTTTCATTGTTTAGCTCAGGTGATGTTTTATCAATTTTTCATTTTAGGACTACTTCACAGCTCCAACTGTCGAGAACTCTGTTGAGTTAAACCATTAAGGTATTGAGTGGATTTCTCATGGCAAATTTTTAGCTGAAATGGCAGATTTCTTGTGGCACAAATCCCCTCCAAAACCTGCAAACATTGGTATTGTTTTGGATTGGTAAGTTCCACAAGCACCTAGTGGGTTTTGAACTCACAACCTTTGAGCTAGAGCTCATTGGTTGCAAACTACAGTATTGTTGGAAAGTGGAAGCAATGAAATATATAGGGGGAAAAAATATTATTTTTTACCTATACCTTTCCTTAATCAATATTACAAACAAGATATTTGTAAGTGTTCTAAATTGTTTTTTAGTAAAAACAAAATACACAATATTCACAACTTACATGTACTAACAAAAATTGATGGACCTCAAAAATTAAAAAATTTATTAAACAAAATGATCAAAAAGAGATATTTTATTGTGTATTGATCTTTAGTTCTTTACAACACCACTCTAAATTGATTATCTAACAACATGCAGTGTCTTGTTTATGGACACATTCACCCTTCATAAGACAACCCTTGTAATGGTTGCAACCTTTGCCAAAGGGTGTAACCTGTCATCGAGAATCACACTTATTCACCAAGAGTCACAACTCTTCCTAATTGACTCTTCCTTATTGGTATACCCATTGGGTTTAGCTCAACCCAACATTTCTGACAAGTATAATATCCATTGAAATACCAAAAGGAGGCCTTTGGGTCCATTCACCCAAAAATCAAAAAACCAAGTTTTCCAAGGTCCCTACTTTTTAGGTAGCCTTAGCCCTTAGCATGTGTCCAGAGCCCATATTTTGAAGAGAAATGCTATGTTTATAACAATTTTACAACATTTTTACAACAAATCACAGGTGGTTAGTTGTTATTTGTTCAAATTTGAAACTAACACTAAGATTACTTTTTTGTCCCAACAATAACAACCAGTAACAACATGCCACTTAGGATTTGTTGTAAAAATGTTGTAAACGTAGCATTTTCCTATTTTGAATTCTAGGCCCGCTATTGATACTTAAGAAAACAAAAACGAAAAGTTGTAATAATAACTAATAAGTACTTATGGAAAAGGCATTCTCACTGATATGAGAATTTTCTCGAAAATGCTTTGTAAACTCCTAGCTCAAGTGGAATTCGTAGTAAGATTTTCAAAGACTTTGTCCCTTATTATCTTCATAATCTATTTAGTTGTATCTTCTACCAAGGTTGGCTCAATATAGTCTTTTTAAAATAACTAACCTATACTTCTTTGCATTTCTAATGAAAATCTTTCAAGTTCAAACTTCAAATTCACTCTCCCCAACTATTAAATAATAATAATAATAATAATAATAATAATAATAATAATAATATAGGATTAATTCACTTAATGGTAAATTGGGTTGGATTTTTTTTTTTTTTTTTTTTTGGGAAAAATGCTAAAGCTAGTACAAATTATAATAGAAAAAACTTATAAATTGTGTGGCAATATATGAGATTGGTGGAACTTCGACATGGTAATAAAAGAATATTTGAATTATTTATTATAATTAGTTACACATCAATTTATAAAATATATATATTAAAATTTGTAGTATTTTTAGCATAACTAAAAAAAAATACATTTTAAAAATGGAGGAAAAAGTGAGCTCAATTTCTTTTATAAATAAATTTTTAAACGAGACACTTATTGCCCCCACATTTGGAGAAAGTATTTCATAAGATGGTCTTATAAGACCTCTTTCTCACAACATGTGGCATATAGATAATGTATATCATAAGTCATAAGACCTCTCTCTCACTGTCTCATATATAAGACCCACATATATGAAATTTACACATGTTGTGAAAGAGATGTTTTATGAGACTGTCTACATTTGGAAGCCATTCTCTAGTATGAATTGTAAGTCATGGCCTAAGTGGCCTAAACTATGGCTCACCCTATTTACTTCTATATCTAAACAAATGTAACTTAGTACATATAATAATAATAATAATAATATATACATGCAATAGAATTTTAATCAATAAAATAAACAATATAGTTTATATATATTAAATAGTAAAAAAATACAGGAACCGCGGAACTAAATAAATATACTTATTCATCTTTTTACATGAAATCTTGTGGCTAATAAAGAGACTACTTTATTCTTCCCATTCATTCTTTTCGGATGATCCTTCTTCTTCTTCTAAATGAGAGTGGGGAATAAAAACCACAATCAACTTCTCACTTTTTTATGTCCCACAATTATGCTAATTTAGAAACTTAAGGAGAATATGGCGGTAGGTAAGAAAAAGTGATAACTTAAAAATCTCTCTAAATAGGATTTGAATTTTGAACCTACAAGCATTGCGGTACCTCTAAGCTATATGTTTAGTTTCACTTTTTATCGTCTTGTTTTGTCTTGGAACCCCACAACCTCAGTATGAGCACATTGTTCCTTTAACCACTGTGCTATTCCAGTTATGAATTTATGATAAAACTGCACTGCTACCCTCCTACGTGTTGAAGAAAATTGTGCAGGAAAGCGGAAGAAGAAAATTAATGGGACTTCGACAAGTGTTAAAAATATGAAAAATTATTAAATACTCTAGAGTACTATAAATGCATACTCTTCTCTTTCACATAAATTGTAGGTCTCATTATGAATTTAATTAGTGAGATCCACAATTATGTGAGGGGGAGGAGTATACATTTATGGTACTCAAAAAAAATTCTATAATTACCCTAAAAATATTATCCTTAAAAGCAATACTTGTCCTCCTTTGAAAGAGTTTGTTTTCGAGTTACAAGCAATTTATCTCCAAACTCCAAAGTGTAATAAAATTACAGACAACCATTATGAAGATTTTTCTTAGAGTTTCCATATAAAACTGTGTATTTTAGTAAAATGGTGAATAAAAATGAAATTTGAACTGCTTCTATTTCAAGCTCTTAATTTATAGACAATGAATAGTTGCAATTGAAAGATATTAACACTTCATTTAAATTGGTAACTATTTTTTATTTAAATGAATTTTCATAATGCACATTCTTAATTCATAATTTTTTTAAAAAGTTTTATCTTATTAAATGATTTTTTATTTATGTATGAGAAAAAATTTCATTAATTATGGTCTAATGGCTCTCATCTTATTTTAGTAAAATTAAAAATCAAGTGTGTGTCATAAGAGACACACATGTTCTAGAGTCACATGTCCATAAATTCATACAGTTTTTTCATTTACTAGTATTTGTGTTATTTTACAAAGTTTTATAATCTTCCCATGTAAAACTTATTTATTTATCTATTTCATTTCTTTATCATAATTTAGAATAGATTTGTAGTAGTTTGCAATTTACACTTTTAAAAATCAATGCATACATTTACTTATGAATTTTTCTTTAAAAAAAAATAACTACTATCTTCTATGTACTATCCTTTTTCTTTTTTCCTTTCAAAAGCTAAAACAAAATAACAGTCTCTCCATTTGTTACGATAGAAAATCTTATGTAAAGATAGTTTTTCTTGTTTTCTAGTGTTTGGTAGTATAAAAAAAGATGAGTTAAGGGAAAACTATCTTTGGTCAATATAAAAAGTATGGCTTATTTTTAGAGATTGTTTTCCATTAAATTTTTTTGAAAAACAACTCTATCTCACAACAAGCTAAATAAAGGAAGTTAAAAGACTGTTTTTCAACTCATTTAAAATTGCTACCAAACATTGAAAAATGAGATAGTTTTATAAAAAATGTTTCTTGAAAAATGACTAATTTTCTCGAAAACATCATTGTTGAAACAAACAGAGCCAATTTTCTTTGTCTTTATTTTTTTCTTTTTTCTTTTTTCTTCCTTTTAAAAGCAAAAACAAAATAACTCTTATCTTCTTTGCCTTTTTTTGTTCTCTCTTCCTTTTAAAAGCAAAGACAATTTTGCTAAATCCTTGTTGCTGATTACATTCAACTATCTCTCACACATGGCATATACATGTTCTATGCCACCATGTTGTGTACATGCATATCAGTTAATGTGATTACATTCAATTATCTCTCACACGTCACATGTGACACTATTCCATGCCACCATGTCATGTACATGTGTATCAATTAATGATTTAATAAATTAACTTTGTACAAGAAATTCAATAAATCAAAGTAGATGTACATGTGTATGTAATTGTAATTCAAAGAGCTGATGTAGTGATTCTTAAAATTTCACAAAATTCATGAAAATTTGGATTTGAAAATTTAAGAACACCCTCCTTAAATTGACAAAAAAATAAATGTCAATGTATCCACCATAAGTCCTATTTGATAATTTTTTTTTTTTTTTTTAAAAAAGTGTAAATTCCCCGACCAAAAAGAAAAAGGAAAATGTGAATTAAGCTTTGACATCTTTTTTTTTTTTTCTTTAATTTAACAAAGAGAAACGTCCTATACCTACAAATCAGCAATCAAATATGGCATCGATTCGATACATAACTTCCATGTGACGAGTGAACCCACCACCCATTAAACAGGACACCTATGGTACAAGTTGTAGTTGTAAAAACTAAAAAAGTGAATAAAAAACAACCCGACCAAAAAGAAAAATGTGAAAACAGTATATCGTGCCTCGTGGGTCTTTTATCAATGTTGATTTTAGCAGTAAAAGACAAATAACGAAGCGGCGATACATTGAACAGTAGTAGACCTTTTTTTTTTTTTTTTTTTTTTTTTTTTTTAAAGGACACACTACTAGTCTCCGACAACAACTCACACTATTTCCGTATTCGGACAAAACAGACATTTCACTCTCTCTCTCTAGTCTGTAGTAACTAACAGCAGTTAACAACCTTTTTTAGTCTTCTCAAACGACATCGTTTGTTTGACCTTTATATATATATATATATATATATATAGAACTAAACTAAATCACTCTCCAATTCCTTAATTTTCTCTAGAGACTGAAGTGGAGAGCAGAAAGCTAAGCTGAAAAAAACATGGTGTGTTTTAGAGGAGGAGTGTCTACGGTGATGATCGCTATCTACGGGCCGTTGATCTTGATGACCGTGACCATGATGAACGCTGACCATTCACAATCCCACGAATTGCGACCGTCGGATCACGGGCTGGAGTACCAGACCAACACTCCCAGCTCGTCGGACTCAGAGAAGTCACCGCCGCCGGAGATGATGTCGTTTTTCGGCAATTCTTCTTCTGCCTCGTCCGACGTGGCAATGCCCAAAGCCCTGAATTCCAACTCCTCGTCCCCCTCCGCCGCCGACGACGACACTTCGTGGTGGAGCAACAACGCTGGTCGCGGCGGCGGGAAGAGTAAAGACCACGTGAGGGACGTGTTGTTGGTGGGCAGTGTAGCTTGTGGTTTAACAGGTGTCGTTTTGTTAGTGGCTTCTGCTTTGCTTTATGTCTTCAAGTTTCGAAAACAAAGATCGCCGCCGCCACCGCCACAACAACCACCACCACCGCCACCACTAGCACTGCCATCGTCAGCAGCATTATCTTGTCATGATAATGATAGTGGTAATAAACTACAAATAGTGGTTCGTGATTCTTATTAAATTCTGCTTTCGTTTTTACTTCAATTTGTAGTGTGCTAATTCTATGTGCCACGTTATGTAAAGTGAAAAAAAAAGTATAATACTATAATGATAAGTTACATATATATCTTTTTGGTACTTATGTCTTAAGGAATGTTCATATTTTAGTATGCTTAGTTAGTTGGACTTGGACATCAATTGTTGAGATCTGGACACTGGTTTTTGGATAAAACGACATTGTCATAAGTTGTTTTTGTTTAGAATACCTAATTGAGTCCAAATGAGCTCTTTTTTTTTTTTTTTTTTTTAACAATTTGAATTTATATAATATATGCATTAGAATAATTGTTCATTATTATTAAATCAAAATATTAATTGGTTTCTTTTTTATATGGTCGAGATTTGATTTTAAACATTTTATTCGATAACAAAAAATTTACTTGTTGAGTTAATCAAACCAACAGAATAATTGTCTACTTCAATTACTAGTAAAGGTAAATTGATTTTCCAACAATAATGACGAAACATGGGTGTCACTCCATTATCAAGTCCTTTTGTCGTGGCTTGTAAATCTTTTTCGTGACCTTGAATTTTTCTAGGTGGAGAAGAACTTTATAATGAGAGACTGAACTAGTAAAATTTAAGCTCAGGGGTCGTGTTCTACTACCCTTTGAGTAAGAAAACAAAATTATTGAAAGCATCTAATAATAGTAAGAGTGGAAGTCATGGGAGATCCATGAAATTCAAAACTTAGTTGGTAGGACTTGATGAGAGTGTTTTGTCATTTGGTCAAAAGTAAAAGATGTGTACCTTTTTTATAATTTTACCAGATATATAATGCTAGTGTTGTATGTATCTACCGTCCTTAACATTCGGTCAGACTCTTATCTACCACATAGAAATGTTCCAGCTAATGCCTAACATTTAGAAATTGTCGGTTGCTATTGTTTGATCCAGCTCAACTTGTTGACTTGGATAATGCCCTTTTTAATACACTGCCTAAACTAGTAATTAACTCAATTAAGGTTTCATTTTTCTATTTAGCTCAGCACATAAAAAACAAATAAATAAATCTCGTTTCCAAAAGAAAAAACAGATATATATTCCCTTGTTCAAATTTTTAGCTTATTTCTAATAGATGGGGTGAGAATGCTAATAGACTTAAAGAGGTGATGTAACATTTTTTTTTTTTTTTTAAGGAAATTTTGATAGAGATGCAACATTTTAATATCTGTAAAAAAATAATAAATAAATAAAAGAGAAAATGGGTTCACAAAGCTTAGCTCCAGTGCATTAGAGTTAACACGATACAAACACGTATCCAATTTTTGTCACGTGTTCATATCGTGTTGGCTCCAATGCACTAGAGCACTGGAGTTAAACCTTACCTTTGCAACAAAATACACACGTTTGGGGGGCTAATAGAGCTTAGCTCTAGTGCTCCAATGCATGATACAAACACGTGTCTGTATCGTGTTGGCTCCAATGCACTAGAGCACTGGAGCTAAGCTTTACCCTCGCAGCAAAATACACACATTTGGGGGGCTAATAAAGTTGAAACCTATTATTATCTTTATCCTCAACTGAGTCTCTGAAACAGATCAGATCATTGCCAAGGTTCTAGATCAAATAGAAGATAATAGCTCCAGTGCATTAGAGTTAACACGATACAAACACGTATCCAATTTTTGTCACGTGTTCATATCGTGTTGGCTCCAATGCACTAGAGCACTGGAGTTAAACCTTACCTTTGCAACAAAATAAACACGTTTGGGGGGCTAATAGAGCTTAGCTCTAGTGCTCCAATGCATGATACAAACACGTGTCTGTATCGTGTCGGCTCCAATGCACTAGAGCACTGGAGCTAAGCTTTACCCTCGCAGCAAAATACACACATTTGGGGGGCTAATAAAGTTGAAACCTATTATTATCTTTATCCTCAACTGAGTCTCTGAAACAGATCAGATCATTGCCAAGGTTCTAGATCAAATAGAAGATAATGAAATGTTCAATTTTCTTTTTTCCCCAAATGATGTCTAAAATATGGATGAAATTGATAGTGCAACCAGTTTCATTATGTTTGCCTACGTTTTCAACCATTCTTTTGTTGCCATCTTCTAAAGAATTTAACTTTGAGATCGTACCTTACCTACTTCTTGTGTCACATCTGGTAATACCATAAGTTATATAATAGTAGTACTCACTTAATGGTCGTTTTCACTTGTCCAATTTTCAAAAGATTGATTCACGTTGAAGGAGCCAAAGCTCTCAAACAGCTGGCAATTGCAACAGTTCATGTTGGAACCATTTAAAGCAATGTACCTTTCTGGAGAAGCAGATAACACATGGTGCAACACATCATGATATAATGAGATAATGTAATATAATCATTTTCAAGCAAATAAACTCACACTGCTTTACATTTTGTTGTATGAATATTAAGTTCCAAGCGGATGATATATATTCACAATGTTTTCGTGACCGCTACACCTGTGAGGCTTACAAAGTTCGGACAAACCTATACAAAGTCGTGTGTATTGATTTGTGTCACTCATACAAATTTGATAGCAACAAGAAGAAAAAAAAATGAACTCAAATGAACAAATACAAGTGAAAGAAGACAGAGTACTGTATCATTCCATATGAGTAACACAAATCAATATTACAAAAATTTTTATTAAAAGCAATGGGGAAGAAAAAAGAATAAATATGTACCTATTGATCAAGTGGCATCCACTCTAGTTCTAGTTCTAGTTCTCCGCATTCCACATTCTGAAGCTTAAGAGACACCGCCTGTTTCACCTTGCCATCGATAATGTTGACAGTGCTATCATCCTTAAGGGCGTTGTCATGTGATTTCAGCCATTTCCCAATCTGCATGTTTCCAAACATCCCTGCGTCTCCAAATGCTATTGCAGATGTTATCAGGGGCTGGAGATCAACCTCTGCTTCTCCCATGATATCATCAGATGAAAATGTGTCGTGATCAAACACCCGCTGCAACATGGAAAGTCATAAGGTCAGATAAACTGTCATATAAGATATAACATCGTCACTTCAAGTTATTAAATTATTTGCTTATTCTAACACTAGCCCTCCACAAAGCACTGGCACATGGTACATGGCTTGCTTTCTTTCTATCTGTTATTTATAAATAAGATGGTCAGTGCCTGTTTGACATTTTGACTACACAAGGAAGAAAATTGGGGAGAAAATGAGCAAGCAAAAGAAAAAGACCAACTATTTAGGCAGAAAATAGTTTGGGTATGAGACAAAGCGAAAGTGCTTAACAGTAATTCTATGAATTAGTATAGTATTATAGATACGAAAACTAGCCCTCATACTTCTAAACAAAGTAACAAACCCTAATTTGAATGCTTAACAGTAGTACATACTATCAGCACCGGCATAAATTTGATTTTTTAAGGGTAATATAGTAATATAAGTGGGATTGACATCCTTACACATCCAACCTCTATTTTATAACTACAACATCCCCTATCAACCAGATTCTCTGCAAAGTAAAAACTGTCTGACTAAAATCTATGGTGTGCAAGCATAAGAATGAGCTGACTGATAGAAAAGGTAAGGTAGAAAGCATGTACCACTGCTTCTAGTTTTACATTGTTAGAGAGATAATATTGTTTGAGTAGTATCATTGCATTCTGATCTTATAGAAGAGTCTATAATATCCTAGTGGTGAGTTGTCTCCCATATATGTGGAATATAGTGTCAGAGGGCTGTACCGTATTTTCAGCTCCTCTTTTTGAATATTCATTCTTGAATTCTCCTTACTACACCTCACTAACATGGTATCAGAGCAGGACTGAACATTTCTGGTTCATCTTTTTCTGCTCACTAACATTCAAAAATAATAATTCTACACACAAAAGATGGCATATGAATTACATATACAAACTACAAAGAATTACCACAATGTCTGGAACTGAAAAAGAACTGTGGTTGGCACATTTCTACAGGGTCATAAGTGGTAGATTGATTGGTTACATATTAACTGGAGACAACGCTAATGCAATTGGCATACATTGAACTGATTGGTTACATATCAATTCCTTTAGAATGTAACATTTGCATAGAGGAACTGAACCCCACCTCCCCCCTCCCCCACTATCTATGATAAAAAAAAACGTTGTATAGAGGAATTAAACTTTATAGCTGAAAATTTAATGGATCAAAAAGCATTGGAGGAGATCAACTCTGGGAAAATTAAATCCATAATGCAATAGAAAGAAAAATTATTTGAAATGGTCATGACGAGCAAGGAATAGACAAGCTTACCAACTTCAAGGGTCCAAAATGCTGAGGAACAGACAGCATGAGTTCCTCATTCCAGACTGGATTCAAGTTGCTCTTTATTATAGTTGTCTGAACAGTCTAATAGCATCAACACCACTTATTATCATTAGGGAAAAAAAATCATCAACCTGTGAGCTATGTATTTTGAATAATAAATACATCAAAATGAAGATATATGTTCTGCCGTTTTAGCAGGAATTTTAACCATTATCAACCTAATATGACTTCTAATATCAGAAAGTTCTCAACAACACCACCAAACACAGACAACTCAACTAAGCCTTAATCCCAACTAAATGGGGTCTGCTACATGAGTCCATGGATGCACTCAACTCCATCTAGGGCCACACCAGCAATTATCTGTCTAAAAATCACGTACACACATGCAAATACATTTGTGTGTGTGTGTGTGTGTGTGTGTGTTGTATTTATGTTCAAAAACTAATCAACAAAACCTGAGTAAACTTTACAATTTTATGTTCCAAGGGTTGGGTTGTTCGCCCAATACCCCAAAGATAAAAGTGAAAAAGGAACGGTGACTAACCTGCTGCCCAAGAGTCAATATAACGTAAGGATCACTTGTCATCATATCTCTGACAGCTAAATTTGTGCCTTTTATCACTTTGACCTTCAATAGTCCAATAAATTCTACCATTCCTTCCTGGTACAATTTTTAGGATCAGATAAACTAAAGTTACTCACACAATTTAAAAATTGTCACATCAGATACCAGCCCACTAGAAAATTCATATAATTTGGATACTGACTAAGCCCGGAATTATGGTCCCTATACAAGTTTATCTGACTAATCCTTCTCTTCCTAACGATTTGAATTTACACATTTGAATTTAAGTCAACAACTGCAGGAAGAAGAAAAGGTTAAGAAAGTTACCGAATTATGAGAAGAATTTGACCGAAAACTATCCATAAGCTTTCTAGAAAAACTTGACTTGAGAGAGCCTTTCTCAGAAGGAAGTGACACAATCCGCAGGCTAGGTTTCAAAAATTCTTGAAGCTCATACTTAGCCCTGCAAGGAAGAAAGTAATTAAGTGAAAATAACACCCTAAGAGCCTGTGATATGCCCAAAAATTGAATGACAAGTGGGATGGTTATGGTAAATCCATCTGAGTGCCTTGCCCACCTAGTACAGGGCAACCAAACACACAGAGATGTCTCAGAAAAGTGTCACACAGATGTATGCTTAAAAAATTATAAGTCATGTCTAACCGGATGAATTTTGCACGCAGCTCATGACTGGCATCTGGTCCAGGCTTTTCATATCCTCCAGGGACAAAGGCCTCATAAATTGCATTAGCAGAAGAATTTCCTCCAACTTCAACCATCGATTCAATTTCATCATCAGACCACTCATCCAATGTCACAGACAAAACCTAAAAATACCAAATTAATTTTGTTCAGAGAAAAGTATGTTTATGTGCATGTGTGGGACTTAGGAGGGAAAATAAAAAAACTTGAGCACCAAATAAAGAACATGTTACCCATTATTGAATAAAGACTAAACTTGCCTATAAGAATTGACAAAGTGGCTAAATATATACATCAAATTGGAAATTATCAACATAAAAATAAAAATTAAGCAATCAGAAGCAAGCAGATTCAACCACATAGAATAATCATAACTATCAACCATTTTTTTTTTTTTTAATGATAGGTAATCAGAAAACTTATATTAAAGAGGGAAAAAAATAAATGAGAATTATAAGATGTTCATGATGATGAACAACAGCACAACACAACAGCAACACAACAGCAACACAGCACAACACAACACAACACAACACAACAGCAAGAAAGAAGTCAGGAAACTAAGTTAAGGGAAGGCATAAACTCAGAGAGAGAAGAACACTCCCTCCTAAATTAACAAAATATAAGAAAATGTAAAGCAAGGTAGATTTGTTTGGTAGGAGAAACAAAAATAACCATCCTCAAAACTTGTATTTCATTGATCTCTATTTGTTTTCACATGCATGGACAATTTGAGCTTAGTAAAGAAGAAAAAAACTAACCATGACCATTCAATGAACCCTAAAAAAGTGTTCAGGGTGTGGGTCAATGTTTAGACTCTGGGTTGACCCAGGTTGACCAATGGCATTAGAATGATGCCAAAAATCTCTCCTTAGTTAATTGAACTACAATGTGCAATAAGTTCTTCCAGTAGATATCATATCACATGTGGCTATAGGCAACTAGTTGCCTTTTGTGTTTTATAATTATTGTGAGAACAATATAGTAAAAGGTGATTTGAGAGCAATTACCTTTGATATATGGGTACCAAGGCTCCTGTGCACACCACAACATTTCAAGCATATAAAAACTCCAATATTTGCTGACCTGAAAATGAATTTATAACCAATTCCTCAACAAAAGAAGATGATAAAGCAAAAAAATGTGTTTCATGACTTTGAATCATTTTTTGACTTGCACAAATTCATGCACACGATGTCAATTAAAAGATCACACACCAAATCCTCACCTTTTAATGCTTATTCTCAAGCATGAAATATCAGTTGTGACAATACACACATGACATGCATAGTTAACAAACATAAGTGTCAAGGTGGAGAACTTACGCCCATTTAGGATCTGGGGCACCACAATCAGCACAATAACGATTATCTTTTTGAAGCAATAAATCTTTTAATCTTTTTTTACCTGTACAAGAAAATATAAATAATAAGCAAGTCGTACAAAAAGATATTTGATGCAATCATGGAAGACTAATTTGTTGCTCCATCAGAATTTTTTTCCATTTCAGATTTATTTTATTTGGTCAATATGTGAAGTACAATTGAAGCAAAGGCCACATAGTTTAAAAGGTCTAGTTATATGTATTGTAGGGTTAAAACAATTTTTAAGTAGGAATTTTATTTTATAAGTAATAGTTAGTTTTGCATGTAGGGATGAAACTGTAAATCTGTAAATCCTGCAAATTTGGGTAATTTATTGAGTACAGAATTATCTAGGAGATTCTAAGTATTTTAGGTTTATTACATTGAATAAAAGTTATTTTTTATTAACTTATTGACTAGTAGGACTAGAAGATTTAATTCTATTTGGAAAACTTAAGCTCTAGGGTCTATATAAGAGTGTCACTGTACTCAAATCAGAGATGGAGTTGAATAATAAGAATTGATGATTTAGTTATGAAAGACACGCATATCCTAGCGTGATTTTTCTCCTTATTTCCTTTCTTCTCTTTCTTCTTCTCATTTTCATGATACTGTTCACAGTTACTATTCAGATAGCCCCGAACATAATAAATTTCTCTCCATTTCTTCTTCCTTACCACCACAAAGCAAGCCCTTCTTCTTACCTAATAAAACCCTGAGACTCCATATACTTTCTCTATCAAATAGCCATCAAATAACTCATCAAATTTTCCTTTAAATCCCAAACACAACCACAACCTAGAATTTCGAGCAACTTAGTTGCATCAAGGAATAGCATTCTTGCCATTTTCCGCATCATAAAGCTCTAGTCAACGAGCACTAGATTTTTCTTCTACAACTCTTAACCCTAGATCCACTAATTCTCCTAATACTAAATCCACCACAAGCACACATAGATAGATTCCATAATTTGTCCTCATCTTTTCCACATATCTTCAAGTTTTATTCTAAAAAGGCTTATGAGCTAATATCATACCAAAAACAAAATAAGGAGGGGTAGTTGTGTACAAAGCCTTAAAAACTTAATTGAAAAAATGTATAATGAAACAAAACATTAGCCACAGATTAGCCATCAGAATAGACTAGGAAGTATAAAATCTTTCAATTTTTCAGAATTTTAATTTTCAACAGGAGAACAGAAGATTTACTAATGTGCACTAGTCTAGTGGCTGGTTCTTAAATAAAAGCTTTCTTATATAAAAACAGATGTACTAAAAACTTGCTTTGTATCGAAGCTGATTTCCATGGAAATGGTACAAAAGAGGTGGCAAAAAAGAAAAGAAATTATAGGAGGAAAGTAAAATTATCAGTCACTCCTTCCTCTACAAGAGTACAACACCCTCATTCAACAGCATTTAATTAGAATTGTCAACTAGTAGCATAAAAATCCACCCCATGCTACACTCAGAGGCCCCTACACAGGTTTAATTATTTTTTATTTTTCAGGTGCTTGTCACTCTTGCTCTTTTCCCTTTTTTCTCCCCCCTTTTTGCATTTTTATGGATGAGTGACTGAAACTTGGTCATTGAGGAACTTCTTCAAATCATCAGAAACTGCAATTGAGTGAGCTACCACTCTACTATTATACAATCGACGTGAATATACTGATGCAAAGATGCAATCATTACCATTGTAATGAGATATGAAAGTGCCACATACTCAAGCATGTCTATGATCAACAAGTCAAAATAATTAAAAATTTAAAACTTTAGCGAATGGTACACCCTGTGTTGGGTGGGGGGAAATAAAAAGAAAAAACAAAACACACACTGACATAATTCCAACAATTTCTGAAATAGATGTTACAGTACTCACTAATTCCCTACAGTTACTGAAATAGATGTTACAGTTTAAAGGATGCATTACTTAGTATCAGTAAGGCTATCCAATCACTTAGAGCCCACTGATGATAGTAAAACACTTGAAAGTATTACAGATACCTGAAGCAGGCTTCCCAAAATCCAGTGATTTGTTACTCATTGCTCTGCTCATAACTCACAATCATCCAACTTAACCTAGCTCTTCCAAATAGCCTGGACAGCATGACCAAAAAAAGGAAAAGGAAAAGAACCCATATCAGAAAAAAGAACCCATGTTAATTCTCAAAATTATAACTTTTTCAACAATCAATCAATAATTAGTCTGGATAAAACAGGATTAGCAGATTAGAATAACACAAACATCCAAATAAACTTATTTCTAGATCATAGATATCAAACTGACATACATTTATCAAAAAATATACATCAAACTGACCTATGAGAACAAAAAACCCAAACATTGTAACAGAAAGTAGCTAAAGAAAATACCCAAACTAAGCAGTAACTCTCAAAACTGTGTCTGGGGTAGTGGAGATCAATAGCATGCAATCCAATTATTGAAAAATTCACATCTATATCTTATTGAATCAATTAGTCAAACATATATCTCTTGTCTTGCTGCTGAGAAAACAGAGCTAGAATCTTATTAATTTCGACAGATTTGGCAACCCAAAACTGACCAAAAAAAGAAAAACCAAGGCAACCCAGACCGGGTCAAAAGACTCAAAACGTAATCCTCACACTAGTGGAAGAATATATTTGATTTTGCTAAGGTCCCAAAAGATGGGAAATCCAATAGGACTCGATATACAAGTATCATTCACAATCCTACGTTTTCTTAGCAGCCAAACCCAACAGAAAAAGAAAAAAACCAAAACTAAGATAAAGGATGATACAATGATGAAGGATAAATGGTCAAAGGTTCAGAAAAAATTGGTTTTTGACAAATAAAAAAACGTTCCCAGCACAGGTTTTAAATGATTACCAACATTAACACCCACCAGCAAGAAAAAAACACAAACACACGCACACAAAAGTCAGAAATGAATCAATGATGACATATATTGAATGAAAGATCTGAATATATGGAGAAAGAAAATTCACCAGCGAGGAGTTTAAGGGAATGAAATGCCTGGAGTTGAAATCCAAAGAACCCTTTTGAGAAAAATAGAGAGGCGTGGAGGTGGTGGTAATGGTATTGGAATGGAATGTTCAGACCCTTAGGAGATGGAAACTCAGTTTTTGTTGGATATATATAAAATATAAATATGTTTTTTTTTTTTTTCTATTTATTTACTTTTACTTAATTTCGAAGAGTCAGAGGTGGGAAAATATAAAAGGACACGCACTGCACACACATATTGTAAATGAAATGAAATACTAGCAATCAATGGAGCTTGGAATTGTTTTGTCCGCCTTGCTTTGAATCCCTTCCCCACATGAAAATGAAAATCCAAGTTTGAAAAATGCCACATGTTGATGGTTGAATGGCCTTGTAATAAAGATAAGGACACATCAAAATCATACATACACTTTCAGTTTTTTTTTTTTTTTTTTTTTTTTTAGTACTTTCCCACTTGCAACTGCTTGCGTATCTCCTAGGTTGTCGTTGTAAATTCAAATACTTCAAAGATAGAGCTGTGAATTTTCATTTCCACTTTCATTTTCATTTTTTTAATAATTTTTATATTTTTTTTCTCGAGTTTGACTTGTTTTTATTCTTTTTAGATATTAAAAATTTAGAGTGTAAAATAAAACACAAAAAGTAGAATTATATTTATGACCAAAGCTTTAATTACAAAACATAACAAGTTTTTTTTTTTTTTTTTTTTTTTTTTTTTTTTTTTTTTTTTTTTTTTTTTTATGACACAGCTACCATTTTTATGACCCAAATTTTATTCCATGGCATAGAGAATACCAATAGATCAAGTGAATCGAACTTCATAGTCAAATCAACTAATAATTTCGTCATTCTCAAAAAAAAAAAAAAAAAAAAAAGTCAAACTCGAGAACAAAAATATGAAAATTATATATATATATATATATATATATATATATATAAGAAAATTGTAGTTAATCGGAGCTGTGTCAATTTGATTTTTTATAAAAAAGAAAATCAAAATTGATTTTCAAAATCGTAATAAAACCAAAGAAAGTCAAAATTGATTTTCAAAATCGTAGGTGAGTGACTTTTTTATATATAAAAAAAAAAAAATCAAATTGATAGTCAAATCCATATTTGACTATTTTTTTATATAATTTTTATATTTTTGTTCTCAAGTTAATAATAACAAATTGACACAGCTATGATTTTTTTTTTTTACTCAAAAAAAAAAAGTGAATCGATTTCGATAAAAAAGGAAAGCAATTTAAATAATAAGAAAAAAATTATCTACAAAAGAAATATTTTAGAAGAATCCATTAATGGTTTTTTAGAGGCATGTAGAAGAATCCATTGTTGACAAATGAATTGATATAAACTTTCCTGAAAAAAAAATTCATGTAAACCAAATTATAAGTTATTTATAGAAGTTTTGAAATGAATTGGATAAGAGTGATGGATTTCTAAATACTGTTGTTAATTATTAGATTTCAAACTCTAATTAAAGTTATAAAACAGCGTACATATACAGTCCAATTATCTATTTCTAGTGATTAAACATAATCCCAAAATAATCTTTTTGCAAGTCAATCCCAAAATAATCCAATGTTATGTTTTAATTAGGGTTAGTTTTTCATTTTTAGGAAAATTAATTAGGACTAGTTAGAACTAAATTTAGTACAAATC
The DNA here is from genome assembly GCA_023621385.1 of Quercus gilva. NCBI lineage: Eukaryota > Viridiplantae > Streptophyta > Magnoliopsida > Fagales > Fagaceae > Quercus > Quercus gilva. The sequence goes on along the minus strand of CM042477.1, from coordinate 72,193,321 downwards.
TACATGCATTTTCTAAATTTAAGAAAGAAATGTCGTGATAGTAGATTTTTTTTTTTTTTTAAGAGTCAAAAAAGGGTGGCTCGTGTGTAATATCATAGTCGACCACACCCCACAGATACATCGGCTGTGAATACCACTAGCACATAATGGTGCCCACGACTTTGACTCCATCCATGCACTTCTTTTTTTTTTAGAAACCAAAGTCCAAACCCCACACCCGTGGGGCATGAAGACCCGAACTCGTGCCTAGCACAGCCATCAAGAAGGGGGCAACCACTACGCCACACTAGTTGGTGGTTGTGATAGTAGATAATTGCTTGGTATATAAACAATAGACTTTATAAGGTGCCTTTATCAATAAAAAATAAATAAATAAATAAAAAAGATGTCTTTATAAAATTGAAATACTAATCTTTAATATGATAAGTGCAAATTATAACTAATTAAATGGATTTTCAATAAGCATTTTTACATTTTATTTTCCATTATTTACTTCTTTTTTTTTTTTTTTTGAGAGTTAGTATGTGAAAAAAAGTTTCTATTCAATAATAAATTCTTAACATATTTCAATTCCTTGCAAATCTAGTGGCACTACCTATTTTTAACATAACTATTTATGATTTGCTAGCATAATTCATGAATGTCTACTGTCTATATCTAAAATAATTCATGAGTGTTTATAGTCAAATCAACTTTAGCAACACTATAGGGTTGAAATAAATTTTCACTCTTATTTAAAATTCAAGGAGCTCTTGGATTTTTGCTCAACTTAAACAATAGAACATAAAATTAATTTTTCTCTAAATTGAGATAAAATGATAAAAATACAAAACATGATCTCCATAATTAATAGTAAAACTATTATTAAAAAAAAGTAGTGCATGTAGGCTGTAGCAAAGGTTATCCATTTTACACAACTACAAATTTATTAATGAGTACTCTTAGAGAAATGGTTAATAAATTATTTTTAAAAAGTTTAATACCACTTTAGTGAAAAATATATATATAAAAAAAATCACTATTTTTCTTTTTCCATAAAAAATATATAAAAATATTTTTTAAACCTGTGCCCTTAAGGCATCTACGAACTTCTCCCATAATATAATATCTCTTTCATTATATTTGGCTTTTTATTCTCTATTTTTCTTAAATTTTCATTTTGCATAAAATTTGTTTCGTTATTTCTTAATTATATGTCTCCATCATTTTTTTTCCTTGGAAGTTTTTAAACATTTTTTTTCCTCAACGCATGACCAATTTTTTTTTTCTCTCCCCATAGAATTATTTTCACCTTTTCACGTTTTGACAATTTTTATTTTTTTTGCCCATTTGGATAAAGATTAATTTGGCGTTTGGCGTTTGCGTTTTTTTTTTTTTTTTTTTTAGTGCATGAACAGTACAATCACATGGATGTACGGTGTAGGAGACAATTTTTACTGTAGCATTACTATTTATGCATTTAAAAATATTAAAAATGGATCCCACGATACTATTTACACATTATAAAATTATGTTGTTACAGTATTTTCAGTTTTCAATTTTCAGTAAAATAAATGCTATCCAAATAGACCCTTTATATTTTTTTGAACCGCACATTTTGACATTTGAACCAATTTAATAACAGTTAAATAATCTAAATTGAAAAGTCGAGTGCGAACATCGCATATTCGCATTTTATTTTTAATAAACTATTTTAGAATGGAGGGGCGTTGTGGCCGTTTAACAAAAGTGTTCAATTTTTTGTATTCATTGGTGAGAGTTGACAGTTGAAACTTGAAACCCTTAAATTCAAACAGGTTTTGTCGTTAAGTTTTGCATAAATTGACTTTTTCGGTTTCCCTTGTAGCTGTAAAAATTGAATGCTCAACCAATCCTTGAAAGACAAAAATTATATTTTGTCGGCAAACTAAGCATCAACTATTTATATGTCTAATTGTGAGTGGTAGACATCTAAGATCTATTCGAGTTGCTCTTAGATTTCTACCACTCACAAAACTTTTTGAAATATATTTTTGAAGTTGGTACAGTGCTTATCTAGATTTAGAAAACACTGTAACAATTTCATACCCTTATTTTATTTTTAAAAATTGTCAAGTGGTATTTTTTTACTATTCTTTCTCTCTCATCCAAATATTTTTCCTTCTCTCTATTGCGCTCTTGGTTTCTCTTCAGAATACATCAATGCCACGCCATGCCACGCCACGCCACACCATCAGCTTCTTCCTCAAAATCTTCAAAAAACCACTTCCGGCAAGCTCTACCAGCCTCTTCAAACCCGAAACCCATTAACACTTCCTCTCTCTCTCTCTCTCTCTCTCTCTCTCTCTCTCTCTCTCAGATCGGCATGGAAACAACCCCATCAGATCTGCGTGGTTGTTGTGATGTGGTTTTTGTGGAGAAGTGGTTGCTGCAGCGATGAGATCGGTGTGAATGTGGGTGGTGATGGGTTTCTAATCGGTTTTTGATGATGGGTTTTGGCCGTGGGTCGTTTTGGCCATTTTTTTTGGTTGAATTAATTTGGTTATGGGTGGTGTTTGTGTTGTTGATGGTGGAGATTGCCTGGTAGTGGCTGATGGGCTGTGGCTTGTGGTAGTTGAGTTATGGCGATAGGGTTTATTTTTTTTTTTTTTTGGTGGTGGTGGGTTAGATGAGTGTGAGTGTGGGAGAGGTTGGGTTTTGTGACTGATGTGGTGGTAGTGGTGGGGGGTTGCCGTGTTGGTTGTGGGGGGTAGGGTGATTGATGGTGGTGGTGGTTAATGTGGGTTTACGATGAAGTGGTAGTAGCGTGGTGGTGACAGCGGCAGTAGCAATGTTGTGATTGTGTGGGAATGAATAAAGAAAGATTAAAGAAAGAATAAAAAAAAAAGAACAAAAAAATAATATTTAAATGAGATGGAGAAAAAATAAAGAATCTATTAAAAAATGTATTTTAAAAAGTAAGTATGTAAAAGATAAATGTTACTGTTCACCCTTCAAATAGTACAACATTTTAGACAAGCTATTGGTGATGCCCTAAAGCTTTGCATCTAAAACTCTACTTCCTACAACTAGACATGGCAAAACGGGCGGGTCGGATCGAGTCAATCGGGTTGCAGGTCGGGTTGACCCGTATTTTTCACATGATTTTTTTTTTTTATAAAGAAAATAACATGTATTTGCCATTTAAAAAGTCATACAACAAATTACTTGATGTAAAATGCATTACTTTGAATTCACCACTTATATCAAGAATGAACTCAGTTAAACTTATTAATACTTATTCAATAATTTCAAAATTCTACAAATCCTAACATTGCCATTTAAAACAAAATAACACAAAAATAAGTAAAATAAATGCACAAGTTTTATTTTTACATAATATCATCATCGCAAAATATAAAACAAAATTACAAATGACTTATTGAATAACTCATTTAACAAAGAATAAAAACATATAATAAATTTACAATATTGAAAATTAATTTTATAATCTATTATCAATTGTGGTTGGCACTTTATTTCAATTTGAGATATACATTAAAGTTTGATTGTTTACTTATTTATACATGGTCTCTTTTATGAATATCATATCATTGTTAAGAAACACACACTCTAGAAAATATCATAATTTATTTTGGACATAAATTTTTAAAAAATAGGTCCAAGCATTCATAATTTATGCTAATTTGATACTTTGGCTTCACTATTTTCACACTTGTAAATGTTTCTCACACATGTCTACAATTTTAAATTTATTTTTTTAACTTTATTGTAACAAGATTATCTTGGCATGTACTTTACTATTTGATATTTAAAAATCTTTACTTATTACAGAATGCTCAATCATTTATCTTTCAATTAATTTGCATACAATTATGTAAATGTCTCAATTGTTTTATTAAAACTCACAACAAACAATTAAACCAATATTGTCTTAATTTTATAATTTTTTTACCAAAAAAAAAAAAGTTTTAAAAAATGGTTCAAGTTTGGGTCGGGTTGAGTCACGGGTCAACCCGTTTTTGCTTTGAGTAAAAAAAAAAAAAATCAAGTTCGGGTCAGATATTTTTTAGGTCGGGTCGAGTTAGAAAATTCTGACCCATTTTGCCATGTCTACCTACAACAATGTCAAATGGATCTTGAAGCCCATTGCACTTCGAACTTGCCTTCAAAGAAATAACTTTAATTGAATTGAGTTTTATCATGATAACCACAAAACCTTATTATGTGTCGATCTCAAAAGGTATTTTATTTGCTCTAGCTAGCCCTAAAAAGATACAAAAATAATGTACCTTTGTTTAACCCCATCCTAATGGCTTTGTTTAAAAGGGATAAAATGAGTAGAATAGAATAGATTGAAATGATTTTTAAAGAATATTTTAATTATTTCTTTTCGTAGGAGTTTGCTTGGAATAAATTTTATGGCTATGAGGAAACGTAATGGAACATTCATTTTTTTAATGAAATAAAGGTCAAGTATCTATTATACTCAAATTTTGAGAAATTATAATAAAAGTTGAAGAGCACTAAGTAAATTTACATATTTCTTTCATTTTAATTCCTTCTTTCATCTCTAATAATTGAATAAAAAATTTGTGGTTTAATCCTCGCTTACACAAACAATTTATTGTTGTCTTAGTTTGATAATAAAGAGCTATCATCAGAAGCGGACGCCATTGGTTGAAACTTTCTCCAAAAAAAAATTCATTCTTTCAAAAATCTCAAATATACTAAGGAAAAAAATGCATTATATTCATTTTCATTTCATCTTTTTTTTTTATGATATATGCTCATTCAATTTAACTAGGTTGTTTATATAAACTCTTCCACATGAAAAATGATCTTCTTCATTTGAAATTGATCTTTTTCATATTTTAAATTAAAATCTTATAAATCTAAAGGTATATAAACGGTTAAATTATTTAAAATTTTAAATAACATAACAATATGTACACAGTTAGATTCAAGAAACAAAATTTTAACCATGAAACAAACACAGATCATTTCCAATGAAGTAACTTATCTCCATTTTCTAGTGAATTGAAAAAGATCACCTACATCTATTCATCTTCCCTCCCACATGGTGTAAATTGTTTGACGCATAAAAGAGGTAACACAACAAAGATAGCATGTGCAATTTGCACCTGAGACTGGAAGCATAAAATTATAAATAGAACAGGACATAAAGTATTATATTGTAATTAAATTATAAAAGAATATTGAAAAGAATGGGGAAGGACCTGTTTTCCAGGGCAGTGAAGTACTATTTTTTTTTCTCCCAGAATCATTTTCCTTGTGGTAATGAGATTTTTTTATTTATTTGAAAGCCATAATCATGAGCCAACTGCTTAGACAGTTAAAGGTCAATGCATGCCAATCATCTTTTACCATATTTATTAATGTTATCGTTATTGATCATATCACATGCAAACAATAGGCCAATTTAGTATTCTAGTGACTCGTGAAGAGCTGGAAAGTAATAGGGACATGCCTCGAATATTCAGTAGAGACTAGAGAGTTCTATTTTTATTTTTTTTTTTTGGCTACAATATTCAGTAGAGAGTTTTTTGGAGTCATAAGGGGATATAATTATTTTTAAAGGGTATATATACTATTTCTAACACACAATAATAACGTATGAGATCATTTATCCTACAGAGAGCATTGAGTTGTGCACGGTGGGTTCTCAATATTCTTTTGATGAATGATCATAGGATACAAACAAATTAAAATAAGTACTGATTTTTGTGTACTCATGCACGTGTTTTATAACTAAAAACATGAGTTCAACCCACAATTTTAAACACACATATATATGTAATAAGTTTTAGCCAAAGGCCTTTTGACAACTAAACATAAATATTGGCGTATTTGGCTCTCCCAAAGAAGTGAACTTAAACTCAATCTACCAATTTCATCAATGAAAGGGAGCTTGACTTTCCCTAGCAAAGAAATTAAAATAACTCTATGCTCTAATTTTGAGCCCAAAAAAAAAAATGGAGTAGGACTATTCAATATTCATTTTAAGGAGCAAGGATAGTGCATTTGGCGCTGCCACTTCGGAGATCCACAACTTCATTGTCACATATATGCGTAGCCCCCCTTTGAATTGACACTTTACTGGTGTTTCTGGATGATTACATAGATTGCATGAGCCCTTTTACACACATTTCAACTTTGTAATAAAAGAAAATAGACCTCTTAAGGGGAACTCAATCAGGGTACAAGATAAGGCACCCAAAGGTATCAGAGCACTACAAGAGGATAGATTGAAATGAAAGCACACAAAAAACATGCCAAATGATATTTGGTGCTGGTTTATTTTTTCCTTAATTAGTTTTTGAGTCAGATCCATATTGTGTAATTCCTAATCAACTAGATCTGTTTTTTTTTTTAAGTAGTTCTAGTTTGTTGTGTTGTATTCTTTTTGGGATATAATAACGATTGTCCCTTTACTTTTCTAAATTTTTTTTTTTTTTTAAGTCACACCAAATCACCAACACATGGGAAGTCTAAAGCCATAAGGGCCAATAAGTGAGCCCGCAATATCTATTGGACAAGCCAGAAAGTAAAACCAATCTTCTATGGAATTTTGGACTCAAGAATTAATATGAGCCCATTTCTGTGATACGTGTAATGACAGCTTAGAAGTGGTTTCCTCCTCAATGTGCAATTATAAAGCCCATAATCCCATCCAGAGAACTCTTTGTACTTTTTCCTTTTTGGATTGGCATGAGGGGGATTCATAAAGACATATACATTGCATGAGTTTTAGAGTGTCATCTCAATTTATTGATGTAAGGAGAGGAAGTAATATTTCAACTACATTTCATCTATTATTTAGAACCAAAATCATCTATTATTTAGAAACATTTTGGTTGAGTAGTTTTTAAAATCTCATGATATCCATAAAGCCCTAGGTTTGAAATTATTAACCAGCGTTTTGGGACTATTTCCAAGAGATAACTACAATTAATAGTTCTCACCATGAATTCCAAACTCATGAAGTATTGACTATTAACTTAGACTTAAAATAAAATGCAAAAAACGACACCATTTGATTTTTAACAAAAAATTACTTATTTTCTAATATCGGCCTCATCTAGGTTTCAAATCCCCCCTCCCGAGTTATAACTATCAAATTATAAAAATTAAAAAAAAAAAAAAGTTGTTATTGGCTTTATAGTTATTGTAATTGTTATTGTCATTGTTATTGTTCTTGTTATTGTTCTTGTTATTGTTGTTGTTGTTGTTTGTAATTGTTATTGTCATTGTTATTGTTCTTGTTATTGTTGTTGTTGTTGTTGTTGTTAGAGGGACATTTATTCTCCATCAATTATACTATTTTATTTTTGTATTTTTTTGCGGTTATAAAATTTAGTTTTTTATATTAAAAAAAAAAGTAAAACATATTGCATTTTTAATGTCTGTAATTTCAATTTCAGATTAAAAAATTAATATATAAAAAAAGTAAAACATATTGCATTCTTAATGTATGTAATTTCAATTTCAAATTCAAAAATTAACAAGTATATACTATTTTATTTATAATCACAAGTTAACTAGAGAATTATGTTTATCACTATTGACCTACAAATTATAAAGCAAGATCATAAAGTAAAACTATTTATAATTATTCAAATGATTTTTTTGGGAGGGGGGGGGGTAGGGGAGCAAAAAGTTTTTAATCTCCAAAATGCCAAGCCTATTATTATTATTATTATTATTATTAAGGAAATAAAAAATACTTCGTGAAAATTTCTTATTATTATTATTATTATTAAATAAATAAACCGACTTCATTAAAAATTATGAAATAAAGAGAAAATCAAATATAAAAAGAGAAGCACACTCCTTACAAGTTGTTGCGGAGAAATTTCTCTATATTTTTGAGCTAGTGTTGTTTTGTATTATAGCAAGATAGTGCCCTCTTCCTTTCCCAAATCCCTAACAAACGAGCAATGTGTTAAAAAAACATTTTTTACAGTTAAGAGACTATTAGTTACTTGTTTGAAGACACAATTACTATTAATTTTTCTGCACAACACAAAGTATACTTCTTCTTCTTTTTTTTTTTCTTTTTTTTTTTTTTTCATTTTTAGAATCGAGATATGTTTATGTATGTTTCATAATAAAATCTGTAAAAGTCATTAATTTACAAATAGCTGATTCATGATAAAATATGTAAAAGTCATTAATTTACAAATAGCTAAAAATCATAATAAATTTCATTAATATGATTAAATAATATTTTGAAAATAAAAATACCAATGAAAATATTAATAATGTTAACATTTAGGCCTATAGAGAAACCCAAATAGGGGCCCATATGGGCAACCCATTTCATTACGGTTTTCTAACATGCACATATGTAAGAGCAAACAATCCCTAATCAGAAAAATAATCAAAATATACATTCACATCCAAATAATTAGAGTATACATTTCCCTAGTGATTATTATTGTTCATTATTTATTTTATTTTTAGTAATAATTATGATTTTTTTCAAAAATAGTAGGTTCAAACAACTTATGTTTGTTATGTTTATACATAACCATTATTATTATATAAATTCTCACAAACTTCAATTATCATAAGTTTTTAAACTAGTATATTATAATAAACATAAGTATATGCTTATTAAAATTGTTGTTATGGTTGTTGATTTTAATTCCCACTTATTTCATGCCAACTGTATTTATAATTTAAAATGGCTTCAATTATGCCAAGTATCATTTCATTTCTCATTTTGGCCAAATTTACATATACAAATTTGAATGTGTATTACTTCCAAATTATTTGAAACCATTTTAAGTCTATCTAAAACTACTTCTACTCCATTCAATATAGATTATTTGTGAAACCACTTCTTAATTATTTAAAATTAATTTGGATCTCTTACAAAATTTATACCATATTCTAAAAATGTGTTTAATCAATAGTGTATTTTATTTTTTATAATATAGCACAAGAATATTTTAAGAAATTACATTTCTATATAACACAAAAAACCTACATTGGAATGGGCATGTGTTGAATTCAATTACCCAACGCGTGTGAAGGCTTAATAGGGACTTTTCTCAATCATATATCTTAGGGTAAACTATATAAATGGCCGCTATCCTTTACATCATATTTCAATTTGGTTCTTAACCTTTTAATTGTGTCAATTTAGTCCCTAATCTTTTAGTGTCGTGTCAACTTAATCCTTGTCATTATCTCATGGATGGAAAAGTTTGACGTGTCAAATGACCTAAATAAAAAATTAATTTATTGGACACATGTCTTGCCACATTAGTTCTTTTTTTTTTTTTTTTTTAACCCAAATCAAAAATTTTTTTTAAGAAATTTTTCTGGTTTTATTAAACTGGGCAAACCCAAATTAAAAACACATATCTCCCTAAAATCCAAAATCCCTAATCGTGAGGACGACGATGCCTTCTCCTTCTGACAGCTTCTCTCTTCTAGCAGCACCTTCTCTACTCCAGCAGCACTAGTTGTGTCTCTCTCTATCTCGCGATCTCTCTCTCTCTCTCTCTCTCTCTCTCATCCTTACTTCATGTTTGGCTCCCTCAAAATTCAATGATTTAGTCTTTTCCTACTCTTAATTTTGTATTTTCATTTGGCTCAGCTTTGTGTATTTTTCTGACTTTTTTACTTCATGTTTTGGCGTTTTGCTTATATATAATATTTTTTTTACTTGATTTTTATATTCAATCTCACATCAGTGGAGATTGGCCCTATGGTTGCTGCAATAAAGAAACTCTTTAACTTCGTTATAGTCGCAGCTAAAAAAAAAAAAAAAGAACTTCGTTATAGTCCACTGTGAATCTATTTGAGACCATTTCTACCTTAAATGCTTGGACCCACTTGTAGTAATATACACATACCAAATTCACACAGAAGAGATAGACTTGGTGTTGCTAGAGTAGAGAAGGTGTTGCTGGAAGAGAGAAGGCACTGCTGGAAGGAGAAGGCATCGCCGTCCTCACCGTTAGGGATTTTAGATTTTAGGGAGATATGTGTTTTAGATTAATTAAGTTGGGTCTGCCCCTCTTTAATAAAATCTGCAAATTTTCTTATCAAACCCCCCCCCCCCCAAAAAAAAAAAGAACTGATTTGGGTTAAATTAATTTGGGTTAAAAAAATAAAAATAAAAAAACTTACATGGCGGGACATGTGTCCGTTGATGTGGCAATAAATTAATTTTTTATTTAGGCCGTTTGACTTTTTCATCCATGAGATAACAGCAAGGATTAAGTTGACACTGCACTAAAAGGTTAGAGACCAAATTGATAAAATTGAAAAGTTAGGGACCAAATTAAAATATGGTGTAAAAGATAGGGACCATTTATGTAGTTTGCCCTATATCTTTAAAAGACATCAAGCTAGCCTTGAACATCGGTCCTAAGAAAACACAGCATTGATTAAATTATTCTAGAGCATTTTTTGGCTTTGGCCATTACAAGGAAGTTTAAAAATAAGTCATGAAGAATCCCATTGAAAGAGCTTCTTATTTTGTATTAACCAAGAGAATCAAACTTGTTTTCTTTGTCATTTAATAACACAGAAAAATGATAAATTTTGGACTCGAGAATTAATATAAGCCCACATCTATGATATGTCTAATGACAGCGTAGAAGTGGTTTCCTCAATGTGCAATCTTAAAGCTCATCATCCCATCCAGAAAACTCTTTGTAATTTCCTTTTTTTTTTTTTTTGGATTGGCAAGAGGGGATTCATAAAGACATAAACATTGCATGAGTTTTATAGTGTCATCTCAATTTATTAGTGTAGAAGGAGGAAGTAACATTTAAACTACATTTCATTTATTATTTAAAATTTTTTTGGCCAAATGGTTCTTAAAATCTTATGATATCTAGCTATGAGTCATTGGGTTTAAAATCTTTAACCAGCATCTTAGAACTATGTCCAAGTGACAACTAAATTAATAGTTCTCGCCATGAATTCCTAACTCATGATGTATTGACCCATGATATCTATTATATATTTTGGGAAGGGGTGAAGGGAGTGGGGACATGTAATTAGTTGAATCAGCGACAACACATAAGCACCTTATTTTGAATATGTGTGCATGGTAAATGTAAGTATAATATAAAAATGGCATATGTCATGTATAAGCTTAGCAATTCTTCCAAGGAAAATACTAATGGCCTGTTTGGATGGAGGGGAGGAAAGGAGGGGGAGTGGAGGGGAGTAGAGTAGAGTTGGCTAAAAATAAGTTAATTTTGTGCTAAATCTACTATACTCTACTCTCCCTCTCTCTCCCTCAATTCAAATGGACCATAAAAGATAAGGAAATGTTGCTATTAATAAATAAATATATAAAAAACTACCTTCATGACTTTTGTGGAGTCGTTATATGGAAATGAAAAACTACCTCTTGGTCTATAAAAGGAGGAAGACAATCTATAGAGAAGGCTTCTCATCCACAAATCAACACATTGTTTCTTGTTGGATTCCACAAGTAGTTTAACTTAGTTTTTTAGAAGTAGGCATAACTTAGTTAGTGCAAGTCGCAATCACTAGCTCCCACTCTCAAGGTCTTTTGTATTGGATAATTACTTGGGTTTCCCGTTGAGATTGTCAAAAATTGGTTTTTGACAAATAAAAAACATTCCCATCACAGGTTTTAAATGATTGCCACCATTAACACCCACCAGGAAGAAAAACACAAACACACACATTAAAGTCAGAACGAATCAATGATGAAAAATATTGAATGAAAGATCTAAATATATATATATATATATATATATAGAGAGAGAGAGAGAGAGAGAGAGAGAGAGTTCACCAGCAAGGAGTTTTAAGGAAATGAAATGCCTCGGAAATCCAAAGAGCCTTTTTGAGAAAAAAAGAGAGGTGTGGAGGTAGTGGTAATGGTATTGGAATGGAATGTTCAGACCCTTTGGAGATGGAAACTCAGTTTTTGTTGGATATATAAGCGTCTGTTTAGATATCGCTTATTGCTAAAAATTAAAAATTAAAAATATTGTAGCAAAATAATTTTTAAATATATAAATAGTATCGTGGAACCCAGTTTTAAAGTTATTTTTACTGAATAAAGTACTTGTGGGTCCCATGAATGGTGCACGGGACCCACAGAAAAACAACACAATTGTACAAATGCGCAACTCAGAGGCTATCCAAACACCACCTAAATGTGCTTTTTGTTTTTGTTTTTCTATTTATTTACTTTTACTTAATTTCGAAGAGTAAGAGGCGGGAATATATAAAAGGACACGCACACACATATAATAATATATTGTATGCATGTATGAATTAATCAATGGAACTTGGAATTGTTTTGTCCGCCTTGCCTTGAATACCTTACCCCACAGTGAAAATGATAGAAAGTACATATCATATCACCCAATAAATTACCATTTTCGTCATCTTCTATGATCTAAAACTCTACTTCCTACAACAATGTCAAATGGACCTTGAAGCCCATTGCACTTCGAACTTGCCTTCAAAGAAATAACTTTGATTGATTTGAGTTTTATCATGATAACCGCCAAACCTTATTATGTGTCGATCTCAAAAGCTATTCAATGTGCTCTAGCTAGCCCTAAACAAAGAAACAAAACTAATGTACCTTTGCTTGATCCCATCCTAATGGCTTTGTCTAAAATGGATAAAATAAGTGGAATTGAATAGAATGAAATGATTTTTAAAGAATACTTTAATTATTTATTTTTGTAGGAGTTTGCTTGGAATAAATATTATGAATATAAGAAAATAGAATGGAACATTCTTTTTTTTTTTTTTTTAATGAAATAAAAGCCAAGTATCGATTGCACTCAAATTTTGAGAAATTATATAAAGTTGAAGGGTACTAAGTAAACTTACATATTTCTTTCGTTTTAATCCCTTCTTTTAAAAATCTCAAATATACAGGAAAAAAATGCATTATATTCATTTTCATTTCTATAATTTTTTATGATATACTCATTCAATTTAACTATATTTTTTTTATAAACTCTCCCACATGGAAAAGGATCTTCTTCCTTTGAATTTGATCTATTTTATATTTTAAATTAAAATCTTATAAATCTAAAGGTATATAAATAGTTAAGTTATTTAAAATTTTAAATGATGTTACAATTTACACATAGTTATATTAAAAAAAAAAAACAAAATCTTAACAATGAAATAGACACAGATCATTTCTAATAAAACGGATAGTCACTATTTTATAGTGAATTGGTGTAATTGTTTGACTCATAAAAGAGGTGACACAACAAAGCTAGCATGGCGCATACAATTTGTACCTGAAACTGGAAGCATAAAATGAATAGAGCCTGTTATCCAGGACGAGAGATGTTACGTTCACAATATTTTCATAACAAATTATAAATAATTAATTGTTATTAATTGTAATTTGAACTTTCCATTAAAATTACTTTTCTACCTTACCAATAATAACCCGTAACAATCTGCCATATAGGATTTGTTGTGAAAATGTTATAAAAATGTTATGAACATAATATTTTTTTATCCAAGACAGTTAAGTACTATTTTTTTTTCCCATAGAATAATTTATATTTTCTTTTGGTAATGAGATTTTTTTTTTTTTTTTTTTTGGAAAGCCATAATCATGAGCCAACTGCGTAGACAGTTAAGGTCAATGCGTGCCAATCATCTTTTACCATATTTATTAATGTTATCATTGTTGATCATATCACATGCAAATTAACAATAGGCCAATTTAGTATTCTAGACTTCTAGTGAGTCAGTGACTCGTGAAGAGCTGGAAAGTAATAGGGACATGCCTCGAATATTCAGTAGAGAGTTCTCATTTTATTTTTTTTCTACGATATTCATAGAGAGTTTTTTGGAGTCATAACAACGGGATATAAATTTTTTTTTTAAAAGGGTATATATACTATTTCTAACACACAATAATAAGGAATGGGATCATTTATCCTACAGAGAGCATTGAGTTGTATACGGTGGGTTCTCAATCTTCTTTTGACGAATGATCATAGAAGACAAGCAAATTAAAATAAACACTGATTTGAGTACTTACACACGTGTTTTATAACTAAAAATGTGAGTTCAACTCACAATTTTAAACACACATATGTAAGTAATAAGTTTTAACTAAAGGCCTCTTGACAACTAAACGTAATTATAGGCGTATAATTTGGCTCTTTCAAAGAAGTGAACTCAAACTCAATCCACCAATTTTATCAATGAAAGTGAGCTTGACTTTCCCTAGCAAAGAAATTAAAATAACTAAATACTCTTATTGTGAGCAAAAAAAAAAAAAAACTCTTCCGAACAACCTATCAGGTGATAATGGACTATTCAATATTCATTCTAAGTAGCAAGGAGGATGGTGCATTTAGTGCTGCCACTTCGGAGATCCACAACTTCATTGTCACATATATGCCTAGCTAGCCCCCTTTGAATTGACACTTTACTGGTATTTCTGGATGATATATTACACAGATTGCATGAGCAATTACATTAATTTTAACTTTGTTATAAAAGAAAATTGACCCTCTTAATTAAGGGGAACCCTCAATCAGGACAAGATAAGGCACCCAAAGGTATCAGAGCACTACGAGAGGATAGAGTGAAATGAAAGCACACAAAAAACATGCCAAATGATATTTGGAGCTGGTTTTTTTTCCCTAATTAATGTTTGGGTCAGATCCAGATTGTGTGATTCTTAATCAACTAGATCTAGTTTTTTTTTTTTTTTTTTTTTTTCTTTTTCTTTTTCTAGTATGTTGTGTTGTATTCTTTTGGGGTATGAATAATGATGGTCCCTATTACTTTTCTAAATTATTTGTTTTATTATTATTATTTATAAGTCACACCAAATCACCAAAATATGGGAAGTCTATAAGCCATTAGGGCCAATAAGTGGGCCTGCAATGTCTAATCTATTGGACAAGCCAGAAAGTAAAACCAATATTCTATGGAATTTTGGACTCAAGACTTAATATAAGCCCACGTCTGTGATCTGTTTAATGACAGCCTAGAAGTGGTTTCCTCCTTCATGTGCAATTATAAAGCTCATCGTCCCATCCAGAGAACTCTTTGTACTTTTTTTTTTTGGATTGGCGTGAGGGGAATTCATAAAGACATGTACATTGCATGAGTTTCAGTGTCATCTCAATTTATTAATGCAAGGGGAGGAAGTAGCATTTGAACTACATTTCATCTATTTTTTAGAAACATTTTGGTTGAGTAGCTCTTAAAATCTCATAATATTTATAAAGTTCTAGGTTTGAAATCATTAACCAGCGTTTTAGGACTATGTCCAAGGGACAACTACAATTAATAATTCTCACAATGAATTCCTGACTCATGAAGTATTGACCATTGACTTAGACTTAAAATAAAATGCAACAACCTACACCATTTGATTTTTAAAAAATTACATATTTTCTAATATCGGTCTCATCTAGAATTCAGATCCCCCTCCCGAGTTGTAACTATAAAATTATAAAAATTAAAAAAAAAAATTGTCATTTATTGTTATTGTTATTGTTGTTGGTGTTGTTGATATTATTATTAATATTAGAGGGACATTTATTCTCCGCCAATTATACTATTTTATTTGTGTTTATTTTTTCCATTTCAAAAGTTAGTTTTTTTTATATAAAAAAAATAAAACATATTGCATTCTAAATGTATGTAATTTCAATTTCTGATTCAAAAATTAAGAAGTATATACTATTCTATTTATAATCACAATTTAACTGGGGAATTGTGTTTATTACTATTGACCTACAAATTATAAATCAAGATCATTATAAAAGTAAAACTATTTATAATTATTCAAATGATTTTTTTTTCTTGGGGGGGGGGGGGTGGGGGTAGGGGAGCAAAAAGTTTTTTTTCTCCAAAATACCAAGCCTATTTTTTATTTTTATTATTATCATCATCATCATCATTATTAAAGAAATTAAATAAAAAAAAAACTTCATAAAAATTTCTTATTATTATTGTTATTATTATTAAAGAAATAAATCGACTTCATTAAAAATTAAGACATAAAGAGAAAATCAAATATAAGAAGAGAAGCACACTCCTTACGAATTGTTTTGGAGAAAATCCTCTAAATTCTTGAGCTAGTATTATTTTGTATCTCTATCCACTATCCACTAAATCAAAATGATCACCTTTCCAGTTGCTAAACTCCTATCAAACGAGCAATATATTATGTAAGGACTCAAATTGGATTGGACCCAAAAGATGGAATGGATTCAAGCCCAAATAATAAAATTTTTAGAGAATGGGTGTAAGAGCTAAGCCCAGTTGGTAGAAAAAGGACATGATTATTCTACGATGAAGGAAGCTTCAAACTAGTTTCAACAATCTCTTTCCTTCTCGGCTAGGTTTTCGAGGATATCTTAATGGATACTCGAGTGTTTCTTTTTCTCCCTTTTTTCCAGTCCCCCTTAATGTCCTATTCTTTCTTGTAGTATACTGCCTTCCTCCTTCATTCTCACCGTACACGTGTAGGTTTTAATCTGGGAGTTTCTTTTTGTCCCATCCAGCACGTCCTGGAATCTTTGCTTGGTGGCCATAAGGCTGCTTGGTTATTGTTCAGGTATCACCTCCACATTAATGCGGCCAGAGAGTTAGCTGGGAAGCATTTAATGTGGAGGTAGCAGCTTTATGAGATATTTACTACCTTTTCCGGTTCTTCCTTTGTTGATATTTACTTTTAGTTCATATGTAACTTTGTAAAGGACCTTGAGTATTAACATAGTTACATCCACCTTGGACCTTGGTATCAGAGGTGGACCTTGTCCTCGGACGTAATTTGGGCTATTATACGTGACTTACATCTCTTCGTGTTATGCTACTCTCCAAATAACACTCTTTAGCCATCCTCGGATAAGTAAATGTCCTCGGACTAGGCCGTTGGGCCACAAGCCCACTTCCTATGAATTCTAAGTTGTTTTTTTGGGCAACCAGCCCTACAATAGCCCTTCAAAATCTCACTTTTTGTCACCTCGAAAAAAAGCGAGATTTTGACATTCTGGCCTCACCTCCTTCGTTTGGGATTTTTCTAAATTTCAAAATGCCTTTCCATCTACCCGAGGCATGCTCCTGATGTTTTGATGTCAGGAGCACGCCATTAATAAATGATGGCGGCTTCTTCGCCCCCCCCCCCCACGTTTCAGCAAGATATGAATCTAACGGTGGAGGATTCGCGATATTTATGGGCGGGATTTTTCCCGTTTACGATTTCTGTGCCACTATAAAGAGTTTTTTAAATCAACTCTCTTTGCAGTTACAGAAAATCGCATTGTCTTGTCGTGTATTCATTGAACCTGTCCCTCTTTCTTTCTTCTCCATGCTCTCATAAATACCTGAAGTTTGTCCGAGGAGCTAATTTTTCATACCTATAAGTTTCTTTAACCTTCCTCAGTCTTCAATCCTCTTCTCTAATTTTTCTTCACGATTCTTTAGAAATGGGTAGGTTTAAGTATCTAGTTGATTCCGAGGAGCAAATAGAGGAATTTAGAGTTAAGTATAGGATCCCCTCCACGGTGGGCATGAGATATGCTTCCACAGAAACATGGTTTGATGATAGAAAAACGGGGGACGTAGTCATCCCTATGATCGCTTTCATAGAGGGAGGGATGACTATTCCGATAGGTAGTCTCACTGGGAGTTATCTTAGGTTCTTTAGATTGTCCCCCACACAGTGCGCCTCAAACATGTTTAGGGTGTTAGGGAGCATAGAAGCCCTTAATGCGAGGATGAACCTAGGTCTTATCCATCACGATGTGAACTGGGTATACAGCCTCAATCATTTGAAGGGTCAGGGATATTATCTTAAGTCTAGGTTCCCCGAGGTAAGGTTAATCCAGTGTCTCCCTATATCGAACAAGGGCTTAAAAGATGATTTTCTCATTTTTTCTGGGGCATGGCATGATGGTTTACCCTGTCCAACCCAAGAGGGAACACCAGGTGGGGTTTTTAGGCTGGACGCCTCTACACTTTAGCTCATACTCCTTAATTCAAGTTAATTTTATTGCTGATGAAATTTTTTGCTGTTTTACTGATTTTGCAGACAAACGCGCTACCAAGCCTCAATTCAGACTAGTTAACAGGGAAAGTTTGGATAGAATTCTGAGGTTCGAGGTGTACGTGAACCCATCCGACGGTCAATTGAGAGCAGCGCACATCATCCTTCACTACAAACCGATCTCTACGTCCTTTCAAGCGCCCGAGTGTGTGATAAAGGCTAGAGATCCTCGGCTGCACCGGATCAACGTAGCTGTTGAAGGATTCATTGTCCCTGAGGGTGTTCCAATTCCTGAAGGCACCCCCTTCACTCAGCCATTACCTGTGGCTGCTATTTCCGTAGGGGCCTCCTCGTCACGTTCTGCTATTCAAGAAGTGAAGGAGGAAAAGGAAGAAGAAGAACAAGACGAAGGAGTTGTAGAATTATTGGATTCTACAGACGAATTCGAGGTCTTCAACCAACCCCAATCTCCCGAGGTGGTTTCTGACGACATGGGCATTCAAAGAAAAAATCAAAGGAGCACTCCACAAGTGGAAAGGGTTCGAGTGGACTGAGGAGTGCGCCTTGGCATTTCAGCAACTAAAAGAATATTTGTCTCGGCCACCCATCATGTCCAGTCCTGAGGTGGACGAGGTCCTTTTCGCCTACTTGGCGATAGCCACTTATGCGATCAGTTTTGTTATGATACGAATAGATAATGGCATGCAGCGGCCAGTCTACTACGTAAGCAAGTCACTTCATGAGGCTGAAGTGCGTTATCTACCGTTGGAGAAGGCCATTTTGGCAGTGGTGCATGCTACAAGGAAACTTCCCCATTACTTTCAGGTGCACACTGTGGTCATTCTGACTCAGTATCCACTCAAAGCAGTACTTCGGAGTGCAGACTACACTGGCAGGGTTGCCAAGTGGGGCACAATCTTAGGGGCTTTTGATATCAAGTATATGCATCGTACTTCTGTGAAGGGTCAGGTTCTCGCCGACCTGGTGGCCGAATTTGCTGAAGGCCCTTAAGAAATAGGAGCAAGCCCGCATGGCATGGATGAAAAATTAGTTGGCCTTATCTCCACTCAACGTTCCTCTCCCTGGAAGGTGTATGTGGATGGAGCAGCAAACCAGAGGGGGTCAGGAGTGGGGCTGGTTCTAATATCTCCTGAAATGGCCATCATCGAGAAGTCTTTAAGGTTGGGATTCTCAGCCACTAACAACGAGGTAGAGTATGAAACTTTATTAGTAGGAATGGCGATGGTTAAGAAGTTGGGTGGAAAAACAGTGGAGATGTTCTCGGATTCAGGACTGGTCGTGGGCTAGGTTAAAGGGAAGTTGGAAGCTCGAGACACCAGAATGCAGAGTTACTTGAGCCAGGTTAGGCGTATGAAAACAAATTTTGAGTCTTTTGAATTGTCCTATATCCCTAGTGGTGTAAATGCACATGCGGACTCTTTGGCCACCCTCGCTACCTCCTCGGCGCAGAACTTACCTCGGGTGATCATGGTTGAAGATTTGAACATACCCACTCTAGTAGTGGAGAACTCGCTTCAGATTAATCAAATCAGCTCGGCGCTTAGTTGGATGGATCCTATAATGCTTTTCCTTGAGAAGGATATACTGCCCGAGGACAGATCAGAAGCTGAAAAGATACAAAGAAAAGCTCATTGGTTCTGGTTGTCCAAAGATAAAAAATTGTACAAGCGCTCTTTCTCTGGGCCATACCTGCTTTGTGTACACCCTGAAACATCAGAGGCGCTTCTCGAAGAGCTGCATGAAGGGATTTGTGGGAGTCACACTGGAGGAAGATCTTTATCTCATCGAGCAATTACCCAAGGGTATTGGTGGCCAGGAATGCAAAAGGAAGCGCAAGAGTACGTTAAAAAATGTGATCAATGTCAGAGATTTGCCCCAAACATCCATCAGCCTGGGGGAGTTCTTAACCCTCTTTCTAGTCCTTGGCCTTTTGCTTAGTAGGGGTTAGATATTGTTGATCCTTTCCCTAGGGCAATAGAAAATAAAAAATATCTTCTAGTTGGCACTGACTATTTCACGAAATGGGTCAAAGCTGAGCCACTGGCTAATATCAGAGATGTGGATGTCAAAAGGTTTGTCTGGAAGAACATCATCACATGATTTGGGGTTCCTCAAGCTCTCATCTCGGATAATGGTCTTCAATTTGATAGCAAGGCTTTCAGGAAGTATTGTTCCGACCTGAGAATAAAGAATAGATATTCCATTCCGGCTTATCCACAGGGAAATGGGCAGGCTGAGGCTGTCAATAAGGTCATTGTGAGTGGGCTAAAAAAGAGGCTGGATGATACAAAGGGAAAATGGGTGGAGGAGCTGGCACATGTCTTATGGACATATCGAACAACGCTCCGACGGTCAACAGGGGAAACCCCATTCTCAATGACGTATGGGGTTGAGGCTGTGATTCCACTTGAAACGGGTTTTCCCACACAAAGGACTAGAGCTTTCACCTCGGATGGCAATGATGAGCTTTTGAGTAAGAATCTAGACCTGATAGATGAACGACGAGAGAACGTGATGGTTCAGGTGGCCTATTACCAACATAAGCTGAAACAAGGTTATGATGCAAACGTAAGGTAGAGACTGTTAGCTCTAGGAGAATTGGTATTGAGAAAAGTCTTGGGAACTACCAAAAATCCAGCTTGGGGAAAGTTAGGGCCTAACTGGGAAGGGCCGTATCGTATCACATCTGTAGCAGGAATAGGGGCTTATTACTTAGAAGATTTAGATGAAAAAACTGTACTCCATCCTTGGAATGTAAGTAACTTAAAGAGGTATTACTATTAATATGAACAGTTCTGTTCTATTTCCCTTTGATAGCTTATCCTAAATTCATGTTCCTCAAATTATTGAAGTATTAAACAGAAACCAAGTCATGTAAGGTCCTCGGACCATAACTTGGTGGAAATTAATACACTATCATCTTTATTGAAGTATTAAAAAGAAACTAAGTCATGTAAGGTCCTCGAACCACAACTTGGTGGAAATTAATACACTGTCATCTTTATTGAAGTATCCTCGGACCACAACTTGGTGGAAATTAATACACTGTCATCTTTATTGAAGTATTAAACAGAAACCAAGTATTGTAAGGTCCTCGGACCACAACTTGGTGGAAATTAATACACTGTCATCTTTATTGAAGTATTAAACAGAAACCAAGTCATGTAAGGTCCTCGGACCACAACTTGGTGGAAATTAATACACTGTCATCTTTATTGAAGTATTAAACAGAGACTAAGTCATGTAAGGTTCTCGGACCACAGCTTGGTGAAAATTAATGCACAGTGTAACCTTAATTGGAGTGTTACACTTAAGCTAAGGTATGACAGATTGTTTATACTACTGACTTAGTAAAAATCAGTGCTTCTTAAATGGAATCTGTGTGACTATCTTTGCATATCAAGGCAAAACTCCATGAGCATCACTTAAAGTGTTTTAGGGTGTTCAATACTTCCAAGGACTAATTGTCTGGAAGGCTATCTCCAGTATAAACATTTCTTAACGAATATGAAGCAAGTCTTTTTAGAGCTGAGGAGTTCACAGTTATAGTCTATTCTAGTTCTCAATGGGCATACATAAATTTAAGCTTTCCCTTATAGTGTCAAATTTTACTCCTATGTAGCATGAGATAATGTAAAAGTAAAAAAAAAAAAAAAAAAAAAAAAAAACAATCATGCAAAAAATTATACAAGTAATAGATAAAATCATAATGTCGCATATAAATTTAGAAAAAAAAATACACATCACAATGGAGAATGTTCTCAAAGAAGAAAAAATTAAATTAAAAGAGAAATTACATAAACTATTTGTTAAGTTTTTTTTGAAGCTTATGCTGAGGAACTTTGCTGGTTTCTTGAGGGGGAATCCCTTTTTCCTTCTCCTTTGAAGTTTCCTCAACAGGTAGAATAGTAGCGGCTAAGTCCTTTTCAAAGCTCTAAGCAGCTGTTCCACCCTTAATTCCCTCTACTGCTTTATCCAAGGAGGTCTCTTTGGCCACTTCAAGCATTTCAGGTTGTGTCTGTTGATTGGTAGAAGGGGGATTCTGATTTTGAATTGTTTCAGCCGATTCAGCAGTAGTAGAGGAGGCCTTCTGTTGTTGGGAAGGAGCACCTAGGGCTCGTATAGCTGGGGGAAAATAGACATTTTCAGGCCTTCTCAGCTCTGAGGAAGGCGCAACCCCAGCTCGGTTGAGAGCTTCCTCCCATGTCTGAGCACAGTACGTTCGACATACTACTGGGACCTCAGCTCGGAAGCTATCCTCATTCTCAGCAACGCCGACGTCATATCCATGCTGCTCGGCCTCATCCCTCTCTTTTTCAGCCTCAGCTCTTGCTTTTTCCGCCTCAGCTTTAGCTTTTTCAGCTTGGTCTCTGAGCCTCTGGGCTTCCTCCAGCTGCTTCTGTAAGGATGATATCTGCTCCTTGGAAGTTGCCAGCTGAGTATTGGCATCAAGCAGACTTTTTCTTTGGTCCTCAGCTTGCTTTTGGAAACCGACCAAAGCTGAATCAGCACTCTTCCGAGCGTGTTCTTCGTTGGCTAGCTTCTTCTTCACCTCTGCAACGTTCTACTCACTGGCAGTAAGCGTCTGAACAGCTATATTTCATTTCTTTCTCTCCTCGTCCAGCTGTAGGTAAAAGGCATTGGTCATCTCCTCTAGCCTGAAAGTGGCTTGAACAGCCTAAAAAAAAAAGAAAAAAAAAGAAGAAGTCAGAGATAAAATAAACTAAAAGGAACGAGTAAAGCAGTAAGGATGCCATACCATGCCCAAATGCCTTTTCATATTCATAAAGATCTCATTCTTCTTCATGTTTTTGAGCTCAGCCATGTCCCTGGGAAGAAGGAGGGTTTCTTCTAGGGCTGAGACGACATGGCACCCAATTCCGCCATTGAAGTCTCTGATTGAGGTGTCTTCCCTCAAAGGCTCACCACCGAGCATGGGAGCAGGGAGCCAGGCCTCGAGCTCCGAGGACTGAATATTTTGCTTGGCCGCAACTTTTTGAGACCCATGAGTGGTCTTTTGCTGCTTCGGAGCCCGCTGGACCTTGTCCTCCTGATTTGGGCGAGAGCTCCCTATCTCTACCACTTCTTTGCCTTTATGCTCTCTCCTCCTCTTTGAGTCAGTAGGTTCAATCCCTTGTGATTTGGGTACTTGAGGAGGAGGAGGAGGAGGAGGGGGGAGATTGGCTTGAATAGACTTCCCTGGTGCCCCCTTTCCAGGTTTGCCTTCTATCTTGCAAGTTATTTACAGCTTTAATTTGGTCGGGGTTCACTTTAATTCCTCGGTGGGTCACCATGTAGCCCAAAAACTTCCTAGAGCATACCCCAAAGGAGCATTTGGATGTGTTCAGTCGTAACTTATGCTTCCTCAGAATCTCAAACGTGCTGGTGAGGTCCGTTACATGCTCGGCCACTACCTTTCTCTTTACAACCATATCATCAATATAGACCTCTATGTTGCTGCCCAACTGTGGCTCAAACATCTTCGTCATCATTCGCTAGTAAGTAGACCCAGCGTTCTTTAAGCCAAAGGGCATTACCTTATAGTGGTAATTTCCAATAGGAGTGAGAAAGGCAGTCTTCTCCTGATCACCTAATGCCAATGGGATTTGGTGATAACCCTGAAAGGCGTCTAGGAAGCTCATCCGAGAATGACCTACCGTAGCATCCACCAGTTGATCTATACGGGGCATAGGGAAATGATCCTTTGGACAAGCTCTATTAAGATCTGTAAAATCAACGCATACACGCCATTTTCCATTTTTTTTCTTCACTACAACCGTATTTGCTAGCCACTGAGGGTAAAACACCTCTTTGATAGCCCCTTGCTTGAGTTTGGTCACCTCATCTTTGATAGCTTTGACATGTGCTTTAGACGGACGCCGAGGTGGTTGTTTCTTCGGAATAGCAAAGGGATTGACATTCAAATGATGACAGATGAAATCTGGATCCACCCCTGGGGCTTCATAGGCATTTCACGCAAACACATCAACGTTTCTTCTTAGGATCTCAACCAACTGCTCTTTCTCTAGCGAGGGTAATAGTGCTCCAACCTGAAAGTACTTATCTGGGTCATCACCAACATTCACCCTCTCTAACTCCTCACACTCTGCTTCCTCGGCGAACGTGCTGAAGAGTTTTCCTACATTCTTTGATTGCTACAAGTCAGCCTCGGCCGTGGCCGATGTATCTATCTCTGGCCGATGTTGAATAGCCGCTATCATGCACTGCCTTGCCATGGCTTGATTTCCTAATATTTCTAACACTTGGCCACCTGATGGATACTTCACCTTCTGATGAAGAGTGGAAGAAACAGCCCCCAGGGTATGCAACCAGGGCTTACCCAAAATCGCCGTGTACGAAGAAAAAACGTCTACCACAATAAAATCCACCTCCACCACATCTGAACCTATTTGCACTGGTAATCTAATCATCCCCATTGGAATGACCGATCTACCTTCAAAGCGCACCAATGGGGAGCTATAAGCTGTTAGGTCTTGGGGTGTCAAATTCAACCCCCTGTATAGGTCAGGATACATCACCTCAGCCGCGCTCCCCTCATCAACCATCACCTTTCTCACATCATACCCCCCAATCCTAAGCGTAACCACCAAAGCATCATCATGCGGTTGTATGGTTCTTCTCTTGTCTTGATCCGAAAAGCCCAGCACCAGTTAGGTGCTCAGTTTTGCTTTCTTCGGCATTGAACTAAAGCCCTCATCCAAACAATGAGACACAGACATTATCTTGGAGGGACAAGACCCTGTTCTTCCTGGGGCAGCAAATATAACATTTATTGTGCCTAGGGGGGCTCCTGAAGAGGCATCTCCTCGAAACGTCGACCTTGTTTGACTTCCTCGGCCACTAGAATTGTGCAAAAGGTGGGTTAACTTTCCTTCTCGGACCAACTGTTCCAAGTGATCCCATAGGTTTCTATAATCTTCAGTAATGTGTCCATGGTTTTGATGGTATTGACAGTAAAGGTTTTGATTACGTTTCGTAAGATCCCCTGCCATTCTATTGGGCAGTCTGAAGAAAGGCTCGTTTTTTTATCTTTTCTAGAACCCGTTGTACTGGTTCTCGGAACACCGCACTAACCGCCTGGGAGTTAGCAGATCCTGACTGCCCTGCAAAGTCTCTTCGAGGTCAGTTGTTATTATATCGATCCGACCTGAAATCCCTCCTCTCTTGAGGGATCACCTTGGACTTTCCTCTACCCCGTATCTGATCCTCTTCTACTCTTCTATACTTGTCAATTCTGTCCATAAGCTGTCACATGCTAGTAACAGGTTTACCAGTCAGGGAACTCCTCAGATCATGCTCAGTTGGAAGTCCCTCCTTGAAGGTATTAATGGCCACATCATCATTGGCCCTATCTACTTCGTTGAACATTTCCTAATATCTATCAGAGTATGCTTTCAAGGTTTCCCCTTCTCGCATAGACATGGATAATAACGATCCCAAGGGCTGGACAACCCTCCTACAGGTAATAAAGCGAGCACCAAAAGCTTGGGTGACCTTCTCAAAAGAGTCAATAGTATTCACCCTCAAACCGTTGAACTACCTCATCGCCATTGGCCTTAGGCTTGAGGGAAAAACCTTGCACATCAGGGCCTCGTCCTTAGTATGAATGGCCATCCTCTGACTGAAATGGCTAACATGTTCCACCGGATCTGTTTGACCGTTGTAAATGGTAAACATTGGTTGATGGAACCGCCGAGGAAGATTTGCGTCCTCAATGCGTCGCGTGAAGGGTGATTTGGAGACTTGACTCAACGCTTTGTTCAGAGAGTCGTTCCCTAAGCCCTGCCGAGGTGGACTCTCATGTTTTCGTTCGCGGTGGTGCTCCTCACCATACGAAAAGGACTCACTAGGCGGAATTCTTGACCTCCGTCTGTAACTGGTGGCATTTGACTCCTCAGAGGAATCCTCGGAGTTGCGAGCCACACACTTTCGTCACTCGTGGCGTAATTCTCTTTTTAATTTGTTAATCTCCTGCTGCATGCCTCTGTCGTTTTTTACATGGGAGACATGGCTTTTTCCACGAGAATGACTTCTATCAGGGCGGGTTGTTCGCGCACTTCCCTCACGATCACCTCTTTGTTCATGGATTACTAACGGATTACCGTGCTGAGAACCCCTGGACTCTGCCTGATATGGATTAACATCCACCTGCAGTGGGCCTGCCACTGGGTGTTGTGGTGCTCCCTCTTCCATCACAAACTTTGAACTTGTCTCTCTCTACAAATGGATTAAGCTCTTCCCACAGACGGTGCCAATTGTAAGGACTCAAATTGGATTGGACCCAAAAGATGGAATGGATTCAAGCCCAAACAATAAAATTTTTAGAGAGTGGGTGTAAGAGCTAAGCCCAGTTGGTAGAAAAAGGACATGATCATTCTACGATGAAGGAAGCTTCAAACTAGTTTCAACGATATCTTTCCTTCTCGGCTAGGTTTTCTAGGATATCTTAATGGATACTTGAGTGTTTCTTTTTCTCCCTTTTTTCCAGTCCCGCTCAATGTCCTATTCTTTCTTGTTATATACTGCCTTCCTCCTTCATTCTCGCCGTACACGTGTAGGTTTTAATCTAGGAGTTTCTTTCTGTCCCATCCAGCACTTCCTGAAATCTTTGCTTGGTGGCCATAAGGCTGCTTGGTTATTGTTTAGGTATCACCTCCACATTAATGCGGCCAGAGAGTTAGCTGGGAAGCATTAATGTGGAGGTAGCAGCTTTATGAGATATTTGCTACCTTTTCTGGTTCCTCCTTTGTTGATGTTTACTTTTAGTTCATACGTAACTTTGTAAAGAACCTTGAGTATTAACATAGTTACATCCACCTCGGACCTTGGTATCAGAGGTGGACCTTGTCCTCGGACGTAATTTGGGCTATTATACATGACTTACATCTCTTCGTATTATGCTACTCTCCAAATAACACTCTTTAGCCATCCTCGGATAAGTAAATGTCCTCGGACTGGGCCGTTGGGCCACAAGCCCACTTCCTATGAATTCTAAGTTGTCTTTTTGGGCAATCGGCCCCACATATTATATAAAAAAACAACATTATGTACGGTTGAAAGACTATTAATTACTCATTTGAAAATACAATTACTATTAATTTGTCTGTACAACACAAAATATACTTCCTTTTCTTTTCTTTTTTCATTTTTAGAATCGAGATATGTTTATGTATGATTCATGATAAAATATGTAAAAGTCATTAATTTACAAATAGCTAAAAATCATAATTCCATTAATATGATTAAATAATATTTTGAAAATAAAAATACCAATAAAAATATTAATAATGTTGACATTTAGACCTATAGAGAGACCTAAATAGGGGCCCATATGGGCAACCCATTTCATTTGGGTTTTCTAACGTGCACATATGTAAGAGTACAGAATCCCTAAAGAAAAATATTCAAAATATACGTTCACATCCAAATGATTAGAGTATACCCTAAGGATTATTATATTCATTCTTTATTTTATTTTTAGTAATAATTATGATTTTTTCAAAAATATTAGGTTCAAACGGCTTATTTTGTCATGTTTATACATAACAATTATTATTATATAAATTCTCACAAATTTCAGTTATTATAAGTTTTTAAACTAGTATATTATAATAAACATAAGTCTATGCTTATTAAAATTGTTGTTATGGTTGTTGATTTTAATTCCCACTAATTTCATGCCAACTGTATTTATAATTTAAAGAGAAATGCTATGTCTACAACATTTCTACAACATTTCCTAAGTGGCAGGTTGTTATTGGTTGTTATTGTTGGGGCAAAAAAGTAATCTTAGTGTTAGTTTCAAATTTGAACCAATAACAACTAACCACCTGTGATTTGTTGTAAAAATGTTGTAGACGTAGCATCTCTCTAATTTAAAATGGTATCAATTATGCCAAGTATCATTTCATTTCTCATTTTGACCAAGTTTACATATACAAATTTGAGTGTATATTACTTCCAAGTTTTTTGAAACCATTTTATGTCAGTCTAAAACTACTTCTACTCCATTCAATGTAGATTTTATACCATGTTTTAAAAATAGGTTTAATTAATAGTGTATTTTTTTTTTTTTTTTTATAATATAGCACAAGATTTTTTTTTTTTTTTTTTTTTAAGTGCAACGCAAGAATATTTTAAGAACTTACATTTCTATGTAACACTAAAAACCTACATTAGAATGGGCATGTGTTGAATTCAATTATCAAACGCCTGTGAAGGCTTAATGGGGACTTTTCTCAGTCAAATATCTTAAAGACATCAAGCCAGCCTTGAAAATTGGTCCTAAGAAAATCTGTTTAGAATCCGTTTATTTTACTAAAACATTTAGGGTAGGCACACACTAATTTGAAACATGGACTATGATGATATAGATTATGATGAAGGTCATAGCATGACAGATATAGACAATAATTGGTTAGATTTTAATATGGATTATAAAACTGATTCTGATTCGGACAGTGATGTTGATGATTATAACTATGATAATAGTACAAATAATTGGAGTACTTTAATAGGAGATAAAATCAATCGACAGACTAATAATCAAGATAATAGCTTTTTAAATGTAATTAATAAAAAATTAGAATTTTTAGAAGCCAATGAAAGATCCACTACGGATACTAAAGTAAAAAGGAAAAATGATAGTTTTTTGGACCTCTATGAAAGAATGAAAACTTTTACTTCATCTTTAGAACATAAAAGCAAATTTGAACATAGATCGCCTTTAACAAAGACAAATAATTGGCATAATAAAACAAGTACTAATACATTGACGGACAGTAGAAAAAATGACCCAATTAAGGAAAGATCAACACGTATAGAAGAAAGAAGCACTATAGACAAAAAAGATAAAGGAAATAGTAACCTTGAAGAATCTTTACGTAGGAACCTAGAAGTAGAAGAACAAGAAATTAGTAATAATAGTCCAAAAGAAGTGGTGGAAAAGCAAAACAATAAAGTAAAGGCTAGTTCAGTACAAATTGCATGTAAGAAGCTAGAAATAGAAAGAGACATGAAGAAACAAGACAAAGAAAGACAAAAAGATAAAATAGTAACAAATAATGAAGATAGTCTACGTAGAAAGCTAGAAGAAGAGAAAGAAAAAGATGAACTAAAATCAAGAAAAGAAATAGTCAACAAAGGAAGGAAAATTGATAATAGTCTAAAAGAAAAAATTGATGAAAGACTAAAATCAATAATAGATACCCAAAATGATAGTTTGACAAAATTGACTAAAAAGATAGAGATTTTAAGCACACCCTTAGATACTGACAGAAAAAGAGAAATAACAATTTTGAATAATACTGAGTCGACAGAGCAAACTGACAGACATAATAAAAACACTATTTGTCATAAATGTAAAGAATATGGTCACACTAAAAAACAATGTGATAGACACAATAAAATAGCTAGACAAATTGGTAAATTAGAATTTCAAAAAGATACACTAAACGAATTAATGGAGATATTTAATGTCAGTCAAAAAGAGATGGATCAAGTTAAGAAAAAAGAACTAAAATCAACCAACCCACTTAAAATTAATAAAAGAAAAAGAAGACAAAAAGACATAATAGTAAAATTAATAAATAATTTACCTAATCACCAGAAAGACAAAAAAGACTATTTATTAAAATTAAAAGATTCTATAGACATACCTACTACTTGTATTAAGTGTAAAAAATATGGACATCATGTTACAGAATGTAGAAAAGACAAGAAAGAAAAGACAAAAAAGAAACAAGATAGGCTGGATCATCCAGTAACCTTACAGGATTTAATGACAGAAGCAAAAATACTAAAACAAGAAATTAAAGATATTAAAAAAGAAAATTCTATAGATATAAATGAACAAAATATTGCAGAAATAATAAATCTGAAAGAATTTCCTAGACCCATGATAGAACCCCCTTCATTGAAAAAGGAACAGAATTTCTTGAGTTTAATTGACAAAGTAATCTTTCAAAAATGGCATACAGAAATTACCCTAGTAATTAATAAAGAATTTTCTCTGACTGAGATTGCCTTAATAGACTCTGGTGCTGACATGAATTGTATACAAGAAGGATTAATACCTTTAAAATATTGTGAAAAATCATTAGAAAGATTAACTCAAGCTAATGGAGAAAAGCTGATAATTAATTATAAAATACCTAATGTCCACATATGTAATGACGGGATATGCTTTGAGACAGTTTTTGTATTAATTAAAGATCTTTCTTCTAAAATTATTTTAGGAAATCCCTTTATGGCTCTACTTTATCCTTTTTTAACAACAGAAGAAGGGATCAAAACCAATGTATTAGGAAAAGACATACTTTTTAAATTCATTCTACCACCTATCCCGAAAGAAATTTATTCACTTGATAACATTTCCATAATAAAGGAGATTGATAGAAAGAGAATTGACAGAAAGAATAGACATTTAGAATCTTTAAAATCAGAAATCTTATACGAAAGAATTGCTGACCAATTAACAGATCCCATGTTGGATCAAAAAATAAAATCCTTCAGACAACAAATTGAGACAGACATTTGTTCTACTCTTCCCACTGCCTTTTGGCATAGGCATCGTCACATAGTACAACTACCTTATGAAAAAGACTTTAATGAAAGACAGATACCTACTAAAGCTAGACCGATACAAATGAATAATGAATTATTAGAACACTGTAAGAAAGAAATTGATGACCTTTTAAATAAAGGATTAATTAGGAAAAGCAAGTCTCCTTGGAGCTGTGCTGCTTTTTACGTCAATAAACAGGCAGAATTAGAGCGAGGAGTTCCAAGGTTAGTTATAAATTATAAACCCCTAAATACAGCCTTACAGTGGATAAGATATCCCATCCCCAATAAGAAAGACCTACTCGACAGACTTCATGGAGCAACTATATTTTCTAAATTTGATATGAAAAGTGGATTTTGGCAAATACAAATTGATGAGAAAGATAGATATAAAACTGCTTTTACAGTTCCTTTTGGTCATTATGAATGGAATGTTATGCCCTTTGGATTAAAAAATGCACCCAGTGAGTTTCAAAATATAATGAATGATATATTTACACCTTTTACAGAATTCTCAATTGTGTATATAGATGATGTTTTAATTTTCTCTAAATCAATTAACGACCATTGGAAACATTTAGATATATTTGTCAAGGTAATCAGACACAATGGATTAGTCGTCTCAGCCTCAAAGATAAATTTATTCCAAGATAGAATCCGATTTTTAGGACATAATATCTATAAAGGAACCTTAAGTCCCATTGACAGAGCCATTCAATTTGCAGATAAATTTCCAGATGAAATAAAAGATAAAAATCAGTTACAAAGATTTCTTGGCAGTCTAAATTATGTGTCAGATTATTTTCAAGGGCTAAGAAAAATATGCAAACCCTTATATAAAAGGTTGGAAAAGATATTTCTAAAAGAGGGAGAAAGCTGTCTTGGACTTTAGTCTGAGAATTGAAACTGGAAATTGGACCTTCAAGTTGGACCTAAAACTTTCTCTGGAATTTTTGGACCTGTCTTCTGTCTTCGGAGCCTGCCTTTTTATAGATGAAATGAACCATGGTAAGTCTTCAAAAGTAACCTGGGTTGAATAAGGTGAACTCAAGTTAATCTGTCGGTAGGATCTTGTAGAATCTTGAACAGTAAAAGTAAATCCTGTAGAATCTTATCTTGAACAGTAAAAGTAAATCTTGTAGAATCTTATCTTGAACAGTAAAAGTAAATCCTGTAGAATCTTGAACAGTAAAAGTTTTACTATTCATGAATAGTAGACTATCTGGGAATCTGTCAGTTCGCATGCTTGTGAACAGTAATGACTTAAAATCTGTCCTGTCTGTCTTTGGGTAGACTATTATTTTTGTCTGGGAGTTATCCCCTTGTGCTAATGAATAGTGATCTGTCGCAGTTGCCTGTCGTTTCTGCATGTGTCTGTTCTGATGGTAGTGGCTACTTTGATGGTAGTGGCTACTTTAGCATTATGTCTGTACTGGTTTTTAGATTACCACATGAATACATTGTCATTATTGACCTTGTATTCTGAAGGGATATTGCCTCTATTGAGACGCCTTCATGCTGTAAGTGAAATCTCATTAAAGATTTCTATTTTGGCAAGATTTGGTCTGAAAATTTAGCCTTAGAATGGCTATCTTGCTTGCCAGGCAATTGACAGTTAATTTTAAAATTAACTAATTAATATATGCGGGTAATATGTGGCAAGTAGAGCAAATAATACAAGGGAGGGGATAGAGCTAATAATACAAAGGAGGGGACAAGAAATAAAACTCATGATGCTATAGTACAAGGGAATAAAATAAAGGAGATGCTAAGAAGGTAAAGTCATAAAAGGTCATGGAAGGATACGTAAAGAGCTAGATACAAAAAGAGAAGGAGGACTTAGTAAAAAATAGTAGGAAAAGTAGGAAAGTAGGAAAATAATAATATATATATGTATAGATTTTTTTTTTTTTTTTTTAATAATATGTATCAACTTACATGCTACTGCTTCCGGGTAGAACAGTATTTTCTACCATTGAATTTGTAGGAATCTCATCATCTATTCCTGCCTCAATGCTTATGGAAATTTCTTTTAGTAAGTGTACATCCTTGGGGGTTGGGGGTAGGAGGAACTTAAAGAATACTTCTGTTTCCAAAATATTAGTATATATTCCATTGTCTGTCGTGAAAAAAGGGTAAAGTAGAGCCAAAAAAGGATTTCCTAGTATAACTTTAGAGGACAACTTATTTGTTAAGAAGAAAGGTGTTATGAAATTAATCCCATTATTATGTATGTATGCCCTGGTTAATTTATTACTTATCTTAAGTCTATCACCATTAGCCTGAGTTAATCTGTCTGTTGTTGATTCATAATACTTGGAGGGTATTAACTCTTCTTGTATACAATTCATGTCAGCACCTGAATCAATAAGGGCAATGACTGTTAATGAGAATTCTTTATGAACAACCAAAGTTATTTCAGTATACCATTTCTGAAATATCATTCTGTCGATTATACTCAAAAATTCATCTTTATGGTCACTTTTATGAGAACTTTCCCCAGTATAATTATGTCTATCAATAAGAGAGGAGTCTGTCAAAGGTTCATTACTATATTTAATTCTATCTTTTATACTTATTACTTGAGCTGCTATTTGCTCAATCATATCTTTTAAAATGAAATTTTCTGATTTTAATCCTTTTAATTCTTTCTTTAGGTTGTTAATATCTACCTGTAAATCTGTTATTGTTATAGGTTTATTAGTTTTAAATTTGTCAGTAATTTCTGCAAAATTGTAGGTTGTCTTATAATCTTTTAAGTCTATTTGAAATTTATCAGTTTGAGTTAAGGATTCTTTTAATTTAGACAAATAGTCCTTTTTAGACTGTGAATCCGGAAGTTGGTCTATCAAGTCTATTATTATATCTTCTTGTTTTGTTAAAACACTTATTTTTAATTTTCTCTTACAATAACAATTATCAGGATTATTACAATTACATAATTTTATCTTCCCATTGTCTGAAGAAATATCTGTTGATGATGAGGTGATATCACAATTATCATAATTATCTATCTGATGAATTTCATTGTCTGTTTCTTCACTATTTGTCTGTTCTAATATATTCATCAATTCATTTTTTATCTTTCCTGATATGTCAAGTTTATTTATCTTTCTTTGAAAGTTACAGTATCTACTGGTGTGACCCTTTTTCCCACATTTGAAGCAGATAATGTCGCTTTCTTTATATCTATCACTTTTCTTTCTTTTGGATTCTTCTTTCCTTTCTTTAGTTCTGCCTTTATGATATCTTCTATTATTATTCTTGTATCTATCCGTATTTTTTCTTTCTTTTATTCTTTTCTTAGAGGGAGCAATCAATGGTTCAAAGCCATATTGCTCACAAAATGTTCCTAGCTCTTTTCTAGCATACCTTTTCTCTTTTTCTATTTGATTTTTTAGTCTTAAATCATTACATAGCCATAGACCTGTTTTATTGATTGAAGATATTATGTCTCCATATGTCAATTTAGGGTAGTCTATAGTTCCTTCACTATTAGCTATGTCAAGTCTAACTTTCTGAGCAAAGAAATAAGGTAAACCAGCAATAAATTTTTCTTTCCAGTAGGATTGTTGACAATCATTCCTACTTAAAACTTTTGAGATAAAAACATCTTTATACCATCTAAAGTCTGAAAGTTGTGGACATCTTAAATTAATTAAAACGTCTGAAGCTCTTTCTTTATATTGATTAGGGTCTCCAACAAAATGTTTAGTGATGGTAAAAATTAAAGTATTAACTGCATCCTGTGAAGGGTGTCTGTCTGTCATTATAACACTTCCATCAGTTTCTCTTTTAACAGCTGTTAGTATTTCATTTCTGTCCTCATTATTTAAATAATGATCCCACCAGCCTTTCAGTTGGCCAGTAAAACCGGTGACAAGTAAATGAGCTATTTGGTGATCCAGCTTTCCATTATTTTTGTAAACATTAGTAAGCAAAGTCATTTCATGTAAAAGGTTTATTATTTCATATTCTGACATTCCATCAATATTCCATTCGTAAATTAAATCTGGTGAGTAAGATGAATTAACATAAGTATGTCTTTCTTCAAATTGCAAATCAGGGGGAGTAGGTTTAGGATACCAATTCTTTTTAGGGTATATTTCATCAATTCTTCCCTTTTTGCGCTCTTGTGATGAAGATACTAAAGTTAATTTATTAATCTGTAATTTATCTGTAAATTGTGCTTCTAAATTCTCTATGTCTGATAAGTCTGTCAAATCTGTCAATTGATTTTCTTTTGATTCTTCATCCTCTGAAGAGTCAGTTTGTTCTGTTGTATTTAGCGTTATAATTTTTAATGGCTCCTTGTCCTTTAATGATTCTAATTTCATTAAATCTAACTTTTTATTTATTTCATCGAGTAAACTAGTTGTTTTTTCTGTCTTGGGTTTCTTTAAAGGTGATCTAAGATGAGGAGGTATTTCATGTGGAATGAACAAAGGGGTATTAGACGCATTTTCTTTTTTTATGGAAGTGGAAGGGGTTGTTATTCTGTCTTCTATGTCTTGTAGCTTTTGACCAATTATTTTTAAATAGGTATTAGTGTAATTATTCTGTTGAATTATACTATCTAGGTTTTTATTATCATCACTTAGGCTAGGTCTTTTGATAGGAGTAGCCAACATTTGGACTCCACTGTTTTGATTCAATATGATTGATTCAAAGGGTGGATAAGTTTGATAAACTTTCTCATGATTTTCTGTCTTTATCCACGACAAAGTTTTTTCTATTACGCTTATCTTTTTATTATGATAGTCCAAAAAGTCAAAGAAACTAAAGTGTGTCTGTAAATCTGTCACCATTTCATAGTATTTGTCTTTTAAATTGATCCTTTCTTGTTCATTATAGTTTTCAAAAAATTGGCTTTTTCTGTCACTATTTTCAGGTTTTAAATAATCATATTCTAGTAATCCTTTATCTAAAACAAATTCCTTGGCTAAGAGATTAATCTGTCTGTCATCTGTAAATCCTAATATATCAGTATGGGTGGGAGAATCAGGTTGAGGTTGAGGCTCATAAAGGGCTTGATGAACATTAGGGGTTGGTTGTGTAGTTTCTGTTGGATAATAAGCTGGTCCAGTCTTTACTGGGGTTCTATTGGTATTTATGGGTGGAAGGTGTATAACTGGAGGAAGATTTTGGGGAGGTAAAGGCCGAGACTCAGAGAAAGGTGTCCTAGCAGAAAAGGAGCTTCTAGGGGTAAACATCATAGGGGTCTTTCTGCCTATAGAACTACTAGGTCTTATAAGGCTATCAGTGTGTCTGTCATTATTATTGAAAGAAATAATAACTGTACCATCTGTATTTTGGGCTATGAAATCTGGGTCAGTGTTTTCTATTTTTTGTGTGGGGGCAATAGCCTCAAGTTGCCATCTTTCAGGAAGGGTTATATCTTTCCATTGTATCTGTTGGGGTACACGCACTCTAGAATTTCGGGTTGAGGCTTGCAAAAGGAGAGTCTGGCCTTTTGGAGAAGGGTCAACCATTGCTTGAGGGTCAAGGGTGGTTTTCATAAGTTTATAATAAATCCTATAGACCACTGCTAACGGTTCTGAGCCATCCTTCATAGAATAACCATTGGTTTTTATATTCAAAGTTAAAGCATCCATAATATTTCTGTCGGTTAAGCTTAAAGCAAAATTAGGATAACAATTAAAATATACTGGTCCTTTATGTAAACTTGTTTCCATCATTCCTAGGAGTGAGTCATTAAATTTTAAATGTTTGTCATCTCTTAAACAAAGCAAAACACTTGCATTTAAGGCTTCTCTTGTTAATGGTTTAACAGCTACTTGAACCAAACCAACATGTAAAAATGCATATTTTTCTTTATGTCTGTTAATTGAGTCTATTGAAAATAATTGAATTGTTTCATATTCATTAAGCAAGGAGTAAGTTCTTTCAACAGTTTTAATAGTGTAGTCTGTCAAGAAGGACAATTTAGAAAAAGAAGTTTGTCTGTAAATTTTATCAGTTCTTTCTGCTGGTATATTCCATTTATTCCATTCTAACAAATTTCTGTCTATATCTGATATACTATATTCCTCTGAATTAACTATTCTATCATTTTCCATGTTCAAATTAGTGTGTGCCTGACCTAAGTGTGTCTTAGCAACAGATAATGAGCGACCAAATATATTCATTTTACTTCTAAGCAATTAATAATTACTGGCGGAACTATTACTAACCACTGGTATCCTTGCTATCGGGACCACCTCCCCGGGTGAGAGAAAGGTTACAAGATTACAAAAGGGGAATAGTACAAAGATATTTCTGAAAAGAGGGAGAAGACTGTCTTGGACTTTAGTCTGAGAATTGAAGCTAGGAATTCTAAAACTTTCTCTGGAAATTTTTGGACCTTAATTCTGGACCTAAAACTTTCTCTGGAATTTTTTGGACCTTCAATTCTGGACCTAAAACTTTCTCTGGAATTTTTGGACCTTAATTCTGGACCTAAAACTTTCTCTGGAATTTTTGTACCTATCTTCCGTCTTCGGAGCCTGCCTTTTTATAGATGAAATAAACCATGTTAAGTCTTCAAAAGTAACCTGAGTTGAATAAAGTAAACTCAAGTTAATCTGTCGGTAGAATCTTGAACAGTAAATCCTGTAGAATCTTTGAATAGTAAAAGTTTTACTATTCATGAACAGTCTTTTCAATCTGTCAGTAAACCCATAGTGACTTAAGAAATCTCATTCTGAACTATCTTGACTCTTTCTTGAAGCTATTTACGTGTGCTGGTGAATAGTGATCTGTCATCAGTGCTCTGTCTTTGGTGAATAGTGATCTGTCATCATTGTCTGTCGGGGAAGCATCAATTCTGTCTTTCAATCCGTATCCGCATAGTTCTCATAATCTAGCGGATCGGGGTTGTCCTCATACTGTTGATGCTCATGGAGCACTCCATAATCATTACACAGAGCGCAATATGAGATAAGAGTAAAAACAGGATCATGATCCTTAGCTGTCATTAGTCTCGGATCCTTAGTAATCCTTCTTTTCCCAATAAGCCTCCTTGCTGAAGGTCTTGGACCATAAACTGCTATTCTGTCAGTGTAGCCATATAAATGGAAGTTTCTGTCTAAATCATTTTGCACTTCATAAATCTTGTTACACATGAAATTAGACCATTCTTGAGCCAAAGCACCTGGATCATCAAGTGATAAATAAGTATCTCCTGTATACCAGTTATATTCGGGGATAAAACCCCAATCATAGATAAGGACCAGAATATGTGCTGGCTGGGCTTCCATATAATAGCTAGTATCCCAAACTGGAAGAGTACTCCAGATTTCTATCTTCATATAATTAAGCCCTCCAATCTGTGCAGCTGCTTCTTGGATGACTTTGGGGAATAAACTAATCTGACTTGCAGAAGTTATGATTAATTTGCTAATAAACCCTGCTTCTAGCATTTCAGATAACCATAAAGGATCACTGATAACTGGATCTCCTGTCTCTGTATTGATGAGTAATCCCGAGTAGGGATTATATCTGCCTCCTGTTCTGTCGTAAACTCTGTCTGAATTTCCAAAACTCTCATACCATTTAGCTTTATGGGATAACCACGTTTCACCTGTCATGTCTTCTGTTCTGATAAATGCTGTAGAGACTAATAATTTAAAAAGATACATCCATCTGTCATAAGAACTTGTTATAGCTGTATGAGTTAATATATTCTGTTGAATTTCAGGGGGTAAGGTTCTGATAGCAAGTCTCGTTTTTTGCTGAATCTTAGGGTGGAGCTTTGAAAAGCTTGTTCCCATAAGATAGCTTTTTAGAGACTTTAATTCTGTCTTTGTGGAGCTTGAATCTCCATCCTCCTTGCTAGGGAGTTGACAACCGAGAGCTTCAATAAATGCCCCGGTGCTAACAAGATGTAATTCCAAAGCCTGAAGGGTCTTTTGGAATAAGGATTTCTGTTTGAGGGTGAAGGCTGCCTGTAAATTGTCAAGAAGTATTTTAATATGGAGAGGAAGGTTTGTAAATTCTCTGTCCTGATACATGAGATCAGTCTGGAGCACTTTTTGCAGAATTACTCTGTTTTCACCACATGAATACATTGCCTCTACTAGCAACGTATCTTGAAGGGATATTGTCTCTATTGAGACGCCTTCATGCACATTCGAAATTTTTACCGAAGGCTTTCAGATTCTGGGTGGCACCGCTGGTGCTTTGCCCTTTCCTTTTATGTCTGCCTGAGAGGTTCTTTTACTCATTGTAGTCTGCAATTGGGTGTTGAGAAAATTATGTCTTGAGATATTATATATATTTTCATGCAAAACTTCTTTCAAATTTATTTTTAAATTTCTTTTGCCAATGCCTTTCTGTAAAATCTCTTTGAAATGTTTTATAAGAAAATTGTGTTTAAATTTCAAAGCATATAAAACAAGCTGTACTTCGTGCTCTAGCTGAGTAGTGGTATAAGAGTAGTCATAATGAAGTCTTTCAATATTAGAGGGGTTAAGATTCAAGAACTTTAAAAATTCTGTCATGATTCTATCTATTTTGTATGTATTATTATATTCCTCATTTTGGGAGAATACGTAGAATAGAGCTTCTCCATAGAGTCTTTTATCAATTACTGTAATAGTCTGTGGGAAGTCTGTTAAAAGCACATGATTAACTCTTTCTATTAAGGTATTAAATCTGTCTTTGGTCAAGAAATTATCACAATTTATATTTTCTTTAATGATTAATAAAATTATATCTGTCAAGGCTTCTTTTATTAAAGCATCTACCATATAAGTATCTGAGGATACTATAAAAGGTGTAAGAATGTTATTTATTATAATTTTGCTTGGTGCTTCTGTCAAACTATCAATTCTTTTTGTCCAATCATCATATTTACTAAAAGAACTTGTAAGCATGATCTTATCTTTTACATACTTTCTTCTGAATTCTTTCTCGTGAAGTGTTTGGACTATATACTGATACAAAAAGGTAAAATAAGAAACTTCTGTCTCCATATCTTATTTAGACTTTTCCCTGTCAATATTTGCCAAGTGGTCTTTTTCTATCGAGTGTCCCCTACAAGTGTTTTCTTTATTGACATCTTTTAAGATAGTGACTTTCTCTGGGAATCGATTTTGTTTCCAAATTAAAGGTGAGGTAAGTCCAAAGACTACTATATTAATTTTAATCTCTTCATCTGTCATTACAAAGGGGTGAAGTAATTTTATAATAGGATTAACTGTTAAAATAATATTGGAATGAAGACTTTTTATTAAACCAAAAATAATTTCGTGAACATTGGATAAAGCAATTTCTGTCAAAGAAAATTTCTTATTAATAACTGAAGTGATTTCTGTGTGCCAGTTTTTAAAGATTACTCTGTTAATTAAGCTCAAAGGATTCTGTCTATTGCTGTCATTTTTATTACCTATAATCTTTTTATCTTGAGGGTCTATTGTGGGTTTAGAGAATTTTCCTGGATTTATTATTTCAATATTCTGTTCAGCTATATCTGAGGAATTATCTTCTTTAATTTCTTGTTTTACTATTTTTGTTTTTTCTTTCTTATCTTTTTGTTTGTTAACTTTTTCTCTTTTCCTGTATTCTGTAACATGATGTCCATATTTTTTACACTTAATACAAGCAGTAGGTATGTCTATAGAATCTTTCAATTTTAATAAATAGTCTTTTTTGTCTTTCTGGTGATTGGGTAAATTATCTATTAATTTTACTATTATGTCTTTTTGTTTTCTTTTTCTTTTATTAATTTTAAGTGGGTTGGTTGATTTTAGTTCTTTTTTGTTAACTTGGTCTACTTCTTTTTGACTAACATCAAATATCTCCATTAATTCATTTAGTGTGTCTTTCTTAAATTCTAATTTACCAATTTGTTTAGCTATTTTATTATGTCTATCACATTGTTTTTTAGTGTGACCATGTTCTTTACATTTATGACAAATAATAGTATTGCTATTATGTCTGTCAATCCCTTCATTATCTAATGACTCAGTGTTATTTAAAACTGTTATTTTTCTTTTTCTGTCTATATCTAAGGGTGTATTTAAAATCTCTATCTTTTTAGTTAATTCTGTTAAACTATCATTTTGGGTATCTATTATAGATTTCTCAATTGATTTTAATCTCTCATCAATTTTCTCTTTTAGACTATAATTATTGCCAATTTTCCATTTATTGTTGACTACTTTTGCTTTTACTATGCTATCACTATTTTCCTTTTCTTCATTATTATTAGTTTTCCTTCCTTTGTTGACTATTTCTCTTTTTAGTCTTTCATGTTCTATTTCTTCTTCTACTTCTAGCTTCCTACGTAAAATTTCTTCATTATTGTTTGTTACTATTCTGTCTTTTTGTCTTTTTATGTCTTGTCTCAAAGAAAACTCTTTTTCTTTCTTTATGTCTCTTTCTATTTCTAGCTTCTTGCATGCAATTTGTACTGAACTAGCTTTTACTTTATTGTTTTGCTTTTCCACCACTTCTTTTGGACTATTATTACTATTATTAGTTTTCCAACAATTGTTGATTTTTCCTATCTCATCCTTTATATCTAGTTTCCTATGTATGACTGCCATCTTTTGCTCATTTTGTCTTTCTATTGCTTTTATCATTTCTTTTACCATTCCTTTTTTCAACACTTCTTTATCTTCTATACGTGTTGCAGTTTCCTTACTTGGGTTAGTTTTCTTACCAACTCTTCTGTCAGTTGCTTTTAATGTCTGTGAGTCTATTTCTTTGTCTTTAAATGCTATAGGTATAGCTTTGTCAGTTTCTTTTGAATTATCTAAAAAGCTGTCTTTCCTACTTTCTATTATTTCTTTTACTATCCCTTTTTTTATTATCATTCCTTTATCTTTTTTGTCTTTATCTATGGCACTTCTTTCATTTATGAGATTCTGATTCTCTTCTTCTATACGTGTTATTCTTTCGTCAATTGGGTCAGGTTTTTTATCAATTCTTTTGTCAGTTGCTGGTGAAATCTTTAAGCCATTGTTATCATTATCTATTAAACCATCTTTCCTGCTATCTATCATATTTATTGATGCGTCAATACCTGTTGAATTACCGTCTTGCCTATTATGAGAATTGTATATCATAGTTTTTATTAAAGGTGATCTATGATGGGGTTCAAATTTGCTTTTATGTTCTAAAGATGAAGTAAAAGTTTTCATTCTTTCATAGAGGTCCAAAAAACTATCATTTTTCCTTTCTACTTTAGTATCCGTAGTGGATCTTTCAATAGCTTCTAAAGATTCTAATTTTTTATTAATTACATTTAAAAAGCTATTATCTTGATTATTAGTCTGTCGGTTGATTTTATCTCCTATTAAAGTACTCCAATTATTTGTACTATTATCATAGTTATAATCATCAACATCACTGTCAGAATCAGAATCAGTTTCATAATCCATATTAAAATTTGACCGATTATGAGTCTCTTTTTTTATTTGGTTTTTGAAATTTTTTTTTTTTTGCTTGATATTTGAGTACATACGTGAGATGGAAAAGTTTTTTGTTTTTTAGAAACATATGAAAAGCTTGTGTCTATTTAGGACTCAAGTGAGAAGTTATATGTTTTTTTTTTTTTTTTTAATTTTTTTTTTTTGAAACAGTTGAGAAGTTTGTATTTGTTTAGGGCTAGTGAGGAGTTATATGGAGATTTATTTGGTTTTTTTTTTTTCTTTTTTGAATTTGGTTGAATTACAGTTTTAACCTTATTTTTTATATTTTTTAGTAATAAGACTATCTAAATAGATTGGGGGCATTTTTGACAATTTCTAAAGTGATAACTAACTTTCTGAATTCTCTTAATATATTGATGACATTAACTTGAATTATTAATGAATTATAGGGTTGCTTTTGAGTTGTGTTGATTTTCTATGTATGGTTGTGTAGAGCATTGAGTGTATGGACACATGGCATCAATTCGGTGTTGGTGTTACTTTAGGAAATGAACAACATATTGAGAACTGGGGTGGAATGTATGGCTCTATTGCAAAATTAAGATTTCATACTTACAATAAGTGTGGAGAGCAATCTAACAAAATAAAGCATAATTTTTTTGGAAACAAGATTTAATCTATATATATCTATAAGTAAACGACCACTAAAGAAAATTTGTAGCATCCTAAATAGATAAAAATTCCAACAAAGTGTTGAAGAGGTATTTAAAGCCTAATACTAATACCGATAAAGAGTTATCTTTACCCCTACCTTTGGACAAAAGATAACAAGTGACTTAACAAGTCTCTATACAATATTGTATTAAATTATCGTATAACATGTCTTTTAAGAATATGAAAATATACATAAAATTGTTATGTTTATTTTTTTTTTAAAGTAGTTGTTATGATATTTTTTTTCCAATATACATAAGGTTTAAACCATTAAATAATTTATGTTTGATACATTTATAGATATAATTATTATTTTTATTTGTTAAGTTACAATAAGTTTTTCTTTAAAAAATATTAATCACGTTTATGTTTATTAAAATTATTGTTATTGTGCTAAGAACGTTGTAGTTCAACCAATTGAAACCATCTGGCTTTTTCAATGGAGTCATTTAGGATTTAAATCCCCCCCTCTTGAGTTGTAACTATCAAATTATAAATAAAATAAAATAAAAAACAAATATTGTTGT
Organism: Quercus gilva; assembly: GCA_023621385.1. Taxonomy (NCBI): domain Eukaryota; kingdom Viridiplantae; phylum Streptophyta; class Magnoliopsida; order Fagales; family Fagaceae; genus Quercus; species Quercus gilva. The sequence continues at coordinate 72,150,092 of CM042477.1, read as the reverse complement.
TGGTTTTATAGTTATTGTTATTGTTATTATTATTGTTGTTGTTTTTAATTAGAGAAACATCTATGCTACATAAATTATACTATTTTTTGTTTTTTCCATTTTAACAACAAAAATTTAATTTCCAAAAGCCCAAGCCTATTTTTCTTCTTCTTCTTATTATTAGGAAAATAAGCAAACTTCATAAAAAAAAAAATTTATTATTATTATTATTACTATTACTAAAGAAATAAACCAACTTCATTAAAAATTAAGGCATATATATTAGAAGAGAAACTCAATTCTTTTTGGTTTTTATTTATTTATTTATTTATTTTTATTTTAGAAATAGTTGAGAAGTTCATATTTGTTTAGGACTAGTGAGGAGTTATATGGAGATTTATTTGGTTTTTTTTTTTTAATTTTGTTGAATTACGGTTTTAACCTTATTTTTTTTTATTTTTTTTAGTAATAAGGACTATCTAATTAGATTAAGGGTATTTTTAACAATTTCTGAAGTGATAACTAACTTTCTAAATCAATAACTAACTCCCTAAATCCTCTTAATATATTAAGATTAACTTGAATTATAATTGGGCTGCTTTTGAGTTGTGTTGATTTTATATGTATGGTTGTGTAGAGCATTGAGTGCAAGAATACAAGGCATCTTCGCAGTTATTATAATACTTTAAGAAAGGAATATCATGTTAAGAACCAAGGTGGAATGTATGGCTCTATTGCAAAATGTAGATTTCATACTTTCAATAAGTGTGGAGAGCAATATAACATAAATAAAGCATTTTTTTTTTAAAACAAGATTTAGTTTTTATCTATAAGTAAACAACCACTAAAGAAAATTTGTAGCATCTTGAATAGATAAAAATTCCAACAAAGTGTTGAAGAGGTATTTAGCACCTAATAAATAATACTGATAAAAGAGTTATCTTTGTCCCTAACTTTGGACAAAAGATAACAAGTGACTTAATTAGTCTCTATACAATATTGTATTAAATCATCATATGAAATGTCTTCTAAAAAATATAAATATATACATAAAATTGTTATGTTTATTATTATTTTTTTTTAAAGTAGTTGTTGTGATATATTTTTTCAATATACATAAGGTTTAAACCATTAAATAATTTATGTTTGATACATTTATAGATATAATTATTATTTTTATTCTTTTAAAGTTAAGTTACAATAAGTTTTTCTTTAAAATATATTAATCACATTTATGTTTATTAAAATTACTGTTATTGTGCTAAGAACATTGTAGTTCAACCAATTGATACAATCTGGTTTCTCCAATGAAGTCATCTAGAATTCAAATCCCCCTTCCTAAGTTGTAACTATCAAATTATAAATAAAAAAAATAAAAAACAAATGTTGTTGTTAGTTTTATAGTTATTGTTATTGTTATTGTTATTATTATTGTTGTTGTTGTTTTTAATTATAGAAAAATTTATGCTACATAAATTATACTATTTTTTGTGTTTTTTTTTTTTTTCCATTTCAAAATTTATTTATTTATATAAAAAAAAGTAAAAAGTAATTTCAATTTCTGATTCAAAAATTAACAAGTACAAAGATAATATTTATACACACACTATTCCACTTATAATCACATGTTAATTGGCAACTTGTGTTTATTATTATTGACCTACAAATTATAAAGCAAGATCATAAAGCAAAACTATTTATGATTATTCAAATGAGTTTTTTTTTTTTGGGGGGGGGGGGGGGGGGAGCAAAAAAATTTTAATTTCCAAAAGCCCAAGCCTAGTTTTTTCTTCTTCTTATTATTAAGGAAATAAACAAACTTCATTAAAAATTATTATTATTATTATTAAATAAATAAATAAATAAACGAACTTCATTAAAAATTAAGGCATATATATTAGAAGAGAAACTCACTCTTTACGAGTTGTCTTGGAATAAATTCTTTTTTGGTCCTGAGCTTACATAATTTCTTCTTCATCAATTAATGTATTTATAGAATTTTTCCATTTACTGAACCCCTATAAATGGGCAATATGTTATAAAATAACATTACATATGGTTGAAAGACTATTAATTAATTACTCTTGAAGACACAATTACTATTAATCTATCCGCACAATGCGAAGTATACTTTTATTGATTTATTTTTATTATTATTATAATTGAGATACGTTTATGTATGATTCATGATAAAATATGTAGAAAGCATTAATTTACTAATAGCTAAAAATAATAATAATTTCTATTAATATGATTAAATAATATTTTAACAATAAAATTACCAATACAAATATTAATAATGTTAACATTTCAGCTCATAGAGAGGCCAAAATAGGGGCCCATATGAGCAGCCCATTGCGATAAGGTTTTAACGGGCACATATATAAGAGTACACAATCCCTAATTAGAAAAATAATCAAAATATACATGTACAAAATTTCTTACAATCTGCTGATGTTGTAAATAGTTATTGATAAATGAAAAAAAATAATATTAATGGTAGATCTAGATGAAAACTAATAAAAAATTGGCAACATCAATAGTTTGTAAAAATGTTATAAAATAATTTGTAATTGTAACATTACTCTTATATAAATTCTCACAAAGTTCAGTTATTATAAGTTTTTAACTAGTAAGTTATAATAAACATAAGTCTATGCTTATTAAAATTGTTGTTATAGTTGTTGATTTTAATTCCCACTAATTTCATGCCAACTATATTCATACTTTAAAATGGCTTCAATTATGCCAAGTATCATTTCATCTATCATTTTGACCAAGTTTACATATACAAATTTGAATATGTATTACTTCCAAATTATTTGAAACCATTTTAAGTCAGTCTAAAACTACTTCTACTCCATTCAATGTAGATTTTATGTGAAACCACTTAATTATTTAAAACTAATCTGGATCTCTTCCAAAAGCTATACCATGTTCAAAAAATTTAAGATATTCCCCTCTCTTTCCGTGTGTATGTTAAAATATTTAGTATTTTTAAAAAAAAGTTCTAAAAATGGGTTTAATTAATATTGTATTTTATTTTTTATAATATAGCAGAAGATTTTTTTTTTTTTTTAAGTGTAGCTCAAGAATATTTTTAAGAAATTACATTTCTATATAACACTAAAAGCCTATATTAGAATGGGCTTGTGTTGATTTCAATTACCCAACGCCAGTGAAGGCTTAATTGGGACTTTTCTCAATCATATATCTTAAAGACACCAAGCCAGCCTTGAAGATTGGTCCTAAGAAAACACAGCATTGATTAAATTATCCTACTGGCTACTATAGCGGCACAACAAAAGGACAACTACACTAGACAAAGTAGAGCATCCTTTGGCTTTGGCCATTACAAAGAAGTTTAAAAATAAGTCATGCTGCAAGAATCCCATTGAAAGGGCTTCTTAATTTGTATTAACCAAGGGAATCAAACTTGTCTTATTTGTCATTTAAATAACATAGAAAAATGAAAACTACCATTCAAGCTCATCATCTAAAAAAGCTGATCAATAAAAAAAAAATAAAAAAAAGGCCAAGTTCCTAACATCAAAAGGCTGATGCAATTTTCATGAAACAGGAAGTCATATCATCAAGCTTAGTAGACCTCAACATGCCATTGTTTGTTCTTTTTGAGCTGTGAGAGCTTCTCTTCCCAATTCTCCCCTCGTTGGTCTGCAACTCTCTTAAGCGTTTCTTGGATCCCAGGCATCATTCCCTTAAGACCACAGAAATAAATGTGGGCACCAGTATCCAACAGTTTGAAAATTTCATCACTGTATTCCTCAATCTTGTCCTGAACATACATCTTGCCTCCACTCTTACTCTTTTGCTCTCTACTAAGGGCCAGGTCATAGCGGAAGTTATCTGGATAGTCCTTAAGATACTTTTTAAATTCATCATCATAGAGGAGACTATCAGAATTGGCAACCCCAAGGAACAGCCAAGCAAGACCATTGAACTTGAATGTAGGGACAGACTCCATGAACATACGACGAAGATAGCCTCTATATGGAGCAATGCCGGTTCCAGTAGCAATCATTATGTGGGTGGCATTTGGGTTGTCTTCAGGCAAAAGCATTATCTTGCCAGAAGGACCTTCCATAAAATTCAGATAAGAGCAGATAAGAAGCCAAGTCTAGACCAAAATTACAATGAAAATCTATAATAAACCAACACCAGAGAATTAACGACAACAAATAAATTTATCTATCCATTCCTCCAAATATGGTGATCATAGATAAAACAAATTGAGCCACAGTATATCCTAACTAAACAAACATTAAGACACATACTGCTAAAGCAGCACCAGCTTGAACCTCTCACCCTCCACCTTGTTCATACAAAGGGAAGGAGGCTAGAAAACATAAGAAAAACCTTCGTATAATAAGGTTAAACAAAGCAATTTAACCATAAAAGAAAATTGGCTAAAATGCACTTTACACCCTCTAGAAATTTTAAATAAAAAGTTTTTGAAAAAAAAAAAAAAGTTTCACTCAGGGTAAGAACAAAATCCTTGGCATAGGGTTAAAAGCCTTCCCTTAAATTGTACTCATTTATGTGCCAGATTTGGTTGGAAATGGCAGGTAATGTTTTTACCATTGATGTTAATTAGGAATAACATACTAGTTAAGCCCAAAGATACATTACTGTAGTTAAACCTAAATAAAAGAAAATCTCCTTTTGCTTTAAAAATTTTTTGGCACATGATGGTAAACCTCTTTCTTCCAAGGGGAAGGAAGAAAATATACTGAAATTTAAGCACATGCATGTTAAAATTACCGGTGAAATAAATTATATGATAGTTTATTTCATCTTTCCTCCTGACCTTCAAATGCTGATATCATCAAAAGCATCTAAATGTCAAAGTTTGATGAAAGAATCATTGACCAGTAGATCCTGATCCACCAGTCTAAATTAAACAAATAATCCAGGCTATTGACCATCTGGACAGTAGCAACTAGTTATCTTGCCCACCTTTTACTACCTAAATTACCCCTATCAAATTATGAAACTGCATTAATAATTTGTTCATTTTATACAGCTGAAAAAAACCCTATATGGTGTTTAAAATAGCAATGAAAATAACTTTTATCCACATCCTAAACCACCAATATCATGCCTTCCGTTGCACAAATTTCAATTGGGAACTTAGATCAAGCTGCTGATTCTCTGTTAATATCAGCTAATCAGTGCATATGAAAAATTAATTATGAAAGATTTCGTGAACAAGTGATGTGATTCTTGACTACTTGTGTGGGAAGTTTTCAAAAACATTAAATATGTTTTTTATGTAAAGCACACCCTACCTGTGACCCTAACTTTATCTCCAGGCTTTGAGTTGCATAAAAAATTGCTGCATACACCATTCTTGGAAGGATCCTCCTTTCCAGTGTCAGGGTCATAATAAACAGCACGACGAACGCAAAAGCTGGCTGTTTTGCCATCAAAAGTGTCTCCATACCTAGTGGAGGCAATTGAGTACAAACGAACATTGTGTGGACTCCCTGGTTTCTTTGGGTTTTCACCCTGTGGTGCAATGAAATTATTATATAGATTTTACAACGGAACACTTGTACTTCACAGATACAACTATTAGCTTGGCAAGCACATTATTATAAATATATGGATAAAGATATGAATTGAGATCCTCCATCAAATGGAATTGAACACAAAAACTAGATTATTATTATTAATTTAATGCTCTTATCCTAGCCAGTAGCATGACAACATCATTTATAATGCCATAGATCTTGGTTATAATAAGCTTAGAAAGAGAACCTAAAACTCCAGAGAAGCACAATGCAAGAGGATAATGACCAGGTAACTAGTTACTTACAGGAGGAATTATACCATAACTCTGTCCTTCCCAGTACGGAACATTGCCACCATGATCAATCACAATATGGCAAGTCTCTCCAGGGGCTTTAGGGCCAACAATCCTCTCCACAGAAACAATGGTTGCTGTATAAGGTTCCTTAGGCTTGTGTATATTTAGTGGGGGCTCTTTAGCATCTTCAAGGTATAAAGGGGAAACATTAACTTTAGGTACACTAGCTTGTTGCACTGATTGGCATATTATGTGTCGATTTCTCAACCGTGCATTCTTCGTTTTTAAGTCCAATGATAAGGAAGGCGCCCATGATTTATCATGAAAGCTTATGCTATGAGTCTGCAACAAAATGAAGAGCAATTGCCTTGAGAAAATCATTAACCATAGATATTGCAGAGAAGCTCAATTTGTATACAGTAATCTGGTAAAATGAATTCTAATGTGAATTATATCATTCATATTTGTCTCAAAGAATCATGTAAACAATTATTAAAACTCTATATACATATACACTGAGGTATTGAGGACAATGCACAGCGATCACTACACTGAAAAGACAAATCAGATACCTATGACTTCAAATCCATAAGCTTCTTTCCTTAAGTTATAATAAAATTTCATTACGGTGACTTCAATTCTTTTTCTTTTTTTTCATCCTTTGGCTGTTCAAGGAAATGGGGTTGTTTTAGTGGGAGCAATAGTTAGATACAAAGACATACAATAAAGTGAATACGGGTGCTGGATTATGTTGTGCGACTTGAGTAAAACCACAGTAGAAGAAAACAGTGTATTGTCAATTGCTTTGATCAAAGATTTTCTACAAAATATTTTTTCCCAAGGAAAATTAAGTGATTTTTCCACATGAAAGCTAAAGTAAAAGATATAATCAGTTTTCTACAGGCTTCATTGTAAATAACCCATCAACACTATTACAGTTTCTAAAGAAGGGTAAAAGCTATCAATTCATCAAATTACCACCCATTTGAACAATTTGAGCCAATTTCAATTAAACTAAACCAAAACCCATGCTTCCAAAATTGAGAAAAATAATGAGAAAGCAATCACAAAGTTGGCTATCAGAACTCAAACTTCCACTACTTAAAACTCGTTCAAAGTAAAAAATAAATAAACCTGACACTGAAAACACTTTTTCAGAAACTTTTACGATTTCTTTATTGGTTCGTTTGCATAAAAGTAGATGAAGAGAAGGATTTGGATTTTCAATCTTTTAGTTCAATAGGGTCGAAATGAAGCATAAAAAAAGTAGTAAAAAATAATTCAGTTGATCGAATTCACAGACGAATGTAAACTTAAAATAAGACTGCACAACTATTAACAAGCCCATTAATTTATATGATCCATAACAACAACAACAACAAAAAAACATCAAACAAAGAGGTAAGAACTAACAAAAACACTTAAACCATTTAATTATGGATTTTAAAAAGTATGCATTTTTAAGCACAAAATTAATCAGAGAAAAATAGAAAAAGATTAGAAAAACCTTAAACACAGATCTCCTAGTGGAAAAATCGCTTCCAACAGGAACAGTAACAGCAACCTGAAAAACAAACCCACACACCAAAAACATTAGTAAAACAAAAGTCAAAAAGTTATAAACCAAAAAGTACACCCAAAAGACAAAGACCCATGTTTTTGATTTGGGTAATGAAAAAAAGGAAGAGAGAGAGAGAGAGACAGATAGATTGAAAGAAATGGGTAGCGAACCTGAGATGCGGCCAATTGAGCCATTGATGAGAGATCAATTTAGAGAGGTTTGAGAGAGCTGAGAACGCTTAGAGAAAGAGAAGTGTTGTCGATAGTATTTATAAGCTGACAACACTACGAGGTGCGACTCTGTGAATGATCCTTTCGATACTGCCAAAGGACGCTCTCATTCAGAGTCATTCATATTCATATATACTAAAATTAAAAACCGTCCCTTTTCTTTTGCTGGCAAATTGTTTTGTGCTCCAATGATAGATAGATAGTCTTCGGCTTTCAGAACCAGACCGTGCTCAGTGACGCGGCCTTATGGGGGATTGGGCTCTGGAGTTTTAACGGCCTTTTAGGCCCACATGGGTCCGCTGGGTGTTGTAGAATTGTGGGCTTGCTGCACCTGGGGTGCGATGTTGTAGTAATGGTCACCCACTTACTTTGAACAGTGGGAGTTTGTCGATCTTGTTGGATTATCAGAGGATCTATCAAAACCGGACTGAACAGTGGGTTTGTAAAACCCACAAAACTGGAAAACTCAAACCTTGGGTGGATTAGAAAAGGATGAGAGACTTTTCAAATTACTTTAAAATGGTGACATGTCCTCTTTTCTTTTTCTTTTTTTAAGAAATGTGTCCTATCTTGATCGACTAAATTCCACACCACCTATGGTTTAGTTGGGTTAATTGGGTTTTATGATAGGGTAAATTCTATTAATATATATTGAGGTTTAGGCTAATATCAATCAAGTTCAAGATATTTCAAAACTAACTTATTTGGTCCCTAAAGCCAACTTATTTTCTAAATCAGTTGAGAAATAATAACTAACTATTTAGGAGCCAAAATAGCTAGTTTAGAAAAGTTTTAAACCTAATTAGTATTAACCTAAATCTCAGGGTATATTAGTCGAATTTACCATTTATAATAATAATAATAATAATAATAATAATAATAATAATAATAAAAAAACTCAAACTATGGGTGGTGTGGAACTTAGTTGAGTCAAGTTGAAAAGACACGTCACCATTTTAACGTAGTTTAAAAGGTTTCTCTACAAACTAGTTCGAAGATGCATTTTGTCATTGAAATAGATCCAACAGCTTTACATATCTAATTGTTTGGAATATGGAGAGTGAGTTAGTGAAATTGTGAAAGAAAGAGAGGATGAAATTGGGTTTTCTCATTTATTTGTTTTTAAACAATAATGCTAGTACTACACCTTTTTACAATTATTTTATGTGGCATATTATGCTTGGCTATTGTTACTATCACATGGATCCATTATTTTTTTTCACTATACATAATCTACCACATAGGACAATTGTAACAAAATAAATGTGAAAGTGTGTGGTATTAGCTTTTTTGATTATTAAAACAATGAGATTGAAAAGTGAGAAGGTGAATGTGAAAGAAAGAGACGAGCAAGTGGAGGGGGGTTTGCTTAGAGGGGAATGGGTTACTGGTTTTGCTAGATCTCTTGGGGTGACATCTAGTATTTTGGCGGAATTGTGGCATTAATGGATGGGCTTACTATTGCAGTATTGCCCAATAGCTTGGAGTTACCTCCCACTTTTTCTTTTCTTTTTTTGGTAAAGGGGAATTTAATTAAACAGAATCAAAGATTACAAAGTCTCAGGTATGAAATGCCCTAAGCATCCAATAATAGTTAATACAAAATAGGGGGAGGGGGATGAGAATACAAAACAAAGTTATCACTAATGGTAGATCCTCCCTTAGCCAAAAGATCCTCCCTTTTTGTGGAACTAGATAGATGTTATTGTAAAATTTCTTTTTAACTCATCCTTGCAAAATTTTATGTTGGAACCTCTCCTTAATGACCTATTGAAGATATTCTCCAACATAATAGTCCAACACATATTCAGAGAAACTAATTAATATGTTGATGCACTTGCTAGATTAGAGACTTCTCAATCTAGGTTCAAATCCCCCCTTTCCCCACTTGTGATATGCAAAATGAATAAATAATAGTAATAAAAATCAAGAAAGATAAAATAAAAGTAACACCTTTGGGTTTTAAGTGTTGTTACCAAAAATAAGAGAAGATTTATGATACTTTTCCAGAATTTTGAGGGAGAGAATATCTAGGGGCTCAACAAAATCTCGAACACTCTTTTCTCACTTGTAAAAATGTCGTCAAATTTTGTTGTATCTAATTTTTTCTATTTAAAAAAAAAAAAAAAAAAAAAAAAAACCCTCTTAATTTGAGGGATGTTTGTGTACAAGTGTAAACCGTGTAATACATGATCTATACATATAAACGTTTTAATGGCAAGTCTTGCAAATATTAACAGGATATATTTATGTGAATAGAATTTCATTTTACATTACAGGTTGATAAACAGAGTTTATCCTATATGACTGGTAGGAAAAAATATATAATTAACCCTTTTATCATTTATATATATATATATATATATTTACTAAGGTGAGTTCTTTTTAAATATGGAAACCAAGAAAACTAAACAAAACTTTTAATGTTTTTTCATGTCATTCTTGATGAAGCGTAAGCTCGTCAGTAAATGTTCGTCAGATGGAGATGATTCTTCAGCCTTTAAAGATGGTCACTGGTGTGGTGCCTGCCAAAACGTCTCCGATGCCAAAGTTAGTATATGAAATTCTCTTCAAAGTAAAACAATGTAAAATGAACAGAATGAAAGAAAATCTCTTGTTACTTGTATCTCTCCTCCCTTCTTGGCAATGTGTGGGACTTATATATGTTCTTATGGCCTCTAGCCGTTGGAGTAGTTATGGAGGTCTTAATGCTCCTTTTGGTAACGTCTGGGGCTATATAATGTGTCATCAATGTCCTCCAACGGATTGTACAGTTGTCCTTGTAACCGATACAGGTTTGATTGCCTGCATTGAATGGCCTGGATATTTTCGTCAGTAAAGCATATAATTGACTCACCTAGCCAGAGTTTGGCTTCGTCCGTATTGATGGGATCATCCATGCGCAAACGAACTCGTCAGTCCCGTCAATTCTAATAGATATAAATTCCTTCTCAAAAAAAAAAAAAAAGTTATAAATTTGTACAATAAATGTATCAGTGAGATTTTTATTAATCTATATATATAATAATAGGTAAAGCAGAGAGAAAATCCAATTAAATTTTAAATTGGAATTCAATTAGAGTCTAATTTTGAGTCATGTGTCTCATCTAATTTAAATTTTAGAATTTGTTCCAAGTGAATTAATTTAGTGTAAAAATTGAATTTCAATTAGAGTTTAATTTTGCGTCACGTGTCCCATCTAATCTAAATTTTTAAATTTTTGTGCCAAATTAGTTAATTTAGTGTAGAAAACGAGGAGTCCAATATAATAAACCATAAAAAACATAATCATATAACTAAAAAAGTCATCTATATATATTAATAGGTAAAGCTTAGAGAAAATTGAATTAGAATTTGAAATTATAATCCAATTTGCGCCATGTGTCTAAATTTATGTGGGAACTACATCATAATTATCTACTTAAGCTTGGGCCATGTGTCTACTTAAGTTTTTGAATTTTTGTGTTAAGTAAGTTAATGAGTGCAAAATACTAAGAATCTAATATTAATTAACTATAAAATTTTTTTTAAAAAATCACATATATTCAATAAAAATCACCATATGTTTCTCAAAAAAGAAATAAAATAAAAATCACCACAAAACAAAAATCACCACATGTTCTATTTTATTAATGTAGGGACTCAATTCGTAATGGACCCTTCACAATAAAAATTTGTAGAGTATGGATATAAGAGCTAATTCTGGTAAGTAGAAAGAGTTTTTCTTTCCCCCCCCCCCCCCCCCTCTAGATCCAAAATCCCCCCTTCCATGTATTCTGACTTCGCTTTATATACTAACTGCTCCGTCTTGCTTTCACCGTACACGTGTACGCTCCCTTCTGAGGATTTCCTTTTGTCCCATCCGACCTTCCCGGATCCTCCGCTAAGTGGTTATAAAGCTGCTTAATTACTGTTCAGGTATCACCTCCACATTAATGCGGCCAGAGAGTTAGGTGAGAAGCATTTAATGCGGGGGCAGCAGCTTTTAGGAGATATTTGTTATCTTTTCCGGTTCTTCCTTTGATCAATATTCATTAGTTTGGTTTGCATGTAACTCCGCAAAGCTCCTTGACAATTAAAATAGTTACATCAACATTGCAGGCTGGTTTGAGGAACGAATCTTATCCTCGGATAGAGGAGCATCCTCGGACGGATGAGTGTTCTTGGACTGATGAGTGTTCTTGGACTGATGAGTGTTCTCGGACTGGGCCGTTGGGCTGCAAGCCCACCTTCTATAGACTCCATCAATTTTTCGGGCTACTGGCCCCACAATTAAAAATTAGAAAAAAAAAATGATCATAAGTAGTATTACTTTTAGGTAAAAATTTTAATATGTGATTAATTACGTTTATTTAAAAATAATAATTTGACTAATTATCTATAATTTGTGATAAAAATTTCGTTTAATTTTAAATGTATCTATATGTATGCATGAATGCATGTATTACATGTTTTAAAAAAAAATTAATTTGACTAATTATTTATATTTTTATAATAAAAATTTTGTTTAATTTTAAATGCATCCATGCGTTTACATGGAGTTACATGCTAGTAATTAATAATAGTAGATTATGGTTCATGGGACTACTTGACAATTCGTTGGATACTATCTAATTCGGATGTTGTAGGCATGATATGTTGGGTAGATATTGAGGGGGGTTTATGATATTTCCCAAACATGATAGTGAAGTAGGAAAAAAAATGACAGTTTACGTGAAACATTGACGAAGTGGAAAAAAACATGGAAGAATTTTTCAATATTGAAATTCTTATTCATAAATAATAATAAAAAAAAAAAAAAAAAAAAAAAAAAAAACTAAACTAAAATTTGCCAACAAGGTGACCGCTGAATAATTTAAGAGACTACGATCTCCAATCTCTTTAATTTTTGTAACATCAAAAATCATTTGGTTAAAAAAATTGTAAAACTAAAATTTTGAGTTTTATCCTCATGTCAAAATCTTGAATAGATGCCTAAAAATGTTTGCATTATTCCTTTGACAAAAAAACATTTGGTGACATTAAGTAGCATCTAGAATAAGCTTTCAAGTGAGGCTAGTCATTTTTAGGACTATCTTTATTTTATTTTTTTCAATATAGCAATATTTTCGTTTAGAAAAGTTAGCGAGAAACACCTTGTTTATTGATTCTATAAAATTGCTGATTACTGTTGGCGAACTTAAATCAATTTTGGATATTTGGGTTTTTAAACTGAATAGATTATAGACACTTCACAACAAGTCTAGCTACCAGCAATGGCAGTATTTCGGAAAATGACACAAATTAAATTTGTGCCACTAGACTTTTAGGTGGATGGTTAAGGAAGCCAAAAACGTGTGGAGAAATTTATTTGGTACTTTTGGAAGGTTTAGTAATTGGATTAAGAAAATGCTTAGCTACTAATGATCTAACATGTGGTGAAAAGGTTCACCCTCTCCCTTCCTCTTGGTTGTTTGGGAAACCATGAGTCTTTAACAATACAGCTGTCAATGCATTAGTAAAAAATTGACTTTTTTTTTGGGTGCAAAGATGGAATTTAAGCTCACATTACTACATTAGAACCTGTATTCTTACTCTTTGGATGACAATAATAATAATAAAACTAGGAAAGGACTCTATCAATGGCTACCTTTATGAAAGGTCCAATAATGCTACAAACACGACAAAGTTCAAAATTATTGAAATGATATGTTGTGATTAATACATCATCACTTTCACATTAGATCATAATTAACATTACTTTTCTTGTGCACAAATCACCTCAATAATTATGAAATTTTTTGACTCTGGAGTTGTAAAGGGTTAGACATTTAACCTCCCAAGAATTGAAGGATTTATAGGTGAAATTATAAGTAAAATAATATTTTGGTTATAATAAAATTTAGAATTTATAATATGTTGGATATTGTAGGGGTATTGGGTCGAGAGCTCATCATTTATGTAAATGTTGGGCCTAAGGCCCAATCTGAGGATAAGGGGTCGTCCGAGCAGGAGTAGACATTGTTAAGGGAGTCCATGTTAGTAAATGAAAGAGTTAGTCTTGGTCATAATGGCCCAAGAGGTGGTCCGAGAATGAATGCCTCATCGGCTAATCAAGGCTGAGGTCAGAAGAAGTAGTCTGCAATTCAAGGGAATGTTCTAGGAAATTCTGTCGGTATGGATAGGCATTGCAGAAACATAGGATAGGGGGAAGTCCTAAAATATCTAAAGAGAAAGTTGCTACTACTGCATTAAATGTACTGCAGCTAACTCTCTGGCCGCATTAATGTAGAAGTGATACCTGAACAGTGATTTTTGGTATTACAACTACTACATGAAGACTTAGGAGAGTTGCTAATGGGACAAGTATCAACATCAGCCGTCTGGCATGCACGTGGAGGAAGAAAATGAAAGGAAAATGAGAGTATAAAAGAAAGAAGAGGCATTAGGAGGAAGAGATCGAGAAACTAAAAGAAAAACATTGTAGCGTCAAGAATTGACTTTGTAATCAAACTTACGAAAAATATATAAGAACAGATCTTTTCGGACTTTGCCGAGGATGATTTTCTTCAGCATAAACCTATTTATTTTCATTCTTTTGTTATCTAAATCTACTTGAGTATTTGTCTGATTCATTAAAGCCATTGTTTCAATCCATTCTCTACAAATTCATTTTTTTGGGCTTTTTGGGCCTAGGTCCATCTACTTTTTGGGCCTAGGTCTATCTACTTTTTGGGCTAAGGACTCAAATTTAATCCTTACAAATATAATGTAATGATAACTGTATATGATCTGATATGATATGATTTTGATATAAATTAATTAAAATTATTTTAATGTTTCAGTGGTGACAATAACTGATTATCATATAATTTCACAATTATATAATAATTAACCCTTTCTTACTTGTTGATGATGTCAAAATTGGTCCATAAGTTGTTCCTTAATCATTTTTCTTTCCAATTATTTTTATTTATTTAAATTAGATCACTATGTTTTGAACTATGCTATTCATATATTTGTTGAATTATTTGATGATTTGTTTTTTTTTAGTTGTATAATTTATTTCCCTATAATTTGGGTTTTAGAATAATTTGGAGATTTCTCACTTTGTCTATATTAGTGGTTTATGGGGCATTATGGTTTGGAAATTCAATCTTCCCATGTTTTACGTAAACAATTCTTAAAATTCAATTATTTATGAAAATAATTTTTATTTGTTAATTTCTCAAAATATACAAGTTGAAACTACATCCCAATGGTGGAAGTTATGGTTTATTGTTCTTTATAGTTTTGCAGAATCACTAACCATAAAAATTCTTCAAATCATCTAAAAATCAAAATCTTCTTCTTCATGTGGGTGTTGGAAACTCAACCCACTTTACTAATATCAATATTCAACTAGAGTATAATATGTCTCTTATATTTTCAAAGGGGAGGCTCAAGGACCTTGGATTAAAACCATGGACATGTATTTTGTTCTATTTTGAGTTTGTTAAGTTATCATATTATTTGATTGTGTAGTTTATATTATTGGGTTGTGTGTAAAAATAAAAATTGAGATGTTGGGTGTGTTGTTAAATGGGTCGGTAGAATAAATAAAGTAGTGTTTGAACATATAAAATAGGTTTTTTTTTTTTACATCCTTGAATGTGAATGCTCTTATATTTGCTAAAAGGCTTTCTAATTAATTTCTCATCAACTTTATTGAATTTTTGTGTTTCAATTCCTTTGTCATTGTGAGAAATGAGAGGCCAAGAATATTATATCTCAAATGGATAACCCAATTGTTGATATCATACCCCCTAGATCGAGTGTTTTACATTTTCGGTTGCCACTTGTTATATTTATCTATATGTTTATATTTATGTTTATGTTTATAAAGTTTTTTATAGAAATATTGTAATCAAAACACTACATTCATAACCCATTAGGATTTCTTAAATCGCAAATGAAAAGTTAACTCGATATTAGAATTGATTAAGCATCTTATCAAAATATAACAAAAAAAAAATTTAGATATGAAAAAATAAGAAACCATTGAGCATAGATATACTTCAAGTGTATGTTAATTTTTCTTTACCTTGGGATTTGAGTATTTGGGTTCCTTACAAATTTGTGTATTCTAGCAAATCCAACACTACGAAGGTGATAGGTCCAAAATTTATAGGGTGTTAAAAAATGGTCGGAAGTTTAGCAGAAGTAACCTTAGGTAAAGACTATAATATCCAAATTTGCAATAGTTGCAGGGCTTCGTTTTTAAGATACCCTTTCTCCATGTTATTTAGTAAATTTTTGAAAAAAAAATATAATCTTGAGTAGTTAGCTTTCTTGATATCCTTTCTCCACGTTGTTTGTGGATTTCTTAAGTAAAGACCTTAATATCATGTTTTAGATTTTTCATAATAAGAGTTTTGGTTTTATGTGAATTTCAAAATTAAATAAATTTAAAATGTATTCATTAGGAGATTGTTTAATCAATAGAGGTTAATAATGCTTAGTAAATTTAACAATAAATGAAAGTTAGAAAAGAAAAAGGCATAGACTTCAAACAATTAATGATTTATTGGAGCATGCATTCATTTGTTATTTGTTGGTGGAATTGATAGAACACATTAGTTCTTACGGTAAGTTCCAAATAGTCAACCATTGTATTTATTACAATTTGAACAAATATAAAAATAAGGTTAGATCGATATCTTAAAGAAATGAAACTTGTTTGAAAGGTTAGTTATCTCTCATATTTATGGTGTAAAATTGTTTTATACAATTAAAAAATGAGAGGAATTTTGTGTAAACACCTTAATGATTTCATAATTGGTTTTAGAAATTTGAATTTATTTGAATAAAAAGCAACATATGTTAATAAATGGAAAAAAAGAAGAAGCAATGTTTATGCTTATGGTTATTTTTGTTCAAAAATTGTTTCTAAAAATAGTTTTAATTTTCTACATTTTTAACCCTTTAGGATTTTTGAAAATGTACATGAAAAATAAACGATTTTTATTTTATTTTATTTTATAGAATTCATTTGGCAAGTTAGACAAAAAAGAAAGAAAGATAAGGACATAAAATTCACATATTTGAAAATGAAAAGCCTTTAAGCATGGACATTTCACGTGTAACTTTTTTTTATTTTTTATTATTTCCTTACCTTCAAAGTCTTCGAGTTTCAAACAATTTCAATGGTGGAGCAAGCACTGGTTGGGGCCAAGCACTGGTTGTTTGGTTGCATGAGGATTCATATTTCTCTTTTTAACCATTGTAGAAACCCCCTAGGTGCCCATGACCACACCTTTGGTTGGCACAATTTTGATTCACTTAGGTGAGGAAGGAATGGAATCAGATAAGAGTTTGCTAATGGTTTTAGGTAACGTTCCTTGCCAATGCACTTAAAAATCTCTACTACAAAAGCAATGAACAAGGTATCAAGTAAAAGGGAGACAAAAAAATGGAGACTCCACCTTTCAAGCCAAGGCATATCCAAAGAAACTAATCAATGTGTTGATGTACTTGCTAGATTAGAGACTTCTCAATCTAGGTTCAAATCCTCCCTTTCCCCACTTGTGATAAGCAAAATGAATAGATAATAGTAATAAAAATCAAGAAAGATAAAATAAAAGTAACACCCTTGGGTTTTAAGTGTTGTTACCAAAAATAAGAGAAGATTTATGATACTTTTCCAGAATTTTGAGGGAGAGAAAATCTAGGGACTCAGCAAAATCTCAAATCCTCTCTCACTTGTAAAATGTTGTCAAGTATTGTCATAAAAAAAAAATTAAAAAAAAAAAAAAAGCCCTCTTTGAGGGGTGTTAGTGTATAAGTGTAAACTGTGTAATACATGATCTATGCATATAAACGTTTTAATGGCAAGTCTTGGCAGATATCAATAGGATAGATTTATATATGTGAATAGAATTTCATTTTACATTACAGGTTGATAAATAGAGTTTATCCTATACGACTAGTAGAAAACAATATATAATTAACCCTATTATCATTTTAATATATATATTTTTTATTAAGGTGAGTTCTTTTTAAATATGGAAACCAAGAAAACTAAACAAAAATTTTAATGCTTTTTCATGTCATTCTAATAGATATAAATTCCTTCTCAAAAAAAAAAAAAAGATATAAATTTGTACAATAAATGTATTAGTGAGATTTTTATTAATAATTAATAATAGTTGATGGTTCATGGGATTACTTGAAAATTCGTTGGATAATTACTTTTAACTGTTTACTGTCTTGGCTTAAATAATGTAAGCACCTTATTATTTTGGTATTTACATATAAGGAAAAACTTAAGTAAGTACTTAGTTGTTGTTCCTTAGATTTCCTTTTAAGATTCATGCATATGATTTTTTTCTAATGAAATAAAAGTGTATTTTTAGTTAAGTATATCCACATGGTTGAATCTTAAACATGAAACCTAAGGAACAACACTAAATACTGTACATAAGTTTTGGCCTTACATATATGTGATTCGGATGTTGTAGGCATGATATGTTGGGTAGACATTGAGGGGGGGGGGGGGGGTTATGATATTTTCCCAAACGTGATAGTGAAGTGGGAAAAAATGACAATATACGTGAAACATTGAAGTGGAAAAAACATGGAAGAATTTGTCAATTATGAAATTATTATTCATACAACAACAACAACAACAAAAAAAAAAACTAAAATTTGCCAACAAGGTTACCGCTGAATAATTTGAGAGATTTGACTATATGTATACTGCGATCTCCATTAATCTCTTTAATTTTTGTAACATCAAAAATCATTTGGTTAAAAAAATTGTAAAACTAAAATTTTGACTTGCCTATTTGGTGACATTGAGTTGCCTCTAGAATGAGCTTTGAAGTGAGGCTAGTCATTTTTAGAACTATATATCTTCTTCTTTTTTTTTTTTTTCTTTTTTTTTTCATATAGCACTATTTTGGTTTAGAAAGTTAGCTGGAAACACCTTGATTATAGATTCTATAAAATTGCTGATTAGTGTTGGTGAGCTTAAAAATCAATTTTGGATATTTGGGAATTAAGCTGAATAGATTATAGACACTTCACAACAAGTCTAGCTACCAGCAATGGTAGTATTTCGGAAAATGACACAAATTAAATTTGTGCCACTGGACTTTTAGGTGGATGATTAAGGAAGCCAGAAACATGTGGAGAAAATTATTTGGTACTTTTGGAAGGTTTACTAATTTGATTAAGAAAATGCTTAGCTACTAAATAAGGCTCAGCCTCTCCCTTCCTCTTGGTTGTTTGGGAAACCATGAACTTTTAACAATACACTTGTCGATGCATTAGTAAAAAAATAACATTTTTTTGTTGTTGTGCAAAGATGGATTTTAAGCTGACATTACTAAATCAGAACTTGTATTCTTACTCTTTGGATGATGATGATGATGATAATAATAATAATAAGACTAGGACAAGACTCTATCAATGGCTAACTCTATGAAAGGTCCACTAACGCTATAAACACGACAAAGTTCAAAATTATTGAGATGATATGTTATGATTAATACAACATCACTTTCACATTAGATCATAATTAACATTACGTTTTTTGTGCACCAATCACCCTAGTAATTGTGAAATTTTTTGTCTTTAGAGTTGTAAAAGGTTAGACATTTAACCTCCCAAGAATTTAAGGATTTGTAGGTGAAATTATAATGAAAATAATATTTTGGTTATAATAAAATTTAGAACTTATAATATGTTGGATATAATGTAATGATAATTGTATATGATATGATATGATATAGATATAAATTAATTAAAATTATTTTAATGTTTAAGTGCTGACAACAGCTGATTATCATATAATTTTCACAATTATATAATAATTAACCCTTTCTTATTTGTTGATGATGTCACCATGTGGTCCATAAGTTGTTCCTTATTCATTTTTCTTTTCAATTATTTTTTATTTATTTAAATTAGATCACTATGTTTTGAACTATGTTATTTATATATATCTGTTGAATTACTTGATGATTTTTTTTTTAGTTGTACAATTTCTTTCCCTATAATTTGGGTTTTAGATTAATTTGGAGATTTCTTTCCCTTTGTCTATATTAGTGGTTTATGGGGCATTATGATTTGGAAATTCAATCTTCCCATGTTTTGTGCAAACAATTCTCAAAGTTCAATTATTTATGAAAATAATTTTTTATTTGTTAATTTCTCAAAATATACAAGTTATAACTACATCCCAATGGTGGAAGTTATGGTTTATTGTTCTTTTTAGTTTTGCAGAATCACTAATCATAAAAATTCTACAAATCAACTAAAAATCAAAATCTTCTTCTTCATGTGGGTGTTGGAAACTCAACCCACTTTACTAATATCAATATTCAACTAAATTATAATATGTCTCTCATGTTTAAGGCCTTGGATTAAAACCATGGACATGTATTTTGTTCTATTTTGAGTTTGTTAAGTTATTATATTATTTGAGTGTGTAGTTTATATTATTTTATTGGGTTTTGTGTAAAAAAAAGAGTTGGAATTTTGGGTGTATTGTTAAATGGTTGATAAAATATATAAAGTAGTACTTGAGGATGTAAAATAGGTCTTTTTTCTTTTAATTTTTTTTTATATCATCGGATGTGAATGCTCTTATAGTTGCTAAAAGCCTTTCTAATTAATTTTCTCATTGACTTTATTGCATTTTTGTGTTTCAATTCTGTTGTCATTATGAGAAATGAGAGGCCAAGAATATTATATCTCAAATGGATAACCAAATTGTTGATATCGTACCACCTAGATGGAGTATTGTTTTACATTTTCGGTTGCCACTTATTATATTTATCTATACGTTTATATTTATAAAGTTTTTATAGAAATATTGTAATTAAAACATATGGTTCTCTACAATCGTAACTCATTAGGATTTCTTAAATGGCAAATGAAAAGTAAACTTGATATGTTAGAATTGATTAAGCATCTTATTAACATATAATAACAAAAAATTTAGATATGAAAAGATAAGAAGCCATTGTGTATTCTAGCATATCCAAGCCTATGAAGGTAGTAGGTTCAAAATTTATATAATGTGTTAAAAAATGGTCAGAATTTTAATAGAAGTAACCTTAAGTAAAAGGACAAAGTTTAGATATAAAATTAGTTGTAGTCTAAGGATACAATCTTACTCAATATCTTTTTATTGGAGGTGAATTTTGACAAATTCATAATTGGATTACATTTTTTTCTTATATCCTTCATACTTACAAAATTTTTAGAAAATTAAAGATCAATAGTTATGTCATCAATAAATTGTTTAAATTGCAATTTTTTGTAGTTTAAAATTATGTATAAAATATAATAGATCATATAGTAAATATTATCCAATTAATACAAAATTTGATATATGTATTAAAAGCATAAAAAACATGCAATTCAACTGTTAAATTTTCAAAATATGTACTAATGTTTATTTTATTGAGTAAGATTGTAGCTTAAAGTTGCGACTAATTTTGTAACTGAACTTTGTTATAAGTGAAGGCCTTAATATTCAATTTTGCAATAGCTGCATGGATTCAACTTCAAGGGACTTATTCACCACACTGTTTAGTTTATTTTTAAAGAAAAGCGTTAATAGTAAACATAACTCTAGCCAAATGAGTTACCTTTCCAAATATCATTTCTCTACGTTGTTAGTGGATTTTTTGGGTAAAGGCCTTAATATTATGTTTTAGACTTTGTCCTAATAAGAGTTTTGGTTTTAATATGGCTCCTATGTGAATTTCAAAATTAAATAAAGGCGAAAAGCACATTTTAGTCCCTACATTTTCAGGCAATTTTCATTTTAGTCCCTACATTTTATTTTTACCGCTTTTAGTCCTTATCCTGAAAAATGGTTCTCGTTTTAGTCCCTGCCGTTACATCATAAACGGATATTGCTAATGTGGCAAACGGCAAGAATAAATAATATTTGTTTAATGTCTACGTGGCTTACAGTTCTTCAGCAGAATACAGATCTGCCGCAGAATACAGTTCTCTGGCAGGATGGCTTCGACAGATGAAGATAAATTGGGTCCAATACCCTTTTGATCCAGTTAACATTATTTGGCCCACAAAGGCCCAAATCCTTTTGTATAAGAAAATAGGCATGAAAACTGATATGATGAAGCATGATGAAAAGAAACAAGAAACGACAGGAAGTGTTAGCAGCAAGAATTGCGTGAAGAGATAGTCAAACTAAAGGAAACGACAAATGCAACAGGAAACGCATGAAGAAATAAGACAAAAACACGTAGCAGAACTAATCTGCTACGGCATGAATGGCGTGGAAGACAAAAACAAAAGACAGTGGAGCAAGCACAGAAGGGTCGGGGCATCACCAACCTGTACCCAGCCAATACAAGGGAGGTGGGCCCATGGTCAAGGGGATTCAGAGGGCGTGGTTTGGTGGTGGGGGGAAAATGGGGTCTATATTTGGTTTCCTGCCATAACTTCTTTTGGGATATATACCTTGCTAGGATGGTATTTTACCCAAAAGAAGTAATAGATGATTGGGACCACTGATGCATGCCATAGAGCTAGGTAGTGAGTAGTCCAATTCTTACCCATTTGAACCTAGAGGTAAAGGTATACAGCAAGAACAAACAAAAAGTAATTTTGTCGTGAAATGAGTAATGGTGCAGCTGACATATTTTGAGCAGAGGTAATGGCCGGGGCAACCAATGGGTTGGTGGGTAGTCTTGAATGGATGCCCACAATAAACCAAAAACAATTGGTGAAGCCCTGAGGGTAAAAGGGAGAAATCCCATTAAATCAGTTCACTATAAAAGGAGGAGCTAGCCATGGAAAAAAGAGGACGGCAGAGGAAGAGGAAAAAAACAGGGGAAAGAGTGAAAAACAGAGGAAGAAAGAAAGTGGTAAAACAAAGAGAGAAAATACGGCAGGAATAGGAGCATGCATCAATAGACCATATTTTCCCTCCCTCTTAGCAAACCCACTCTTTGAAGTCTCCAAAATTAATAGCTAGTAGCCATTTAGGCCTATTCTCCAAAATGCACAACTTTTACGGCAGGAGCCTATGAAAAGGTTGTTCAAGTTGGAGTTTGGGTTTCCTTTTTGGTTTACTTATCCTATGAGAAGATTTAATACTTGATTTTGATTATAAATATATTTGATTTCTCTCATTGTAACTTATATCTGCCGTATTTAGTCATCCTGCTGTAACACGTTTTTTATCAAGTCTGCCGCATCAGTTGTCCTGCTGCGGTATCTTTACTTGCTGTACTTGTTATTCTGCTGTAGTACCTTTTTTATTATGTTTACCGTGTTAACTATTTTACCAGCTAAACATTTCCTGCCGAAGCTTTCCTCTTTATTTGTTATTACGTATTTTACTGTTGACACAAGCTAATCATTATCCTGCCATAAATATATATATACAAATATCTTTATTTATGAATATGTGTACATATTTGAGAACATACTAACCCATTTAAACTAACATTTGTTTGATGGGTATTTTCTTTGGGTTTTAGATTCGTTTATGTGCAAGAAGTGGAAAAGTATTTCTACAGCAAAAATGAAGAGTAGTCATTCACACGGCAGACAGCTCTATTGCACAGCAGAAGGCTTTACGGCAGGAAGCTTTTAAAGCACAGCAGAAAACTTCATTGCACAGCAGACAGTCTTACTACGCGGCAGACAGTTTTGCTGCATAGTAGAAAAGTCGGACCTATGGCAGAAACTGGAGAAAAGTTCCTTCTGCGGCAGAAACATCAATCCTGTAGCAGAAACAAGCAGCGGCAGAAACTGGAAAAAAGTCTTCTGCGACAGAAACAGAGGATAAGCCCACTTTGCTGCGTCTTCTCTTGGACTTGGACTCAACGTTTGCGCACAAGCCGAACCAAATTGAGTTGCAGTTGGACCGGTCTCAACTCTCTTACTCAGAATACTTGGGTCTACTACTGCGGGAGGCAGCCTAGCCCAATGCACAACGAAAAGGCCCCTACGGTAGAATGAGAAAAGCTTAGCTTGCCAATATGCCAAGGGGGATCGGGTTTTAAGGACATTGAAAATTTCAATTTAGCTTTGTTGGGTAAATAGGTGTGGAGGCTCCTTCATAACACTGATTCACTCTTTTACAAAGTTTTCAAATCCAAATACTTCCCCAATTGCTCGATCTTGGATGATGAAGTGAAGCTAAAAGAGTTGCATGCCTGGCAAAGCATTCTGAAAGCTAGACAAGTTGTGATTTTGGGTTCAAGGTGGAGAATTGCTAATGGTAGACCAGTGATTATTCGGAGGGACAAATGGCTTCCAAATCAACACACTAGCTGCATCATTTCACCTCAGAAAAATCTACCAAACAACACACGGGTTTGTGTTCTTATTGATGAAGAAAATTCATGTTGGCTAGAGGATCAGATACATGATGAATTTCTCCCTCATGAAGCGAGTTAAATCCTCGGTTTGCCCCTCAGTCATTGCAGAATTGCTGACAAACTGATCTGGTCAGCCAATAAAAATGGCATTTATTCAACCAAAACAGCTTATCAGCTCCTCAGTAATGCGGCAAAAAATGCTAAATTGGGTTCCTCAAATCCGAATGCTCACAGGTCTTTTTGGTAGCAAGTTTGGTCACTCAACGTCCCAAGCAAAGTTTGACATTTCATTTGGAGGGCTTGCATCAATTCTCTTCCGACAAAACAAAATCTTTTCAAACGAATATCTATCCCTAGTGCTCTGTGATCGCTGCAATGAGGTGGAGAACACAATGCATGCATTATGGGGCTGCCCATTGCTAAAGGAAATATGGTGGGAGGTCAAAGATGTGTCAAAGTTTTTTGTCGGAGAGATTTGCAAATTTCATGGATTTCTTCCACGGAATTTTGCTACTCAATGGGAACAACCTTGCTGAATCAGTGGCCTACATTGCATGGAGCATTTGGTTCAATCAAAACGCCATGAGAATGGGCAAGCCATCACTGCTGATAACTCAAATTCATCGTGATGCAGTAGAGCGACTCACCGAGTTTCAGAATGTCTTCAAACCTCCATTGCTGCTGCCTATTTCTGCAAAATCTCACCCAACACACTGGCTTCCACATTCACCACTTCAGTTTAAATCAAACTATGATGGAGCAATCTTTCATGACACAAACTGTGCAGGCTTGGGAATGGTAATCTGAAAATCGGAAGGCTTGGTCATTGCTGCACAAGTAGAAGTGTAGAGCAGGTCCCTATGCCTCCATCCCGTAGATGATTTAGAGGCTAAGGCTTGGAGAAGATCGGTAAGATTTTCCATTGAAATTGGACTTCAGGATGGCATGTTTGAGGGAGATTCAGAAGTAGTGTTCAAGCACCTCATTGCTGCTTTGACGAGCTTCGCTCCATTTGGCCCCATAACAAACGAGACCAAAGCTTTAGCTTCGAGTTTGCATGTCGCCTCTTTCTCCCATGTCAAACGTAGTGGTAATGCTGTAGTTGACAAGCTTGCCAAACTAGCCCAGAATTTTTCGGATTCACATGTTTGGATTGAAGACATCCATAGCGATGCAAACAATCTTGCAATTCTTGACAGAAGGTTTCTGTCCAATTAATAAAAAGTCTCGGCTGTTTTCTCAAAAAAAAAAAGAAAAAAAGAATGCAAATATCATTTTGATAAATATAAAAATGCAAGTATTTTTCAATTGTTTTTTTACATTCTTGATTGTATGTTTTTTTTTTTCTTTTGTTAGACTTTGTTTCAATTGTTGCAAAAGCTATTAAATTTGAGCAAGAATACCATATTTTCAAACCAATTGATTCTTAGATAAATCTTAGAAAAATAACATCAAGTTCACTATACTTAAATAATTAATATAAAAAATAAATTCATGCACCACTTAGAATTCAAACAAGGTGTTTCTTAATAAGCCTTAGTTTTAGGCTTCTTTAATAAACAAGCCAAGCCCAAGCAGAATAAATTGTTCATGAACAAGGAACATCAAAACTCGATACAAAACAAATTAAGCTTAGACTCATTTATAGGCTTGATAATAAGCTTGACAATTAAACTCATATCTTACTAAGAGTATTGGAATTACAACTTGTTCAAACCAAGTATGCTTGATATTGTAATATTGTTGGATCTCAAACTCAAAAACTTGATATGAAGCTCGAGTTTGAGCTTGATAATTGAGCTCGAACTAAGTTTGACTAATGAATCAAGCTGAACCAAGTTGAGTTCAAGTTTTTAGACTTTTTGATGAGCTTGATTATCATTTATAGGCTTGGTTTGAGCTTGAGCTAAGTTTGAACACTTACTATTTGATACTTTTGGTAGGTATCGTGATTGGATTAACAAGATGCTGAGCTATCTTTTATCCAAATACTAGCTATTTTTTATCAAAAGAACAAGATGCTTTTAGGAAGAAAATTTCTCTCTAAACTAGTTTGGAGAAAAACCCTTCAAACTCTTCATATATATTTATATTAAGTGTGAATTTTGAAAATTTAACCGTTGGATTGCATGTTCCTATTATATCCTTCGTATTTGCAAAATTTCAAGAAGATCGAAAATCAATTGCTATGTCATCAAACAAATGTTAAAATTTCAAGTTTTTGCAATCTAAAATTATGTATAAAATATAAGTTTATTGATCAAATAATAAATAACATTCGATTTGAACAAAATTTAATATACGTGTTAAGAACATAAGGAACATAAAAATCAACAGTTAGATTTTCAAAATTCACACTAAAAAAAGAAACATATGAGAAGTTTGAAAAATTTCTCTTCAAATTAGTTTGCAAATAAACTTTGTTCATGCTTTTAGCTACTAAAGGTTGGCCCACTTCCGTCTAGATTTCAAAATAAATAAAAGGTTCACTTTTTTTAATAAAAGGTTCACTTTCACCCATTCTCGTGGTATTTTGGGAAACCGTGAACCTTAAACAATATACCTGTAATGCATTAGTGAAAAATGATGGCCTGTTTGGTATGTGATTCTAAATAACAATTTTCAGAGTTTAAAAACTGAAAATTGTGGTTCTAAAAATAACAATGCATTTGGTAAGTGTGTTTTTTTAGAAGTGTTTGAGTTACGTTGTTGATTTTAGGGTGTTTAAACACTAAATTTGAAAAACTGCTCTTATCCATTTTCAGATTTTAAACAATGTTGTTTAATAACACTTTTGTAAATATTTTAAAAAACATGGGACCCACTTAATTAGACAATATATAATGGTTTCTTCTTCAATTCCAACCGGGGGCCACTTGTCAGCTTTTTAAAAAAAATACGCACATACCAAATACACAATTATATTTTTTCACACAATGAAAAATGTTATTTAAAACATGGTACCAAACACATTTTTTGTTTTATGAAAACTGTAAACACTTGTTTTAACTACATTTTTTAAATCACAATTTTCATATCATTTTACACAACGATTCTAAAAATCTCCAACCAAACAAGACTCTGTTTTTTTGTGCAAAGATGGGATTTAAGGCTCAAATTAGTCCCTGTATTCTTACTCTTTGGATATTAAAAAAAAAAAAAAAAGGAGGAAAGGACTCTGTCTATGGCTATCTCCATGAAAGATCTATATATACTAACCCATAAACCGGTAAATTAAACTTTCTTTTTTTTACTTAACATCCATATAATACATCCAAAAAAAAAAAAAAAGGTCTTTGGCACCAAAAAAAAAAAAAAAAACCATATTAGTGGGCTCCCACACCAAAAAAATGAAAATGAAGAGGAATCTTTCTGTCTTTCTTTTTTCTTGGTTATTTCACCTATCTTTCTCTTTTGGTTTGCAAATAATTGGATGTGTGATTTTGTATAGTCAAGTATGCTAATCTATATTATATATAAGACGATTCCCCTCTTTGGACTATATTTTTATGTAGTTCAGAAATACTTCTAAACCTTACGTTTAATGGAGAAAAAACTTGAGAACAACCGGGTAAAAATATATCTCTAACTCCATTTAAAATAACTACGAAATAGGACACTCTCCTACTAATCCAAGTCTTCAAAACAAATTTATCCAAAATTTTTTTAAAAAAGGAAATTATGACACTAGACAAAAAAGAAAAAAAGAAAAAAAAAGAAAAAAAGAAAAAAGAAGAGCCTCATTGCACGTGCAAAGTGCGTGATGAGGCTAGTTGAACTATATTACATCAATAACTTTTTGCATGTGCGATGAGGCTAGTAGAACTATATTACACCAATAACCTATTTAACTTAATACATTCACCCACACAACACAACACATATTCAACTTATATGAAAACAATAACTAACATTTGCATTATACCATATAATAACTAGTCATATTACAATTGAAAGTTATGTAGTTGTATAAGTCTAGATTGACTCAGTATATGCCTGATGTGAGACTTAGTGCCTACCAATACAAGATAAGCCAAACTAATTCAATACATTTTCCAATCAATATGTGGTATCACAAACATGTCACACAACCCTAATAGTAGAAGTACCTCAAATCTCAAGCTATACCTTGGATTTTATAAATAAATAAATAAATAAATATATATATATATATATATATATATATATATATATATGTAAGGGCGTGCTTTTGGTTCTTGAGCCTAAAGAATAGAAGGATCCAAGTCCAAAGAGCCCAACACAATAAATTTGTAAAGAGTGGGCTTAAAAGCTAGGCCTCAATGGATCAAGGCACGCACACAATGGATCAAAGATATTAAGAAAGTAAAGAAGACAAGTGTAAAGCAAGGAAATTCTTCCTCAGCGAGATCTAAGGAGAATATTCTTATATATAATTCTTTTGGACTTGAATACAATTTTAGATCTTGTTCCTACAATGTGTTCTCTACAGATTTTCAGATCCCCTCTCCTTGGAGGGTCTCTTACATTATATAGCTCATTTTAGATGATCTTGGCCTTACATTTGTTGATCGTTCAGGCCATTACTTGAGTGCTTGTCCCATCAGCCACCTTCTTAAGCCCCTTGTGAGTTGAGGCAGTCAAGCTAACACTATTCAAGGGTCTTCTTCACATAAATGCAGCCAAGAGATTTGGTTTGTCCCATCAAACACCTTCTAAGCCTCTTGTGAGTTGGGGCAGCCAAGACAACACTATCCAGGGGTCTTCTTCACTTAAATGCAGCCAAGAGGTTTGGTGGGATGCATTAAATGTGGTGGTAGCCACCATCCCTTCAGTCATGTTAGGTCTAGTCCTCTCCTCGAAACTCTCTCTCTACAATATGACCTCCTCTAGTAACATGCTACTAACGTGGCCTTACTGTCCAAGCGTGTGACTTCCTCGGCATGATAATGGCCTCCTCGGCCATGGGTATGACACGTGGTGCAAATACCTCATTTAAATTCTTGTACCCACAATATATATATATATATATATATAGTGAAGTTTAGACCAACATCACACTTTTGAGTTATTGGTCTTCCATTCTGCATGTTATCTTGAATTCGAGTTAACCGTGTAGTCGCCGATTTTATTTATCATTAATGCACTAATCCATCATAAATAACTAGCTTGTAATTCCATGCATATACATTGATACACTTAAAGATATATAATAAGAAACATAATATAATTCATGTATATATAATTTAAATATTGTTGATAGTCATTTTTATATTTTATTAACTCTTTAAAAAATTTTGTAAAGATATTATTAGGTATAAAATGTAAATTGTCCATTTTTTTATTAATTATTGTGAAACACTTTTTTTTTTTACGATTCATTTATTCTAGACTCTTTGGTTTTTATACTTTGAGAGAAAGTTTCAACTTATGGAGTTTGCTCCTAATGATAGCTCTTTATCATCAAATCAAGACACCAATCAGTTTTTGGTGTAGGCGGGGATTGAACCTCAGATATCTTATTCAACTATCAGAGACTTTACTAATTGAGTTTAATAACTCACTTAGATGAATATTTATGATGTAGTCCCACATTTGATTTTAAAATTAAGAAATAAAACTTTCTAAGAATAAATAATTTAGTAAACATTGTACAAAATTAGAACTTTAATTTGAAATTGTAATTTGAGTTTCTCTTAGCTTCACCTATTATTATTATTATTATTATTATTATTATTATTATTATTATTATTATTATAGATTTCACAATATTGTTGTGGGGACGAGGCCCAAAAGAAGTGCAATAGGCCTTGGGCCTTATCTTAGGCCTTTGTGTGTCCAAGGAGAGACCAAACCTTATAAGGGCATTACAACTTAGTGCCTCACGAACAGGGGGAAAAACGGATGTTCTGAGGAGAAAAGTCTCCTCGGACTATGTCACCACCGTTCCTTCACCCGTTCCAGCAATTGAAGTGAACCTAACAAGGGAACTAATAACGTCAGTGGCATGTCACACGAACTCGAAAGATGGAAGGAAACAAAAGATATCTGAAGAATGGGCTGTGACCTCCGTATTAAATGCATTACAGCTACTTTCCAGGCCACATTTATGTGGAGAAGACCTCTGAACAGTGTTTCCTTGGCCACCGTGACTCACAGAGAGGCAGAGAAGGTGGCTGATGGGACAGGTACTCAAGTGGTCATAAGGATTATTGACAAGTGTAAGGTGAAGATTGTCTGTAATAGGCTATATATAATAAGAGGAATTCCCACATAAAAAAAGGAAGGGAGATGATTTTTGTAAGTATCACTATTGACTAATACATAGAGTGTCCTCCTCGGACAAAGCATCAACCCAGTCTTATATGAATAGTTCTTGCGTGATTATCCATTAAAGCTACGTAAACTGCTAGAATCCTTGTTTGAACCTAGCTCTTTAACCCATTCTCTACAAATTTATTATATTGGGCTCATTGGGCCATCACACAACCCTATTCGAGTTTTAGGCTCCAAATTGTGACCTTACAATTGGCGCCTTTTGTGGGAAAGGGCTTGTGTGATAGCGAGGAAAATGATTAGTTATGGTAGAGCCAGGTCCACAACAAGCAGAATCAAGGGGCTCTGAGTGCGGTGATCCTTTCCTTGACCTAGAGCGGAGGGGTAACCGTGAAAGAAATGTCCACGACGCAGACCATGATAGGAGTCACCCTCAGGGAGAGAACCATGTTTCCCATGCAAACAATAGGAAAAATATGCAACTGGAAATTGACCGGTTAAAAAGGGAGTTACAACATGCAAATAGAAAGCGGGCTTCCCCGGGCTCGAATTCTTCCTCTGATGACGAAAAGGACATTGATTATAAGCAGAGGTCTCGAACTCCGCCCAGTGAGTCCTTCTCTTACGAAAAGGAGAGTCATCATCAACGGCGGAGTCGAAGCCCGTTACATCGAGGCGTAGGGAGTGACGCCATGAGCAAGGCCTTGAACCAAATCTCCAGGTCCCCCTTTACGCGCAACATCGAAAAAACAAAACTCCCCAGGTGTTTCAATTAGCCAACGTTCACCATTTATAATGGTAGAACGAATCCTGTGGAGCACGTGAGTCATTTTAACCAAAGAATGGCTGTCCATTTTAGGGACGAAACCTTGATGTGCAAAATTTTTCCGTTTAGCTTAGGGCCAGTCGCGATGAGATGGTTTGACAACCTGAAGATAGACTCTATAAGTTCCTTCCATGAGCTTATTCAGGCATTCTGTTCCTACTTTGTTACATGTCGCAGGGCTCTTCGATCTTTGGCTTCCCTACTGTCCTTGAGCATGCAAGAGGATGAGACCCTGAAAACCTATTCAAATAGGTACTGGGAAACGTTCAATGAAATGAACGGCAACTTTGACGAGGTGGCCATTAGCTCCTTTAAGCTCGGCCTTCCAACTGATTACGGCTTGAGAAAGTCTCTGACTGGCAAGTCAATTACCAACATGCGCCAGCTGATGGATAGGATATATAAGTACATAAAAGTTGAGGAGGACCAGCAATAAGAAAAGGGAAAGGACAAGGTTATCCCCCAGGAGAGGAGGGATTTCAGGTCGGACCGGTACAGCAATAACAGGCCTTGTAGGGATCTGACCGAACAATCAAGATCAGCGGATGTACAAGCAGTTCACGCTGTGTTCCGAGAACCAGTGTAACAAGTCTTGGAGATGATTAAAAATGAACCCTTCTTCAAACGCCCAAATAAAATGGTGGGAAACCCTGAAAGGAGTAACCATAACCTCTACTATTAGTACCATCAGGATCATGGACACACTACCGAGGATTGCAGGAGTTTGTGGGATCATCTGAACCAACTCGTTCGATAGGGCAAGCTAAAACAATTCTTGCACCACTCCGATGGTAGGGGGAGTCAATCAAACTTAGGGCCTCGAAGAGATGATTCCTCAAGACCCCCCTTGGGTACGATAAATGTTATTTTCGTTGCACTAGGGAGAATAAGGTCCTGCCCATACAGAGTAATGTCCGTAGCGCGGCTACCCACCGAAGACTATGGCCAAGAGTCGAAGAGGGCTAGAAGAGAAACACAGCCAGTATTGGGCTTCTTGGATGAAGACAAAATTGGAACCATTCAACCCCACGATAATGCCTTAGTGATCACCCTCAAGATTGGAGGGTATGATGTGAAGAGGGCAATGGTAGACCAAGGCAGCGATGCCAAAATAATGTACCCTGACCTTTATAAGGGGTTGAACTTAACACCCGAGGACCTGACGCCCTACAGCTCTCCCTTGGTGAGCTTCGATGGGAAGGTGGTCATCCCGAAAGGCCAAATCAGGCTACCCGTGCAAACTGGCCCAGAAGTAATGGACGTAGATTTTATCATGGTGGACGCTTACTCTCCCTACACCACAATCTTAGCCAGACCTTGGCTTCATACACTAGGGGTTGTTTCTTCCATTCTTCACCAGAAGGTCAAATACCCGTCCGAAGGACAGGTTAAAGAGATTTTGGGAGACTAATCGATGGCTAGACAATGCTTGGTGGCCGCGATCCATCATAAACCTGAAGCCGATTCCTCGGCCCATAATGAAAAGAACTTATAGCAATTAAAATCCTCGGTGTTGGATACCGAGGACCTAGCCGACGGGGCGGAATGTGAAAAATTGACAAAGGTCATTATTGGTGATGATCTAGAAAAGTTTTTTCAAATCGGATCCCAACTGCCTTCTCAAGAGAAGGAAGAGCTGATAGAATTCCTCAGAACAAACATTAACGTATTTGCATGAGACTCCACTGAGGCCCCTGGAGTGAATCTAGAATTCATTTGCCATCACTTAAACGTTAACCTAGCCATCATTCCTAAAAAGCAACCGCTCCAACGCCCATCTAAGGAACATGCAGACGTTGTTAGAGAAGAGGTGATAAAACTCAAACGAGCCGGAGCAATTAAAAAGGTTTTCTACCCTGAATGGTTGGCCAACATTGTGGTAGTAAAGAAAAAGAACAGAAAATGGCGAGTGTGCATGGACTTCACCAATCTGAATAAAGCTTGTCCAAAGGATCCATCTCCCCTACCAAAAATTGATCAGTTGGTAGATGCAACTGTCGGCCATCCTCAGATGAGCTTCTTAGACGCTTTTCAAGGATACCACCAAATACCATTGGCCTTGAATGATCAGGAGAAGACCGCTTTTGTCACCCCCGTTGGGAACTACCACTATAAAGTGATGTCGTTCGGATTAAAGAATGCAGGAACTACCTACCAAAGAATGATGACAAGGATGTTTGAGTCTCAATTGGGTAAGAGCGTGGAAATTTATATTGATGACATGGTGGTGAAAAGCAGGATCATATCTGAGCACATTGGAGACCTTGGAAACGTTTTTGAAGTTCTTAGAGAACATAAGTTGCGCTTGAACGCTTCTAAGTGTTCATTTGGGGTGGGATCAGGCAAGTTTCTGAGCTACATGGTTACCCACAGGGGAATTGAGGTGAATCCCGACCAGATCAAAGCAATCAACAATTTGCAGTCTCTTCGGAATCCCAAGGAAGTTTAGAAATTGACAGGAATGACTGCGGCCCTCAATCGTTTCATTTCCCGTTCGGCAGACAGATGCCGACCATTCTTCCAATTGCTAAATAAGTGGAAAGGATTTGAATGGACCGAAGAATGCGCTTCTGCCTTTCAGCAACTTAAAGAGTACCTCTCTCGGCCTCTCATCATGTCCAGTCTTGAAAAGGATGAAGTCCTTTTTGCCTATATCGTTGTGGACCTTTATGCTTTGAGTCTAGTGTTGATACGAGTTGATAATGGTGTACAACGGCCAGTTTATTACGTGAGCAGGTCATTGCACAAGGCCGAGGTGCGGTATCTACCTTTGGAGAAAGCCATCCTAGCCGTGGTGCACGGTACAAGAAAGTTATCCCAGTATTTCCAAGCACATACGGTCGTTGTTCTCACACAACTCCCACTTAAAACTATACTCAGGAGTGTCGACTACACGGGGAGGATCGCCAAATGGGGCACGATCCTAGGAGCTTTTGACATTAAATACATGCCCCGCACCTCAGTCAAGGGCCAAGTCCTGGCGGACCTAGTGGCCGAATTCACAGAGCCTTCACTAGAAGAAATAACAACAACACCAAACATGGACAAGAAAATCGGTTGGCTTGATCTCCCAGCAAGATCCTTCATCTTGGGAAGTATACGTTGATGGTGCAGCAAATCATAAGGGCTCTAGCGTGGGGTATGTCTCCGGAAAAGGTCACCATTGAAAAATCATTGAGGTTAGATTTTGCGGCGACAAATAATGAGGCCGAATATGAGGCCCTGCTAATAGGGATGGTTATGGTTAGAAAAATGGGGGGAAAGGTAATAAAAATATTCTCGGATTCAAGGTTGGTGGTCAGCCAGGTGAGGGGAGAATTCGAAGCGAAGGATGAAAGAATGCAGGAATACTTGAGGCAGGTCAGGCACCTGCAATTAGAGTTCGAGTCTTTCAGTTTGTCGCACATCCCCAGAAGCGGCAACGCTCATGCTGACTCCTTAGCCACCCTAGCAACCTCCTCTGCCCAAAGCCTTCCTTGGGCCATTCTTATAGAACATTTGAGTGGACATAGAGATTTACAAGGGGGAGTAGTCCAAATTCACCAAGTAAGAGTCGGGCCTAATTGGATGGACTCGGTGGTACTGTTCTTACAAAAGGATACTTTGCCTGAAGAAAAGTCGAAAGCTGACAAGATACGAAGGAAGGCTACATGGTTTTGGCTATCCGAGGACCAAAAATTATACAAATGATACTTCTCAAGACCATATTTATTATGTGTACATCCTGAAGCAACTAAGGCGCTCCTCGAGGAGCTGCATGAGGGAAT
The DNA here is from genome assembly GCA_023621385.1 of Quercus gilva. Taxonomy (NCBI): domain Eukaryota; kingdom Viridiplantae; phylum Streptophyta; class Magnoliopsida; order Fagales; family Fagaceae; genus Quercus; species Quercus gilva. Next base: position 72,115,310 of record CM042477.1, on the reverse strand, counting down.
TTGCGGAAGCCATACAGGAGGAAAATCCCTGGCGCATAGAGCCATCACCCAGGGTTATTGGTGGCCTAATATGCAGAGAAAAGCCCAGGAATATGTGAAAAAGTGTGATCAATACCAACGATTCGCCCCAAATATACACCAACCAGGAAGAGTCCTCAATCCACTATCCAGCCTATGGCCCTTTGCTCAATGGGGCTTGGACATTGTGGGCTCTTTTCCCAAGGCAGTTGGAAATAAGAGATATCTGCTAGTTGGCACGGATTACTTCACCAAATGAGTTGAAGCTGAGCTCCTGGCAAATATCAAAGATGTAGATGCCAAGAAATTCATGTGGAAAAACATTGTCACTCGGTTTGGAGTCCCTCATACCCTCATCTCGGACAACGGCCTCCAGTTTGACAGTAAGGCGTTTAGACGATATTGTTGTGAACTGGGAATCACAAACAAATATTATACTCTTACCTACCCCCAGGGGAACGGACAAGTAGAGGCCGTTAACAAGGTCATTGTGAACGAACTAAAAAAGAGACTAGATGATGCAAAGGGCAAATGGGTGGAAGAATTGCCACATGTCCTCTGGACGTACCGAACCACCCCCCGAAGGTCCACTGGGGGGATTCCCTTCGCAATGACTTATAGGGCAGAAGCTGTCATCCCTCTAGAAACTGGTCTCCTAACCTTAAGAACCAGTTCCTTCTATCTGAACAAGAACAGTGATTTACTAGAGAAGAGTTTAGACTTGATTGAAGAAAGAAAGGAGAGTGCGATGGTCCAATTAGCATGTTACCAACACAAGCTCAAAAAGGGTTATGATGCTAACGTTAAAGTAAAGCCACTAGCCCCGGTGATTTGGTACGGAGGAAGGTTCTAGTGCGACAAAGAACCCAGCATAGGGGAAACTGGGACCTAACTGGGAAGGACCATATCGCATCACCTCGGTGGCTGGCGTAGGAGCGTATTTTTTGGAAGATCTAGACGAACATGTAATACCACGCCCGTGGAATGTAAATAACCTGAAAAGATATTATTACTAGATAATGAAAGTTTCTTTTGACAAGAAATACTCATTTGTTGCTTAACAGCGTCATATTTCCCATCTCCACCTTAACGAGTGTTTAAACTAAGACCCAGTCAGGCCTGTAGTCCTTGGACCAGTTGATGTGGGAAGGTTAACACTAAATCCTAAATTTCTTATAAGTGTTTAAACTGAGACCCAGTCAGGCCTGTAGTCCTCGGACCAGCTGATGTGAGAAGGTGAGCACTAAATCCTAAATTTCTTATAAGTGTTTAAACTGAGACCCAGTCAGGCCTGTAGTCTTCGGACCAATTGATGTGGGAAGATTAACACTAAGTCCTAAATTTCTTATAAGTGTTTAAACTGAGACCCAGTCAAGCCTGTAGTTCTCAGACCAACTGATATGAGAAGGTTAACACTAAGTTCTAAATTTCTTATAAGTGTTTAAACTGAGACCCAGTCAGGCCTGTAGTCCTCAGACCAGCTGATGTGGAAAGGTTAACACTAAGTTCTAAATTTTTTATAATTGTTTAAACTGAGACCCAGTCAGGCCTGTAGTCCTCGCACCAGCTGATGTGGGAAGGTTAACACTAAGTTCTAAATTTTTTATAAGTGTTTAAACTGAGACCTAGTCAGGTCTGTAGTCCTCGAACTAGCTGATGTGGGAAGGTTAACACTAAGTTCTAAATTTCTTATAAGTGTTTAAACTGAGACCCAGTCAGGCCTGTAGTCCTCGGATCAGCTGATGTGGGAAGGTTAACACTAAGTCCTAAATTTCTTATAAGTGTTTAAACTGAGACCCAGTCAGGCCTGTAGTCCTCGGACCAGCTAGTGTGGGAAGGTTAACACTAAGTCCTAAATTTTTTCATAAGTGTTTAAACTGAGACCCAGTTTAGCCTATAGTCCTTGGATCGGAACCATGTGCAAAATATCAACACTAAGTTCAAAAAACTTTATGAGTTGTAATTTCTCTTTGAAATGCTTTAGCTTGGGTTAGAAGCTTTTCACTAGCAGAAGTTCTTCAACAATTTGACCGAGTTAAAATTCGTGGTTTATTTATCCGAATATAAATTCTTCTGTTATACGTCCGAGTACGAATCACAATCAATGATTACCGTTATAGAATGAAATTGTTCAACGTAACAAAAACATATGAAATTAAAAGCGTGTTCCATTCAAAAAGGTTGCATCGCTACATTGTGGTGAAAGATAATACAAAATTGATTAACGCTACCATTCACAAAAAAAAAAAAAAAAAAAAAAAAAAAAAAAAAAAAAACACTACTTCTACTAAGGTAAGGCTCCCTTTTTGGAATCAACGGCCTCAAGCTTAGCTGCCTTAGCTTGAATGACCATGACCTTGATGGGGATGTTATCTTCAGATGAGGTACCCCCGGCCAAAGGGAGGGACTCCTTAGTACCCTCGACAAGGGCTGGGGCAGCAGAGCCTTGAACGGAAGTCTGAAGAGGAAGATCAGTGGTCAGAGGGAGATCGGCTAGAATTTCTCTTATGTGTTCAGGAAAATATACACTATCAGCCTTTCTCAGATCGGAATCAACAAGAACCCCTGCGCTATTGAGTGCCTCCGTCCAAGACATAGCACAATAATCCCTGCACACCTCCGCCACCTCCTCGGCCAACCTTCTCTTTGTCTCGTCCACCCCACGCTCGTAGGCAGCGTTTGCAGCAGCTGCAGCATCTTCCTTGGCCACCCGGGTAGCCTCTTTTGCTGCATTTTTTACCCTCTGCAATTCGGCCTTAAGATCCTCGACCATCTGCTTCTGGGTGGCCAAGTTGATTTCTGTAGTGTATAACTGCTTCCGCTGGTCCTTTGCCTGGGTTTCTGTAGTCTTCAGCCCGGCCAAAGCACTTGAGCGCTCATGCTCGGCGGTCTTCAACGTTTCGGCCAGCAGAGCCCTCCCCTCTTTCTCCTCCCTTAGAGCCTTCTCGACTTCACGCCGAGACTGGAGCTCAGCCTCAAGCTTATGGTGGGCGCCTCGCACCCATTCCTCAACAACATAAACTTGCTGAGTCACTTGCATAAAAGCGGCAAAGTAGTTAACGCATGAATGTAAAGGGAAAATGTAGGTGCGAGGTGGAAACTCACTTAACATAGCAAGATCTTTCTTCAAGGACATAAAAAGATTTGGTTGCCTGGTTTGCCTAAGAGCGTCCATATCCCTGGGTAGGAGAAGAGGCTGCTCTAGTGCTTGGGCCAAATACGTAGCATACCCCATACTGGACTCCCTTATGGAAGAGTCATAAGGGATAAGGGCCCCATCCACCTCCATTACAGGGGCCCATATGCGTTGTTGGTAACGCACCTCCACGTCATCCCTGCTGTCTAAGGAATGGGATCTTCTGTCCTTCGGATCCTTAGTTTTCTACTGCTTTGTAACCTTTTTGGGGGGCAACTCCCTTTCTTCCAGATCTTGTACGGGTCTTTTCCTCTTCGGATCAAGATTTGCGCGCGGTCCGAGGTGGGTTGGGGGAGGAGGGGGAGGAAAGTTCGCAGGAACTAACACCTCAGTGGTACTCATCTGAGGGACCCCCTTATTCCTGTTAGCCATCAAGCCCCTTAAACCCAATCTTTTCTTTTGCTGTTCCATTGCGCCTTCCCCGGAGCTTGAGTTGAGTCGAGTAGCAGCAGGCTCTGAAGGACGCGCTGTGGAGAGCTTGTCAGATTCTGTCTCGGAGTCCGAAAGCTCTACCGGCCTCTCCGGAGCACCCTCTGACTCAAATCGGAACCGGTCTATCTCCTCGTCCAATGATACACGCGAGGAGGCGGCTCCTTCTTCCTCTGCGATTGTCGCGCTAGGAGGAACTTGCTGTAAAGGGAATACTAGCGGAGGAGGGACTTGATGAATTGGTAACCTAACCAGAGGGAGATCTTCTCAGGCTAGGAAATCCAGTTTCGAAACGTCTATTCGGTTTATCCGAGGATCACTTGCTCGGATAGCGTTGCCGACCACTTGAAAAGTCTTCGAAATGGGATCGAAATCCAAAACTAGATGAACGGCGCGCAATTGTCGATCCTCGCTCACAAATATCTCTGATCGAAGCAAAAAGTTGAGGGCCTCAACGTTGGTATGACTGAGCCGAGGTGCAACTAGCCTCCTATCTGTGAAGAAAACCAAAGAGGCAATTACAGTTAGACATCCGAAACTCATTATAAAATAAAATTTAAAAAAAAAAAAAATATATATATATATATATATACACATATATAAAATGGAAAGCGGGGTAGGGTCATAGAATCTGCGTTTTTGTCCATGGAACCTAGCCTTAAAGTACCCCACATGTCTCCCTCTCTTGAGTTGGGCAATGGCAACCATCATGCCATGCCCCTGAAGCGATGAGGTAGTCATCTTTCATCCCTTTGTTGGATCTAGGGAGGCACGAAATGAGTCTGACGACGAAGGACCTAGACTTGAGGTAAAACCCTCCATCGGCCTGCGAGTGGCACTCATACAGGTGGACTACGTCGTGCCATGTAAGGTGCAATCCGAGGTGCTCATTAAGGGTATCAACACAACTTAATATCCTAAACATATTAGGTGCGCATTGGTGGGGACAAAGTCTATGGTTGATAAGGTAATCCTGGGTTATACTACCCATAGGAAGGGTCATCCCTCCTTCTATGAATGCTATTACAGGAATGACTACCTCTCCCTCTTCCCTATGGGTAAAAATTTGCTCTGGGGAACAGTACCGTAGGCCAACTTCTTGGGGTATGTTATATTTCTGTTTAAAAGTTTCTATTTTCGCAGGGGAATCTACAAGACTCTCAAATCTACCCATTAAGACGAACTAAAGGGACGGAGATGGATATCTATGTGTAAGAAGAATAAATGCCAAGTGGCCGAGGAGAAATAGAGTTCAGAGAAACGAAAACTTATAAAGGAAAATGTGATAATCCTGATCTCTTAGAAAGAGTCTTTAAGAAATCTCTTAAAGAAAAGGCTGTGGAGGCTTGAATATCTAGAACTGTTTGTAGGCTAGAGCGCTGGAGTTCTCTAGAGTATCTGAAGTTTCGAAAAACAAAGAGAGAAATAAATCCCTTCGAGGCTTTATATAGAAAGAGGAAAGGAGCGGGAATAACCTCGCCCAGAATTCTAGGAAAGAGTATCCGCCATAGGATGCACGGCTCACCGTTGGATAAAGGGGACAAAGCGCCGCCTGGATCAATAAATGACGGTTCATGGACCCCAAAGCGCCAGAAGCAATTATGAAGCAGGGGAGATGGCACTTTGACGCGTGTATGCCAAAGGGGTCAATGTCCTTATCTTTTACAGACCAAAACCTCCCTTTTCCTCCTCGAGTGGAAAGGAAAATCGAGGTTTTGAGGGGCTATTGTAGGGACGGGGCCCAAAAGAAGTGCAATGGGCCTTACCTTGGGCCTTTATGTGTCCGAGGAAAGACCAAATCGTATAAGGGCATTACAACTCAGCGCCTCATGAACAGGGGGAAAAACGGATGTTCCGAGGAGAAAAGTCTCCTCAGACTATGTCAGCACCGTTCCTTCACCCGTTCCAGCAATTGAAGTGAACCTAACAAGGGAACTAATAACGTCAGTGGCATGTCACACGAACTCGAAAGATGGAAGGAAACAAAAGATATCTGAAGAATGGATAGTGACCTCCGCATTAAATGCGTTACAGCTACTTTCCAGGCCGCATTTATGTGGAGAAGACCTCTGAACAGTGTTTCCTTGGCCACCGTGACTCACAGAGAGGCCAAAGAGGGTGGTTGATGGGACAGGTACTCAAGTGGTCATAAGGATTATTGACAAGTGTAAGGTGAAGATTGTCTATAATAGGCTATATATTCCCACATAAAAAAGGGAAGGGAGATGATTTTTGCAAGCATCACTATTGACTAATACAAAGAGTTTCCTCCTCGAACAAAGCATTAATCCAATCTTGTATGAATAGTTCTTGCGTGATTATCCATTAAAGCTACGTAAACTACTAGAATCCTTGTTTGAACCTAACTCTTTAACTCATTCTCAACAAATCTATTATATTGGGCTCATTAGGCCATCACTCGACCCTATTCGGGTTTTAGGCTCCAAATTGTGACCCTACAATTGTACCTTTGATAACTAATCTGACGTAATAGGTCACCATAGGTTATTTCATTTTATTTAAACTATTGTGTAACCCCCTACATATGTATGGATATAATTAAAAATAACCACAATTTCACAGTTCAAATTATACCTTTATTTTAGAAGATGTTAAAATTATATATAATATTGCTTACTCACTTTTTTAAGACTTTAATTGGATTTAGGCTATTCAGTTTTTGTACTAAATAATTCATGTCACAAAAAATAAAAATAAATATATATGGACACGTGGCGCAAAATTGGACTCCAATTTAGAATCTAATTGAATTTGGCTTTTCGATTTTTACACTCAATTAGTGTATAACCCCGTAATGCATGAGTACAATTAAAAACAATTACAATTATTGATTCAAATTAAACATTTTTTTTCAAAAGATGTTCAAATTATACATTTTAAAAATATGTAATGGTTTCTCATTTTATAGGACACATGGCACAAAATTGAGAATCCAATTAAAATATAATTTGATTTTCTCTAAGATTTAGCTTTTCATATATATATATATATATATATATATATAATTTATTTGACACAAAAATAAAAAATAAGATGGGAAATGTGGCCCAAAATTGAAAATTCAATTGAATTTTTTCTAGGGTTTAGCTTTTAATATATATATATATATATATATTCTTATAATGTCACACATTTGATAGTAATAATTCAATTATGGATACATCACATTTTTGGTAACTTTATGTCACATTCTTTTCTTTTCTTTTTCTTGTGTTTTAAGTCTCTGTTTTTTTTTTTTTTTTTTTTTTTTTTTTTTTTTTTTTTTATAATCTTTATTGAATGCTTTATATAATTATGTTGGATTGAACCAATATCACATAGTAACTGCAACATATTTATTGGTAATCTTGTGTCATCTTTATGTTTTACCTATACAATTTCTTTTAGTTGTAGAAGGAAAGAAAAAATGAAATTGATATATTTTAAAGTTATCATGAACTTGGATGAAATTTGAGGTATTAAAAATTAAATTTAGATAAAATCTTATGGACCGAAAAGGTGTTTTAGCCAAAATTAACAAAAACAACAGCGTCGGAAAAACAATCTTACCTAATAAAGCAACTTTATGCTTGCACTTTGGAGATTGGATTTCATTTTGGTGCCAAATACAAATAGATGACGAGTGCTTCATCTTCAGTGGAGTGGATAAGGTTTTTGATTGAAGAAAGGGATTGGTGAAAGTAAAAGAAGGAATATGTATAATGAAAAAGTGAAAAGAAAAAGGAAGATAGAGATAGAGAAAGAAAAGGAAGGGTAAAACTAACCAGAACATATCTCATAATCCTATGGCTGCTTATTATCAGCTACACTTGTAAAATGGCAGCGAATATGGAAGCGGATAGATAGGAAAGCAACAACATAAATAGGGATAAAATTTATCGTAATATATACTATATAATTTTAAAATGAATGCTATTAGCCCTAACATTTTTTTTTTTATAAAAATCATGTAGTATATCAAACTATGATGAATGCCATATGATGATTGATATTTTAACATTATATCAAGACATTAATTGGTTGGCGTAGACAGAATTGAAATTTTAAATCTCTTATTTGAGAGAAAAAAAAATTATTAATTAAACTAACTGAAACCCATAGAATAAAATTAATTTTAGATAAAAGAAACTTCTTTGTGCATGGTAGAGTAATGTTACGGACTCATTATTTTTAATTTCCCTCATCATTCATTCGACACATTATTTTTTATTTCTCTTATAATTCATTCGTTATATTAATATCAAATTAACACATTATTTAGAGTTTTATAACTCAATTTCACCACTTAAATCTAATGTTTTTTCCTAAAAAAGTATAGGGTTTAAATCCCTTATTTTCTAACTAAAAATGTGTTCCAAAAAAAAAAAAGAAAAAAAAGAAGAAAGCATCAAATTTACTTTGGTCATCATTTGTCATTAATTGCAAAAACAATGGTGTAATATATACTTAACCAAGTTTATCATGGGTTTTGTACCCTACCTTGACCATAAACGTGACCAAAATTTTGAAATTTCTCTTTGGTTTTGTTTTTTTCTTGGCAAGTTCTGCGGTCCAAAACTAACCACGCATTTAAGCAAGGAAGACTAAAAATTTAGACTTTTCTAGGCAGCATACAATAAAAAATAAGTAAAAATTACATGACTTTACTTTTTAATTTTTATAGGTGGAAAAGCAAAAGAAGTTTACTTTATTGGTGCTAAGCAAACTGGAAAATAAAATAAAAAAAATATAGATATCACATCAAAATTACGTATTTGATCATCATCTATGATGACGCCTATATTTCCTCTATCTCTTCCGTGGGCCCACTCTCATCTGATCCGTACACTTACACAAAACCAAGAAAAAACAAACAGCAACAACAACGGTCAGCGGTCAGCAGTCACTTCTTAAATCCTGACCACAAATTCAATCTGCTCAACATATTTTGTGGCCCAGATTTGTTCCATTCTTTGCCGTCAGTACTACTCTACTGCCCGAAATCTCCATTTATAATTTAACAGTCATGATCATTGTCTGGCCCACCAAACTTGCTTGACATTTAACCGCACAAACCCGGTTTGAACCCGATATATCGGGTAAAAAACCCGATATATTGGGAAAAAGTCGATGGTAAAAAAAAAAAGGATTTATTAGGGGAATTGGAAAAGGGCAAAAAGGAAGTGTGTCGCTTGGATAGGTAGCAGTGAAGTACAGCAGAGCGGTTAATAGATTTCCAATTCCCGTAAAAGTTTTTCCTAAACAGAAATTTTTATTAATTTTGGAAAAGAACAAAAAAAAAAGTTGTAGAAGTAGTAGGTAGTAGAAGAAGAAGCGAATTTATTTTCAAATTACAGCGGCCTGGGACGAAGTTTTCCCTGTAAGGTAAATTTCGAAATTCCAAACCCTAGTTTGTTCAATTTCCACTTTTTTTTTTTTTTTTAATAGTTTGTTTTCGGAAGCGTGATTGGTTGCTCGGAAATTAAAACTAGAAGAAATGGAAAAATTGTTTAGAGTTTTGAACTTTATCTATCTCTGGTGTTTGTTTGGTTGCTGAGAAAAATGAGAGTTCGTAACTTTTTTTTTCGTTTACTTTTGATGGTTTCTGGGCAACCAAACGGGTAATTCGGCGAGTTTTATGAATTGTTTTGAATGTTATTTAATTAATTAATTTAAAATGGTTTGTAAGTTAATTGAGTTGAATTACCTGAGTTTAGATGAATTTGAGCTGATTTTTGGGGCTTACATGGATAATTGAGCTGGGATTTAGTTGAGCCGAATTTTCCAGGTTTTGGTGTCAATATAGTTGAATTTCGGGTTTAAGTTAGTTTATTGAATTGATTTCTGGTAATTTGATTGAAATTTGATTTTTTTTTTTTTTTTTTGCTGAGGAACTTGTTATTTTGACAGTTAAGGTTGTTGATTAATGCATTATTTGTGTTGATACTGAGTTAGAATTGTGAACAAGGGAATTAGTAATTTCGTATTTTATCAGGTAATTATACCCTAGGCATGCCCAAAGCCTTGTAGCTGAACTGAGACATCCAGAGTTTAATAAATCTCCCCTCCCCCAATTATCGAAATATCCAAAAAAAAAAAAAAAAAAATTCAATCTAGGCATATCATATAGGAATGTTGATAAAGGCCAAGTGTGTTGCAAGAGCTGATTGGTTGTTAGATGGTTGAACTAAGTAAGGTAATGGAGGAAGGGAATGAGGCATGTAGGGAAGAAGTTTGTGAAGCCACCTTGTGTCTACACATTTTAAAGTGAAGGTGACAGCATTTAAGCTTTATCCATTGAATCAGAAAGATTTATTCTATTCATGTCTGCATAGGTACTGTCTTTTATCAAATCAGAAAGAGTTATAATGGTTGTGATCATATAGGATGAAAGCTACAGTTCGTTTTAAAAAATGACGGGTAAAATCAAAATTTATGGGTCAGTTTTCATGAGACATCCGCATGGTTAATTTGGAAATTGAATGTCTGTTAAATTGTTAATTAATTACATTTATTAGAAAAAGAAAAAAAAAAAAAGTATTATAAGTTTTAACAAACTTATCCCAAACCCAATTATGTTTGTCATGCTTTAGTTCTCTTGAAGTCAGCCTTGCTTTATGGCATATAGTTTTTTTAATGGAGTTGGTCATCATACTTCTTTTTATATAAATTGTCACTGGCACATCAATGGTTTACTTCTCATGATTCTTTCAATAAGTATGATAACAAGCACAATTAAATTTAATAAAAGCAATTTTTATCTTATTTTTCCTTTATTTATTTAAATTTTTTTTCCATTTAATAGAAATGTTTTCTCAGTCTGCTACCAAATATGGATTAAACTATGTTGTGCTATGTAAGGATCAAAGTAGGCTTTTTACCAATTGCTTTCTTGACATTGTTTGAAATGAGAAGAAAATATATGTTTGTCTTTTAAATTTTAGATACTGTCTTTCCTGAGCAATAAAAAATTCTAAAGGATCTCTCTTTAGCTTGTGGCGGTTTATCTTCTGTCAATACCTAGTACCTTCATGTAGTGGCTTCTATTGAAGTTGCAGTGTGCTGGATGATGTTGTAATGCCCTTGGTGTTGAGGTGCTAATATTTGTTGTGATTATCTGAACTGCAAGAGTTGGATGAATATAAGGCTGTGTTTGTTCTGGCATAAAATGTCGTCTGTTGAAAATGCTTTGGAAAACATTTTCAGGCGTTTGGCTTGCACTTAAAATCACAATTTTTCCTATACACAAAATCTAACAAATAATTTCATACTACCTATTGCAAATAAAAAAACCCACTATAGATTTCTCATAACAACACAAATCAACTAATTTCTCATGACCACTCACCCAAAAAAAGAAAAACCCACAATAGGCTTTTGCAATCACAAGAAAATTGGAGGTTACTCATCAAATATGAGGGAAAAAAAAAAAAAAAAATTTGCCAGCTTTGCTTGGAGGGGTGTAGCAGATCAATATACTAAAAGCGCTGGAGCGGCAATGGCATGGGTTTCTTGGTTGTGGGTTGTTGGATTGGGGGTTGCTGGGTTAGGATTTGGCTGAGTGTGGCACTGAAATATGTGGTAGCAACAGGGAGGAGAAAAGGTGGATGGGTGGGTGGGTGTTGTGTCTGTATCTGTGAAAGGTTATTTTCCTGGTTAAACAGAGAATTTTTTTTGGTTTGACCAGCATTTTCAGCTGGACAAAACACCCAAAAATGTGGAAAATGCTATTGGGGGAAAACGTTTTACGTAGAAACAAATGCAGCCTTAAGTGAAGATTGAGGGATATGCATCATTTGTTGGGCTTAAAAATTAGTAAGTTTATCGAGTTTCCAATTGATTTCTTGTTTTCTTCCTTTCAGCCATTGGCTTCTTCAGTAATACAAAAGAATATCAAAATGGTTTACCTGCCAATAAATTACCTAATGAAGAGCTCTGTGTGCAAATATATTGGTCTAGATCATTATAAATCTGATGTTATAAATACTGAATATAGCTCAATTAAAACCATGTCTCATGTTGCACTTTCTATATGCTAAGTTGACTTAGTCTTTGGATACTATAATTCCTTAACATGACTATTATGCTATGTTTCTTTAGTCATCGTATAAAGCAATAGATTATTTCCATTGACATATGGACTAAGTTTGATAAAATCATCACTGTTTGTAGCATTTTCCATGTTTGTAAGGTTAAATACCATTAGAGAAGATATACTTTCTTCATCTGCCATCAACCCTAAACAATTTTATCTGCTATTTGTGAATGTGTGGGTTCTTGATTTCTTTATGAAAAATTGTCTGTCCATCTTCTAGTCTCTACCCCTGTATGCATGGAAAAAAATGGTAGGGTTTTCTGATCTTATTGAAAGAACATTCCAATAGTACAAAAAAGGAAAAGAACTGAATGATTTCATTGTCGATATGAATTGTTTCTCTTGAAGCAATTCACCTTCTATGAACCTTAGGTTTGTCCATTATTTAATGACATAATGGAGCTCTGATGCTTTTGCAATGAACTAAATTGTGTCCTAATATGTCTCAGTCCATGAATGATTATATATACCATAATAAGTAGCTGTAACTACTCGAATAAATTTAGTTTCTAATATCAATTACATCTTTTTGGTATTTGTTAATCAACCCTAGTAATTGTTTTTTGATAGGTATTAATCAACCCTAGTGATGTCATGGATGATAAGCATAGTACATGTTTTTTGATCAGTGGTATTATTTATGTGTAATATTTTAGTTGGTTTGTGGTATACTTGTGTATTCCAATAGTAATTAAAATTAGTTCCTGCAGTTGTATTCTCACTGCACTATTTTTGTGCTTGGCATTATGGTGCTGAATATCAATTTTTTTCCCCAGTTCTTTTCCCTTAGGCTCTTTTATAAATGTTAAATATTAAGCATTTAACCTTTTGATACTATTTAGTGACTGAAAGGTCCTAATTTGGACCAATGAGCATGATTTTGGTGACTAGGATCTCTTTTTTAACATATCTCTGGAATGCCTTGGTATTAATTTAACAGTGTTGGTTGTGCTGCCAGATTTGACTGTCCGGATTCAGGATTTGGGGTGCATTACAGCCTCATGACTTCTTCTGTGAACGATCTTTCCGGTATTTTCTAGAAAATCTGGATTCAAAATCTTATATCAGTGCTCCCCTTTTAAAAATTCTGTTTTGATCTTTGTGAATAGATTAAATTATAATTCTAATATGCTGTAATTGAACCAGCATATTTGGTGTTATGAGCTTCAGTCTAACTTAATTGCCTCTGCTTTGTTCCCTAACTCTTCATCGTCTATTATATGGAAATTACACTATTTTTTCATTTAAAATGTAGAAGTTTTTTTTTTTTTCCCCCTTCATCATTATCAGTTCCATAGAAACAGAATAACCGTAACAAGAAAAAATCTAATTCTTTTTTAGCTCATGCTTTTCCTAGGATTTGATCCTAGGATCTTCAGCGTGAGTTCGCTGCTACCTTACCATCAGATCCAAAGTAATGCAGGACAAACCAAAATGACGCAACAATAAAGAATGAGAAAATGAAGGATAGTTAACCTATAGTCGGTACCTAGGCCTGCTTGGAGTTAACACCAAGCAAGAGAGAACTGATATGAGCAGCACCAGACCATTGGGACAATTTCAAGAGAAATTTTATTCATCATCAAACTAATCTTCTCTCATAGGAGTACAATGCTTTGCTTAAATAGAATACCAAACCCTAATTCTAACTAACATACGAAACCCTAATTCTAATTGACATAGTAAACCTAATTCTAAGTGACTTAAGAAATCCCAATTATTAAATTACAAAAATGACTTTGACTATAGCACATTAAAGAAAAGTACTATTAAACCTAAAATACTAAAATAAAATACAATTGACCAATACATAATAAAATTGATTCCAAATTTAAGTAAGTCTAAATTAAAAGAAATCTTTCCTTGTGCTTCCCATTTCACAAAGACGCTGTTCACATTATAACTATAGCTCTTTTTCTTGTTGCTTAGGGCAGGTCTCAATATTTGTTAACAAAGGGCTCTTTTGTGCACTGTTGTTGGCAGTTTCATTACCTTCCGTGGTAATATTTTTCTAGTTACTAACTTATCAAGAAAATATTTTTTAGTTATTAGATTAGAACTTGAATTACCCTGATCTCAGCTCACTTTCTTACCTCTTGAACCATGTTCAAAGTGCACAGCCATCCATGGTAATTTTGCTTTACAGTGTTCTTATTGTCTGCTTACATGTGTTGCCCTTATGCTATGATAATTATGTTCAAGAAACTTACCTACATCTCATTGTACAAGTTGAGTCACCAGGCTGATTATTTAAAAGCTGGAATCCCTCACTTCAGTTGTAAAGCTTGGTGCCTTTACACTTTGTTTTACTGGTTACTAGTTTCTTTCTTTGGTCTAAACATGTTGTATCTTGTCTTTCTTGTATTATTTATTTTTTTATTATTTTTTAAAATTTTAAAATTTTAAAATACTTATGTTCTGTAAATAAATGATTGTCCAGATAATAGTGAAGCTGATGAGCAGCAAAAGCACTCAGAATCCCAGATTCATTCTTCGTCTCCTATAACTGGAATGTCTCACCCTGGTGTTACTACCTCTAATGTTCAGTATCCAACACCTCCACAACTTGGAGCAGGACCTGCTATGGTACTACTTTTGAAGTCAACTTTTAAACTGTTTGTGTTATTATTAGCATATTCCACATTGAATTTTTTTTTTCAATCAAATAATCTGTTTGCTACATATATAAATTTCTTTTTTTTTTAAAAAAAAGGTTGAAGTTAACCTGGATATAGTGTTGGGCACTTGGGCTTCATCGGCCAATTGTATTATGACAAACAGTCTTTGTTAGATCCATAAAAGAGACTGATTCCCTACTCTTTATTTTTGTTAAATCCTTACCTTGAAACCTGGTTCCTTACTGTCATTCAATCAATTTCCAAATATTCCTAGGAATCTTCTTTGTTCCTGATAACCTTCTAATAATCCTCATTTTTTATTTTCTGAACATATCTGTAACTGGTAATTATTCCAGCCTTGCAGTCATGAATGTTGTGAATAAAAATTGTGTGTCATAGTAGTGTATATGTTGATTTTATCCTATTTTCTTTCTTCTAAAACTTCACATTTGAATAATTGAAATGTGTTAAATGATACACCTGAAAAAGGATCTCTTGATGCTTATATTATTTGATATATATTAATTTGTGGGTATCTTCCTTAGTAGACTCAAGATGATTGTTATTCAGGATTTGAAGTTGCAGTGAGAACACAGCGGTCAAGAAGTTTGAAATCAAATATTGGGAAAAGATACCATATATGGTGAGTTACTGAAGCAGAGTAATCAATCAAACCCAAAAAAGAAAAGGAAAAAGAAATGCTAAAACAGGTTGAGAGAGAGAGAGGTTCCTAAGGAGACCAATAGACTTTCTCATTTCTTTGGTATTGGAGCGATCAATATACAATTGTTATCTATATTCAGGAGTATGGTATCTAACTATGGATGCATGCAGTGAGAGAAAAAAGTGGAATGCAAGGATATAAATAGAAAAAAGAAAAAGAAAAAGAAAAAAAGAATCTGAGGTAAAAACTTAGTTTATTCGGATAATTTAGGTGGAAATAGAATTGGTTTTGAAGTAGTAAAGGTTTGATGTGGCCAGCAATTTCTGTCATGGTTGTATGTATGAGCTCTCCTTAAAGGATATGTTCACCTCTATTCTTTTGCCATTATTAGGAGAGCAACTGTGGTGAGCCATATGGATTGGTCAGGAGGAAGTTGCATTGGAATCTAAGATTGAATAGGACCATCCATGATTTAGGAATTGGGGGCTGTGGATTGGCGGTTTTATGCTCTTAATGCTATTCATGTTTCTGGTGTTAGAGAGAATGTGACATGTTGGTGACCAATTGGGAGTACTAGATTAAAGGTGAAAACTTCTTTGACACACTTAACTTTAACATTTCTTCTACATAGGTGTATCATTTTGCCTTCTCCTCTCTTTTTCATTCTTTCGTTCTTTCATCTTTTTTTTCTATTTTTTTTATTTTTATTTTTTATGTTTATCATTTGTTTACTGTGTACCACGACTGCACCTCTCCATTGTCACAATGTACTTACAAACAGTTATTGTGTTTCTTTGTTAGAGAATGTACTAGTCAGTGGTTTTCCCTGGGTGATGCATATCTGGTAAAGAGTTGGTAGTGGCGAAAAGCACCACAAGTTGCGTTAAGGCAATTTATGAAGTGTTGGTGTTTTGTTGTAAAACAGGAGTTTAAGCTACTACACTCTTGCTTCAATGGTGACTTTGATCCTTTATCTTTCACAACTCATGACAAATGGGTTGTATATCTTTTCAATTAATGTTTCTTTTAATGGATGCTAATGATGATGAGGAATTCATCAAGCTGTTGATTTTACACGATTGAAACCATATTTGGTTTTCGAATTGTCTTACTAGGCGGTCCTTGTTTACTACATCTTAAATAAAGGTTTTTTTTTTTTGATAGGTACTACATCTTAAATAAATAAAGTTGTAATGAGTTCTTTTATTTTGTTTGTATTTGTGTTTTACTTTAGAATGAAACTAGAGAAAAGATAAGTTGGGTTGCATCTGAAAAAAATTAAGCTCTGTAACTATTTGTAATCATGTTGCAATTTTGTCATTGATGAACAGGACTCTTTGTGCTAAGAGAGACCCTATTTTACATTTAGGTCTCACCTTTATTCTATCAACGGAACATGATTGTGTTTTTAGGTAACAGTAAGACTGCAATGTTATAGATAGAGCTGGCATAATTATATCTAAGTTATAGATAGTTAGGGTTGCATAAGGGGGTAACTTTGTGGAAAAGCATTTGGAAGTTAGGATTAGGGATTGAGTATGCTTTTGGAATGGTCCACGGTGTGGGGAGATTATGTTAAATTGTTTGATTTCTAAGCTTTTTTGTGTTGCACTGGATAGGGATGCATATATGGCTGATTAAATGAATTGGTTCAATAGTGAACTCCAAATGTATAAGGGCTGTACAGGATTGGGAACTTGGGTCAGCAGATCAGTTTACTGAGTTATTCAGTTAATGTGAATGGGGAGGGCATTGATTGGTGTAATTTTGAGGTAAAATCTTATTATTTGGCTCTGATAGAGGTTTAACGGGAACCATTCCATGGAGGAATATTTAGCAGGCCAAGGGCCATAACAAGTGGGGATTGTTTTGTTTGGACAGCAGCAAGGAGAAAATTTTTGACAATGGACGATCTGAAAAAATTGTGAAATATTTTAGTGGATTGGTGTTCTATGAGTAAATCAAATGCAGAAGAATTGGAGCATTAAGCAATCAATGCAGCGCATTATATTTTCAACCATCTAGCCAACAGCTCTACACACATTAGCTAAGGTCATCTGCTTTGTAGTGTCATTGAGTGAGGACTGAGGTCACATGTTTTTGCTTTTATAACCTGGGTACTAGGGTTCCCTACTTCCTTCTTTTATGGTTTGATTGTTGTGGACTTTGCAGAGGGAGAGGTATTGCTGAACTTTTGAAGATTTGGAAAACTCGGCGGTTCAATTGAAGACGTATTTCACTAGATCATTGTTTGAATGGTCTAGTGCTTTGAGTTATAGTGTCACTCTTTCTTTTGTAGATTTCACTTGATTCCCCTTTATTTCGATTGTAATTTGCATGTGTTGCAATTTTAGGCTATCTTTGGTATGCATCCTGTGTGCGTGAGGTAGTTCATATTAGTCATAAAAAATAAAAGGAAAAAGAAGAGGAATTCAACCTTTTTTTTTAGAGCAGTCAACTGAAGTTGGTGATGTGTATGCTCTCATTACAGAATGTTTAATATCAATTGCAGGATTTGAAAAAATTATGAATTGGCAACACTGAAAATAATGGAATAAAAATAATGACTCAACTAGTATTTTATGTTGTCATTTCTTGATCTGATTACATGTGAAAGCCATAACTCAAATGTTTGCATTACAATAATGTCTCATGATTAATGAATGCAGATTAGAACAATAGGCTTAGAAAATTTTCTTTTGTAGGTGGTTGTAGTAGCCACCCCTCTCCCCCCAAAAAAGAAAACCCCCCTTTCTCCCTTTCAAGGCAGCATGAATTCTAAACTTTCTCTTGTTCATTCTTGTATTATTAAAAAATGTTCTGGTGGCAACAGTTCTTATTGAAGTTTTATTACTGAACTAGTTGACAGAATGATTGTGGTTTCTCCCTCCGATTTTTTTTTTTTTTTTGTCAAATTTAAATTTGGAACTAAGTCATATCACACACTTAACTAATTCCATATTGGCTTTTCTATTGAAGGCACCGGCGGCATACCCGTACCCAGATCCTTATTATAGAAGCATCTTTGCTCCCTATGATGCACAACCCTATCCTCCACAGCCCTATGGTGGGCAACCAATGGTATGCTCTCTTTGATTCTATCTGTCGATACATTGATAAAAAAGATGGCATATGTTGATCTCTAATTCTTTATGACATATGGTCATTGTTGATATTGAGACCACACATTGCTTATGACCATCCCACCTTACAATTATTGGATAATTGCCTCTCAGGTCCATCTTCAGTTGATGGGAATACAGCAGGCTGGTGTTCCTTTGCCATCAGATGCAGTTGAGGAACCTGTTTTTGTGAATGCAAAACAATATCATGGCATCCTGCGACGTCGACAGTCTCGTGCAAAAGCGGAATCAGAACATAAAGCTATTAAGTCTAGGAAGGTATGTTATAAGCCACACGTTTCTTGCCTCTTTTATTCAAAATTGTGTTCAGTTTGCTTCATAGGCTACAATGGCATTCTGGCCTATGTGGGGTTAGTTTCTGGTGTTCAATCCCTCCTACATATGCTTAGCAAATAAATAAATAAATGATCTGTGGGTTGCCAAATAAATAAATAAGTGATCTGTGAGGTTGCTTTGCCTTTTTTATCCTTTAAGTGTTAGTCTTATTTGGTTCTAATTGTCTTTCAATTTTATATTATTTAAACGTAAATTGATTTATTGCTCATCACTAAATTGATCTTGCAGCCATATTTGCATGAATCTCGACATTTGCATGCACTGAGAAGAGCAAGGGGATGTGGGGGTCGGTTTCTCAATTCAAAGAAAGATGAGAATCAACAAAATGAGGTGGCATCAGGTGACAAATCGCAGGCCAATATCAATCTCAACTCTGATAAAAATGATATTTCTTCCTCAGATGGCACATCCTGAAGTTTTACTGCACAAACCAGTTATTGATCAAAGGTGTCCTTTCAACCAAGGCTCAATACCCGTCCCAATGGTAGCAGTATTACTTCGATCTGGATCTATACTTAGAATTCAGTAGCATGTATAGGTTAAATCTGTAGGCAGTTCGTAGGGTGGTTGCAAGATGAGGCAGAAATAGTGTTATTGAAGAACAGTGACTGATAGCTTCTCCGATGGATTTCTCATCAAGCTTCACTTTTTTTCTTTTTCTTTTTCTTTTTTAATCTTTTTTTTCCTCTCTCCTTTTGAGAGTGATGGTTAAATATGCTGTGTGGGTGTTTTTATGCATTTGAATCTGTGGCGAGGTCAAAACTTCCTAACACAATTTGAGTTGTGTTGATTGTTTGGTTTGGTTATGTTTAATTAGCTTGGCAAAGATTAGATTGGTTGTTGCTCTGTAGTATCAGTCTGATCCCTGTGTTGTCAGCTGGGAGAATAAGTCAGAATTGTTTAATTAAAATTGTTGGTGAATCTAGCGGGTGATTGTCATGGTACTATGTAATGTATTTGTATAAGTTGCATTGCCAATGGAAGTTTTAACATTTTGTATGTGCAACTAGAAATGAACTAAAAATATAGTTCTCCATGAACCAATGCTCATTTGATTCAATACAGGCTTGTGCAGTTAGGCTGGAAAATTGTTGCACTTGTCAGATGGGACTAGAAGGTTGTTGCACTTGCAGGGTCTAGCCATCTTAGAGAATTGTGGTACAGTTGCCTACTAAAAAAAGAGTTGTGGTAAAGGCATTCATTCAAGGTGTGGATTGATTTGAGGCATTGAGAAAAGAATTAAGCAGGCCTGAGAAAACCATGCATTCAAGGCATACCCATACAATTGATCTTTAGATAATATAGTTCAAGGACTACAGCCTTTGTACAACTATGTCGTTTTTGAACTACTGTGTTGGAGATGAGGGCAAAAGTAGCTAAAAAAGAGGGATATTATGTAACAGGTATATGTAATGCGTTGGTATGTGACACGGCGGCCTCCAGAGATACCATGAATATGAAAACCAGTAACTCAGAACATCAATGGGATTGACAGTCTCCAGCGGATTAACAACACATACCAATCTATTCAGGGTCTTGCATGGTGTTTAAGTATATGCAGGAAAAAGTTGCTTTTGATTTATGTCAAACAATATTCTTCCTTTTTTGGTTAAGAATCAAGGTCAGAACTGAGAGGCGGACTTTAATTATTTTATTTTTGTTTTGAGGGTTAGGCAGACTTTAATTAAGCTTGGATAAGTGGACAACTTCAAGAAACCCTTTTTTTTTTTGAGAAAAAGAAGAAACCATAATTTAAGCGGACTAGCTGAGCCCTATTACTACAATTAAATATTAATAGTCATAGGTCCATCATTTCGGGTATTTATTAAAATGAGTCTAATATGGCTTTGTAGTGTTTTGCAGTCATTTAAACAGTTCTTGTTTCTAAATGAGTTAATTTGGCGTGACTTTATGTTAGAATTTTATTCTCTCTTGCATGCCTATGCGTTTGTTTTTTTAAAAAATGTTCCTATCTCTAAATAATACTCATAAAACAAGTCTCATTATATTTTCATTTAAAATTTTAATATTAAAAAAAAAATGTTTAACCTGCATTGTTTGCTAAGAAAATTAGATACAAGGACGATTGACTTGTTTTGACAAAGTGAGAGATTAAATAGACAAAAATTAAACCGTAGGAACTAATTTAATAATTGAAGTAAAAGTTAACAAACTAAATTAAATTTTAGCCAAAAAAAAAAAAAGGCACACTGTTACATGCGCTTGTGCTTGTCCAAGTTCAATCTAATTTTTATGATGAAAGTTTGGTCTCACCCAAAATTCTTAATCTAAGAAAGAATCAAATAATTGTCTTTTACTCACTAGAGTCTTGTTTAGTAATAGCCTTTATCATTTTTAAAATAAGGATAATAATTAATAAACACCTTTTCTATAATTTAGGATCTATTTGGATAACGCTTATTTTGCTGAAAATTGAAAACTTATTGCTGAAAACATTGTAGCAAAATAATTTTTAAATTATGAATAGTTCCATGGGACCCAGTATTTACCTAGAAATCTGCATTTAACGTGTTTGGCTCGATCATGAACAGTGCCATAGTACTCAGCCAAAAACGCAAAACGCAACTTCATTTCTAGACAAATGTACACTTAATTAAACTTTTAAGATAAATAGTAATTAGTCGGTAATTGGTGCAATGAACGATAAAGTTAAACAAAATATTTTTTTTCTATCTTTTATTTTTTGTCTAAATATAAAATTTAATAATTATGGTAATTATTCATAGTTATTTATTATAATTACTCATAGGTATTTATTATAATTTTTTTTTTCAAATAAAACCATATATATTTGATAATTCAATAGTTGAGGGTGAGGGAATTAGAACCATGTAGTCACTGCTAGAAACATAAAGGGTTGCTAGTTGAGCTACAAACCTACAATTACAAGGCTCTTGACATGCATTCTACTATTTAAAGAAAATATAATTTAGTAAGATTCTAAGATTCTAATGAATGTTTTAAATATAGACTAAGTTTAAAATCAGTTTAAAAATATAATAGAATAATGGCGTATAAAATTATAAGGTCTCAAAAGTTTAAGTGAAAAAATATTATGAGTTCAACCAAAAGTTAGAAGTCTTTAATTTTATATATATTATAGATTTATTATAATACTATTGGAGTAAGTGGGTAAGTGGGGTTTTAGGTCTATATATTTTTTTTATTTAGTGTTAAAATTTTCACATAATAACTAAGGCTCCACTTTTTTCAACATAATTTTTTTTTTTTTGGAATATATTTTCTAATAAAAAATATCTAATGGAAATGGCTTGTTTTATAGTGTTTGGTTGTATTTTTAAAATGTCTTGAAAAACATTTTTGGTGTTTGTCTTGTACAAAAAATCACAAAATTTCTTTTATATATATACACACATATATACATACATACATACATACATATATATATATATATATATATATTAAATAAAAACTTTAATTCATTCTATTCAAATTAATACAAAACATCTAAAATCAACCTAAAAAAGAAGCACAATCAAAATCAAATTATTGAAAATTACACTAATATGCACAAACAAAATAAAAGTACCAAAAAACAATTAACAAAAATATTCAACTTTACTTCTAAAAGTTTAGAAGCAAATCTTGAAATTTTGAGATATATCATGGTCATTTTGGAGGTTTTGAGAGGTGGCAATTGTTATTTTGAGGTTTTGGGGGTATTTTCCATTTTGGTGGTTTAAGGGTATTTTAGTCATATTGACATTGAACGTTTTAAAGATATTTAGTCATTTTGAAGGTTTCAAGGTTATTTTGATCATTTTGTAGGTTTGGAGAGTATTTTAGTTATTTTGAAGGTTTTCAAGAGGTAATTTGGTTATTTTGAAGGCTTTTGCGGCATTTTTTTAGGTTTTAAATGTATTTTGATAATTTTGGAGATCTATGACTATTTTTGTCATTTTAGAGATTTCAAGGATGCATCAATCATTTTGAAGGTTTTGGTATCATTTTAGAGGTTTTAAGGATATTTTGGTAATATTTCTATTTTTTTGGTGGTTTTCTTTATCTTGAGATTGAAAATGTTTCACAATATTTTATAGGTGTAAAACATCTTTCAGCCCTAAATAAGGGTTTTTTTTTTCTAGTTAATAGAAGATGATTTTGTGACCAAGTGTTTCAACCATATCTTTTTTAAAAATATTTTATACCGAAACAAATAGGGGCACTAATATATCATTTTGCTTCACCACAATTTCAAATTTTTGGATAGATATTTTCTTTTGGATACATTTATTACATTATAGAATTCAAAAAATGTCTAAATAAGAATGTGTAAACAAGCCAATGGTTAATTTTCAACAAAAATGACCATATTTATTTTGAGTAAAGTTTATGTCTAGTGTTCTAGTGTATTAGAAAAAAACAAAAGTGATACATGATCATTTTTAGATTATTTATGCCGCATCTAAAATTCTAGAGCATTAAATGCATGCCAAACAATTATCTATCATATTCCTTTGGAGGGGACCCTTAACATTAGTTATATATTAGAGCTTAAGTACAGATCATAGGGAAGAAAATCATTTTATTCCCTTTGACACCCTATGTTATTTTGTGAAATGAGTCCCATCAAAACTTTGAAAAAGAGAAAACCATCATTTAATTGACCACCACCTAATCTTAACACCCATGTTCACAACTTCAAACCCATGAATTCTCAGTTTATTGTAACTCCCCAAATTTTTCTCCATTATTGTACTGAAAACATGAGATTAAAATATCTTTTTGTGTGTAATTATTGAACCTAAATCTATACCTTAATGAAAGGTTTATGAGATAGGACACCCTAACCCATTGTGTAGCATATGAGCCTTCTAAGTAAACTTTAATTCCAATGGACCAAATTAAATATTCACTTATAGACAAATAGAATATAATGAAAGTCGATCTGTACCTCAATCTTCATCACACTTTCATATTTTTTTTCCCTCTTTTGTTTTTTTATAAGGAAAACGACATTATTTAGAGATATTCTCCCCATGTGAATTCCCTATCCTTTAGTGGGGAAGAGAAAAAAAAATGAGAAACTTATTAATTAAAATAAGGTCAAAAAGTTGGCCTTCACTGTTGACCACTGTCAATGATTTTTAGGCGTCATTCAAACAATATGATATATTGTTCAATTATCTCTTCTACAAAGATGGGGTTGGGTTCTCAAATTTCAACGAGTCACTATTACCTTCTTTTGTTTCACGTTATCTTATTCCCGATGTTTCTACCTTGAAATCATTCCAATTTTGCCTAAAATTTCTAACGTCGTTTGGGTTTGTCTTATTAGAAATTGCATGTTTTTTTAACCTCTTACACTGAAGTTGGTAGGTGATGGATCGAATAAGAGAGGCTTTTTGGACTTGCACTTGTTTTTGGTTTATTTTCTCTTCCCCAATGATGCTACTTTAAACCCCCATGACCAAATACAACAAAGTTTCGGTAAGCTGTAAACCAAACAGTCCCATCACACACACACACACAAATAAGGTGGGGTTAGTGAGTTTTGTCACCTTAATTTACTTATATTATTTATTAGAGCACTAATTATAGAAGAACTCACTTTCTTCAACAATGCTTTGCACATGTCAATCAAATCAAGAATTAAAAAGGGAAAAAAAAAAATTTAAAGTTCACCCTATTGACTATTTAGGCAGGATTCAAGGTATTAGTGTATGTATCAATGTATATCCTCTAACAACCCCCCCCCCCCCCCCCCCCCCTCAACAAAAAAAAAAGTATCTCAATTGGACTTATGGGGGAAATTAGCATTATGTTAATTTACCACTAAATTGTCCATTTAGACTTCAGGATTATTATTTAGTATTTAAGCACACCATTCATGAACCGATGATGAGTCGTATCACATCAATTATTGTTGATATATGCAAAATACCTTTCGGTTCTTTCTTTTGGACAACCTTCTATTATTTAGAGCATTGACATCAGGAAATGCTACTCTATTCTATTTTACCATCTCAAAAAGATATTTTATCAATTATACCATCTCATTATACAATACTTCCAACATTCCAAACTTTTATTTTCCTATTCTACTTATTAAAATAATATATCTACACAATAAAATAATATTTCTCCCAATCACCATCATTTATTTTTTCTTTCTCCCAATCACTATCACAATAAAATATTAGTTTTTTTTAGAATTGTGCTACAGTGCAATTCTAAAGATAGAATTGCACTGCAGCACTATTGTAAAATAATTTGCAATACTTACCAATAACATTTCCTAATGCAATACATTTTTAGGCTTAAAATACTAAATATCCCTTACATTTGTCATTAGCATTCTCTAAAGCTAATGCCCTTACAATATTGCTTTCTTGAAGTCAAATAAAATGGGAAACTGACGCAAATCACAGAAAATTGTCACTACATATATCATTGGAAGTTGTTTAATAATAGTAAATCATATGAAATGTTGAACGTACAATTCAGGAGGTACCAGGAATCACATCTGTCAGGATTAGCAGTGACAGTATCCAGAAATAATGATAGGAAATGTGACCCAAATATATAAATGAAAATGAAAGTTTTAGTGACCAATATACCAAGAAAATAAAAAGTATAGAGAAGCAAGTCAATATGCAGGAAGTAATTGCAACCAGAACTTCAAAACAAGAAACTTTAGAATAAATAAAATTATTTATGCCATCTTATACTTCATTAAAATTGCAACATGTCACATGTACTTCAATTTTTTTTTTCTTTATAAAGTAATTAAAGTTAAAACCAAAAAAAATCAAACGAATGAAATATTATAATTGATGAAAAATAAACTCAAATATTAAGAGTGGGACAAAAAAATTTCGTCTTTCTAGAATCACCCAATTCTCCCGTAGAAAATAATCTGAATCTGTAGTAGGAATATTTTTAATTAATTACCTATTGCGGTGGTCTAAAAGTGCTGTAATAAGCGTTGTATTAAAAAAAAAACTTAAAAAAAAAAAAACTCAATTTCACATAAAGTAAGACCTATTTTGGCGCTTTCAAACCGCTGTAATAGATACATGTGTTAAGGTATTCTTAAGAAACGCCATTATAATCCTCTCAAATGCCAATATTGACCATAACTATGCCAATTAATACTTACAAAAGCGCCGCTGTAAGCTTTAGTTTATAGCAGCATTATTAAAACCACGGTAATAGGTGATCCATAATGGTGGTTCTAGAAAACGCCGGTATAGGTCAGATTTTTTGTAGTGCCACTTGTGATTAGAGAAAAAGAATGTAATATGAAAATCAGTTATGGCAATTCCTTTAGCATCTTAACATTGTGTTTTGGAGTTCATAAAGAATGGGATGAGTAAATTATAATGGAATGAAATGGAAAGTAAGGAGAGAGTATTCTAAAGCCTTTGGAAATAATACACAAGTGAGTAATAGTTTTCCTGGTCTTCGAGGAATAGAGACCATAGTAACATGCATGATACTATTTGATTTGTTATGGATTTATATTTAAAGTTATCATGTACGATTGCCACTAATAAATATAAAATTGGCTTACGATCATCTATCATCATGCCACATCATCCGTTAATGGGAATAAAAGTGTTTGTCACTTTTACTGGAAAGCACATATATACATTTGTGTGTTTTGGTGCAAAAAGAAGGATGCTAATTAATAGGCT
The DNA here is from genome assembly GCA_023621385.1 of Quercus gilva. Lineage (NCBI taxonomy): Eukaryota > Viridiplantae > Streptophyta > Magnoliopsida > Fagales > Fagaceae > Quercus > Quercus gilva. Next base: position 72,089,129 of record CM042477.1, on the reverse strand, counting down.
GCTTGTCTTTTTTTGCTGAATAATTAATAGGCTGCTTGTCATGAAATTGTAAAGTGACTGCGTTATGGGAAATTATTACGTACTCCCGGAGTACCATAAATGCATACTTCCTCCTCTCACATGAATGGTGGGTCCCACTAATTAAATTCATGGTGGGACCCACCATTCATGTGAGAGGAGGGAGTATGCATTTATGGTACTCCGGGAGTACACAATAATTTTCCCTGCGTTATATAACCAAAACTCTATCCGTTCAATTCAAAGAATTAGTTTTATGATATTGGTTATTACTTGTTTGTTTTACATCCACACCCACTACAAAAAAAAATTGGGGCTATTTCAGCATTTTTAAACTGTTAGGATGACCTCAAAAAACGTCAGTATAGACTAAAAAGGTCTATCCCAGCATTTTTTTTCTCGGCGCTTTGTAGCGCTACACAACGAGAAAGAAAATCTATATTCATATTTCGAGTTCAAAATTGCTATAGATAGAAAATGAAATTAATGAATGATAGAATTTTCTTTCAATTTGATTTGAACAAATTAAAGTTAATATGTGTCAAGTCAAATAAGCATATACTTATACTTTTAGTCATGTAACCCTACTTGATATATAGTCAAATAAATTACTTATTTAAATTATTTAATAAATTATATAATTTAATGCATATAGTCTTAGAATCTTCATGCAATGAAAGAGATTCTCTTATTCGGCTAACATGAAAACCTTTTTTTTTTTTTTTTTTTTTAAGAAATATTGTGAGCATGATTTAATAGTGAACGCTCCTCAAGAATTTAGCGCTTCTTTTACAATCTTCCAACACAAAATAGAGACCTATGAAGCACATACGCATGAATACGAGTATAGCTACAGGTATGGATACAACATGGTAACATGGAAATTTTTGAAAAATTAAGATACAATACGACAAAAATATGCATATTAATTAATTAATTATTAAATATTCATTTATTTATATTTTGAAATATTTTTAAACATCTATTTTTGCATATAATGTTAAACATATATCAATTTAAGAGTAATAATGGATACTAGAGTGAGTTCATGACTAATAAACAATATTTAGAAATGATAATGCAAACCAAAAATAAGATTCAAAAGAGTCAATAAAAGATAATTATGTAAGTGTTTAAAATTGAAACTAGAAATAAATAGAAGATAAGTCATAAGTGTCCCTCTTGTGTTCTGCAAATTTTTAGAGAAAAAAAAAAAAAAATGGCTGGGACATGCATAGTGTCCCAGGCGTGCCCCATGTTCGACACAAGTACAACACCCTAAATGAAGTATCATTACTTCCTAAATAAATACATATGTAATTAATAAATTAAGTTTCCGCCACAATGTTTTGATTTTTTTTATTTTGAAAATTAGCTTGTATCCTATAGCGATTTGATTCCCAATCTACTACGATAGGCCTTGTATAATTGAATTGGGTCTTTAGTAATCGTAATCAAAAGAACCAATGTTAGTTAGATGATGCCTAGGAATTCTGTAGCTCAATTAAAATTTTCTAGTACACGTGTTCCAACAAAGAAGCTTATGGTTTAAATCCTTTTCCCGACTACCAAATTGCTTTAAGAAGAAATTTACTTAAATAATAATGAGGTGTTTCTTTTTTTGAGAAGAAAAATAATAATGAGTTATAGATACTTAGAAAAAGCAGCTTCCTTTCTTAGATCCTATATTATGGTCCAGGGGCTATAACTGTGTTGGGCCTGAGTTTGAGTCATCAACTCAATCACTGCGTGCTTGAAGGGGTGGCAGCATAATTTATACATAGCTCTTCTCGCTAATTTCTTTATCTTTCAAAACAAATCGCCTATCATTTCATAAGTTAATTTAGACCGTCGGCAATCTCTCAAATATACACGACAAAAGATGACATTATAAGGTGATAAAGCTTTTTAAGATTAACACTGTATCTGTTAAAAAAACACTAATTAGCTTACAACATGGACCATAAATTTACGTGCATGGTAACTTGAGAAATCTATTTATAAGTACATGGTTCATATCAGACAATACAAGTACAAGCCATAACTAATTAAAACAGGTTTAAGAGAAAAAGTCACTAAATTTAGTTGTAATTTAACCAATACCATGCAATTTCTTCCCTACAATAATTTACCTCATGGAAACGCCTGAAAATATATTATATATAGCATGGCCATTATTTGCATTGCGACCAAAAGTTGCCAATACTTTTGAATAAGAAAATGAAGATTCCCAGTACAAATAAAATACTATTATAATATATAAAAAAATAAAATAAAGCTTGAAAGGAAAGAAGACGACTTAATAAACAGAATAATGCTTCTCTAATCCAAAGTCCATACTCACATTAGAAGGAGAACAAAAATGCATGGTGATGCATGCCATGCTGACGGCTGATTAATGCTATTAATGTTGCCATTAATTGCAGTCTCACTCGTAGTTTTTCCTTGAACTTTTCTAAGGTTTTGACAAATTGAATTCATATACTTTAATACCACTCCTAATCATAGCAAGTATTATATGATATTGTGTCATAATTAGTAGCAAAGATATCAAGATTTTCCCTCAGATGAGCATCCTATCAAGTTGGGTTCCTCTCTTTTCCTTTCTATCCATGTCTCTACCTTTACACCCTCCTATCATGCATGGACCCCTAACAATACATACACCTCACACAGACAAAGAAAGAGAGAGAGAGAGAGAGAGAGAGATGTAAAATGGAAGCAAAGGCACACAAATCTAGAGTGAAAAAATTGTGGTGGGTGGGGTATGTTTTGCGAGCCCATAAAAATCTTTTGTTGCATGACAAAATGGGGTCACCCACCCTCCTAAATTCTCTATCTCCACAACCAAAAAAAGAGAGAAGAAAAAACCCTTTTGGGTCCCTCAGACGGGGCTGGAAAGGGACTTCCACCACTGTTAATTTTGCAAAATCACGCAATCTGATATGGGAACATGGCTCAGTGGACCTACCCCAGTGGTGGGGTCTTGGTGTCCTGGACTAACCCATATTTTGTGAACCCCTTCTCTTCCAAAAAGAGAGTTAAAAAGAAAGAAAAAGAGAAGCAAAGGGGTTCATGATAATTATATAGCCAGGGAGACAAGAAAACACCAAGTGAGTCTGTGTAGCCATTGACTCCTCTCCCTTGAGCTCCCATCATAAGCCCATTAATTATATATATGTTAAGAGGAGAGAGAGAGAAAGAAGAGCCATCTTTGAAGGAGTGTTTCCAAGCTTTGGATGCTTTCAAGATATGAAATCTTTTATATGTGAAATGTCAACCTTGTGAAATCTAAAAGTCAATTGCTTTTCTTACCATTATCTCTCTCTTTTTTCTCTCTCTTGGATTCTTCTGAGCCAAGGGATGGAGGTGGGAAACACTCTCAATTGTCACCAAAAGGGGTGGTTGGTGCTGGTCGACCTTAACCAAAAAAGGTGAATTTTAAGGCCAGATTCTAGCTTTGAGGTTTAAAAGCTTGGTAGAATTTAAATATAAAGAAAATATAGATTCTACATAGTGAGGCAAGGTGTGCTTTAACAAAGAAAACATATTCTTAATCCAGTAAGACTGAACCCTAATATATCTTTTTTGCCACTTGGCACATAGAAAACGAAAAGCATGGGCAAGTTGAATTCATGATGACACTGCACATGAAATTATAGCATAATAGAGATCACTCTACTTTTAATTTGACCTATACAACTAATAAAAGTACTAGGTATTCGTAAATGATCTATCAATGGTCAATCTTTCTTCCTCATCCATGAAGCCTTGCCAGTTCCTGTTATATTAATAGCCGTTTCTCAAAAGCCTATCTATATAGGGTCAGGCCATACCTCAACGATATGAGGAGCGAGATTTAGCGAAGTCATCGGATCCCTTATTTAGAAAGAAACGACCTCATAGAGAATGATAGTTATCTCCATATTTATTGTATCTAACAACCTCCTATTGCATTTAATGGGATGTGATTGCTCCCTCCTCTTTGAAGTAGGTTAGAAAATTCAGCCGCCTAATTATACCTTGGATGTCACCAAATCGGGTGACATGCATCAAACTAACTAGAGAAATGAGGGTTTTGAGGCTTAATTCGGGAGAAAAGAGAGAGATGGCTATAAAAGATATATACCAACTTTAAGAAGAAGGTGTGATTTTTACGTAACTTTAATGGTCCATTTGGATTGAGAGAGAAAGAATAGGAAGTGAAGGGGAATAGAGTAAAATTATATAAAAATATGCTAATTTTGGCCCAAATTTACTCTACTCTATGCTACTTCTCATCCCTCCCCTCAATCCAAACAAACAGTACTATTCCACAAATCTCAAACTCACTTTATCATTCGAGTGTCACCGATGAATCGGATAAACCATTTTTACAATGATCATGTTTGAGAAGATAATTGTCGACGATACATCTTGACTTTCATCAATTCCCAATTCCAAGAATCCCAACTCTCGCGTTGACTTCATAAGTACATATTTGTCTCCTAAAAGGCTTTATGGTTGTCAAGGACGCGTTAAATGTTTAAAACTAAGAAGTCACAAAAAATTTTACTTTTTATTTCTCCTGCTTGAAAGAAGAGGGAAATTGAAGATTAGAATTTGAAAATCATTAAAATAATATTTTAATTATTAAGTGGCTTTAAATAGCTTAAAATTTTGTAATTATCCCAAAACAAATAAGAAATTCAAGCAAAACCCACGAAAAGTCAAGATTCGAGCTAAGATATGCACAAGACACAAGTGTAGATTTGCACCTTGTCCAAAGACATGGGTGCCAATTGGCTCCTATGTTGTGATTGTTGCCAAATTTGAGTTTTGGTACACTTTATCAGCTCAAACATAGTTTAAACATGCATTAAGAAAGAAAAAAAATTTAAAACACTTAGAGGGATGGAAATAAAAGAAATTAGAACCCTCTAATCCATTCCCCTCTATAAAGAGAACCTCTCATCACTAAATTGAGAGATTCCAACTTTTTGTAGCTATGAAGCTTATTAAAATTTGAGAATCATTAGATGCTGCAGATATTTTGAGGGAACTAACTAAAATGAGGCATTACATATATCCAAACACTTAAATTGTTTAAGTCAAGCAAGCTACAACATGCATCACAATATATTGCGTTCATCAACACACACAACTCCCTCCATCAATGACGAGGAAAATATGTGGATTAAGAGATCCAACAATTCAAAGAGACAAATTCACTTTTAAATCTACCATTAAGCCATTTGAAGGAGATCGTACATGCAGGTATAAAATTTATAACCCGTTAATAACATATTGGGGAAATTAAATTTTTTGTCCCTATATTTTGGCCATACTTTCAATTTGGTCCTTATGTTGTATTTATGTTTACACATATGTTCAACATAATATTTGAACGAGTCATCTTCTTATTCAAAGGTAAAATTTGTTATATTTGTACTCGTTATTGTTGCTAATATGTGTGAAATGTTTAAGATGGTACTTTAAATGGAATAATCCAATTTCAACTACAAATTCCTTTTTTCTAAATTTCATTCCTTATAAATTTTGTATTTACTATGTTAGAAAGGGTGATGTTTAAGAAACGAAATTAGGTATGGAAATAAAGTCCGCCTAAAATAATTGTTGTAGTTTATATGTTTATGAGCACGTATATGATTTTATATGTTTATAAATCAAACTTTAAGTTTTTTTTCCTTGTAAAATATTGGCATTACCTAATTATTCAACTTTATCTTACTACATCATCATGAGCTATTAACGGTGATTAGAGAATATAAACTCTTTATAATGCCATTATCATTGGTTTTGATAAGCTCGAGTATACTGGACTTGAAGTTTCTCTTCCATCTTGCTCCAACAGCTGATGAAGATAATCCAGAATTATTGACTATTATATCTCTAGTTGGTTCATTGATTAGTATTGGGTTAATCTACAAGATCAAACGATTTGTAATCCTTATTTAGTCACAAACACTCCTCACTACACAGTTGAGGATTTGTAATCTTTAATATAAAATTTATTATGATCAACATTATTATTGAATTTAGATTATCAATATTTGCAATATTTTGTATTTAGATTTCAATATAAAATATAACATTACAAATTATTTTATTTTTTAATATAACAAAACACACCAAAACTAGTCATTTAAATAAATTAAAATAAATTTAAACCTAAACATAAACATACATACAAATAACTATTGCTTGTATATTGTTTAAGATGGTACATTAAATGGAATAATCCAATTTCAACTACAAATTCTTTTTTTTTTTTTTTAATTTCATTCCTTATAAATTTTTTATCCACCATATAAGAAAGGGTGATGTTTATGAAATGAAATTAGGTATGGAAATAAAGTTTTCCTAAAATAATTGTTGTAGTTTATATGTTTATGAGCATGTTTATGATTTTATATGTTTATAAATCCAACTTTAAGGTTTTTTCCTTGTAAAATATTGGAATTACCTAATTATTCAACCTTTTCTTATAACATAATAAATAAGACAACATTTCAAAACTCCAACAACTTGCATGGAATTAATATTTTTCATAACATACTTCTTAACATCCACTAGCATGTTCCTAAAATCTTTTTTTCCTTTCTTGTTAACCTTAAAAATGCATCAAAAAATGTTCTTAAATGTTTTTTTTTTTTTTTTTTAGCATAACTTAAGTATGCATCATGTGCAACAAATTTGTCTATTTAAGAATATGAGATAATTTAATAAACAAGCCAAATTGTATAATGTTGCGATATGAAAGTAATGTTGCAACTTCTAAATTATTGGCATTGCAATTGTAGCCCTAATGACTCTAAAATTGGATTGCATGATAGAACTTAGTGCTTTGAGAGGTTAAATGGCTATCAAAGATCCATTCTCCAATCATGCAATTGTGTACATCGATGATGTACTCATCTTTTCGGAATCCCTGGATCAACATTGGAAGCACCTACGAGCATTTCTCCATACCATCAAGCTCAATGGTCTTGTTGTTTCAGTCCCAAAAATCAAACTTTTCCAAACTAAGGTTCGGTTCTTAGGATTTGATATTTATCATGGAGCCATCAAACCCATAGATAGAGCTATCCAGTTTGTCGATAAGTTTGTAGACCAAATCCTAGATAAAACTCAGCTTCTGAGATTTCTAGCAACTCCCTTTTTAGTTTACACTTGTAATGCCTCAGTCAGCTTTTACTTTTGTAATCATATGGCCCCGGTCGGCCTCCCCCTTTGTCTGTAATCTATAACTTATCAGTATTATTATTTTCATCATATCATTAATTTTAGTCAATTAATTATGTTGAATTCCCCCATCTCCCATATTTTGTTTTATATCTATTTTATGATAACTCTTCCATTTCCATTTATCTATTTCTTTGTTTGTTATTATTTCATCATCTTCTTCTATCTCTACCGTTGTAAACTCTATCTGTTCATTATATGTGTTCTCAATTTTTGTTAACCAGTTATCTGCTTTTTCTAGTTTCTGTGTTTAGCCCCACAATTTGTTACAGATGAATATTGTTGTGACCTGTAAGACCAAATCAGTGCAGGTTTGACCTTGTATGTCTTGGATATCCTTGGAAGTAGCCATTTAGCCGAAGATAGGCGTTTAGGCGAAATAGGATTAGCAATTGGTCATGGAATGCACATGAAGGCAAGTTGTCATGGAAAGTATCCTTGTTACAGATCTAAGGTTAGATCCATTAGCTTGAAGATAAAGGTAATTAGGTTCAACTTAAGCTTTTAATCCAAAACAATGAATAGGTTGTTTAGAAGTAATTCTTCTACCAATCAGAGATCATCCCTCCCTAAGATTCCACAAGAAGCTGGAATTCTCAATTCGGAATCCTATAAGTTATCAGATATAGATTTAAAATTAAGAGATTGGAACATCCCTAAGATCTCCACCCACCAGATCTATAAGTCTTCATGGAGTCTTAAAAAGGCATTTAAGACAAAATTACCATGTCAAGACCATAGAATAAGTTTATGATATAAACAAGGAGTATGAAACATGCTACTTGTTATTACCATCCACCTTGTTAGCGCACAGGAAGGACAGACACAAGTATTTGCACATAGGTTTAGTCCAAGTTAGAGTTAAACTGTTGATCAGAGAAGGGTTGAATTGTTCAATCCTAATGGCCCTTAGAGACACACGTCACATCAGGTTTAATGACAGTCTCCTAGGAAACATTCAAACCAGTCTTAGTTGCGGACTAGTTCATTTTGATTGTTTCCCCAATTTCACAGTTAGCCTTCATGATCCACATATCATGAAAGCCCTCACCCTTAATATCAAAACCCAGGGAACCCTCATGGTGCAAGGAACTCACCAAATAACATTGATATACAGAGTGTATTATAAGTGCATCAGGACAAACCTAAATTTCCAAGCACTTGACAAGAGAAAGATGGGAGAAACCATTCTCATCCAAACCACAGACCTTAGATCCAAAATTTAGGTACCCAGAACCCTGAAATGGTCTGAGGTCACATTCCTTCCAAATTGGACTCTAGAGAATGAAAACTATTCTCTCTAGATCCAAAACCCAACCCAGAATCCAGACTTAGACTTTGTCCAACAGTTAGCTAATGGAACCGTAAGACTAAGTTTTGACCAGTCTAGGTTTAGAACACCTTTAGACTATGATGAATCTAGGTTTAGATCCCCAATAGATCTTCACCAACCTAGCAAACAGTCCCCTATCCTTCTTAGGGATAGACTTGCATCCTAGTGTAGCTCATCCAGACCTCTAGCACCTTTTCCAAAGTCTAAGAGAGATTTAGGTCTAGAACTCCAAGGAGTCAAGACCAGATCCCAGGTTAGCACCCCTTGCTACACAGCCAAACAAGACTTAGTTGTCAATGAGGATGACAACCATAGACAATCCACTCCATCCCCATTCGACACTGATATGGAACAACCATTTCAGCATGAACCCTAGGAACCTCTAGCTCATCATGAGCTTATGGTTATAAAGAAAGACTTCACCCCAGACCTAATAACCTTAGGAAAGAAATTTGATTCTAAAAGAAACAGAGTTAAAAAAGAAGCCTATAGAGCCAACCACACCAAAGAGCAAAAGAAAGAAGTGCTCGAAAAATGGCAAGAATTCATGAAAGAGATATCCAGCAATGTCCCTTTCTTTGAATATTTTGAGAACCATTTTGAATGGCACAAAAAGTCTTGTGTCATCACCAAAACCAATTGGACCAAGGAAGACAACAAGGAAGTTGTTCGGTCTAGTCACCCACCCTTGGAAGCCATAACCATTAAGCACATAAGAGATGAAGTAGTTGCTACCCCTTTTAGGTTTCCTTCTAGAGAAGAGAAACTTGTCAAAAAGGTAATAGAACAAAACAACTACACCAACCAGTGTCTACATGTCATAGGAAAATAGCTCGATCGGGTAGAAGAAATGATAGAAAACAAGGTTATCCTCCAGCCAGGAAACCAAGTCAAGCCTATCCTAACTTTAGAGAAACCCCTAGTCAAGCTACCAGTAACTAGGCAAACTAACCTTAGGTCTAAGGACAAAACGACCTTAGGTCTAAGGACAAAACAACCTTAGAAATAGTCACCCAAAAGCTCGAGGAACTGGTGAAGAAGGAACCAATCATCCCTTCACCAGTATTGATCCCCGACTTGCTGTCTTAGACATCCACACAGCCTTTAGTAGTTCTAGTTAAGCCTCTCAGGAGTCTGACTAGGAATTAGAACAACTAGAAAACTAGTTTCAAGGTTTAGAGGTGAAAAGGCTTCACCATCCAACCTCGACCAACCTAACCAAGAATTGGTATCCTAGATCAACACCTCTTGACCTACAGTTTGAAGAAAGGAATGTTAGCAACCAATTCTTAGTGTTTTCTGGTAAACTCTATGAATGGAATATAGATGGTCTATCAGAACAGGAAATCCTAAACAAAATCCAGCATATGACCATGGTAGCCAATAACTACCTAAATAAAAGCCGTCCCCATATAGAGGCCATAGATTTCATAACTTTAGGATTCACAGGCAAACTTCTACAATGGTGGAACAACTGCCTAACAGAAGAATCTAAAGAAGACATCAAGAATGCAATCCAAAAAGATGAGGAAGGAACCCCCATCTTTGACAAGCGCATAGGAAGAGGAATTCCTAATGAAGTCAACACCTTGATCTATACGATCATGAAACACTTTGTAGGAAAACCCAGTAACATCACATCTAGGATTTACGATCAGTTGAGTAATCTTAGGTGTCAAACCCTAGGCGACTACAGGTGGTATGAAGATGTCTTTATCACCAGAGTCATGCACAGAAGCGATTGTAATTCTCCATTTTGGAAGGAGAAATTTATTAATGGCTTACCCAGACTCTATGGCAAAAAGGTCAAAGAAAACCTTAGCACTCCCTTAGGTGTCATAGATTATGATAACCTAACCTATGGAGACATATCCAACACAATCCGAAGTGAAGGTATGAAGATGTGTAGAGATCTGAAAATCCAAAGCCAAGCTAGCAAGAGCCAACCTAAGTACAAAGTAAGAAACTTCTGTACTCAATATGGCTTACCCTCCATAGCCCATTCCAAGAAAAAATCTAGAGAAAAGGATCACTCTAGAAAATTCTCCAGGAAGAAAGCAACCTCCAAGTACTATAGGAATCAAAATTATAGTCACTACAAAGGAAATGATTTCTATAAGAAAGGAAAGAAATCTAGCAACTACCACAAAGACAGTGGCAAAAGAAAGGACTCCGCACACAAAACATCAGACAAGGGTTAATGTTTTAAGTGTGGCAAGAAAGGTCATTTCAGAAGTGAGTGTAGATCTAAGGCCAAAGCCCTTATCAACACCTTAGTCAATGACCAAACTAGTAAAGATGAAATCCTCAAACTCCTTGAACTTGACCACACGGAAAGTGAGTCATCCAGTAGTACTAGTGACAATGAGATTTACCAACTAAACCAGTCATCCTCAGAACCCTCTAAAGCCTCTTCTGACTCCTCTAGTAGCCCAAATGCCCCTATGGCATGTAAAGATAGTTGTTGTAGGAATAACACTATTAGTGTCCTCAGCAAGCAAGAAGAGCTTATCCTAGATCTCATAGAACAGATAAATGACCTTGTCATCAAAGCTCAAAAGCTTAGCAAATTCCATGAAACCTTAATTAAGGAAACCAGTAAACCCGAACCAAGGATTCATGAACCCAAAGTAGACTTAGAAAAGATGTACAATAGGTTTACCAAAAACAAGAAGGAAGTTACGGTCAATGACCTTCAAAAGGAAATCAAGGAAACAAAGTCAAAGGTTAGAATACTTAAGCAAGAACTAACAATTCATAGGGTTGATCACAATTTCCTTGATCAAAGGATAAAACATTTGGAAAACACTTCTCATCAAGGTAATGAGGGAGGTCCCTCATTTCAAAACCCTTTTGATGAAGAAGCTGATGAAACAGTTAACCCTAAAGCTGATATGGTCCACAAACAATCCAATGAGAAGTTCTTAGAAACTATCAGTAGGATTAACTTCCAAAAATGGCATTCCAAAGTCAGGATTGTCATTAGCAAAGATTTTGAATTTGAGGTTATAGCCCTAATAGATTCAGGAGCTGATCTCAATTGCATTCAAGAAGGAATCATTTCTTCCAAGTATTTCAGAAAGACTAAAAAAAGATTAACATCTGCAAGTGGTGGGAAAATGTAGATTGAATTCAAAATCCCAAAAGCTCATGTGTGCCAGGACAACGCATGTTTCAAAACAACATTTATTTTAGTCAAGAATATGACAAATAGGGTCATCTTAGGAAATCCATTCATATGTCTGTTATATCCTTTTATCACAAATAGTGAAGGAATCACTACCCATCCCTTTGGCCAGCCAGTCAAGTTTAAATTCTTTAAAAGTCCGGAACCTAGAGAAATTAGCTCCCTTTAGGATGTTTTCATCTCCAAGACCTTAAACTTGATTAGTGCCTAAACTCAGCATCTTAAGTACCTTAAGGATGATTTAAGATACAAGAAAGTTGAGGAACAATTAGCTTGTAAAAACATCCAAGCAGAGATCAGAAAGTTTGAAGAAAAACTTAAGCATGAGGTTTGCTCTGATCTACCCACAACTTTTTGGCATAGAAAGAAACACGAGGTGACTCTTCCTTATGTCAAGGATTTTAAGGAAAATGATATCCCTACCAAAGCTTGGCCTATCCAAATGAACCAAAAGCTCATGGATATTTGTAGAGTAGAAATAAGGATCTTCTTAAAATGAAAATCATCAGAAAGTCTTGATCACCATGGTCTTGTCTAGCCTTTTATGCCCAAAAAAATGTTGAGATAGAAAGAGGTGTCCCTAGGCTAGTCATCAACTACAAGCCCTTTAACAAAGTCTTAGAATGGGTAAGGTACCCAATTCCCAACAAAAAAGACTTAGTTAATAGACTTAGTAAAGCAGTGGTTTTCAGCAAGTTTGACATGAAGAGTGATTTTTGGCATATACAAATTAGAGAGTCTGATAGGTATAAGACAGCCTTTACCACACCCTTTGGACATTATGAATGGAACGTAATGCCCTTTGGTCTTAAAAATGCACTTTCTGAATTCCAAAATATCATGAATGAGATTTTCAATCCATTCTCCAATCATGCAATTGTGTACATCGATGATGTACTCATCTTTTCGGAATCCCTAGATCAACATTGGAAACACCTGCGAGCATTTCTCCATACCATCAAGCTCAATGGTCTTGTTGTTTTAGCCCCAAAAATCAAAATTTTCCAAACTAAGGTTCAGTTCTTAAGATTTGATATTCATCATAGAGTCATCAAACCCATAAATAGAGCTATCCAGTTTGCCGATAAGTTTCCAAACCAAATCCTAGAGAAAACTCAGCTTTAGAGATTTCTAGGATCTCTCAATTACATTTCAGATTTCTATCAAAATCTCAAGCAGCAGTGCAAACCTCTTTTTGATAGACTTCGAACCAACCCATCCCTTTGGACTCCAGCCCATACAGCAGTCATCCAAGAAATCAAAAAATATGTCAAAACTCTCCCTTGTTTAGGAATTCCCTTAGTCAATTCCTTCAAGATTGTCTAGACAGATGCCTCTAACATAAGTTATGGTGGCATTCTTCTCCAACGTGTCAGCTCCACATCCCCAGAACATATAGTCTGTTTCCATTCAGGAATATGGACTCACACTTAGATTAATTATAGTACTATTAAAAAAGAAATTTTATCTATAGTACAATGCATTTCAAAATTTCAAAGTGATCTTTTGAATCAAAGTTTTTAATAAGGATCGATTGTAAATTTACAAAACATGTTTTAGAAAAAGATGTTCAAAATATTGCATCATAACAAATTTTTGCATGATGGCAAGCCATCCTTTCAGTTTTTGACTTTGATATAGAATTCATAGAAGGAACCCAAAACAGTATCCCTGATTTCCTTACCCATGAATTTTTGTAGAGTCCAAACCAAGATGTCTATGAAGAAACCCGTATAACCCCAACCCCCAAAATTGCCTAAACAACAAACCTCCGGTGGTACCAGTCAGGCAAAGAACCCTGGCCAATTAGTACCAGTCTCCTCATCAACCATTGCCAATCGTTATTTGGTTTCCACGATCCCAAAACCAAACTACAAAAGGCCACCCTATGGTCAACATAGTTACAATTCAGCCTTAGCCACCCCACCTCCTAGGGCAATCACCCCATACACAGTAGAAGAACCTTTTGGCCCCATACAGTCCCAAAAGTCTTCTTTCTACCCATCCAGAAAAGGAAGATCTTCTTATGTTGAGAAACCCCTTGTCCAGAACATCTCTTATATCGAACCCCATCTGATTCATATAAAGGATCCTTTGGCTCTGGCCAGGGAAGTTTTGCCCCAAGAATGGCATAACCTCCCAAAGCATCCAGAGAAAAATATCAAGTTCTATAAGAGCATCCTCATCCAGGAAAAGTCTGCTTGAGTAGAAAACATCATGAACAAAGGGAACCCCTCAGTAGTCCTCTACCACAAGTTCATCATCACAGGTTTTGTCAGATGCAAAGAATGGGGAAGGCACCCCTCCTTGCTCAAGACACTCACAAATCTCAAGTCTCTCACTAGTTCAGAACTCTTATTATAGTTATTATGACTACATGGACGCCTTTGAGAAAGTCCCCTTCTACCAAAATAAGAACTTTGATCACTCATGGTTCTTAATGTTTGACAAGAAGTTCTCCAGTCCAATACTTTCATGGTTCCTTAAGTGGTGGGAAATGTTTGGATCATTACCCCAGATCTTCCCCGAACCATTACAGGATGCCTTCAGGTATTTCAACACTAGGTTTCAAGCAAGCAATAACAATTCCCAGTTTTCAACAATTTTGCATGACTATCAAATACAGGATCCATTGGATTAGCATGTGGTCCTATGCAATTTGTAATAATCTATTATACAGGGAATTCTCAATTAAGTGGTGGGATAGCCTTAGGGGTGTGCAGAAAACCCACTGACCAGCCAAACCCGACCCGACCCAACCCGACCCACCGGGTTGGGTCGGTTTTTAGGCCTTGGTGGGTTGGGTTGGGTTACAAAAATTTTTTTTATAGCGGGTCGGGTTGGGTTTGGGTCATAAAATTACAAACCCGCCAAACCCGACCTGACCCACCGACCCACCCATATTTAATATATATTTAAAATATATTATATATTTAATTTTTTTAAAAAAAAACCAGGGCACTTATATATATTTAAATATATATATATATATATATTATATTTAATAATTAAAAAAAAAAAACCAGCTATAGAGCAATACTTCCTCAGTTCCTTCTACTTTTACTAATTATATATATAATATGTATTATATAATTAATAAAATTTTTAAAATAACCAACTCTTCCTATCCTATATAAAGCCAATTAGTTCACACAAACTCTAGTAAATTATTATTGTTGTTTAGTTATTGGTGTTGTTTGCCCTTAAGGAATTACATCGATACGGGTCAAAAAATTCCCTCATGGGTCGGGTTGGGTCGGGTTGAATTTATGTGATGGGTTGGGTTGGGTCGAATTTTTTTTGACCCACCATGGTGGGTCGGGTCAAAAAATTCCCTCAACCCGACCCATGCACACCCCTAGATAGCCTTAAATTTTATCAGGTCATCAGTCAGCCCCACAAGGACTTTCCTCCTCCAGTTCAGAAAGCCATTGCCCAAAAATCAGTTTAAAGTATCTTTGATAGCCATTTAACCTCTCAAAGCACTAAGTTCTATCATGTAGTCTAATTTTAGAGTCATCAGGGCTACAATTGCAATGCCAATAATTTAGAAGTTGCAACATTACTTTCATATCGCAACATTACTAATAGTTAACACTTTTATAATAATTAAAGTGTTGTAAGTGCTAATTTTGCAACCACTTACAAAAGTTGTTTAATTAAAATCAAGAGTTTAATTTCAATTAAAATAATGAAGTTTCATATCAAATGAAAACGTTACAATAATTTCTATCGTAGTTATATTTTCATTATTCTAATTGTATTTATGTCTAAATATATGTTCCATATAAGATTTCAAGAATGATCTTTTTATTTGAAAAGAAGTTTTATGATTTAGGAGATCTATAGGAAATTGAAAGCAAATTTTATTGTGTTTGTGCTTGATACTGTTGCATACATGTGTAAAAATATTTTGAAGATAGATAATACTTGTAGTGGAAAAGTCCAATTACAAATTCAGTTTTTCTCAGCACCACTCATTATAATGTTGGATCGACCATTTAAAAAATGGTGATGTTTAAGAAACAAAATTTGGTATGGAAATAAAGTTTGCCAAAAATAAATATTGTTGCTTATATGTTATGAATATGTTTAGGATTCTATATATTTATAAATATTTTGTCCTTTTCAAATAACCATAGGACACTAAAAAATTTAGCCAAAGAATATTATTTGGCAAGCATAATCGATGTATGCCATACGTTTGACAAATTTTCTATCCAAAGATATAAGATAGTTTAATACTCAATTCTTATTTTTATGTACAACTTCAGAAAATACATCTTACATAAACTAGACAAGTCAATTCTTCTATTCTAGACTCCTAGTACAAATTTTCAAAGAGTTATCAACATAAGATGTTACTTTTTTGCCAGTCCATTAGCATCTTGTGAGGAACAATGAAAGCATCATTACCTAAATCCACATAAAATATAAACACAACATGGATAGGATGTCTATACGAAGTATTTGAAGCAAATTGTAAAACATGGATGGCCTGAGCAATATCAGATGCATGTTTCGAAAAATCTAGATTATCTCCCATCTCAATAGGTAAATTTTGAAAGAGTAATTTCAATGGTTGGTTTGAAATTGGCACATGAAGCTTTGTATGTCAACCATTTTTAACAACAGAAAAAATATGTTACATTAACATGCCGGTTAGAGATTGAGCTGCATTTCATGGTTTCTAGTGAACTAACTTGCATGCGAGTTAAAACCACTCTAGAAATAAATTTCATGTTTCAATGCAGAATTCTCATTGATGATCAATAGGAAAATTAGACATCTAATCCTACCTAATTTTGATTGAACACCATTAATGAAGAAATCCCCAAAAATCCAATATTATATGACACAAAAGGAGAATAATCAAATCCAGAAAAAAAGCAAAATGGATAGAATAGAAGAAGGAAGATGATAAAGGTACTACAACTTTTATTACATAAAACTTACAAACTTATGTGGCAATGAGTTTAATTGGTGAGTTTCAACAATCTCATAATTGAATATTTGAATTATCTCTTTATAATTTGTGACACATCCGTTTGTAAGCTCAATGTAATAAAACAAGATTCTTAATTATAGCATTATAAACAAAGAACAACACAATAGGTTGGTAAAATATACGAGGCAAAGAAAGAGAATGAAAAGATTCCTCAAAATAGAAACGGAAAATTTGAATACTTAATGGCCTGTTTGGAAGTTTAGAGAGGGAAGAGAGTAGAGGGGAGTAGAGGGGAGGAGAGTAGTGGAGAGGAGAGTAGAGGGGAATGGTTCCCCTCCACCTTGTTTAGATGTTTTTAAAATTAGTAAGGGGGAAGAGAGTAATTAGCCCTTCTCCTTATTTGGATGTTTTAAAAATTAAGATGGAGAGGAGAGGAAATGATTAAAATAGACAAATTTACCCCTATTTGAAAATGGACTTGCAACATTGGTCTATGATTAATTTGTTAGAAATGGTAAATTAAGAAATTTACTTGGACAATAATTTATCTACTCTATTCTCCCTCCAAATCTCTCCAATTTGGGGGAATTAAAAATGAGGGGTTAGAGGGAGTTGAAACCCCTCCAAACCCCTCCCCCTCATTCCTTAAAAAACTTCCAAACAAGGTAATTGGATTACTCTCCCTCCTTCTACTCTACTCCTCCTCCTTTTTTAAACATCCAAACATGCCATAAGTTTACATGGACAAAAAACAAAGTGGAGAAAAATATAATAATAAATGAGTAAATGACATACCAATGATGATTACAATAGTTAATAATAATAAAATGAATAAAAATATAGTTGATACATGAATCGAATTAGAAAAGGAAGCCACATAAAAAAAGAAAAAGAAAAAAATCAAAGCCACAGAGGGGAAGAAAAAACCACAAAAGAAAGGAAAAACAGTCCAACACAATGAAAAAAAAAACCAAATCAAAACAAGATCCTTACAAGCAATATGCACAAAAGGGACTAAAACCTTGAATGAGAGAGCTAGAGGAATTGCATGCTTTACCAAACAAAAACCAATTCAACCTATTTCTCTAAGTTCTAGCTCAGTCTATATATTTTTGGAACAACTTTACTACTTAAAGGGTAATATTGAAAAAATAAAAATATACTACATACATCTTTTGTGTATCGGAGTTGTGCAACATTGAGTTCTAAGTCATAGCCCGAAGATATATTGCTCTTGATAGTCGTTATGCTACCCTAGGTTGATGTAGTTGGTATTAATTTTGTAGCTCCAATAGAAGTGGTTAATTAAATCAATCACTTAGTTTCAGTTAAAAGAACAAAAGTTTACATCAATGTAGAATGTTAAAATTTGAACTTTAGGGTCTGTTTGGGATCCTAAAAACTTTTTGCTAAAAATACTGTAGATAAAAGTATAAGTTAGCTGAAATAGTACAGTGGGATTTATAAATAGTATCAAAAAATGCAGTGGGACCTATGAATAATAGCAAAAATAAGCTGACTTTTTAAGCTGAAAATAGTTGTGGAAATTGCTACTAAAAAAGATCTATCATCATATTTTTTCAAATGATGTAAGAACATGAACAATCGTAATCTAAAAACCTTAGATTTAATGCATGTAAAGTATAAAGAATTTATGAAAATGAAACGATGACTTACCAATCATAAAAATGAAGAATTTTGATGAATTAAATACCTCAAGGGCAATCTTGAACAACTGAGCAAAAAGTGTCAAGTGAGAATCAAAAGATGTGAAAGAAAAAAAAATGCATAAAAGGTGCGTTTGGTTTGCGTTTTGGAGCCCAGCGTCTGCGTCTGGCTTTTTTTTTTTCTTTTTTTTTTTAGACCAGCGGCTGGTGCACTGTTCATGGGACATGATTAGTGCATTAAGGCATATAAACAATAACCCGCACGTGAACAGTAACATTTTTATTGTTTTTTTTTTTTTTTTTTTTCAATTTTCAGCAAAATAAACAGTATCCAAACGCACACAAAATGACTAGGAAACTGATGTAGTTTATTTAAATTTCTTGACTATCGAATGGTTGAACATCAGTCAAATTGAGTTTGACCAATCAATGATTGATCAAGAACATTGAGAGTTCAAAGAAATTCCCATAATTGTTTGATTGATTGAGAGAGAGTCAAAGATCCTGGGAGAAGGGATGTTTGGTAAGGTATTTTAAACAATGGTTTTCATTGTTTAAACAATATTACTCGTATTTCCATGCATTTTTCACCCACACGTATTTTCCAAAAAAATACAAATAACGTTACTAGAACAACATTACCAAATGCCTCCTTACTTGCAAATAGCTTCTCAGTATAGGGCCACGATTCTTTAGGCAGTATTTTAGTCTCTTTTGGGCATTTTAGTGAAGGCACTTAGTATAGGGGTGACCATATATTCATGTTCGTGTCGTGTCAACTCATGAGTATTTGATTATATGAGTTGACACTAATGTTTATTAAATGGGTCAAAATTTTTTAACTCTAATATCACATCTTTATTAAATAGGCCAGTCATGTTGACATGCTTATCAAATTTTATCAAAGTGAAAAAAAAAAAAAAAAAGCATAGTGTTAATTCAATTGATCTGAATTATGAAAAACCAAGCAAATAGATTTTTTTAATAAGAAATTCAAAACTAATATAGTAACTGCATAACAAATAATCATTAAAAAATAAAGCATATCTCAATATTACAATTAATTAATCAAAACTGGTCAAACAAATTAAATCTCAACAGCTAATGCTAAATCCTAGCATTCAATTTAAGGAAAATAGAAAAAGGACAACGACAATGATGCGATGGTGGCAAAAATTTTAGAGATGAAAGTAAAGGACGATGGTGGCTAAGAAAATTAAGCGAGGTTAGGTGAGTTTGAGGTATGAGTGCGAGAGGTGACCATGGGGCTTGAAAAAAATGAAATTTAGTCAAACAAGTCAAATGGGATTTGTGGTTGGGCACGAACATGACATGTTTATTAAACAAGTTAGTTGTGTCAACCCAAATATGACACGAACTCATTAAGTTTCAACTCATAACTTGCTAACTTCTTGTCATGTCGTGTTTGCGAATCGTGTCAAATTTTGTCACCCCTTAGTCAATATTGAGACATGTAGTCTAAGGGAGTCGATTCCGTACTGTACCGGCAAGCAAATCGGTACATATAACCCCCTGTTTGTACCGAAAAAAATACCGGCTATACCGGCCAATTTCGGACAATACTGGCCAGTACCAAGAGTACCAGCCGGTATAGAAAAAAGTTTTTTTTCTTTTTAATTTTTTTTATAAGTTTTGAAATTTTTGAATTTTTGTTAGGACAGAATGTTAACTTATTTGCATTAACTTATTAGTATTATTTGTTTTCTTAGTATGCAATGATAACTTTTAAGCTTTCTATTTTTTATATTGTATTTTTTTTTCTTTTAATTGATACTAAAGTCTAAAACCATGAATAATTAGTTTTGAATTGAGAAAATGTTTTATGGTAAACTTTTGTATTTATTATAATATATATATATACACACACACACACATACATAAATATATATATTTATTTATTTGTTTATAAATATAAAAAATAGCGCTAAACTCGAAACGGTATATTGATATTAACCGGTATCCGAAATATATCGTGCCGCTGAGCAAACCGATACAGCCTCCGGTATGGTATTGACTCCCCTGATGTAGTCGCATTCAGATTAGGTTACGTGTTGACCAAATTTGGTGAAGAGCATCCATTAGCTATGATAAGTCACTACTGGATTGTAGAAACTTTGTTCTTAGTGATTCAACGAGCAAAAGGGCTTTACAGCAAAAAAAAAAAAAAAAAAAATCGAGCAAAAGGGCTCATCAACATTGACGAGAGCATTCGATTAAACCAAATCATTTCAAGCGCTCCTATAAAGAATCAGAGTCATGGCAGTTGACTATTTATCTATAAAATTAAGGCTTAAGGCATGGTCGAAGATTGTTTCAATTCATTGATCGAGAATTGATCAAGTGATCATAGGAACGAGTTTAATCAACTGAAGGAATGTCAAAAGTCGATAAAATAATGCAGAAATACAATTCTTCAAAGCAGAACTTGCAGAATTGATGCACAAAGCCTATTAAGAATTAAGATGCCATGCAACCAATAGTTTATCAAAGTCACATTAGCAGTGCAATGTACCATATGTGATAAAACTTGCATGTCGTGTGTGAAAAAAGTCAGTGAAAAAGTTATTAAAAAAAAAAAAAAAAAAAAGGTTTCAGAGGTGGCCATGGCTATACAAGAAATCAGGCATATGAACCTCCAATCCTAGATCACTACGGCTTGACAAGCACTATCACTTGACTAGGTACATCCTTTAGCTCCCCCTTACTATATGCTTATTATTTTTTTTTTCAAAAGTGTATCATGTTCACACCTTATCTTTTTAAAAATGGGCAAAATTTACATTGTTCTACCCATTTGTATGTGGTGCTTTTACCTATTTTATAAACACTAGTTCTTTTTTATTTTTGTTTTGTGATGAACACTAGTTCTTTGAATAAGCAAAAGTGTAATTACAAAGTATAGAAACTAGCATATTGAGATTGTTATTTATGCATTTCTCATCAAAATTTGTTAATGTTTTGTCAAAATGACAGATCTGGACACAAAGGTCACATGACTGATTGCCTGCCAACACTCACACGTCCACTAAACTTGACTCAACTAACTAGATGTGTGTTTGGGTTTTGTTTAAATAATTTTGCCTTTTGTTTTAGTGTTTTAGTTTTTTTTTTTTTCTTTTGTGCAAATAATGTAACTTTTAGTTTTTTATTTTATAAAATAAAGTAGCTTTTAGTTTTTGGGTAATGTTAACGGGTGTTTTTATGACAATTATTAATAAATTATTTTAAGAAGGTTTTTATAGCAATTTTATGAAAAATTAAAAAAAACCATTAAAATATTAATTGTTTTTCTTCTTTTCCTATAAAAACTTTCCTAAAATGGTTTATTAACAAATGGCCTTAGGGCATTCCTTAACTTTTCCCCTTAGTTTTTTGTTACACAATTAACATAAAAATTATATTTAATACAATTACCTAGCTATAACAAAAAATAATTTGAAATCGTATTGAGAAAAATGAATACAATCTCTTAGAAAATCTAATACAATTTGACAAGCATTCCTAAGCTCTCTTAGAGCATTCACATCCATAATCTATAAAAAAAAATTTATTTTACCATCTCAAAAGCTACTTTATCATTTATACCATACCATACCATTTTGCAACACACCTAACATCCCAACTTTTATTTTACCATACTACACATTAAAATAATATAAAGTAAAATAAAAATAATATAAAAATATTCTCACTTCTTTCTCTTACAGAGCATGCTCATTCAACCATAACTTAGCAAACCCACAGATCAACCACAACTCACAGCAACTCATCGATCTCCACCACTGCACGAACCCCATAATAACCACCACGTACGACCTTGCCACAACCCACGCCGGTCTCCACAGCTACACGAACCCCATCGGAACCCATAATCACCAATCCCAAAATCTATTAAACTTGAAACCTATCAAACTTGAAACCTAGCCTAAACCCATAAACAACCTATAACCAAACCCATCAACCACCGTGAGAGAGAGACCCATCAACCAGGTTGATTGCTGATCTAGAAAAACCTCCTCCCATGCTTTGCCATGCCACCACCAGACCACGCCGCAACCAGACCCATGACAAAAAAACCACCACCGTGAGAGAGACATGTTAGAGAGAGGCTTGGAATGTTGAGAGAGAGAGAGAGAGAGAGAGAGAGAGAGAGAGAAAGAGAGAGGAGATAGAGAGATTGATGAAGAGAGAGAAAGAGGCAGATATTTAAAGGTACGGAATAAAAAATACTAAATTGATTTGCAATTGTGCTATAGTATCGTTGCGAATTTGCAAGATACTGTAGCACAATTGCAATTTTTTTTTTTACCATTAGCGTTTTTTATGCTTAGATGCTAAATAATTGCAACATATACCATTTACATCACCGATTGTGAATGTTCTTAGAAAACCAATTCAATCTGGTAGACTTTTCTATGCTCTCCAAGAAGAACGTTACAATTTGACCCATCCTAAAGACACCAAAACTAGATATAGAAAAATCCAACCACATTGTAAAGACAATGGGGTTTAGCGCAAGAGGAAACCATTTATAGCTAGAGAATCCATGGAAATGTTTGAAGGTTTGGTGCTAAGGAACTCAAATTTGAATCGGTCCGAGTTATACATATACTAGAGACTCCCTCCAAGGGCTTTAGAAGGTGGCTTGATTGCCACTAGTAAAGGAGATCTAGTTGATTTAGGCCTGTTGGATACCCGCAATAAAGACAACAAAAAGTGATACTGAGTGCGGCAAGAGACCTATAACTAGGCCCTATGTAAGGGTTGAGGAGGGCTCACGTTGAGAATGACACTCACAACGAAGTCATTGAGGACTCATGATGCGGGGTGCATAAGCGACAAAAAGTAGAACATGTCTACCTTTAGAAAATAAGAAACAAAACATATTTTCTTCTAAAAACTATTCTTGAATCCACGAGACTACCTTGAATCCACAAGGAGGGATAATATGGAATCCACTAGAAAATAGAGAGATTAAAGTCTGAATTTTTAGTGCTTGAATATTTATTAAAAAAAGGTTTACAGATTTGGAGGTCTATTTAAAAGCTTTATAAAACTTGATATATAAATTTTTTTAAAAAATAAATCATAATTAATATCTAACCATTTTAGGAGCCAAATTTGACTTAAATATTAAAAGCACATAAATACTAGGAAATAAATACTCTAAACCTAAAATAATGAAAACTACATAAAAATACCAAAATGAATGAATTACAAATTTAAATTGTAAAATTTGTCCTATGTCAACTTAGGTGCACTTTAACCATAAAATTAAAATAAAAAAATTAAATTAAATTAAAAAAAAAAAACCTTAGGTGCACTTTCGTATAGAGGTGAGAAGATGCGTTTGAGAGCCATTCTCTTTGTCTCTCTTTTTTGAGAGAGACTTCCAAAAATTCTTTTTGGCAATAAGTTTCAAAACTTCAGCTAATCAAAATAACTTGATCCAAACAATTTTTCAATTCAATTAAACATTGTTAATGTCATATTTTGTGTAATTGGCTAATTTTTTGATAAAATGCATTTTACTTCTAATTGGGTAGATCTAAGATGAGTTTAGTACTTGAAGAAACATATTATTCAAGTCAAGTATTAAACATATGAAGATTGGTCCAAGAAACAAGTGAAGAAAAGTTGTTCATTAAGTTTCGACAGATAGCTCGACAGATGCCTGCTATCGAAACTTAATATAAAACTCAATAGATAGCTTGACAGCAACTCGATCTATCGAGAATTACAATTTCAGAATTTTCAGATTTGAAATTCAGCCCAGCCTTGCATATTTGTTTGGAATTTCTTTTTTCACAATCCTAGACATATATAAGGCTTATTTTAAAGGGCATCACACATAAACACAAAGACTAATAGACTTATATTCTCTGTGTGAAGCTACCGTGTTTTTACGTCATAGGGTTTTGTAATCAAGTGCTTCTAAATTTTTATCGTTGATGAAATGAAGAACTTTGCAGCCAACAACCTTTGTTCAAGTTGCTAGAGTTAGTCACGTACTTGGGATCCGTGCAAAAGGGTTAGCCACAAATTGGAAGTTTATGCATTAAAGGAAAGAAGGTTGCTACAAGATCAAATCCAATTGGGTATTAGAGTAAATGTTCAATTGTAGGTTGATATTTTGAGAAAGGCTAGGGGTAGTTGGTAATATTCATTATACTTGTAACAATTTGATTATTGATTAGTAGATTCTTGAGAACGGTGATCTTAAAATTACCCGGTAGGGATTTTGCCTTGCGAGGTTTTTTCCATTTGTCAATAAATCATTATGTCAAATTTATTTTTCGTTGCATTTAATATTTTTTGTGATTTATTGGTGCCTCCATAATTTGCATGCAATTGAACTTAATTAATCAACTTAAGTAATTGTAACCGAGTTAAGTTATCTTAACCCAACAAACATCATCCTAGAATTGTGAAGGCCTTGTCTCATTGTAAGGAAAAATAAGAAGTAACACTCTAGCATCCATTATGGACCATTTTCCAACCCTTCAACTCGGTTATTTGTAAATTGTTAAGGATCCAGTTTCATTGAAGTTGTGTCATTGTTCTCTTAAAAAAAAAAAAGAAAAAAAAAAAGTTGTGTTATTGTGTTTGTGTACCATACATACAGACATACAGCAAAGCAATTCTTGTCTATTTATACTGGTGATTTATGTTTTGTTTTTCTTTTCCTCTAAAGAAAATTTCCTTTTACCGAGGTGTGGTCCATTGTCCCTGTGTTCACGCCTTCCATACATGCCCACAAGTCTGTCTCACATACCACAACATACATGCCCATCGTTTTGCACATATCATGCCTAACCATCCCCATAAGTATGATACATAATGTCCATGCATGCATAATCATCAAGAAAATGTTACTGTTTGCCTAAAGAGAGAGAAAGAGTGTAGCAATGGCAGGCTGTACTGTAGCTTTTTACTTTCTCCTAGACAGAGAAAGAGAGAGAGATACAATACATTACAAGCCAACCCCATTTGTCAAAAAACGTCTGTCTGAGGGTCTGGCAGGCCAAAATCAGCTCTCTGCATTTCTACTGTCCTCTCATTTATTCCTTTCCCTTTTCTTTCTTTCTCTCTCTCTCTCTTTATTTATTTATTTGTTTTTGTACTTTTCAATTTTCACATCACACAGTTACTGAGAAGTCAGAGGAAAATTAAAAAAATAAAATAAAATAAAAAAGCCAATACTACCAATAGTTATAGCCATATAGCCAGGTGGGCGTTTTATTTGCCATTGGCTATTTGTTTTTTCTGTTTACCTTCTCAGTCACATACACACAAAAACAAACACAGACAAAACACATTACACACTCTCTCTTTCTGTGGGTTGGTTTTTTCAATCTCTCCCTTTCAAAAATTCTCGAGATTGGTGTCTAAGATAAAGACCACAGTCCCTTCTTCCCTGTTCAAGTTCAAGCTCTTTGCTTTCACAGAAAGAGAGAGAAAAACAAAAAAAAACCCAAGCCCACCAGCTGATGAAGGAGAAAGTAGGCTCTCTTGGAGGAGAGAGCCTGCCTGAGAACACTTCCACCACCACCAATAACAACAACAACAACAACAACAACAATAACAAAGAAGCTGATCAAGAAGCAGAACCAAAGCTACCATCTTTCTGAAGTCCCATTTTCACAAGTGTGCTCAACAAGGCCTTAGAGACCCCAAAAACATCTTTTGGGTCTGTGTTAGTTTTGGCTTTTTATCTTTTTTTTGTTCATTTGGGTGGTTTTTTACTTTAAGCTCTTGGTGTTTATAGTATTGTATTGTTGTATGTATGGCGCTTTCTATGTACAAAGATTCAGTGAATAAGCAAATGGATTCAAGCAAGTACGTGAGGTATACGCCAGAGCAAGTGGAGGCGTTGGAGAGAGTGTACACAGAATGCCCAAAGCCTAGCTCTTTGAGAAGGCAGCAGCTCATTAGGGAGTGTCCTATACTTTCCAACATTGAGCCTAAACAGATCAAAGTCTGGTTTCAGAACCGCAGGTATAGAGAGGGATTTGAATACTTTTACAAGATGAAAATTTTCTACTTTGTTGTTATTTAATTACTAATCTTGACTTCAATAAAAAAATGAAAGGTCTTTTATTTTTATTTTTCTACTCTTTTATTGGCTTGCACTTTATTTCTTTGGTTTGTTTGGGGAAAATGGGGAATGCAAAATGGGGTTTTTTTTTTTTTTCAATGTAATGTTAGATGTGGTATAGGCCTTGCAAATAGGGGTGGGGTTTCCATTAAGTTTATGTTTGTGTTTTTTTAGTGAAGAAGTTAGAAGTGGTATAGGCTTTTGTTAATAGGGGTGGGGTTTCCCTCTAGTTCATGTTTTTGTGTTTTTTAGTCTCAATCAGTTCATTGTTGTGTCAAAATGGACTTATCTCTTTGATGATCCTCCATTTCTGTCTCATTTTTAGTTTTTTCTGTTTCTTTCTGTAAGGACTAGGAAAAATAATGAGAAAGAATTTTTTTTTTAATTTTTTTAATTTTGGTCTGGGAGGGGGGTGGGGAGCAAGTGTGCTTTTGTTTAGTCTGCAATTAATGGATCTTTCTTGAAGAGAAAATGTGGTTTTATTTTGGATGATTTTTCACTATTTCTCTTTGAAGTTGCTGAAGTTCTTAGAAAAAAGCTGTTTTCTTTTTTCATTTTTCCCCATGATTTTGTTTTGATTCTCTGTGGCTTTGATTTTTTGTTAACTCCTTTCTCACTCTTAAACCCTTTTCTTAAAATAGTGATATGATCTAATGCAAGTTTTGGCAGAGAATACAATTTTTTCTGATTTGCATATTTAAAGCATATGCCTCTTGTATTGTATTGGTAAAAAGAACTTGTCTTCTTGTAATGCATCAAATGGCTGTTTTCTGGGGATCCTGTTTGTTTCTCTCCTTCTGTCATTGGGGAGTTTAAAAGAAAAACATTACGCATTTTGTTTTGTTTCCAAAACTTGTGAGAAAAGGGTAAAATTAAATGAAAGATAATGACAGCTAATCAGTTTGCTTTTTTTATGAAATATACTTTCTTTATTCCTCTCGTATTCTCTGTGTCTCATCATTTTGGATATTTTTAATTCAATATATAGCAGAAGAGGTTAAAAGTGGAACTTTTATATGATTCTTTTTTATTTTAGAAAATTTAGTAGTAGACAATAATGACATATGTTCTCCTAGAATGTGTTTTTGTTTGTTATGTTCTGCTTTTGGGTGTTCAAATTAAAAGAATGATATTGACAGCTAATCAATCTGCTTCTTGAAAACATTCTTTTGTTTTGTTTATTTATTGATTGTTTCTGTGTTCTCATCATTTCTGGGTTTTATGATTTTCATAAATGAATATTTTTATTCTTCCTGTTGCTGAACCAGTTTAAGCGTATAATTTAAAATATAATAATTTGAGATAAGATGAATTCTACTTTAAATTTGATGTCTTGTGACTTTAGTGTATATTTTGGCCTGGTAAACTCATGGCTGCACATCTGATTTTTCCAAGATTGGTCTTTAGACTGATCACAGTAATTGTGGAAGTTTATGATTCAAAAAAGAAATTGAGGAAGTTTAGGAAAAGTTATTTTTGGGGTTTTAGGTCTTGTTTTGGTTTTTCTTGGACTAAATAATTATATATTTTATACAAATCTGGAAATTTACAGCAATAAAATATAATCATTCATAAAAATACTATTCATTTATAGTCTCAAGGGAAAACTGAGGATTTAAATTGATTACCATCCTTTTCTACGTGTCATCTTTTTTTGTTCTTTTGACTTTCGACTTTTGCCTCTGCTTGTACCAAAATAAAAAAACAATAAACCAATTTGCTTTGTCTCACTCATACTTCCACATGGGTATCTCTTTGTTACATTCGTATTTGCTAATGTTGAGTTCTCTATCATTTTATACTAAGTAAGCTTAAGTAAACTCGGGGAACTTAGTTGATATGGAATTCAATTTTTCTTTGTAGATGCCGTGAAAAACAAAGGAAGGAAGCTTCTCGTCTCCAGACAGTGAATAGAAAGCTGACTGCCATGAACAAGTTGTTGATGGAAGAGAATGACCGCTTACAGAAGCAGGTATCACACCTGGTCTATGAGAATGGATACATGCGACAGCAACTGCAGAGTGTAAGTTGCCTTGACCTTTATACACTAGCTGTTCTACTTTGTAAATAATCTCTAGCCAATTATTTTGAATTGCTTGAAGCTTCATGGGCTCTGGCCATGGTTCTTGAATTCTTGTGTTGATGTGCTGTAATACATGTTAATTTGCAGTTAAAGATATACTGAATGAAAGTGTAGTTTCTTTGTTAGATTAGCCATGCATGATTTGGTCTCTACATTGTGTCTCTTACATCCTTATCGGAACTCTTAATTATTATCACATCATTTAATCTTAAAATCATTCTTTGGCGGATTCTAACCAGGCATCTGGAACGACCACAGACAACAGCTGTGAGTCTGTGGTCATGAGTGGTCAGCAACAACAACAGCAAAACCCAACACCTCAGCATCCCCAAAGGGATGCTAACAACCCAGCTGGGTAAGTAATGTCTCTTAAATCCAATTTATTTTAAAACCCACTAATTTGTTTTGGTTTAACCTTTTTTATTTGTGGCTTAGTCTTCTCGCGATTGCTGAGGAGACCCTGGCAGAGTTCCTTTCCAAGGCTACTGGAACTGCTGTCGACTGGGTCCAGATGATTGGGATGAAGGTAAGGCCTCTTAAATCTATCTTCAGAGATATGTAGTGAGTTTATGTGCATGTATGCATTGCTCTGCATAAATGTTACTCCTATTCAAAAATATAACTTTTCTAGTGATAATATGTAGCCTGGTCCGGATTCTATTGGAATCGTTGCTGTTTCCCGCAACTGTAGTGGGGTAGCAGCACGAGCCTGCGGTCTTGTGAGTCTAGAGCCCACGAAGGTATTTTTTTCTCTTGCACTACTGGTTCCCTTCACACCACCAACCCCCCCCCCCCCCCCCCCCCCCTCTTTTTCCCTCACGTTGATCTCTCAATAATCATATGCTGCTTTACTTGTATACAATGTATGATAAAATCCATTACAGGTCGCTGAAATCCTTAAAGAACGTCCATCGTGGTTTCGTGATTGTCGAAGCATTGATGTTTTGAGTGCAATCCCTACAGGAAATGGAGGAACAATTGAGCTGATATACATGCAGGTTGGTTGTCTATATAAGCTGGGTTTGACGTCTCAGTTTTTATCTTGCTTAGTTTTAAATCTTTCAATCTTGTTCTTTATTAGACTTATGCACCTACAACATTGGCTGCGGCACGAGACTTCTGGACGTTGAGATATACTACAAGTTTGGAAGATGGAAGTCTTGTGGTAATTCAAATAGTGCCTCCTACTAATTGTTTTAAAGTTTGTTTCTAAAAATGCAAAAATGTCGCTTCGTACTGCATAGTTATAGTAATTGTCCCAAATTTATGAAGTATGTTGACTCTGCTCCCTAGGATGGTTTTTCATCTGATTGTAATGCATTTTATTGTCTCAAAATGATAATTGCAGATATGTGAGAGATCATTGACCTCTTCTACTGGTGGCCCAGCAGGACCTCCCACTACTAGTTTTGTAAGAGCTGAAGTGCTTCCCAGTGGCTATCTAATACGGCCTTGTGAGGGTGGTGGCTCCATCATTCACATTGTTGATCACGTTGATTTAGATGTGAGGATAAGAGCTGATTGAATTCATTTCTCCTACAACTGTCTTTTTATTCATTTGCTTATTTGAGTTCTTGGTTGACCTAGGCATGGAGTGTTCCTGAAGTTCTCAGACCACTTTATGAATCATCAAAGATTCTTGCTCAGAAAATGACTGTTGCTGTAAGAACTACTGCAAGAGAGATTTTTTTCATTGATTTGGTCAATTTTGTCTTTTCACATTTTGTTCTTGTATTCTTGCTACACAGGCCTTGCGACACATACGACAAATTGCACAAGAGAGTAGCGGAGAAATTCAGTATGGTGGGGGCCGCCAGCCTGCTGTTTTAAGGACATTCAGTCAGAGACTTTGCAGGTAAGACTTTCATGCTTTAAATTTGGAAACCTGGGCATCAGAATCAAGTGCACATGGCCTTGACCAACCAATTATTTACTTTAAAACATTAAATCTGAAACAAATTTTTCTCCCATTTTCTTGGACTATTCTGGATTGTTCATTGACTATAAAGTTATTCAAAATGAACTTTAGGGGTTTCAATGATGCTGTTAACGGGTTTGCGGATGATGGTTGGTCGCTAATGGGAAGTGATGGTGTGGAAGATGTGACCATCATGATAAACTCTTCTCCAAACAAATTTCTTGGCTCCCAGTATAGCACATCAATGTTCTCAACTTTTGGCGGAGGGGTGCTGTGTGCCAAGGCATCAATGCTGCTGCAGGTTAGTCCATATGCTATTTAATCACGTGGGGATGGTTATCTTTGGCTAGCTCATGGCCTTCACTCTGGCATTTTTTATTTTATCCGCGTCAACACCCCCCCCCCCCCCCCCCTTCTCTTCCCAAAGTCTTGATTTTTTCTCAGTATCCCTATGGATTATCTAGACCTTAATCCTTGTATTAAAATTTTGTTCATATTTGATTTTACATTAATATGTTTACGATTTTTCTTGGGGGTCTGCAGAATGTTCCCCCTGCCTTGCTTGTTCGTTTTCTAAGGGAGCACCGTTCAGAGTGGGCTGACTATGGGGTTGATGCCTACTCTGCTGCATGTCTTAAAGCTAGCCCTTATGCTGTTCCTTGTGCAAGACCTGGTGGCTTCCCTGGTAGCCAGGTCATCTTACCTCTCGCCCATACTGTGGAGCATGAGGAGGTGACCATTATTTCTCTCTTTTCTCTGGGTTATATATTTCCCCCATGTTTAAATACAATTTTGTCTAAAAAATTTTCATGTCTTAATGAAGTTCTTGGAGGTGGTTCGGCTGGAGGGTCATGCATTCTCCCCCGAAGATGTGGCATTGGCACGAGATATGTACCTGTTACAGGTTAGTCTAGTTATTGTCTTATATGGTATAGATTTTGTTAGTATGTTCTTAATAAGTCTTGTGTCATTACTGTGGATTGTTCTTATTAATGAATCTATTTGTTTTTATTGAAATCTATGGTGGCAGCTTTGCAGTGGGGTCGATGAAAATGCTGTTGGTGCCTGTGCTCAGCTTGTCTTTGCACCTATTGATGAATCCTTTGCTGATGATGCTCCTTTGTTGCCATCTGGATTTCGTGTGATACCGCTGGATCCTAAACCAGTTCAGTGATCTCTCATCCTTCTTCTGTAGATTCTTGTTTAATGGAATAATCACAGAACCATTCATAACTCTTAAATGTGAATTTACTGTATTGTCATAAGTGCATTTACCCTTGCCTTTTTCTATGATATTTGTATTGCAGGATGGGCCTGCTGCAACTCGAACATTGGATTTGGCTTCTACACTTGAAGTAGGAGCTGGTGGTGCTCGTCCAGCTGGTGAGGCTGATCTGAACGGTTACAACCTTCGATCAGTCCTGACTATTGCTTTCCAATTTACTTTTGAGAGCCACTTGCGGGACAATGTGGCTGCCATGGCTCGCCAGTATGTTCGAAGTGTTGTGGGGTCTGTTCAGAGAGTTGCCATGGCTATTTCCCCCTCCCGGCTTAGCTCCCATATGGGGCCCAAACCCCTTCCTGGTTCACCCGAGGCTCTTACCTTGGCACGTTGGATTTGCCGGAGCTACAGGTTTGAATGTTCTTTCATATTTGGTACCTTCTATTTCTAATCACATTTTCTTTTGGTTGCCATTGTTGTT
The DNA here is from genome assembly GCA_023621385.1 of Quercus gilva. Classification (NCBI taxonomy): domain Eukaryota; kingdom Viridiplantae; phylum Streptophyta; class Magnoliopsida; order Fagales; family Fagaceae; genus Quercus; species Quercus gilva. The sequence goes on along the minus strand of CM042477.1, from coordinate 72,056,908 downwards.
AAAATGTCTGTTTTATTGTGAAAGATTTTTAAGTCCTGAGCTTAACTCAAAAGTATCATGACTAGTTTGGGCACCGAGTCTGCTGAGGTTTTAAATGAAAATGCAATGTAGGGCTAGGGGGTGTCAAACTTTTTCATTTCTGATTGCTTACTTTGGTATGTTTCAGGATCCACACTGGGGGAGAGCTCTTTCGGGTGGAGTCCCAAGCTAGTGATGCCATCTTAAAGCAACTTTGGCTCCATTCCGATGCTATACTATGCTGCTCCGTGAAAACAAATGTAATCACCTTTTTCTGCTTCTTCGTCTGTTCCATAATTCAAAGTTATGCACAACCAATACATGATAGTGTAATGCACCCTAGATCTTATCAATTGGCATAAATGTGGTTGCAGGCATCTCCTGTGTTCACCTTTGCAAACCAGGCTGGGCTTGACATGCTAGAAACTACTCTTGTGGCCCTTCAAGATATAATGCTTGACAAGATTCTTGATGAAGCTGGCCGGAAGATTCTATGTTCTGAGTTCTCCAAGATCATGCAACAGGTATTACTGATTCTTAAGACAATTAGAAAAATAAAGTTCAAATATTAAAATGCATTTGCAAGTACTTTAACAAATAAGCCAGCTTATATGTCAGTCACGTTTCGTCTCTAATAAGTTAACACGCAAGATTGGTCTTCAGTATTCATTGAGAAGTGATTGATAATTGATAACATCTAATGTGGGTGTTTAAATTTGCAGGGCTTTGCATATCTGCCAGCAGGAATATGCCTTTCCAGCATGGGAAGGCCAGTGTCTTATGAGCAGGCCATTGCATGGAAAGTTCTTAACGACGACGATTCAAATCATTGCCTGGCCTTCATGTTTTTAAACTGGTCTTTTGTGTGATGGAGAAAGCAGATCCTCAAAACATAATATATATATATATATATATATAGCTATTTATTATTAAGTTATATCTATTTTGCTTGTAGAAACTAAAAGACATTATGACATATGAATGTAGTCATGACAGGATCTCATGAAAACGTTAAACATATCTATATATATGTACGGCTGTATGTTATTGTTAATGTTTCCTTGGGTTTGATTCATCTGTCTATTTCATTCTAATCAGAATGTCTCTATGAATTTATCTGAAATTTCAACCAAAATAGATAATGTTAATGCTTGCTGGCAGCGTAGGTGGTAGCAGTGGGGGGACCACACCTCCTGTCTAAGTTTGTTGGCATAGTTTGGTTTTTCTTTTTGACACTTACAAATTTCCAATCTCTATCATTGTTTACTAGCTTTTGGCCTTTTTGGGTGTCATATCTGGTAACAGATATAATAGTGAGTGTAATATTCCTGGTAGGTAGTCATGCTGAATTTGTTTTATTGTCATTGTCAAGGAAGTGTTATGTGGTCAAATTTATAAGCATGACTCGCTCTGGGATGTCATACAAATATGTTCTTTTCTTTAATTATTCATTGTTAATCTGTATAGAACAACTCGGAAATCCCTGCAATTATAAATAGTCCTATAATCTAGGAAGCACGAACAAACACGTTATAGGTTTGACACAATAATATGAGCAATTTTGGAAAAACTATAACATGGCATGAGCGGGTAGACATCAGTCTATGATACGAAATTACTTGTATCTTGTCTACGATTTCTTAACTAATTGGAAATGTTTCTATTTTCCCGTAATTTTTTTTTTTTTTTTTTTTTTTTTAAATTTCTGGCCAATGTTTTTTTTTATTGAGAGGATAAATTACAGAATCTCCCTTGAGGATTAGTGTAATGTACACTTAAATCAATGGTTATCTATTTTTCCCCATTTTTTTTTCACGAAGCTTCTCTTTGGGCTAGAATGTCCTACATTTTTACAGGGTGGACATTTATTTTTGTTACGTGAGTAGAAATTTTTGAGTACTTTATAATAAACGTACAAAGCCAATGAATTCTTGTTCTTAACGCATAGCCGTTCTCATTTTCTTCGTTTCCTTGTGCTTTACTCGTGATCTTTAGATACCTTTTCCCATATGTCATGAGGATTATGAGTTGGAATCCATTTCAAGCTAATCATCCTCGTATTGATCACAAGAATTACAATGCAAAAGGCAATTCATAGAAATTCCACCACCTTGACTTGACACCTTGCACAAATATTGCTATTTTCCCAACATGAATTCTCTTGTTTACATGTGCAATCATATCTAATTGTAATGTAAATGCACCATCGTACGTATATCCTTTTGCAACTACCTCCACTTCATAATGGTTTTAATTTGTTTTAGGATGAAAGCTTTGAATCATAATTATAGTATTTGCGTAATGCTCAAGTTTTTTGTTTTCTTTTTGACCATATACAATCACTAGCTATATATATGGCAATGATAATTCACCGCTTGCTTTAAGCAATTACCGTCATGTATCCCTCTCTAGTTAATAGCGACTATTAAAAGAGCACAAAATGAAGAAAAAAAATCACAAATCTCTACTTTTTTATTTACGGGTCCGGTTAGTTAGTGTCTTAAATGCTTAAGTTAAGAAATGATAATATTCAATTATATGTTAAAATCTACACTTTTCAAAATATATATATCTTTATTTATAATTGTAGGGGTAAAAGCCCAACATCATGTGTTGGGCCTAGGGCCCTATTCGAACATTATTGTGCGTCTCTACATCACATGTTGGGCCTAGGGTCCTATCCGAATATTATTGTGTATCCGAAGAGAAGAAAATGATTGAGAAGAAGTCCGTGCGGAAGAGATATACTTGAAAATGGATGAAGAGTACAGTCCGAAGAGAGCATCAATGGTCCGAAGAGGTTATTCTCCTCGGATACCAAAAGTCTGGATCAAGCAAATATATGAAGGTTCAAGTGATCTTCCTAGCAACTTTAATGGTAAGGATAAGCTTTGGTCATGTCTGGAGGTGATAAAAACGGAAAAATATCTAAAAGGAAAAGCTGCCACCACCATGTTTAATGCACTGTAGCAATTTTTCTAGTCGCATTTATGAGGAAAAGACCTCTGAACAGTGCAAACTCAGCTACCACCACTCATGGGAAGCTACAGAAAATATTTGATGTGACATATACTCAAGTGAATGCTTAGATGAAGAACAAGTGTACGATGAAGATGAAAAAGGAAGAGGATATATAAATGGAATGTGCCTCTAAAGAAAGGGGGGAGTTTTGTAAGGGGAAGAATTGTATTTATCGTATGAACCTTTTAATTAAGAAAAGACCTCTTCGGATTTCTGTCTATTTTCTTTTATATGTTTTTACGTTGATTCATCCCTATAGACCATAGTTAATTGTCACTAAACTCATCACTGACCCAGCTCTTTCACCCACTCTCTACAAATTCATTGTTTTAGGGTTCATTGGGCTCATAATCCAAACATTTTGGGCTTGGGCTACAAAATTTGACCCTACAATAATTAATTCATTGATCCATTCAAAAATAATAATAATAAGTCATTGATTTGCATTTTGCACCAACAAATCCATTATAATTCTCTCTCTCTCTCTCTCTCTCTCTCTCTCTCTCTCTCTCTCTCTATATATATATATATTTGCACAATTTAATTTCATTTTTAAAATATATAAAATTATTTATTTTATGGTGTAAAGTGTAAACCTATGAGACAATTGGATCTAGTAAATCACTTGCAATTTTTGTTTTTAATAACCATTTTCAAATTTAGACTTTCTCTACTGTTTGTTTGGTTTTGTTTTTGTTTTTTATTTATTTATTTTTATCAAAGATTGAAAGTTATTTTTTTAACTCTTGATCTCCACCACTAAAAAATATTGCACCTAAATCTCAATCCTAATGACACTTCTTAACAAAAAAAAAAAAAAAAAGAAGAAAGATCGGATTTAGATCATCTAAATTTCCTACAGTACTTTATCAAATAGATTTTCTTAAATTTTAACAATTCTTTAATAATTTAATGTTCTAGATTTTGCCATTACAGCATTTCACTAACTATAATCTTTAATTGTTTTGTTTGCACCACTACACACCCTTGGTGTGATGATTACTCTACAAGTATAAGTGCTTGTGGGGTGTGGAGGACAAGGGCCAGGGGTTCAGGTCTTCAGGAGGGAGCTTCACACATATATACACTTAGATTAGGCTAGAGTAAAAATTCTATCTTGTATAAAAAAAAAAATTGTTTTGTTTGCAACATTATTTTATTATTTTAAGAGTATTATTAGTGGAATGTTGACATGGTAGAATCTAGATCCTTAAATCATAAAAGAGTGGTTAGGATTTAAGGAAATCTATTGGTAGAGTACTCTAGGAAATCTAAAAGATTTAAATCCAAAAAGATCTCACCTAACAATCCCATCTATCCTCTTGAGGAGAAGTTTGGTCTCAAACCCTGATTCAAATAGAAGAAGTATGCGATGCTAATGTGCTTTGAATGATCTATATCTCAGGGTCAGGTGTTAATGAGTACATTGAGCTGTCCATGTGGCTTAGATCTCTCGCAGCCTAGGCCCAACGATGCAATTATCAGAGGCTCTACCATTGATCTAATACCAATTGTGCAAGCTTTTGCACTAGGGCTTGCTATGCCTCTCTTTCCTTCTTTTTACGTTCTTGTGTCTCTCTCGTGAGGAACATCTTAGGATGACATAACTTTAAAATTAAAGGCACGGTTCAAACAAGGAAAGGTTTACAGTGTATACCTAGGCACCCAGACACAAGGAAGGGTGTAGTAAGTAATGAAATGCTTCGGGGAGTCAAAAATAAATGTAGATTCAGAGATTCTTGAATAGGTGAACCTTTCAAACTACTGCTAAATTTATGGACAGGCAAGAGACAACCTAACGAATTGAAACATCTTACTAGCTAGAGGAAAAGAAAGCAAAAATGATTCCCATAGTAGCCGCGAGTAAAATGGGAGTAGTCTAAACTTTGGGCAAATTATAAAAGATCTTCTAGAAGCACATATTCCTCCAAAGGTGATTAGAGCGTTGATATAAAAATCTTTTTTACACTGTCAATAATTTGATTAATTTTCAGTTAGGTTTTGCTCTAGCGTCTTTAATGGTTATTACTTCCTTGGTAGCTCAACATATGTACTCTTTACCTGCTTATGCTTTCATACCACCAGGCTTTACCACTTAAGTTTATAAATTGCAGGATTCATCATTTTTCTTATTTTTGGCCAAAATGGAGGATAGAAAGAAAAAATATGTAGTAAAAACTGAAAAGACTAAAAACTCACGAGCACAAGTCACGTAACGGATGTTGTGATACTGTGGTGATTCAGCTGGCATGTCACATGACAGCGGATCATTAATTAATCCACGGCAGCAGGCCGTACCACGTGGCATAGTCAAAACCCATGCCCTGCTCACTCCTTTGACTTTGGTGATAAGATTAGATAAAACCATGGTGCAAATACTTTGCTTCCTTTGAAGTTTGAAGTTGAGGTCGACGTATTAGCAAATTGATGGGTCTCCTACTTTTGCTTTTTTGTCGCTGATGAGTCCATCATGAACATGCCATGTCTCGAGTCTCTTTGACACCTACAGAAAAAAAAAAAAAAAAAAAAAGGAAAAAGTCTAGTAACACAAATTTTTCTCAAATTTTTGTCATAATTATAACGTGATAGAGTGTAATTGGTGAAAAAAAAATAGTGCGTTCATATGTAAGTAATAATTAACCATTTATAGTCTGTCATATCAAAAATATGATAAAAATATTATAGAATAATTTATAATTCTAGAATTACTCAAAAAAAATTAAAGTCTCTTACACCTTTTATCTCTCTCTCCAATAGTAGTTTTGATACATGATAGTATCTATCCACATATTCTTGTTTTTACTATTTTATATTAGGGTAATGTTAACTTGTGGACAATTGTTATTAAACAATTTTAGAAAAATTTTGACACAATTTTTATGGAAACTATAAAAAGATTGTCAAAAAATTAATTGTTTTTTTCTTTTAAAAAATATTATTTTATGTAATTAAAAAGATTACCGATAAGATAAATACATTTATTTTTTTTATATTAATTATTTTAAGTGGTGCATTAATTATTTAACTATAATGAAATTTTGATGTCAATTTTCTAAGGTTTATATGAGAAAAACTGATTTGAAATATGGTATCCTTAGTCCAATTTGATTACTTTTGCAATAATTGAAACAAAGTCCAACAAAGGAAGAATAAAATTTTAATAACACAATTAGGAATGTATAAAAAAAAATTGTTGAAAGATATTTACATTTTTATTTATCAAAACGAGATTTATATTTTTGAATAGGTATGAAACATGTTTATCTATATTAGTCACAATATCATGCAATTTTAAAAGTTGTAAATACATATAGTATGATCAAATTACTACATTACTCTAATTATTGTTATGTTTTTTCTATAAAAATAGAACACTAAATATTACAAATTTTTACAAGAAAAATTATTGAAATATTGTAGGAAACTAACAATAAAATGCACCACACATCGTGCAAAAATTTGGCTAGTATCATTAAGTTTAATATCTCCATCTCTTTCTTAAGTTGTTGATTGTCTTAGTTGTTGAAATAGACTACACCAAAATAGAAAAAAACAAATTAGCAATCATTTTAGACATGCAATTAGGATAGTCAATGCAATTAATAATTGAACTCTAACACTGCCGGCCTAATCAAACACAATTTAACTTATCAATATCTCTAATGCTGCGGATGGAGATTTGGAATTCTCTTTTGACATTAATTCCTTCATGAAGGAGATATAATCAGAAAATTCTAATCATCAGGAAACTCAACTTTTTTAAATAGCCAATTTTTCAAACCTTCTTGATACTTATTTGATTTATGAATAATTCAAGAATCTGCTAGCACCTTCGGAACTTTATAATTCTGATAATTATAATCACTTGAATTATATACTCTAACGTCTCCATCATCATTCTTTGGACAAGTTTCGCTGCATAATACAAGTTTAATAAAAGTTAGAAATTTATTTTATTTTATTTTTAGAAAATAAATATTTGTGAGATATAATTATTTGGGTAAGATTTATTTTTAGAAAATAAATTAAAATAACAATCAACCTACCGAACCGAAAGTCTCCAATTTTGTTCTAATTCTTAACAGAAAGTTTCCAATTTTGTTCTTATTCATAGTCTAAAAATAGATTCTAAGAGCACATGTCTCAATGTATTAGACCTTTTCCATGATGGTAGTTCAGACTTTCAACAATTTAGTGAAAATATTGCCAACCAGTTTCTGTACTAATGCACTCTTCAAACAAATACTCCAAAATTTTTGGACAGAATTCCGTAAGTACATAAATGCAAGATATATAAGGGAAAGTTTTTGAACAAAATTTTATAATTATAAAAATGCAAAGCATGTAAGTTTTTCTTTGCATTCAAATTTAAGTTGAATTCAAAATTTTCAAACTCATCACCGTCAAACGCTTGCCAAAAACATAAAGCAAATTCTATTACATTCCAATAATTTCAATGTAAACAGTATTACCTTGCCCTATGGAGTTTTATTATTTATCAAAAGAAAAAAATATCTTACCCAATTTTTTTCTTAAAAAAAAAAACCAAATTTAAACAAAAATCATTCACACAAAAAGAAGCTTAAATTGAAATCCGAATATTATTCAAATATTAATGCAACTACCACCAGTGAACCATCACTTCCCTTGTCAAATTCCAACATTATTTCATTACAGACACTCTAGGTGAGTTTAACCAAGGAATAACGAATTACTCCGCAAGGGAGACGTAGAGTTACGAATTGACTCAAAAACAATGAACAAACAACACAGGAGATATTTGGGAGGGCTTTAGATATGTAGCAAATCCACTAAGACAGGTATTGGAAGGCATGGAACAAGCATTTTTGTGATGGTACAGAGCCATTGAGAGTGGTTCACATGAAGAACAAATGTTCTAGGTTTGTAGAAATCTCAAAATACCGAATCAATGAGTTATGATCTAATATTTTTAGTCCTAGTAATACTCAATCTTGTAGACTTTATTGATTAATTCTCTTCCTGCTTGCTTGAAATTTTTAATCTTTTGTAATATCTTATACACAACATATGTTCATCACATGATTACATTTTTCAATCAAATATTATTATTTATTAAAAAGTGTAACAAATACTTGGAGAATTCTCGTATACTTCAATAATAATAATAATAACTAGTCCCTAACCCGTGTGATGCACGAGATTGTTTTAGAGAAAATTATATATATTTATTTGCTCAAATTAATAATCACTTGGAAAGAATAAGATTTCATCCTCTACATACTATGGCTCAAAGCGTACTATGAAAGTATTATTGTATTTGAAATGAAACTTAACAATTGTTCCAAAAAAATTAGATTAATTGAATGAAATATATATATATATATATATAAATGAATGAATGCTTACTTTATAAGAGATAATTTTAGATAATTTTATTGCTAAATTCATCCAAATAAGTTATAAACACCCCCACTTTCACAAACTAAAGAAGCTGTTATTCAAGTAGTTGGTAGTAAATAGAGATACAACAGCTACCAAAATGGCTTTCACTACAATATTTGAAATTTCTCTAGGAAATAAAGGCATGGGTTGCACCATTGCTTTCTCTGTTGGCCCCTTTGAAAGATATTATGCTATTTTCTCTTACAATTGCAATAAACAATGGAATGGTTTGTTTTTATACATGATGGGGGAACATAATTCTTAATGTACAACTCCTAATCTACACTTGAAAATATGTCTTTATACTTTTTCTTCATACATGTCTTATTTGTCCTTGATATGACATGTTTTACTTCATAAATTATAGGCCTGGAACAGGTTTAGATATTCTAATTCAAGCTTAAATACTACTAAAGATTTACTCTAGCATAGTTATACAAACACAAATTTTATGGTCACATGACATAATGATTTTGACTTCAGGCTAAGGAATTTTACTATTCAAGTCTTTGTTTGATAATTACATAAATAATTGGAAAAGAAACATTGTCTAAGTTTTAGGATAAACTTATTAAATAAAAAAATTATAATATTTTTAATGGATTGAACTCAATATGATCCTTTATAGATCAAATTGACAAAAGTAATTTCTAAGGCCAACCCCAAGTAATATGCTGAGTTTAATACATGATGATGATTCCTATTTTCATCTTAAACCCATGGTTGAATAAATAAGAGATGAGCTTATGAGAAGGCTGCTTAGTCTTGGTGTTCACAAAAATCTTGATTAATAATTGACCCTCTGTTTTCTTGATTCATTCACAAAAATTCTAACATGCTAAAAAGAATGCTCAATGTTTCAAGTTGGTATTAATTTTTGCAGCAAGGCTGCTATGGATAGGATAGGAAAACAACTTAATAATGGAAATCAAGGTAAAATCCAAAGAAAATATATACATAATCCTATTTAATGGATATGGGATATGCTTTGTTGCAAAATAATATTATGAGTTTAATTTGAGTTTGACGGTAGAGAATATAACTCATACATTTCCTCAAACACTTTGGGGATGATTGAGTTCTATGAACCAAACCTTTCCCCTTCACAACAAACCAATGCACCAAAAACATCCTTTGATTGGCAATACTATCAACATGTGCCAATTCACACCATAATCCAACGCTTCCTTCATAAAGTTGCAGATAACTTAAGTGAATGAATTTATTTATGATAACAAAAAGCCACCATCAATTAAAGACACTAATGATATTCTATTCACTACCCTAGAAACATAAATTAGAAAATTTTCCTCAATTCAAAGTCTTTAATGACCTTAACTCATGAAATTTCTAGAATTTTTGCTTGGGATTTGGATGAGAAGTGGTGAGAGAGATGATGGCTTTGGGATTTTTTTGGAACTTCATAGATGGTGAGAGTTGGAGATTTGGAGGTGGGGTTTACAATGAAACCACATACTGCAAATGGATTTGTACCCATGAGATCTGTGTTTGGGTATGGGTTTGTAGTCATAAGGTCTATATTTGGGTTTGCCATGGGAGAGAGAAAAACTCAACAGAAAGAGAGAGATAGGTTGTGCGTGAAGGAGAGAGAGGTTGGAAGTGAAGGTTGTGATATTAGAGAACTATTGGGTTCTGTAGGCTGATATTATAAAACTGTTTACCTGAAATTTTTGAGTTAGAAATAGTTTTTTTATTTTTTATTTTTGATAATGCTGACGTGGAAAGTTGTGGAGTTTAGCAAAAAAGTCGGAAGCTTCGGTTTTTTATATATAATAATAATAATAATAATAATAATAATAACAACAACACCAACAACTAGTCTCAAACCTAATAAGATCTAATGAAAGTTATTGATAATAAGATCTAATGAAATTTAGAAATACGAAATTGAGTTAATAATATGCATATTATAGACATTTTGCAAGATAGCATTTAAAAAAATGGACGGTCATAATAAAATAAAATACAATGGGAAAAAACAAATTAACTTCTATGTTTTTATGTGATTTAGAAGTGTTGTCTAATATCAAACGTTATTGGGTTGCTAGGAAATATTTTTATAAACTATTAATTAATACTAGACATGTGCTTATATTATCAACAACCCATTGTAGGTGCATAGTTAGCGAAACCTGCAAAGTAATTCACAATTCTTAAATTAATAAAGTAGAACTCCCAAAAGTTATATATGTACACACACACTTAGAACTAATGCAGTTTGAACACATATATATTGCACAACCAAGTCTTAATTTTCCTATCAACAAGCTTTGAAAATATAAACTACAAAGATATAAACAAAGACCATAACATAAGAAGGACACACCAAACTTCAAATTTGAGTAGTAATATGACTTTCTTAGTCTTGCTTAGCTGTAGTAATAATAATATAGATAATTCAAGACATGGAACAAAATCAAAATCACAACATTTTATTCCATTATCTTTTATGTTGAATTCACTAATGGTAAGTGTGTGGGACAAAAACCAAGAAACTCTGGGCTTTTGATTCAGGCCCAATACAATTTATTTTTAAGAGATGGGATTGCGGACCAACACTTGGGTTTGTTGACTTAGCAATTTGGATAGTGAAAGAAACAAAGTGAATCTGAATTTAATTAACAAAAATAAGATGGAAGAAATCAATATTTCTTGTTTCTTTGTTCCCTTGGGCTGACTGAGGATCGATGATACAATTTTTGAGAGCTTTTTTAATTACTTTTATGGATTCTAGTCTCTATTTTTTTGATTCTTGTTCATTTGGGATTTTTCCCCTTTTATAGCTACTTGCTTCCATCCTAGCCCTACACCTGGAGGGCGGCTGTTTCTCCTTTAGATACTTGTCCTATCATTGTCTTGCTGGTAGTGGTTGAGTGAGATACAGGTCAAGCTATTGTGAGCAATGTTCAGGTGTTATTCTGTCATAAATGCGGCAGGCTGGGTGGCTGCAACGTATTTAATGCGGAGATGATGATTGCTTTATTAGGAAAGCTTCCCTTCCACATTGCCTGTATCAACCATTGTGGTCCTCTCCAACTCTTTGGCCCTCTATTCAGATGACTTCTCCCTTGTCTCTCTCGGGGCACCCCCTCTGGCACCTCCTTAGGCATAGTATGCTTCTTGGAGACATTGGGCGCTTCGGTCCGGCTTGACTTGGTTTGTAGGCAGATTAGGCCCATTGGTTCTTCGGCCCACACGGGTACCATTCTTTGACTCCCTACAGTAAGGAATTCAATCATTTTACTTTCAGTGGTTGTAACAAAGTTGACTTTTGCCATTCTAGAGACTCTAGAGCAATATGAACGTGTTTTATTTCCTCTACTCATCACCACTATTGCACTAAATATATTTATTATTGATGAAAAGAATAAAAAATTAGGCTCATCCCCTAAAATTTGCTCTCTTGTATGTTGGATGATATGGTAATTTCCAACCAAGCTTTGACTGATGATATGTCTTACCTAAATATTTTCCTTTTAGTGAGGACAAATAGAATGGAACATGTGCTTCATGACCTTCAAAGCTAAAAAATCTTTCTTCTAGCCATATCCCAAACCTGTTACCTATCATTATAAAAAAAAAAAAAAAAAAAAAAAAAAAAACCCTCAGATTTATTAAAATTTCAGAGAAAAGGAAAATCTCATCAAGAAAACAAAACAAAATTAACTAATTCTACCAATTATTAGATAAAAAGAACTACAAGTGCTTTTGTTAGAAGAAGTTAAAATCTGATTGAGATCCGTTTATTTTATTAAAATTGAAATTTTTTTGCTAAAAGTACGGTAGATAAAGGTAAAAAATTAACTGAAATAGTATATCTATAAATAGTACCAAAAAAATACAGTGAGATCTATAAATAATAGTAAAAATAAGCTAAATAGTAAAATAAATTGGCAAATTTCATCCATGCAAAATGCATACTAAGTTAAAAAGAAATTAATCAATGAAAATTGTGGTGAAGGAAGAAAAAATTTCAAAGTTGAACTTTTCAAAGAACAAATAAAATATTAAAATATGATATATATATATATATATATAAACCCAAGGCCCAAAGGAATTTTACAAGAGATAGAGGAAAAGAAAAAAAAAAAAAAAATCCCTTTTTTCGATTAACTGATTCCCTCAGTTAAATTGACTTCATAACTTCAATTCAAGTTTTTTTTTTTTTTTTTTTTTAAGTTTTTTTTTGTTTAAAATTGTTTTTTATAGTTAGTAAAATGAAGATAATAATAATAATATTTAAAGAGATTATAAAATGAAAATATTCTCTCTTGTTATTTCCGGGACCTGGCCCCATAATAAAATGAGGAGAATCGTTAATTCTGTTGGACAAAAATTTGTATGGTTCCACAGGAATCCTCACCAAAAAAAAACCACATAGTCCTACAAATACTCGAATGTTTTGACATCTTTACCCTTCATTACACAACCCCGTCACTCTTTTATACCTCCTCTAATTACTGCTCCAAAAGGTGTGCCCAACCATTAATCCCACTCTGCATACACACACACACACTCTCTGTTGAAAGTAGATGCTCCAAATCTTAAAGACTACACGTACACCATGCTAGCCTCAGGCTGCCACCATTAAGATATGGCTTTCGGTGGTGTAAAGATTAGAGAGTACACACAATTTCCTAAGCCGATTACTACACTACCTTCCAAATATTCAAGCCCCTTGGTTTTTTTGGGTTGTCTCTTTTTAGTTGTTGTTTATGATGAATTTAGTTTTTATTGGATTGGAACTTGCCACTTGCAACTCATTCATTTCTCTCCTGTCCATCGAAATCTTTTTACATAGAGTGAATATATTTTACAGTTACTTCGGTGACTACCGGTAGGATTTGAACATTACATATATCTCCTCTTTATTAAAAATATAATGAACTGGCGGTTGCGTTATAAAACTTTGAGCATATCATTTAATAGTTGCACTAATAAAGGAGATGAGACTTGAAATTTAAACTCTTAAAATAATCATTATAAATGCTAAATTATATTAGTTGAACTACAAGGCTTTTAACTAAAAAAAAAAAAAAATCACTATATTCAGTAGTCAACTATATTAGAGCATTCGCATCAGTGTGTTTATTTTACACATCCATTTTTACACTAAAAACCTACTTTTTCTATTTTACATATTCACTTTTACAAAACACCCACATCAATTCATTTATTTTACAAGATATTTCAATAAAATATTCATTACACTCTATTTTTTTATTATTTCTTTTTACCTACCTGCCTTAAATACCCGCGCCCTCTCTCTCTCTTCCATTTTCTGGTTTCTTTCACGCTCTCACTCTCTCTCTCTCTCTCTCTCTCTCTCTACACCCATCTCTCTGGTCTTCTCTTCCAAATCATCCGCCATAGCTCCGACCACCAAACGCCACCGATCCACCACCCTCCACCACCAAAGCTCCGCATCAACGATCTCCACAGCCCCGCATCACCGATCCACCACCAAATCACAAAACCCATTCGCCACGCTCCGACCACCAAACGCCACCGATCCACCACCAAATCTCCACCACCGAAGCTCCGCATCACCGATCTCCACAGCCGCATCACCGATCCACCACCAAATCACAAAACCCATCCGCCACAGCTCCGATCCGCATCGCCGATCTCCGATCTCCATGTTTGTGTATCTCTGTGTTTTTTTTTTTTAAGCACGTGTATCTCTGTTGATTTTTCTGGATGTGTTTGTGTGTTGATTTGTCTGGATATGTTTGTGTGTGGATGTGGTTGTGTGCATCTTAGGAAAAAGAGGAAGATGAGATATTGAGTTTGTTGAGCTGGAGAAGAGAGAGAAAAAACGAGCGAACGGAAATGATTAAATTATTCTTTACACGAGCTACAGTAACGTGTATATTTACACGGTTACTGTAGCTCGTGTAAAGAAATACATATTTTTATATAATTTTAGAAGAGCTGATGGAGTGCATTTTTGAGCAAGAATGTGTAAAAACTGAGGTTTACATGATTTTACATGATTTTAAACACACTGATGCGAATGCTCTTATAGTAAGTGACCCTTCTTATTTTTTTGATTTAGGACAACATTTTAATGATATTATGTATTTTCGCTAATAATGGACTAAAATGCCACTTATATATTATAAATTGGAAAATACTAATAAATGCTCTTAGACATTGGTTAACAATCGATTTAAAGAAAGTTTTTATAGGAAAAAAAAAACAATTAATATTTTGACAATTTTTTTCATTTCTTATAAAAATAGAGTCAAAACTTTCTTAAAATGAATTGTTAATCAATGCCCTAAGGATCCTCATTAACATGACCCATAATAATAATGTCATAAACCAAAGCCTTGCGTTCTTGCCATTGTTTTTGGTCAAGGGGTGTATGAGTCAAATAGGGTTAGAATTAGATCAAGGAATTTTTTTTTTTTACCCAATATGATTATGTCAAGTTGAAAATTCCTCGATATAATCCAACTCATCATATGTGTAAAAATCAACTAAATCTATATGGGTCATTTCGAATCAACGAGATGTGCTTACACTCATGTTAATGTAATAAATGGCTTTCATTAAGTATTTAAAAACTTTATATATATATATATATATAATTGAAAATTATGTTATATGAATTGAAAATTTATTATCCTCACGGCAAGTTAACTTGGGTTGTGGTGGTTTAGGGTTCGTTTGTTACTGTTGTTTAAATAATAGTGTTTAAATAATATTACACGTATTTTTACATACTTTTTTACTTATATATATTTTCAAAAAATACAAACAACTTTATTAAAATTTTTTTTACCAAACAGGCCAGAATCACCCCCCAAAAAATTTGACACTTTTATTTACATGCGGAGGGGATTTTAGGCAGACAACAAAAAAGCATATTCAGGCCCACTTTTACAATTTCAAGTCCAAAAAATATGGTATATATAAGAGTCAATGGTCAATAGAAATATACAAAGGGCACCAAGAAAAGAAAACAAGAAAAGCCAAAATTTTTTTTTTTTTTTTTGGCCAAAAGCGCCAGCACTTTCTGACCAATCAGACCATGGGTACAACCCGGTGTGGAGAAATGTAGTTTCATGCGGGCCCCAGTAGCTCAGGCGTGCTCTTTTTATCTCACTCTCACGTACATACAATGCAATATATACGCCAACACATGATGTGTGTGTATTATTATCATAAAATAAATATATGCCATGCATAGATGGCAATGAAACACCATATATATATGATTCATCACCATCATCATGATAAAAATTCACCATGGTTAACAAATGGGTCCACTGAGTTTTTAAGCTAGGCCGTAGGGATCGATAGGGGGATAGGATTTTCATTTTCCTTTCCCTTTTCAGTGTTTGAAATCCGAGGCTTTTTTTTAAAGGTGAGTGCGAAAGGTACTGTATTTTCGAGCCTCGTGCCTTTTTTTTTTTTTTTTTTTTTTTTTTTAACTTCAGTATTTATTTTCTACTGATTTATTACCTAATATAATAACAATAAATATTTATTATCTCACTCACCTCTATCTTTTGGTGCAGAGCAAATTTAAAGGGACTATTCATGCGTGGAGACCCTTTCGCTTTCCACTTTTGTCCACAGTTGAAGTATCATCTCATGCTCTCTCTCTCTCTCTCTCTCTCTCTCTCTCTCATATGTTAACAACACGAAAGATAATTGATATTAGGGATACACTTATTTTCACATATAATTTTATATTTTATTTATTTATTTTTTTTAACTTATACAATTATGAGTAATTGATCAAAAATGATAAGTTCATATAAACAAAAATAACTCTACTCACATTGCACGCGATAACCTGAAATTAGATATAAAATTATGTATAGCTAGAAGTATTTAAGGTGTTTTTTTTTTTTTAGGTGAGAGATTCAGAATGAGCGTGCATTTGGATGCTTTAACATAGCACAGGTGTTGGTTTCCTAAACAAATACCAATGAAAACACATTAAAGTGCAAAGATCTCTAGCTTTACAGGACCCGAGGAAAGTGAAGGCTCTAGGGTTTTTTTTTTTTTTTTTTTTTTTTAACCTAGGTTCGGCTTGGATATTGTGTGGAAGCAAGAAATCTTTGTGTTTACAGGTTCTTAAAGATTCAGTAGGAGAGTATAATAGACTATCATGGGTCTGGGACTTTAGGGTGTCAATTAGTGGGGTTTGACTGAAGCTCAGAGGCTTTAATTGCCTTGTGATTTGTTGGGCGTGATATTAGGGTTTTAACAGTTTTGGTGGATGGTTTGCAGGAGAGAAATGATTATATTGATGTATGAGTTTTTTTGGGTTGTGGCAGTTTCTTGTTGTCGTTGTTGTTGTTGATGATAGGAATCTGGGAGAGTTATGGGGTATTAGACTGCATGCATGCATGGAAGTCTAATGGTTTGCAGGGTGGGTTTTGGGAAATTTTTGGGGTAGGGTTCATGATTGATGCCTCTTGTTTTTAGGATTTTGTGTTGGACCAAGGAGAGAGGAGGAGACTGATTTGTTTGAATTTTTGGGTTGTGGAACTTGGAAATGAAATGTGCAGTGAAAGGATTTGCTTTTCCTGGCTGTATCTATTTTATGCATTTGTACAAGGATCCTCGTTTGCACCAATGGAAAAAAAATTAATGGACGAACTTTTTGACTAAAATTTTACTATTTTCAGCTGCTTGTTCTTAACTTCGTTTCTATCTTTAACCTACAAAACTGGATGCAAACTTAGGACATGTCATTGAATTTTTTACTTACCAACGCTGAATTAATTGAATGACCCCCAATAATGTTCTAAAATGACCTAAATTCTACATTATAATTAGTCATTGCAAATCTGGAATTATTGCAATGGAAAAAAATGGACGAAGTTTTTGACTAAAATTTTACTATTTTCAGCTGCTTATTCTTAACTTGGCTTCTATCTTTAACCTACAAAATTTGATGCAAACTTAGGACATGTCATTGAATTTTTTACTTACCAACGCTGAATTAATTGAATGACCCCCAATAATGTTCTAAAATGACCTAAATTCTACATTATAATTAGTCATTGCAAATCTGGAATTATTGTTATCGACCTGTTATGAATACCAATATATAAATATATAACTTAACTATGTAAGGCGTAGTTTGCTCAAAATAATTAAAAAAAAAAAAAAAAAAAACTATGTAAGGCGTAGTTATAATAATAATGTCCCTCTAATCAAAACTGAGCAAAATGTATCAAATAATTAATGATAATAAGCATTTTTCCTGATAACGTTAGGAATCTATCAAAGTTAATGAAAAATTCAAATTTCGATTATGTATATTTAGAAAAAAAAATTTTGATCTTCAACACAACATCTTTATTTTTATTTTTTAATTTTGGATTTCATATATAAAAAAAATAATGATATTTATTTATTTTTTTGTAAATAATAAGAATATACTACTTACTTTGCAACTTGAAATATTTCCCCTCTAAACCTCTAAGCAATTTATGCATGGGGAGGTACCAACTAAGTTAAAAGAGTTTTTATCACCTATTTTATATATCCTTACACGGTTGGTTCAATAATTAGAAATTTCTTAATTACTATCACAACCAAGAGTATATATATCATACAAAATCGTGTTTCAATCAAACTCATTTTTCAATCAAACCAATTATCTTCAAAATTGAAATTTAGGAGAGAATTTTTAAAATTGTTTTGTAGTTGAAACTTGCACAATCAATTGAGAGCATGGAACTAATTACGAGTATATGGCAACAACAGGGGGAAATTATTTTGCCTTTTCAACATTAATGTTAATCACAAGTGAAGAACTGAATTTTGGTTATTTATTTTAGAAGGTAGAGAAATGGATATGAAAATTTTTTTCAATCCAAATATTGTTAACGTTTGGTTGCAACATTTAGGGACCTTAGCATGAATTTTATTTTGATAGATATGATTGAGTTTCAACTTATGACATCTACTTTATGATAATTGGTCTTTATCATTAAATTAAGACATTAATTAGTTTTGGTATAGGTGAGGTTTGAATTTTGAACCCCCAAACATTTTGGGACCTTAGTGTGATTTTATTTTGATCGATATGATTGAATTTTAACTTATGACATCAATTTTATGATAATTGGTCTTTATCATTAATAAGTTAAGACATTAATTGGTTTTGGTGTAAGAGGGGTTCGAATTCAAATCCTGAAATTTCTTCTCTGACGACAAAAAACTTTACCAGTTAAACTAATTAGAATTCATATGACCTTAACCTTAGTGTAATTTTTCCATATTTATCTAGAGAATATTATTTTATTATCTATTTTTTAAAGCTTTATTGTAATTACCACCTTAAATTATAAAGGTATTTATAATGTGTATCTTAAATTACAAAATTATTCAATTAACCTTTGAATTTGAGATTAATTTATTATGCCCATCCTAGCATTTAAATTATTGTTCAAATCAGCAAACGTTGACAACTTATTCTCGAAATAGGGTGTTGATATATATATATATATATATATATATATGAGTGTGTGTGTCTCTCTCTCTCTATATATATATATATATATATATATTCTTGTTATTTAGGGAATATAATTGCTTACTAGACATTTATTTGAGCAATGGGGACAGGTATTATAAAGTAAGCTCAAGTTAGGGTCTCGATTGCATAACTCTACAACGTAAGATATAAATTAAAAATATTCCTATGTAAACTTTGGACTTCGAAGTGGATAATTGTCATAAAGATTTTTTTTTAATCAAATTTAAAACTTTTAGGGATTTTACACAATTTACCCTTGAATTTTTATGTGAGTGGTGACTTGTCAGTTAAGTTCTTGCATTTTCAAATTGAACAATTAACGTATTGGATGCATATTATGTTTATGACAAATAGAACGTTTTTGTCAGCATTTTGTTTTGTATATATATCTTAAACATTACATACACATGGTTTTGTAAAAGCAAAAAATGAAAAGAAAAATAGATGAGATGCTAGCCTACGAGATTAAGTCCAACGTTCACTAAATTGCTAAAGTGACACATACTTACGGGTGAATCACATCATACAAAAGAAATAAAAATTGAATAAAAAAAATACGAAATAACTTACTAAATAGTGATCCTTGTGGGATATAGAGACCAAATTGTACAATTAGTTGTCCAAATAGAAATGTATAGGCTAAATTGACCTTAACATTCATAAAGTGATATTTGTGAACCTCTTGTATTTGGACAGAACTTAAAAGTCCTTAGAAATTTAAAAAAAAAAAATGATGAGTTTTAAATTAGTGAAAATTTTAATACTATCATTTTCAAATTTTCATTGTTGGGATGAGTATATCTATTTTTTTTTTTTAAAAAAATATTAGTATATCATAGTAGTTATAATGATTTGTTTTTTCTATCGTAAATATTTAAAAGAAAAAGCTCCAAGGGATCAAGTTCGGGCTCTCCCTTAATGCTAAGCAGTACAACTTACATCAATGATAAATAACATATGGCAAAACGGTGGCAATAGAGGTTCTTGGTCATGTTACGGTGTAAGTGAGGGCATCCTGGTATCGTGGTTGAGGAGGCAATTGTGGTTTTGAATGGTGTGTGTATATATATAAACCTCCTAAATAGCAAGAGTAGATAACAATCATTAGTAGAAAGTTTGCACCTTCTAAACTTAGTTGAGGGCTTGAGGCATAAAAGTGAAAATTTCAAAGATGTTGAATATCATGACAATCTTAAACTAAAAGTTTACTACAATCATCAAACCAAACCGTTGATTTCTCTGGGATGAATAAAGGTTTCACAATGGTTTTTTTTTTTTTGTTTTTGTTTTTTTTTTGAAGGTAATTTCACAGTGGTTTTTTCGCTACATGTTTCAAACCTTTTACTCAAGTGTGTGTCGTGTGAGTGTGTGATGAGTCTTACATTGGACATATATTGGATTAATTTCCAATTTATTAACAACTACAAAGAATTTCAATTCTTCTTAAAAACAAAGAGTTTCAATTGTAATTAGCCTTTTTGAGGTATAGTATAGATGTGACTAGCATTTTTTTTTTTTGGGTCGTTACAATATATGACCAATACAATATGAATTTTTTTACCCTAATGTCTGTGTTTCATTCTTTTTTGGGTCCAAATCAATATTTTGGTTGAGAACTATAAGTTGTAAGTGATTCCTTTTACTAGTACTTGTGGAGCCAAAACTAATTTGATTATCAAGTCTCAGAAAGCCCAAAGTCGAGCTCATGTATTGTCCAAGCTGGGTCTTGTTAAATCCACCCAAATAAAAAGCCTAACAACAGTCCAAAATGAAAACCCATAAAGATAGCCCAAAGTTTCATTTCATTAACGTATCTTGGTGTGTTTCTGTGTGTGTCTGTGTGTATGTGATCAGTAGTAGGTGGAGAATGGAAACATAAACATATACCAATGTTCTTTAAAAAAAAAAAACATACACGTTTTTTTATAGAAAAAAACATACACATATGTTATATAAGTGTATGTGTGAAAACATATAGTATATAATATAAGCAATAACCAAACATTAATAACTGCTTTTAAAGAGGTCTGAAAGACTTTGATTGAACTCCATCATCAAGCTGTTATACCCAACCAAAAAACATCACATTCGTTTGGGCGAGTAGTATACAATGTATAATAGGGATGCCACAGTGGACATCCCCATACCCAACCCAATTAAAGACTTCCTTGTAAGAAAGATTCATGGACCCTTAGTCGTTGATGCGATAATTGAGTCCATAAAATGGAATACGGTGGAAGATATGATGGTTATTTTACAGCCCAAATTGTTTGCTATAAGGGCTCCAAAAACACATCATGAGTAAGCCCATTCATCTAGGCCTCAAATTGCATAATGACACCTGACAATACACCTAAGAAAAAAAAAGGATTAATAAATTTGCACTAACTAATTTTTCAATTTAAAATTAAAAGACATATATACCATGCTCATATCCAACAAGTACCCCCCTATTCTAGCAATGAAAGCTAAAATAATATTATATGATGTCCATGTATTGTTAGCTCAATAATAAATTCCTTTAGGAATTCTTAATTAGTTGTTTTTTACCATGTAGTTATTACCTAGAAGGATTTGAGGTTTATATGTCCCTGTGCAATATCGGCACATCCCTCAACCATGGATCTATAGAAGAGTTTAAACCAAATGAATTGACAATAACTCCTAAGGTTTCATATAAAAAGTAATAGGGGGATAGAAAGAAGTAGTAATAGTACACACATAAATAAATATTAGTGTCCAAACGGTGTCTTTAATAATGGCCTTTGCTCCTTCACAATAGAGTAGAGTACCCAAAACTAAAGTCTTGAATTATCTTGAACTCATAATTCCAATTACAAAATTTTTGTTTGTCATTTATATGCGTATCACATAGTAATAATTATAAATTTGATTTAGTTACCATAGAAATATATATTTCATATAATTTAGATGAATTATGAATATTGCATGTTAATCATCGTAAATGTTATTTAATGATCATAAAACTACATGTTTCATGAGACACACTCTTGTATACATATTTATAAACATAACTATATAAATATGTTTATGTTGTTCCATGAGTAACCTTCATAAATTGGAATTTTTATTTTTCAAAAATATTTTTTAGGATTTTAGTGTTGGATGATTCCATAATTTTGGTTCTAATCACAATTCAAGTTTTAATATAATTCATTCATTGTAAAAGATTGGAAAAAACTTTCTTGAAATTGCTTAAAATGTAAAAAAAGAAAAAAAGAAAAAAAAAAAAGAAGCATTTTGGAGAATTTTGCTCAAGCAAAAGTGAAACTTGCTCAAGTGATCAAAAGACTCACTTAAGTGAAAGAGAACCTTACTTGAGCAAAACAAAAACCAACCCAAGACTTTGCATATCCCTCACTCTAGGTTCCTTCGAGTGAGGCTGCATTGATATATTTTCCTAATTCATTTTAACTCAAGGGCGGCTCTACAGCCAGCCCAGGGGGTTCAAATGAACCCCCTGGTTTGACCCCACCCCCCCCCCCCCCTAAAAAAAAAATATATATATATATATATATATATATATATATATATATATATATTGTGGGGCCCTAAGTGTCAACGTGCATGGCCCAACCCACAGCCAGCCCAAGGCCCGCACCAAGGAAAGCACGGGCCGAAAAACCGAGAATGGGCCCTGAGCTTTAAAAGGGCCTGTCCGAAGACGCCCATGTCCTCGGCCAGGTTACGTGGATAAAGGGAAAATATCCTTCCCCCACTGAAAAGTGTCTCACCAACACCCTGACCTCTTTAAATAATGATTTGACTAATAAACCTGGAGACTTCAATCACTTCAACTTTTAGAGTATACCAGAACGTCTGGGAACTGACATAAAACCTGAAAAAGTAGGCGATAGGACAGGCCCTAATGCACAACGTCCGGATAACTGACAAATGGACGGTGAAGATCAGAAAAAAAGAGGCTATATAACAAAAAATGATCCCTTATCTTAGATGGGGGGGGGGGGGGGGGGGAAGAAAGACGGAGGGGAGGGGTTGAACTCTTCGGATTGAGTCGAAGAGAAGGAAACACCCAAAAACACGGCCAATATCCTCACTGAGGCCCGAGAAAGATCACAACAGTGATTCCCCAGGGAACCTTTGATCCTT